>OY728150.1:1576738781-1579238781 GCA_963277665.1 Viscum album | reverse complement strand
TTTTTCAAACACAAATAATCTAATTACTATATTGATTATTAGGAATTATCACTATTGATTTTGTTCATCAAAATAATAAACTAATGAATTAATTATTAAGAAAACAGCCCTCTCCTCTACTATAAAAACCACCACTCACCACATCATTACCTCAGAGATATCAAACCTTGTTCCATGCCAAAATTATTCTCTAATATCTTCCTAAGAACATTCTTCACATCCAAGATATCTTGGTTTCACAAAAAAACCACAACCACTTCATTAATGATGCTCAAAAGGAAGATAAATTCAACAGGTGAATTCCTCTATTCATTTCTTTTATTTTATTTTTATGTTCCTTTCCTTTATTTTCACTCTTCACCTCACCACATGAAAATGGTATCATAAATGAATTACACTAAATATAATATAATGTTTTATTCTAATGGAATAATTCTTCATCTTATCTTTTCCCTCTCATTTTATACTACAAATGAAAACACCACCTGAGATGTGTAAATTTATCACATTCAAGGATGATAGGTTTTCAATTTTAATTTCAATATTCATGGAAAGTCCTGAAACCATTTTTATAACTGAAATAGATCATAATATATGTATAACTTATTTAATGTTCTGTAATTCTTATGCACAAAGAAGATGTAGAATAATTAAGCAAAATAAGTTCGATGTGATTGAAACTGCAAAAAATAATCCAAGCGTTTATCATTAAAGATTTATCTAATGATTCATACTCACCCAAAATAACCAAATGAATTATATGATAAAATAAAATTACGTCTAATAATTAAGAACTTATAAATTCAATTATAGATTTTAGTTTTAATTTTTTATGAACATAGATACTCTTATACAAGTGAACTAATCCTAAATACTAAGAAAACGAGCACTCCCGAACAATAAAATTGAACTCTATATGTAATCAAAAAGGTCATGAATAGATACAATAAAATTTTCATAAATAAAATACAGGTATAGTAGGTTTTGTAAATATTAATTAATAATTATAATTTGAGAATATACGACATAATATCATGTAAAGAATAACTTCAGACTTAAGGCAAGTCATTATACCTGAACCCCCATTATTACTTCAGGTTACTCTCTCTATCTCTCTCACTTTTCCCAAATGAAATACTTTATAGGTTTATTTGAATCATAAAAATCATGTCTATGTGTACCAAACTCATGTATCAAGATGTTTCCCTCTATATTTTCAGGGCTAAACATGTTTTTAAATGGTTCCATACTCAATTCTTTTTAATAAGTATGTCTGATTTTCGGGAACATCTTGATTTTTTATCCATTTTCAAGTGCATTCAATTATATATTTTCAAGACACAATTATCATTAAAAATTTATCATTTTATTATGAAAAAATTATAGTATTATTTATATTTTTATATAAAATATTTTATAATTTTTATTTTCAAAGGTCTTTAATGATTTCATTAAACCGCACTAAAATGGTTTAATTTTAAGGTTTCATAAATACTATTTTTTAATATTGTTAATTAAATTTGAAATCTATTATCATGATATATACCTAATTTCTCTTATTAATATCAATGAATTATTTAAATTCATTCTTTCATGGACACCATTTTGAAATTCCTTTACGTTATGCCTTTTGATAAGATTATGACGCCCTATTCATATCGTGGGTAACCTTTATATTTATTCTTGATTCATTATATAAGTTTCATAATGTGGAACACATGTTCATGAATATATTACGATATTTTCACCTAGATAGTTCCCCTATTCATTGGGTAATGTTTATTCGGATGAAACGTTATGTAAAACGGTCTTGAAGGTTAGACATGACTCGTGCTTTATGTGATACAGTATTGGTGTTTATCCTTGACTCATGCTATACTATGCGAAACAAGACATGAATCCTGATTAATTCATGATTTATGTTTCTACCACATTAATATGATTCCATATTTATATTATCCCATGGTTTATATGTTATGATTCTATATGGTTGACTATGTTCCAATCCTTTTTATATCATTATGCCATGCCTTCAAACACATGTGCAAAAGATTCATTCTTATATTTATTCTATTTATGTGATTCTTAGTTCATCCCATTATTCATGTTATCCCCATGTTATCTTATGTATATGTTTGATAATAATGTAAGTTAGGTGTTCAACGTGGAGATTAAATTAATGTTGTTTTTATGATATTTAATTATGTATCATATCCTCCAAGGAACTTGGATTTACGATCCATGGGATGTAATGTGATGCTTAATTATGCCTAAAATTATTAATAGATATGTGTAAATGTATAGCGTCTCTATAGATGGTATTAAAGGAAGGACAAGTTATTTTGGATACAAGGCATAAACAACTTTATTAAGATCCTTAGGGAGAAGACTAAGTAGGAGAAAACATCCCTAAATTTTGGTATGTATAGATTAAGTGGGTTATCATGAAAATACATCCTTGTTTGGATACTACCTGTGGGTTTTTCTGGCATAGATATACCTAGGAGTAAAAAATATGACAAGGTGTTCCAGGATTGGATTTGGATAAACTGGTACACGATTACGGTCCTTAATATGTACCTATTTTTACACTCTCATGGGATATACTTTGGTAAAATTGTAAGCTCATTATAATCCTTTATTAAGGGAACGAAGACATATCCTATGAATATTGGTTAGGAAATAGAATATGGATATCCTATATTAAAACCTAGGGAATCAAAATTTAGGATATACTTTTCCATTAAGTGTTTATCCTTTTATGTTTCATGTTTTTGTTTTATGCCATGTGTTAAAGACCCATAATTGAAAATTATTATTTTTAGTTAATAGAGGGAAAAAGGATAACACATGGAAAAAATTAAAGTGATAGGGAATCAGATGATTGGCCTAATGATTTTCCAAATATGATTGTAACATGTGCTCAAAACTGTATGATAGTACATTCTCAAGTGGCTCAAGTTATGAATAATAACTGGAATCACGTGGAATTACCACAATCTTCAATTAATGAAAATGTTTCCACTGAATCATTCATTCCACAAATTCCTCCCATGTTATGTGTATCTTTTGGTCCCCTCCTCATTGAACAATGAATTAGCTATTTCTAAAACATATTCTCCATCCTTCAATTATTAAAGGAAGAAAAATTTTTATTTATGGTCTATCTTTTATATGGGTAAAATGATCAATGGTGGAATCTAATAAAAAATATTAATTCCAAAGCAGGAATTGACGCCACAGATTTGAAAGAATTAAAGAAAATTTTTCAGTAAATATTTTCCATGAACCCATTATTTTAAGATGTAAAGAGAGTTCTTTAGGATAAAGCATAACAAATATGAATCTATTAGTGTGTAAGAGGAAAACATTACTGGGATTTCACGGTATGACTCCATAATTTTCATGGACATCAAAAGCAAGGTGGAAAACTTCATTAGTGGACTAAAGATGAGTCTGAGAATATTATTTTAAATTTTA
The DNA here is from genome assembly GCA_963277665.1 of Viscum album. Lineage (NCBI taxonomy): Eukaryota > Viridiplantae > Streptophyta > Magnoliopsida > Santalales > Viscaceae > Viscum > Viscum album. The sequence goes on along the minus strand of OY728150.1, from coordinate 1,579,235,301 downwards.
GACATTGAGAGTAATGAGGGGATTTCATGTTGTTCTCTTAAGGTTGAAAAGGTGATCATAAACTCTTAGTGGTCTCATGGACCCATGAAAAAAAAAAGAAAATAGAGTTTAACTTGGATGGATTAACAAATAAATCCCATTATGGAAATAATTTTGAACATCCCATGTGTCACAATTGTTAGAAGAAGAATCCTAGGAACTGTCTAAAAGGAACCAATAATTACTACAAATTTAAAAGAATATGACATCTGTCTAGGTACTACAAAAGGGATATGAAAAATCCCACTGACATGGAAGAATAAAGAAAGGTTTATATCATTGCTTAGCCATTAGATTAGTGTTCCAACTATAAGAAACAAGTGAATTTTTCAAAACCAATGCCCTAATCCCAGGTTCTTTAGAGGAAATAAAAAACCTCCAAGGAATGTAAGAGAAGATTATCTTACCACTACTTTTTATGTGGTGCTAGAGAATAATGGGGTGAAAAATATTTTGTTTATTAATCCAAGAAAAGAAAACGCAATATTTTATTTTGTTTTTACTAATTAATTCAAAGATTTTATGTTTAGTAGAACAATTAAAACACCACCTCATTATTTTTAGATTGAGTTATCTTTGAGAATATCAAAAGGGTAAATTATTTCATCCAAAGTATATGAATCCTCCCCAGTTAATGTTTTGGGAGATAAACTCTTACAAAATATAATTTTACTTTCTACTGTGGAGTTTGATTCTATTTTGGGAATGGATTGGTTATCTTTATAAAAATCCAATATAAAATGCTTTGGAAGGGAGATCACTCTTTACATCCTGAAGCATCCTCCAATTCTGCACAAGTGTTAAGAGGAAGATGAATCTCAATTAGAATAATTGTATCATGTGTTGATATTACTACCTAATGAAAAATCATATATATCTCAAAATGATTGATACAATGGAGAGAATAATTCTCGATGATATTCCCATTGTTTGTAACTATGTTGATGTATTCCCTGAAGAATTGACTGATCTTCCTCCTGAACTAGAGGTAGAGTTTTTAATTGAACTTATTCTAGGATATCTTCTAAGATCAAAGACACCATATATAATGGATATCATAAGCTCAATAAAATCATGATAAAGAAAACGTTCCCCCTTTATTATATAGATGACTTATTCGATCAACTACATGGAGCTCGTTATTTCTCTAAGGTTCACCTTTAGTCAGGATATCACCAATTAAAGTTGTGGAAGGAATATATTCCCAAGACTGACTTTTGAATGAGGTATAGAAACTATGAGTTTATAGTGAGTAGCTTTGGAATCACTAATGGTCATGTGATATTCATGTTCATAATTAATTTACTCTTTATAGATTAACTCGAAAAAAATCTTATAGTCTTTACTGATGGTTTTCTTATATAATCCATGAGGAAGGAGAAAAATGAAGATCACATGAATATAGTTTTGAAGACCTTGTGAATACTGAAAAATTATGAAAATTACATTAAATGTGAGTTCTAAAGGGATAAAGTATCATTCTTGGGGCATGTTATCACTAGAAAAGGAATATCTATAGACCCTTCCGAGATAAGGGAAATCAAAGAGTAGCCCAGTCCAACATCTGTAACAGAGATTAATATTTTCCATAGCCTATATGGGTATTACTGAGGATTTTTGATGAAAATCAATGGATTTTCAATCCCAATGAGCAAGATTTCATTAAGGTAGTGATGTTTTTTTGGACTCAAGAATGTGATAAATGCTTTTTGGAGCTAAAAAAGAGGCTTGTCAATATGCAAGTACTAACACTACCAACAAGTGGAGAAATTTTTGTGGTCTATGGAGATTATTAGAATAAATTTTTATTATGTTTACTAATGTAAAATGATGAAGTGATATCCTACTCCTCATGTAAATTGAAAATTAAGGGGAACAACTATCCTATGCATGATCCCGAGTTGGCAGATATGATATTTGCATTGTAAATCTAGCAGCATTATCTATATAGGGGTAAGTGTAAGATATATATTGATCACAAGAGTCACATATATATTCACACAAAAGGATATTAACAATAACCGATGAATATGGTAATAGATCATCATGGATTACGACTACTCAATACACTACCATCTCGGTAAGGAAAATAATGTGGGAAATTATCTAAGTAGAAAGAATCCCATATCATTATCAATATAGGAAATTGATAAGGATCTAATCATCTTAGAATTAAAAAGGATGGAGATGAGAATCATCAAGGGAGTAACATCATCAATACTTTCTCAAATGATTGCACAACCATCCCTTATTGTTAAAATAGAAGATTCTCAAAGAAAGGATGTGGGAATTCAAAAATTGATAGAATCTATTAGAAATGAGAAATACTCTTAGTTTAAGACTCATAATGAAGGAGTTGTATGATTTAATTAACTCTTTTGTGTACCATCCCAACCATAGATAAAGAAGGATCTTTTAAATTCCACAGATAGCTCAACCTTCTCTATTCACCAAGGGAGAACTATTATGTATCGAGATCTCTAAGAGAACTTTTGGTGGGAAAATATAAAGAAAGAGATTGCTAAATATTTCTCGAAGTTCCAGGTATATCAACAATTGAAGGCTGAAAGAATAGAGTCTAAGGGAATGATTCAACCACTACCCATATGAACATGGAAGTTGGAGAAAATTACCACGGAATGTTTCACTAGACTTATATAGACATCTAGAAGAAAGAGAGTTATATGGGTCATTATAGATCATCTTATAAAGAAATATTAATTTATCACAATTTGAGAGGACTTATAGCTAGATCTCCTTGAATGGATATACATCAAATAAGTGGTAAGGATTAATGGTGTACCACTATCTATTTTATCTGATTGAGGTCCAAGATTCACTTTGAGGATTTGTAAAATTCTTAAATATTCTCTATGCACGAAGATGAACTTCAGTATGATAGATCATCCTCAAACTGATTTCCAATATATGAAAACTATTCAGATATTGGAAGACATGTTGAGAGCATGTTCTATGGACATCAATGAAAAATGAGACTAAAAAATTCCTCATGTTGGGTTTTCTTATAATAATAGCATTTACTAAAACATCAAAATGGATTGATATGAATCCCTTTATGGGAAAAGGTGAGGAATTCCATAATGATGGGACGAAATCGATGAGCATAAGCTATAAGGACCTGAAATGGTGGAAGAAATGTTGGAGAAGGTGAATTTTTTTTTCAAAACACATCACAGAAGACCAAATTTGACCAAAGAGTAGTGTAGACAATCATCGATGATACATTGAATTCAAAGATAGACTCATGGTATTTTTTCACATATATATGTGGAAGAAGGTCATGAGATTTAGGAAGAAGGGAAACCTAATACCTTGGTACATCTTCCCCTTCAAGATTTATGATCGTTTCAGAGTGGTGTCATATCAAGTTAAACATCCACCTACAATGTCTCAAGTACATGATGTATTCTATGTATCCCTCTTACGGATGTCCATACCGGATCCTTCACATGTACTGTCTTCAGAGGTGGTATAGTTGGAGAATGATCTTTCCTATGATGAGTAGCTAGTGAAGATCTTGGATCATAGAGATAATGTTATACGCAACAAGACTACTAACCTAGTCAAAGTACTATGGTGGAACCATCTGTACGAAGAGGAAACATGGGAACTAAAGGAAGTGTTGAAGGGAAAGTACCCACACCTGTTTTCTAATTATAACGTAAATAGAAATTTCAAGGGAAAATTTCAAATTGGTTGAAGAATGTTACAACCCATTTTTTTTCAAACAAATTCTATTCTTATAATTTTATCTTATAGTATAATCACATAATATTACATTTAGAAAACAATAAAAACTTTATTAAATAATAATTAACGAAATAAAAGGAATTTCTATAAGTTAAGAAACATATTCCAAAGGAATAGTAAACCGACCTTTGGAATAGTTACATGAACCATATGAATATTAAACTAGATAATTCAATACTAACCTCTCCAATGAATGTATAAATAAAATTTATTCATATTATAAGTGACAATATGATATAATTATATCATAGTATAAGTATATAAATATTTTAAAAATTATTAATTAAGTGATGGTATTTTTATGTTATAAATATTTAATTAAAATTTTATGACTAATGTAATAATTCAAAATAAAATTTATCTTCATAATTTTTTTTTATAAATTATATTTTTGTCTTATTATTGTATGATATATTTTGAGACCTTAATTAAATTTTTAAAGTGTTTGAAAAGTAGTTTTAATTTTAAAAATTAAAATTTTCAATTAAATTATGATTTTAATTAAAAATTAAAATTTTCATATTTAAAAAATTATTTTTAAAAAATGGAATTCATTTTATTATAATATTTGTCAAAAAATGGATAGGGTGGTTTTTTTGGATTTCTATTAAATACCTGAATTTTTGGTGAATCGTAAAATAAGGTAATTTATAGTATATATACATTAGTAGTTAAATACACTATTTAATGAGTCACAAATGATGTAAGCACCATTGGTCAGAAAAAAAATGATATAATAATTTTATTAATATCATGAATAATCTCAATTTCTTGTCTTGATAAAAATAACAAACTAATGAATCAAATTTTGAGAAAACACACCTCTCCTCCACTTTAACAACCACCCCTCACCCCCTCTTCTCATCACACCTCGCAAGCCCTGTTCCATGTCCAAATTAAGCTCAAATACCCTACCAATACCCTCCCCTATGTCCAAAATCTATTTTTTCTCATCAAAATACCAAATCACCTTTCCTAAAGAGGCTCTCAAGGAAGAATAATTCATGAGGTAAATTCCTCCTTTCGTTTCTTTTATTTTCATTACAAGTTCCCTTCTTTTCTTTTCTCTACTCATCTCAACTAATAAAAATGGTTAGATAACTACTCTAAATTACATATAATAGAATATTTTTTTTACTAGAATAATTCATCATCTTATCTCCTTACACCTCCTTTTATAGTAAAAATGAAAACAACATCTGAGATGTGTTAATTCGTCACATTCAAATACAACGAGTTTTCAATTTCTATTACCATATTCAATGCTACTCATGAAACCATTTTGATGGTTGAACCATATATTAATATATGCGTTATATCTTATTTAATGCTCTATTAAAATTATACACACACATGATGCAAAATAATAAAATAAATCAAGTTCGTTGTGAGTGAAATCGCTCAATATAATCCAAGCGTTTATCATTAATGATTGATCAAATAATTCTTCCTCATAAAAAATTAACAAATGACTTATATTATTTATTAACCATCTGTATTATACCTAATAACTTATAAATTCAATCCTGGTCTTTTATTTACTTTTTACATGAAGTTCCATACTCCTATACAAGTAAACCGATCATGAAAACTAAGAAAACAAGCCCTCCAAATTGATAAAATTGAATAGTATAACTCATTAAAAAGTTCATGAAGGAACATAATAAAATTATACTAAAAAAATTATTGTATAGGAGTTTATGGATTTATTAATTAATCAATCTAATTTGATTATCTAGTAAATTAAGATCAAGTGAGGAATAATTTTGGACATAAGGTATAGGATTCTACCCGAACCTCCATTTTTCCATTGGGGAAATATTTCTCCTTTTTTACCTAAATGAAATATTAAATTAATTTTATAAGAATTTTAAAAATTATATTTATATTTTCCAAACTCATATATTAAGATCTTTCCCTCCTACTTTTCTGGTATATACATGTTTTTAAAAGGCTCCCTACTCAATTCTTTCTGATATGTAAACTCGATTTAAGAGAACTTCTGATATTATTATTCATTTTCATGTACACTAAAATATTTGTTTTAAGACACCATTAATTTAAAAAATTACTCAATTTATTATTAAAAACATCTTCGTTAACTTCGGGTTTTACTCAAAAGATTATTCCATTTTCTGTTATAAAATATCTTTAATATCTTCCTTAAACTGCCCAAAAATGTCTTAATTCTATGGTATCTGAAATATTGTATTTACATGTTGTCACATAAATTTGACATATCTTGTCTAGATATGTGCCTATTTTACCTTATTAAAGTCCATTAATGATTTAAATTCTATATTTCAGGGACACCATTGTGATATTCTCTTATGTTATTCCTTTTTAAAGGATTAAGATACCCAATACACACCTTTGGTAGCCCTTATGTTTATTCTTGATTCCTTATGTATGGTTCTGAATGTGGCACACATAATCATGAATATGTTTTGATTGGTGTTCCCAGATATCACTCTAATGAATTGTGTAAATTTTTTTCTCAAGCGACGTTATGTGCAACATTCTTGGTGGTTATCCTTTACTCGTGCTCCATGTGAAACGATCTTGGTGGTTAGCCTTGACTCGTGGTCCTATATTTAAAATAATCCTCGAATCATGATAAAGCAATGATTTATGTTTCTTCCACATTACCATTATTCCATTTTTTTATGATCCCATGTTTTATATGTTATAAAACCACATATTCAACCATGTTCCATGCCTTTTTATATCTTTATTTCATTCCTTCTTACCCATGTGCTAATGCTTTATTATTATGTTTATTCCCTTACTGGGCATTTTAGATCATCCCTTTGTTCATTTTATCCATAGGTTATCCTTTGTAGATGATTGAGAAAAATTTATTTTATGAGCTGAGTGTGGATATTAAATAAAAGTTATTTTTATTATGTTTAATTATTTACCTAGTCATCAAATAAATAAGACTTTACTATCCTTGGATTCTAATATGATGTTTAATTATTCATAAAATCATATAATGATATGTATAAAAGGGTAGGGTCACTATTGTCACAACTCAACATAGATCACTCATTATACTTTTTCAACAAACCACTAATCCCAAAATTCCAAATGCCGTCTTGAGGGGCCCATAACCATAATAACAACAAACAGGCCAAAATAACCATCTCTAGTGTCTCATATACATGACATGCATCACATGAAAACTCATAATCCCACTATGAATTGGTTTTCATTGAGAATCCACCTACATGACTTCTCCTTAGAAACTCATGATCCTTAATCTATAGTTGACTCATCCCATAGCCAATGACATCATCCAAGATGATCTATATTATGGTCAAAAAAGAAACTGGATCATTTATGGAAAATTGAATTCCAATTAATATAGAAAAACACAGATATGTTGTTATTTATACATAAAATAACAAAACTAGAATGAAAACAACACATTTTGGGTTTCTCACTAAGAAGTAAAAGTCTTATATTTGCATAATTGGGTCACTCCATGTAACATTCACTACAGTACTATTCCATATTCATTAAGTAGTATCTCGCAAAAGATCTACATGACCCATTATATAAAGAAAATCCATACACATACCATCCTAGATAAGTATAATTCCACCATGTACTTATATATAATGAACTGTATGAGATGTTTTTGAAGGTTTAAAGAACAAAGTGTCACATTTAGGATTTTATTTTCATCATACTCCATTTTGATTTTGATATCCCTTGATTTTTAGAGAAAAATGGAATTTTTGGGGCATAAAAACCCTGGCACATGGTTGGAACATAGTTAGTAGTAACCATAAAAATTTCCCAAACAACTATGCGGTAGGTGTCTAGGTGAAATTGAGCCTACCACACGGCCATCACATGACCATGCGCCTCAACCTAGGTAGTTCTGCGGTCATTGGTCATTTGATGCAATAGCTAACGCATAGATAGTGCATGTTCAATTAGATAATTCTAGGTAGTCATGCGGTAGGACCTCCTCGGATAGATCATGTAGCATGGTTTCCACAGGGTTTATCAAACCGTGAACCCTGCCGGTTTTATTAAAATTTTGGTTTTATTTTCTCTCTTCCTCCAATTTTAACACCAAAACCCTCATTTTCTTCCCCGTCTCATGATTATCCTCCCTAGGTGAACCTCCCTCTCTATACTCCTCCTATATGGCAATGAATTTGTGCCAAATTTTGATGGTTCTTACTCTATTTATCAAGTATGTATTCTAATTCATTTGATTATTCACATATTCTTGTGCTTTAAATTATTTTCTTGGGGTTCTTCTTCTCTAATATCTAGGTTTTTTATTTCTGGGGCTGATCTTGTCTTTTTTTGGTTTGATATTATTGTTTATTGTTCGATCTTTCTTCTTTATAGTGCGATTGAGTGGTGGTTAGAGATTCACACAGGATTTTTGGGATTTCTACACCAAAGGTAGGTGATTCCATGATAAATCATAATTTGATGAATTAATTATGCTGGATTTTGTAAATTAGAATTTTTTATAATTTATGTGTGTGGTGTGAACGTAGTTTTTCGAAGGATTTTATAATCATTTTTTTTGAAATTGGGTTTTCTTCATCAAATTGGGTGTATTTCTTATTTAAATAATATTTTGTCACTTGATATTGTTTTTAATTTTTGAAATAGGTCTATTAAATAATTTAACAAACAGAAATCATGGTTGGATATGTTTTTTGCTTGTGTATGATTATAAAAAATAATTGGGGTGGGAAAGTGGTGAAATATTTTGTGTGTTTTTTATTTCTTATCTTGTGATTTTGAATGCGATGTGTTCCATGTGGAACGTACTTGAGTACAAAGGGAATCCTGAGTAACATGGTGGGAATACATGGATTAATATCATAGTGATAAAAAGTGGATTTTTTCGATTTCACTTTTTTGAGTTTGATGATGAAAATTCTGACTAAATATTGATGACGAATGGATACCAATAGGCCCATGTGGTGTCTTCTCCTTATGGATCATGCATGAGAACACCATTTATTGTGGTTTCTAAGACACATTACGAAAGAAACAATGTACTCATTATCTGATTGCAATAAAGTTTCTAGAGGGAAATCATGTGATTATTTATATTTGGTTATATCGGTGTTACCATTGGAATATGATATATCATTCTTGGTGATATCAAAAGCAATCATGTTTTCATAAAAAGTTTTTTCCATGAATTTTTTCTGACCATTCTATATAAAACATGAATATTTAATAATCTTATATGGTTTATTGCATTGAATATTTCTTTGGGTGTAATCCTACTGGGATTAGGTCCATTCCCAAATTATATCCTCGGGTGTATGTAGACTTTGTTATGTTATTCCAAGATAAAGGAAAGGATTCTTATAACAACCCATACTTTTGTTAATGAAAATTCATCTTAAACTAATTAAATGTCTTATTATAAAAAAGGTTTTATAAAATATTCAATTCCTGGGTTTTATTTTTTTGTATTTCAAAATACTATTATGAATAGTTATCATTGCTAATATAGCAATTGAACAGTGATCACATGATTCGTATAAATATATGGATTTAACAAATACAATTTACACAGACAAAGGATGTGATGGCCTCATCCAGTAGACTTTACCTATATTAAGATAATTTGTTAGAGCTCAGAAAGGAGGTGGCATTATTGGTATTTTCTAATGACCAAGCCAAAGTCGAGCATGAACACGTCAATCTCGAGCCGAACTGCCTATGGGAGAAGTGGATGTTAATAAAGACTAGCACCCGGGTGGTGTTATCCTTGCCACCCAAGAGTCCGTCACAATTGAACACCATACCCTTCGATCTAATGTGGGTGTTATAAGGGGTTATGTAATGATAAAATAGTACTATGATTATGTTCATTATTTTTGTATAAATAATATACATTCATTTTATTATTGTTACTTTGTAAATAGTTTTTAACTCACAAATAGTATTTTTAGTTAATATTCAACTAAGGAATCAATTTTGATAAATTAATGGATTTTGGAAGTAAATAATATTTTAATAAAATATTATTATTATTAAAATAATTTTTATTATGTATAAATTATCATATAATTTTTATGAATACAATTTTAATTTTTATGGTTGGACACATATTTTTTTTCAAAACCCATTATTTTCGATAAATGTTAGTTCTTATTTTAATAGTGAAAATTAATGTTTTTTAAAAATTATTTAGCTAAAATTAATATTTTTTTTTGGAATCTAGATGTCAAAATTACCCAACAGTGAATTTTTCATAATTTTCCAAGATAGTTGAGTTTTTGGGTAATGATTAAAAACTGTTTAAATATATAATGTGATTTATGACATCATAATGACCCAATAGTGATGTAATAAAATTCTATAAACATTATTTTCGGCCAATTTATGTTTTACCATTAAAATAATTTGATTTTAGTTCTGATTGTTTTATTTTACAAGGCCTTAATTGACCTTCCAAGACATATAAAACAATTTACCTTTTCAAATTGATTTCCTTGAGAGTGTGAATCACCTCCACGTAAGCAATCCTATTATTCTAAGAAGATCATCCATTGGAATTATAAAATATTATTTACCACTCCACTTGGGGAAAAACCATGGGAAAAATTCATGGGTTGGTTTGTGGTTTTGATCAGTTTAATGTGTGGTGTCCCAAACCTAAATAATAAAGAATTCCCTCTCCTTTCCTATAAAAACCAACCCACGGTCCCAGTGACATTTCAAACAACTCCTTTGGAGTTTGTCCAACCTCCACCCTGATTTCTCTAGAATCCTCCCATTGTGCCCCAAGCTCCCAAGAAGTCTCTCTTAAGCCTCTCCCAGGCCTTTGGTATCACACTTCTATATAAGGTATTTCTTCCTTTCTCATTTTTTCCAAATTTCATTAAGTGGTTATTCACATTTATTTTCAATTGAAAATTTTGTGGAATGATTTATCAGCTCCCCATAATACCATACTAATGTTTTAATGATGATATATTCATTTTATCTCTCATTAATGCCTCCCATGTACACCCATTACTATGCTGAAATTCTATAAGGAATTTCTCTCTCCTCATTTACATTCAAGAAATTATTTTATATTATGCATCTAAATTCCATTAAATATGGTGTTATATTATTTCCAATTATTCCCTTACTTTCCATTTAATGTTTAAATGATTAGATAACCCTTTCACTCTCATCATCCCATTTTACGAATATTTATTTGACTGTGTTATTCTACCAAAATTACACCAAAATTCCAATGCCAAAATAATTGTGTAGTTAATACCATACCCACTCTTCTATCAAGGGAATTCACCATTATGCACATGTACTTATTGATTGTGGGCTTAAATATATGTATTATACATCTCTTACAAGTGTAATTAATTGTGATGTAAATGAATACATGGTGTATGATCTATGTGGCACACTTAAGCATGAAATGAAATGATTATAAAGGGTCTACCCTAATAGCGCTCTAATGCATTGGGTAAAGAGTAGTATCATGATACGTCAAGTGCAATGAGGATTTCCTCATGCTAATTCAAGGGAAATGAGGATTTACTCATGCCCTAGGTGCAATGAGCCTTGGCTCATGCAAATTCCATATTAAGTGTTGTTGCTACATTTCCATGTTATGATAATCTTCTTATATCATGACTCAATGTTCATGTTTCTTTTATTCTCCTTTGATATACCTATTTACTAACATATATTTTATTATTCATGTTTGCATTTTTTTACTCCCTTACTGGACATTATTTCTCACCCTTTTCACATGTATATCGTCAGGTTATCCCATGCAATGCCAGTATAAGGGAATATTGTGGTTGTGTAAAGGAAATTTTCAATAAAGATGTTGTTTTTTATGTTGAACGTTTTTATATAATGTTCCTAAGCCCAAAATACACTATACCTATCAATATTATATGTTATATCAAGTGAATGTTTTTATGTAATAAATCAATTTTACGTGTGTAAGAAAAATCAGGGTTGTTAATGTTGGTATCAGAGGATAGGTTTAGTTATTTTTCAGATTAGGATTATAAAACTCTAGTGAAATCCTTAGGGATAAGAGTAAGTATAATAAAAATATCCCTATATGTAGATGAGTATTGAGTAAGTGGTTTATAAAAAAATACATCCTTCTCTGGATACGTGTAGGTAGAGGCGACTTTGGTACCGATGTACCTAGGAGTGAAAAATCCAACCAGAAGTTTTAGGCTTGACCCAGGGAACTCTGGTATACGACAATGAGTCTTACTGCACTCTTGGTTAAGACACTCCTGAGGGATTTTATTTGGTAAATTCATAAGCTCAGTAAGAATAACAATTTAGTGAATAAAAATATCCCATAAGAATATATGTTATGAAATAGATCATGGATAACCTAGATTGAAACGTAGGGCATCACATGTTAGGATAAAATATTCATATAAAAGGTTATCCTTCTATTTTCAATGTTTATTTAAATTCTTTTAAACATGTATTAAAACCCCCTAGTTGTAATTTTTTGTATCTAAAACATGGAAGGAGGAATATCATGAACAACTCTTCTCTCTCTCCCTGAAGAACTAATTGGAATTATTATCTAGATGTCATGTGCATATGACTTTGAATCCTTTCCAAATATCTATGTTTCATGCAAAAAACATTATGAAAAATCTAATACCTCTTGCATTGCATGATTCTTTCAAGGATCAAGTACCATATATTGGAGAATATTTCACTCTCAACATTCTTACCATGCCAACCGTGGGAATTACTATCCGAGTATTTTTACATTCCTCAATTTATTTCAAAATTATGACACACTAAATGAATATCTACATCATATAGAAAGAGGATACCACGAAGCAGTATGACTTTTTTTATAAAAAAAATGTTCAAGATGATATATTAAAATTATATATAGGAAATACATTTTTAATGAAACAAAATGCTTCAATCGATATAATTGAAGATGAATGAGGTGTTTTTGGGAAAATTAAGTAGATGATTTTTAAGAAACCCTATGGTACCACTGTGATGCATGTACACTTTCAACATAAAAATAACACAACAACATAAACTGCATTTATCAGCGGTCGTTTAGAGGTGGTTTACAAAACCACCACGAAACCATTTCTTAAAATGGGTTCACAAAGGTTTGTTAAAAACTACCTCTAAAAACATTTATTTTTTTATAGTTGTGACCCTCCCCCACCCAATCTGACCCCCTTATCCCCACCCAACGTGGCTTCTCCCCTCGACCACGTCGAGCCCCAACCCTAGGTCCATTCCCCTCCCTTGATTCCAGTGACCTCGCCACCTGTCGCTGCTGACCACCCTTCTCAACCCGACACCTGTGATGCATCCTTCACCCCCTGACCTTATTGAGTTCCTACCCTAGGTAGGATCCCCTCCTTGCCATCGATGGTTTGAATAGTGGTAGTTATGGGTTTTTATGTTTTTTATTCTTTGGATGTTTGTGTATTGTCCTTTTTATCTAGGATATTATTTCTGATTTATCTTGTATATGGGATATTTCATTTAATTTTATGTCTGGATTATGTGATGGTTTGGTTTATGAGATTTTTGGATTAATTTTATTATGTTATACTATTTTTTGTTCTTTCACTATAAAGAAAACTATTTATTTTTATGCATGTTTGTCTAAATGTGATATTGGATGAGTGGACCTTAGTGTAGGATGAAGATAGTAAAACTAATGTATGTGAAATTTAGTTCATATGTTTATTCATATAGGCATTACTATTCTCATTTCACATTATCATGAGAGGTTTTTGGGATTATCCTATCGAGAGTGCCTATATAATCACTCCCACATATATAAATATGTTTTAATGTTTTTTGAGGGAGATTTAGTGGCGGGGGTACACATTTCTAGTGTTAGTCTTGTAGTTGCTTTTAGATTAATTTTACCGTGAGTTTACATTTAATATTTAATTTTAATACTTTTTTTGTGAATGTAAGTTACATGAATTATGAAATTGGTTTTATTTTATTTTTTTTCAATTTGATTGGTGGTTTATATTATGTTGCTAAGATTATGAGGGTAATGAATGATTTCTAGGGAAGTCTAAAACATAAACTAAGTAGTGATAGAAAATAAGAAACAAAAAAACCCATGATCACCAAGCATGGAACCCAAATTTAAATAATAAATAAAATAAAGAAACAATTATATACCTTACACTGAAGAGTTTAAACATTTATCTTTATTCATTACATGTTATAAATATCACTCAAGGGTATCCATAAGATTTCCATTTACATAGTGTATCCATGGGTTGAACGAAGTCACCCAACATTTAGGTCTTTCTCTCCATCCATCCAAGATATTATAGTATCGCTTGTGTTTTAGTATAAAAGATGAAACAGAGCACCGAAGCATTTGATATATTCTTCCAAGATATTACACAAGAATCATACACATTGTTTTTTTGACTCTATGCCTTTATATAATCTATTAGATATTTCCCCCAATACCCACACATTTCCTCTTGTGTTACATAACACATCCGTAAATAACAAATGGTTACTTCAGTTTGCAACCAATTGATCGAATGGGTACTGATAATTATCATATAAGAACAACATTTAATCTCCCTTTATTAAATGATATCTTATGTAGTGGTAGAAATATATAATCATAAACATGATTTACGACTAACTCTTAATAAAGAATATAATATTCCTTATGTTTTATTATACAAAATAATATGATATAACCATGAATTTATCATATTTTTATGGATTTATGGAATATTTACTTCAATCTTCTACTTTACATAAAGCCTCATAAACATAGTTCCATTTTCCCTAATATTGTATCATTTTTTATAATATGTGAAACCATATCCAAAAATAATAATTTATATCATCTAAAATACTTTTATAAATCTATCAATAACTTCCATTTGTATTACATCTTATATAATACCATGTGAATGTCCATCCCAAACTCTTATAAGATAAACTGTATAACACTTTTAAAGAATATCTATGTACTAAAAAATAACCATTTATTCAACTATAATGTTTTACCCCACGATAAATTATAACATTAATAAAAAATATGAATTCCCAAATTTATAAATGTAAGCAAAGTACAACCTCTAGAAAAGAACCAATGTAACTCACGTTGCAAAGGGATCTAACATGATCTCCATAAAATACTTGTACCTCTATAAAAATATCCAACACCTACATCATGTACAATCATGCATCTTATATGATCCATTTTTAAGAAACATTGAGTACCCATGAAAAAATAACCAATACAATCATTTATTTTCTTAATTAGGGATTTGAAACCTCTTTTTATTCTAGAATAATTCCTTTTTATGTAATTATAGATTCAATAAGTGACTTTACTTCATCATGAAACTTCTAGATCAAGTTTTAATGGAAAAAAGTGGTTTCTTAACACCACTTGATGAGTTAGGATCAGCCATGACACGTCTTGATCATATTTTACATCAAATGAGATTTGAAATAATTGTTACATCACTTATTTAATTTATTTTTTGGATTTAACCAGATATTCCTTTAACTGAATAACATATAATTTATTAGCACATCCACCCCATGGATCATATCACCCCCCTAAATATTTGGACACTTCAAACAATGGTTATAATTATTTAATTTAATGGGATAGGGGATCCTCCAACTTTCTTATGTCGAGTAATGTGGTTGGAATTTTTTCACTCACAATAATCTGCTAAGTTAATTCTAATCCATTGTGGTGGTACTACTTTAGATGACACCACAAGTAAAAATTTCTTCACCAATGTTAAATTTAAAATCATCTATGCCCTAGTCATTAGGCTTCAACCTAGTTGTAATAGTAATCCAAATTTTATATATTTCTTCAATTTATAAACTATGCACCATCCTTGAACACTTTTTTATGCTTATTTTTCAATTCAAGGATAATTTCACCAGTCTTATTCTAACGATTTTTAGTTTTGTAAATGAGACCTCTTAAGGATTTTTCATACAATCCTTCCTTAAATTCCATAAATAATTATTTTTCTATTTCAATATAGGGTGAATCCAATAAATTATTGCTCCTTCATTTCATAGGTGAGATAGATTACCCCATTTTCTTCATTCACCAAATTTAATTCTCCTTTAGATTAAATTTTATTTTTCATAGGGTTTAGATTATTATTTGCATTTCTTGTTTATTAAGTTTCATATTACAAAGTTATATGTACTACATAAAGTCCCTCTAACTCCATCATAAATGATAGGGAGAGAAAATGTTTCATTTACATTCAACTATCTTCAATATATAAAAACCATCAATTATTTCCAAATTCCCTCAGGGGTATATTTCTTGTGTAGGAGTTATGAGAATTTAGGCCATATATATTTAATATAGGGGGTCCCAATTTAACCTCATGTATTGTAGGGATTTAAAATAACAAGACCCAAATTGTGTATGTGAATTAAACTAATGATTAAATGAGATTAAATATCTTGAACCATAAACGATCATGAAAAAACCTTGTAAAAATGTATATTGACGAAGAAAATACTCACTATCATTTTTTTTTTCTTCAATTGATTTTGTAATCACATGTGTATAAGCATACATATGAATGCATATATGTACTTTGGTTTTCTAGTGGGTGATTTACCATATTTATTTATATAGGATAAAATTATATAACATATTTATATATTTTTTGAGCTAGTATATATTAATCTTTTTCCCTATTTTGTAATAGTTTTGTGTCTTAATTTTGTTTAATATTTTGTGGGCACATTGTGATATACCTGGATAAAAGTTGGATCACATTACTGAGGAACACACCTTAGTATATTAAGGGTTTGAATGAGTTTTTAGATTTTTCAATTTCAAATTTATCCGTTGAAGGGAAAATAATAATTCCATGTCCTAAATGTAAATTTAGTAGATGGTTGAAGAGAGATGATGTTTATGAACATTTAATATTGAAGCAATTAATTGGGAAATATTTTCATTGGATTTGGAATGGAGAATCGAATGTCACTGAAAGGTTGAGCACTGATGTCAATCCAAAAACTAACATTCTAACTTCATTGACAATGGAAAATGAAATGAAAAACATTATAAATGATGCATTCGGCACTGTATGAGACCACAATCAACATCCAAACATATCAGAACAACCAGATGAGGGTGCTACAAATAGCAATAAGGCAAGTGATGTTTTTGAGACTATAGGACATCCATATTAAGATTGTGACATATCTGTGGATTTTCCTCTTGATTATGTGGATAATAATGTAAGAGAAAACATCATTGAGGAAAATACATTTCATGATTTATTTAACGATGGAAATCAAGAGTTGTATAGTGGCTATTTGAAATATTCAAAACTTTCTTTTACGCTGAAGTTGTACCATATCAAATGCCTGTGTGGAATAAAAAATAAGGCAATGTCCATGATATTGGAATTATTACGATATGAATTTTATGAATTATACATCCCCGAGTCTTTTTATGATATGAAAAATGTTGTTAATAGACTTGGTCTCAATTATAACAAAAATACTTGCATGTCCCAAGGATTGTATGCTTTATTGGCGAGAGATTTTATGTAGACAGGATTGTAAAAAATGTTATTCTTCTAGATGGCAGTCAATGGGTGATGTTGGAAGTATGAATCAAAATACATTCATGATGGAGAAGAAATGGAACACACCTGCAATGGTTTTGCAACACATTCCTTTAAAGACTGGATTGCAAAGATTATTCCTATCCTCGAAAACTGCCAAACACATGAAGTGGCATTCAATAGATAATAACAATGATGGGTTAAGGAGACACCCATGAGGTTCAAAATCATTGAATCAATTTGATTCATTACATCCAGATTTCTTAGCTGATCCTAGGAATTTTCTATTGGGATTGGACACCGTTGGATTCAACCCATTTGGGGATTTAAGTTCTAGTTGTAACATTTGGCCAATTATTTTGATCCCTTACAGCCCACCTTCGTGGATGTGTATGAAAAAAAAGCCTTTTATCATTTATATGATTTCTCCTGGAAAAACATTTCCTTGAAATGATATTGATGTATACTTACAACATTTAATTGAAGAATTACAGGAGTTTTGGAGCAACAGTGTTGACACATTTGATGCCTCTTCTAAGACAATGTTCAAAATGCATGTTGCTTTAATGTGGACAACTAGTGACTTCCTTGGGCTTGGGAATTTATCTGGTTGGAACACATACATGGGTTTGGCTTTTCCTATTTGTAACATTGATTTGGATCCCAAAAGGCTACCTTACAGTAGAAAATGGCGGTTCTTCTTCCATCAAAGATTTCTTGATGCATCTCATAGATTTTCCTTAGACATATCAAAATTTAACGGTTTCGAAGACAGTAGACCACCCCCAAAGATGATAACTAGTTCTGAAATATTGACACAACTTAGAAATGTTGAAATATAATTTGGGAAGTTTCATCATTTGAATGATTGTCGGAAACAGGTTTGAATTACGACGTCAAGGGAAATCAGAATGCAATAATGAAAGAAAAAAAGTGTATTTTTCAAACTTCCATATTGGGAATTTAATTTGTTGTGGCATAATCTTGATGTGATGAATATTGAAAATAATTTTTGTGAAAATTTTATTTTCACATTGCTTAATGGGAATGGAATGTCAAAGGATCATCTCCATTAGTGCAAAGTCATACAAGTAATGAACATTAAACTTGATCTCTGGCCAGATGAGAATGAAAAGTATCCTCCGACAATTTTTGCAATGAAAAATAGGTATAAAGATACAATCCTTATAATTTTAAAGAATGTTAAGGTATCTAATGGGTAGTCAAGTAACATCTTGAGGTGTGTTGACTTGAAGAATCATAAGTTACATGGAGTGAAAAGTCACAATTCACATATTTGTTTACAATAATTACTACTAGTGGAATTGCGTACATTATTACCTGAAAATATTACTGCTGTTGTAGTCCAATTATTCACATTTTTCAGAAAACTATGTGAGAAATATCTATATCAATTTCAGCTTGAAAACCTCTAGGAGAGTTTGGTATTGACCCTTTGTGTAATGGAGATGATTTTTCCTCCGTCGTTATTTTCTGTAATGATGCATTTAATTGTCATTTGGTTGAAGAAGCTAAATTAAGAGGCCCTGTTCATTATTGATGGATGTATCCAATTGAGAGGGAATGTTTTTATATGTTTTTCATTTAAGTAAACAATTTTTGGAACATAATTAAATGAATAATTATGTTTATTATATTTCACATATAGCTTGGGCATTTGAAATCAAATGTGAGAAATAAAGCTCTACCAGGAGGCTCTATTGCTGAAGTCTATTTGGCTTAGGAGTGTCTTAACTTTTTTTCTAGATACTTGGATGATATTGAGACAAGATTTAATTGAGTTGGATGTGTTGAAGACACATCAACTCAATCTCAAATACATCAGAATTCAAAAATATTTCCTCTTATTTGCAGATAAGTTGGGAGGACATCAAATGTTACAGTGGCAGAAGTGGAATTATTATAGGCACATAGATATGTCTTAATGAATAGTGAAATTGTAGATCCATTTATTGAATAGATGAGGATATAGAAAAAGAGTCTAATGAGAGGCCGAATATGAAATGTGAAATATATTACAAAATCTGTTAATAAAGAGCTTGTAGAATTGTTTTCACGACATGTCAGTTCATAAATATTACAATAAATACGAATATTAGTTTGACCCATATATTTTTTAAATACAATAAAGTATATTTATTTTTTAGATCATGAATAATGATACTCAAGCATAGGGGTTAGAAGATTGGATGTTTCTTGCTCGAGGTCCTCTAAAACAAGTTATAATGATCGATGCTAACAATGTAAATGGCTTTAGATTTCGTATAGTCGATCGAGAAGAGGAATTGAAAACAAAGAATAGTGGTATATTTACATTTTCTGAAGTAGAATAGTATTAAAAGCCGACTGATATTTTTGAATTAAACTAGAGTGAACATTTTTCAGTTGTTTTATTCAAATGCAATTGGGTCGATATTATCAGTGGTGTTAAAATAGATTCCTGGGAATTTTGTTCTGTGAACTTCTTTCACTTGATGGATGTTAGTGATCATGAACTACATGATCCATATATCTTATCATCTCATGAAAAAATGGTATATTATGTGAATGATGTTGTGGATGAAGGGTGGAGTGTAGTTTCTCACATAATACAAAGAGATTTGTATGATATGGGTGATGGGGTGGAAGATTTGACCTCTGAAGCTGAATCTCATCAACAATAAGAAGAATAATTATTTTTCCATCAAGATATTGAAAATATTAGTTTTTCTAGGATTAATGAAGTGGATATTTTAATAGAACAGGAAATAGATATGATTGAAGTCAAAAATGATTGTATGTACAATTATTTATTCATTAGGATCCAATTATTTCATTTGTGCAGTCATTAATTATCATTGTTATGTATATTTTGTTTGTTAGTACTGAGCATCTATTATCATTTTTAATTTTTTTTGCATATTTTTTTTGAAATATATGTTTTGAACTAAATTTTATTTGATTTAATGACATGAATTCCCAGGTGGAAGAGATACATGGTTTTATCCCCTATTACGACAGATGACGATCCATCTATCTCCCTCCCTACAGCATCTGAGGCACCAGATGCCTGCCCCCCTACACCATCTCCCCATGAAGCATCTCTCACACCCTTTGTGGGCGTCCCTTTAAAATATGAGTTGTTTACTCCCCCTTTAGTAGCCTCATCAGTCAGGTGGTGACGTGCCACTTCTAGTTCATCACAGACATACAGGAGGGTCACTGTTATAGGTACAAATTTTAATATAAATAAGTTTATTGCACATTTTTATACTAATTGTTCAGTCATTAAAGATAAAAAAATTAAACCATGGAGAAAAATATAAAATGTTCATGACTGTGGAATATTAATGCAAGAAATATATTTTTCCCATTTGATTCATGTGCATTACAAAAAATTTGAAAATCACATGAACCATAACAAATATTATAATAATCATCAATCATATCCCTAGTAACCCAAACATCCTACTAGGGGATGTGTTTATAATGCACTAGTGTTAGTGTGTGTATGAGCAAGTCAGAATGACCATGCCACCATATAAATTCTAGATCATAGAATATCACACTAGAATCCCACTAGCTCATTCTAAAATGGCTACAAATAACGTTTCTAAGGACAACATGTCAGATACTAATTTTCTGAAGCATATACCCAAAATCCTATTGATAAAATGAATGAATCCAATTCCCATGAATCCAGGAATGTCACTGAAACAAATGTACCCCTAAATTTAACCATCAAAACCAGTCTGATACTAGGAATCCATGGCATACTCTTCAAGTATGTGTCATGTCTTCAGGCTTGACTAGTCGGATCCAAGAAATAACCTTTTAATTTGAAATCAAACATCATCATAAAAACAAAACATATTTTCCTGATCCGTATGAATAAATGGGAATATCCTAGTTATTCTAGGAATCCTAGGGACTTATATAATTACGGGAATCGAATATATACCATAAGTTGAATCCTGATGTCTCGGTTATTCTTCACAAGGCTCAATAGTTATATCTTAGCAGCCACTAGGAATATACAATGATTCTAATTTGTCCTAAGTAATTTTTATCGATATCACATGAGGCCCAATGTCATATCCTAGTAAAATATCTTGGAATATACATTGTCATAATACCATTGTCACATCAGGCCCAAAGGTCTGGTCCCAGGAAGCATGTTTGCAAATTTGTCACAACATCAAAAATAAAAAATTGAAATTATGATTATGAAACATGGGAAGGAAGAATTCCTAAAACCATCCACACTACCAAAACCCCCACTAGGCTCAAATAAATAGCACAGGTTCTAAGGTGAAAATTGGTACCATCTCTACTAATTTCCCTACACCCCTAATCAAGGCCAGTCTATAAATATGGTACTCACTTGGGACCTTTGGATTAGTATGTACATAGAGGAATCCCTCTTAGGATCCTCGGAATTTGAATGAATGTGGGGGAATCACCCTAGGGATCCTATCCATCAGAGAATAATTTAAGGTACCCCCCTTAGTATCCTCTTTAATAAACTTGTCTCTTAGGCCAATGCCCACCCTATTGGGACCAAGTTGGATGGAGAGGGAAGTTTAAAGAGTTTAATTTTTGCAGAATGTTGTATTTTTTTGTCAAAAGAGTATAAATCAATACAATTTTTAAAAACCTTGAATACTATGATGATGATTTTCTGATTTTTATTTCAAAAATATCATATGTTTGGAGAACAAGTGATGCATGCCCTATGCCAGATAGCAAGAGTAAAGAAGTGTTTTTGGAAAAGGACTGAAAGTGGAATGCAAGTAAAAAGTGGAACAGAAGTGTGGAACACATGTATATGTGGCGCGCAAGTGTATGTTGTGTGAAAGTCATATTTCAAGATAATCCCATCAAAATATGATAGTGGAAATAAAGTCACGCTCAAGTTAAATATTGGAGCCCAAGTCAAAAAGTGGCGGTCAAGTATTAGGTTTATGCAAATGTTGTAGGAAATTATAAAAGGCATGCAAGTGTATGCTTCATGGAAGTCATATTTCAACATCATTATATCAAAATATGAAAAAGGAAATAAAGTGTCACACTAGTGTTGGAATGTTGCCCAAGTGATGAAGCGGTGTGCATGTGATGGAGCGACGAGCACGTAGGAACGACACGTAAGTGTATGTTGCATCCAAGTCACCAAAATGACTATAAAATGATTACTAGCCTCCTCATTTTTCAAGGATCAACAGTTAAGAGAAAATTTGAGCTCTGGTCATGCAAGTAGTTGAAAGTGGTATACAAGCTGAAGTGGCATGAAAGTTACGGGTTATTTATAAGGCGTGCAAGTAGGGTAGTGCGCAAGCAGAAGTGCCACTTATGTTTTCAGAGGTGTCCAAGAAGGGAGGTGTGTTTAATTAGTGTGTTGTGTATAAGCTAAAGGTGGTGCGCATGTTGTGATCTGTGGAAATTAGTGGCGTGCATATAGTTAGTGGCACACATACAGGTGGCGCGCAAGAAGGGATGCACAAAAGCAGGGAGTAGCACACAAGCTATTTGCACCAGGAGGTTCTTACTAGCTTTGCGGTAGGATAGTGAAGATTTTTTTGAATGATTTTATTTGTGAAAGATCATTAAGTAGAAAAAAATAATTACATTACCCTATTTCTGCGAAAAGGGAGCACACACACTATTGGATTATTTTCAAAGTGCAACATGAGTGTAAGGGCATATACTACTCATTGTATTCCACGTGAAATGATTTGTTTGTGGATTGGGTGGTGCTAGACTATTTCCTTACCATACCAAGGAAGTATATACTCTTATTGAGAAGTGAAACTTGTAAATCTTTTGTTCTTGTCGTTGTGTGTGTTCAGCAAGGAAGATCCTTTTTAACAGAAGGAGAAGGTTTTTTCAAAAAGGAAGAAACATAGAAAGAAAAAGATATTACTGATTCACCCCTCCCCCTCTCTGTGATACTTGGATCCTAACTAGGAACTTCAATTGGTATCAGAGGGAGGTTCCCTTAATTTTTTCTTTACTGATGTTTTAAAGAGATGTTGTGATGGAAAATCTGAATTGTGTGAACAGTAATGGGATTCTGATATTTGATGGAAAGAATTATCGTACCTGGAATGATTGAATGATGCCTTATGTTATGTCTCTTGGGTATGATGTTTTTGAAACTATAACTGATGGATTTCTTCCTATTGATGACAAGGTTCATCTTACACATGCTGATAAGAAGAATCTTGAGATTGATGGAAGAGATAAAAATGCATTACTCCCATATCTTTCTAAGAGTGAGTTTTTAAGAGTGAAAGGTGTCGCAACAACTAATGTCATTTGGGATAGGATGAAGAACATCTATGAAGGCAATATAAAAGTGATGAAGGAGAAACTAAAAATCTAGGGGCTTAAGTATAAAGAGTTGAAAATGAAAGAATCTGAATCTATTGGGGAGTTCTTTAACAGAATAAATGACATTATCAGTAAAATAAAATGTCTTGGTGAAATGTTGGAGGATTCTATAGTTGGTGAGAAGATGTTTAGAATTCTACCTAACATGTTTGATGTTTACGTGTAATAATTAAAAGATAGAGGCCATGAAACATTATCTCTGGATGATTTTTATAGCACCCCCATTACTTTTGTAATGAGAAAAGAGAATACTATGAAGAGGGAAACAAAAGTTGATAGATAAATTTCTTTCAAGGCTATAAGGAGAGAGATGTCAAAGAAGGATCTTATTGAATATGATGATGGGGAATTTGATTCAGAATATGAGGAATGTAAAATTTTTTATAAAATTTTATCAATGTTTTATAAGAATGTGAAAAGAAGTACATGAAAATAAAAGGGTAAACTTACCTTGAAATTTTTTGAGTGTGGAGTCGTTGGTCACTTTACTGCTAATTATCCTGAAAAGAATAAATAAGAATAAAATGATGATTGTGAAAGAAGGCCAAGAAATTTGTGGAGGAAACAAGCTAAAAAAGATAAATATTTTTCAAAGGGGAAGGGTAAAATTTTCTTCAAATCAAAATGAAGAATATTTTTATCAAAAGATAAAGATGAAGAAGATAGATAAGATGAATCTGAGAAATCATTTAATGAAAAAACTAGGGATAATACATTTATTACAGTAGTGAATAATTAAGATTACGGGAGCCACAATTCTAATGAATAAAAAACACAACTTGAATATCATCTGAATCAATATTTTAAAGAATGTATGAGGAAGATCAGAAGGCTTGAGAAGAAAAAAAAGTTGATAATTGAATAATCAACAGTAAAAAATCAAGAAAATTTTCATAATGAGACAATCAAGATGGAAAAATAAATTGCTAACCTAAATAATTCTCTTGAAAATTATAATAATCATTATGGTCATCTTAATGTAAAGTTTATGGAAGAAGAAGAAGAGTTGGAACTTTTCCAATATAAACTTTCAAAAACTAAATAAATAAATATTAGTTTCAAACGATCTATCGTAGAAGTTGGTGAAAGTTCTAGTAAAAATGAACCAAATAAGGATCCAAAAAATATACCTTCAAAGGATGAGAGGAAATAGGGAACTGGTTCTGATATGAATAATGAAATAAATACTATTTATGTGGCCCAAGTCAGCAATGCTGAAAACCAGTACATAAAAATCCTGAGTAGAGAAATATTTCTAATACTTGTAGTTCTGATAAGTCTGAAAAGAAATATATGTTGACGAATAAAGTTTTGATTGAAAACAATAAGGCTAATTGTCATTGGATTTCTATTAAGAAGGTTGTTGAGAAGAATGTTCAGAACTCTGATCAGTATAGAAGTTTTAGAGGGAAATATTCATTCTATGGTTACTAATAGTATTGTGGTGGGTTCGGACACACTGAAAACATGTGTTGGTTCAGTCAACAACATTACTACTATTCCACTAGTTATAGAAGACAAGGTTTGAGGGAGAGTTAATCCTCTAAAAAGGGAAGTACGAGAAGGAAGTTCAGAAAAAATATGAGAAGGCTGGTGTGAAAGTTGAAAATAAGTTCAAAACATTGGAAAATATTTTTAAAAGATGTGAGAATCCTGGACATCTTTCTACGGTATGTCTTGTTTTATTTCCATCACAAAAAAAATTCTTATCAAATCTTAGAAGTTGGAGGTGAATAATGAAAATGAAGAACAAAAATATCTCATTGTTGAAACAGACATGAAAGCTAAAAATGGGGAATGTCCAAGTATTCTTGATAGTAGGTTTTCTTTTCATATGACATGAGACATAAAGTTTCTAAATAATATGAAAGACTTCAAAAAAGGAATAGTTACATTTGAAAATGATGATTCTATGAGGATAAAAGGTGTTGAATCAACCATCATTAGGAAAGAAAAAAAATAAAATCTAGTAAAATGTTATATGTTGATGGGTTGAAACATAATTTTTTGAGTGTTACACAACTCTGTGATGAGGGAAAAAATGTTATCTTTAGAAAAGATGGGTTTTTTTTTTGAAAAGTGAAAATGATGGAAATGTAGTTACAAGAGGCCAACATACAAAAGGGAACTTGTTCCATGTTAGTGAATTACAAAAATCTTGTAAAATAGGCATGGTAAATGAAAATCAGTTATGGAATAAAAGGCTGGGACATATGTGTCATAGAAACATGTGAAAGTTATCAACACGAGACAATGTCCATGATATGCATGATTTATCAAGAAGAGGAGACTGGTGTTGCACTATTTATGAAAAAGGGAAGATTATAAATTCTAAGCATAAGAGAGATGAAATTAGTTCAAAAAAACCCTTGGAACATATATATTTTGATATTTTTGGACCAATGAGAATTCAATAAACAAATGGAAATAAGTACTTCATTTCTTTCATTGATGACTTTACTTGCATTACTTGTGTTTTGTACAAGAGACATAAGTCAGATGCTCTAAAAATGTTTAAGACTTTCAAGAGTAATGAAGAGATGTAATGTGAGTATTCAGTGAAGATGTTGAGAATAGATAATGGTGGAGGGTATAAGAATTAAGAGATTGAATGTTACCTTGAGAAGCATGGAATTCAGTATGAGTTCAATTCTCCATACACACCTCAACAAAAATAGATTTCTAAAAGGAAAAATAGAAGTATGATTGAAATGGGGTTAATTATGTTTCATAAAAATGGTATCTGTCATTATTATTGGAGGAAAGCCATGAGTACTACAAAGTATATTTAGAACTGATGATTTTATATACACCATCCATATATGACTCCATATGAAATATTTTATTAAAAAATTCCATGTTTGAAACACTTAAGAGTTTTTTGGTTTCGATGCGTCATAATGAAAAAGGGTGTAAACCTTGGAATGTTTGCACGAAGAGGAGATGATGTCATTTTTCATGGCTATGCTCCATAAGGAAGAGGATACAGATGTTTCAACAAAGAAACAAGAATAATAATCGATTATTATGATGTGAAAGTTATTGAAAATGTTGAGATTGAAAAGTAGACTTTTACTAATATAGAAGTTGATCAGGATAAGGAATGGATTGTTAACGATTCTGATAATGCAACCAATAGTGGTAATCCTACTCAAGAAGAAGAATCAAACTTAGCAATTTCAAGTGATGAGGATGAAATTCAAACAACTCAACCTAGGATAAGGAAACATGTAGAGTCTAAGAAGACTATTGGTGATCAACATCAGAGGTTTCAAACAAGAAGAACAAAAAATTCTATTACACATACTTCTTTGTATTCAAAAGTGGATCCAGATGATGTTAATGAAGCCTTTGAGCATCGAGAATGGATTCAAGATATGAATGAAGATCTTGATCAGATAGAAAAAAATGATTCTCGAGAACTCATACCCAAGAAGGATGAAAAAAATGTTATTGGTACAAAATGGGTTTTCTAGAACAAGATGGATGAAGAAAGAGAAGAGATAAGGAACAAGGAATGATTACTGTTCCATGGTTACTCAAAAATTGAAGGTTTTTATTCTAAGGATACATTTGATCTAGTGGATATATTGGAAACAATCATAATATTTCATTCTATTACTATACATTGAGGTTAAATTTTTTTCAAATGGATGTGAAGTATGCATTTCTAAATGGAAATCTTGATGAAGAAGTTTACATTGAACATCCTTGTGGATTTATTGTTTGGAATGATGAAAGTTATTTGTGTAAGCTGAAGAAATACATGTATGTGATAAAACAAGAACTAAGGGCATGGTATTCCAAACATAATCTTGCACAAGGAAGATGATTTTCTAGAAAAGAAGAGTTGACATATATCATTACATCCAGGAATGTCTGGAGTCTTCTCTCATTGTAATTGTCTATGATGATGACATTATATTTTATAGAAATAATGAAGGATCTTGTGAATGATTTGCTGAAGAGAAGAAGAATTTGATTCATATGTCCATTCTGGGAGAAATTAAATACTTTTTTGGGTTACAAATCTTAAATAATATGAACCACATTTTTCTTTCTCTAGAGTAGTATGCTAAGGAACTTCATAAGAAGTTTGGAAAGGAAAATTCTAAACTAGTTTCCGCACCAATTTCAGGGGGAACCAAGTTGTCTAAAATGAAAAATGCATGAACGTTGATCATAAAGAATTTCAAAATCTGATTGGAAGATTATTAAATTTTAATGACTCAAGATCTAACATTTTCTATGTTGTTAACTTATGTGAATGGTTTCAGAGTGATCCTAAATAATTACATTTAATTGTTGGAAAGAGGATTATAAGATATATCAAAGGCACAAAAAATTACGAAATCAGGTATGATGGTGTATAAAATATTGAGTTGTTTGGGTATTCAAATGATGATTGGGTAAGAAATGTTGATGATAGAAGATCCACATCTGGTGGAGTTTTCTTCCTGTGGAAATGTTGTGTTAGTTCGCATACAAAGAAACAAAATTCAGTGACTCTTTGCATGGATGAAGATGAGTATGTTTGCTCCCACTCATGTAGCTACCCAACTTATATGAATTAAGAGTCAGTTGGAATATATAATTGTTGAAGTGAAGCTACCCTTACTCTTGGGATGTGATAATCAGAGTGCAATCAATGTTACAAGGAACCCGATACAACATTGTTGTTCAAAAATTATTGACATAAAGTACCACTTCATCAAAGAGAATTTAGAGAAGAATGAATTGAAGCTGGAGTAGGTTCTTACAATGGAACAAGTTGCTCGCATATTTACAAAACCAGTACCAAAGGAACCATTTTCTAAATTGAGGTTGAACATGGGTGTCCAACGTCCTTCTCATCAAGGTTGAGGTACATGTGTATGTCCCCTCTCTCATAATACCTTCGGATATTGTTGTCAAGGGGGATAATTTTTTCATAAATCAATCTTTATGGAATCATGCATAAAGGTGGAGTTGTGGGGAATCTGTGAATCCAACATTTATGTGTGTGAACCAGTCTAACTATTTGTTGGAGTGGATATAGGGAACAATGTTTTTGTTTTCCAGGAAAGATGATGAAGTGAAGAAAGTTGAGGTAGAATATTTGAAGATGTTCTTGAGAAGACTGAGGAGATATGATCATGAAATTTCATAGTCACTATTTTCAGATAGCAAGGTTTTGGCTATCAATAATTCTTATTTTGTACAATTAGTTATCTTACGTAGGCTTGGAATTGTTTATAAGTATTCCATTTATTGAGGTTAAAAAGTTCATTGATTTATGAATCTTGGTTCACAACAAAATCCCATGGGGGAGATTGTTGGGACCATGTTGTATGGAGAAGGATGTCTGAAGAGTTATCTTTTTACAGAGTATTGTCTTTTTTTTCAAATGAGTACAAATCAATTCAATTTGTAAAAGCTTTGAAAACAACGAAGATTCTCTGCAGAATTGTATTTCACAAATATCATAAGTTTGGATAACTTGTGATTCCTGACTAATGAAGGATAGGGAGAGTAAAGAAGTGTTTTTGGCAAAGGAAGGAAAGTGGTGGGAAAGTCGAAAGTGGCAGACAAGTGTGGCGCTTAAGTATATGTGGTGCACAAGTGTATGTTGCATGAAAGTAATATTTCAAGTTTGTCCCATCAAAATATGACAATGGAAATAAATGGGCATGAGAGTTAAATATTGGCATGAAAGTTAAAATGTGGCACGCAAGTATAAGTAGCGCGCAATTACAAGAGGCGTTCAAGTGTATGTTGCGCGCAAGTCATATTTCAATTTCATAATATCAAAATATGAAAAAGGATAGAATGTATCACGTCAGTGATGGAATGTCATGCATGTGATGGAGAGGCACACAAGAAGGAACAACGTGCAGGTGTACGTGGCGCGCATGTCACCAAAATGCCTATAAATAGATGACTAGCCTCCTAATTTTTGAAGGCACAACACATAAGAGATAATTTGAGCTCTGATCACATAGGTAGTAGAAATTTTCACACAAGATGATGTGGCGCACAAGTTGGGGTCATTTATAAGGCACACAAGTAGGGTGGCGTGCAAGCAGCATGGAGCGCAAGAAGAAGTGGCGCACAAGTTTCCAGAGGCACGTAAGGAGGGAGGTGTGTTCAAGAAGTTTTTTATGTATAAGACAATGGTGGAATTAATATTGTGAGTTGTGCACAATACTGGTGCACAAGTTTTTAGTGGCGTGTAAGCTGAGTGGTGTGCAAGCAGGGAGGCGCACAAGCAGGGAGTGGCGCACAAGTCGTTTGCATCAACAGGTTCTTACCAGCTTCTGGGTAGGAAAGTGTAATTTTTTTGAAAGAAATGATATGTGAAAGTTCATTAAGAATCAGAAAATAATTAAATTACCCTATATGTGATAAGAGAGAGCAGACACACTATTATATTGTTTTTAAAGTGCTTCATGAGTGTAAGGGCATAACCTACTCATTTTATTCCACATGAAATGAGTGTTTTCTAGTGGATTGTGTTATTCTGGATTGTTTCTGTAGCATACCAAGGATGTATCTACTCTTGTTGAGTAGTGAACCTTGTAAATTGTGCATTGATGGGGATGTTTGTGTTCAGAAGGGAAGAAACTCTTTAATATGGGGTGAAGGTTTGTAAAAAAAAGAAGGCAACATAAAAAGAAAAAGATATCACTGATTCACCCCCTCTCCATCTCAGTGATACTTGGATCCTGAATGGGATCATTACATCCACTAGGGTTAGCACGTCCCAAATCCCATTCTATAAGATCTATCAGCCTCATTGGCCTAAAAGGGAAAACCTCACAAGGGAGGAGGAATCAAACCCATCCAATATAAAAGTCTATCTAGGTTAGTCGAAACACCCATCATATCCATCTTCGTCAATTGTGACCCAGTCTTTCTAACCAGGTACTTCCCCATGATAACCAAAAATGTGGAAATTATAAATACCATGCAATTTATACTTACATGTATCATGTACCACATAAATGTTTCATCCCATATCTCACTTAGGAGACCTCCAGTTTCATTTACTTGTGGAATAATCACTAGTTTATAGATTGTCAAACATAAATTTATTATTTGATTTCATAAAAACTATCCAGAAGTTCCTCCATCACATTCTACATGTAATAACAACAAATTTGACTCCTCGTATCTCTAATTCTATCTATGGGGTGAGAAATATCCCCAAAGAACTTCAAATGGTAACATGGAAGGAATATGTGGTGTGTTCCCCATGTACACGGCATATACACAATAATATATACTATGACCATGTTATAATTAATGTTTAGGTATAACATATTATTTTTTGATGTACTACTACATGTCCAGATCATACCCAATGTCTCGCTAGGTACTCTATGAGACCGCATCCCCGTTGCATGGGGAGTATTACCATATACTCAACTACATGGACATGTATCACTATATGATTTTTACTCATAAAACAAAGTGTATAGTCCTAAAAAATCTAAATCCCATGAAAAATAATAATTATTGTATTTTTTATATAAATGGTAAATCAAGTGATTGGTATTTACTGAATTGAAACTCTTTTAATTGGTATAAAATTACTATTTCCCCCCAAAATAGCTTCTAATCAACCCCCCCCCCCATAGGGTACCCAAATATTGAACCTCTGTCTACCTCTACCTCTCTATCTCTATATATATTGTTAATGGAGACCCTCTATGGTGTGAACAAGAGTCCAATGTAGGAAAGGATAATATAAATTGAAAAATTAATAAAAACAAATAAAAACAATAGTTAAATGAATTTAGACCCAAAAACATATTTTAATTTATGTATCGCCTTGGAACCCCCATTTCAGGTCTAAAAAATGGAGTTAGAATCTCAAATTTGTTATATTTTAAAAATTTATCACTAAAAACACCCATGGATAAAAAAATATTTAAATAATATACAATAGTTATTCTAGAAAAATTCAAATAACTTAGGATTCCACCAAAGTCCTTTCCTCTGGAAAACAACCAACCTGGGCCAACACAGTGCTCATAAAAAATTATCAAAGATCATATACCAGAGGAAAAGATATTTTTACCCCTAAAAATAATATAAAAACTATTATTCAAATTTATGATGATTTTCAAAACTAGTAAGAACATTAGTTCTTATAGAAAGCCAAAGCAATAGTGTTCTTTGAGGTGAGTACCAAAGGGGTC
The DNA here is from genome assembly GCA_963277665.1 of Viscum album. Taxonomy (NCBI): domain Eukaryota; kingdom Viridiplantae; phylum Streptophyta; class Magnoliopsida; order Santalales; family Viscaceae; genus Viscum; species Viscum album. The sequence continues at coordinate 1,579,203,317 of OY728150.1, read as the reverse complement.
CCTTTATAAGTGATCATGAGTGAATTTTTTTTCTCTAATACTCATTATTTAATGTGAGAGGAATGTAATTTATCATGGGAATTGGATTCAAATTCATGATATAATGGGAATTTGTTGATAATCCTATCAACCGACAAATATTGAGATATGATTAGAGGTTTTTTAGAAGTTCCCATTAATTTATACATCTTACCACATATTATATTCATTTTCATAACTTTATTTACCTCGTTCACAGATTTTTTTGGATAAAAAAGTTATTGGGATTATTACCTAATTTTTAATTATTGATTCAAAATATAAAATCCATTATATTATATTTAACTTATAAAATTGGTAAGGATCTATTTTTATATAAGAACATATAATACATTAAAAACAATTTTCCAAAAAATTATTTCAAGAATAAAAAATATTTTTTTCTTCTTTCTTTATAATTAATAATCACTAGAAAAATTTAACTTAAATTATTTATTTATATTATCTAAAAATTTCATTAAAATCATTCATTATTAGTGATTAATTTAATTATTTTAGTTAATAAGTAACATATATAAAAATATTAATTTGAGAAAACATATCTTTTAATAGTAAATTATTTTGATCCAAATTATATTAAATTGATTATATATTTACTAACCATTTTTTGAATTTCATGAATAATTTTTTATTTAAAATATTCTTTCTAATTTTATTAAATTCATTTTTTAATGTAAAATTTTAAAAAATCAAGATACAAAAATACACATGATATTTATAACTATATATCTATATATTTAAAGTATCATTATTACATTAACAATTTTATATTTATATCACTCATAATTTTATGTTAAAAACCCTCAGTTCTATTGAATATGACCAATGAGTAAAATTAATAAATGGTGGTAGTAAAATGTGCTGATCCGAGTAACATGGATCTCATGGTCATTTTCCATGAGTTGGAACTTATCTCACACACAATTTCAGTCAATCTGTACATATTTAAGTTAAGATTCAATTTATTATTCAGTAACCCCTGGTGAAGATACCATATTTCCATCCATGAACAAATGAGCCACATAAAGATGAATTCTACTACTTTATGCCATTTCTGCTTCTTTTTTGCATTGATTTTGTAATGAGATAACCTCTATTTATACATGATAATCTAATCACTATGTTATATCAATCATGTTTTAATCCTATAATACATCCAATTAACTTATATTTCATTTGGAATTGTCGTTTTTTACCTTAATTAAATAAGAAAATGTGCATTTTAGCTAGATGTTGTATATAAGAAATGATATCATGCTGTTAAATGAAATTTAACATTATTGATTTGGGTAAGACAACTATATATATTAAGAGTGTTAGATGATTTAAAAATCCAAAATTAGTTAACAAAAATATTACTTATACACCAAAAGAAAACAATTATTCCAATAATTCCATATGTCTCAAGACATAAAACACATATCACCATGTCTATGCACACATTAATGATTCCTGGAAATATCACTAAAACTATAATTAGGTACCCACACCTCACTAAGGAGTGTACATTAGTTGATGGGTTATCAGAAACCAATATATGTAGAAGCTTAAAACCATCCCACTAATGGCATAGATCTCCATTAGTGGAGGAAACACACTCTTTCACATCTCGGAGTACCAGCACTAACTATGGAATGGAGGAACCACTCTTCACCAGGGCTGAGGTAATGTTGACTCATTAAAAAATGGTGAACTAGAACCCTAAGGATGGAAGTCTTATGCCTCAAATATAATTATATTGTCATAATGTCTATAAGGGAGCCAATCTACACCCTAAAAAATCTAAAGGGGTATCTTACATCATGTATGCATTGAAAATCATGCTTGTAAACCAAAACCATATCTATGATGATGTGAACATATTATTATAAAATAACATTATAAACATATTTTTCAATCACTATAACAAACCAAATCATTTTTAATATTTAATTCAAGTTATAATGGACTACTAAAGTTTCTGATCTTGATAATCGTGAGAGAAGATATTTAAAAAAATATCAAACTATCTAGAACATAACATATACTTCATGAGGTATATGATGTGTATTTATATACCACTTTGTATTATGAGTGTAGCATAATTGTACAGTGTGTATAGTGGGGTTCGTTTCATGTGAGACTTTTTATTTAGTCTACACATGTATCATTAGTACACATTAATTCGTATGCATCGGTACACGACATGTAGTTACAAGTAAACATCATGCGGTTCTATCTTAGAAAAGAACATTATGGATTCCAATTATACACTGTTATTTGTTTTGTACATGATATATGGCTCTAGCTAAGAATTAAAAAGATCCAAAATTTTAAATTCATGCAATTAATGTAAATGACAAGCACGATGGACCACAAAATGTATTGGACCAATTGAGTAGCAAAATTTGTACCCCAGTGAATGGATTCTCTACAAAAATTGGGTGACATGGAATATAAATCACAATCACATGAAGTGTGATATTATAGATATGTGGGAATCCTAGGTAATATAGAATATTACATTCATGGAGTGTGTCTCAGAGGTGTACACTCCATCATGTTAGCGAAATTAAATAACACCATATTCCTCTCGCCTGCATTTCCAACTTCCTCCCCTATCAATTTCACTAGTTCCCATTTCCATCACAAAGCATGGTTAATGTAACATGCCTTGTGTCTCTAAATCTCATTGTTATAACCCCAATAATAACTATCCTCAATATCTTTCTATGATTTAGACAAATCTATCTCCATTCTAATCATCTTTTCATCTTTCATCAAATATGGCATGCCAAACCATCATCATGCATCATTGTAATACAAGAAACCACAGTTTAGATCACCCATTATTGAACCCAAATACATATAATTATTTGAAGCATAATATGTAGGGTGAATAATCAAGGATCAGTGTTCAGTGGTAGTTCTGGACCACCAAAAACTGAGTTCAGAATTACATTTTTCAAAGAATGTGGACAAAAAAATAGGTTAATGTATTAAGGGATTAAAAAATTCATCTACCTTATATATTTGTCTTCATCATCATTCAACACCCCTCATTGTGAGATAACCTTAATCGCATGAGAAAAATAATAATAATAGTAATAACGTTATTAACCATTATATAGAAGAATAACGTACTGTCATCAAATAAAACAATTGTTAGCTCGATTAAATGACATACTTCCACGAAAAATATTTATTAACTAATTCCCTTAATCACATAATATTTATTATAGAGGTAAATAATTAAATATCTACAAAAGAATATGTATGTCCTAAAAATAGTTTTCCTTGAAATAACTGAATTATCTGCAAGAATAAAAATCCACATATCTTCCATGGGAACGCTGACAGAATTTAATCAGAAGGGAGAGATTAGATTAACATAAATAATAAGGAAAGATTCAATAAGAAATTTTTACATCATCGTGATTACATTTCCTCTTTATTGAATCATTAGTTCTATGTTATTCATTCATTGTCACCATTATTGCCTGTTATTAATTCATACTTCTTGAAGAACATTGATATCCAGCTCCAATGAGGGTTTATAAAAATGTAACGGACATCACTAAAAAAATATTTTTGGAATGATTTCAAATTTCCATTGGAAATAACCAGTTAAATGAATAAAAGTATTTATTAATTAAATATATAGTAAATACCCAATAAAATACATTTAGATTTGAAAACTACTAAAAAATAAATACAAGGGATAAAAAAACATATTCTAGACCTAAATAATCCATCATAAAAATTTTATGATGTCATTTTCTATAAAAATAATTCAATCCATTCCCTTTTTGGGAGACTCTAGACTCTTTACAAAAAAATTATATAATTCCAAAAAAAACCATGGTCACTGCATATTAACACAACAATTTTAATTCTATTCGAGTTTGTGAAATATAAGTATTTTATAGAATTTTTATCCAAAAAGTTACTTTGAGATTCTATTTCTCCTAACACTAGAATTATCTTTACAATGATATCAATTCAAATGGATTATTATAGAATCCATATATTTATTGAATCATTGCATGTTTTTATATTCATTATATTTTATGAACATATAATTTACACTATTAAAATACTTAGGGACAGTTTTACTTTCCCCTCAACATAGTTATATTGGATTTACTTGAATATAAAATGTTATAAATTACATATATGATCAATATGGTGAAATTAACAAAACTCACTATTCATTCCATGTGACTTAGGAAATAACATTCTCTTGATTTAACCAACTTGGAAATTTAAATACCTTTTAAATGTATATACTTTTGCTTTTTTAAAATATACACTTAGATATATTACTAATGATCATGAAACCAATAATATAAACTAATTCATTTATTTCTTTCCGGAAGAAATTGTTCATTGGTATATATTACTGAAATGACTTTATCTTTACATCCCTCCTTTTGTAGACACATATCTATACAACATTTTTATATAATTTAATTTAATTATCCTAAATAAATAATGTCTTTCTATACTTGGTGATTCAAATACCAAATCCCTCTATTTATAGGCTTCCCTTTTTATCCAATGTAGTATATTATGTTTTTTGGATAACTCCTCCCAATAAATATTTTGTATTCTATGTTCTTGTGCCAAATCTTATGCATATTGATTTTTTAATCCATTTAATTTTATCCTTTAATCATTATATCATTTGGAGATATGATCCCTCTATAGATTAAACATTTATCATAAAAAAAATTAAAATATATTTTGTGTCTTATGATGTAATTTGTATTCTATAAGTATTCTTAATGAATACATTATATCTATATAAACATTAATTTGAATTTTATGATTCATTAATACTCTTACTTTTATATGATCTAAGGTCCCATTCGGTTAAAATAAGGATTATTGTTTATTCCTTCATTTTTAGTGTAGTATATGGATGATTTATCATGAAGTAATATTATTGAAGTTATTAGCCCCACTGTGTTAGCGGGAGAATAAGGGTATGAAGGATTAAAACAACTCCATTGTGATCTCGATTCATTATTATAAAAAAACTTCTACTCTATTATTCTCGTAGTAATATATATATATATACACAAATGAAGTAATTCATGAGACCCAACAATTTCAATTGGTTCATCTAAACAAGGTGAACCCAAGGAGCATACAATGTTGATGAACAAATGTACCAGAACTCATTATAATTCATTATCATTAAAAAGGTTATAGGATACTCATAGTATCCCATCATTTAGAACTAGCCACACTTTAAAATGTCTCTAATCCTTATACGAAACTGAATATATCGATCCTTTGTAATATTATTTTGATGATCAATATCATTCTAGATTTGATTCACACAAACATGGGTGTTACATGAATATTAATTTTTATATGAGTGATGAAATCCAATTTATCGTGTAATTTTTCATTGGGAAAAAGTACTTCATTAACTTGTTCTTCAAAAATTTGTCCTAGGAATACTTGACCTCATAAAAAAATATGAATTAAAAGCTTCATTTCTCATAATATTTTTTTATCACAATCTCCCCTTAATAGAGTACACTCATTGCGTACTCCAACTTCATGAGAAACTTCAATAAAATCATTGGTATAAAAACATACACAAGATATACTGTGTACTCTTAGTACACTGAAAACCTCTGTGAACCTCCTTATCTAGGAACATTTACCTCACCAACCATATTTTGTAAATGCTCCTCCACAAACCCTCCTTCGGGATTTTTACATCACATAAAACAATCAGACAGAACCTATGACAACACATATTTTAATACACATTAACTCATAATTTATTAGATAAAGGAACACATAATACAATCCCAATAGATCATTAAGCCTAGTGTTTTTTTAAATTAGGTACATAGCATAATAACATGGAACATAAATTTAGTGACATTATTGAAAAATTTTATAACATGCTTATGAAATTACATTGTCTTTATGAAACTACTTGGGATAGCCTGTGGATGTGCATATGAAAGGTTTGAGAAATTAATTTTTGTAAGGGAATAAAAAAACATTCTATAAGATAAAGTAGTGTATGTAATCCAAGTGTAATACCAAGGTAAAATAGTAGTGGTGAAAATAATAATCTTGAACAATGATTCATGATGGTATAAAAGAAACATGAGATTGTGGAAACAACATAAAAGATGACATCATAAATATATTTCAATGCTAAACACATAGAAATAATAAAATTGTTTGACAAGGATGACCTACCTTGCACTATACCTTGAATATTAATAAATAAATACATTTACCAACACATTAGAACTCTATCTGGGTTAACCCATGACTTTTATATCATGTACATGCATAAGGAAACTTTGGGAGGATAAAATAGATATAAGGTAAGATATATTTTTAGGGTAAAAGGGTTTTTAGTGAAGAGTAATTGGATTTTTAGATGGTATATATAGAAATATATATGGAAATTCTTCATTAATTTCCAAACATATTATTTGGAATCTTTATTATAATGTAATCAAAACGACATAACTTGAAACAGTTTTTGTTTACATTTTTTCTACCAAAGAATTGTTTTACATGTTATTTATGATTTTAGATATGATATCATTAAAATAATATCGTTAGTGATGTGTAAGTGAGTCTGGTATAAAAATAATTTATTATGAAACCTTAAAATATAATATTGATTTTGGAAAAATAATTTCGTGAATATAAAATTAATCAAATAATTTCAAAAATTAAATATCTTAAAGTCAAATATTTATTTGTCCATGGATACATTTTATGGCATATATTACACCATTTTGTGGACATTATGATGTCATAATACAAATAGCATATTTATACCATACATAATTTTTATACAAAGATTCGATTGTCTCATAAAATTATGGAAAAACCCACCTTTGTATGATTTTGACATAATCATTTCAAAAATAATAATTATTTTATCATAATAATTATTTAAATAAGAGAACGTACTCTTTTAAATGAAAATACCCATTTACTGAGAAATTCTAGTTTTTTTAACTATAATAATTTTCCGACCCTTATAGAAAATAAATTTGACTTGAAAAGATTATATGATAATTCTTATTTAATAAATATTGTTTTATAATTTTAATTTATTAAAATATAACTTATCTAAAAAATTCATAAATTCATCAAAAATTGTTTCTTGATTGAAACTATATATTTCGTAAAAAAAACATTGTGTTTCAACATATGGGAATCTAATTATTATTGAACTCATTATTTAATCATTTGAAATTAATAAAAAACGTATAAATACAGTAATTGTTTAATTAAAATGAAATATATAAATTCTTAATGTTATGGTCTAATTATAACCCCTTTAATACAAAAGTTAATTACCAAGGTTTAAGGTGTGGAATGGTGATATTTTCTTGGGGTTGTTCAACATACATGGTTTGGGTCATGATCTCTATTATCTTAAACATCTCCCATAAATGGTTTCATTCATTTTTTATTTTTTTAATCTTTGATTGGAATTCATTAAGGGTATTATTCTGTGATTCTATCACCCTTAAAATGTATGATAAATGGGCTTAATAGGGTAAGATCCTACGATTTGGTGCCATTATATCTTCCATTTGTATCAATTGAACTTTATCATAACCATTTATATATAATTCTGTAAAATCCACTTTTTGATGGATATATTATAAACAATTATAATTCATGATGGTATTTAAAAAATGAGAGGATAAAACATTCAAAAATTACTAGTGTAGTGCATGTGATTTCTATAACATCATTACTTGATAATGCATTTATTCATTTGAAAAGCATTAATTTCATTTATAAATGTTTGGTTAATTACTTTATTCAGTCTTTCAAAAATTTCTCCCACATAATTTTCATTTAATACAATAAAACATTAGATGTTATGTATATTTTATCACATATTTCACTTATGATGTCTCCTCTTAAAGCTATTGGTTCTGAGATAACATTATGACCATATGCGTTGTATTATTTTGTAGAAACATGTCTCGATGAACAATGATCTTCAAAGACTAATCCTAGTTTGAAATATTAATATCCACTAGTACCACCTATGGATTCATTACATGTGAGGGGTCTGGTATATACTTCTTAAAGAGTGATATGTGGAACACATCATGAACTTGAGATAGGTCAGGTGAGAGTTTTAGATGATAAGAGAAAACTCTGATGTAATCATGGATATCAAATGGGTTGATATATTTTGGAATAAGATTTCCTTTTTTCCCAAACGTCAGGAATTTATTCCATGGTGATATTTGAAGGAATACTTTATCTCCAACCTCAAACTCTAGATCTTATTTATGACTATCATTATAGCTTTTAGATGGGATTTCTTTTAAATTTCAAATGATGTTCAATGGTGTAATCCATCTCTGTATATTATTTGATAAGATAATGACCCTTCATATTCTGCTATGAAAATTAATCCCTACATATCATAGTTTTACACCACTTCTTATACAGTGCCTTGTATGGTTTTATTTAAATGAAATAATGGGAATTTTTAATATATGAGAACTCCACTAGGGGAGGTTCTGGTCCCAAAACCCTTGTAAATCCATTGAACATGATATCAACATATCCTATAGAGTTTTAATGGTCCTTTTAGGATGATTATCCTTATGGGGGTGATAAACTATGTTGAAGCTCAGTTTTGTATCTAAATCTTGATGAAGGCTTCTTAGAATTTTCAAGGTAAACCTAGGATCCCAAAAATATATATTAGAGTGTGGTAATCAATGCAGTCTTACTACTTTTCTTATGTTTACCATGGGGAGTTGGACAATAGAAAAATATTTTTTCACATAAATGAAATGTGTTTACTTAATATTGTGATCGACTACCACCTAGATGGTGTTATTGCCATTAAGTGTCCCCCCAGAGTCTTATGATAAAATATATTGTTATGTTTTTCCATTTTCATATTGGTATGGGAAATGGTGAAAACATACCCTTGGACTTTTTTCATTCAGCCTTGGATTTTTGGTATACCAAGCTTCGAGATACAAACTCCCCAATCTCACTGATACTATTATCACACCATAATTTTTTCATCAAAGATCTATATATCACAGTGCTTCCTAGAAGAATTGATAAGGATGATCAACGTGTGTCATCTATAATTTTCCCATTTAGCTATTTTTAGGGGACACATATATGGGTTCCAATCCTTTAAACTCAATCTTTATCAAAGTTTAACTCTAAATTTTTTTCTACCTTCTCATATTTTAACTCCTTTTCCTTTTAAGCCTCTATTATCCCCTGAAGGAATTATGGGTTGAAAATCATTTTAGAAATGTGGGTTGATGATACTTTTTTTGTATCCATATTCATACTTTTAATTACAATGAAAATTTCATCCATTTCAATCATTATCATGTATAGAGTTTCATGATCATTTTTAATTAGAGGATCTACCACTTTCATTCCATTCAAAGGATGGTAATAGAATAATAATTCATAATACATAATTATCTCTAACCACCATTGTTGGAATATATTAATATATATTTGTGTGAATATATACATGATGATTTTATGATATGTATATGGGTCACAGTTTTCTCCATAGGGATAATGTTATACAATCTTCGATGTGAAGAGAATTGAATACAATTATAGATCAGGGGTTGGGTTTTTATTCTCAAGGATCCATAGTTAGTGTGAGGAATAATTTATCACTTTTTCATCTTTCATTAGTAAAAAAACCAAATCCTTTTTGGAAACATAATTGTAGATCACAAATCCTCCCATAACGGTTGGTAATGTGAGCATAGTTATAGTGATTAGTCACTTCATCTTTTTCAATATTTCATCACATTCATTATTCTGGAAATAATTTATTCCCTTTCATGTAATATTGGTTAGTGGGATTTATTATCCTGATAAGTCTCTAAAAATCGATTATAGTATGCATCAAATCCACAGAATCTTAAGATTTACATCATAGATGTTTTCTTGGGACAACCTTTAATTGCATCTGTTTTTGAAGGATATATATATACCATTACATGCTATAATATTCATCAATAATGTTAATTTCTCTAACAAAGATTATTTTATTTCAATTTCCATAAATTCTACCCTTTCAATAGGTCTTCTGTAAAATATAAAAATACACCTCATGTTCCTTATTGCTTTTGAATAACATTAAAATATAATCTATAAATACATCCAATTTTTTTAATGTAATCCCAAAAGAGTCTATTAATAATTTCTATGAATATTGTTATAGAATTATTTTGTCTAAATGGACTTATTATGAACTCTTAGTTCTCATTCCTTGTATGAAAAATAAATCTTATAGATATCCTCCTTCTTCACCATTAATTTATTATATCCAAATCAACCATCCACCTTAGATAAGTATTGAGCTCAATGTAGGTGATCAGAAAAGTCATTAATCTATGGAAGAGAATACATTTTATATATAGTAATATTTTTATCTCATGTTATTCAATTTCGATTAGAATTGACCAATCCTTATTCTAGATGAAGTGGATTGGTGCACCCCATGGTGAAGCACAATGCTATATAAACCAATTGTTTCTTCAACTCCTCAGGTTTAATGATTAAAATTTTTATAGAGGCTTGGAAATTGGAAAAGCTCTGGTTATTATCTCAATTAATAACTCAACATCACATCTTTGAGAAAGAACATGAAATGATTTGGGAATCACATTAGGGAATTACCTAATAGTGGGATTATCATTAGGGATTTTCTTTTATTAATTCTCAATCACTTGATTTAGACATTATAATGAACCAATCTTAAAATTAATTTATATTAAATTATTTTATATTAATACTCAACACATTAAATGATTACATTTCCAAGGACCATAATAAATTAGCGTCTTTAGAGACTTGATATTTGTTATTCTTATTTGGTGAAATATCTTCAACATATCCTGTAAAAATATTCCCCATTATTATTCAGACTTAAAACTATTCTTTATAACCTCGGGAAAGGAAAAATAATAAATAATTATCTATGATTATCAGTATGGGTAAATAAAGAAGACACATAACCATAACATGTTTATAAGGGTAAGAGAACAAGAAAATAACATTTAAAGATCATTCCCTACATATCAAAGGTCATATACATGAGTCATGGAATAATTTTTGAAAATTAATAATATCAGAATCATAAGGGTGATAAATCATCATAAATAAATTATAAACCATTATCTCATGTCATAAAAGTATGTAACCATCATAAATATTGAGAACCATTTCATGTGTCAATGTCAACTACCAAGACCAACAATATTGTGGATCATGACACCCCTGTTTTCCCCAATGGATCTAGATAAACTTTTTAACCATTATGGATCAGGATGCTCATGTTTCCCATTATAGTTTATGACAGATCTGTTTCCCATTTTAGATGAAGGCACACTTATTTCTTATTATAAAAAGGGACATACCTATTTCCTATTGTGGATCAGGACACACCTTTTTCCCATTGTGGATCAAGTCTCTCATATTATCTCCAATAATTATCTTATGAGATATAAATCTTTACCCAATTAATTGGAGGGAGATATAGTTCCCACCCATCACCTAATAAGATCATTCATAAATGTTTTAGAAGATAATAAAACATTCATCATAACATGACCCATAAAAAGAGATGGGTTTCATGAACATCATATCATGACCCACGAAATGAAATGAATATCCTAAATATTTTATCACATCATAACCTATGTCAAATAGAAATGTTTTATAATAATTCCATCAAAGCATAACCTATGAAAATAAAACAGGTTTCAAAAGAATATAACCCATGGAAGGGAAATGGGCTTCTTAAAAATCATATCATAAAAACATATAGAATTCATGAAATAATATGAATAGTATTCTTGGATCATGTCCTAAATTAAGAATACACTATATCAATGGATTCTAATATAGATGGAAAAGTATTTTAAGAGATCGTAAGGAGAATCTGTTAAGGAAAATACTAATTCTTTAAAATTCACTTAGTAAAACATAAAACCTATTTAAAAATATTTTATTTTTAAAAATAAAATTTGACAACATATAAATTAAGATTAAAAATAATTTAATCATTTGAGAAAAATATAGTTTATTCTTTTAGAAATAATGATTTTGGAATAATAAAAAATTTCAAAACCATTTTCTGGAAAATAACCCTAAATAAATTTTGAAAATAATTTTCATTTAAAACATATAATGTAATCTAGAAAACATTTTAAAAATGTTTTTCCTTGAGAATTTATAATGGATGTTTGAAGATCATTTAAAACACTTTTTAATTGTATTTTTTTTGAAAACCTTTTCCTTTGAAAAACGCTTTAAAATAATTTTATAGAATATAAGGGAAAACAATTTATTCAATAAAATTAATAATATAAAATTTCAATGGAAGCTTTAAAGAAATAACAATCATGAACGTGGGTTAATCTATACATGAAGAAAATTTCTTTTTCCCCAAAATGTTTTTATAAAAAGTCCTGTATAAAAAAGGAGATTCCTTTAAAAATAATTTTTTATTTAAAATTTAAAACATGGGGAAAATGTTTTCTTTAAAACATAATAAAACATTGTTTGAAACATTTTTTTAAACATGGTTTTGGAAGGACACATATTTCTGACCAAAAATGGAAATAATATCATATTTCCTTAAAAATATTTTCATAATTATATTACGTACAAAAGTGTGTAAAAATGGCATCGTTATATGATGATATAAATAATAGATATAAGAGAATAAATTAATTATATTTATTGAGATATGGATCATAATATTTCATCAATGGTTTTATAGTGATAAATAATCCCAATAAATGATGATATTGTAATAATAAATAGTTGCCACTTTGGTAACTTTTAATCATCATAACCAGGAAATAATAACATCACATAAATCTTAAAATATAATGAATATAATTATGTTCATTATATAACATTTAAAAAGTCAATATATACACCTTTTATAAAAATATATGTGCATAACATGGCATGTATCTCAAAGAAGGCGAATTGAGACAAAATTACCTTACTGATTTGGTAACATTCAAAAAATAAACCCCAGAAAAGATAGATCATAAAATTGATATGTAAATAAACATTAATTTACCTATAATAATTCTAGAATAAATTCATGGGAATTATGTACAGTATGAAAAATAAACGAGTCATGAATAAGGAGAAAGTCTCACATAAATAAAAGTGAGATGAGAAAACTCTTATTATTATAGTTACTTTTTAATCATGAGCCCCAATAAATAATAACATCAATTTGATCTTTTAATATCATGAAATAAAGATAATTAATTATATAACATGTCTAAGGTAAGTATATAAACCACAAAAAAGAAGCAAGTAGTGAATATGGCATGTATCTCTTAGAAATAAAAAGTGAGATGGAATTATCTTACCTTATGTCTTAACTTTATCTGAACACATTAAAAATCCATTTTAAAAGGTATTTGTTTACTATAAATATACTAAATGACCATATTATTATATATAATTCCACATTTAATTTTATTGTGGATCTATATTCCCCTTTAATTAATTGTTATATGTTAATGTTATGTTTCTGGTAATATCCTGTTTGTTTTCCTTGTACATTTTGACTGCTTATTCTTAACCCTCTAACATAAATAATTATTCAATTTTTTCCATGAGGTAACACATGATATAAATATAATATATATTAAATATATAAATAATTATTAAAATGTAAATTATATATAGATATGAAATTTAATACATCGTTCGTTGAGATGACTGGGTGTACGTATGAATGAACATTGTTTCAATTTTATTGTTGTATTGAATGAAATAATGTAAATAAAATATATGTTTATATATTTATATATTACCATTATAATATAATTATTATTTCATATATATCTTATAAATTTACCAAAACCATCATTAATACGTTTCATGTATAGTGTGAACAAATCACATCTCTTTGATGGTGTTGTAGTCCACTTGTCCAAAAAACAAAGTTATCATATTTACAGAAAATTGAAACAATGAATGTAAATTTTATATAATAATTAAATAATAATAATGAAACAATTTTATTATATATATCATATAAAAACACTATTTTCATCCTAATTCCCTACCGTTATAGTTGGTAATAGAAAAACAAATGACATACTTTTGCGAGGCGGTAATCTGTCGTAGACACGAACAGTAAGTTCATTAAACATTTGATGGAAGTGTGTATAGGTGTAGGTAAAAAATTTATATTTAAAACATATTAGTGTAATCAGGATAATTATTTTGTTACATAATCATTGAATAATAAAAACGGAATTGGTGTATATTGAAATAATATATAAATTCATATTGGAGAACATTTCTTATTCTTCGGGTAACTCTTTTTAGTTCTCACCAAAGGAAATAATTGGATGGATTTATGACAAAAGTGATGATTATAGGATTAGAATATCGATTTTGGGGTCTTATTTATTAACTTTTTTGGGGATATAAATTGATATAAATGTGTGACTAATTGAGGCTATTGAGTACTCTTTTATACTGGAGGAGGAGATCCATTATTCTAAATATAAAAAGTATAATACTATTGATAGGTATCCCTTACATCATGTTCCTCTAATAATTTTCCATTTTATATTCAAGGGAATATATGGTCTATATATTTCTAAAAAATTATATTATGTACTTTTTTCTACTGTATTTGGCCCTATAAGAATATGTTTAACCACTAATTAAACTTGTTTTTTTACCATAATTAGTGTAATATATTTTAATTACTTTCACCGATCATTTTTGTCAAAAACTAAGTTAACCATATTAAAAATAAAAAATTATTATGATTCAAAATAAGTAATACAGTTTTTCAAATTCTAAACATATAATTGGAAGGAATAAATTTTAAAAATAATATCTTTAATGGGATGAAACAACAGGTTTTTAAAGTGATAATGTCCAAATGTCTGAATTGTTTTTTATACCCTTTTTCAATGTGAAATTAAATATAATGGCCTAAATATTATTATTTTTTTTAATTTATTTAAATATAAATAAAATTAAATTTAAATATATAAATAAATACTATGAAAAAGAATATTCAATTAAAATTTAGTGTTTTTACAATTCGTTAAAAAACGAAACATCTCAAAAAAATAAATAAATCACCCAAAGTAATTATTGATGTGTTTATTTATAAAAATAATTTTATTTTTTAATATAAAAATAATAAAATATTAAAAAATTATATTTAAAATAGGAACTCTATTGTATAAAAATAAAACTACCTTTTAGAAACAAAAATGTTTTTGTGTGAAATTAGATTTATTCTTATCCCTTTTATAGAAAACACAGAATATTTAAATTAAATATTTCACTAAATATAATATATATTTATATCATTTAAATAATCTATAAAAATTGGTTTAGTGAATTTTATTAAGGTGAAACATGTTTTATTCCTTGAATATAGCTCTAAAACAAAGGATTTTTATATATTCCAAAGAATTTTATTTTCATTTCTAGTTAATTGGTCTCAAAATAATTCTTCTTATATACATGTGTAATCCATATTTTTATAATTTATTAGATAATATTCTTCATAAAATTCATCCCAACTAATAGTTCACACCTTTAACAATATTTTAATAATATTATTTATTGTACGTTTTATTGTTTTGGTAAAACTAGATATTGCATGTGATGAAAGTAATTGAAGGGAATCCGTAATCTGTGTAATAGAATTATAACATAGGGAATCAAATATCACAAGATAATATTATTTTTAAATTTATTACAAGATTAACACGGTGTTCCATCTAAAAACATTTAGACTTATTTCTTTTGTATAAAAAAATCTATATTCAATTTTTTGTGATGTTCAGAATATTGAAAATAATAATTTAATTAAAAAAATATTTCAAGAAATATATAGGTGTAATATTCTACACCCATTAAAATTAATTTCCCCCTAAATTTTTTTATGTTATTAGATGTTTTATAGTTGAAATTTCCATTCATAGAAACACATATAGTAAAAATGAATTCTAAAATATCATTTAAAATGGAAGGTTAGAACCATAACGACCTACCAAAGTAACTCCAAATGAGTTTTCCACATAGAATAACATAGGTGAAGATTTCAACATGGAATAAAAGTATAATAAATTGCATCATAGAGATTGATAAAGATCACAAATCATTATAATGTGTATCATTTATAGAATGTTAACATTCACAACACTTGAAAACAAAGTGGTTTGAAAGATGTGATTGATATCATAAAAATGATTATAATATGACAAAATTTAATTTCAGGACCCTTTTACTAATGTTTAATAATTTTATGAGAATGTATGATTACATTATTTTATAACAATATCACCATTTTTTGTGCATTGACCTATAACCACTCTATCTCTTATTCTACGAAATTAAAGAGAGTTTTTAATTCTTGGAGTATTAGCATATCATGAGACCCATTAATATAATGATGGTTCATTCCATCTATACTTATCTCAAAAAATGGATAGAAATTTTTATCCAATATGAATAAATCATCCGGTGGTGAGATAATATTTTTCTCTCTAAAACCTCATCATAAATATAACATAAACCCCACCATAAATGGTTAACCTTGAAACCCTTATGAAAGGCGAAAGTCACAAACATTAGAAAGAAGTTCATTGAATTTCTCAAAACCATCTTAACATTGATACCCCATATATCATAAATCAACTCTTGTTTTTACATACATAACATGTGAATACCTTCATCGTGTATTCTCTTGAAACATGGAAATAACCCTAATTTCTATAAATGCTTATTGAAAATGTGGATGTTTTGTTATTTGATAGTTTATTGGATATATACATTCATTATAAAAAATATCATAACCTACATACATGACAGTATAAATAACTTTTCCAAATAATAAATAATAAATTTCATGGTAATCTATACTATCTTATATAAATTATACATAATCATATACTTATCCATGGTGAACAATTTTTTCTCAGCATCAAGAACACATTAAGGGATGCATTTCCTTAATAAAAATATAACAATTCCATTAAATCAATTATATTATATCAAAACCATTAAATATATCTTTGAAAATACATAATGGAAAAGATATACTTCATGATTCATATAAAATAATTCTTGATTTCTTATATATATACACATAAATCATCCAAATTTAATTTAAACAATCCCATAGGCTTCATAATATTATTAATTAATACCCCTTTCCTAAAATATAAATTATTAATCATTTATTATGGTTTATAAAAATAAATTTAATCATGAAAACAATACTGTATAAACATCCCATACCTTTAACATTTATAGTCTCTTTATCTTCAGGTGTATAACCAATACTCATTCCTCATTTTTTATTATTTTAATGAGATTTCCAACTTGGACATTGATTTTCATAATACCCTTACTTTCGACATCTAATAAAATTAATATTATTCCAACTCCATCTAGTTCCGACAATTGACTAATAGTAGAATGTATAGTGTGAGTCACAATTATAATAGTGAAAGAAACCACATAATCATGAAGAATTACATATAGGATGATGAAATCATATCACCTTATTTTAAATCTATGAAAGATTAGTCTTATCCTTAGAGAAATCGCTAGAAATATTCTTATAAATTTCAATAAGGACCTCACTAATGTTTTATCATCCTAACATCCAATGGTTGATTAAATCCACTCTTTGATACCCACTATAGTTACACAAGTTTGACAAACATAGATATTAAATCATTTTAAATGAATACTCATCACATTATAAAATTACATGACCAATAAACATAATATTTTAGTTTTTTTGAAAAAATGGAATACATTTTTCTAATTTTGTAAAATATATTCAATGTATCCTATAAAGATCTTTGACTTTAGCTGTCCAACTTAAAGCCTATAATTATAAAATGGGTAATGGAAACATATGAAAGGGAGATCTTAGGTTCTCATTAAGGGTAAATATAGGAGATACATCAGAATAACATATGTATAATGTTATGAAACTTTAGAGAGATGTAGATCCACTTATTGTGGATTAGGACACACTTGTTTCCAATTGTGGATTAGGACACACCTAATTACCATTGTGTAATAGGACACACATGTTTCTGATTGTGGATCAGGACATGTATGTTTACCATAATGGATCATCCAACCAAATTCTTTCCCATCATTATCTCATGATATATAAATCATTTCCCAATGAATTAAATCTAGGTATAGGTCCTACTATTAACATAATACAACCATACATACATGTGTCACAAGATAATGAAACTTTTACCATTTCATGAACCATAAATAAGATGGGTGTCATAAATATCAAATCATAACCCATTAAGTGAAAATGGTATCATAAACATTTCATCATTTCATAAGCAATGGAAAAGTGGTAGGTTTCATAGACATTTCATCAAAGCATAACCTGTGAAAAGAAATAGGTTTCAAAATCATAATACATGTGGAAGAGAAAAACGTGTCATAAATATCAATCCAAAAAAATATAAATGATTAAATATATAATATGAACGTTATTCTTGGATCATTTTCCCAATAAATCATGAACTATATCAAAATAATCAATATTATATGGAGAATGATTTTAAAATATCACTTGGAGAAATTTTTACGAAAAATAGACATTCATTAAAATTAACATTTTAAATCAAAGAACAAATTATACAAACATTTTCTTTAAAAATAATTTGAAAAAAATAAATTATTTTTTTTAAAATAATATAAACCAATTGAAGAAAATACTGTTTCATTTTTGATAATTTTTTTTGAAAAATAATACGTTTCAAAAACATTTTCCTTGAAAATAACATTGAAGAAATTTTGAATACCATTCCCTTGAAAACATATAAAAGAAGAATGAAACTTTTGTGAAAACATTTCCCTTGAAATCTAATATAGAAATCTTTAAAATCATTTAAAGTAGTTTTTAATCATAAATTATTTTTGGAAAACCATTTCATTTTAAAACGTCTTTAAAAACAAAAAATGTTTATAATATTTGGAAAAACAATTTTCATAAATAAAACTAACAATTAATCCTAAAAAGGAATCTTTAATGAGATTATTTTAATGAATATGTGTATATACATACATGTCAAACATTCCATTTGAAATGTAAAAATCATATAAAATTTACTTGATCATAAAAAACAAGTAGATTACAACTAAAACGAATTTTTATTTAAAATTTAAAACAATGGAAAAAATGTATTATTAAAATAATAGTAAAATGTTATTGAATTGTTTTTATAAAACATGGTTTTTGATGAGCATATATTTTGGATAGAAAAGAGAAATAATATTGGATTTTCTAAAAAACTATTTTCTTAAATATCTTAAGTACCAAATAGTGTTAAAGTTATACCATTACATGAATATATCTTTAATAAATAGTGGATAATAATCTTTTTGAGTGTTTTTAAGATATGGATCATAATATTTCATCAATGGAGGAATAATTATAAATAATCTTGATAAATTATGTGATTGTAGTAATAAACATTCACCACTTTTGTAACATTTAATCATAATAAACCTAAAATAATAACATTAAATGATAGATAAAATATCATTAAAAGAATTATATTCATGATATAACATGTAAAATGGAATTATATAGGAATTTTATAAAAATATAGGAGCATAACATAACATGTATCTCTATGAAGGAAAATTGAGACACAATTACCTTATTGATTTGGTAACTTTCGAACCATAAACCCAATAAAAGATAGATCATTAAATGGATATTGAAATAACAATTAATTTAATTATAATAATCATATATTTAATTCATGTTATATATATAAACAACACAAAATAATTGATCGGTGAATATGGTGCAAGTTTCGGATAAATAAAAGTGAGAGGAGAAAACCCTTACTACTTGAGTAAGTTTCAAATCATGATCCCCATGAAAGAATACCATCAATTGAAACTTTTAAAATCATGAAATAAAGTAAAGTAATGATATAAAATTTCATAGAGTATTATATACACCACACAATATTAAAAGTGGTGAATATGTCATGTATCTTAGTGAAATAAAAAGTGTGATGAAATTCCCTTACCATAAGACTTGATTTTCATCATACACATTCGAAAATCCTGTGTGATAAGTATACGTTTATTATAATTATAACTAATAACCTTATTCATGAATTTAATACCACATATTATTTAATTCATACATTATATTACCCATTTATTCACAATTTCTGGTTAATGTTACCTTTTGGGTAATATTTTCTTTTTTTAGAATATGTTTTGACTTGTAATTATAAATCCTATTACTCATATCATTATTAACTTATTTCCAAAACGTAAAAAATGACTTAAATATCAAATATATTCATTATATAAATATTTATAATATTCTACATTATATTTAAATATGAAATGGAATACACCGTTCAGGGAGACAATAATCGATATGTACGCATCAATGTTGTTTCTACTGTATTCTCATATTGAAAGAACATAAGTAAATGAAATATATCTATATATATATACAAAAATATTTAAATATTATAATTCCAGATATATTATTATTTCAAATATATTATAAATATTTACTAAACCTATCCATAGTGCATTCCATGTAAGGTTTGAACGAATGACATCGCTACGAGGTGGTGGTAGTCCAAACATCCACCAATGATATTATCGTATTTACACATAATAGAAAGAATGAAGTAATGTTCTATATAATAATTGAAGTACCCAAAATATTTCATAAATATCATATATATCTTAGGAAATCCTTATATCCATCATAATTCCCAACCATGATATGTCGTAATGGAAAAACGAAAGACATCATTTCATGAGGTGGTAGTTTGTCGTACACATGAATGGTAATCCCGTTACCCATTTGATGGAGTTGTCTGTAGGTGTTGGTAGAACCCTAGTAATATAAAAAGTTCAAGATATTTAGGATACTGATGTTATTATATAATACTTAAATAACAATAACTAAACAGATTGAGAAAGAAATAAAAAAATACATGTTGAAGAATGTTACATCTTTTTCAGGTAACTCCTTTTAGTTTGCGCCAATGGGATTCCTTAGTTGAATTTATTCCCAGAGAGAGACTTCTTGGATGAGATTAGTAATTTATGGAACTTATTTGGTGATGTTTTGTCAGATATTAAAGGCATTATAGGTGTGAAAGGGTGAAGGGGTTCAGTGCCTTTTTAAAGTGGAGGTGAATTGGAATTCTTGTAAATATAAAAAGGTAAAAACTGTTGAGATGCCTCTCTTACAGCATGTGCCTCCAATAATTATCCATTTCTGATCCAAGGGATTATGTTTTCCAAATATTTCCATTTAATTCCTTTTGAACATTTTTATATGGTATTTCCTCCCCTATGTTATAGCTTAACCTCTAATTAGACTCATTTTTACCTTAATCATTTTAATTAATGTTAATTATTTTCAGTAATATTTATTTGTAAAAATATAATTTTAGTATATTATAAATTATAAATTTTTATAAATAAAAATAAGGATTGTATATTTTCAAATTATAAACACATTAGTGGCAGAAATTAATTTAAAAATTAATCATGTAGACTGGATGAAACAACGAGGTTTTAAAGAGAAAATGTTTAAAAAGTTTGAATTGTTTTATATACCAAGTTTTAGTGTTTAATTGACTAAAATTTCATAAATTATATAAATTTGTTTATAATTTATCTAAATATACTTTAAAACTAATTTATAATATAATTTCTTAATATAAATAAATTATATGGAAAACCAGTTTTCAATTAAAAGTCACGGTGTTCATTATTCATTAAAAATGAAACTTCTAATAAAAATACCAAACGTTAAACCTAATTGAATTTTTATATTTCACATTAAATAATAAATTTTACTTTTTCAAATAGAAATTGTAATGTTTTCAAAAAATTAGATTTAATAGTGGTGTGCCATTAAAAGGAGATAAAATTACCTTTTAGAAAGATATATCTATATGAATAAAATTTGATTTATTCTTATCTCTTATCTAGAAAACTCATAATATGGACATTAAATAAATATAATTTATATTAATTTCATTAAAATAATCTATCAAAAAAAATTAATTAATTTATTGAGGTGAAATGGTTTTATTACAAAAATATAATTTTCCAGTAAAAGATTTTCTATATTCTTAGAAGGGTTTTGTTTTATTTCTTGTTAATTTCTCACCAAATAGTTCTTCTTATATACATGTGTAATCCAATTTTTAATAATTTAATTAATCTTATTCATAACCACCATTAGAATGGATAGGTGAAACCTATAATAATATTTTTACAATAATATTAATAGTTTGTTACATGTTGAAAAAACTATGTTTTGTGTCTCAGAAAGGCCTCGAGTTCGAGTATCACTGAGTTTATTGTTGTACTGCTTACTACAAGATTTTATTTTTAATTCATCCCCCTCCCTGAATAAACTTCGGATTTAGCCTCAACATTTATAAAAAAATCTATATTCAGTGTTGTGTGAAATGTATAATATTGGAAAGATTAAATTAAATAAAAAAATATTTCACAAAATATCGAGGTGTTATAGATATGATTCATAAAATGGTAATAATGTCCATTATTGAGATTTTGGTACCAAGTAAGATTAATCCTCTTACTTTCAATTGAATATAATCAAATGTTGATTCATGATACGTAGAGTGATTTCCTTCTTTTAGAAAATTATGTTATCTATATGTAAGGAAAGGTAATATATACCCAAAAAAGAATCAAATGACACTAAAGTTATAATAATAATATTTTCAAGAACATTCATTCCAACTTAAAATTTTGATATAATAATCATTGATTTTTTTCGATAATTATATCTACACATTTGTAGTGGTAACTCGATGTTCCAATAAGACATGCAATATATGATAATATGGAATGAATTGAAATACAGAAGGATAGAAAAAACATTGGATCATAGGTTGTGTGAACTTTATTCATCATAATACATAAAAGTAAATAAATTTCATTATTCCCTTAGTCTTAGATATTTTTAGTTATCATCATGACTCTTAGCCCTTGGAATAGTGAATTGGCTTGGATAATACCAATTTTCTCAAAATTTACATCATAAAAATATTAATGTAACATTAGAATTAACGTTATTTACATACATTAAATTAGCTAAATTCATTATTTTAATATGAAAATTTTCTAATTTACAACATATTTTTCCTCACATAATACAACTTTATGTTCCAATGTGATATTTTCCTTGGTTCTTCTTTCTACTTTTTTGTAACATAGAAAATTGAATCTTCTATCCTTTTTCCCCATTATGAGATTAACTTCCGTGAGAATTTGACCTCTGATTATTTTTTATGTTGGTAAATTCAACTATGTTCCGTTTTTTAATCATGAATTTTTGTAGCTAGTTTGGAATAATAACAATATTTTTTTACTTTATCTCCCATCATAGTAGGCATCTCATTCTAGATATCAACACATTTCCCCTCACATTGGTTATTGACTCAGATTCACCTATTTCTAGCCAATGATTAAAAATAAAAAAGAAAATATTTTGAGAATCTTTAAAACTATTAAACTTATAAATAAGAAACAATGGACATTACTGGGATAACTTAAAATTGGAATGTATTGTTTAACCTATTAATTTCTATACATCAAAATAAATTATCTATGATATAATTACTAACATAAAATCTTTAGTGAATTTTTTTCCATTAATATATTTTTCTAAGGATCCTCTGAATTTACCAATAAATATACCCATGGGGAGTCAAACAAGGTGTGAAGTAAGCCCCATTTTCATGTACCAAGTAACAATCGATTCTATCTCAATGCAACCGTTTCTAGTTTATTACCCATAATTACATATGTTCTAGTCACATCCACTTTAATTTCCATAAAGGGATTTATTTGAATGGAAACCACTTATCGTATATTTTACCAAAATTTAGGGATGCTTTACTATGTTTATTCTTATCCCTAATGATATCACTTGAGCTTCATAATCCTAATCCTAGAAATAACTAGGCACTACTCGGATTCTAACTATAAGAACCCATATTTTAGTACACATTAATTGATGAATTATTAGATGAAGGTATAAATAATATCACCCCAAATCATTTGAAAGCCTAATGTCTTGGTGAAATTTGTTACATGGAAGAAAAAAATTAACAGGAATGTAACAAAAAATTTCGAAACTTATTAAACATGATCCTAACATTCCCTTATTCTTCTAAACTTATATAATATTACTTAGGGTTGTACATAAGAGGTGACCTATAAATCCTTATATGTGAATAAAAAATAGAATAAGTTAGTTTTTTACATGTGATCCTAGAGGCATGTTAATGTCACATAATAGGGACCATAATCAGAAGATTTAATAATTAGGTGTGTTGGAATAATGTTGAAATGGAAATGTGGAAGTAAAATAAAACATGACATCCTAAAAATAACTTCATGCTAACAATATAGAACTAATAACATAGTGTAATTAAGATACCCTCATGTAAACCATAAATATCATATCTTAAGATTAAAACATTACCTAATGCAATAAATCACTATTTGTGTAACACCCTAATATTTCATAGTACGTTATTTCATCAAAGTAATTTTATAACATGAACTACAAGGAACATCGAGTTCTAGCGCACTGTGACTTACCATAATAGCCGTTCAAAAGAAGTTATAAATAGTATTAACTAAATTTTGAACTTTATATAACCCTTATTATTTTAGAATCCATATTATGAGTTTCTTAGACATAATGGAAGAACAAATTCATTTTTTTCTGATAAAAGAATTATTTTTAAAAAAATGCAATTTTACCACATTTTAACGGTGAACCTTTTTTAAAACCAATATTTGAAACTTTTATATATTCAATCTGACAAAATTAACTTCTTCTTTTTAATCAGGATATAAGAATTTAGTTTCAAAAAATCCTTGTTGTTTTTCTGTTAACTTTCGTTTTTCTGTGAATAGTGACAAATAGTACATTTTAACTGAAAACAACTTTTTTAATCAATATAATTTATAGTTTTATTGGTTTGGAAGTACAAATATATTATATATTTACCATCTAATTCAATTATAGTCATTTTAAGTAATTTTACTTTGAAATTGGACATAAAAAAGTGTCAATCTTTTGATAGATATTATTTCATAAAAATACGCTTTTTGGTTTTGAAAACAGGAATTAATTTTAATTTAATAACTTAAATTTCTATATTTTTAATATGGTAAAATATACTTCATTTTTGAATTCATAAATTCAAAAATTATCTTAGGGAAAAGTTTTGTCAAGTTTTTGTAAACATTCAATTTTTTGATGAATAGTGAAAAACACTGTGTTATTGGTTAAAACCGACTTTTCGTTTAAATAATGATTTATTTAATTTAATTTTTTTAGGTAAAAATAGATACATAATACATATATATGTTAAATTTAATTAATTGGAGTAATTTTATATTAATTTAGATATATAAAAATATTATTGAAATTTTATCATCTTTTACCCACCACCAAGGAGTATTGGCAAATTTGCATAAAACATAATTTTGTCACATTTGTAAATTAAATTTCAAGTATATTAGAGACACAATTGATATTAGTAAGTGAAATTTAGTTCAATAAGATGAAAATAATTTTTGGTGAATAGTAACTTTTTTACTTTTGTTTACCACGGTTAAAAGTAAATAGTGTAATTAAGGGTAAAAATGATATTATTATTACCATAACATGTGTCGTAATTCTATTCGATAAGTGTAATTCGTTCAAAAACAACTATAAAGAAAAAAATTATTCTTTAGGTCCACTTGGATTAGATTAGAACATTTATTATTATTTAATTGAAAGAAGAGTTAAAAGTGTTAAATTCAATGGTTAATAACTAAATCATTTTTAATATATTGTTACACATAATCTAAATTAGAATATAAGTATTAATTATAAATATAAAAATGTTTCCTACATAATGGTATTTTATTTATATTTTTTAGAAATTAAATAATTTAATTTATTTATGAAAAATAATGATGCATTAATTACTTAATTAATGTAATATTAAAACAATTGATATTACAAGTAACCAAATAAATGTAATTTGAGACTTTTTTAGAATTACACTAATTTTATAGGTCAATATGACATGTTAGGGTAGGTTAGATAAATTTTATTCAAAATAATGACTCTTTTATGAATTTATAAAATACTAAACACCAAATAGTGTCAAAATTGACAAAAAAGAGTTTTTAAAACAAATATAATATTATAAATTGAAATTATGTTCCTAAAAATCTATTTTTCCACAAAAATAATTATATAATTAATTTTTTATCATTAATGAACCACTTGGGGTTCTCTTGGAAGTTTATATTAAGTTTATTAACCATATAATATAAAAATACAAGAGATATGGTAAATGTCAGACTATTCAACTAATAGTTAAATCAAAAAGATAAAGTTAATATAGTCTCCCAAACCTATATAACACCTATTGTTTGAGTGGTTTTAGGCCCCTTCCCACCATAGAGTTTAAATAATTCATTTTGGAGCCACTAAAAACTGAAACTTATTTTATTATAAAATAATATTTCTAGATTTTCCTAGGGTTCCCCTCACCCATCTTATAAAAGGGAAATCAACCTTCTCTCTAATTCACACCTTAAAATCCATTTACCTTGACCAAAACCTACCCAAATAACCTTTAAACTGTCCCCCTATCATCCTAGAGGTATTCCTTTAGTCATAAAGCCAACCTAAGAAGCCCTTTTTATCAAAGAAAACAGAAGAACCCGAAGAAGAGGTAAATATTTCATCACCTCTTCCATGTTCCTTTATTCTTCCACATACTATTTATTTTTTGTTTTAATTATAAAATAATAACTCCAGTATATTCTATATACTTTCGTGTTATTAAAAATATGGTACAACCATATTCATTATTCTATCCATCATTTGAATGAAATGTCACCATACGTGCGTTTGGACAACTTACTATCTCCACGTCGTGGTGTAATTGTTATTCGAAACATTATTAATTGGATGGGTATAATAATGATGTGTAATTGATGTCAATAATAAAAATAACATGATAATGATTCATTATATATGATACATCATCTAATTATATATTATTTTAATATCAAAAGAATGATATTATCGCTCGGGCATACGTACGGATTGCCGTCACCACGAATGCAATGCGATTCACTTCCCACCGTATAAATTAAAGACTAATTTGATTAGATTATTAAAAATAATGTCTAAAGACTTAATATAATTTTGAATATGAATATGTTACATCATATCCATAACAAACATTACTTACATAACAAATCATATAAAGTAAAACGCACTAGTTAACACTCGAAGCGACGATAATACTTAGATATTATTAATGAAGAAATGTTAAAAGATCATATATGATATCATATTAATGTATATAATTATTGTATAATTTAATAAATATTATTTCAACATTATACATGAGGTTAACATACCATCTACCAAGGAAAAGTACATGGTAAGGGTTAATTTCACAATCTCTTTATTATCCGAGGTTGTTTTTACGTAAATATCTACTGGGACATATTTATTCTCTATGTCCATGTTTCAGAAATATGTTTTCAAGGGGAATAATTTTAAGGTAATTTTTATGAAAACATCATTTTAAATGATTTAAATATTTATTCTTCTAAACCTTTCTCGTTAATGTCCATGATTTTAAAATGGTTTTAAGGATTTATTTATATGGACATGAATGTTTTTAAAATGTTAATTCCATTAAAAAGATTCAAAGTGGTATGGGACACTTTGATTCAAATTTTTATTTAAATTTCATCCTTTATAAATTGCGGGACTTTTAAATGTTTTCATGAAAAATGGATATTTCTCTCAAAGAGTTTTACAAATCATTTTCTTCTATATCAACATCCTTTGATGAATTTTAAACATGTTTGAAGTTGATTTTTTATGATACAATTATTCTATATGATATTGAAAGTGTTGTGATATGTTCGACACTGGATATGTTATTTTTATACCATTCATGGTTTATGGATAAATTATTGAAATTTCATATGATAGTTTTAATATGAATGATTATGTTATGTGTAAAACTTTTAATATTAGGAATTCATTGGACTTAGTAATTGGTTGGTGGATCCCGCTATAGCTCCTCGATTCCTCGGTAGGTCTCATGAGACAAACTAGTGTTTTGGAACAAGGCCTTGTCAAAATATTATTTGTAGTTTTGGCACAAGGCCTTGAATATGTGGTTATGAATGTCTGGAATTATGCATTCCATCATTATAAAAGTGTCTATTGATATTGCATGTGATTATTCGACTAGTAGAATAACAATGTGAGTAAGTAATTGAAATTATTTTGATTTATATTTTTCCTATCATGATGATGTTTATGTTGAAAAGGATTCTGTTTTAATTTTGTACATTTTCTTAAATTTGTATGCTTATTTATGAATGTTTCTACTATATTTTTATTTTTACTGAGCATATGAGATCACCCCTTTCTATGTTTTATTTTTCCCAGGATGCGAAGAAGTATATTATGACTGAACTATATGGATAGTATATGGGATCTCATTGTTTTCCATGGAATAAATGTTTTTGTAGTTTTCCATTTTATTATGAAATTTAGACCTTATGAATGTATCTAGTACATCCATGGGTACTAAACTAATCAGTTTTCTGAGACATAATTTCTTGTGATCTTGCCAATGTTATGTAATAACGCACCGACTCTGGGCTTCTAGGGCCAGGGCGTTACAGTTGGTATTTGAGGAATTTTAGTACAAACCATGGAAACAAGATTTAGATAAACTATGATTAGAGCACATAGCCCTAAGATAGAAATTGACGATTAGTATGGAAGAAATTCCTATAATCCTAGAATTTTTGTATTGTAGAGATTTAGTGAGTTTCTAAGCAATACATACCTGTATGGATATGAGCAGGTAGAGGCAGCTCTGGTACAGATGTAGCTAGGGGTAAATCCTGAAGACACCAATTTGAGCTAGAATCGAATAGGAACTGGTGGACGACAACAGGCCTTGCTTCACTCTTTGTTATGACCCTCCCTGGGGATACACTTAGGATAATTCTCATTTTCTTTACAAACCACTAGGAAGAGTTTATGAGTATATACTTCTTCACTGAAATCATTTTAATTATTATGGATTATATCCATAAACTGTTCAATTTATGTTAACTGTTTTAGATGTTTGGAATTATGAATAGAGATTCATAAACTAACCTAGTGTATGCCATTGTTTAGAAATGGTGCCCAATAGAAGGAATGAGAACTCCAACAATACGTATGATCCAAAGAGTAAGAAGGACCATATCCTTTATAGTATTAAGAAAAAATTTAGAAGGGAAATAATATCCAACATATTGTCAACATATAAAGAAATAATATCATGTGTTAATAAGATAAGTAATGAATTCTATGAGTCCTATGGATTTGAAGGGAATCCAGAGAAGAAAAGGATTGTAGAGAGAATGATGGATAAAGGGAAGATGGGAAAGAAGGATTTTCCCATATGTGATAATTGTGGAAAGAATCACCTAGGTAATTTCTTGAAGGGAATGAGAGTCTGTTATGAGTGTGGATAAAAAGGACACCAAGTACGTGATTCTAATGATAAGAAAAAGGTTTTATGTGTGCAATGCTTCATCTTCATGGAGTTGTGTCACTACGCAAATCAATGTCCAAATCATCCATGTATACCCCAAATGATGCTATTGGATAACAACCAAGTAATGGTACTACCACATATGAAGAGGAATGAATAGTGTTCTAATGTTATTGTTAAATGATTATGTAATTTTACTGTTGTATCAATGATATACCCATTATAAGAATTATGGAAATAAATAAGCATTGTACTATAATACAATTTCATTGAGAATTTGAGATTATATGGTTTTATGGAAAGTGACCCCACAAAAGTTAAATGTTTGAAAAAACATGGTTGAAGGAGAGATAAACCTTAATATGTCCCTGACACTGAAGTAGTAATTTTGGAATAAGAGGTGGTTGATTTGCATAAATTATATAGGATATTCTTGACTATCTTGGAACTGATTAATGGTTTGTTTATTTCATCATTGTTAGAATATTAAAAAAAATTAGATGTAAGGAATATATCAAGTTTTATATAAAGTATAAGCGAGAATGAATGCAGTCGATATGGTTTTATGGTAATTCAGGGTGTTACCATGTTTTAAAATAATACATGATGAAGGTGCCCACCTGTTATTACATGGAAAAAAGGTTCTTCATTGTGTTTAACATCCGTATAAATTTTGGACTTTGAGTTTGGATAGAAGAATTTTGGATATGTTTAATTATTGGGATGGATTATGTTTGAAATTGGATATTACTATTAAGGTTAATTTTTAGATTATTTCAAAAATGACAACACTCTGACCATGTGTAAATCCATCTTTTCAGACAAAGCTACGGGATTTGAACCCACAACCATAGTGAGATTTGGATTTATCACCTACCAATGGACTACATGATGTCCCTAAAATTTATAATCTATTTTTAAGGGTCCGATAGGTGAGTTATAAATTCATTATTTTTGGAACCCTATATGATTATGATAAATAGAATATTTTTTTTAAATCTTTTGGAGTAAAAGATGAGTTTGTGGTAGGAATTAGTTAAAGGATGAAGCTCTACTTGTTATGTATATATATATATATAATTGTTTCACTATTATTATATGGGTAAATTAATTTATAATCTTTAGGGAAGGGATCTTAATACCAAAAATGTGTTATCCCAATACCTATGTTTTTTTTGAACTGATGCTATTTTAAATCATCATAGATTGATGGATTTGAAGTCCTCAATTTTACACTTGTTTATGATTGATGACCTCAATCACTCTTGATAAATATCTATGTTATTCCACCAATTATTATTCTTTAATTGCCACAAATGTACTCCTAATTGAGATCATAATTTGGTGGTGACCCATTAATTTCCCTTTTCCTCTTATTAAGACTAAATTTTATTAACCCAATTTTTGGTGTGGGTTTTCCAAAAAGATATTTTATATTTTCAACCTTTTATTTTCGAAAAACAATTTTAAATTTTGAGAACACAATTTATTGAAGGAGGTAAGAATGTAACACCCCAAGATTTTATAGTATGCTATTTTTTCAAAGTAATTTAATAACTAGCAATACACACACCACTAAGTTCTAGCACACCATGACTTACCAAACTAGCCATTCAAAAGCGTTTATGAATAGTATTAACTGAATTTTCAACTTTATATAATTTTAATAATTTTAGATTCCATATTATGAGTTTCCTAGACATAATGTATGAAAAAATTCATTTTTTAAAGATAAAAGAAGTATTTTTATGAAAATGCAATTTAACCGCCTTTTAATGGAGAACCATTTTAAAATCCAATATTTGAAACTTTTATATATTCAATTTGATAAAATAAACTTCATCTTTAGAATTTAGACCTAAAAATTTTGTTTCAATAAATATTTTGTGTTTTTCCGATAACCTTCTTATTTGGATGAATAGTGAAAAATACTATATTTTAACTAAAAATATATTTTTTAATCAAAATAATTTATAGTGTTACGGGTTTGTAAGTATAAATAGATTATATTTTTACCATTTAATCTAATTTTGGTCATTTTACATAATCTCACTTTGAAATTGGACATAAGCAAGTGTCAATCTTTTGATAGTTATTCTTTCCTAAAAATAGGTTTTTTGGTTTTGAAAATAGGAATTAATTTTAAATTAATAAATTCAATTTCTATGTTTTGAATTTTGTAAAATAGACTTCATTTTTTGATTTGGAATATAAAAAATTAACTTCTGGAGGATTTTTGTTATGTTTTTAAAAACGTTAAATTTTTGATAAATAGTGAAAAACAATGTGTTATTAGTTAAAATTGACTTTTCATTTAAATAAATATTTATTTGATTTATATTTACTTTAGGTCAAAATAGATACATAATACTTATATAAGTTCAATATAATTAATTAGAGTCATTTTATAATAACTTTAGATATATAAATATTTTATTGAAATTTTATCCTCTTTTACCCACCTCCAAGGAGCATTTGCAAATTTGCATAAAACATAATTTTACTGCTTCTGTGAATTGAATTTTAAAAATTTGAGAGACAATATTGATATAATTAAGTAAAATGTGATTTAATAAGAAGAATATAATTTTTGGGGAAGAGTAACTTTTTACTTTTATTTACCATGGTTAAAAATTAAATAGGGTAATTAAAGGCAAAAATGATATTATTATTACACAAACACATGTCCTAATTATATTAGATTACTGTAATTTGACCAAAAAACATCCTCAGGAATAAAATATGATCCTTTAGATGTACTTGGATTAGATTAGGACATTTTGTATTTTTTTTCAAAAAAGAGTTAAAAGTGTTAAATTCAATGTTTAATAACTAAACCATTTTCAATATAGGGTTAAACATATGATAAATTAGACTATAAATATTCATTAGAAATCTAAAAATATTTCTTACATAATGTTATTTTATTTATATTTTTATACAGTAAATAATTTTATTTTTTTATGACACAATGCTGATGCAGTAATTACCTAATTAATGAAATATTAAAATAATTGATATTATAAATATCCAAATAAATGTAATTTGAGACTTTTATGAATTAAAATAATTTTCTAGCTTAATAGGAAACGTTAGGGTTGGTTAGATGAATTTTTTTGAAAGTAATAATGATGTTTTGAAATTAGAAAAAAATACCAAATAATGTCAAATTGACATAAAAGAGTTTTTAAAACAAATATTATATTATTATTTTATATTCTATTCTTAAAAATATAAGGCTATTCCAAACGAATTATATAATGATAGGTGAATAATTAAAAAACCACTTGGGTTTCTCTTGGATGTTTTTAGTAGGTTTATTAACCATATAATATAAAAATACAATGAGACATGCTAAATATCAAACTATTTAACTAAGAGTTAAATATAAAGGATAATGTTAATATAGCATCCCAAACCAATATAAAATCTATTGTTTGAGTGGTTTTCAACCCATCACCACCTTATCCTTTAAATAATTAATTTTTGAGCCATTATAAATGGAAAGTGATTTTATTATAGAATA
Source organism: Viscum album (assembly GCA_963277665.1). NCBI lineage: Eukaryota > Viridiplantae > Streptophyta > Magnoliopsida > Santalales > Viscaceae > Viscum > Viscum album. Next base: position 1,579,170,044 of record OY728150.1, on the reverse strand, counting down.
ATATTTCTAGCTTTTCCTAAGGTGCCCTTCACCCCTCTTATAAAAGGGAACTCCTCCTTCTATCTAATTAACAAATTAAAATCCATTTGGCTCAGCCAAACACTTCCCAAATACCCTCTCAAATATACTCCCTTAATCCCAGAGGCATTTGTTTAGTCAGAAAGTCAACCTAAGGAGCCCTTTAGATGAAGTAAAAAGGAAGAACCTGAAGAAGAGGTAAATATTTTATCACCTCATTCAAGTTCCTTTCTTCTTCCAATTCCTATTTCTTTGTTGTTTACATACAAAAATAATAAATCTAGTATCATATATATACTATGAATTACATGTCCCCATACGTGCATATGTACGGCTTACCGTCTCCATATCGTGATGTAATTGTTATTAAATACATTATTATTTGAATGGGTATAATAATGATGTGAAATTGATGTAAATAATAAATATAACATGATAAGGAATATATATATAAGAAATATACTCCAATTATATATTATTTTAATATCTACAGAATGATATTTTAACTCGTGCGTACGTACAGATTACAATCTCCATGAACGCGATGAGATTCATTCCCCATCGTATCCATTCAAGAATAATTTTTATTAGATGATAAAAAATAATGTTTAAATACTTAATATAATTATGAATATGAATAAGATACATACTATACATATCAAACATTATATACGTACCAAGGTATATAATGGAAAACGAATCAGTTAACACCCGTAACACCGATAATACTAAGATATTATTAACAAAGAAATGTTAAAAGATCATATATGATATCATATTAATGTATATAATTCTTGTATAATTTAATAAAATTCATTCACCAATATACAAGAGGTTAACCTACCCTCGACCAAGGAAAAGTACAATGTAAGGGTTAATTTTACAATCTCTTTATTATCCAAGGTTGTTTTTACGTAAATATCTACTGGGAAATATTTATTCTTGATGTCCATGTTTCATAAATATGTTTTCAAAGGGATTATTTTTACGGTAATTTTTACTGAAACATCATTTTACATGTTTTAATGATTTATTCTTTTATGCCATTATCATTAATATTCATGTTTTTGAAATTGATTTAAGGATTTATTTATATGGACATGAATGTTTTTAAAATGTTAATTCCGTTAAAAAGTTTCAATGTGGTATGGCACACGTTGATTAAAAAATTTATTTAAATGTCTTCCTTTCTAAATTGTGTAACTTTTAATGGTTTTCATGAAAAAGGAATATTTCTCTCAAAGAGTTTTACAAATCATTTTCATCTATGTTTCCATCCTATTATGGAATTTAAACTTGTTTGAAGTTTATTTATTATGATTCAAGTCTTCCATATTGTATTAAAGGTTTTGTGATATGTTTGACTGTGGATTTGTTATTTTTATACCATTATTGGTTTATGGATAAAGTATTGTCATTTATATGCTATTTTTAAAATGAATGTTTATGTAACGTTTAAACCTTTTCATATGATGAATGAATTGGACTTAGTAAGTGACAGTTGAGCCCCATATAGCTCCTCGATGCATCGATAAGTTTCCTGAGACAAACTTGTGTCTTGGGACAAGGCCTTGACAAAATTTTATTAGTAGTCTTGGCACATGGCCTTGACTATGTGGTTGTTAATGTCTGGCATTACGCATTCCATCATTATGAAAGTGGCTATTGATATTGCATATGATTATTCGACTAGTAGAATATCCATGTGAGTAAGTAAATGGCATTATTTTGAATTATATTTTCTATATCATGATGTTGTTTATTTGGAGAAGGCTTTTTTTAGTTTAATACATTTACTTAAATGTTTATGCTTATTTATGAAATTTTCTGATATATTTTTATCCTTACTGAGCATCTGAGCTCTCCCCTTTCAAGGTTTTATTTTTTCCAGGATGCGAAGAAGTATATTCTGACTGACCTATAGGGATATTCTATGGGATCTCAGTGTCGTCCATGGAAACAATGTTGTTGTAGTTTTCCATTTTATTATGTAATGTAAACATTGTTAATGTACCTAGTACTTCCATGGCTTCTAAACTAATCGGTCTTCCAAGACATGATTCGTTGTGATCAAGCCAATGTTATGTAATAAAGCACTAACTCTGGGATTCTGGGTCAGGGAGTTACAGTTTTTATCAGAGGTAGTTTAATACAAGCATTGGAAACTAGATTTAGATAAATGTTGATTAGAGCATATAGCCCTAAGATAGACTCTAAGGATTAGTATTGATAAAATTCCTAGAAGTTTGGTATTGTAGAAATTTTGTGAGTTTTCCAAGCTATTCATCCCTATCTGGATACAAGCAGGTAGAGGTGGCTCTGGAATAGATCTGCATATGGGTAAAACCTGAAAACACCACTTTGAGCTAGACTCGAACGTGAACTGGTGTACGACAACGGGCCTTGCTGCACTCTTGGTTACGACACTCCCAAGGGATATTCTTAGGAAAAATATCATTTTCCTTACAAACCATTAGGAAGGGTTTCTTAGTATATACTTCCCCAAAGAATTTTTTTTATGATTATGAATTATATACATTAATTTTTCAATTTATGTTAACAGCTTTAAAAGATTGGAATTATGAATTTCGATTCATAAATGGACCTAGTGTATGACATTGTTTAGAAATGGCGCCTGGTAGACGGTATGAGAACTCTAATAATACTTATGATCAATAGAGTAAGAAGGATCATATCTTTTATAGTATTAATCCAATATTTAGAAGGGAAATAATATCCCACGTATTCTAAACATATGATGAAATATTATTATGTGTTAATAAGATATGTAAATAATTATATGAGTCCTATGTCTTTGAAGGGAAGCTAGAGAAGAAAAGAATGGTAGAGAGAATGATGGATAAAGGGACGAAGGGGCTGAAGGATTTTCCCATATGTGATAATTGTGGAAAAAATCACCTTGGTAAAATAATGAAGGGAATGAGAGTTTGTTTTGAGTTGGGATAAAAAGGACACAATGTACGTGATTTAATGGATAAGAAAAAGGTTTTATGTGTACAATTATTCATCTTCAAGGATTTGAGACCCTACACAAATAAATGTCCAAATCATCTGAGTATACCCCAAACGATGCTATTGGATAATAATCAAGTTATGATACTACCAAAAATGATTAATGGTTTGTTTATTTAAAAATTGTTGGAATATTAAAAATATTTTGATATAAGAAATATATCTATTATGATATAAAAATTAATGGAGCATGAATGTAATCAATATGGTTTTATGGAAATTTAGGGTGTTAACCATGTTGTAATATAATACCTAATGAAGGTGTTCACTTGTTATTATATAGAAAAAGGATCTTCATTGTGTTAAACTTATAAATTTTGAACTGTGAGTTTGGATATAAGTATTTTACATAAGACTAAAGAGTTTAATGGATAATGTTTGAAATTGGATATAATTGTCATGGTTATTTTTAGATTGTTATAAAAATGACAACACAGAGACCGTGTGATAATTCATCACGCCGGACAAAGCTGCGTGAGTCGAACCCATAACCATAGTGAGATTGAGATTTATCGCATACCACTGGACTACAAAATGTCCCTAGATTGTATAATCTAGTTTCTTAAAGGTCTAATAGGTGATTTATAAATTCATTATTTTTGGAACCCTTTATGATTTATATAAATAGAATATATTTCTTTGAAATCTATTGGATTAAAAGATGAGTTTGTGGTTGAAATTAGTTCCACTCTTATTATATGGTTAAATTAATTATTAAACATTAGGGAATGGATCTTAAAACCAAAAAGGTGTTATCCTAATACCTTATGATTTCTTGAACAATGGTATTTTAAATCATCATAGATTCACGGATTTGAGGCCCTCAATTTTACACTTCTTTTTGATTTATGACCTCAATAACTCCCTATAAATATTTACATTTTCCCTCCAATTATGTGTATTTAATTTCCACCAATGTTCTCCTAATTGAGATCATAATTTGGTGGTGACCCTTTCATTTCCCTTTTCCTCTTATTAAAACTAAATTTTATTAACCCAATTTCTGATATGGGTTTTCCCAAAAAGGTATTTTCTAATTTCAAAATTTTATTTTGAAAAACAATTTCAAATTGTGAGGATGCAATTTATTTAAGGATGGATTAATGGAACACCCCAATATTTCATAGTACATTATTTCTTCAAAGTAATTTAATAACTTTCACTACATGCAACACCGAGTTCTAGTGCACCCTGACATACCAATATAGCTGTTCAAAAGTGGTTATAAATAGTATTAACTGAATTTTGAACTTTATATAATCATTAAAAATTTTAAATCCATATTATGAGTTTCTTAGACATAAAGTATGAACAAATTTGTTTTTACAGATAAAATAATTATTTTTCAAAAAACTTAATTTTTCCGCCTTTTAATGGAGAACCATTTTTAAATCCGTTATTTGAAGCTTTTATATATTAAATTTGATGAAATAAAATTCTTATTTAGAATAAAGACATAATAATTTAGTTTCAATAAATTTATGGTGTTTTTCTGATGACATTCATATTTGGGTGGATATTTAAAAATACTATATTTTAATTGAAAAAAACATTTTTAATGAAAATAACTTATTGGGTTAATGGTTTGGAAGTATAAATAGATTATATATCTTCCATCTAATCCAATTCTGGTCATTTTTATGTAATTTAACTTTGAAATTGGACATAAACAAGTCTCAATCTTTTAAAAGTTGTTATTTCATAAAAATACACCTTTTTGTTTTGACAACGGGAATTAATTTTAAATTAACAAATGAATTTTTTTGTTATTAATTTGGTAAAATAGAATTCATTTTTGAATTAAGAATATCAAAATTTAGCTTAGGTTAAATTTTTGGTATGTAACTGAAAACATTCAATTTTTGATGAATAGTGAAAAACACTACGTTACTGGTTAAAACCGAATTTTCATTTAAATAATTATTTATTTCATTTAAATTTATTATAGGTTAAATAGATAAATAATACCCATATATTCTAAATTTAAATCATTGGAGACATTTTATAAAAAATTTAAATATATAAAAATATTATTGAAATTTTACCGTCTTTTACCCACCTCCTAGGAAAATTTTCAAATTTGCATAAAACACAATTTTACCGCTATTGTGAATTGAATTTTAAAAATATGAGAGGAAAAATTGATATCTGTTAGAGAAATGTGGTTAAATGAGATGAAATTTATTTTTTGGGAATATTAACTTTTTACTTTTATATACCACGGTTAAAAGTAAATAGGGTAAATAACGGTAAAATGATATTATTATTACCCTAACACATGTCTTAATTTTATTGGATAAGTGTAATTTGAACAAAAACAACCTTAGAAATAAAATATGATCCTTTAGGTCCACATATATTAGATTATTACATTTATTATTATTTAATTCAATGAAGGGTTAAAAGTGTTAAATTCAATATTTAATAAATAAACCATTTTTAATATAGGATTACACATAAGATAAATTCGACTATAAATATTAATTATAAATAAAAAAATTTCATACATAATCGTATTTTTTCTATATCTTTTGGAAATTATATAATTTAATTTATTTATGACACAATGATAATGTTTTAATTACCCAATTAATGAAATATTAAAATAATTTATATTATAAATATCCAAATAAATGCAATTTGAGACTTCATATGAATTACAAAAAATTTATAGCATAATTTGACATATTAAGGTTGGTTATATGAATTTTTTTCGAAGTAATACTACTGTTATGAATTTAGAAAAAACAAAAAACCAAATAGAGTCAAAATAGTCATAAATGTGTTTTTAAAACAAATAATATAGGAATAATTGATATTATATTCCTAAAAATATAAAGCTTGTCCAGAAGACTTATATAATGATAGTTTTATCATTAATGAAACACTTGGTGTTTGGTTGGAAGTTTATAAAAAGTTTATTAACCATATTATATAAAAATACAAATAGACATGGTAAATGTCAAACTATTTAACTAAGAGTTAAATCTAAAAGATAAGGTTAATATAGTGACACATACCTATCCAAAAACTATTGGTTGAGTGGTTTTCTACCAATCCCCTCATTATACTGTAAATAATTTATTTTTTATCCATTAAAAAATAAAATTATCTTATTATAAAATAATATTTCTAGCTTTTCCTAAGGTTCCTCTCACCCCTCTTATAAAACTGTAGTCATCCTTCTCTCTAATTCACAACTTCAAAGCCATTTGGCTACACAAAAATCTGCCTGAATACTCTCTCAAATTCCCTCCCTTTATCTTAGAGTCATTCCTTTAGTCATAAATCTAACCTAAGGAGCCCTTTTGATCAAATCAAAAGAAAGAACCTGAAGAAGAGGAAAATATTTCATCACCCCATTCAAGTTCCTTTCTTCTTCCACTTCCTATTTATTTTTTGTTTCCATTATAAAATAATGACACCGGTATATTCTATATAATTTGATGTTATTTTAAATATGGTACAACCATAATCAATTTTCCATCCATCCTTTGAATGATATGTCACTATACGTGCGTACATACGACTTACTGTCTCCACGTCGTGGTGTAATTGTTATTCAACACATTATTATTTGGATGGGTATAATAATGATGTGTAATGGATGTAAATAATAATTATAACATGATAATAATTCTGTATATATGATATAACATCCAATTGTATATTATTTAAATATGAAAATAATGATACTATCGCTCATGCGTACATACAGATTACCATCTCCAAGAACACGATGAGATTCATTCTCCATCATATCCATTCAAGAAAAATTTTCTTTAAATGATTAAAAATAATGTTTAAATACTTAATAAAATTTTGAATATGAATAAGATACATACTTTCTATATTAAACATTACTTACATAACAATGAATATAAAAGAAAACGAATATGTTAACACCCAAAATGACTATAATACTAAGATATTATGAACAAAGAAATGATAAAAGTTCAGATATGATATAATATTAATGGATATAATTCTTGTATAATTTAATAAAAATATTTTAACCATTATACAAGAGGTTAACCAACCCTCTTCCACAGAAATTATAAGGTAAGGGTTAATTTCATAATCACATTACTATCCGAGGTTGTTTTTACAAAAGTATCTACTAGGACATATTTATTCTCCATGTCCATGTTTCATAAATATGTTTTCAATGGGATTATTTTTAAGGGAATTTTTACAAAAACATTATTATAAATGTTTTAAAGATTTATTCTTCTAAACATTTATCATTAATTTCCATGTTATCAAAATGGCTTTAAGGATTTATTTATACGGACATGAATATTTTTAAAATTATAATTCCATTAAAAAGATTCAAAGTGGTATGGGACACTTTGATTAAAAAATGTATTTAAATGCCTTCCTTTCTAAGTTTTGTGACTTTTAAATGCTTTCATTGAGAAGGGGTATTTCTATCAAAGATATATATAAATAATTTTCATCTATTTCAACATTCTTTGATTGATTTTAAACTTGTTTGAAGTTGATTTATTATGATACAGATCATCCATATTATATTGATGGTTTTGTGATATGTCTGACTATGGATGTGTTATTTTTATACCATTCATGGTTTATGGATAAATTATTGACATTTTTTATGCTAGTTTTAATATGAATTTTTATGTTATGTTTTAATCTTTTCATATTAGGAATGCATTGGACTTAGTAATTGAAGGGTGGAGCCTACTATATCTCCTCGATGCATCGGTATGTCTCACGAGACATACTACTAACTTGGAACAAGACCTTGAAAAAATTTTATATGTAGTCTTGGCACAAGGCCCTGACTATGTGGTTATGAATGTCTGGAATTATGTATTCCATCATTATGAAAGTGGAAATTGATTTTTCATGTGACTATTAGAATTGTAGAATATCCATGCGAGTATGTAAATGGAATTATTTTGATTTTTATTTTCTATATCATGATTAAATTTATGTTGAAAAGGAATTTGATTTAGTTTTATACATTGAATTTAATTTTTATGTTTATTTATAAAATTTTCCACAATATTTTTATCCTTAAAGAGCATCTGAGCTCACCCCTTTCTGTGTTTTATTTTCCCCCCGATTTGAATAAGTATATTATGACTAACCTGTAGGGATAGTCTATGGGATATTAGTGTTGTCCATGTAAACAATGTTGTTGCAATTTTCCATTTTATGATGTAATGTAAACCTTATGATTGTATCTAGTAACTCCAATGCTACTAAAATAAGATGTATTCTGAGACTTGATTTCTTTTGATCAGGCCAATGTTATTTAAAAATGCACTGACTTTGGTTTTCTGGGGTCAGGGCGTTACAATCTGGGTGCACCCATCAATTTTATATCTTGTACATGAATAAGTGTGCCACATAGGTCATACAACATAATGATTACTTTTATAAATATTAATCCCAAGATAATTGAGTTTCGGATAAATAGATGGTTATACCAGAAAAATTAATTATATGTATATCTAGGTGAATAATTTTGAGTGGAAATGAGAATTTGTAATCATAGTAAAATTATTTAGCATGTAAAATCACAACATGATTTCGATAGAATAATGGGGGTACAAAAAGATTCATTGATGGTTTAAATTAAAGTTAATGGGTATATAAAATAATACTAAACTCATAATGATATTAATTGAGATTTATAAAAAATATATCACAACATGAACAAATGAAAAAGGGAACAATATAATAGAATTGAATGAATAAATAGTATAAGAAAAAGATCACTTACATTGAGATATCACTTGAAAAATCTTGTGAGGATATTTTAAAGGGAATTAGGGAACCTTGGGAGGACTCTATAGATGTAAGGAAATATTAATGTCATTAAAAATGTTTTTTAGTGTAGAATAATAGGATTTTGGATGGGTTTATATAAAAAAGAGTATGATATTTATTTATTGTTTTCCAAACATATGTTTTGGACTCTATATGACAGAGTAAGAAAAACCCCAAACATTACCATGGTTTTTCCTATGGTTTCTTCCTATGTGAAGTTCTTTTCCTGATTTTAATAGTTTAAGGATCGATCACATTAATATAACACTCATGGTGATGTGAATGTTGTCCATGTTTACAAAAAATTGATTTTAAAACCATAAATTATAATATTGTTTTTGAAGGATTCATTAAGGGTTTATAAAATAAATAAAATAATGTCAAAAACAAATTATATTATATGGAAATTTTTTATTTTGTCATGGATAAAAATTTTAACATATATTACATCACCTTTGGTTCATTATTATGTCATAATATATAACAAGAAATTATATAATATTTTATTTTCACTAAAACATTATGCTCTCTCACAAAATTATGAATAAAATCACTAATAGATAATTTTGATGTGTTGATTTAAAAAAAAAATTAAAAAAAATATTTATTAAAAGATAATAATTTTCAATTATAAATCTAAATACCTATTTGTCTAAAAATTATTGTTTGTTGACAAAAATAGCTTTCTTACCATTACAAAAATTACATTCGACTTCATGAAATTACATTAACATTTATATTTAATAATAATATTTTATTAAAATATAAATTGTCTCCAAATTACATATATTCATAAAAAATAGTGTCTTTATTGAAACACTATATTTCTTAAATAAATACACTTTGTGTGTCATCATATCATAATATAAGTTTTACCAAATGTATTATTTAATCATTGATGAAAAAATATTAAAAAAGGATAAATACAATTAAATTTATATTAAGATAAAATTTTTAAATTCTTATTGATATTGTATAGATACATATATCTTTAATAGACCTATGAATTCCCTATGTTTAAGGTTTGTGATGGTTAGATTATAAAAGGGTGGTTTAGAAAACAAGATTTGGGAAGTGATCATGATGAGATTGAACTTCTCCTATAAACTATTTTATTCATACATTATTTTTTGAATCTCAACTTGGTCGTGATCAATGGAAAATACCATTAATGCTATCTACCTTAAAATCTCTAATAAATAGTCTTCATAAGGTCTAATCCAACTATTTGAGGCCATTTCTTGTTTTGTCTATATCAATTTTACTTTATCGTAACACTTAATAAATAATATTCATAAGATCACTAAACAAAATCTATATTATCAATGGTTATGATTTGTATTTAAATTTAGGTAGCTTATAAAAATCAAAATTAAAAAAAGTTAGTCATGCGTAATTTTTAATTTCATTACATGATAATTAATTTCTTCATTCATAAAGAGGGAATTTCATTTATAAAAATTTTTGTCCTTACATAACCAATTTTGTGAAGAAATAATTCTCTATAATGGATTTTCTACTATTTAATGAATTTATTAGAACTACTTTTATAGGAAATTTCCCCTGATAAATATGGTAAACAGAATTACTATTTATATATTTTCCAAACACATCCTAATACTACTCTTTGACTTGTGACCGTTTTCTCTAACTTTACATAAGAAAAACAATTTCAAAATTTGGACATTGTACAACCATAAAATCTCTACATAATTAGTTTTTAGACTTATAGTCTCTTTTCAGTCTATAAAATTAATTTTTGGTTCACCAAAAATTACTCCTTATGACCATGAATGACTGGCCACTATGAGGTATCTTATATGAATTTATGTCCCCCCACGTTGTCTGTGAACTAGACCACATGGGATGTATGATTGAATTCATTTCCAAAAAAATAACAATAAAAACTAACCAAAATATAAGAAATGATAGAATGATGGTATTTTTCTCCTGGAATCACTCATGTCACAAAATATTTTTGTGTTTTGTTTCTTGTGATAACTCTTATTCATATTGAGCCTTGAATTTAATGAAGTCTATCATTGTTTTATTTTATAATTTGGAGATATTATCCATCTCTAGATTTTCTATTTTATGTAAAGGATCATTTTATATACACTTCATATCATTTTTTTGTATGTTTTTTATATAAATTTCATTTGTAAAAACTTTACACCCACAGACACATTACTATTTCATGTTTAATCCTTCTATAAAACAACTTGTATGATATCCAATATATAACTTAGTTTAAAAAAGGTTATTTTCCTATTCATTTGCATATAATTTAAGATTATAGATGAATTTTTATGACTCAAGATCAATGAATTCTTGGTAAATATAATTTCATCATTGATTTAATTAGAACATCATTATATTATTACAAAGTTGATTCTTTACATCAATTTTATTTTTCAATATAATTTAAAGGAATTTTATTTATAAATCATCAAAAAATATATATTTATATCTACTGATTCCATTAATAAAACTAATGAATTATAAGAATCCATCCTATCAAGTCTTGTGAATTTAATTCACTATTTATTTCCAATATAGGATTTACCATTTCATGTATATATTCAAATAGTTATTTAAAATATAAAATAATATTTTCATTCTCAATCCTAAAAAATACACTTATTTTAATACATAATACAAAATAATGTAATGTTTATGAAAATATCATATAAATAATTTATAAGTACTTGAATTTTCATCTTGGAAATATGAAGTGTTAATATTACTAATATAATTAAGTAGGAATTTCTCCGTAATATTTTGATGATCTAATTTTATTCTTTTAAGATTTTTTAAAAAACATGGTTCTTATATATTGATACAAATGTAGGAGTCATAAAGTGTATCTGATAATAAATTATTATATTTCAAATGATATTTGAAAATGATTAATTCTTGACCCAAAAAAAACCACTTCTTGGTGGTTTCTCCCTCTATGAATATTTTCATTCTTAGAATAACATTATGGATACCCTTTTGACATTGACCCTTTCAGTAGTGTTTTGTGCTTTCCATTACTCTTGTATACTATAAATAGTAATGTATTATCTTACATCATGTATTTATTAGCTTGGTGAATCATTGTTAAAAGATATATAAGTGGTTTCTCTAAGTTATTCATGTTAAAATTAATTATAGATATTATGATGTAAGAGATAAAGGATTACAAAAATGATATCAATGGATAATTCTTCATGTACCTTGAATCCAAAATTCATTAAATTATCAATATACATTATCTTCTTGAATAAATTAGGTATGGTAGGTACTCCCTCACCTAAATTTCATATGATGAGTCCTTCAGAGATTTTGAATCTCTCTTGTATATATCAATCCTTGAAAAGAACATAGATATAATACAATATATAGTATACATATTTGTATTCGTATTTTTATAGCTCACTTTACATCGATGATCTCATAATGCTTTGTACATCTATTAAATCATCCACATGAGTCTAGTGATCTTATTTCTCAGCCTCACTAGCTTCCTTAGGTGGATTAGTGGGTAATGGGGATTCTATAAAATAGTATGGCCTATTTGGTTTCATAATATTGTGTAAATATCTGAACTACCTGTAGATGTTTTCGACTATAAGAGCATTCTCTATGAAAACACCTGTATTTTTAACAATATAACACTTTTACAGTATATTAATATTCATAAATATGAATATAAATTTATCATGCACTTGTATATGTGTCAATATCATATATTAAAATAAATTTTATAATCAATTATATACCAATTATATATTTTAAATAATTATTTTTACTTCATGAAATAAAATATGTTTTATTTAAAGGTTAAAATTTTTTCTTTAACAAGTTTTTAATTTTTATCATTCTATTGAATTTTCTAATTGTTTAATACCTTATAGATAGAAATTCTATTTAGTAATATAAATTTATATTATTATATATTATTATTATAATATTAAACATAATTTTATCAATGTATCTAACAAAAATATATTTTTTTTGTTTGAAAAAATATTTTTTATGCTAAATAAATCTTTCACAATATACTAAATATTTTATTTAAAAAATAAATTTCTATATTTTTAAATTTTTTTTTATTAAAATGGAATTATTTATTTGGGTGATCATTTAAAAAATATATAGTGTGGAATTTTTTATATTTTTATAGTCTGTTAAATTTTTTATTGAATAATTATAAAATATAATTTGTATGAATACAAAATCTTTTTTGAAATCATGACGATATAAATATGATGTAAACATTTATTAAACTAATGGAATTTATATTACATGAAAATATGATTGAAATATTATATAAATATTATTCAATTAAAATAAATTAATTTTTATTATAATACAAATATGAAAACATTAATTTGTGTCGACACTATGTTTATACAGTATTTGAAATGTCAAATTGATGTCAAAAAGATTGTATCTTAGGAGGGATACACATTTTCTCAAACCTAATATAAAATAATGATGAATATTTAATGGTGATAACTTATTTATATTACATTTTAGAATTATATGATAAGATAATTATCCAAATTCTTTCTTCGTGCTTGCTCATATCAATAAACTTCAAAATAAAATCTTATATACGTTTTCATGATATGGATGAAAAAATTATAATATATGAATTAAAATAAATGGTAATAATATTGAATAAAATATACTTATATTTTTAATTTATTTTTAAATTTATATAAAACAATATTTATCAAAAATACTTATGCAACATTGATGCAACCCTTATTAAAACATGAGAAAAGACTAAGTAAATGATTTAAAAAATATGTAAAATGAATGGATTTGAATTAATTATGGTATTTAATGATTTATGAGTACTAAAAATATATATAATAATGGTTTAAATTCTTATATTCAAATTACATAGTTATCAAGATTTTTAAAATTAAAATTTAGTTGATCACTACGAAAATTAATTTAATGGGCATTTAATGTAAAACTATAATTTAAAACTATTTAAATAAATCATAAAATAATATCATTAGTGAATTTTGATGTAAAATGTTCTATAATATTATCTATTCCACATTTAAAAACTTATTTTCCTTTATAATGTATATTCTTAACACGTAGTTACATAATATTTTTGAAAACGCTATTAAATTTTTTCTATACCAGGGTTATTATTTATCCATTTAAATACAAAACTCAAGTTCTTTTATCTTTATATTGTAACCAAATCCTTCTCTAAACATATTTATATGTTTTTAATTATCTCTTCTTAAAAAAGTCTCATCCTTTGAAGGCTTAACGTTAAATCCAAGGTAGTAGAATTGGGGTGCAAGGTAATAGTTCCATAATATATCTTTACTTTCTTACATGAAATTCATCATCCTAAAAACTATTTTAACCTTTTAAGTTCCCAAAAATAATATCATTATTTTTAATACATTATTTTCTTTCAAGAAGGATAAATATTCAAATATTTTTATTTTATATAAGAAGATATGATTGAGGTGTTTCCGTTATATATGGAATTGGAATGACACATGAAAAAAATTGTAGTTGCAACATGGAACATCAATGATGAAAATATACTATTTGTATCCCATAAAATGTATGTATGAGTATTTCCAACTCTTTGGACACTCAAAATCCGCAAAGACACTAGAAATGTGTAAAAAATATTATATGATTCATATGGATGATTTCCACATCTTTATATGAATCATCTATATTGTATAAAGGTTATTTTGGAAGCTTTATATGGGTTAAAGTAAAGTTTCATAAGAGTTTCTGAAACTTTGTATGTTTCAATGAAAAAGTTCACAGATTTCTTACTATTTTTGACTCTATATGATTCATCAAAGGGAATCTCATATGACTGGTGTCTCTATATGATTACTAGAAATCACATAAGATAAGTGTTTTTTCATTTGACACCAATTATCATAAGATATTGTGTTTAGAAGATACCAGTGTTTATTTTGTGTGATAACCCATTAAATATGTTATCAAAATTGTATAGGAGGTTCTGTGTAAGATGAAATCACAGAATAAGATGGTGCGTAAGATGAGGAATTCATGTAAGATACATGAACAACATATGTAGATCCACATATAGAGATCCATGTAAATGGATCCACAAAAAAGTGGCTAGTGAATAAGAATATATGAAGGAGTGGAGCTATATATAGGGATAAATCCATGTTTGATTCAGTGATATATGATTTGTATCAATATATAAGTGATTTTCATATAAATCATCTAGTGAATTTCTTGATTTTATATTCTGAAAATGGTAAATTGGGTGATGTTTCACAGATCTTAATGGATTAAAACATCATGATCATTCACATATAAATACATGGAGATAAGTTACATGCCAAATTTTATAGCTCCATTTCATAGTACCATACACAAAAATAGTTTTTCATATAATAATAGTCTATATTTTTACATAGTACAAGTGTGAAAAAATATTCTAATATCACATGAGAATTATGAATTTGAGTCTTAAAGAAGTTTTTTTGAAGACATCCTCTAAAATTGTAATGATAATTTCAAAGTAGAATACCTTGTTATAATTAAATTGGAGTATCCAAATAAAATATGGATATAGTTTTTGAATAATATTCATGATTATGGGAATATAAATTAACTATAAAATAATGAAGTACATGATATGAAGAGAATATGATACTAATATAAATGAAGTATATTTTCTAGTATCAATGAAAATGAGCCGATTTCATTTAGGAATTCCTTGTGTATTGAATAAAAAGTATAATGAGAGATGAACCATACAAGAAACACTTATTCATTGAATATGGTTTAAGATATTATAAGAATAAAAAAGTATATTAGAGTTAGAAAGTTCTTGTGATCACAGGTAAAAGAAGAATAATATATGTGTAGACTTGAAGAAGTATAATTCCAACATGCGGAATATGTTGCACCATATATAAGACCATATCTATTATATTACAAAAAGAAAATATTTCAATACATGTATTGCTAATAAATTTTATGTTTGTAGTTTTAGAGAATTAAGAAAAAAAATAACTAATTAAACCCAAGTCTTTTTTAACTAATGGAAATTTTTACCACTATATTAGAAACTATGTATTTCATGACATGTATTTAGTATGTCCAAATTAATATCCACATAAGAAACACTTCTATATATATAATACTTTTATTATTTTTATAACCTATGGAAATAGAATCAAGAGAATGGTGCAAGATGAAATCATTAGAAATGGTAAACATAATAAACGTTTTTTAATGATCGTAAGTGAGCATAAGATGAACAAACATCTATAATTAAAGTACATAATAATATCATCCCCCAAAAATCATAATTAAAAATTCATGAGTCATAGTATAAATTTTTGCATAATATAAGACATGAAACCAAAGAGTATAAAAATATATACAAAGAATCAAAATCCATGAGAGTGTAACATTAGTACGAGTAAAAGAATAAAATCATGGAATGACATGTAAAGGAAGTATAAATACCATCTATGAAATATCAGACAACCATATCATAGGAAATCCTTACCAGAACACTCATTATACCCATTCTTATGAAAAAAAATCATTATTACCATGAATGAAAATGCGAGAAAACTTATTATGATCATGCCTCTGTGAATAAACACAAGTCCACACGTAACTATATCAGTATATATCAACATAAATGGGTGCATTATAGTGAAATACAGGTCTCACAAAATCATCATCCATACATATGTTTTCCTCATAAAATAAATCATTATTATATCACAAATAACCCATTTATTGAATTTTTAGAAGTCTTGAGAGACTATATACACACATAATTCCAACATTCAATTTGAAAAAAAGGAATATAGCTCAAATTTATTATGAGAAATTTATTATTTCTTGTATTATATCACTAGAATGATTTATTTATCATTTCATAGTATCATGGGGAAAATAAAACATAACAGATGTTGTGATAGAACTCTCAGTATGGGAAGTTGTATAATAAAATATATTAAAAAATAAATATGTCATGTATAATGGGGAAGAACTAAAAAATAATTTAATATTTCATACGACAAATATCATGAAAGGTGAATATACCCATTGATAACATAAGAACATAAATAATAACATTGATTAAAATAACTGTTTTTATAATTATGAAACTGTGGATGCCAACCATCATCATTATACAGTCAATGCCTTATTCTAAGATATCATAAACAAACCATCAAGTACTTGTTACATGACATCATAAATATGTAGGAATATATACATCATACACTCAAATTAGATTGTATCATGAGACATAGGGATGCATCTTGGTGCAATAATGGTCAATTCCATGACATACTAAGTCTAATTCATTCATCATACAAAAGGGGTGACTAATAAATCATATAAATAATTAATCTAAAACCCTTAATTGATAGCTTTTATAACAAATTCCCACATATTCACCTATTTAAAAATATAACTTCAAGATCATACAACATTTATAGTTATATGGTCAACGATATCAGTGGAAAATTTTCACATTATAGTGCAAGATTACTTAAAGGATTGTTTACATAAATAAACGTTAATTTTATATACCATTAAAACAATTCTGAAGGAAAATACACTTTTCATTTAGAAATAACTAATTTAAAATAGCGAAATTTTCTAAATATTTTAAAAAATTTATATTTGACAAAAACCAAGGAAACGTGAAAATAAATTTTTATTGAATGTAATAGTCATGATGGGGGGAAGTGACCGTTATGTCTGAAACATTAAATAAAATTAAAATATACTTTCTAAATAAAATAAAAATGCGAAATACAAGAAATATTTATTATATTAATTTATAAAATAATGTAAATAAAATCAAATATAGATTGAAATTACCTTATAAAATCATTTAATAGTAAACAATAACACTATTAAATAATTTTTAGAAAAAGTGGGTATTGAAGAATTTTTTTTACCAAATTGTAAATAAGGATGGATTTCCCTTAAAAAAATTCTCAAATGTAATAATTAAAAAAGATTGTAGATTGAAAGGAAAACCTGTAAAATCCATATATAACTAAATAATAATATATATATATATATTGAGTTTCAAATATAAATATCTTATAATTTCCATCAATGGAAATTTAAACATTAAAATCCTAAATAAAAATCAAGTTATTGAAGAAGCAATTGTCAATTTGGTATCTTTTGAATCATAACTCTAAAAGGTAACTACACATGAAAGTTTAAATGAAATTAATATATATATATTGATATATAAAATATCCATGGGTTAGTATAAACACAACACAAAATAAATAAGTGTTGAATATGGAATATGAATCATAGAAACAAATGTAAGACAATAAACAATTACAATGATTGTAACATTTAAATAAGAATTAATTAATGTAGTTATTACTTAAAAATAGCAAAAATCAAAATGAAATCAGTGAAAATTCATAAAAAAATTATTATAGGTTATCCCAAAAATAATATTTTCATTAAATTGTCAATAAATAAGTAATATAAACCAATAAAAGTAAATTTAGTTATGAAACCCCTTGCCTCAGGTCTGGAATTCTTCAAAAGTGTCTTTAACCTATAGTATAATTTTTTTTAATTTATTACAATTACCATCAAAAATATTATTCATATATATAATACCGTATATTATTTTCTTATGACATAATTTCACCTGTTCATTGACACATTTTCATTTTGATTGTTATTTCAGGTGTTAACTGATTTGTTTTTCATGCATGTTCCAATTCGACAGTTATAGCCCTTGAATATTGATCATGGTTCTATCATATAAATAATATTAATAATAATATAATTATCACATATATTCATTATATAAATATTTATAATAATACATTAAAGGAATACATACAATGTGAATCAGATTTCTTTATAGTGGTGGTTCTCTACTTGTATGTGCGAGCATCATTATCCATTTTTAACGATTGGAAGCTTCATATGGTAAATGATATGATAGAGTTAAAGATTTTTAATTATTTTATTCAAAAAAATATACAGATATATTATTTTTTCATTAGGATCAGTCACTATGACTAACCACAACATGAAGTGGTGAAAAATGAAATACATCGTCCTCACGAAGTGGTATTCGACATATATTCATAAAAGATGTAAAAACCTAGTAATTTGAAGGGAATTTTTTTTATTGATTTCTTTGGAATTTTACGAGTCTGCAGTTTCTCACGACGCCTGATTCCGAGACACAGCGTGCCCGAAATGAATTTATGAAGTTTTGTTTTGGTATGTTCAATAAAAGAACATGCGGAGTTTTCTATCTTTTGAACCAGTACTCAGAATTGAAATCTAAGGACATCGATGAACTCACAACGCCGATGTTCTCTTAAGGGTACATTTACTATAGTTTAGTTTTATGTAGGTTGAGAGTTAATTATAGGGGATTTAGAATAAAATAAACAAAATTGTATCACACAATTTTATTTATGGAAGTTGGATAAATTCCTCCCAAGGGGAGTTAGAGGTTGGACCCACACCCACATAACCTCTCAAGAGAGGATATTATTGAGGTGTGGCCCACACAAGACTAACCTTTTTATCTCCCCATAATTAATCCTAAACTCCCTTAAACCCCGTTGTTTAATTCCTTGACAACTCTCCTCATTTAATATGAGGATCCTTTCCACCTCCCTCTCCCACATTAATATTTTCCAACACTATTAATTAATGAAATGATTCTTTTGAATTAATTTGAATTGACATGGAATATCTATCAAAAATATTGAAGGAATTCTTCTTATAATTTTTAGTTTTGGATCTCTTTGTGTGGGAGATTTTTGGGAGAACACTTGAAAAAAAGTGTTCCTCTCTTAAGTGAAGAACAACTTTCTCCCTTGACGAAGAACGCCCTACGATTCGAAGAACGCGAAGTCGCCAATGATTCTTCTTCTTCGGTTTCACACCGATGTCAATGAAATTGACACCGTTCTTCCCCGACGCCTGACTACAGCGACATTTGTCTTCCGCGACACGAAAATGTGCGACCTATTTTCAAGGTAGGGGTCGTTATTATTTGATTTAAATTCTCGTACGACATCGTTTATTGTGGTTCTTGTTAGCCAATTGTTATTATCATACATGGATGGCGTGGGCCGAACAAACATAGACCAATGTCCCTCCGATGGTCCTTGATTGATTGACGATAGTGGTGACGCATCGGTGTCACCAGTAGAGAGAACCACAGAAGAAATAGGTAGCGCATTTGTCACCGGGTCGCTGGAGCTGTGCGAAGAATGGCACCACAACCACCACGGTCCGCGACAATGCTGGAGGGGTGTGGTGCGGTCACACCGCACTAGAGGAAGCGGGCTGTGGTGGTCAGATGAAAGCGTTGCACTGTCGCGCTACACGGATGAGGGGCTGCGGCCATGCAGGCCGCGACAATAAGAGAGAGCACGGCGCTGTCATGCCACGTCGGAAGGGGAAGCCACGGTATATTGGTAGGATGGCAGCCGGCTGAGCCGGCCCCTGGCGAGGGTGCGCCGGGGCAGAACCCTGCAGGTTCCTCGATGAGGAACCGCCATTTTCCGATTCTGTTATGGGAGACAGGGGGCACAGAACCGCCCCCTTGATTGATTATGGTGGGGACCACATGGCACCTCCACTGCTTGGTCACGCTGAATAGGCAGGCTTCACCATCCCAGCCAAGCGGCTGGGCCACCACGTCATGGGGACCGGTTCGCTGCACCACACGAGCCGGGCCGCCGCCCCCTGCGGACTGGGCCGCCACGCCACGTAGGCTTGCCCACTATGCCACACGGGCCGGTCCACCATGCCATATGGGCCGGGTCGGCACCCCGGGTCAGGCTAGCAACCTGGGCTGGCTTGCGTCCTACCGGGCCAAACACGGACCCAGGTTAGGTCACCCGATTCGGGCTGACCCCGGGAGTGTTTGGCGGGGTTGCACCGGGCCCTGACCCCCCTCTTCGGACCCTTTTTGGTTAATCACCCATAACATGAGATACGAAATCCAATCGATGCACCTTCAGTTGCGTAGGATTCATAGGATCGAGGCTGTCGTTTTGGTATATTATAGTCATAGTTCTGGCGATGTTTGTGTATGTCAGGGTTGTTTCGAACCCGAAACCAACTGGGCCCTCGGAGGAGAAACACTTAGAACATAAGGACTGGATGTCCGATTGATGTTCCGTCAACTATGTTGGTTTCCTTTTGTTGAGAAGGTCATTTTTTCATACTGCACGTGGGATTTTTATGAGATTGGAGTATGGTTGGGTTGGTTTTATCTTAAAAACCAACCGGGCCCCTAGAAAAGAAATGCCAATAACTCACAGACCGGGCGTATGATTGACTTGTCGTCCATTGCATTGAGACCCCTATAACTATGCGTTCCTTTGTGATAATTCTATGTGATACTTCATGACAATAGGAGTATCAACTTCAGGCTTGTGGAGCGGACCCTCCCGGTGACGAGTGAGTAGAAAGCAGAGACCTAGGGGCTGGCTGAGACTTCACAACTGCTGATCGATCGACTTAGAGTAATTCGGATGGCCCAGTCGGGAGCGCATGGTTGAAGCAGCAGACCCATGGCAGCGAAGTTCTTGGTTGTAGCGGCAGACCCACGGTACTCTACAGAAGGAGTACCTCTATAAGCTATAAGGTGGAGCGCTTGGTTGTAGCGGCAGAACCATGGTGGGAAGCGCTTGGTTGTAGCAGCATGCCCACATTACTCGAGAGGTGGAGTACTTCAGCAGTCCAATGTTAGTGGGAAGTGATTGGTAGTAGCGGTAGGCCCACAGTACTTGAGAGAGGAGGAGTTCTCCAGCAGCCATGGTTTCGACTTTGTGAAAAAAAATCCTGGTTTGATCTGAGTCAATGACCTTTGTGTTTTCCTTATGATTGAGACGGGTTACTTGATAACTTAGGTATATGTATGGGCATATACTTTAGTAAAGGTTATCTATTGGGATCATTATTTGTGGATTATAATTTTTGAATTTTGTGAGACTTTGAGGGTCTTGGGGTCATACTGAGTATCGTTATAATCACCACTGCATGGGCTATGCTCGCACCTCATTATGTTGAATGCATATGGCAGACAACGTTGACCGAGGGAGAGTGTACGAGGACTGAACGGTACTCGGAGGTGGACACTCGGTGTGAAGACACACGTTGCGGACCGATAGACGTGGAGTTCCGAGGATTATATCTGTACCTACCATTCAGGTAGGAACCCAGAGGATGATCCAGGAGCTACTTCAACATTCAGTTGTTTGTCTTTTCAGTTGTACTTTTCTTCCAGTTGTAGTTGTACCTTTCTGTTGGGCTTGTATTTCCGACCCCTTTTTACTTTTAGCACACTTGTGATACTACTATAGATAGTGTTTGATTCCACTTGTACTCTAGTTGTGTGTGTATACATTTTATAAAGGCACTGAATTCCCAGGTTTTTGGGAGTTATGCCTTTGGTGCTAGTCGCCAGCCCCTGGCCTATGGAAGGCGGGCTTGGGGAAGTCACGATTCGGGCCCCGGGGTACGGGTCGTGACAAAAGATGTTTTCATCTACCATTAGATGGATAAGTAGATAAAAAATTGTTGTTAAATAATAATAATTGAATTTAATAATAAAAGAGATTATATTTTTATTATATCAAAATATTTTTGAAATTTTCAAAGGAGGAAAAAATAAATAAAAATAAAATCCTTGTTTAATAACTATACCGCTTTTTGAGACAATCTCTTTAGGTTTATAACTACATCCTTATTAAGATGGTATTATGAACAAAAAATACCAATAGTATGAGGTAAATGCGTTAGTAAACAATTTTCAGAGGTACATGTTGGGATAAGATTCACTATAAGTGTGGCGAATAGAGGATAAGTGGTGCCCTGTTATAAGTGAGGGAGAGGACACTGTTTGAAATTTTCAAAAGATTAAAATATATTAATGTATTATTTAGGAAAAAATAGTTAAAAGAGACTCATAATTGAATATGATTTTCTATATAGACTAAATATTACAATCAAATTGGATTTATAAATTCATTATGTTCATTTTCATACTTATTATTTTTATTTTATCACTTTTAAGGCAGTTTAACTCATTTCGCGGTAACTACCTTTTAACAAACGTTAATTTTCAAAATAAAAAAATAAAACTATAATCCTTACCTAATTTATAAATGATGATTCCAGATATGTATTACATTTTAGAAATTCATTTCCTAAAAGTGTATGAAATTACTCTAAAAATAACCCCACAAAATGAGATAAATAATGTTTTTCAAAAAATCACATTTTATGAATAAATAATTTTTATATCAAATTTAAGCACAACGTGGATTTAGACAAAATTATTAAGAAAAAAGTAAATACATTTTAATTATAATTCAAAAAAATGGGACTATAAATATTTTTAAAATAAAGATAGTTTTCTAAAAAATTTGCGTTTTAACTGTTCACTGAAAAATCAGTCTTTAATGAAAAATGAAAAAAGTTTACACAATTATAATTTTGATATGATTATTTCAAAAATGATATCCTTTTTATTGAAATTTTTTTCGAAAAGTGGTAGCAATTAATTATAACATTCACTCATAAAATGCCATAAAACCCATATTTCAAGAAAAACTATTTTTTATGAATGAAAAGACATTACTGAATGTTAATTTCATATTTATTATGAATTTGTGAACAAATTTACATTATATAAAAAATTTATACCTAAAATTAATCATGTTTTTAATCTAAATCATACCATAATTTAATTTCTTGATTTTAATGGTCACATTTATATATTAATATTTTTTATAGTATATAATATTTATATTAATATTAGGTTTTTCATGATAAAAAATCACTCGGAAAAAATATTCTCATAAACATTATTTTTATAGGGTTTTATATACCCCCTAAATAAAATTCACCCACATAATTTTTATCATTTTAATTAGGGGTTTAATATTTAAAAATACATTTGTGAAAAACACAGATTACACAAAAGTATGATAAAGATTACATTGAAAAGTGAATGTGGGAAGCATAATGGTAACATATAATAACACATTTTTGGGTTCCTAGATTATGACAACATTAATAGAAATTTAAAATATTGAAATTTAAGATAAAGATAATTTATAAAGAATAAAATATAGTGATTGCAAACATGGTTATGATAATAAAACAACCATAAAACCATAAATTAGAAGGTAAAAAATAAAATCAATTAATTATAAGTTAAGGTAGTATGTTTTTAGATCATCTTTCCTTTAGATGAGGGATAATTTGTACATCATGAAAGAGAACATGAGAAAATATAATTTCTTGCATTATTCCCAATTTGTGATAACTATTTTATCCTTTGGTTTGGCTTCAATCAATTTCCACTTCTATATCTCATATCTTACTCCAATAAATGGATATTAAATATAAATTCTTCATGCTTGAATCATTAATACTAACTTCTTATAAATTAAAAACCCCATTAATGCCTAAAAAGTAATTCCTCTTATATCTAGAAAATAAATAAATGGTTATCCCAAGATAAGATAATATCCAACATGAATAAATAGTTATATAGTGAAATATTACATTAATCTCCCAATCCTCAATAATAACACCAAAATTTCAAGTTATATCATTAAATAACTATCATAAAACTATTAAAAATATTCCAGGACAAATTAACATCTAAATATTAGAATAATTTGATAATATATTCGTCAAATATAAATTTAAAAATAGTCACCAAAAGTATTAATCCCTCATATATACTAAAAACACATATTACCTAATCAAATAATCTACAAAATATTCTAATATTTTTAAAAAATAACTAGAATCACTCTAATACCACTAAAAATTTATATATTTTTAAAAAAATTAACAAAAATTTTATTCCGAAAATAAAATACTATCCAAGAAAATAATATTTGGTTTGCCTTAATATGATAATATTCCCAAAAAAATGTTGCGAAAATCTTCTAAAATAATATTGATCACTCATTAACAAAATGAATTTTCCTTACTAGGGTTATCTATATTGTAGAACATTTGTTCTTATATTCTAATAAATCTTTTACCAAGTCTCTGTAATTACCTCAACACCAAAGATCATATTAATTATAAAGGTTACCAATATCATTCAAATTTTGTACAAAGAATATAAAACCATTCTTCCTGAAATACACTTTTCACTAAAAAACAATTCTAAACCAAAGTGTTGTATTCCATAAATATCACTAAAAATATTCTTAATTATCATAAAATACCATTAAATAAAACCACAATAATAGTTTCTAAGAATTTAATTATTTGATCTTCCTTATACCTATAAACCCATGAAACTTTACATTTTTCCCATGTCACTATTACAAATAGTAGGTTTCCATATGTTATAACTTCTTATTCATCGTAATGGTTCCTAAAAAAATGTGAATCAACTCACTAATAACCATAGATAATATCTATCCTTGTGTTAAATCTCTATGACCACCCATCAGGCAACAATGATGATCGATTTAACACATAATCTACCACTAATAGAATTGTAACCCTTTGGTTCATATGTTCCATAACCATATCCACATTCCAATATCTAGACAAGGATGTATTTTATATGAAAATCACACAATCTTGATTACAAAAAATGTTCATTATATTACTCTATATTTAATGTTAACACTAGAATCGATCAAAGGGTTATGTTTTCTTATCTAGGTTTTCCTAAATGAAGTTCCCAAATGCCCTACTAAACATCATTTGATACCAACTGTAACAAGTCGAATCTATTAACCAAGAGCCAATGGTTATCCAACTATATATGACTATGATAAAATATATAACACCTCAGAAGGATTCAATAGTTTATCTATCTGTGGAGTATATATACATAAATTATTCTCAAATTAAAATTTTAAAACCTAAAATTATAGCAAGAACATTATTATTTCTTCTTGTATATCCCCAAGATTATTCATAGATCGCTTCATGGTATACAGGGTAATGGAAAACATTAAAAAGAGTGATATCAAAATCATTGTAAGATAAATAATGTCAAAAAAGATAACTTATAATAAATATATTATGAATAATATGGTCGAGATAATAGATAATCAAATATTCCATATAACCAATTCCATATAAAAGAAATATCTCCATGGGTGACATAACAATATTTGTATTCCAATGGATAATAATTAAAATTTTCAAAATGATGGAACTTATAATGCCAGAAATCATAATCATATCATCAAATAAATTTTACAAGACATCATAAACATAACATTAAGGCCTCATGCATTGATATAAATGTATAATTAGACAGGAATAAACTAAATATTCAATCCAGTTTTCCTCATAAGAAAAATCAATGTTTTGATGTGTTTTTATGGGATATATCCATCATATAATAATTCCAACACATTAATCATAATAAATGGTTAAATAATTAATACAATAAAAAATCAATATAAATATCTCTGTTTCAATACTAGCCAATAGAATGTCCAAAATTTTCATAACTCAAAAATTGAACGTCATTATCAAAATCCATCCAATGTAATAGAGTGGATGATATCATATTAGTATTTCCATATAAAATAAAATGATTCATCAAATTATTTAGATATTTATGGAAATAATTTTAAATGGTAAATATAACAATTTCGGGGGGAAATTCTCTTTTAATTTTGAAATTACATGTTCAAAATATTGAAAGTTACAGAATATTTGGATAAATATATTATTTTAAAGGAATAATGTAAACTTATAATGGATTTATAAAAGAAAATAATATTCATGATGGAGGGAAGAGGAACACAACCATAATACATTAAAATAATTCTTTTTTAAAGAATTCTAATACGTTCAATTCCAAAAAAACTAAAAATATTCGTTTTTGAACATTTTTAAATAGTCCAACAGAGTAGAAAATGACCTTGTTAAAAAATATGATTTTTTTTGTATAATTTCAGGCATTCCATGAGATAGTTCAATACATTTATCATATTAATAAACAATATATATTAATCATCATGCCTTAGTAATCAATTACTATCAATCATGTAAAATCTGACATAAAGAATTCTAAACATTGCTCCATTATAAATGATCATAAAAAATACAAAGAAATATGGTGGATGGTATCAATATATTATATCCTTATTAATGTTTTTTATTCGTCAAATAATATTAAAAATGATGAAAATTATTTTTAATGATCACCTAATAATTTCTTGAGTAAAATTTCTTTATAATTTTTAAATGACTTATTTAAAATATAATAAATTCCGGAATATTAGAAAAATAATTTTATTTTTAGAAAACCATGCAAAATTTTAAATGAATCTTCAAATAAAAGAATATTCACGATGGTGGGAAAATCTATTCACGTAGTATATGTCAAAACAATAATTTTATTCAAACCTTTGATAAAAAGATCCATTTTTAGAAAAAAAAATTGGATTTCATATAATAAATTTTATATAATGATAAAAATGGTTAAAAATGACATTAAAATTTTTATTCAATCATAAAAAATTTCTAGGAAACATTTTAATGTAAATGTAGTGATTGAATAATTCCTCACCAAATAAGAAAACAATGTTGTTTTTTTTAAACATTATTTAATTTTTTTTCAGTACTTAAATAGAGGAAAATAAAAGGAAAACATTAAATTTATTGAAATAAATAGATTAGAATTAAATGTATGGATTTTAATATATAAATATTATATAATCCCTCAATGGAAACATTAATATAAACATTATTGAATTAAGATGAGATAATGAAGTAAACCCTTATATGAGGTCTGACATTCTTCAGAGGTTATTTTAACATCATGTAATGTAAATTAAAATTTATTATAATTTTATTAAAAAACACATGAATTCTCATAATATCATATATTATAAAATTATTAAATTTCAACACCCTTTTATTAATAATTACTTGTTAAAATCTCTATTTCTGAGAGTTAATTTTTTCATTTATCATGTAAGTTTTAATACAGTAGTTGTGATCCTCAACCCATTATTGTGGTTCTATTTAAAACATAATGTTAATAATTCTATAAATATCACATATATTTACAGAATAAATATTTTAAAACATTCTTCGATAATATACATAAAAAATGAATCACATCGCTTTGTGAAGGTGGAAGTCCATTCATACAAATAAGCGAAGTTATCATTTTTTAACTAGTTTAAGGGTAAGAAGGTAAATGGCATACTATATTTAAATAATAATATTTATTTCATAAAAATAATATATAATCATTAGTTGCATATTTATATCCTTCTAATTAATGTGGTGATGAAAAATTAATTACACCGTTATATAGAGATGATAGGTCATACACATAAACAAGTGACGTTTTCATTTTCAATAGAATTGAATGGAGATTAATAAGGGGTTTTACACATGAGTAATAAAATTAAATCATATATAAGATATTATTTTTATTATATTATCTTATTAATATAATATTTTAAGTAGGTTTTAGTGGAAATAAAATTAAAACTCTTACTTGTGAGTTATACTTCTACTTCGAAAAACCACCATTGTATTACAATTTAATCCTTATAGGATGGACCATTGATGAAACCATGTCCTCTTGGTCATGGTTAGGTATGTTAAAATTTTATTTCGGTATGTATTGGATGCTATAATAGGATCATTAAGTGTAGAGAAGATATTATATGTGGTGTACTTTTATAAGTTTGGGAAATGGCACTATTGGATCTAATTCAAATATTTTATTAATATAATGTTTTTTTTCGTGTTAATGGGGAAAAAATTGTCATATATTATAATATGATAACTTTAACATGTAATAAAATGATAAAATTAGTTTTTTTTTACAAAAAATGAATTCATTAACTAATGAAGATCATCGGAGATACATGCACATAACCATGAGCGGAAGTGGTCCAGCCAGAGCTGATTATCGTAAGGGGCGTCGGTGGCTGCTAGCTGATGGGCAGCATTGTTACCTTCCATTTTGATGAAGGAGAAATTCAAGATTGTGTTGCTTTGATGGAGGGAATGAATAGTCTTGATGAGGGATCTAAATGATTGAAGGCTGAAATCATTTAGGTTGATGGCATTGACAATGATGAGGCAGTCTGATTCGAGGTTAATTGATTTTCATCCACGATCATTGGAGAATTTCACCGTGATAAGGATGGAGACCGCTTTAGCTACTACGGGTTCCCATAGCGCGTGGTGCGATTCATGTTTGGCTAAAATGATTTGACCATAGTGGCCTCGAGCCAGCATACTAGGACCAACATATACATCCATGTGGAGAGACACATCCACATTAATAATGATAATCCCTTCCATTGGTGGGAACCAATGTGGGGAAGAAGAAAGGGTTCCCAAGGGCCTCTGTAGCTAAGAGTGGGGCTTCCAGCCCGCAATCTAGGATGATGCCCACTGAATACAAAATCAAGGAGGCCTATATATATGATTAAATATGGCATCATTATGCCGAACCCAGTTGATCTAGTCCATAATACAAATTGAGCCCACTTTAGATGGTGAAAAAGAGGAGAACCATCTATCAAGAGAGAGGTGAGGTCTGTGGCCACATCCAGAAAGAGATCTATAGTGGATCCCCATTTGATTCAAATCCCCTTTTCCCCTGGGGCTTGGGTAAAATCATGGAGGGGATATTTTGGGACATACGGGTAGAAGGGGCAAGAATTTTCACTGGAAAAATGTCGAATGGCATGGAGTTTCAATGTAGGGTGGGTGAAAGTGCACACCTACCACCAGAAATGGATGATTTTTGGGGGGAAATTGAGTTACCACAACGATTTCTAGGTCCCCTCATCCCCTTCATCAGTCCGTGTACAATGGGTGAGTCGATAACCAGATTTCACCGTGTAGGATCCCAAGATTCCATTGATCAATCAAAGATGGTCAGGGCCTGAAACCTGAACACAAGCGATACTCAGGATGATCCTTTTATCCCTTTCGTTGAACCAAGAGAATTTTTTTTCCAAGCACTACCCATTCCTCTGGTTAAAAAATGGGCACCAGACAGTGGCACATTCAGAACCTGGATAGATAGGGGATGATTCCCTCACATCATCCTTGTCAATAATCCAGGTATTAGTCCAAATATTAACCGTTGATTGATTTCCAATCCTCCAACACAATTTTTTATTCAGAAGATTACGAGAGCCTCAAATACTTCTCTAGATGAAGATGGGTCTGGGGCCAAGATGGAAGTCCGGGAAATCCTTATGTGGGAAGTAATTTTCACGGAGAACTCGTGCGTAGAGAGATGATGGATGATTAATAGGGTTCCATCTTGGCGTAGCCAGCAGTGCATCATTAAAATTAATGAGGTCCCGGAATACCATTCCACCTTCAGATTTGGGTTGGCAGAGTTTTGGCCAGGTGATCCCATGGGTCTTATTCCTTCCATCATTTCAACCCCACCATAAGATGGCAGTACGAGAGTGGAACTAGTTGACCATGATAACAGGAAGCTTGAAAATGGAAATAAAATAACTAGGAATAGATTGTAAGTCCACATTAATGAGGGTTTCCTTTTCGGATTTGGGGATTTTTTTGGGGGTCCAGCCTTGGATTTTTTCACAATTTTATATAAAATATTTTTGAAGATTTATTTCTTGGATCGGCCAACCACTTTGGGTAACCTGAGGTACTTTTGATGTTTTTTGACTATAGGAATTCCTGCAATGGAACATAACTCTTCTGTTTTAGACAAGGGAACCCCAGATTTGAATGAGACTTATGACTTACCATGATTGATGATTTTCCCTGAGGCCCATTCATACTATTGAATCGCAAGCCCGATGGAAAGGAACTCATTGTGGGTTGCTCTGGAAAAAAGAAGGCAGTCAATGACAAAAAATTGTTGTGAAACTAGTAGACTAGCGCATCAATCCTTTGCCCCATGAATTCGAAGAGAGGAGGCATCCATGGAAATGAGGTTAGAAAAAACATCATCCACCAATAAAAAGATAATGGCTGAGAGAGGGTCTCCCTGATGAATTCCTCGGGTTAGAGAGAAGCATCATATGAGAACCCCATTGACATTAATTCAGTAGGAGATAGATGAGACATAGTGCATGATCATATCTATCCATTTCGTGCAAGAATCCAATATTCAGCATCACGAATATAAGGAAGTTCCACTCCTCTTTATCGTAGGACTTAGCCATATCCAGTTTCCACACTATGGTTCCCCTTTTCGCGGTAGAGTCTGTTTTCATGGAGTGGAAGACTTCATGGGAAACAATGGAATTATTAGTGATCGGTCTCTTTTCTATAAAAGTACTTATGTTCTACGAGATGATTTCAGGTGACCATGTACGCAACCAATTAACTAAAATCATTCAGAAGATCTTGTACGAGACATTCCACATGCTGATAGGTCTAAATTCCGAGTCCACAAGGTGTTTCTTAATCTTGGGGATGTTGATAAGGACATTTTCATTAATAATGGAGAGATTCATTTTCCCATCCCAAATATTCTTCATCAGATTAGAGATCTCTGGGCCAATAATGTTCCAGTATTTTTTGAAATAGAGGGCATGGAAACCATCCAGGCCCACGACCTTAGTAGGGTGATAAACTTTTGTACACGTTTAAGTTTCATTTTTGACCTTATCTTTTAGTTTAACCACTAGAAAACCTATTTTATCTCTAAATGTAGTAACTAATTTTTACTATTTATAGTATTCACTATGAAAAAAATTAATTAAAAATTAATTTATCATATTAGTAATGTAGAATCAAAATATGGAATATATTTTACAAGATTCAATTTTTCTAATTGGAAGAGAATAATTTTTAAATTTGTGCATAGGACACCGCAAAAACCAATTTTAAATAAATTATTATACTAATAATAAAAATGATTTTATAGAAAAATAATGTCATCTGATGATTAAAATGAAAAAAAATATTATTAAAAAAAGATAAATTTTTTGTAAAAAATATTCAAACCCTAATGTATACTTATAAATATATTGTTAAAATAGAAGAAAAAAATACAATTTTTATTTGAAAAAAATATTACCTAGATTTCTAAGATCTTAATCTCATATTTCTATGCTAAACATCATAGTTTTATATGAATTAAATAGATTCCTAATTGTTTACTTTTTCATGAATAATTTTTTCATAATATTTTTAATTATTATTAAATAATTTTAATATCTTAATTGTGTAATTTTTTGTAAAATCATTAATTTTTACTATTCATCCCCAAAAAAGTATTATTTCCAAAAAAAATTAAAAATTCACCCTCATGTGATTTTGAAAATATGAATTAAAAAATGAAACTAATTTTATCGAATTAAATATAAAATAATTGATAATTTAGGTTTTAACCATATTTTAAACTAAATCTATGTTCATTGTGTTGTTGTTTATTTAAAGAAATTACTCTAATTGGAGATCATATATTATAGAAAATATAAAAGTATTAGTATAAAAATCACACAAAAAATTGTTGAATTTCATATATGTCTCATAGAACAAAAATTCAAAATATAAACCTTTAAAAATTTAATAATTTTGAAGGGATAATTAATAAATGAAGTGGTTATATGTAACAAATTAAAATTCACATAATATGGGTAGAAATAAAAAATAAAATAATCATGTTTCATGGAATAGTTAATATTTTTTTAACATAGTCAATAAAAACTAATATAACCCGGTGATAGGAAATTATGTTAAGAACCCATTACCTCATGTATTACATTGTTTTTAAGTGATTTTAATCCCTTCTGTAATACATATAAATTTTCTATACTTCTATAACATACTAATATTCATACTTACAATACTATAAAAGTTTTTCTTATAATACCTAAAAACTCGTTCATTAATTGTATTTGATTATCATTATCTTTTTATGTAGTTTACATCTTTGTTTTCCATCTATTTTTGGATTTAGAAGTTATGGTAACTTCTTCTTTGTATTGTTTCCCTAACATCCATATTATTAATCATAATATAAATATCATATATATTCATTATAAATAGATATATAATCATACACTAAATGAAGACATTAAAAATGGATTGCAACGTTTCAGGTAGGTGGTAGTCCACACTTACGCACGAGCAACATTATCATTTTTTAACGAGGGGGAGGGTTAGAAGGTAAATGATAAAATACACAAAAAAATAATAATAATTTCATAAATAACATGCATATATTATTATTTCATTTACATCCATTTTAATGAAAACCCAAGGGATGTGGTGGTGAAAAAATAAATACATAATCTTTACGAGGTGGTAGTTTGCACGTATGCTCGAAAGATGTTTACAATTTACATTATATGGAAAAGTATATTAAAAGGGATATAATATATACATAAGAGAATTATATTATATGTGATATACAAAATTTATTGAATAATTATAGTTTGCATAGTTTTGAAAGTGGTAAAATAATAAATAAAAATAAAACACAATATTAATAACTATACATCTTCTTTAGAAAATCGCATAATATTTTCAACTAAAGCCTTCTTAGGATGGAATTCCAATCGAACAAAGACCTCATGGATTTTGAAAGGGATGTTAATAAATTATTTAACTAGGTTTTTCTCGAGATATTATGCTATATTATTTTTCATAAGAGTGGATATGTGGGTTCCTTTGATAAATGACAGAGGACACACTTTTAATATTTCAAAATATTAAAATATATTAATTTATTAATCACTCCAAAAAGCACCAAAATGACTCATCATTTAATTGAATATAGAATAGGGTCAAAATATGACCAGACTATATGATTTATTATCGATTTTAGGCCATTTTAACCCTTATCATGTTTAAACCCATTTAACGCATTTCAACTCTTATTGTGGTAACTGGATTTTTTATTAATGTTACTATTCATAACGAACATAAATGAAACTAGAATCATTGTAAAATTTTCAAATTATAATTGAAAATATTTATTACATTCTATAAAATATATTTATTATAATTATATGAAATTACTTTTAAAATAAACCATTATATCTTAATTAAAAAAATGTTTTCAGAAAAAGTAAATTTTAATTACCAATCTATTTTTATTTAAAAATTTGGAATAATGATAATTTATATATAATTAATAAAAATGATTTAATATTATTTTAAAAATTATTCTATATAAAATGATAATTTTTTAATAATTGATAATAAAATAATATTTTCGATAAAATCGATATTTTTACTATACACTAAAAATCAATATTTTATGAAAAATTTCACACTAAAAGTTGATGAAATTAATTATTAATTTCAGTAATGAAAGGAAATAAAAACCATTTTTTGAATATTTTTTAAGCATAAAATGTCTTTTCTCAAAATGGAATACATATATATTATTAATTTATTAATGGATTTAAATTGTATAAAATATTTATACATATAATTCATAAATCGGTTATTCTTTTACATACATGTTGTTTAATGGTAATGTAAAAATGGTAATATTAAAAAAACAATATTTTTATGATTTTTCAGAGTCCTCTTAAAAACCAATGTTCCATGTTAAGAAATATGTCATGCATATTATTGGTTTATACAAATTTTTTAGGGTGGTACACTTTCAAGATGGAATCACATAAGGAGAAAATTCATAATTCCATTAATCATCATAACATGATATAGATGTGGAAAAATAAATGGGTATCAAATGATTTTTATTATCCTTCTAGGTAAGTATAATTCAATCAATATAATAGATCATATCTTATTTACACCATATGGATAAAGGTGTATAGTATAGTAAATAATTACCCCAATCAATTGATGTTATAGAATTCGGGTGAACAGTCGTTGATCAAAGGATTAAAAAATATGGTATTTATAGAGGAATGGAAATGGAAGAATAGATATTTTTATAAAATTAATACAATTTGAAATGAAAGAGATTATGATGAATCATTTAAATTATTCAAATTTAAAGGTACTTATATTTCGAAATATAATTAAATAATCAACCATCAGATGATGATTTTTTTTATAAGAATAATGGAATTTTACTTTTAAAATTATTATAAAAACAACCCTTTCCTCATAATAACCATTTAAATAAAACTCTATGAATAATGTAAAAATAATTTACATTTTAAAACCATGAATCATGGGAAATAATATTCAAAATTTTAGGAAACCCACTGTTCTGAATCATTTTTAAAATAATTTTACGTATCTTATTATTACAAATAATGTGTAAGAAAAAATGTCACCAGCTTCTTTTGAAATGTCATTTTCATAAAAGTGGTAATGAAATATTTTAGGATATATTATAAAATTACTTTTTAAGAAATATAAAATAATGTATTTTTGAAAAAACATATTCTTTTTATAGATAAAATGTGGCATAGAAGATAAAATATGTAATTTTTTAAGGATGAAAAACCTTTTTAAATATTTTGAAACACCCTTGTTGAAAGCCGCCATTGTAAAATATGTAATAGATTTTCTTTTGAAAATAAGTATTTAGAATTATGGGGATAGTATAAAATAATCTATATTAGAGGTCCCAAAAAATAGAGGATCTTTTGAAGGATGAAAAATATATACATGGATGAAAAGATCAGTTAGAAATAATGGATGTTATTCTTTCCAATATCATACATTTATTTGAGAATGTACTACATAATGGAAGATTCTTTATATAATGAACCATCCCGGGTTGAATTGACACATCACCCAATCTGGATCTAGAAAAGGCCTCATGTTTGATTCCCCAAATTCCAGAGGCTTATGACATGTGGAGAGTGTATATATTTTTCATTGGGGAGAATATACCCTCTATTCAAAGAATAATAATAGTGAAAAATAACCAAACTATTACACAGAACTGAACATCATAGTGCACATAATAAACAATTTAATTATAAGGATTATATCATTAATGTAATGCAATAATCAATCATATAAACTCAAGCCTGCATAACATACCAAAGATGGTCACCCACTGGGATGAAAACATAAAAAAATAAAAGAAACTAAAAATAAATATAATTGGATAAACTATCAATATCTAGTCAAACCACATACCCAGTATCCAAGATTATCAATCTATAACATCCCAATACGAATACTCAAAATGAGTGTCTCCACTTAAACATGCAACTTTGGGCCTTATCCCCATCCATCACACAACCTATGATCTAAATTAAAAGTATACATAAAGTCTACACAGACACTAATGTGTATGTAAATGTGGAGATAAATAAATCTATGTAGCCCCCCCCCTAGTGTACCTATAAATCTAATTTCATAACGAGTTCATGCACATATTATAGACCTAGACTTGAAAAAACAAACAATATCTATCATAAAAGAAAAATATTCTTAAAAATAATGGGAAAAATAGCACAAGGAATGTATTCAACCACAAGTTTTAGTCTGACAATTGAGCTCCTGTCAGAGGATTTACATCATGTGGATCACCTAGAAACACAAAAATTGGAACATCCTATAGATATACACAGTATATCCAAGACCTATAAATAAAAAAAAGAACGTCATACCATAAATAATAACCATAGGAATCCAAAAAAATGAACATCTACTAGGCACTATGACTGTAATAAAATGATCTGAACTGGTGACAATGACATCTAGGTCAACATAAATGTAGAACCTATAAGTCCTGAAGGCCCTATAGAATGAATTGGGCACCTACTAAGGACCCAATAATGTGGGATACATAAAAAACTTTGGATTATGAACATAATCCATGGTCCTCAAGAGAATAATGGAATCTATGGAATATTAAAACCCACCCCATTAGTTCCTCTATACCTCACAATAATGAATCCACACTAGTCTATTATAACACTCAACTAGAGGGGTTTTTACACATATATATATTCTATTAGATCCCTAATTTCATCTAAAAACATCCTACCAACATAGTAGTGAACCAGATAAATCCTCAGGGATAATTTATAGTCCAATATATCCCAAGGTTATCCTCCTCAATGAAAATTACTATGAAGAAACTGCCTCAAAAGGAATACCCAACAACCAATAGAATATGGAATGATCCTACCTCAAACCCCATTATGAACAACATAACTAGCAGTTCCAATCCAATATCATCCATCAAATCATGGTGCCTCTCATGGAAACTTGTATCTTGACATTCAATAAACATCCACCATGACATATCAATGACCCACCATAGGGGAAAACAAAACACGTGGCTACCACATTCCCCATGGCCACAATATAAAGCAATATTCAACTATGGACTCCCATGAGACACCCTAAGATCTCAGTTCATGACTGTAGAAACATCATTAATAACCTAGAGGCCATAGAAAGAGTATAAAATGATATTATGGGTTCCTCTAGCTCATCCAAAAAGGAAAATACATTCCCAGTGAATAAATATCCCAAATGTACCTTAGGGGCCTCCAACTAATCCTTGATCAACAATGCACCCAATGGGGCACCCAAGACAACAATCCCACCAATAGTTCAATTTGCAATAGTCCTCAATGTAGCCTCAAAGAAGGACCTTACACAATAGATCCTAAGTATAATAAAAACCTTGTGAAAATTCCCACATAAGAAAACCCTCAACTTGGAATCCCAAAAAAGAAACCCATCCATGGGTACCAACTCTCCCACAAGGACATCCAATGAACAACATGCCACTAAATAATTACCAATAGCTGATAACAGAAACCACTAATTACTAGATCAGGAACCATACCATAAGTGAATCCTCAAGATTCCCTTAGACTCATCCATATAAATCATCAAAACCTAGTGATTACCACCAACCAAATGAATCATCACATCCCAATGGCTTTGACTATACCAATCCTCAAAACCTAGATCTAGTCCTCAACTACTTTACTCTCGAGAAATCATTCCCAAAATATAGAGAAAAAACTAAAATATCCTCAAAGAGAATACTATATCACACCTTCAAATATTCAACAAATTTAACCTAAAAAATACAGATTGACATCTATATGATTGGCCCACAATCATTCGCACCAGCCTCACCTAGGCCCCACAATGGAATAATCAACCAATAGGAGGATTATGAAATCAAACCTCAAGGAAAACCACTACTGAACTCGAAAAATTGAAAACATCATCTAGAATAACTCTCAATAATGAAATTATTCCACCAATATGATCTACGTTGAATAACTCTCAGAGTGGACTATTAACAATTCCAATTTTGACATCGATAAAAAAATAGGAAAATTAGACCATGGTTGAAAATATTACATGGAGTGTACCCGGAGTACATGATTTTTATCACAAAAGTCCCCCTTGACATGTTTTAGGGGTCACTCAATGTTTAAATTCAAAAAGTACATGGTTTTTTCCTTGTACACTAAGTGTTTCCTCATATGGGTACCTTCCCATTTACCTCAGCCACACATAACATGTAAAGCACCCAATCACACAGTGTGTACCGCCTGTAAAAAGCTTGTAACCCCACATGGGGATCCAACTCTTTTCCAAAGACATGTACTCCTCCCAGGCATGTATTCCTACATTATGTGAACCCCACTTGGGGATTTTTCTTCTACTTATACATGATAAAGTAACCTTTCACGGGGTGTCTGATGGAGTACTCTGCCACGCCCAAGAATCCCACTCTGTGGTGTGCACCATAAGTACATGGCTTATAGTCCCACAAACTTTATCATACCTGAAAAAAAAAGAAGATGTGACATGTGTTATCTGAACCATATGTTGTGTCTAATAGTTTTCCTAAATGAAAATACCCCAAAACTAAAAATGATTCCCAATTCTCCCCAAAAGTCACAGATAGATCCACTGGGTGTCCCCAAACACCCATAAACGTTATTTTAACATAAAAAAACAGCCCTATGAGGATTTATTTCAAAAAATCCATATCTAAAACTTTTAAAAATGAAGATTTAATAGTTTTAGAAATGTTCTTCATTAGTGCAAGAAAAGAAATCACTAATAGAGCGAGATTAAAAGGCCTGGATTTTTTTAATGATAAAATAGTGATGATAAAGGGGTCATTTATGAATGATAAAACAATCATTGATCAATCAGTCCTTTGTCAATGCTTTTAAAAGATATGATAGAAGAACTATTTTGAGTTCTTTTATTTAGCACCATTAAATGACCCATTTATCTGCACATATAAAAGCACTGATAATGTGTTCCTTTATCTGTGTTTTTAAAAATAATTGAAAATTATTTCCTTTTTCATCTCTTTTAAAAGAACTGAAAAATGTGTCCTTTATCAATGCTTTTAACAGCACTGATAAAAGGGTCATTCAGCTGCACTAGTGAAATGTGCTATAATAGAAAACTGTAATAGTAGAAACACACTAGATTTCATAAAAAACAAGTCCCAATATAGAATATAAATATAATGAAATATAAAACAAAAATAAAAGAAAAAAACAATATTATAAACATTACAAATATTAGTTTATACAGTTACAGTAATACAAATTATGGCATGTATTCAAAATCATCAATATTTATTTTTCTTTTAATCCTAACCTTGAACCATGCTATTTCTACAAAAACAACCCCTACTTGAGGAAAATAATATACCAGTATAATAAAACCATTCTTATGTTAGTAATAATATAATGAAACAAATTTATAATAAAGTGTTATTTAAAAAAAATGATTTCAAATTTATATAAAAATATGCACTTTGAGTCATACCGGTAACACAATGTATGATATTTATGTGATGATGATTATAACATGTCTCAAATGACTTTTAGATCATTTTCCTAAAGTATAAAAAATATATGAAAGTGTTTTCACGGTTTTGAGTACATCAGTTTTCTTTTTTACTAAAATGGTATTTTTAAGAGAAAAAATGCACTTTTGAATCATTCTAATCACATCATGTGTTGGATGGATTTGAAAAAATTTATACTTGTCACGAATGACTTATGAATAGTTTTTCAAAATTATCAATAAAATCCACGAGTGTTTGATCATTTTTCATTGAGTGACCTTTTGAACCAAAATGTCTATTTTAAAATGATAACGGACACTTTGAGTCAAACTAGGACAATCGTGTGTCAGATTTAGGTTTAGATAATTTGTATTAATTAAAAATGGAAAAAGGATCATTTCCTTTAATTATTAATACAATCCAAATATGTTTTCTTGTTTTGTGTAGTTCACTTGTCCATTTTAATAAAAGAGTTGAAAAATTTAAATAAAAATATTCACTTTCAGTCATACCAGTCACACCATGTGTCAGATTAAGGTAAGGATGATTCTTACACATGTTAAATGACTTATAGATCATTTTCCTAAAGTATCAAAACAAAAAAATGTCTTCTCTTAGTTTTGAGAACCTCAGTTATTTTTTTAACTAATATTTAATTTTAGAGTGGAAACATGCATGTTGACTCATTCTGATCACATCATATATCAGTTTGATGTGACACCAGTTCCTAAACATCTCAAATAAGTTTTGAGTAAATTTCCTAAATTATCATGAAAACCTAAGCATGATTGATCAGTTTTTAGTGTGTGGCACTATTGAAACTAAAATATTGATTTTAAACAGAAAAAAGAGATATTGAGTTATATTAGGAACTTTGTGTACCATATTGAGGAGTGGATGAATACTACACACCAAAAATGACTTATGGAAATTTTAATTTGTTTGGTCTGTTTTGACTAGGCTAGTTTTACTTTTTACTAAAATTGATGTCAATTTTAAATAAAAAGATACACTTGAAGTCATAACGGTCACACTGTGCATCAGATTAAAGTGAGACTAATTCCTAGAAATATCAAATGACATATAGACTGTTTTCTTAAATAATCAAAACAATAGGAAGGTCTTTGTTCAATTTTGTGTAGGTCGATTTTTCTTTTTACTAAAATTGATGTAATTTTTCAATAAATACACACATAGAGTCATACCGGTCCCAAATTACATCAAATTTAGGTAAGGATAATTCCAAAAAATTCTAAATGACCTATATATTTTATTAATAGTTAGTAAAAAATTCTAAATATTTTTCTAGGTTTTCAGTACCTCACATGTATTTTTTACTAAAATGTCATTTTAAATTTGAAACATGCAATTTGGATCATATGGATCACATAACGTATCAGTTTGATGTTAGCTCAATTAATAATCATCACAAATATTTTATTAATCAATTACATTAATTATAAATAAAATATGAATGTTTTTTATTTGTTTTCTTTGAGTTAATATTTTAAAACTAAAATATCAATTTTAAACAAATAATGAACACAATGAGTCATACTAGGAATACAATTTATCAGATTGAGGTGTGAATGATTCTTATATATCACAGATGACAATGAAACCATTATATTAATGTATTAAAAAAATTGAATATGTTTTCCTAGTTTTATGTATTTCAATTTTTTATTTTAGAAAAATTAATGTAAATTTTAAATATAAAGAAGTACTTAGAGTCATACCAGTCACACTGTGGGTCAGATTGAGGTGAGACAAATTCTAAAACATACGAAATTATCAAAACAATACTAAATGTCAATGTCACCATGATATCTATTGACTTTATTTATCAAACTATCAACATTGCATGAGAAGCATCAAATAAACTACCACGACTCGACAAAAAAAGAATCCACCTATATAAGAAAACAATTACTATATATGTAATACTAAAAATACAAATAAAACATAAATATGAAATAATAATTTAATTATATTAAAATTAAATTAAAAAAAGAAAAATAAAGCTTACATCTATGATTGAGTTGTAGAGTTATCTTGAAAGAAAGTGATAAATGTCAAAACAATAGAGGTGAAAGGTTTTGTGGGAGAAGAATTATGTGTATGTTTTTGTATATAAAGGCATGAAATATAGACAAACCACCCCAACATAATAGAAATAATCCACCTATATAAGAAAACAATTATTATACAGGTAATACTAAAAAATAAATTAAACATTAATACAAAATAAAAAATTTATTATATGGATAATGATTTTATAATGCAAACATTAAGATTTCCTCTATGATTGGTCAGAGATAGCATCATTGCTCTTCCTACAAAGTCATAATAGATGAATATAAATATTCTAAAATAAATGAACTCTATAAAGGAATAAGGAATATTTAATCAATATTTCATTATATAATTTCTAGGCTTGGTAGTTCAATTTATTTTGGTGGAATATCAATCAAGATATCAAATAGTTATGTAAAGCTAGTGTCTCTCCATATTTTGGCATATTAAAAATTACATATCTTCAACACATATGGCAATGTAGTGTATTTAGTAAAATAGGTATACAATGGTCCTTGTCACAAATAATTAACTCCTTAAACAAATTTGGAAAATCATGAAGGTCATCTTTAATTTCCATTGTCATTTATTCCATGCGATCTCCATCATCATTTACTTGGTATTCATATCAAATTATCCATAAACCACAATATCATCTCTATCAGTGTCCATTTTCGGTTTTCCCCATGTTTTGTCCAATATTTATAGCTTTGGTATGTTATGTAAAAAATATAATGTTTTTCTAAATCTTCTAGATTAATTTTTCATGGAAAAAAACATAAACATAGATAGAGTATTTGAGAAGGGTTGTATGCCTGTGCTCTCACAAACATAATGAACTATTTAACACCATGTTCATAATCTTTCGTAAAATTATTTTCATTCATCCATTTTATATTAATATTTTTCTTACAGGATTTGAATAATATCAATTTTTTTACAATAAATAAATAAATAAACATAAGATAATCATTATCAATGTTGAAATTTTTAGAAAATTTAAATAAGGAAACTCAACATTTCATTGTTTCAATGAATTTATGTATTTTTAAGAAAATGGGTAATTTAATTTATGAAAATATTTACTCTACTATGATAGGTGTTATCCCATGAATTCATTCAACAGTTAAAGATATATACAACTCATACTCATCAACTCTTCTCCCAGACATTTATCATTTCAATTTTTTTGACACAACCTTCGTCTCTTGTGGACATGAACATATGTTTCTTGACATACTGTAATCAGTATTCATTCATGGGATGAATAATTCTCATAGCACTAAAAGCCAAACTAAAGTGAAAGAGGATGAGTTTCAAGAAACAAATTACAATAATGCTTATTCAGGTGATGATGTTGATGAGGATGAATGTTTTATATAATTGATGTGGGGGATGAGTTTCAAGCAACAAGTTGCAATAACAACTATTTTTTTACACACGTCAATTCATTCTTAATTACCTGAAATAAATGAAAACATATTATAAGAAACTAAAGAGTGATAAGAGACCCAAATATGATAAATAAATATTATAAACTCTCATACAATCAACTAGAATATATAATAATGTAATGATAAAATATTTTAATTAAGAAAAAATTATTTTATATACATGGATATTAATCATAGATTCCGAGTGGTGGAACCAATAAATGGAGACCTAAAATGATGAATACCAAAAAATTTTTTTTAATATAATGAATTGGATAACTTCAATTTTATTTTTTTGAACATGTGATGTAGAAACCTATGGATTTATTACATTTAAAATTAATAGCATATCAAACACTGGAAAACCTCCCAAAATCGTAGGATGTCATATCACCACACTATCCCAACCCAATTATTATAGAATGTTCAACACATCAGATGTACCCATATAAATGATTCTAGGGAGAAATCTAATACACACTGACTCGTTCTTGAGATTCTAGGGAGGTCTATAATGAAGTTGGCATAAAAGAATAATACACGATAACTATATATATCACAAACAAGGGAGAAAAACACACCAACCCTTATAAAATCTATCCTATAAAAATTTAAACACACATATATATAACATATACTTTATAATATACATAACAAATAAAC
Source organism: Viscum album (assembly GCA_963277665.1). NCBI lineage: Eukaryota > Viridiplantae > Streptophyta > Magnoliopsida > Santalales > Viscaceae > Viscum > Viscum album. The sequence continues at coordinate 1,579,126,289 of OY728150.1, read as the reverse complement.
AAATGCATATTTAAAAATAATTTTCAATGAAAATAAATATATTCCCTCCCTTATTTAGAAATCAACAACCATAATTTGTGAATAAACAATTATAAAATCATCATTACGTTATATGATCTAAAAACAAAAATTAATTTATATGAATTCATATATTTAGATATATATACATATATAATTATAAAATAAACATAAATTATTAAAAATATATGTAACTATTACTGTAGAATAACACAACATAGTAAAATAAACACAACCCCACAATAATTTTGGAAATTGAGAGCCATTGAAAATAAATAAATATTCTATCACCCTTGATAAGATTTATCTCATAATAAAATAACACATTTATGAGAAAATAAATATTTAAGGAAAAATAATTACACCAGAATATTAAAATAGAATTTAACTAAAAAAATTACATTACCTGAATTGCATGAAATTATCTCTTATTGTTGCTTCTCACTATCACCGGGCTAATAATTGGTCTGCTAAATAAATTATCTCATTGTTTTATGGTTTTTTATCTAAAAACTTCATTGGTTATAAAGTGGAATAAATATATATTTAATTGGATTATCTACGGGCCAAAGGTTATTCTCTAAAACTCAAAATAGTGACAAAATTAATGTTATAGAGAAAGCTGGGTAAAAATGTAGACAAGGAAGAAAATTGATTCGAAACAAAAATTTAGAAAGGCCAAAATAGGATATCCATATTGGTACTCTAGAAAAAAACTGATTATAAACAAAGCATTCTATTTATAATCTAAATGAAAAATAGTATACAATGATTGAACAAAAAATAACTGTTGACATCATTGAAGATGAAATAAATAATGAAACCAAAAATACAGAAAGAAAATTGAAAACTATATAGGAAAAAAGGCCTACCTAACTAGGTTAAAGAAAATAAGAGACCCTTAGATCTAGATCTTGATGTTTTCTTCGTAAGCTCCAACTTCACGGAAAAACTAGATGTCAGATGATGTTTGATAAACTGGTGGAAGTCGAGTGGGTTTGGGTGATTCGAGTTTCAATTCACTAAGGAAGAGGGCCGACTATGGGTGGATTCTATGGAAAGACTCCAATATTGTGAGGGGTTCACAACTGGTTATGTTTTTATAATATTTCTAGACACTTTTATTAGCACATACAAAAAAGTACTAATAACGAGTCCTTTTATCAGTGCTTAATTAATAATCACTGATAAAAGGCATATTTAACATCACTTTTTCAGTGAAAATAGGGTCTCGTCTTTATTTGTGCTAAAAAGGCATTGAAAGAGATTTCTTTTATTTTTTCTTAATACATAAGCACTGATAATGGATTTATAATTAGAATTATAAATAAAAAAATTGTATATATATAAATATATATAACAAAGGTATCTAAATATAAATATAGTAAATATATTCCCTATTTAAAAATATTTATTATAATTTCATAATTTTTTAAATACATGATTTTTTATTTATAATTATACAAATATTTTTCAAACATAATATTTAAATCATTATATATTTATATATATATATATAATAAATATATGAAAATATAAATATAGATTATATATTAAAATTTAAAAATAAATTATTATAAAATTATTAGTTATTAATATATATATTTATTTATTTATTTTTAATTATATTAATATTTAAAAAAATATTTATTTATTTTTAATTATAAATATATAATTGTAGAAATTTAGTAAATATAAATTTATAAATATATTTATTTATAAATATTTATTAAAAAATAAATTTCTAAAATTATAAATGAATACCTAATCTTATGTGCATGTATGTTAAAAGTGAGTGAAATTGAATACATTAAAAATAGTAAACTTTATAAATATTTAAAAAATAGTTAAAAGTGAGTGAAATTGAAAAAATGAAAAACAAGTGCACTTTAACAATATTGAAAAAAATGATAAGTTCTGTGTGGATGAATTGTTTATAAAAATGAATTACATACGTATATGTGAAATATATATAAAACACAATTTATATATGTTAAATTGATAAATAAAATGACATTCAATCACATATCCATTATTATATTCAATTAGTCTTTATTTATAGTTTATATTAATATTTTTTTATAAACCATTATTCTCTAAAGGTATGACTATTTAATGTAAAGAAAGTGAATGTTTTTTTAATATAAATCATATTTATATACATTAATATATTTCTATATATTTTATATAAACAATTTATAAAATTATAAATAATTATTTAATTAAGAAAATGTTTAGTATTTTTCATAATTGACTAATTTTTAATTTTTAATTGATTAATATTCATTTTTCAAATATTTGAATATTTAAAACATACTATTTTTAATATATGTAATTTATATATAGTATAATCAATTTATTCATTTTTATATGTAATTATTTAATTAATAAAATTTGTAATACTTTTTTAAAAATCTGATTTTTTATTTTTTATTTTTTTAGTTATTTAATTTTATTCACTCGGGCCTTTATGGGGGATAATAATAAAGCATTGATAAAGGAAACCATGTACTAGTGCTAAAAATAATGCATTTATAAAGGGTACCATAAATAAGTGCTAAGAAAAAAGCATGGATAATGGTTCCATTTATGAAGTGTTAAAAACAAGAAGAAATAAAGGGTTTAATCTATCAGTGCTTTCATTAGTGCTGAAATAGATGTCATTGTTTGCACATTTTTCTATCATTTATAATTATTAGCAATGTTAAGTTCCTGTTTTATAGTAGTGTGACCTACCACCCAGAAGAAATCACTGATGCTTCTATACGGCACATTCTCTACAGCTATAGAATGATGATCTGGTGTGACCTGAGTTCTACGACGACACCTCCTCCCCTAAATCTCCCTATCTTCTATCCCTCTACCTTTATCTCAACTAAGAAGAACTCTAAGGTAGGGGATCCATCTACATGACAATCCATGGCAGATGATAAAAAAAGAAAATAAAGGAAAAGGGAGAAAAAATATATTAATAAAGTAAACATTACTCAGGTCTAGCCCCAAAAGCATGTAACACCCTAATATATTAAAATAACAATATGTTCAACATCATATACAACATACAACCATTGTTGGAAATGGGTCTATACCAAAACTTATATACCAAATGATTATAAAACTTGTTGGTAAATAAGATAAAATCTTTTCTATACCTACAGTTTTACGTTAACCGTATAAACACATGGCCAATTTATCGGGCTTGACTCCCCTCCCCTCAAGTGAACCCTCCCCTCCCCAACCTCTGCCTAAAGCCCCTCTCCTCCCCTCCCCAAACTCGACATCCCAGCCTTGTCCTCAGCCTCAGTGCCCAAACCACCACCTCCTGCCCCCCTGCCCCTCTTAGATCCCTCTCCTTTGGTGACGTCCCCATCCCCTCTTGGCTCCCTCTCCTCCAGCGACAGCCCCCATCCTCTCTTGGATTCCTCTCCTCTAGTGACGTCCCCCTTCCCCTCTTGGACCCCTCTCCTATGATGACTACCCCTATCCCATTATCCTCTTTCATTGCACACACGACCCCTATGATCGAACACCCTACTCGACATCCCCCTCTTTAGGATCACTCTCTTCCCAGCATTTCCCCAGAATTTCTTAAGGGTTCTTGGTCTATAATTCTTGGTAATAATTCAAGTTCATTAATTCTTAAATAGAATAGATTTTAACTCTATCCTATTTTTAGGTTTCATTCAGTTGAACCCTATGGATTTTTTGGTTCCATGATTGTAACTTTCAACAATATTTATAGGATGTATCATGGTTATTTTAGGTCCACCTCAGACGTGATTTGGAATCCACTGATAAAGGTAAAGATGTTTGGATCAAATTGGTTCATCTCCCACCATTTTCCACTATTTTAGGTTTGTTTATTCTACCCTTTTTTTTCCTAATTTTATTTTGGGCATTTGGTGATTTATGTTCCCAGGAAAAATCTATATTAGGTAATAATTTCACAAATATGACTAATTTAAATACTACATATATATTTGTGTGTTTTTATGTCTCATATAATGTGTATATGTTAAATATTCATCCTTTGGTATAATCATTTCATGTTTAATTATCAATGGGTGAGTTAGGATATGGTGGGAAACATGATATTGTACAATGTATATATGAGTATAATTGTTTATTTATTTTGTTATGGTATATTACATTATAGTTTTCAACTCGGCCTAGTGTTTGTTTGATTCTACTTTTATTGAATCTTAATTTTTTGATTCATTTTGTAATTTTGAATTGATGTTAATTATGTTAATCTCATTTGGGTTATTTATCTTTTTTTACGTATGTTTATATGATGTTTCATGTATTTCTAATAAATGGGTGGCCCATTATAGATTCTCAATAAATGACTCATTGTCTTTAACACTGTCTTGATGATAAATTTTAAAATTATATTCACATAAATTAGGAATGAAATTTCATCACATGTTATATGATTATCCAATGATAGATGATGTAGTTCCAACAATAGTGAGAGGTACAATTTGTAATTATTCATAATTATATATTTTTTTATTTTAAAATATTTCCACTAATTATATTATTTAGACCTATATTGTGTACATGATAAATCATTTTATTGATTTTAGGCATTGTGTGATTTAAATTGAAATTCCTCTTGGTAAAAGAAGAGAGAAATGTCTCAGATGCCCCTATTATGATTTTCCTTATACGATATCATTCATTTTTATGTATTTTTTACTCTATATATGGTACCAATAGATATAATTATTAATAAGGATTTACTAGTTATTATTAATTCCATGATCAACTAGAACCCAAATGAATGAAATTGGCCAATATAATATAATCCAAAACTAGAAAAACTAAATCTAATGGAAATGTCCCAAAAAACTTTATATCGAATAAAACCAAACATAGATAAAACATGATCTAGACTGATTGTATACCATTAATATGAAGAGTAATTGTTAATTAATAAAAATGTATTATTTGATAGTATCATTTTAAAATAAGGATATGTTTCCCGCTTTTCTCAGGAAAATTATTTTCCCCATGGGGAATTGTGGTTCTTATATATTAGGTGGTGATGTGTATAGTCATAGGAGACATGTATGTTTTATTTTAGTTTTTATTTTATTTTCTTTATCTTATTGGCCACTTATGTATTTTTATTCTTTCAATGGACAGAGGGTAGTTATATTATGTGAAGGGGGACAAAAGGGGGTCAGATTGTTTTAGTCTTCCAACATTGATTTGAGGTAATATTATATTGTTAATAATTGTCTCTCACCTCATTTATTTGGGTATTTCCAGGTTTTTGACTCCATATTAGTTTTAGTAGCGTTTTGGATCATTTTTTGTTGATTCTGGTGGATTTTGTTCTCTGTTGACAATCGAGGTAATGATTTAATTCCGTTAGTTGGTTTCTCACTGGTTTTGTAGTGTCATTTCTTTTTTATGGTTCAAAAAGTCCTTTGTATAGTAAGTTCATCCCTTCTCATTGGTTTTGCATTTACAAATCAAGGGAGGATCACCTACGTGTGCATAGGTATGTATGTATATGTATATGTGTTCCCCCTGTTACGTGTATGGTCAACCATGGTATTGATTATGTACATATGGGGATAGGTTCTCCCATGTGTATATATGTATATATATATATATATATCCATATGAAGGGGATTGGAGACTGGTATATGTATATAAACATATGTGGAAGGATCCCCTTGCACATCATCATGGCCATGCAGATGTGTGCATAGGGGCTAGGTTCCCTTGTATGTCTTTGAAGGTGCGTATACCCAGTGGGGGTGCAACAATAATTATTTAGAAAGCTCCAAGAGAAGAAGTGGATGGATTGGTTCCACCTTGAGGTAGGGTCCCTCTCTTAGAATCTTTAATTCAAGAATGATTTAAATTGAATATAGCTTCTTTCTTAATTCTGCTTAATTATATTTAGTTGCATATCTTGAATAAGTTTTTTGTAATATAATTGTTCCATTTGATAAATAAATACAGGTTATTATAATAAAACCCCTCCAACAGAGGTGTGGTGTCTGTAAAAACTCATAGAGATAGTTATGCTGATCTAGTTTCTTAAAATATTGCATTTGATTTGTATTGAATGAATTTTATAATTAATGTTAAATATAGTTAAATGAATTGTGTGATAAAGAAATTCCTTTATTTTATAATAAAACCCCTCAAAAAGAGGTACAATATCTTGTAATCCAGAGATTAGTGATAGTTATTTGTATCATGTTTAAATTTGATTTTATTTATCCATATACCTCTTATCAGTGTTCTTTTATGGATAATTAGTTTTTTTTCTTTGAATAATATAAATTGGCTTATCATACCCATTTAGCAGAAATAACATTTCCTGAGTAGGCATATGCCTTAACCATGAAACTTTCCTTTTCACCCTTTCAATGTTATAAATTAATTTTCCATGTTCAGGTGAAGTGAATGAATTTGTAAATCGTTTTTGTGGGGTGTGTTATACTTTTCCGTCATTTCGTTTCCCTTTAGATGTTGTGTCATTGTGCCGCTTGCTAGAACCTTCTAGAGATCCCCTGTTATAGCATATTAAATAGTTAATTTGTTTTATCATGTTTTTTGTAACCTTATCTTGTGGTGTAACCCATTTGGGGTATTTTTATGTCCTCTTGGCCTCCCCTTTGGGTGTTTACATAAGCCCATAAAACTAAAAACACTGATGGTTTCATTTCTTAACACCTATCAGGCGTATGGTTCTCCCCACCATAAGCTTCATCTTACCACTACTAATTCCTTTGATTTTGTGATTACTTTGAATATTCATATTGAAACATTTCTCTCCTATTCTAATGAGAAGAATTATAGTGGGGACACTCACTAAAGGCATTATGCTCACGATGGTGGACCTGTGTAATTTAATGTATATAAATATGCTTGAGAGATCCCTATGTCATTTCCCAGATCATTTTTGGAATGAGGGGTGTTTTGGTGTTTCAGGATTTTTTAGTGGAGAAAAACGAAGAAGTGGTCATGGTGTCTGACATTTTTGAAGGGAATATTGCATAAAGAAGTGTTTCTTCATGTATTGGTGTGAAGTTCAAAGGAATTTTGTTTGGAAACACAATTAAAGAATGAGTTTCAATGTCATTATGTTAAGTATTATAAAAGATAACTTTTAATGGTTTATTTATGCCACATATATTCCGTTGGAGGTTTAAAATCATTCCAAAGTTATATAAAATGTGGAGACTTAAAATAGATGTATTCTCACAAGATATTCAGATATTTTAATTGTCGGGTTTTAAAAGAGATATATGCAGATTATGTGGATTGATAATTAATAGATTTCACTGGATGATGACTGAAAACATGAAGAAGTTAATTGAAAACTACATTGAATGTTTTTGGAGCCTTATTTAGTATATTTATTTGAATTCAAAAACATGTTATTTTCATGAACACTTCGAGAATAGAGAGAATATTATAGAAGCTCGGTGTCATCCACACCATTCATAGTTGTGCGTCAAAATGGAAAACACACACACAGACAAATATATATATATATATATATATCATGATTCTGTTATGATAAGGGGAGATATCTACACAACATCGCAACATATATTTCTTCTATATTGATATAGAATCATGGTGTGATCCACACCATTCATAGTTGTGTAGTTAAATGGCTAGAAAACACACACATATATATATATATATATATATATATATATATATTAGTGGTATTATCATCTAAAAAAAGAATGATTTTATAATAATAAACCATGTCGATGCATAATTTCATACATCAACTAGTTTCCCACCAATATGACCCAAATAAAAGAAATACACAATAGCCTCTATTTCCATCCTTGATCACAACCTAATATCATCACCATCAATCCCTATTATGATAATCCATCCCAATATGGTATATAATATTTTCCTAGATCAGTAAAACAATCATAGGATCTACATATATACTAGGTTGATCATTCAAGGTGTTAGAAAGAAATTACATTATCATCTCACAAAGAGGAACTAATATATTTTTACATATAGATGTATACCTGAGTGATGTAAATGTTATAAAAACAAATAGCCACACATATCATGTTAGATGTCATGATGAAACTAGGACACCATGAATCGATGTGTATTAGGTCATCATTTGATAAATTGGATTCCTTGATACCCAACCATAGATACATTTTTTCTGGAAAAAACATGCAACATTGTACCATCATACATGATACCCATCCTATACCCAAATTCTCTAAATACGGAGTATCAATGATTACTCAACCACAAAATGGATGTGTATGAAATAGTCATGTATCCAAGCCATAGAAAAAATCTTTTCACTCAATATAGGTCATCTATCAACTCCCAAAATTTAATATACAAATAATGGTAGTGTCTCAAACCACTATATATCAGATACCATCCTTCTCACCCAATAAACATTAATGCTAAAACATTATGATCAATGTAAATCCATTTTATAAAATAATACCTTATTAACTATGGTAGGTCTAATATTACATTGAAAATTCTACATTATCCCTCATGGTTGGGTTCATCTAAAACCTTATCACTCAATGTCAGGCCATTATCTTGACCACTACCTTATCAAGCGTGGTAGGGTTTTATATCATGTTATATAATGATAACTTCATTATCAGTAAAGTAAGGGTAATTCCAACACCTTATCACTATAGGTGTGGTTATTACATAATATATATAACTATATTTCTTATAAGTATTCACCCAACATGTGAATGAAATAATAATATGGGAATTTTCGATCCATATCATAGCTCACCAGATAGGTACAAGGTTCTAGTAACGAGAGACCTATACCCCCTTCTCAAAAATGTATCACCATCAAAGTAATAAATGTTAGTTATTTTGTTACTCATATATCTTACAGTAGAGAATCCAATAGATTCCTTGATACTTAAATTAGTCTCATACCCTAAAAGGAAAGAATTACCTCATGCTGTCCTCAAATACTATATGATATACTTTGAACTTTCCATGAATCCTAATAGGCATATGCCTACAAGTCCACACCACCACACTAACTCATGTACCGTGTTTTATCTTTATCAAAAGATCTCACAATAACCCTATTTGAAGAAAAAACATTGCTATACTACTATTTCTTGTCCTTGAGAAATAATTCTACCAATTTAAGGCAACATATTTCATTCCACTATTAGGAGTGTGCTCCCTTCCCCAAATGGGAGTGTACTTTCTATTTTTTTTCATGTGACTAGTTTTTTAACAATTCATGATATTTTTAAAGTGATTACTTCTAGAAACTTAGTGAATTGTTTATAAAAACAAACCCACTATGATAATCATTGTTCCTTGTGATCCTAGTCATAACATTTAAATAACTGAACACATCTTTAATTCTTACAGTTTGATGTTTCCTTTATTGAATGGGAAACATGGATCTTCATACCAATATGTGAAACTAAATCTCTACCCTTGGAACTTCCCTCCCTCTAAACATAATTCTCCTCCATGTATAAAATACATCAAACATATTATTTTCCATTATCCATTATCTTTTTATTATTTAGTCTAAATAAATCTCATTGATTTTTTAAAGGTTATTCTCTTTTTATATGTATTGACTGGATGAAAGAGGTTCCTACAGACATCTTTTATTGAGAAGGGGAAATACAAATGGTTATATGAACAGTTTGTATACATATTGAGTAGTTTATACCAGTGGTTTGATAACCATTGGTATACCTATATCCCAACGGTTTCAATGAAATCGTTGGTATATAGTGGTGTGTTATCGGCTATAGAGCAACGGTTGTTAAACCGTTGGTGTATACACATACTGCCCGACCTATAGAAATGGTTCACTGTGAAATATTTAAATAGGTGTATACTAATGGTTAGAACTAATTTATCTATTTTCATAAACCCATGGTTATTAATCATCGGGACAGAAAATTATCGACGGTTGACATTGAACTATAGGTATTTTGAAAATCTAGGAAAACTATCCCAATTGTTCAAGTTAAACCATAGGGATATTTATATCCCCAAACCTCATAGCCCAATGTTTCACTAAATCATTGAGATATATTATCTCAATATTTTTTGGGATTTTACCCATGGTTTGAAACTATTGGTATAAGATTATTTTACAGTAGTGAACACCGAGCTTAAATAAACAACAAAATATTGTTATTTAAATATGATCATTATATTCTAGTCATTGAATTTTAAGGATTTAATAGGAATAGTCCAAATATAAAATATATGTGTTGCTCAACTTGAATATAAATTTATTATAAGGAAATAAAAACTCAATATTTAGAAAATTCATTTTAATCTTCAAAAACATTTTTTCATCAGAAATAATGTTTATTATGTTCCATGGGAAAATAAGTTTAAATAATTTTTAACACTTTTACCTATTTATATAATAAAATATAATATTTTTCTTATATCAACATAAAATAAAATTCTTAGGGTGAATGTTCATTATTTTTATGAAAATATTGATTTTCTAGTTAATAGTAAAAATTACTGCTTTTATTGAAAGATATAATTTTTATTCAACCATTTAATATGTTCCATTTTATTTTAAAATGGTTTCCAAGTAAAATTATTTTTATTATTTGTTAAATAATTCAATTTAATTTTTTTAAAATTAATTTCATGGATAAATTTGGTATAAACCATTTTTATACTTACAAATTCATTTTTCTGAAAAACTAATTCTCTTTGTGTTTTTATGATTTAATTTTAAATTAATTTATATCACTTATTGGTTAGTTATTTTAAAAAACTGATTTTATATTTTTTAGTCGTGATTTGAAACTTTAGTAAATGATGCACTTTTATAATTGGTATATATGAATTGTAACCTTAGTACTTTTTATTATCATGGTAAATGGTAAATATAATAGTTAATGTTAAAAATAAAATTAAAAGGACAATAAAAAGATACTTACACTTCCCTTAATGTTATTTTATGATTCCATTTTTTCTATAATCATAAAAATATTGGTTAAATGATATTTTATATCCATTTTTGATGACATTATGATCTTTACTGTATTTTATTTCAAGAAAAGTCAAACATGTCACACTCTTGTTTTTAATAACTATAATATTTTTAATATGGGGTTATACAGAGGATATGTTTGACTATAGATACTATTTATAAATATAGAAGACCTATCTTAATCCTGGTAATTTATTTTTTATTTTTTAGTGAAAAAATAATTAACTTAAATCCATACACAACACTGACGTAGTAATTATTCAATTAATAGAAAAATAAAATAAATGACATGAAAAATATTAAAAGTAACATAATTTTAGAAAAATAATGTGTTTGATTGGTTTTTTAAATGAATATGACATTTTAGAGATATAATAAAATTCTTGGTTCTAATTATAAGGGTTTTCTTGATATTATTAAAGTCAATGTAACAAAAAGTTCTAAAAATTTATATTATTAATAGTTTTTAATAAATAATATTTTATTAAATGATTCAAAGATAATAAAAATATAAATTTCATCCAAATTAGTGAGATATGTTTAATTACATCTACCATGGTTCATTTATGAGCCTATTTGGATTTTAATGTATCATTATTTGCACTTAGAGAGTACAAATTTCTAATAGTATAGTAATTGTAAAAAGTTTTAATGGGGGGATAAATCTAAATGATAATGGTGAAATGTTATCCAAAGCTTGTCCAAAATTTTTTGGATGAAATTATTTTGACTTACTATTACCTTATATTTGAATTATATCTATTAAGATCATTTTTTAAATCAAAAATATTTTATATTAATTTAATGTTTTAAAAAATCCAAAGATTCCCCTCACCAAAATTATAAAAGGGAAACTAGTTTCTCATATTTTTAAATCAATTTGATCAATATATATTTTACCAACTGAGGATAATTCGTATTATTAATGTCTTTACACATTTTTGATAGGTTCTCGTCCTTTTGAAAGAGAAACCCTGGATCCTCTAAGATAAGATCTTAATGAATTCCACCGGAGAAGAGGAAATTGTATTTAACAAATATTTCATGTTTATTTCCTCTTATACTTCATCTTCATCTTTTATATCATAAATAGAAAAATGGGCTACTTCTAAGGATCTATAGCCATGATTCTATAACCTATACCCATGGTTTTCCAAATTGTGGTTATAGCCCATATCTATATCCATGGCTATGTGGCTTATAGCCATGTTTTAAAAACTATGGCCACAGAACATTTTATTGAAGGCCTATATCCATGATTTTTCAAAACTGTGGCTCTAGTATTCCCACACTTCTACAAGGAAAAAAATTCCCTCCAAAAAATTGGATGGAAGGCATACTGCCATGATTTTGAGGTTGTTTCCATGTTTTCTATTATTATATATATCATAACATATAAATATAGGTGTGAATGATTTTGTGGTGTATTGTTGAGCACCGTAAGATTGGAAATTAGAGGTGCATGGATCGAAACTCGGTGGACACAATTTTTATTTAAGCTATTACCAGGGTTTACCAAGGTTATTTCCACAGTTTTATCCGTGGAAATAGCTTCATATATCCACCATTTAAACCATATAAGTACATCATAAACCATGGTGGAGATTTTTTAGGCATGTTGGAATAGTTTTCAAAACCCTGGTAATGGGCCACGACCTACTTCCACAGCGATTGCTTCCACAGCTGGTCAAAATCATGGTTGTAGCCTACGATCAAAGTTTTAAACTGTGGATATTGTCATTTTTTATACTTCAGTTTCTATTCTAGATTAATTATTTAAATATCATATAGAAATTTATATATTTTTATGATTAGGATACCACCATATTCAACTTTTTATCCATCCTATAAAAAAGGAAAGCACCACATGTGCATACATATGACCAACAATCTCCACACAACTATCTAATATGTTTTTCATCACCAACTAAGATTGATGGTTATAATTATTGAAATAATAGATACATAGGATAGTTATTACATGTTATTTATTATAAAAGATTAATATAGCTTACACTTCTATACCCTTTCAACCATTTAGAAATTCTATCATTGCATGTGCATACGTACAGTTTACCATCACCATGAAGCGATGTGCTTAATTTTCCTTGTAAATTTTTTAATAAGAATAATAAATATTTATCTAATGAATAATTATGATATTATTTCGTTAATATAATTCTTGAGATTATTTAACTATATCCTATTCAATAGAAACATAGATTACATGAGAAAACATGCATGGGACAAAGAAGCAATTAACAACTGAAACAAGGGTAATAATGAAATATTATTAAAAGATAGACGATAAAAAAATATAAGAGGGTAATATATAAAATTATAAATATAAATATGATTATTTTATAAATTTATATAATTTATAAAATCATTCTACAAGAGTTTAAAAGACATTCAACAAAAGGGAAACATGAGGAAAGTGATTTTGTCACAATTTCCACTCCGTTGAGTTTTATATGGTATTATATGCCTATTTATTTATTTTGTGGTTTATATTCTACCCATATATGGAAATTAATTGGAATATTTATTTATTCATGATTATTAGAATTAATTTCTAGTTTCCCTCTAAGATTGCTTCTATATTTTCTTCTGACTTTTCCTCCCTTTTGAATATGAATCATGAAAATAAATGTTTAAGCGAAAAACAGATCTTATTTATATTTTGTTCTGGTATATTTTGCTTCCTTATCAATATTTTCTATTAAAAGTTTCAAAAATTCTTTCTACAGTTCTATAATGATTTAGTAAAAGACATTTTTACCCATGTTTGAATTTTGATAGCCCTATGGGCTTCTTTAATTCCTACAAGGATACCAAATTTTAAAATTTTAAAATAGAAAACCATGAAACCCCTAAAATATATTTTATTATATGAATTTAATGTATAAGGTCAATCCTAGAAATACAGATTTGGAGAAAATATTAATTAAATAAATTAAACCAAATTTTTTATGATTTTCAAAAATAAAATCTAACCAACTAAGCATTTGATTGGTGAAGAATGTGGGAGAATAAAATATTAAAACGGTTTTAGGTAGAAATAAATCTAGTTTCATGGGTTTAAAGGCCATTACAAATTCAAATAAAAAATTATATAGTTATCAAAATCAAGTCTCAGCTATTCAAGTGGTAATGGTAAATGCTCTCGAGCCTATGTTCTCTTTTCCTCATGGTCAGGTCCTTCAGATTACAATGGTTGGGTAACCCGAAACATATTTTAAACATAGGTTAGATACAATCCCAGTAGTTATGAAGGAATTCTAAACCACATATCACACATTAAACAATGGTATTCATTCAACTTTAGAAACGGACATGCTCCAAAAAATAATTAAATTAAACTCATTCCTCAACCCCTCTCATAGTGTTCTTGCAAAAAGAATTAAGAAAGACATATAAATGAAGAATCAATATGAAATCCCCACATGAATTGAAATAAAAAATAAAATTTCTTATACATTAAATTCACTTGCTTCACACATTCCAGGGCATAAATAAATCACCCCACTCATGATTTCAATGACAGGGTTCAGAATAAGAATAATGAAAAATCCCATAGAAAAGTATAAATGGAAGAGTTATATGGTGGTGAGCATATTTCATGGTTTCCCTTCATTGAAGATCCCTCCAATCTTCCTCAAAGGCATAGACGATAGATTCTTTTATAACGGTTTTCTAAAACCCTCATCTGATTGTGGATTAATCCAGTATATGTGATAATATTATTTTTTAAAATTCTTAAAAACATCATGATGTGTATAGATTTTCATGACATGTAATCCTTGTTAGTAGTGGGGTTTTCATATCATTCTTGTACTAAACTTTCACGACATGAATTTTTATACATGACATGTGACTTATCTTGAGAGTATGTGATATTAATGGCTTTCATCGGGTGGTGGTGAATTCTTTTGAAAAACTCACATCACGTAATTAGATACAAAATGTGTAAATGATCATCTCCTGTTCTTCAACTTTTTCTTGCCTAGAAAAATCTTATTTCATGTCATGAGCTCCAAAATATAATATTATTTTATTCTTTTTCCAAGAACATTGTTTTCCTCTAAAAAAATTAAACATATTTACAATCCAATAATTGGAATGAGTTATCATATAAATAAGGAAGTCATTATTTTAAAACAGTGTAAAATATATCTATAAAGTACACTTATCAATTTTAAAAATGGTTTTAAAGAAATATTTTGGTCATTTTCTAAAAGAATTACATTGTTACTTTTCTAATAAAAGTATGGAATTAATGTTTTTAAACTTATAAAACATTATAGGATTTTCTTTTCTTTATTTAAAATATCTTCATTAATAATTCCTTTAATATTTTAAAAGGTTATTTTGAAATAAAATGTTTTACATTTTATTAATTCAATTTCTTTAAATATATTATTTAAAAAATGGAATGAATATTTTCCATGAAAAATGAAAATAATTTTATGGAATTTTTATACAAAAATGACAATAAAAATTATTTTACTTATTAACCACTAGAAATATATAATAATTATATCATTTGATTTCAGATTCCCATTCTTATAATCAGGGGATATTACATTTTTATTAAATATCCATATTATTTGTATCTTGGATATCACTATATAATAAATCATATAATATTTAAAATATGGAATATTAATATAGAAATTATTTGAATGACTGGGGAATATATTTATAAATTTGTATCCTTTATTTAGTATAGATATTTATTGATGATGAATGTTGTTTATAAATTAAATTAATCATTCAATGCATGAAAAATTCATGGGACATGTTGTGATGGGTGGCACCCACTTATAGATATCCTCTTGATGTGTCAACAGGTCTCATAAGAAAAATTAGTTGGCCAAATGAAATTGGAATTTAACCAAAGTAATAAAATGTGATCTGAAATGTCTACACTAGAGGTAGCATGATGCATGAGATTATATAATCTAAAATTATTCATTTCTTTCATTGAAAATTTAGTTATTACTATTATCCTTGAAATTTTAACATTGATATTATTTGTGGATTCATTTAATTCTCATGTTATATATCTAATTTCATCTGTTATTACTTATCTAACATTCTATATTGATTATGAATTATTTACACATGAAAGTTATTATTGTATATAAACCATAATAAGTGTTTTAGTTCACCTTTGTTTTTTATTCCTTCCCTGGGAGATAAAGAAAAAATCATTGAATGAATTAAAGGTTATATATTGCATTCATTTGTTATGTTTTATGTTTTATTACCATCGTAATAATAGAACCACATATATATATATATACTAGATAACAAAACTGATCAATCCTGTCACGACCCGTCCTCGGGGCCCGTGTCGTGACTACCCCAAGCCCGCCTTCTATAGGCCAGGGGCTGGCGACTTGCACCAAAGGTATAAATCTCGATAAAAAGGGAAGGCATTGACTTTATGAAATTATAGCACACACAAATAGAGTACAAGAAGAATCTACACTATGTAAAGAAGTAAGACAAGGAAAAAATAAAATAGTAGGAAGGTGTTAAGTTGCTCCTGGATCGTCATCTGGTGTTCCTACCTGAAGGATAGGTACAAATGGCCACCTCAGATCTCCACACCCGTCTGTCACCTCTGGGTACCGTCTCATCATGAAGTCTACCTTCGTGTACCGTCTCATTGTGAAGTCCACCTCCGGCTACCGTCTCGTTGTGAAGTCCACCTCCGGGTATCGTCCAGTTCTACAAGCCTCAAACACAATCAGTGTTGTCTGTCGTCTACATCCAAGACAACAAGGTGTGGGAAAAGCCCATGCAGGTGTGAGTATACGATACTCAGAAGGGACCCTGAGACCCTCAAGGACTCACTAAATCTAACAAGGATATTCAAAAAGAGGGTTCTCAATAGATAACCCTTACTTAGGTATAATCCCATACTTATACCTAAGTTACCAAGTAACACATCTCAGCCACGAGGTGTCACATAGATATGACGTTGATGGATAACTACAACTTAGGTATATTCCCATACATATATGTAAGTTATCTACTAACCCATCTCAATCATGAGGAAAACACGATGGTCAAAGACTCATCTCAAACCAGGAATTTCATTATCGAAACTGTAACTGCTGAAGAGCTTCATCTCTGACGAGTACAGTGATCCTATCACGACTCCAAGGTACTGATCACAAACCTAAGACTGCTGAGGTTTTCCTCATTTCGAGTACCACTGGTCTGCCACCTCAAAAATTAGTGCTCCTCCGCCATGGGACTGCCACCTCACACAGTAGTGATCCCCCTCATAGCCTACAGAGGTAATCGTCCATTTGAGTACCGCGGGTCTGCCACCACACAAAGCAGTGCTCCTCCGCCATGGGTCTGCCACCTCACAAAGTAGTGCTCCCCACTGGGCAATGAAAGTCACTCCGAATCGAATCAGATAAGTGGTCATCAGGTCTTAGCCAGCTACACGGTCTCTGTACTCCATATGCTTGTCTCTGGGACGGTCCACTCCACGAGCTACAGGTCAATACTCCAAGTATCAAAAAGTCCCACGAATAAGTATCTCAAAGGACCGCCTCCTCATAGGGGCCTCAACACAATAGACGGCGCGTCAATCGGACGCCCGGTCTATGAGTTATTAGCATTTTTGTCCCAGGGACCCGGTTGGTTTTATGTACGAAACATCCCGACCGTATCTCAACTATACCCCGAACTCACATGGGGTATACTCAAATGGACGCCTATGCTCCAAGAGTACCAGCGCCGCTGACGGTTCGTCAAACGAATGTCTGGTGCCAAAGACATTGCCCAAGAAGGTAATGGGCTAGTAAGGAGCCTGGGTCCAGTCCGACCCGGTTAGAAAAACTCAGCCTAACCCAAACTGGGCCGACCTGGTTGGGGTTGACCAAGTTAGACTCGCTTGGGTTAGGTTGAGTTGGTCTGACCAGGTCGGACCGGACCCAGGCACATTACTGTCCCATTACCTTCTTGGGAAAATATCTTTGGCACCGGACGTCCGTTTGACGAACCATCAGCGACGCTGGTACTCTTGGAGCATAGTAGTCCCTTTGAGTATAACCCATTTGTGTTCGGGGTACAATTGAGATACGGTAGGGATGGTTCGTACATGAAACAAACCGGGCCCCTAGGACAAAAAGGCTAATAACTCACAGACCGAGCGTCTGATTGATGCGTCGTCTATTGCGTTGAGGCCCCTATGACGAGGCGGTGCTTTGAGATACTTCTTCATGAGACATTGTGATACTTGGAGTATTGACCTGTAGCTCGTGGAGCGGACCCTCCCGGAGATGAGCGTACGGAGTATGAAGACCGTGTACCTGGCAACGACATGATGACTGCTTGTCCTATTCAGTTCAGAGTGACTTGCATAGCCCAGTGGGGAGCACTACCTTGTGAGGTGGTAGACCCATGGCAGAGGAGCACTACATTGTGAGGTGGCAGACCTGTGGTACTCAACTGGAGGAGTACCTCTGTAGGCTATGAGGGGGAGCACTACTATGTGAGGTGGGAGATCCATGGCGGAAGAGCGCTACTTTGTGAGGTGGAAGACCCACGATACTCGAAAGGAGGAATACCTCATCAGTCTTAGGTTAGTGATAAGTACCTCAGAGTCATGAGAGGATCACTATACTCATCAGAGATCGAGCTCATCAGCCATTACGGTTTTGATAATGAAAATCCTGTTTTGAGCTAAGTCTTTGACCATCGTGTTTTCCTCATGATTGAGATGGGTTACTAGATAACTTACATATATGTATGAGCAGATACCTATGTAGTGGTTATCCGTCAACTTCATATCAGTGTGACACCTCGTGGATGAGATGGGTTACTTGGTAACTTAGGTATATGTGTGGGATTATACCTAAGTAAGGGTTAACTATTGAGAACTCTATTTGTGAATATCCTTGTTGGATTTAGTGATACCTTGAGGGTCTCGAGGTCCCTATTGAGTATCATATACTCACCCCTACATGGGAATTTCCCACACCTTGTTGTGTTGGATGCAGAAGATGGACAACACTGATCGTGGTTGAGGCTTGTAGAACTAAATGGTACTCGTAGGTGGACTTCATGACGAGACGGTACCCGGAGGTGGACTTCACGATGAGACGGTACCCGGAGGTGGACTTCATGACGAGACAGTACCCAGAGGTGACAGACAGGCATGGAGAGCTGAGGTGTCCATCTGGACGTACCCTTCACGTAGAAACTCTGGAGGATGATCCAGTAGCAGCTTGACACCTTCCTGCTATTTTGTTTTATCCTTTTTCTTACTGCTTTACTTAGTGTAGCTTTTTCTTGTACTCTGTGTGTGATTTCGTTTCATAAAAGCAATTACTTCCATTTTTATTAGGATTTACGCCTTTGGTGCTAGTTTCCATCCCATGGCCTATGGAAGGCGGGCTTTGGGTAGTCACGGCATGGGCCCCGAGGACGGGTCGTGATATATTTGTATCAAAGGGGGCCGGAAATACAAGCCCAACAGAAAAGTACAACTCAAAGGACAACATCTGAAAGGTTAATACATTAAATAAAAAATAAAACCCCTACATCATATGTCTACTTCCAGCTGCAGAAGACCCCATGCATACCGGCTAGTAGTGGATCCTGCTGCTAGAGACTGCTCAGCAAGGAAAATCTCCACTAAGAGGGCTCTCTCCATCACCCCTGTCTACGTCGGGATTCTATGAGAAACAACTGAAGCTCTAATATCTCGCATGAGCCCCTGCTCGAAGTTCTGGCCCCTGAAAAATGGGTCCCGTACCATATCAGTGGAGGGTTAGGCTGTGTGGGCAAGACCGGGTCAGACTGGACCCAGGCTCATTACTGGACCATTACCTTCTTGGGAAATATCTTTGGCACCGGACGTCCGTTTGATGAACCTTCAGTGGTGCCTGTATTCTTGGAGCATAGACGTCACGTTGAGTATACCCCGTGTGAGTTCGGGGTACAATTGAGATACATTCGGGATGGTTCGTACACAAAACCAACCAGGCCTCGGGGGTGAAAAGTATAATAACTTATAGACCGAGCATCCAATTGATGTGCCGTCTATTGCGTTGAGGACCCTATGATGTGGTGATCCTTTGAGATACTTCTTCGTGGGACATTGTGATACTTGGAGTATTGACCTGTAGCTCGTGGAGCGGACCCTCCCGGAGATGAGCCTACAGAGTACGGAGACCGTGTAGCTGGCTGAGACCTGATGACTGCTTGTCCGATTCAATTCGAAGTGACTTGCATAGCCCAGTGGGGAGAATTACTTTGTGAGGTGGTTGACCCGCAGTACTCAAATGGAGGAGTACCTATGTAGGCTATGAGGGGGAGCACTACTGTGTGAGGTGGTAGACCCAAGGAAGAGGAGCACTACTTTGTGAGGTGGCAGACCCGCGTTACTCGAATGGAGGAATATATCAATAATCTTAGGTTAGTGAGAAGTACCTTGGAGTCGTGACAGGATCACTGTACTCGTCAGAGAGGGTGCTCTTCAGTAGTTACAGTTTCGATAATGAAAATCCTGGTTTGATCTGAGTATTTGACCATCGTTTTTTCCTCATGATTGATATGGGTTACTAGATAACATACGTATATGTATGGGCACATACCTATGTAGTGGTTATCAATCGACTTCATATCTATGTGACAAATCATAGCTGAGATGGGTTACTTGGTAACTTAGGTATAATTATGGGATTATACCTATGTAAGGGTTATCTGTTGAGAACTCTCATTGTCATTATCCTTGTTTGATTTAGTGAGAAAATGAGGGTCTCGGGGTCCCTTCTGAGTATCGTATACTCACCCCTGCACGGGCTTTGCCCGCACCTTGTTGTGTTGGATGCAGACGACGGACAACACTGATCATGGTTGAGGCTTTTAGAACTGGACGGTACCGAGAGATGGACTTCACGACGAGACGATAGCTGGAGGTGGACTTCACGATGAGACAGTAGCCGGAGGTGGACTTCATGATGAGACGGTACATAGAGGTGACAGACGTACGTGGAGATCTGAGGTGGCCATATGTACCTACCCTTCAGGTAGGAACTCTAGAGGATGATCCATGAGCAGCTTGACACCTTCCTTCCATTTTGTTTTTTCTTTGTCTTACTGCATTACTTAGTGTAGCTTCTTCTTGTACTCTGTTTGTGTGTGCTTTCATTTCATAAAGGAAATGACTTCCCTTTTTATCGGGATTTATGTCTTTGGGGATAGTCGTCAGCCTTTGGCCTATGGAAGGTGGGCTTGGGGTAGTCACGACACGGGCCCCGGGGACGGTCCATGACAAATCCATTGAGATTTGATCCCATGTATTTAGTACTAATAAAACAAAATAACTATTGATTCTGGGATTCTGGATTTTGGGTTGTTATATTTGGTATTCGAGGAATTTTATTAGAAATCTTGGGGGGTATATTATTGATAAACATATCTGAAATAAGAATTATTATAATCCCATAAGTTATTAATGTTTTTTTAAATTACTGGGATTTTATTTTGTTGATCAATATTCATGATGATTATGAGAAAACTGAGTGTATTCCATTATTCAGTGATGGAATATAATTGATGAAAGGGAATCAAAACTAGTAGATAATATAGGGATTTACCGAAAAATAAAACAAATATAGATTATGTTATAACTAAGCAGAACATGGCTATATTTGGGCAGTTGAATCATGTCATGAAGAATACCCTTGATCAGATGTAACAAATTATTGTTCTATAATTTGAATCAATTATGTAAGATCACTTCATGTGAAAAAAACCTAAATATTCTAGTGGAATTATTAATCAATTTCTACCTAAGAAATGGATTAAACCTACCAAAAATATATTCCTATCTTTGGGATGTAATGAAAAAGGGAAAATTATTCTTGTAGTTTATTGTTTGAAAGGGGATGTTGATCAATGGTTTTCATTGATCCAGATTACTAATAAGGATAATGAAATAGAAAGTATTGAATGGAGAAATTTTAATGTAATTTTATTTGAGAAATACTTCCGATGAGAACCACAAGATTAGTTTGGAAGTAATATCCTCATCTTAAAATATAATAATAAGAAAGAATTTAAATTTATGAGGATAAATTTACCATATTATCTAGGCATGCCTCATACTACATACATAATATGGAAATTAAGATTGACCATTTATTTGATAGTATTAAGATGAATATATGAAGCTCACTAATTTATAAAATGGTTTCATTTTATGATGATATGGTATTATGTACCATTAAGATAGTGAAGGAATTTTTTAGACCCCATATCTTAAATGTAAATTAAAATAATCATTAGTCTTGTGATTAAATAGAGAATGTAAATTTATAAATGGATATGAATAAAATGATTCAATTTCCATCCTATTCAAATATTGGGAAGAATCATCTTGGAAAATATTGAAGGGTATGGTAGTTTGTTACAAGATGGGAGATAATCTACATCTATCTCATGATTGTAAGTCAAAGAAAGAAGTAACTACTATCCAGTGCTTCAAATATGAAGGGATGGGGAATTATTCAAACCAATTACCTAAGATTCAAGGTATCTTTCCATAGATGAAGCCAATGAGTGAAGGCCAAGATTATTTTATTACTAAAGTTGAAGTGGAATAAATAAATTTATGTGTATTTAGATTAAATAATTATGTAGTATTATTTTATCAATTATATTGTGGTTTAACATTTTCATGTAACATATAAGGAATATGATACATTAATTTTATATGAGGATTCTAAATCAAATTTTGAATGGTACTGTTAACCAAGAAAAGTGATTTAATGGAAAATTGATATTTTTTAGTATACAAAAAAGACAAAGATAAACCTTAATATATTCATAATATTTATTTAATAATTTTCAGTTATGATAAATAGTATATTGAAACTGATTAATTTAATGTGATATTATTGGTGACCTTGGGAATTTATATTGATTTGATGAAAAACTAATTTAAGATAGAGTTTGAATTATTATTTTTTGAATTAGGGGATATTTAGGATAAGGATAATGGATAATTTCGTTGTTATTATATGTATTCACATGTTTATTGTGTGAAATTATATACTAGGTTTTGTAGTAAGGGGATACAATTTGGATAAAAAAAAATTTCATTGAATATGTTCAAAATTATTTCAAAGGATTCCTATGGTAAACTACTAATGGGATAGATAAAATTAAACAGTAGATGTAATTGTTTGATGTTAAAGTATGATTTATCATATTAGATAACATGTAGTATCCATTTGTATTTTCATATATATTTATAGGATGAAATAATAACTTAGGGATTATATGATTCGTTAAAATGTCTTCAGTTATGAAAAACATCCTTTAGAATTTCCATTTCATATGGTAATAGATGAAATGATATTATATCAATGAAGAAATAATAGACGATATTATGCTTATTATGTGGAAATAAATCAAGTTTATTTTATTGAATAATTTATTTTATTAGTAAAATAATCCCATGAATTTAATAAAATGACATTTAAATAATAACATTGTTGGTTTAATTTTAATACTGCGAAATCCACGGTATTTTAACCCATCATAGATTTATGATTTTATGATTGTTAAATTTTTCATTAACATATTCCCTATAATTATATGTTAATCCTTTGGAATTATTTTTCTATTAAATATGCAAGTTTTAAATTTCCACTAATGTCCTCATATTTATAAACAATGTTTTTATGGCCATCATATTTCTCTTTCATACTTTTTAAGAGGTTGAATTATTAAGATGTTCGATAATGTGGGCTTTCCGAAAAGGTATTTTAAAATTTCAAATCCTTGGTTACTAATCACAAGCTCACATTTAATGGACACAATTTATTTATGGAGTTTATAATCTAACACCCCAAGATTTTAAAAGAACAATATCTTTGATAGATTATACAGTACAGACCACCAAGCCTAAACTAACTACAAAATAGTATTATATATATATGACCATTATAACATAACTATTGAATTGGTGGATATGAATAGGAATATTCATATAACAAAATATATGTTTATGAAATATTCAGTAAACATATATTCTTATAAAATAAACAAACAGTTTTTAATAAAGTCATTTTGTTCTTTAATGTTTTTTTCAAAAATATTTATTATTTATTTCCATGATAAAATAAAACTTATTAATTTTTATAACTTTTGGAAAAATTATTTAATTAATTGAAAATAATATTTTAAATCCTTAAATAAAACTTGTCTTATGGTGATTTTTTAGTATTTTTCTGAACATATTGATTTTCTCATGAATAGTGAAAAATAATTTTATATTGAAAATTATAATTTTCCAACCATTTTATAAAATAAATTTTATTTTAAAATTGTTTAAAATTAAAATTAGTCATATAATATTATTAATAATCCATTTATATTAATTTTAAAAATTTCATGGATTAATTTTTTATTAAAATATTTTTACACTTAAAAATAAATTTTCCTGATAAAATATTGTTGCATTTTATTAGTTTTATTTTAATTCAATTATTACAATTTTTTATTTTTATTTTAAAATATGGATTACATATTTTGATTCATGATTCCCAATTTATTAAATATTTTCCTTTTATTTTTGGTCAATATGAATTGCAACCTTAGTAATTTTTGTTACCACTGTAAAGAGTAAATCTCATAATTAAACTAAAAAAGGAGCAATAGAAAATGACCATAAATCATAAATTAATCATAATTTTTGAGACAATTTTTTACAAAATCATCCATTATTTTGTTTTATGTATGTTTGTTGACTTTTTTTTGAGATTATAAACTTTATAGTATTTTATTTCAATAAAATTAAACATGTCAGACTCTTCATTTTAATAACTATAGTATTTCTAACATGAGGTTATCTAGAATATATGATAGATAAAAATGTTATTCTGAAATATAAATAACATTTATTCATCTTGGTAATTGTTTTATAAAATTTAGAGAAGAAATTATGAAATTAAATGCTTAAAAACCACGATCTCTGTAATTATTCAGTTAATAGAAAAACCAATAAATGATATTTAAAATATTTAAGGTGATATAATTTGAGATAAATAATGTAATCAACAATTATTATATATTAACATTACTTTTTAATTATATAATAAAATTATTAATTTTAATTCAATGTGTTTTCTTGAAATTATGAAATTTATTGTAATGATTTGTTCAAAAAATTGACATTACTGATATTATATAATAAATAATATTTCATTAAATGACTAAAAAATAATAAAATTATTAAATTTAGAAAAAATTAATATTATATAGTTAACAACGGGTTAAAACATAAATATATGAATGGAATCATATCCAAAACATGTCCAACTTTTATTAGATTAAATTAGTTATAATTATCATCAGAATATTTTTGAATTATATCAATTTGGATATATTTGGATATCAAAATTGATTTATATTGATTTAATATTTTAAAAAACATCAAAGATTAGACTCACCTCAATTGTAAAAGGGAATCCCATTCCTTTCTCTAATATATCACTTTTATCCTTATAGTTTGAGCATAATAGATTCATTCCTTTTATAAACAGCATTTCCCATGTTTTACTAGTTATGGTCCTTTTAAAAACAAACCATATTTCCCCTAAAAATATATATAAAGGATGTCCATGAAATAAGTGGTAATAATCTTTTCAAACTCTTTCCAATTTATTTTTTAATACTACTTCCTATTCTTGATTTTTCCACCCTATGTTAATTAATCTAGATTAATATAAATAAAATATGTTATTATGAATATTATATAACAATATTTCACATTTTATCCATTCTTTTGAAAATGAATGCACTGGACGTGCGTATGTATGTATTACCATATCCACACAGCGATGTAATTTGTTTTCAACACCAATTTACATGGATAGAAATAATGATGAAAATAAGATATATATATTATAATTATTACTTGATAATGATTTTGAAAAATTAATATATCATCCAATTCGTTACCCTTTCAACATTTTAGAAAATATATCATCGCTTGTGCATACATACCTTTTACCGTCTTCATGAAGTGATGCGATTAAATTTATATGTCCAACTGTAAAGAAAGATTATAAAAATTAATATAATGAAAAAATATTATATATTTTACTTTAATATAATTATTGATATAACAGAACAATATCCTAACCATAATAATAGGAACTCACATGATAAAACATGTATTATAAAATGATGCAATTGACACCAAAAACAAGGGTTATAATGATATATTATTAAAAATGGATATATGATAATTTAAGAGGATCATATAAGATATTATAAATATAAATATTATTATATTATAAATAAATTGAATTTTTAAAACCATTATTTATGAGGTTAAATTGTGATAAGCTAAAAGTATGTATGAGGTAATGGATTTCGCCTCAATTTCCACACTATGGAGATATATTTGTTATTATGAAACTATTTATGTTTATGTGGTCTATATAATGACCATTTTAATTAATTAACATTAATTGAAATTTATTCATGATTATTAAATTTAATTTCACATTTAATCTCTTAAATAGTTTCCATATTTTCTTTTATAATTTTCTATCTTTTGAACATGAATCAGGAAAAGAAATGTTTAAAACAAAAACCCATATTACTTATATTTTGAACAGAAATATTTCTCATCCATATCAAATATTCCTATATAATTTCCCAAAAATATTTACAAACATATTCAATTTTTTATGAAAATACATCATAACCCATTTTTTGAATTTGTACAAATGGTTTGAAAGGATTATTGTTGTGGTTTTCCAAATGAAGTAAATCATGAATTTTCCAAAAAAAGGGTGTAAGGAATGTTTTTAAAATTATACAACACAAGTGGATTTTGCTGACATCATGAATAATATTTGATTTTATAATTCATTAATAATTTTACAGTGTCATTTTCAAATAAAATATTTTACTTTATATTGGTTCGTTTTTTTAATAATTTATTCCAAAAATGGAAATGTTATATTTCTAAAGAGTGTTTAATGATCTTTATGTTGAATTTCTGTTAATAAATGATAGAACACGTTATTTTACTTCTTCACACTAAGGGATATATTTTAATGATACCTTCCAATGACATGTTAACTTATATTTTATAATTGAATATTACATTTCTCTTAAATCTCTATATTCATTGTATTATGGATATAATTATTTTTTAAAATGTGTACCATTTAAAATATGGTTTTTTATTATGAAAATTATTTGAATGATTTTGGAATCTTTTGATTGATCTATATTCTTTTATTCTATATGGATAGTTTTTATAAGGAATATTGTTTATAAATTGAATTGATCATTTAATATATGATGAATTCTTTGGACAAGCAAGAATTGGTCAGGTCCAGTTATAGATTATCATTGTTGTATCGATGGGTCTCACGTGGAAAATAAGTTAGAAAAAATAATTGGGTCTTTACCCATAGTTTTAAACTATCTCGTGATAGTTCTTGACAGTAGATGTATCATGATTCGTGATATCATGACATTCAATAATAATCATTTCATTCATTTTTACTTGAGTTATTATTATTATCCATGAAATTTTCAAATTGATATTATATATGGATAAATTTTCATTTCCAACTTATTAATAAAATGTAATGTGTTATTAGTTATCTATTTTCTATATTAATTCTTCGTTATTTACTCAGGATATTTTCCACTATGTATAACCCTTACTGAGAAAATTATCCCACAATTATTTTCATTTTTCTCCATGATATAAAGATAAAATTTTTGAATAAATTCATGGATGAAGATGAATTTATTTTATTATATAATATGTTTTATTTACAATGTAAAAATGGAACCATGAATGTATCTAGTTCATCAAGAATACTAAACTGACAAACCATTGGTGATGGGATGCTTCGTATCTTATGGTAATGTAACAATATAACTAATGATTCTAGGATATTATATCTAGAATTGTTAAACACTTGTCACAAGGTTATTCCACACCTAGAAAAAACCCACATATTCTGAAGTCAACCAAGAAGACAAGATCCCAATCCAACACTCTATTCAAAATATAAGACCGAATGAACATACACAAAAAATATAATACATAATTAATTAATTAATTTATATTCCTAAAATTTTCGAACGGTTAATATTTCCACCGAAATACCATCCAAAGGAAAACAATATATTCTAGGACAAATAAAGTGGTAATAAAAATTATTTGAGATAATATTATAAGTTCATTTCCCATTTTTTTTAATTGTAAACTCTCGAGAACAAAAAGGATAAAAATTACCCAAATATTCACAACCCATGAAGATGAAGGTCATCAAAAACTACCCAATACAAAATATTATCATTTAGTATATTCCTTAGGGGAATCCAATATAAATTTTCTCCCTTAAGAACTAGAATGGTTGATGATATCTTGACAGTCCAATCACTAGTCTTATAGTATCCAAAACATTGTCCCAATACAGGAGTCATTCAACCTTGACCAATCTGATGATCCCCATCACAAGGGTATCCTTATCATCACCATGGTTCCCAATCATCAAACCACCGAGACCACACTATATCCATCATCGAACACAATGGATACACTTGACCAAAACACTCACACCTGAGAACCATCATGAAAACTCGCAACCTATGAGAAACAAAACCCCTTAAAATGTGTCTTGCAGACTCTGATAGCCTATAGTGAACTCCCCACCAAGAGGATTCTATTACTCTACTCCTCAAGTTTACAATAGAACTAAAACTCACTTGTTCAAATTCCTAAAAAAATATGGTAACATGTATAAAACAACTGTCTGTTCTCCTTATATAGTTCAATTCCAAAAAGTTAGACCACCCTTAACACACCTCTTCACAAATGAGAAATCTCCCTTATCTCATATTCTTTTATATTCATTAATGTCTTTTGTTGTATGCTACACCAATATTACCTTGCGCTATAAGAAACACCGTATTAGCTTGCAGTATACACAACACTATTCTTGGATCGTGTTACACACAATTTTGATAATTGTTATTCTACGCAACATTGAGTATATATATATATATATATTCAATGTATAAATTAAATATGGTTGGATTATGTTATATGGAACAATGATGGATTCTTGCACAACACGCAACCCTGACTTGGCTTGCATTACACGCAATCGTGACCTTCCTCGATAGCTTGTGTTGTACGCAATACCGGGTTTTACTAAACAACGATATATTATTATAATATTATTATGAACTAGCCTTTATGAATAGTATTAACTAAATTTTGAATCTTATAACATTATTATTCGTCTTGAAAATTTTCTAATACATGGTATAAGAACAAAATAAATTTTTCGGGTAAAATAAGTATTTTCAAAAAAATGCAGTTTTGCCGCCTTTTGATGGCGCACCCACTTTAAATCTAGTTTTTGACATGTTTAAAAGTTCAATTTGAAAAAATAAAATTCTTTTTTGGAATCATGAAATAAAAATTTACTTTGGATAAATTTTCATATCATTCTGGTAACTTTCATATTTTGATGAATAGTAAAAACAAGCTATATTTTAATTAAAAACAACTTTTTCAATCGAAATAATTAATAGTGATAAATTATTAATTTGAGTGATTTTAAAGTATATTTAGAATATATTTTTACAATTTAATACAATGTTGGTCATTAGATGTAATTTCACATTTAAACTAGACATAAACAAGTGTCAATCTTTTGATAGTTATTATCTCTTAAGAACACACTATTTGTTTTGACGACGGGAATTAATTTTTAAATTAATTAATGCAATTGATATGTTTTGGATTTGGTAAAATAGACATAATTTTTGAGTTCATAATATCAAATATAGCTTAGGCCTATTTTTTGTTATTTTTCTGGAAACGTTCATTATTTGATGAATAGTGAAACCACTAAGTGTTAGTTAAAAAAATGAATTTTTCATAAAACATAATTTTACCACTTCTGTGAGTGGAATTTCAAAAATCCGAGAGACACGGTTGATGTCAGTAAGTAAAATGTGGTTCAATGAGACGAAAATAATTTTTGGTGAATAGTAACTTTTTACTTTTTTAACCATGGTTAAAAGTAAATAGGGTAATTTAGGGTAAAAATGATATTATTATTACCCTAACACATGTCCTAATCCTATTGGATAAGTGAAATTCGACCAAAAACAGCCTTAGGAATAAAATATGACCATTTAGGCCCACTTGGATTAGATTAGGAGATTTAGTATTAATTTATTTAAAGAAGGGTTAAAATAGTTAAAATCAAAGTTTAATAAGTAAATCATTTTTAATATAGGGTTATACATAATATAAATTCTACTATAAATAGTCATTAAAAATCTAAAACGATTTCCTACATATTGGTATTTTATTTGTAATTTTTAGACATTAAATAAGTTAATTTATTTATGACACAAAGATGATGTAGTAATTATCTTATTAATGAAATATTGACATAATTGATGTTATAAATACCCAAATAAATGTAATTTAAGACTTTTTATGAAATAAACTAATTTTCAGGGTTAATATGACATGTTATTATTGATTTAATTAACATTTTTAGAACTAATAATTCTGTTATGATTTTCACAAAAATCAATTACAAAATAGTTTCAAAATTGACATAAAATAGTTTTTAAAACAAATATTATATTATTAATTGTTATTTTATTCCTAAAAATATATGGTTCAGCCAAATGACATAGATACGGTTATATATATTAATAATAAACAACTTGGGGTTCGTTTGGCTTCATATAGTATGTTTATTAACCTTATAGTATAAGAACACAAGAAGACACGGTAAAAGTAAATTATTTTACTTAATGTTAAATCTAAATGATAATGTTAAAATAGGAACCTAAACTTGTCTAAATTCTATTGGATGAGTGGATTTCGACCCATCCCCACCTTATATTTGAAATAAATCAATTTTGAGCTATTTAAAAACGAATTTGACTTTATAATAAAAAATAGTTTTAGTTATTTCAAAGGTGCCCCTCTCCTCCCTTATAAAAGGGCACCTCCTCCCCCTCTTCCTCAAACCACTTTGGGCCTTCAAGCTCAGCCAAACCCTGACGATTTCTCCTCTCCACTTCCCTATCAACAACCTAGAGGTTATGTTCTTCCTCAAAGACAAATTTTAGTGCCCTAAAAGGAGATCTCAAAGAGGGGCTTTAAAGAAGAGGTAATGTCCGTTTCTGATTCTTTCATCTTTATTTCTTCTTCCACATCTTCTTCTTAGGTTGTTTCATTATGAAGTAATAAAATCAGTATCAAATATATAATGATATGTTATTATAATTATGAAACAACCTTATTTCACGATCTATCCATCCTATGAAAAACAAAATCACCGCGCGTGCGTACATACGGAATACCGTCTCCATGCCGTGGTGTAATCTATTTTCCACCACCACCTTACTTGGATTGGTGTAATGGTGTAAATAATAACTATATATGATTATTGTAAAGTGATATTGATTCTGAAATAGTATACATACACTCCAATACAATTCCACGATCATGAGAATGATATCATCGCTCGTGCGTACGTACGCACTACCGTCTCCACGACGCGATGAGATTCAATCTCCACATTAACCATTCATGAATGATTATAAAGTATATATAATAAATAATCATGAAATATATGACATAATAATGATACTGGATTTATTTGTATATATATTTATGTCGTCTACTTAATTCCATTCAACTCAATAAGGAAACGAAAACAGCGTTCATGCGTACATACGGCCTACCGTCTCCATGAACGGTGTATTTCTTTCCATTTACTGATCTATTATATATATGTACATTCTCAATATATATTTTATATAAATCATGTTTTATATTCTGGAATTAATTAATCATGATCTATGTAATAATATGAATAATTACAAGTCAAAACACGGACGACAAATGAAACGAATTTACCCAAAACGCTCTTTAACATGGAATTTACAAAAGAACTGGTAATATAAAGTCATAAGTGAACCATATATGATATCATAACAATGAGTATGATTCTGGAATAAGTCAATGACATTATTTAAATCATTATACAGGAGGTTTGGAGACTTATGAAGCAAATCGGACCTAAGGTAAGATATAATTTTGCAAATCTCATTTTTATCCGAGATTGCTTATTCGTAAGTATTTACTGGGGTTATTTCTATCATCCATGTCCAAGTTTTATAAAAGTGTTTTCATGTATTTTTAAAGTTATTTTTACCCATTTTTGACTTTTACTACATGGTATGTAAGGAATCTTTCTTTTGTTTACGTTACGAGGTACTTTTTGACTTTTTCGGAAAAAGTACGAAAAGAATGTTTTTTAAACTTATACGGCACGAACGGATTTTTACAGTTTTATAAAGCCTTGTTTTCATGAAGGTTCCTCCAAAATAGTTCATGACTATTTTCAAAAAAATCCTTTTATTTTGAAATTGCTTGACATTTTGTGAAAAGAAAATGATTTTGATGAAAAAGGGATATTTTCCTCAAGAATTCATTTCAAGTGTTTTATCAAAACCGTTTTTCATCTAAGATGACATTATTTCATATGTGTATGTTTCAAGTATAATGTATCTATGATTTACATGGTTTCACTTCTCATATTATGAAATGATATCCATTTCTTTTATATGGATTAAGTGATGTTGGGATTATGTTTATGGAACCCATTTTATTTATTGGGTTTTTATGAATGATGTATGTTTATTTTGTGGCACAAGTAAGAATGATTTCATTATGAGATGGGTGGGACCTATATATCCCTCCAATGCATTGGGTAAAGATTTTATATCTCATGAGATAGACATGGCTGGAACGGTAGGTTATACCGGTTCAGTGAAACAGGACTGAAACGAGGAGTGAACTCGGTTCAGAAAGGGACTTTGTCCACTAAGATAGTCTTGAAAATGAGTCTTGACTAATAAGAAATGATTCTATATGATTATGTGTGTATGCCACAAAGTTTATTGTTTTATGTTATGATTATTGGGATTACATTTCACTACTATGATTTATCCCATATTATGAAATTATGATCTCTTTTACAGGTTATGATTTCCAAAAGATATGTTCTTATGAATATGACGTGATTGATATTTCTTTTGTTTACCCTTACCGAGCATTTGAGCTCACCCTTTTATGTTTTCTCTTCCCCAGGACTTAAAGAAAGGATTTAGGATTAAAAAAAAGAAGATCTTTATGTGAGATGTTGAAGATCATTCACCACGATCAGAAGATTATATTCCGAGTTTCCAAAGACACTAAACTATTACAATGCTTGTGTGTGTGTTTTTGTTATGTACTAAGTATTCCGCAAAAGTAATATAATGTCTATGTACGTTAAGCTTCAGGTCTCTACAAAAACCCTCCACTTGGGCTTTAATCTAATGCAGCAAGTGTCTAACCAAACTCCTACTGTACTACCCAAAGAGCAAAAAAAAGAGAAAGGTCAAGGGACTAACAAAACCATCCATGAGATAAGTATCACTCTTAGCGACCCACATATCAAACCCAAAATAGACCTCAAGACTGACCACTTCGTGGGAATTTTGACATTAACAACCCCACCATGGAAGAACAATCATGTCCTCCCAAGCTGTCAGTGCTTGCAGGAACACGTGTCCATTGAATGTCCCACCAAGCCCCATGATTCAATAATAGCTTCCTCCCAAGGAACTAGTGACTAGGGATTTAGGAGAATCACCACCTTTAATAAAATCATTCCCAAACCAAATATCACTCAGGAATATTTTCCATCATCGATCCATAAATAGGCCACACAAAACCAACATCAACCCATATGGGTCTTCATGCATCACTCGATGAAGGCATTACCTCTCCAACATCAGTGAACCTATCACAATAGGATCTATATGACATATCATCAAAATAATAACATATATCTTAAACATAACAGACAGTAAAATTTCATGTTAATCCTATATAATAAGAATAATGAAAAAAAATTGGACTCTTGTCCCTGGCCTAAGATCGAAAGACCAGAATAAAATGTAAATCCATGAACCATGTCCATCACACTGGGTGAAATCACACAACAGAGAAAAAAGAATCTAATAATATAAATTTCATGCCCTAGGAACATAGGAATGATTATCAGTAATGGTTTTTGTGAGGCATCATGCTAATATGCATCATAATTTCTAACACATTCCTAGACTACCTTGCTACCAACATCTCAAATCATAAAAAAATCTTGGATACCATTTTGTTACAAACTATCCATGGTTAACTTGACACATATCCTGATCTAGCTCCCCATATTCCTCAAGTGCACCTCCATAAAAGATAAAATCTACAGACTTGTGGTGAGTGACTATAAGGTGAATTGGGACAACTATACCCTCTTTTAATAGTGTAATAATAGTAAATAGAATAACAAAAATCATGCACCTGAATGATCATTAGAGTACACATAATAAATAACTAAAAAATAATCTTGGAAAAATAAATAGATTGAAAAATAAAATCATATATAATCAAGCATCATAAAATAAATTTTCTGATCTCCCACCAGAATAACCACATATAAAAAATTATCGAACAAAAAATTATTAAAATAGGATCTACTGACAACACTAAACAAAACCACATACTAAGTCTCCACGATACTATAGTTACACCAACATAATAATAAGTCTCTATATGAGTATCTATACTCAATAAGGAAACTTTATGCCTTAGTCTTATCCATCACGCAACATTTACTCCCACCATAAAGAATACAACAGACCTGTAATCACACCGAGGTTCATGTGCATGGGGTGAGAAATAAATCTCAGTAGGCTACCACTAATGATGGACCTATAAATCCTTTGTCATAATAATTGTATGAACATGTGATATTCTATAAATAACTGAAAACTAAAAGAATATGGAATAAAAAATAAATGTATAAAATAAGGTCAAATAAAAAAAGGAAAATAGCCCACCATGGGTTCTTGTCCGACACATGAGGTAAATGTACCCCTACTCATGCAACTTCTAGATGATGTACAATATGTGGATCACCCATTGAAAAAAAATGATGATTCCTCTATATCTATAAAATATATAAAAAATATAAATGAATGGTCATGAATAATAGGCCCCAAGGTTTACCCATAGGCTTCCACGTGAACAACATGCATATACTAGGTACTACGACTCCAATAGCTTGATCT
Source organism: Viscum album (assembly GCA_963277665.1). Taxonomy (NCBI): domain Eukaryota; kingdom Viridiplantae; phylum Streptophyta; class Magnoliopsida; order Santalales; family Viscaceae; genus Viscum; species Viscum album. The sequence goes on along the minus strand of OY728150.1, from coordinate 1,579,091,023 downwards.
GAATAGTAGACTAAAATATATTGGTTGCGAAAAATATATAACAAGGTAATATTGAAATTATTAAAGAATACATCAGGAAACAACTATGGACACAACAATATGGGCTCTTTAAAAATAATGGGAGTTTGAATATCATCCACAAAACATTGGAGACACTACTAGAAATAAAGTATTTCCCAATGGTTTAAAACCATTGGGAAAGGCTGTAGAAACATTGGTATATGTTATACCAATGGTTCTGCAAACCGTAGGGAAGTAAGCCGTTGGGAAAGCTTTTCCGAACGGTTTACAGTGAACCATTGGGATAAGGTGGAGAAAAGTTACCCTATCCCAACGGTTCTGCCAAACCGTTGGGAATGATTTTCTCAACAGTTTACAACTGTTGGGATAGGGTGGAGGAAAATGACCCTGTACCAACGGTTCTGCCAATCCGTTGTGAATTTGATTCCCCAACGGTTTGGCCTAACCATTGGAAAAAACCCAAGGTCTCCACTTTCCCAACGGTTTCTAAACCATTGGGAAAAGTGTTTTACTAACGGTTCATGGAACCGTTGGTAAAGAAACCCAGAGATGCTATGCCAACGGTTTCAAACTGTTGGCATAGCCTATGCTAGGGAAATTGCACAGCAGCTCTGCAATCTGCATAGAAACTCTGCAATTTTCCCCCTAGGTCTCATTTTGTGGGTTCCCTCTCATTTTCAGTCCAATTATTGTACCTGCAATAAACTAACACATACATATACAATTATTGTACCTGTAATAACAAACTAACACATACATATAGAGAACAAATTCATAAACATTTAAAATATAATGCTGGAACTATACACATCCATAACTAAATTAGAATTCATAATGTAATTATAAACATAAATAATTCATTTAGAATTCAATTTAAATTTAGATGACAATTATATGTGGAATCTGAAATTCAATTCATAATTTTATCGGTTTTTTGTATACCACATATTTTTAAGAGAAATAATGTACATTTTAAACAAAATACATATACATGGAGTGCTACCGGCCACACTGTATCTCATCATGAGGTGGGGTTGACTCGTACACGTCACATATGACCTATGGGTCATTGTGCTAAAGTATCGACACAATCTGAATACGTTAGGTTGGTTTTCTGTATGCCAGTTGAAGTTTTTCAATTAAAATCACGTCCTTTTGAAACAAAAGGCAGACACTTTGAGTGGTGTCGGCCACACCACATCTCAGATTGAAGCGGGGTTGATTCGTATACATCACATATGACCCATGGACCATTCTCCTAAAATTTCAACGGAAACCAAATGCTTTCGGTCGGTTTTCCGTATGTACTAAAAATGTTGTCCATTTTATACAAAAGAAAGCCACATATAGTGATTACGGTCACACCGTGCCTCCGATTAAGGCAGGGTTGACTCGTACATGTCACATATGACCCATGGATCGTTTTTCTAAAGTATCGACACAATACGAATGCGTTTGGTTAGTTTTCCATATGTCAGTTGATGTTTTTCACTTAAAATGACGTCCTTTTGAAACACAAGACAGACACTTTGAGTGGTGGTGGACACACCATGCCTTGTATTGAGTCGGGGTTGACTCTTAAACTTCACATATGACCCATGAATTGTTTTGCTAAAGTATCGACACAATCCGAATGCATTTGGTTGGTTTTCCGTATGCCAATTGATGTTGTTCAATTAAAATGTCATCCTTTTGAAATAAAAGGCAGACACTCTGAGTGGTGCTGGCCACACCGCATCTCATATTGAGGAGGGGTTGATTCATACATGTCACATATGACCCATGAATTGTTCTCCTAAAGTTTCAACTGAAACCAAATGCGTTGGTCGGTTTTCCGTATGTACATAAAAATGTTGTCCATTTTAAACAAAAGAGAGCCACTTAGAGTGATTCTGGCCACACCATTCCTCCAATTAAGGAGGGTTAACTCGTACACGTCACATATGACCCAAGGATCATTGTGCTAAAGTATTGACACAATCTGAATGCGTTGTTCAGTTTTCTGTATGCCAGCTGATGTTTTTCACTTAAAATGTCGTCCTTTTGAAACAAAAGACAGACACATTGAATGGTGGTGGCCACACCGCGCCTCGAATTGATGCGGTGTTGACTTTTACAAGTCACATATGACCCATTGATCGTTCTGATAAAGTATTGACAAAATCCGAATGCGTTTGGTCGGTTTTCCGTACGCCAGTTGATGTTTTTCAATTAAAATAACGTCCTTTTGAAATAAAAGGCAGAAACTTTTAGTGGTGTCGGCCACACCACATCTCATATTAAGGTAGGGTTGATTTGTACACATCACATATGACCCATGAATCGTTCTCCTAAAGTTTGAACGGAAAACGAATGCGTTTGGTTGGTTTTCCGTGTGTTCTTAAAATGTTGTCCATTTTAAACAAAAGAGAGCCACTTAGAGTGATTCTGGAAACACTGTGCCTCAGATAAAGGCGGGGGTGACTCATACACGCCACATATGTCCCATGGATCATTTTAATTTTTTATCGACACAATCTGAATGAGTTTGGTCACTTTTCCATATGCCAGTTGATATTTTTCACTTAAAATGATGTCCTTTTGAAACAAAAGAAAGACACTTTGAGTGGTGGCGGCCACACCACACCTCATATTGAGGCGGGGTTGACTCATACGTGTCACATATGACCCATGGATCATTGTTCTAAAGTATAGACACAATCCAAATGCGTTTGGTCAGTTTTCCGTATGCCAGTTGATGTTTTTCAATTAAAATGACGTCCTTTTAAAACAAAAGGTTGACACTTTGAGTGTTGGTGGACACACCACACCTCATATTGAAGTGGGGTTGACTCGTACACATCAAATATGACCCATGGATCATTTTTCTAAAGTATTGACACAATCCGAATGCATTTGGTCTGTTTTCCGTATGCCAGTTGATGTTTTTCAATTAAAATGACGTCCTTTTGAAACAAAAGGCAGACACTTTGAGTGGTTCCGGCCACACCACATCTCATATTGAGGTGGTGTTGACTCGTACACGTCACACATGACCCATGAATCATTCTCCTAAAGTTTCAACGAAAACCGAATGCGTTTGGTCGATTTTCTGTATGTACTTAAAATGTTGCCCATTTTAAACAAAAGAGATCCCTTTAGAGTGATTCTGGCCACACCGTGCCTCCGATTATGGTGGGGTTGACCCGTACACGTCACATATGACCCATGGATCATTGTTCTAAAGTATCAATAGAATGAAAATGTGTTTGGTCGGTTTTCGTATTCTAGTTGATGTTTTTCACTTAAAATGACGTCCTTTTGAAACAAAAGACAGACACTATGAGTGTTGGTGGCCACACCGTGCCTCAAATTGAGGCAGGGTTAACTCGTTCATGTCACATATTACCCATGGATCGTTGTGCTAATGTATCGACACAATCTGAATGTGTTTGGCTGGTTTTCCATTTGCTAGTTGATGTTTTTCAATTAAAATGACGTCCTTTTCAAACAAAAGGCAGACACTTTGAGTGGTGTCGGCCACACTGTACCTCAGATTGAGGCGGGGTTCACTCGTACATGTCCCATATTACCCATGGATCATTCCCCTAGTGTTTCATTGGATACCGAATGCGTTTGGTCGGTTTACCGTATGTACATAAAATGTAGTCCATTTTAAGCCAAAGAGAGCCACTTAGAGTGATTCCGGCCACACTATGCCTTAGATTAAGGAGGGGATGACTTTTACACGTCACATATGGCCCATGGATCGTTGTGCTAAAGTATCGACACAATACGAATGCGTTTGATCACTTTTCTGTAGGCTAGTTGATATTTTTCACTTAAAATGACGTTCTTTGGAAACAAAAGACATAAACTTTGAGTGGTGGAAGCCACACAACACCTCGGATTGAGGTGGGGTTGACTTGTACTCGTCACATATGACCCATGGATTGTTTTTCTAATGTATCGACACACTTCGAATGTGTTTGGTCAGTTTTCTGTATGCCAGTTGATGTTTTTCAATTAAAATGACGTCCTTTTGAAACAAAAGGTAGACATTTTGAGTGGTGACAGCCACACCGTGCCTCAGATTGAGGCGGGGTTGACTCGTACACGTCACGTATGACCCATGGATCATTGTTCTAATATATCAACACAATCCGAATGAATTTGGTCTCTTTTATGTATGCCAGTTGATGTCTAAGGCAGACACATTGAGTGGTGCCGGCCACACCGAGTCTCAGATTGTTGCGGGGTAGATTCTTACACATCAAATATGACCCATGAATCGTTCTCCTAATGTTTCAACTGAAACCGAATGCGTTTGGTCAGTTTTCCATGTGTACTTAAAATGTTGTCCATTTTAAACAAAAGAGAGCCACTTAGAGTGATTATGGCCACACCGTGCCTCCGATTAAGGCGAGGTTGAATCGTACACGTCACATATGACCCATGGATTGTTTTTCTAAAGTATTGACACAATACTAATGCATTTTTTTGGTTTCCTGTATGCCAGTGGATGTTTTTCACTTTGAATGACGTCCTTTTGAAACAAAAGACAGAAACTTTGAGTGGTGGCGGCCACACCACGCCTTGTATTGAGGCGGGGTTTCCACATACACATCACATATGACCCATGGATTGTTGTTCTAAAGTATCAGCACAATTCGAAGGCGTTTGGTCGGTTTTCCGTATTCCAGTTGATGTTTTTCAATTAAAATGACGTCCTTTTGAACCAAAAGGCAGACACTTAGAGTGGTTCCGCCACACCACGTCTCAGATTGAGGCGGGGTTGATTTGTACACGTCACATATGACCCATGAATCGTTCTCCTAAAGTTTCAATGGAAATAAAATGCGTTTGGTCATTTTTCGGTATGTACTTAAAATGTTGTCCATTTTAAACAAAAGAGAGCCATTTAGAGTGATTCCGGCCACACCGTGCCTCATATTAAGGCGGGGTTGACTCGTACTCGTCACATATGACCCATGGATCGTTGTGATAAAGTATCGACACAATAAAAATGCTTTTGGTCACTTTTATGTATGCTAGTTGATTTTTTTCACTTAAAATGACGTCCTTTTGAAACAAAAGACAGAAACGTTGAGTTGTGGCGGCCACACCGCACCTCAGATTGAGGTGGGGTTGACTCGTACACATCACATATAACCCATGGATCATTGTGCTAATGTATCGACACAATCCAAATGCGTTTGTCGGCTTTCCATATGCCGGTTGATGTTTTTCAATTAAAATGACGTCCTTTTGAAACAAAAGGCAGACACTTTGAGTGGTGGCGGCCACACTGCACCTCGGATTGAGGCGCGGTTGACTCGTACACGTCACATATGACCCATAGATCGTTTTTCTAATATTTCGACACAATCTGAATGTGTTTGGTCAGTTTTCCGTATGCTAGTTGATGTTTTTCAATTAAAATGACGTCCTTTTGAAACAAAAGATTGACACTTTGATTGGTGCCGGCCACACCGCATGTCAGATTGAGGCGAGGTTGATTCGTATGTGTCACATATGAACCATGAATCGTTCTCCTAATGTTTCAACAAAAACCAAAAGTGTTTGGTTGGTTTTCCATATATACTTAAAATGTTGTCCAATTTAAACAGAAGATAGACACTTTCAGTGGTGGCGGCCACACCGTGCCTCAGATTAAGGCAGGGTTGACTCGTACACGTCACATATGACCCATGGATCGTTGTGCCAAAGTATCGACACAATCTGAATGCGTTTGGTCGGTTTTCCGTATGCCAGTTGATGTTTTTAAATTAAAATAACGTCCTTTTGAAACAAAAGGTAGACACATTGAGTGGTTTTGGCCACACCGCGTCTCCGATTGAGGCGGGGTTGATTCGTACACATCACATATGACCCATAAATCGCTCTCCTAATGTTTCAACGGAAACCGAATGCGTTTGGTCGGTTTTCCATATGTACTTAAAATGTTGTCCATTTTAAACAAAAGAGAGCCACTAAGAGTGATTCTGGCCACACCGTGCCTCATATTAAGGAGAGGTTGACTCGTACACGTCACAGATGACCCATGTATCATTGTGATAATGTATCGACACAATCCGAAGGCGTTTGGTCAGTTTTTTTGTATGCCAGTTGATGTTTTTCAATTAAAATGATGTCCTTTTGAAACAAAAGAAAGACAATTTGAGTGGTGGCGGCCACACCGCGCCTCGGATTGTGGCGGGGTTGACTCGTACATGTCACATATGACCCATGGATTGTTTTGCTAAAGTATCGACACAATACAAATGCGTTTGGTTGGTTTTCTGTATTCCAGTTGATGTTTTTCAATTAAAATGACATCCTTTTGAAACAAAAGGCAGACACTTCGAGTGGTGGTGGCCACACCACACCTCATATTGTGGCGGGGTTGATTCGTACATGTCACATATGACCCATGGATCGTTATCTAAATGTTTCAAAGGAAACCAAATGCGTTTGGTCAGTTTTCCTTATTTACTTAAACCGTTGTCCATTTTATGAGAATCCTCATGTGTCTATTAGTGGAATGGTATTTACATATAATCTTGTGGAAATTTATATAAAATATTTTAATATCATTTCTAGTATGGATTATTTTTAGTTTATCATTCTATCAAACATTTTGGATCTAACAATGTCATTCCCAATGAATACTTCTCTTTTATAACATTCCAAGAATCTATGATATTGATTAGATGTGTAAATGTGATTTACATTGATTATCATGATGAAAATAAATAAAATATATATCATAGATTTTCTAGTGTTAAATGAAATCAAGGAGGGTGGGGGCTGTCCAGTGGGTGTCCTGGGGGTTGTTTGGGGGGCTGTACGGGGGGCTGTACGGGGGGCTTTCCGGGGGCTGTCTAGGGGGCTGTCCGGGGGGCTATCCAGGGACCAGGGAGGAGGGTGGGGGGGTTGTCCGAGGGCTGTTCAGGGGGCTGTCCGGGGGCTGTCCGGGGGGTGTTTCGGGGGGGGGGGGGTTGTCTGGGGTCCAAGGAAGAGGGTGGGGGGGGGGGGGGGTCCGGGGGCTGTCTGGGGGGATATCCGACAGGGATGTCCGACGTCTAGGGAGGAGGGAGGGGTGTAAAGACTCGTAAATTTAAAGGAAATTTTTTTTTCTTAATTTTCTTGGGAATTTTACAAGAACGCAGTTTCTGACGGCGCCTGATTCCGAGGCCCGGTGTGCCCGGAATCAATTTCCGAAGTTTGGCTCGGGTACGTTCAGTGAACGGATGAGCGGGTTTTTCTAACTTTTGAACCGGAGCCCGGAATCGAATTCTGAGGGCTCCGATGAAATCGCAGCGCCGGTATTCTCTTAGAAACGCCTCTTCCAAAGTTGCGTTTGCTCGGGTGTGGTTTTTAATTTTCGGGCTTAAAGTTAAGAAATAAAATAATTTTGCTACAACTTTATTTTATTTCGCTTAAGCCACTTGGAAGCCACTTGAAGCCACTTAAAGGCGGCTTGAACTGAGTTGAACTTGATAGGATGCTATCCAGAAATATCCTACCTCTTGGTAGGATATTTGTGAGGTGGGGCCCGCACGAGCCCCGCCGTTTCTTTCCGCTAAGAAACGCACCCGTGAAAACCCGTCTTAATGAAGGTCAACTGACGCGTTTCATAAAATCTTAACAGACCATTTAATTGGGCTGTTTCTTTCGTAAATTAAATGAGTTGTTTCTTTCGTTGAATTAATTCTACGAATTAATGGTTCGTTTCTTATCTTTTGAAATTCAAATGTTTAGTTGTGTAAATAAAATAAGGCTTAAGCTTATTTTATTTTGGGTTGAAACTTGTGGCGTGGAGAGGATTTGGAGGAAAGCGTTCTTCTTCGGCGAAGAACACGAAGAACGCGAAGAACGCGAAGAACGTGAAGAACGCGAAGAACGCGAAGAACTCCATACCTGCGGAGATCGACGACGCGAAGCCTTGTACCGCGACGCCAACGGATCTCCCTTCGCGATGCTTCTTCCGCGACGATCCAACCCCGCGACAGCCTTCGATCCACAACAACCAAGGTAGGGGGTTGCGCTTCTTTTTATTTTCTTTTTGGATTTCAACAACAACATGGATTTAATTATTATTAATTAAATCCGTATGTTCTTGGTCCTCGGAGATCGTCGACGCGACGCCCTTCCGCGGTGTGACGATCACCTCCTTCCGCGACGGTCAATTCTGCGACGACCTCGCATACGATAGCGACGACGAGGTAGGGATTTATTTTGGGAATTACCCCTTTTCTTTTTATATTCCTGTAATTGTTTCTTTAAAAAAGTAAAGAATTGGCTTTGTGAACAATTTTAAAATTTATTAAAATTGTTTTTTTTTGTTCAAATGATGAACCCGTTAATGAAACAATTTTAATTCATTAAAAATTGTTTCGGATATGCGTTCATGTGTTGAACATTATTTCTCTTGTTGTTTTTATCTAACGCGGAGGGTGCGGGTCAAACGAACACGGCCCGACAACTCTCTGTCGTTCTTCGTGTTTTGCGGATTTGGCGGGTGACGACGGAACGTGCCGCAACGGGTGTTTGATGATTCCGCAGTGAAGGACGAGTCCCGGGAGGAGCAGCGGCGCATGCGGGAACAAAATCGGACCACCAGAGCGATCCCGGTGGCCTGCGGAACTTGCCGGTGGCGCGGGTCGCCGGTGCGGCGGCGCCGGCAGCCGGGAGCGGCGGCGCCCCGGCACGCCGCCGGACAGGCCACCGCGACTCAGCGCGGCGGCGGCAGCACCCGCGGACCCGCGGCCGCGCGGGTCCGGTGCCCTCGGACGCGGCTGAAGCCGCGTCCCGACTCAGCGCGGCCCCACGCGGGGGGCCGCGGCACCACCATGCCGCAGGGGCGGTGCCCCGCGGCGCCTTGGCCGTTTGGCCGCTCGGCTGAACTGGGCCAGGCCGGTCCGACCGGCCGGGCCGCGCCCTGGCCGGACCGGACCGGGTCGGGTTGACCCGGATCGGCCGACTCCCGGGGGGGTCGGGCAGGGTCGGCCCGGGCCCGGTCCCCCGTCTTCGGACGGTTTTCGTTCAAACGCCCGTAACTTGAGCTACGGGCCTCTGAACGACGCGCCGTCAGTGGCAACACGATCCTTGGATCGAGACGGTCGTTTCGGTATACTATACTCAAGGTGCACCTTTATTTTCGGAAGCCTACGTAGTTAAAAATCCGTAGTTAAGCGTGCTTGGCCTAGAGCAGTGATCAGGATGAGTGACCTCCTGGGACGTTTCCCAGGGTGGGTGTGAGACGGAAAGGCCAATAACTAACAGACCGGGCGTCCGATTAACGTGTCGTCTGTTTCGTTGAATTCCTCTAAGTGAGACGGATCTTTTGGCATACTCCGCCCGAGGTTTGGACGCAGGTGGAGTACGGTCGGGTTGGTTTTTCCTTAAAAAAACCAACCGGGCCCCTGGGACGAAAAAGCCAATAACTCTCAGACCGGCCGTCCGATTGACGCGCCGTCTGCGACGTTGAGTTCCTGTTGTCGATACGGAACTTTTGGCATCCTCCTCCTGAGAATTGGATGCAGTTGGATAGTGGAAGGGTTGGATCGCACTGAAATCCAACCGGGCCCCTGGAACGGAAAAACTGATATCTTTCAAACCAGACGTCCGTTTGACGAACCGTCAGCAGCATTGGTGGTTACGTTGAGTAACGGTTCCTATGAGTATACCCTATGGGAGTTCGGGGTACATTTGAGATACGACTGGGTTTGGTTCGCTCACGAAACCAACCGGGCCCCTGGGACGAAAAGGCTAATAACTCACAGACCGGGCGTCCGATCGACGCGCCGTCTATTGCGTTAAGACCCCTGTGACGAGGCGGTTCTTTGAGTTACTTCTTCGTGGGACCTTGAGATACTTGGAGTATCGACTTGTAGCTCGTGGAGTGAACCCTCCTAGAGACGAGCGTGCGGAGTACGGAGACCGTGTAGCCGACTGAGACCTGACGACTGCATGACCGACTCGACTTGGAGTAGGTCGACTAGCCCAGTGGACGGAGTGCACGGTATTTGGCGCAGACCCATGGCGGACGGAGCGCCCGGTAGTTGGCAGCAAACCCGCGGTACTCGACAGGAGGAGTACCTCTGTAGGCTATTGGGGGGAGCGCCCGATATTTGGCGACAGACCCACAGCGGACAGAGCGCCCGGTAGTTGGACGCAGACCCGCGGTACTCGACAGGAGGAGTACCTCAGCAGTCTTAGGTTAGTGAGCAGTACCTCGGAGTCGTGACAGGACCACTGTACACTCTAGAGACGGAGCTCTTCAGTAGTTACGGTTTCGATAATGAAAATCCTGGTTTGAGCTGAGACTTTTGACCTTGTGTTTACTTCATGATTGAGATGGGTCACTTACTAACTTAGGTATATGTATGGGAATATACACGGGTAGTGGTTATCCGTTGATTTCACAATCCTTATGTTTCGTCATGATTGAGATGGGTTACTTGATAACTTAGGTATATGTATGGGCATATACCTAAGTAGAGGTTATCTGTTGAGATCTTATTTGTGGTTATCCTTGTTGGTTTACTGAGACCTTGAGGGTCTCGGGGTCCCTACTGAGTATCGTTATACTCACCCCTGCACGGGCTATGCCCGCACCTCATTGTGTTGGTTGCAGACGACGGGCAGTGCCGACGGAGGCCGAGTGTTCGAGGACTGGACGGTACCTGGAGGTGGACTATACGACGAGATGGTACCCGGAGGAGGACCTCACGACGAGACGGTACCCAGAGGTGGACGTGACGACGAGGCGGTACCCAGAGGTGGACCACTGGGCGGGACATACTCGGAGCGGACGGCGGGACCCGAGGAGCAGAGGAGCTATCTGTACCCACCCTTCTGGTGGGATTTCCAGTGGACAGCTCGGCGTAGCAACTTTACTTTTCAGTTGCTGTTTTCTCTTTCGAGTTGTACTTTACAGTTGGGCTTGTGTTTCCGGCCCCTTTTTACTTTCCGCACTTACTGTTGTACTCCGTTTTTAATTAGTGTTTACTTCTTCCGCTTGTACTCTGTGTGATTGTTTACTTTACAAAGGCAATGCCTTCCCTTTTTATCGGGATTCACGCCTTGGTGCTAGTCGCCAGCCCCTGGCCTATGGAAGTCGGGCTTGGGGTAGTCACGAAACGGGCCCCGAGGACGGGTCGTGACAAATTGGTATCAGAGGTGGTCGGTTCTACCGTAGACTCTGATCTTTCGTTCTGTGAAGCAATAGTGTTAAGGGTACCGAGTGTGGTTTTCAGTTCAGGGAGTCCAGTGTTGGTGCGGGCGGCCGACGTATCCATACACCAGGACCCTGGCAACTGATTTCTGACTTTGTGCACGAAAACACTGATTGCGTGTGTGTTTTCAAAGGTTTCCCCCCTTAAACCAGCTCAAACCAGGTCATCTCACCAGGTATAATCGTTTGACCGTGTTATGTTGTTTCCTTCAGTATGCCTTTTCTCGGACGACCAACTAGATCCCAGAGGGATGTATGTGCTGACAGCCTGTCGAGTGACGAGGCTTCGGTACAGGACCCTCTTGCAGTTGAGGCACCAGCGGAGGCACCAGCGGTACTACCATACATTGGGCCACCGATGCCACCAGCCCCAGCAGTAGGCGATTCCCGCTACTTGAGCGCACTTCATGAGTTCCAGCGCCAGAGGCCACCCAGGTTCGGGGGAGAGACGGACCCGCAGGCGGCGGAGGATTGGCTGGAGGCTGTGGTGGGAGTCTTCAGGCTAGTGGGGACGCCATCAGACTTCATGGTGACCTTTGCTGCCAGCCTTCTTCAGGCAGCACCAGGCAGGTGGTGGAGCCACTTGTTCTAGTTTTGCGATGGGATGGCTTTCACATGGGAATACTTCGATACCTTCTTCAGGGTGGAGTTTGTGCCAGGAGCTCTACACCCCGAGCGTGTTCAGGAGCTGCTGCCTTTGTCGCTTGTTTTTCGATCAGAATCCGAGTCATCTGTTGGCAGTAGACAGATGATGCAGAGGTCCAGGAGGACCAGACCAGCAGTTGGACGATCTCGAGTTTTAGGACCGGTGGTGCGGGGCACCCGGGGTGGGGTCAGAGCCAGGCATGCTAGAAGCAGACTGTGTTACTCGTGCGGTGGAAACGGGCACCTGGCACGTGACTGTCCGACTCCTCGTACAGTTGACCCATAGGCTTTTGAGGAGCCCCCGAGGCAGAGGCAGCGACGAATGCATGAGCGATAGTAGAGTAGTGGACAAGGCAGTAGAGCTCCTGGAGCAGGTGGACAGGAGCGGAACTAGTGGATACGTCTCTTGTACTTCTAGTTCCATGATTGATGTTGTTTTTGTGTCTTTGTACCATGAGCTGCAATAAAATAAAGATACTTATCTTGTGATGTTTGCTTTCCTGTCCTCTTTTGTGATGTTACTAAGTGGTCCTGGTTAATACTGTTGACTTGACCCTCACTTTCGAAATTTCTACTGGAGGAGACCCAGTGACCTCACACTGATGCCGACAGTGTGACTCGACCCTTGGAGGCGAGAGTGACAGTTGGATCTCTTAGTAGTTACGTCGAGGCCTTACGACGTCATCCATGACATGAATGCATCATTTATGATAGGATTGACTGTATTAGGCAACGAACGTGGTTCATCCAGGGGATGAGACCAGATTTCTCTTATCGGAAAAGAAGAAATCATAGCAGCTCTTGTGAGGCTGAAGGAGGTGCAGTTCATCCAGGAGCGGATGAAGACTGCACAGTGCAGTAAGAAACAAGGAACCGGTGCCAGTCGTAGAGACTCAGGCGTGATAATTGTTTCAAGAAGAGGTAGCTTTAAATAGAGATGAGTCTGCGAAGCGGCAGGCGTGGAGGCAGAGCTAGGAGAGTAGCATGAGGTGTTGTACATCTTATCATGCTACAACCACCCGCCTTAGTTATCCCCACCAAGCTCAGGGAGCTGGAGGGCAGTGGAAGAATGCGGCTGCATGCAGTCAAGGAGTGTGACCCAATGGCTCTAGAAATGATTCAAGGGACAGTCTATGTCCACTACTAGCTGCTGTAGTAACAGACGTCGATATGAATCATTCCTCGCTTCCAAAAATCTTGTTCCAGACCTAGAGTTTCCGGTAAGCCATGGACTTGACCCTCATGTCTGGAGATACCTTGGGAGGATACTCGATAATCACACTTACGCCGACGGTGTGGTCAGACCCTCGAGGCGAGAGTTCTGGTTGGAATCTCTTGGTGGTAGCGTCGAGGCCTTACGACGTTAGTTTGAGTATGGAATGGGCAATAACTGTTCATACTCAAATTGACGGTTTTAGGCAAACGTTGGGATGGGTTTTCCTTGGTCGGTGGAAAAGGAAACCCCAGGCAGTGCGGGGTAACTCTTGCACAGGAGGGTGCGACCGATCACTCTTGAGTTGGTCAACCTTACCCTCATAGCAGCAGTCGTGTTGAGTTTCAGTTCTAACAGAAATGGAGACCTCAGGAGTTCGAGAATGACGACCACGTCTTCTTACGGGTCTCACCTCGACGAGGTTTACGGAGATGTGGCCTGGGAGGCAAGTTATCTCCGAGGTTCAACGGACCTTTCTAGGTCCTCAGCTGGGTAGGCGAGGTGGTTTACCGCTTGGCCCATCCACTTCAGTTGCACTAGGTGCACGACATTTTCCACGTATCCCAACTGAGGAGATACGTGCTCGACCCCTTCGTATATCATCGACCATGAGGAGCTAGACAGTGGTGATGAGTGTCTTATACGGAGGTTCCTGTGGAGATCGAGGATCGACAGGAGTGGATCCTAGGAGGATTGTTGATTCCTCTTGTGCACTTTCTTTGGCAGCGCGGAAACCTCCAGGTGAGCACATGGGAGCGGGAGGCTCAGATTCGTGCTCAGTACCGCTTTGTTTCCCTAAGTTTGTGGTGAAGCTTTACGGGGACGTAAAGCCCTGTGGTGGGAGTAATGTAAAGACCCGTAAATTTCAAGGAAATTTTTTTTCTTAATTTTCTTCGGAATTTTACAAGAACACAGTTTCTGACAGCGCCTGATTCTGAGGCCCGGTGTGCCCGGAATCAATTTCCGAAGTTTGGCTCGGGTACGTTCAGTGAACGGACGAGCGGGTTTTTCTAACTTTTGAACCGGAGCCCGGAATCGAATTCTGAGGGCTCCGATTAAATCGCAGCACCGGTATTCGCTTAGAAACGCCTCTTCTGGAGTTGCGTTTGCTCAGGTGTGGTTTTTAATTTTCGGGATTAAAGTTAAGAAATAAAATAATTTTGCTACAACTTTATTTTATTTCGCTTAAGCCACATGGAAGCCACTTGAAGCCACTTAAAGGCGGCTTGAACTGTGTTGAACTGGATAGGATGCTATCCAGAAATATCCTACCCCTTGGTAGGATATTTGTGAGGTGGGGCCCGCACGAGCCCCGTCGTTTCTTTCCGCTAAGAAACGCACCCGTGAAAACCCGTCTTAATGAAAGTCAACTGACGCATTTCTTAAAATCTTAACAGACCATTTAATTGGGCTGTTTCTTTCGTAAATTAAATGAGCTGTTTCTATCGTTGAATTAATTCTACGAATTAATGGTTCGTTTCTTATCTTTTGAAATTCAAATGTTTAGTTGTGTAAATAAAATAAGGCTTAAGCTTATTTTATTTTGGGTTGAAACTTGTGGCGTGGAGAGGATTTAGAGGAAAGCGTTCTTCTTCGGCGAAGAACGCGAAGAACGCGAAGAACGCGAAGAATGTGAAAAACGCGAAGAACGCGAAGAACGTCAAACCTGCGGAGATCGACGACGCGAAGCCTTGTACCGCGACGCCAACAGATCTCCCTTCGCGACGCTTCTTCCGCGACGATCCCACCCCGCGACAACCTTCGATCGACAACAACCAAGGTAGGGGGTTGCGCTTCTTTTTATTTTCATTTTGGATTTCAACAACAACATGGATTTAATTATTATTAATTAAATCCGTATGTTCTTGGTCCTCGGAGATCGTCGACGCGACGCCCTTCTGCGGTGTGACGATCACCTCCTTCCGCGACGGTCAATTCCGCGACGACCTCGCATCCGATAGCGACGACGGGGTAGGGATTTATTTTGGGAATTACCCCTTTTCTTTTTTATATTCCCATAATTGTTTCTTTAAAAAAGTAATGAATTGGCTTTGTGAACAATTTTAAAATTTATTAAAAATGTTTTTTTTTCGTTCAAAGGAGGAACCCGTTAATGAAACAATTTTATTTCATTAAAAATTGTTTCGGATATGCGTTCATGTGTTGAGTTTTATTTCTCCCATTGTTTTTATCTAACGCGGAGGGTGCGGGTCAAACGAACACGGCCCGGCAACCCTCCGTCGTTCTTCGTGTTTTGCGGATTTGGCGGGCGACGACGGAACGTGCCGCAACGGGTGTTTGATGATTCCGCAGTGAAGGACGAGTCCCGGGAGGAGCAGCGGCGCAGGCGGGAACAAAATCAGACCACCGGAGCGATCCCGGTGGCCCGTAGAAGTCACCGGCGGTGCGGGTCGCCGGCAGCCGGGAGCGGCGGCGCCCCGGCGCGCCGCCGGACAGGCCGCCGCGACTCAGCGCGGCGGCGGCGGCACCCGCGGACCCGCGGCCGCGCGGGTCCGGTGCCCTCGGACGCGGCTGAAGCCGCGTCCCGACTCAGCGCGGCCCCACGCGGGGGGCCGCGGCACCACCAGGCCGCGGGGGCGGTGCCCCGCAGTGCCTTGGTCGTTCGGCCGCTCGGCCGAACTGGGCCGGGCCGGTACGACCGGCCGGGCCGCGCCCTGGCCGGACCGGACCAGGTCGGACCGGGTCGGGTTGACCCAGTTCAGGTCGACCCGGATCGGCGGACTCCCGGGGGGGTCGGGCCGGGTCGGCCCGGGCCCAGACCCCCGTCTTCGGACGGTTTTCGTTCAAACGCCCGTAACTTGAGCTACGGGCCTCTGAACGACGCGCCGTCAGTGGCAACGCGATCCTTGGATCGAGACGGTCGTTTCAGTTAACTATACTCAAGGTGCAACTTTCTTTTCGGGAGCCTACGTAGTTAAAACTCCGTAGTTAAGCGTGTTTGGCCTAGAGTAGTGATCAGGATGGGTGACCTCCTGGGAAGTTTCCCAGGGTGGGTGTGAGACGGAAAGGCCAATATCTAACAGATCGGGCGTCCGATTAACGCGCCGTCTGTTTCGTTGAATTCCTCTAAGTGAGACGGATCTTTTGGCATAATCCGCCCGAGGTTTGGACGCAGGTGGAGTACGGTCGGGTTGGTTTTGCCTTAAAAAAAACCAACCGGGCCCCTGGGACGAAAAAGCCAATAACTCTCAGACCGGGCGTCCGATTGACGCGCCGTATGCGACGTTGAGTTCCTGTTGTCGATACGGAACTTTTGGCATCCTCCTCCTGAGAATTGGATGCAGTTGGATAGTGGCCGGGTTGGATCGCACTGAAATCCAACCGGGCCCCTGGAACGGAAAAACTGATATCTTTCAAACCAGACGTCTGTTTGACGAACCGTCAGCGGCGTTGGTGGTTACGTTGATTAACGGTTCCTATGAGTATACCCTATGGGAGTTCGGGGTACAGTTGAGATACGGCTGGGTTTGGTTCGCTCACGAAACCAACCGGGCCCCTGGGACGAAAAGGCTAATAACTCACAGACCGGGCGTCCGATCGACGCGCCGTCTGTTGCGTTGAGACCCCTGTGACGAGGCGGTCCTTTGAGTTACTTCTTCGTGGGACCTTGAGATACTTGGAGTATCGACTTGTAGCTCGTGGAGCGGACCCTCCCAGAGACGAGCGTGCGGAGTACGGAGACCGTGTAGCCGACTGAGACCTGACGACTGCTTGACCGACTCGACTTGGAGTAGGTCGACTAGCCCAGTGGACGGAGCGCCCGGTATTTGGCGACAGACCCACGGCGGACGGAGCGCCCGGTAGTGGGCCGCAAACCCGCGGTACTCGACAGGAGGAGTACCTCTGTAGGCTATTGGGGGGAGCGCCCGGTATTTGGCGACAGACCCACAGCGGACGGAGTGCCCGGTAGTTGGCCGCAGACCCGCAGTACTCGACAGGAGGAGTACCTCAGCAGTCTTAGGTTAGTGAGCAGTACCTCGGAGTCATGACAGGACCACTGTACACTCTAGAGACGGAGCTCTTCAGTAGTTACGGTTTCGATAATGAAAATCCTGGTTTGAGCTGAGACTTTTGACCTTGTGTTTACTTCATGATTGAGATGGGTCACTTGCTAACTTAGGTATATGTATGGGCATATACCCGGGTAGTGGTTATCCGTTGATTTCACAATCCTTGTGTTTCCTCATGATTGAGATGGGTTACTTGATAACTTAGGTATATGTATGGGCATATACATAAGTAGAGGTTATCTATTGAGATCTTATTTGTGGTTATCCTTGTTGGTTTAGTGAGACCTAGAGGGTCTCGGGGTCCCTACTGAGTATCGTTATACTCACCCCTGCACGGGCTATGCCCGCACCTCGTTGTGTTGGTTGCAGACGACGACCAGTGCTGACGGAGGCCGAGTGTTCGAGGACTGGACGGTACCTGGAGGTGGACTATACGACGAGATGGTACCCGGAGGAGGACCTCACGATGAGACGGTACCCATAGGTGGACGTGACGACGAGGCGGTACCCGGAGGTGGACCACTGGGCGGGACATACTCGGAGCGGACGGCGGGACCTGAAGAGCAGAGGAGCTATCTGTACCCACCCTTCTGGTGGGATTTCCAGTGGACAGCTCAGCGTAGCAGCTTTACTTTTCAGTTGTTGTTTTCTCTTTTGAGTTGTACTTTACAGTTGGGCTTGTGTTTCCGGCCCCTTTTTACTTTCCGCACTTACTGTTGTACTCAGTTTTTATTTAGTTTTTACTTCTTTCGCTTGTACTCTGTGTGATTGTTTACTTTACAAAGGTAATGCCTTCCCTTTTTATCGGTATTTACGCCTTGGTGCTAGTCGCCAGCCCCTGGCCTATGGAAGGCGGGCTTGGGGTAGTTACGGCACGGGCCTCGAGGACGGGTCGTGACATGGGGGGTTTTCCATGGTCCATGAAGGGGGGGGGGGGGGGGGGTTCCCAAACACACAACCACTAAAAGACAACAACATCCATAAAATCTGATAATATATAAAAATAACTCATCTCCAATACAATAATACGAGTCTAGATAAAACCAGGAAATATCATAGATTAAATATAAGTCAAAAATGTAATGGATAAACTTGTCCCACTTCACCATCACCATCATCATCACCCTCATCCTCTTCCCCGTCATCATACTCGCCCGCCTTTCCCTCTCCCTTCTCCACGCCCTCGCCCTCCTCCTCACCCTCTTCACCCGCCTCGTCCTCCTCCTCTCCCTCCACATTCACATCAGACTCCTCGCCATCGTCATCATCAAGCATGAAATCATCCTGAAAACCTCTAGAAATGCCACATGGTGCACCATATGTTGAACTTATAGACGACATATACTCATCAAAAGCTGGGCTGGCCTCTACTGAATGTGTTGGATGTGGAACTTCAATAAATTTCAAAAATGCACTGTTTGCCCTAGCAGACTATTCTGCCATCTCTGTGGCCCTTTTCTCAGCCTGTTCTACATGTTTCCTAACTTTCTGTAGCTTGGTGGCACTACAGCTCATACCTGAGGAGGGCCAATACCTCTTCGGGGCTATCCTAGGTCGACAGCATACTCTGCCAGAATGCTCCTCTCCCAACACCTGATGTAAGTGATCTATTGGCCAAAAATTGTTTGGTTCTTGGGCATCGAGGGCCTCTAAAGCAGCCTATTACAAATATAAATATATAATTAAGTTAGAAAATATATATTAAAATATAAATTCAATAGATTAAAACTTACAAACTTCTACTGAGTCCCTTCATTGATGGCACTTCCATCCTTTTTTTGTCTACTCGAGCAAAATAGTTTTTCTCGAGGAACATGTCCTTCAATATTTTGTAGTTTCCTCTACAATGACATTGAAAACAAAATTTATATGAATAATTTAGAAAACTGATATATAATTGAGGAAACAAAAGAAAGTGTAAGTCATAAACCAAACTTATAAACACTTGTTATACCTGCTTTCTCTCATGATCAAGCATCGTAGTGCGTCCCAGTGTGTGGAGGTATTTTTTTGAATCAATTTTCTTCTTATTTTTTCTAGATGATTCCAAAATAAAATTCAAAAATTCAACAGATATTATTAATGAAAAACATGAAATTTATTATTTAAATACCTCAAACGTTATTAATACCTTAAACAGGGTACTCTTCCAATAAGTAATCATCTGATGATGCTGCTCTATAGGACAATCATCCACCACTAGTATCGCCTCTAACTCAGTGCTAACTCTAGCAAGCCAGACAATATACAACTCATGCATGTAGGCACTCCAATGCTCGCCTAAATCCTTTAGACGTTCCGGTCGTGCACCCTCACCATCGTGAAAATTTAATCGAAGACAAAATCAAATTATTAATACATATAAATACAAAAATAATTCATGGCATTAAATAGAACAGATTTTTAACCCATATCTCTGCTCATGTTCTATCCTTGAACTCATGTGGAAAATGTCTCCACGATAGGGGGATGACGGGAATGATGTCGGAGTATTTGGCAAGCGTCGCCAAAAAACTCCGACATTTTTTCCCTGTTTTCTCAACCATTTGGTTGTCTTCGATATAATCCACCATAACCTATGTGCAGAGGTTCCACACCGAATGCATGCGTGTACGCCCCCGCCCACACCTCCTATCAGTAGATGTATCTTTCATGAAAGAAAAAACAAATATTGTATCAAAACAATTTATAATGAAAATAAATATTTCTATAAATTTTTTTTTAGGGTTCTATAAATATAACAGTGTCGTTCGGATCGCTGAGCACCGCTGGATCCACAGAAACTGATGGAACACCCTGTGGTGGAACAGGAGTCGAAGACAATGGAATATAGAAGCTTGGAGAGACATTAGTAGAAGGAAAAGAAGATGGGACAGCTGTCTGACCTAATGCTGATTGGGGAGTGGTAATCATCGTGTGATGTGAAAATGATGGGCCAGAAGATGCAGAAGGTAGCGAAAACATGGGAGGCATAAATATCCCATGTGTCCCTAACGACACACTGGGATCAGAATATGGTAAGGATGATATCTCAGTGGGAGGGGCAGGGTCTAGTCGGGTACGCACAGCTGCTCGTCCACCTCTGGTACGAACCCTCCTTGTACCACTGGCCTGAGTACTAGGACAAGTACTAGGCTCCTCGTCGAAAAACTATCGACGTATTGGTGGATCCTACAAAAATGTTTACAGAAAAATTAATCACATGACATTATATATTCATTAAATATATCAATTTGAAATAATGTACTCACTACAGACACTAATGATGGAATTCCCAACTCCGTCATTCGACGATTGTTCTCCATCATTTAATCCTTCGTCTCTTTTCAATTGGCTTCATTTCCAGCTTTTGAAAACAAATATGTAATTAATTAGAAAAGGAAAAATAATGTGTAACACCAAAAATTAAATATATGAGGGAATAGGGGGATTCATTGGTAATTTAGCTATCAATTGTTTTAGAAGATCTTGAATGGATTTAATAAATCATAAAAGCTGTAATGTTCACCATGTTAGAAATATTGTTTGACTATGTTTGAATACAGTTCAATTCCAAACTAGAAAATGCAATTCAAATAAAACTGCAACCAATAATCATTGAAAATTCACATAATGGTCAAGTCAGCTATCAACTGTTTTAGAAGAGCTTGAATGGATTTAATAAATCATACAAGTTTTAATGTTCACCATGTTAAAAATATTGTTTTACTATGTTTGAATACAACTCAATTCCAAATTAGAAAATGCAATTGAAATAAAACTGCAACCAAAAAACATTGAAAATTCACATAATGGTAAAGTCAGATATCAATTGTTTTAGAAGAGCTTGAATGGATTTAATAAATCATACAAGTTGTAATGTCCACCAAGTTAAAAATATTGTTTGACTATGTTTGAATATAGTTGAATTCCAAATTAGAAAATGTAATTCAAATAAAACTGCAACCAATAAACCTTGAAAATTCACATAACAGTCAAGTCAGCTAAAACATATTTTTGATCAATACCAAATCAATTTAAATATTACCAACCTTAAGAACCCAACTTGAGGTAAACCAAAAGAATTGAGAACATGGATGAATGATTCTATATATTTTCAACCACAACTTCAGGTTCACAATCAACTCTGAAAATTGAGCTATTTGAGTCATTAAAAGAAATAAAAGGATTGGTTCCAATGAAACTAGGGACAATGTCAATTCCGTCATCACCATCATCAAAAATATGTCTTGGAATTACTTCAACCATGACACCAAATTCAGGTCGAAGATGGTCTTTTACATAAAAAACATGTTTAGAAATTGATTCCAACACATATGGTTCTTCGGTAGCAAGAGTGTGAGTCATATTAATTACTCGAAATCCACAATCATCAATAAATGTGCCATGTCTCATCATCCAATCAATCCAATGGCATTTCATCATTGTGACTCTTCCATGAGAGTAATAATATAATATTATTATTTTCTCAACAACTCCATAATAACCCACATTTTCATATCACGGTCTACTATCTGATGCACTGGCATAAGAATCTGTTGTGGCAGTAACCATAACACCATCATCTTGTGTCCTCATGTTCATTTCTCATTCAGTGACAATAAATTTGTACCCATTGATAACAATTGATTTACAGTCATGAACCATGGTATTAGGACCAAAATCCAAAGCTCTTATTTCCTCATAGACATAGTCAGCAGACAAACTCAATACCTACAATATAAATGACTATTAAACTTAATTAAATATTGGTATAATTATTTTAAACATTAATTTTTTTATATCTTCAATTTTAACCAAGCAGAAAACTCTTTGCTATGCAATGTCTCTCTCTTTCTCAAAGATAAATAATGATTCTTCCTATTTATCATTGTTTTATGTTCCCTGTAGATAAAAATGTGAATATTTTAACAGATTTATATGTAAGATATACATAATAAATTTAGTTATCTGATATAGTCATCGAAAAAATCACAGTTGAACAAAACTGTGCGATGTGCCATCTCCCGCTCTTC
The DNA here is from genome assembly GCA_963277665.1 of Viscum album. Lineage (NCBI taxonomy): Eukaryota > Viridiplantae > Streptophyta > Magnoliopsida > Santalales > Viscaceae > Viscum > Viscum album. The sequence goes on along the minus strand of OY728150.1, from coordinate 1,579,068,877 downwards.
ATGGCTTAATGTCTTCAATGTATATGATCCGGGAATTCCTCCTGTTTGAAGAAGTGATGGAAAACTGGTTTCAATTTTCTCATACTATTCTTCTTCATTTCTCATTGGTCTGTTCAATTTTTTAGTAAGATCTGACAAATGCATCGAGCAGAAATCCATACAATCATGAGCCAAGTAACCGTTCATGATAGAACCTTCGGGTTGATTTCTGTTTCGGACATATGAATTTAATGTGAACATATTTCTTTCAGTTGGATACATCCAATGAAAGGAAACAGGTCCTCTGAGAATTATTTTAGTGGGAATATAGATACTCAGATGCAACATGCATGTGAAAAATGATGGAGGAAATATTTTCTCTAACACACACAAAATTATAGGGGCATCTGTCAACATTTTTTGCAAGAAGGACTTGGAAAACATCTCAGCACAAAGATCTCTAAACAAATGGAACAACCAAATAACATCCACCCTTACATTATAGGACAAAATATGATGGATTGCTATTGGAAGAAACTCATGCAGTAGAATATGATAATCATGATTCTTCAAAGATTTTAGCTTCAACTCTCTTCTATTGACCCGTTTTTATATGTTGCTTGAATAGCCATCAGGAACTCTAATAGTCTCTAATACTTCCAGAAATTGTTTTTTTCTGTAGGTGTCATCACATAAGAATCATCTCAAAGTTTCCATTTATTTTCACTGATATGCACATGATGTAATTCTGTCCTGATACCCCAATCCACTGAGTCACGCCGAGATCGTAAATCATCTTTTTTCTTCACCTTGACATTTAGAATAACCGAAAGAAAAATTTCACATAGATTCTTTTCAATATGAATTACGTCTAAAAACAACGTAACAAATTGGTTGACTAATAAGTAAAATATAAAAAGATACACCTATTACTCCAATTGTAATAGGTTTCAGTGGAAACATTCTTTCTCTTTCCAGATTTCATTTGACCCTTCCCGAACGAAAAACTGAAATCTTTCAATTCATTAAGCACGTCAGTTCCCGACATACGCTGAGGTGGATCATCAGCCTCTATGGTATTATCAAATATTTGATGATTCATTCTATATGGATGATAGTATGGAAAGAATCGTCGATGTCCCATGAAACTGAAACTACAGGAATGTTTCAGTCTTCTAGATCAGGTATTCTTCATAAAAATTGGACATGACAATTTTCCCATCATGCTCCATCCATACATCATTGCATAAGATGGAAAATCATTGATCGTCCACATAAGCACAACACGCATCTGAAATATGTCTTTCAAACATGCATCGTATGTGCACACACCCACATCCCAAAGAAGTTCAAACTCTTTTATTAAAGGTTGCATGTAGACATCAATATCAATGTCGGGATCAGAAGGACCAGATATGTGTATACTCATGAAAGTGAAAGGTTTTTTCATACACAACCATGGGGGAAGATTATAATTGTGTATAAAAATTGGCCATGTGTTGTTCGTAGTAAGCATATGCCGGAACGGATTAAAACAGTCACATGAAAGACCCAGCCTCACATTACGCACATCACCTGCAAAATCAGGATGTTGAGCATCAAATCTCTTCCATGAAAATCCATTTGTAGGATGAACCAACTCATCATTAGTCTTCTTTCTCTCGGTATTATTCCATCTCATTTGTAATGATTTTTCCTCATACATAAAAATATTCTGGAGTTTGGAGATCAATAGAAAGTTCCACATTACTTTCTGTGGAATGCGGGATAGTGTTCCATCAGATTTTGACTTCTAGAGGGATGTGCCACATTTTAAACAATCATTTCGTTCAATGGTTTCCTCCCTGAATAAACTGCAACATTTCAGGAAAGCATGAATTTTGTTTCTTGAAAATCCAAGTTCCTCAACTAACTTCCATGACATATAGTGGTTTGAGGGAATATATGCATCATCTCGAAGTAAATCCTTCAAGAGGGTAAGAATTTAATTGATTGTTGTATTAGAAATCCCATACATAGTTTTTCCATGAATCAATCGGATTAAAAATTCCAGCCTTTTCATTTTATCGCATTTTCGATATACTGGGGTCGTGGAAGCATCATTCAATTTTTTTACCCTATCAATATCATCGTTTTCACTAGATTCATCAGTTGTGCTCATATCGAAGTCTTCTTGAGTCGAAATCCTTTCCTTTTCATGATGACAAATAAATAGAAACTGATCATCTAACAAATTCTCTATTTTAGTATTTTCATTTCGATCATGACCAATTTGAGATTTCAATTTCTCCCCATTGTGATACCACACAATGTAGTTTTCTTGAAAACCATTTTTGTTTATGTGGTAGATGACTTCATCATGGCTCAACCAAGGTCTACTAACACCATTGGAACATGGGCAGTGTATGCGAACACTATCTGAAGCATTGTGAAATGAAAAATCTATAAAGCTCTCCAAATTGTTTTGAAAATCGCTTGAGATCTGATCGATTTCATATATCCATCTTCTATCCATTTTGTAAAAAGAATTTATACAAGTCATTTTGTCATAAACAATTCAATAGGATTGAAATTTAATTGAAAATACATTTAAGTAAACGATAATGGAAGAAGATTCTAGTCGATGTAGTGAACTATTAAAATAATGTAAAGAACAAGTACTCATAAATTAAATTAAAATTTATTTATATTCATTTTTATTAGGTCTATAAGAAGCACATGAATTAGGTCCCATCATGTGTTATAGGCATCCCAAATCATTCACTCGTGTTTAATAACTCATTATTGACACTTGTACATACCTTTCATTACCCAATTACATCCCAATGTCAAGCGCACCCCATGGGTGAATAAATTTTAGGATTCTACAATAATGGGTTGTTCATGGCCTATATATAGATTTAATTTCATTAAGTATGCACAAAATATTTATTTTTACATTTTTATTTCTTAATAAAGTATGTCAATGATTAAAAAATTACTGAATTAAACTTGTTACTTATCTAACATTTTTATGGCTGTCTACACATGCCAGAATGGGTAGTGAAAAGAACCCCACCCCCATAAAAGTGGGTATTGGCCAAGATGGACACATAATATACAACATACAATGAGAACCATATTTTGTTGACCCTAAAGTTGTATTAGTACATTCATCTTGGGGGAAATGGAATATATGATCATGGTTAACTGATGAATTCAAAAGCTCGTATTCCATATATTGGACACTATCTATGGTAAGAAATCATGTGAGGATGGGTTTACATCATTCAATTTCTTACATGCTAGTGAGAATGAAGGCTTAAATTAATTACATGAGTTCACTGATACCATGTCAACCATTATACACACCATGTGAACCCTTATACACACCATATGAACCCTTATACCATATCGTCATTATTACAACCATTAATAACAACTTATTAAATAACATCACTTGTTAAAGATAATCAAATTGAACATAAATCAATAATAATATTGGATATATAATGTAAAATAACGTCATACAATCTTACATCCTAAATGACCACCCAAAACCATGATTAATGACCACAAAGTTCCCCTTTCGGCCAAATAAAAAGTGAAAACAAAAACACATAGATGTAGAAAAAAACATCATTTGTGTGAAGAATAATAATCTCATGGTCCTCAAGATATTTGAACCACGTAGTCCTGATTTTCGAGATTAACTTGTATCCATGGAACCATATGAGAAACACGATACAATAAATGCATTTTTCTGATTTTCCCAAGCATTTTGAGGAACACCAAATCAGTGAAAATGGTAATTGTGTTTTAAAAAGGTGATTGAATAACACATGTATGATGTCAAAGGCAGAATGATTAATGGTTATATTAGAAAAACTAATATTCACTAATATTTCGAATTTGACATTCTGTGAATTAGTTTCATGAAGATGTAAGAAGTACTAATCAGGGACCACATACTATTTGGAAAAGTTCAAGAAGATACTCCATATGTTGTATTGGGCAAAGGAAAAGTGAACAACGTGTCATTTTATAAAAATATAGATTTTGATAGAAACTTGATACATAATTGTTATGTAATACACATAGTGTACAAAAATGAAGATGAAAAAGATCTTCATGCTTGGCATGATCTTAATGAAAGGAGTGACTTTCATGAAATAATATCAATAAATATTACACAAAATTTCTTATTAGTTCATATACATGATGCTATAATATTTGAAGAAGATTAAAAAACTATGAATAATAAAAATTAGAACACTATAAAGAGACACCATGTCCTTATAAATGTAAGTGTGTAATGAAAACATTAATTGGACATACACCGATATAGGGATTTGAGTACACAATTCGTGGAATAATCATAAAATTTTACAAAATTCCTAAAAATTGGGAGCAGAGAAATTGTTGAGAATAGAAGGATATTATTTATAATAGGTGGAACTATATCCTTGATAAAATTTGGAAGGAGTCTAACCTGGTAGCTGATGATCTGATGGAAGAGGTGGGGATTCAGAAGTGCTTCTGCCAAGGAATCGCTTCTGGAGACCAGCGGAAGGGTTCTGGAATCATGGGGAGGCCACTGCCTGCATATGAAGAATTTGGTGCTTTTTTCCCAACGGTTTTTAAAAACCGTTCGGAAAAATCAATCTTTCCCAATGTTTTTATGAAACCATTTGGAGAACTAACTTTTTCCCCATCTTTCCCAATGGTTTCCTCAAAACATTGAGAAAGTGATTTTTCCCCACTTTTCCCAATGTTTTCATAAAACCATTGGGAAAAGTCACTTGTTCAAGGTCTTTACGAATGGTTTATGAAAACGGTTTGTAAAGAAAACATATACCAACAGTTCATTGAATCGTTGGTATACAAGTGTTGGGAAAAGTTCCATTTCCAGTAGTGAGAAGAACGAAATCCACCACACATAATAACACACTCTATGAGTGCCTCAGCACCCCAAGAACCCAAATCCACACTAAGCAAGGATAACACTCAACTATATATGGGTTTCACTTATCCATATCATCTATTATATTATTAATTCCATTTAAAAATAGCCAACCTATATAGGAGGGAACCGTATCATAGCTTAGGTCTAATGTCCAATCCAATATATTCCAAGGGTTTTAACCCCAAATCCCATTACTAAGCCACAACATCAATATATCCAAAGGGTTTCCACCTTAAAACATGAACTAGAGTAATAACTACCTTAAAAGTCCTGGTCAATGGAAAAATAAATGTGGGGTGATCTAAATATGAACCTACCTCCCACATAACTGAACTCGCAACATTTATCCACTCTTAGAAAATAATGAATGGTTCCTCTCATGACATCCTAGATATTAGTATATGAAAACATCTACCATGGAATCTCTACGAACCACATCAATGTAAAACCAAACTCGAGGATAATATGGTCCCTAAAGCCACAACATAATGTGACATTTAACTAGCGACTCTTCTACTGCACCCAATATCTTGGGCCATGCCTAATGAAACATCCTTTATCAGCACACAGACCACAACAAGAGAAAGATAAATAATAATGGGTTAAACCGGATCATCCAAAATCAAGTGACATGCTCGGTGCCAAAATATCGCAAATAGTAGTCAGTGGCCTCCAACTGATCCTTGATCAACAACAAACCCAAAAGGGAATCCAGGATAACAAGAACACCAGTAGGTAAATTCACAACAGTCCTCAAGACCACATTAAAATAGGCCCTTGAATAAGGTCTCCATAGAATAGTCTAGAACATGGAGAAAATCGAACATAATAAAAACCTCAACCAGGCTTCCCATCAAGAAATCCACATATGTTTTCTAACATGACCACAAGTGAAACCAAAGAACAATATGCCACTATAATTTTTTAAACAGCCGCATATGGAAACAAATGATCACTATATTTGGATCCATACTACAAAGGAATCCTCAATAACACCTCATAGTCATATTAATAACACATTAGCACTAGGTCATTACTACCATCAAAATACGTCAACCCAGTTCAGGGATCCAATAGCTCTAATCATAAACACAGGGGCTTAACCTCATCTATTCTAAATAGGATAAATTATTCAAATCATGTAGTAAAATGATATGATATTTTTATATATACTTTTTAATCCATACTTCTAAGATCCATCCAATAGGGCCTCAAAAAAAACACTATCCGACATCATAAATTCAGTCCCAGTAATGAATTCACAAGCCTCACCTGGGCCACATAGCTCACAATAAATCTCAAAGAGGATCCTTAAACCAAACCTAAATTAAATCATCAAATTAGACTCTCATAGTGAAAGACACCATCCATTTGGCCTCAATATGATGATAATATTCCACTTACATGATCTACATGAAAACTTGTACATTGTGCACTACTCATAAGTCCAATTCTGACATCAGGGTGAAAAATTGGAAAAAAATCCATAGAAGGAAAAGGTTCATTACCTTTACCCCGGATACATGGTGTGTGTCCCAAAATTCCCCTCTGGCCACCTTCTATAGGCCACTCTATGTTTACTCTTCCAATGTAGTAGGTGTGTCACCCTTGTACACGGTATGTACCACCACATAGGTTCCTTTTAAAAAGCAGTATACCCACTTAGTATATAAAATTCCTTAGAACATGGTTTGTACAATCTATACATGGTGTGAAACCCAAAATGGGTACCAAACCATTTAATTATCCATGTACTACAAATGGGTGTGTATTCTTATATGGTGTTCCCCCCACATAGGGGATAGTCATGTACATCTACACAGCCATATAACACAACATGGGATGTATAGATTAAAAGAGAACCACACTCCAAGATCCTTATACATGGAATTTACCCCCCATTACATGTCATATAGTCTTATAAACTCATTTTCTCCGATTCATTAATAACACAGGGAATGTGTTCATTAAACCACACACTACCTACATAGTTTTTCTAGAATGGAAAGCCCCCGAAATACCCGGAACATTTGATTTCAACCCAAAAAGTAGAGATGCACCTAGGGGTCCCCAATAACCCATAAATGGGATTAAAATTTATGAAAAACCAATATAAGTATTTACATCATGAAAAATATAATGTCTCTATATCCAGGAAGAAAGTACTGAAGCTTCATTTTGATATGTGATCCGCAGCTATCGCATGACCATCTGTCTTGACCCAATCTTTTTGTCATTACCTATTACTCTAAGTCTCTCTATATTGTATCTATATCCATCTCTCTTGGTCATGTATCTACCAAAGGAGGGATCTACATTTTTGACAAAATACAGGAGAAAAAGAAAAGAAAAAAATGAAAAATAGAAAAAGGGAGAAGAATAAAATGAAAAAGAAATATGAATGGAATGGTTTCTAAGCCTAGAATTGGTCCCCGAAAAAAGGATATTCCTCACCTAGGAAAATCACCCAATTATAGACTCAACCATAGAAAACATTTCTTAATATTATTCTCGATTCAAATGATATTATTTAACGAACACACATGAATAAATAATTATTTAATAAATTAAATATTAATTATTCCACAAAAATATTAATAGATTACAATTCACCCAAAAAAACATCCTTCGGTAAATACCCTAATTCTTGAACCAGCATATTAGTCCTAAAAAATATAAAATATCATCTTATAATATAACTTACCATTTTTCCATGAATAATCCCAAGAATAAAAAGGTCCAAATTTCCCCTAATTTTCACAACCTTTAATGATGTGAGTCATCACAATATCAATGAAAAGAAGTTAATTTGATTGATAATAAGATAAAATGAAATAAAAAATTCTAATTTTTAGGATATAATTTTCTTATAATATCATATTAAATTAAAATATTTTCAGATAAGGTGAAATAATTTGAGTCATGAAATCTATTACAACTTGACTAACATTTAAAAAAAACCGCTTGATTGAGTGAGAGATATAAACCAAATGTGTAATAACATTAATGAAATATATATATAGATATATAATTATTCAATAAATCCAATTGGAATCATATAAACTATATAAATAAAATTAGTCACATAATACACACATGTCTCAAAGAATGGAATATGAGACAACAAACACTTATTAATTTTGTAATTTTTAAGTCAAAATCCAGTAAGAGAGAGACCATGAAACTAAATATTTAATAACAATAAATATAATATAATATTTATAAAAAACTAATAATTTTTTTGTAGATACACCATTCCAATAAAAATATAGTGTATAATAAAAAATATGCCTTTAGTGGTGAAAACTGAGATAAGAAACTCATACCTGGTTACTCGTTCGTTTTGTGCATATTTCTAACTTTCAGAATAAAAAAAATAAGTTTTTTAGATAAATTATTAGGAATATTATCCATAAATATTTTAATAAATATGGTATATTTATTATCATATATAATTTATTTATTATTTAGTTTTTATTATGTTTTGTGAAAATTTAATCAGGTTTGACCTATTTTAGTATTTTTATCGATCGAATATGATACTGTAATAATATATTAAACACATAATATATAATTTCTGTAACCATAAAACAAGAAAAAATTTATAATTTAATGATAAAAACATTATTATTTATGTTCTCATAGTCATCCATGATGTTGTACAATGTCATTAACATGGTGGTTAAAATGACCCAAATAATAACACGCTATAAATTGATGGGTGAGTATGGTTAAAAAAGTGTATAATATCATTATAATAGTAAAATAATTATAATATATATATTTTATGAATTTATATATTATTCTATGTTTTTTAATTAATTAATTAATTTTGTGATGATAAACTAAAAACATTACTTTTTGGTTGAGGTAGTCCACACAACACATAATTTGAATTTTAATTTCTCGACGAAAGAGTGGGAATGATGGTGGAATAAAATTTTAAATTACAAATTATAATTATATTATATATTTTAAATTTATTATTAAATTATATCCTTATAACCTATGGATATATATGGTGGTGAAATACGGATGGCATCGTTTCATGAAGGCATTAGTTCTCACAAACGGATGATCAATGTTAGTTTTCTTTTCTAAGTGGATAAAATTGGGTAAATGAGTGTTTTTTCAAGAATATAGTGATAGTTTGGTATATTAATTATTATTATTACATTATATTACTATGGATATTGTGGGGTGGAAAGTGGAAGATTAATATGAAAAGGATATGTTTTAAGTAATACTTTATTTGTGACCTTGAACATTCTCTTGAAATTATCAATAGAAATAAAGGGATTTGGATATGTTATGGTTAGTAATGCCTTACAAAAATGTAAGGGATTTATATTATAGATAAATTTTTAACAGTTCTGTGTAAATTTAAAATGGGATGTGTAAATATAATAGGATGGAAGTTATCTCATTTTATAACAAAAGAGAATAAAGATTTTGTGAACAATAATTATTTTTCAATTATTTAATGACACTATTCAAAGGTCAATCATTCCAATAGTGAAAAATAATGGATTTTGGGGTGAAATAAGTTTTATAAATCCAAAAACAACTATACAACCTCAAAATTTTATGATATATTTCTTTTTAACTTATTTTTTTCTCTGATAGTTTTCTTTACACACAACCTCAGGTTTAAACAAACTGTGATATCCTATTGAATTATTGTTACATAATGTGAAATTTAACTATTATTATTTATAATTAGAAGGTATTAATAAGACTAAATAAATTATGAATTATTATTTTTGATACATGTAAATAATTAATTCATTTGTTATTAATTGATAAAAGAATTCAAATGTAAACAATTTATTTTTTTGGAAAAAAAATATTTTTGCACACAATGTCTTCTTATAATAATATATTAAATTAATCACTATTTATGAACTATTTTAAAAATATATATATTATATAGTTAATCAAAATTTATTATCATTTATATAATGTAATTTACTTGGCATTGGTTAATAATAAATCAAGTTGTATGCTAAAAAATGTCCTAAAAATGGATTTCATTGCGTTTTCACTCTTTTTATAGAATTGATTCATGGAACATATATAAATTTTATATTTAAAAAAAACTATAAATTTTTAATCATAGTTTCAAAATTTTTAAATAGACCTCTTTATTTTTGGTTATTTTTAATTATAACCATGGAAATAACATTTGTTTTTTATTATGCACATATTCATAAATATGACTTAACCCATATTTTATTTCAACATTTTTTTAATTTTCCATATGTATATGACATAAAAATAAAAAATTATGTTTACCCAGGACAAACAAAAGTTAAAACCCTTAGGTCTAAAGTCCAAAAGTGGAAGGTATATTAATAATATTGCATGTCCATGAGTTGATAAAGTGGAGGGTATGTTATTAATATTTCATGTTTGACACTCCGTCTTCACTTATTTTGAAATATGTGCTCTAGGGTTTCATAAAATACTCCATTCTGTCTCCCAAATCTAGGGTTTTTTATAGTTCATTAAGTATAAAAAATGTTCAATCTAACTTTTAATGGATACCGTCACATATACATATATGTTCTTGGACAATACAATTCTGATTCTAGAATCAAATTTATTGATTCTGGTGTTCTTTCATTTTCCCTTTTGTTGTGTTCCATATGTATTTCACATACACATAATAAATTTAGTTTACCCAGGATAACCACATGTCAAAAACCTTACCTATATACTATGTCCTGGAGTGGCGGGTATGTTAATAATCTTACACGTTTATGATTTGATAAAATTTTCATAAAATATATTATATTTAGTTTTTTCATTATTATCTCTTCCCATGATGACATCCCTCTTTTATATGTTTATAGGAACATCGAATTTTGAGGTTATATGCCTTTCATGACAACTAATGACTTGGAAGCCCAGAATAGATCAAATAATTTTCATAGGGAGCCGTGAAAGAATCTCAAGAGAGCTCATTCAGATACTTAAGGGCATCATCTAGGAGAAGTTAAAGTGATGCATTCACGGAATGATTTATTTCTAAAGCGGAAAAATCATCAAGTTATCTGTTTCATAGGATGTAATTCATATGTCGAGGTAATTTCTATTTTTAAACCATTGAATCATTTTATTGGATTACAAGAAATATCATTTGTTTTTTATTATGCACAAAAACATAAATAAGAGTTTACCCATATTTTATTTCAACAGTTTTTAATATTTTTTTATTTTTCCATATTTATTTGACATCCACAGCAAAAAAGAAATTTACCCAGGACAAACACAAGTTATAACCCTTAGGTCTGAAGTCCAGAAGTTACAGGTATGTTAATAAAATTGCATGTTTGTGAGTTGATTAAGTGTAGGGTTTTTTAATAATATTGCATGTTCGTGAGTTGATAAAGTGGAGGGTATGTTAATAATATTCTTTTATTACATATCAACTATCACTTGATGTATTTTATTACTAGTGGTAGAAGGGACAGGGCTGGGAGGGGGGGGGGGTGGTGGGAAAGGGGTTGGGCAAAGAGGAGGGGCCTGGTGGGGTTGGTGCTGGGCAGGAGGGAGGATGAGTTGGAAGGGGGGGTGCTGGGATGGGGTGACAGCAGAGGCTACTTAGGGGGCAGGGGAGGGAATTAGTTGGGAAGGTGGGAGGGGGCTGGCCATGGGTGGGGGTGGTGATGGGAAGGATAGAGGGGGAGTTGAAATGGGGGGACATGCCTGGTGGGGGTGGTGTTGGGAAGGGGGGACGAGCCTCTATAATGTTTTTTAAACATGTTTCTGGTAATTTCCTTGGTGACTTAAATATATGTATGTTCAACATGAATATGCATGTGGTTTCTGTTACATACAGGTATTTTGATCATTGATAGTGAATGATGTTCACTTATCCATTAATTTTATGATCCCCTAATTCTAAATTTTGTGTGCAGGTTCAATAGCAACATGGGGTGGGGGTGTATTACAAGGAACTCCAGGCAGATATTCAAAGTATGTGCTTATGTAATGTTATTAATTACGTTTTTATTGGCTCATTGGATGGTTTATATGAATTAGAATACACAACACATGAAGATTGGCTATCATAGACTCGATTTTTTGCTTACATAAACCAATCTTGTGAGGATATTGGTGATATTATCTTATGAATATTTCATATTTTAAAGAAGGTAATATAGTGTGTTATTGTTATTAAAATGTATCAACTTATAAACTGTTCAGTAGTTTGTGCTACATTACATTATTTTATAGTATTTTTAATTTAGTCTATAGATTTATGATTCCTAAAAAATGGTTTCCATTTTGTTTTATATAGAAATATAAATGGGATAGATAGATTGACTCCATTACTTTTAGATGATTATCTATAGTTGATGAAGTGTTAAACCATAGTGGAAAGACATTGAAGGTCCATGATGGAAGAGCTCGGCAGGGGTATGGGAGGGGGAGATCGGGGGAGGGGGAAGGGGCTGGTGTGGGAAGGGGCTGGGATGGGGGGGAGGAGGAGGTGGGAGGGTGAGCTGCTGGGAAGGGATGGGAAGACAAGATAGTTAGAGAGGAGGGGAGTGGAGGAGCTTGGTAAGGGGGAGTAAGAGGGGGGAGGAAAGGGTGGGAGGATAATCTGGTTAGTGGGTAAGGGAGGGGAGGGGAGGGGCTGGGCAGGTTAGAGGGGCGGGGAGGGGAGGGGAGGGGAGGGGAAGATGGGGGTAGGGGGCTCACGGGGGAAGTGGATGGGTTGGGGAGGAAGGGGCTGGGCAGGGGGGAGCGGAAGGGTTCAGCTGGTAGGGGGTAGGAGGAGATACTGGGAAATTGGGGGCTGAAAAGATGTGTTGGGTGGGGGGAGAGGAGGGGCTGGACAGGGGAGAGAGAACAAGTAGAGGAGTGGGGAGGGGAGTGGTAGAGATGAGCATGGGGGTAAAAGGAAAGGATGGGAAATGAGGAGGTGATAAGCTGGGCAGGGGGGATGGGAGGGGCTGGGCAGGGGGGAGGATGAGGTGGGGGTGAGCTGCTGGAAAGGGATGGAAAAAAAACTTGTTAGAGGGGAGGGGATAGATGGATCTTGGTAAGGGGGAGGAGGAGGGGGGAGGAGGATGGGGGAGGAAAGGGTGGGAGGAGAATCTGGTTAGTGGGTAGGGGATGGTAGGGGAGGGGCTAGGCAGGATGGAGGGGAGGGGTGGGGAGGGAGCTGGTGGGGGAAGAGGTTGGGCATGTGGGAGTGGTGGGGGAAGGGGCTGGGAAGGAGGGAGGCGTAGGTGGGAGGGGAGATGCTGGGATGGGGTTAGAGACAAGAATCAGAGGGGGAGGGGAAGGGTGGAGCTGGTTAGTGGTATGAGGAGGTCATGTGAAATTGGGGGGGGGGGTGACAAGTAGGGCAGGGTGGGGGAGAGGAGGGGCTGGGAAGGAGAGGGAGAACAAGTAGGGGAGTGGGGGGGAGGGGTAGAGCAGGGCATTGGGGTAAAAGGAGGGGATGGTATAAGAGGAGGTGATAAGCTGGGCAGGTGGGAGGGGAGGGGCTGGCCAGGGGGAGGGGAGGGTCTGGACATGGGGAGGGGAGAAGAGGGGCTGGGCTGGGGGATGGAGGAGGTGGGAGGGTGAGATGCTGGGAAGGGCTGTGAAGACAAGCTGGTTAGAGGAGAGGGGAGATGAGGATCGTGGTAAGGGGGAGTAGGAGGGGGTAAGAGAGAGAGGGTGGAAAGGGTGGGAGGAAAATCTGGTTAGTGGTTAGGGGAGGGGAGGGGCTGGGCATGTTGGAGGGGAGGAGAGGAGAAGAGTTTCTGCATTTTATATTAAATATGAATATACTATTACGTTTTTATTATACAAGCGTTGTTTGAAAACATATGCAATCTCACTTTTAAAATTCATATCATTTCGGTTGTAGAGGTGGAAAATATATATATATAGATATAAAAGCCATTATTGTGCAAATTTTAGTTGTGGTTTCCTTTTAACACCTTCAAGATGTGGTCCGCCGTGACCTAAATCCAGAGGTTTTTTTTCTTGAAGTCGAAACTCTTCTTTTTTATTTAGTGTTATGTTTTTCTTATTGTAACTATTGAATTTGTGGTTTATCAGGACATCCTTTTCACATCTATAAATGAGGCAGCTGATAAGAGGCTCCTAGATATTGGAATTTATGACTTTATTAGGCTAGGTAAGAATTGATGATTCTCATTGATGTTTTTATTCTTTATGTCATTCTATACATTTTTAGTTCATGTAATGATGATTCTTTATTTTGTTTGTTTAGTATTTCAAAATTTATATTCATTACTTTTTATTGATATAATCTGATATCGTAGGAGATGATACATTTCATTGTGCAATTCCTTTTGTTACATTTATTTTTTATTTTCATTTAATATTGTTATCTATTATTTACATTGCATGGTTGACAAATTTATATTGATAGGTAACTATTTTCTATCATTTCTTCTCATATTATAGATCACATGATTAGATTTTTCAAAATAATTTTGATGATATTTTCATTGATAAATGGTTACTTTATTTAAATAGAGAGGTCGACAGTTAATTCTTCTTTTACTATATACAATTAATTGTATTGATATTTCTTTTTATATGAAATATGCATAAACTATTACGTTTTTATTATACATGCATTGTTTGCAAACATATGCAATCTCACTTTTAAAATCCATCTCATTTATATTGCAGTGGTAGGAAATATACAAGGAAATATTAAAATCCATTATTGTGCAGATTTTAATTGTGGTTTCTTTTTGTCATCATTAAGGTGTTGTGTGCCATGAACTAAAGACAAAGGTTTTTATTCATGAAACCAAAACTCTTCTTTTTTATTTATTGTTATATTTTTCGTAGTGTAACTATTTTATTTTTTTTTTAGCTAAAATTACTTTCCACATCTATAAATGAAGAAGCTGATATAAAGCTCAAGGATATTGGCCTTTCTGACTTTATTAAGCCATGTAATAATTGATGAAGCTCATTGATTTTTTATTCATTATTTCATTCTCTATATTTTTAGCTCATTTAATGATGATATTATTATTTTTTGTTTAATATTACAAAATTTATATTCATTACTTTTTATTGATATAATCTGACATCATATGAGGTGATAATTTTCATTGTGCAATTTCTTTTGTAACATTTATTTGTTATTTTCATTTAATATTATTATCCATTTTTTACATTGCATGTTTGTCAAATTTATATTGATTGGTTGTTGTTTTCTATTATGTCTTCTCATATTGTAGATCCGTTGAATTGATTTTTCACAAAAACTATGATGTTGTTTTCAATGATAATTTGTTATTTTATTTAAATTTAAATGTCCATAGTTAATGCATTTTTTCTTTATATAATTAATTCTATTGATACTCCATTTTATATTAAATATACA
Source organism: Viscum album (assembly GCA_963277665.1). Classification (NCBI taxonomy): domain Eukaryota; kingdom Viridiplantae; phylum Streptophyta; class Magnoliopsida; order Santalales; family Viscaceae; genus Viscum; species Viscum album. Next base: position 1,579,053,575 of record OY728150.1, on the reverse strand, counting down.
TATACGATTAATTTTTTATTATACATGAATTTTTTGAAAACATATGAAATATCACTTTTAAAATCCATCTCATTTCTATTGCAGATGTGGAAAATATATAGATAAAGATGTGATAGCCATTGTTGTGCAGATTTTAATTATGGTTTCCTTTTGTTATCTTCAAGGTGTTGCGCACTGTGACTGAAAGTAATTTAATGGTGTTATCATATTTTATCCACTTCTATTCTATTTTTATGCACCAAGACTTTGTGAAATACAGTATATGTGAAGTATCTATGTAATAAAATATCATTTCATCCTCTGTTTGTATTATCTACAATAAATATATTGGATTTCTGTAATCTGCAATATAGTATCTGTGAAGTTTCTGTGCAGTATCTGTGCAATACATTATCTGTGTAGCATATGTTTTCTCCAAAAACTAAATTCCATGTCCATTTATGTTTTCTACATAATGTAACATATTCTTATGTCCATTTTTAACTGAAATATAGTATTGGAAATAATTTTCTGCAACAATTACATTGGATTTTTTCATTCATCTCAGTTTATGTTTTCTCCAATACTGATTACAATGGTTCTTTTTTCTATTCCTTATATAGTGGTAGGATCCTGAATAATGTTCATCAACCTTGCATTCTACGAGAGGAATGCAGGAGGAGTCGCACATATGACTGTGAGAGGAATGTAGGAGGAGTTGTAATTTCAACATTCTTGTTCATTTTATTTTCAAATACATTCAATATTAATATAAAGTTTTATGTTTTATAAATAGTAATCTATAAATAATAATAAGAATTATTTTAGTTCTGTGCATCACATGGGTGGATTACTAGTTATTTTAAATATATATTTATATATATATTATATATTTAGTCGATTTTTTTATCATTTATAAAATGGAATTTACAAGGATTTGGTTAACAATAAATCATTTTGTATGCTAAAAAATTTCCAAATAAATTTATTTCATTGAGTTTTCACCCATTTTATAGAATTGATTCTTGAAACATATTTAAATTTTATATTTAAAAAAATATTCCAAATTTTTAATCATCGATTCTAATTTTTTAAATAGACATATTTTTTGGTAATTTTGAATTATAATCGTGGTAAATATTTGTCACCTTTGTTTGGGTAAAATGAGTAAAACATGGTTAAAACTATTGGATAAGACTAATAAATCTACAAAACAGATGCCTATAATTTATTTTATTGGATCCTTTAAAACATAAGAATATGTTATTCAAAAGTTTGGTATTTTATTTATGCAATCCTTTGATAATTCCATTAATAATATTTTAAGTAAATAATGAATAAAAAATGTCACTTTCTATATTCTAATATCTCTATTGTTTTTGATTAAGGAAAAATATGTAATTTTTTATTAGATATAGTACTTAGAAATATTAAATAATTTTATTTTCATGGTAATTTATTTTTCAGTTTTATCAGTAAAATAAATACCATAAATTTTTATGTAATACCAAGACAATACATGTTCAAGTAATATAACTATAAAGTAAACAATATTAAAAATATTTAAAGTAAGAAATTTTTTAAGAATTATGATCTTCCAAAAAAAATTGATAAATATAATATATTAGTGATGTTTTAAAAACCAATTCAAATCCCATTTATATCACATTCTATTTTAAATAAAAATATGTGAATAGTCCCAATAATGACTTGAATGGTATGTCTTGATATTTAATATCTTGTTTAATCTTTTAATTTTTTTTAAAAAATTTTTTCTTATCCATATTAATGGGATAATTTATATCATATCAACCTATTTCCACATATGGTTCACTTTTTATTTTATAGTAACCCTCATGACCCGTGAAGATTAAAAAATTTTATATCATAGTAATTATCAAAAGGGTTAACAGGGGTTAAAATTAATATTTAATGGTAAAAACACCTAAATTTATATAAATTATATTTAATGAGTATATATAGATTAATATTAAACATATATTTGAAAAATATAATTTTATTTTAATTTATATTAATTTAACACTTTGGGTAGTTCTAAGTGTTCTCCTCATCTCACTTATAAAAGGGAAACTCCTCTTCTTCTTTAATAAATTTAATTGATCTCTATATATCTAAAAAGAAATTCCAAAATACCATCCCATATTTCTTAAACACCTTATATATTATATGTTATATCATAAATTTTTTCCTTTAATGGTTTAAGGTATAATCCAAAGAATTTTTTGTAATAAAGATTTATAACTATAAACCGAGTAATTCCAATTTAATGTCTTTTTTTGTATTCTCTAAATCTATGGTATCCATTATAAACAAATGAATTAAATATATTAATTATAATTAATTGTTATTATGATGATATAATAATATTTATCCATTCCATTACCATCCAATAGAATTATTCTTTATTTTTCTTTTTCTTCATCTATTAAAAAATGGAAACATCAGTGGTACATACATATGGATTACTGTGTTCGAGAAGTGAAGTAGTTAATTTTTATCACCAATTTATATGAAGAGATATAAATATTTATATAATAATTAAATATGATACTAATTACATTACTAATATAGATTATATGTCGGAACGATGATCAATGTACAAGGACATGGATTTCCAAACCAAAACGAACATGAAAAACGAAGCAGTTATGACACAAAAGAATGATTTTAATAAAGAAATTGTTAATATATAAGAGATAATATGATATAAGTAAATAATATATGATATTATATATATGAGTGTGGTTATATACTAGATGTATAATAAATATATATTTATTAAATAGGTTCTTCCAAAATGTATGGAGTAAGATAAAACAGGAGGTAATATATTTATTTTTCAATATCATTTTAACTAAGATTTTTTATTCCTGACATTACATTGATGAAATTAATTAATAATTATCTAATAAACCATTTTTATATTCTTCTACTCTATTTTTTATTGTTTTTTGAAGTTTTATTATCATTTTTTTCACTTTGGTACACAAAATTTTTCAGAAATAGTTTTTAAGAAAATATGAACTTATTTCTCCTCTCTTGGTCAGGAATCATTCTCTATATTCATGTTCTATTAAAATTTTAATGATTATTTTACCATTATCCTATGATTTTTAAATTCATTTCCACCCATGATTTAACTTTTCATAAAATTAGGAAAAATATTCTTCTTTCATGTTACAAATGTGGTGATGTTTACCAAAGGTATGAAAAATATCATTGTTCTAAACTGTTATAGTATGAATGGAATGTCATTCCATCATTGAAGATCATTTTTTTAAACATTTTTTACGATTTTACATCGTTATTTTCAAATAAATTTACTTTCATACTATTTTTTAAATCATTATATTTTAAATAATTTATTTCAAAATAAAAAGGGTACTTTACTCCGGAAATATAATAGTTATTTGGGATTGTTTACTCGATGATAAAATAATTTGATGTTAATTATTTCTTATTTGGGATACGGTCTGATGACTACATCCTTAATCCTTTTATGGTGGTTTTATGATTACGATTATGAGATACTAATAAAAAATAGTTTATTTTAAATGGGGTTTTTCTATTATGATTATTTTATGTTCTTGTGGAATATATATTAATAGGATTTTGATTATGTGTTTGGTGGGCCTAAAATTATATAACACTTAAATGTATTGGATAATGATTATAGAGTTAGGAAACTCCTAAGACATGGTATACCTATAAAAATAATAAGATCTGATGAAGTTAAGAACCTCCTAATAGTTAATGGAGTTAACAAACTCTTAAGAGATGATGGAGTTACCTAGATATAAGTTAATACTAATAGAATTTTTGAATTATATTATTTTGATTATTCCATGATGAATATATGGATCCCCATGATTTATTATGATTAATCCTTTGATTGAGCTAAAAAATTATTATTAAATGCCCAAATTTTTATGATATGATATTATAGTTCATGGTTGACTTATGAAGATTCATCACTCTATGATTCATGTATTTTAAAATAATAAAATTTTCTCCCATGATTATTTTTAATGAAAAATGATATATTGGATGTGAACTTCATATGTTTTGATCATGATCTCATACCCTTATGCATATATTATTCTTGTATATATTCATATAATGATATCTATCATATTTACCCTTACTAATTATTTGAGGTCACCAATTCCTATGTTTCCCTACCCCACATTATGAGGAAAGGTTTTATGTAGGGTATGTCTATGTAGTGAACTATGTATGATTAAATTTATAAGATATGATGAAGATCATTCATAAAAAAACTATTTTATGTATCTAGGTTACAAAGACACTAATCATTTATGATTATTGGTTATATATTGTAATTATATATATATATATTATTCATCTAAAATGATGTAATATTTATGTATGTTATTATCAGGCTTCCTCAGTTAGTATTATCAAATGGATTAGTTATTTGTTTGAAAACCATGATGATAAGTTGATGTAAAGGATAACATCTTAAAGATTCAATAAATTATTGACTGTGTGGTTTTTATAAAGAAAATAAATACATTTATGGATACTACAAATTTTATATAGTTTTGAGATAGATTCACTTAAGGATATAAAATAAAAAAGTGTGAATTGGGTATTCACTCAGTCAATCATTTCAAAATTTCTGGGCCTAAGATATCTCACCTTGATAGACAGTATCATGGGATATTATTGGGTTTATTTAAATTCTTTGTATTAACCATTTTGATGGATTTTAATACATAATGACCACAGATGACCTTGGTTAAACCTATCATTGTTTTTTAAAAAAAGAGGATGGAATGGTTTGAACAAACTAACTATGATTTTTCATGATTACATGTTTACCTACAATGAAAATTGGTTCCCACCCTATTCCTTTTTTTGACAATTCCTAGACCTAGGGGGAATCAAGTAAAGAATCAATTTTATAGTTAGTGAAATAATCACACGTAATAGAAACCAAATGATATGTGATTTGGGATATGAAATCTATAGTTTTTTCTCACCCAACTATCTAAAGATATTAATAGAATCATGAATCATATAGAGCTCTTAAATGGGTAAAGGAAGGATAAACTTATTTTTGAGTCTTTTATAAGGTAACATTAAAACTTCCTTTAATGGTTCATCTTATACCCTTATTATTATGAAATAGATCAATGCTATCAAGAATATATATTCTTTTATCTAATAATCATATGATTTGAATTCTATTTTGGTCATGTATAATTTAGAATGTATATATGATCAATGGTGTGATTTTATACAGAATATGGGGAAAATGGAGAAAAATAACTGCATGAAATGGGAAGAGTTCAAGAAGGTATTTTACAATAATTAATTACTATTAACTCTTCACAAAATAATTTAAAGTTATATCTAGGAGCTAAATAAGAAATATGATAAATCCATTAGTAACTATGATTTAAATTTCACTAAGCATGTAAGGTATACTTTCAATTTTATCATCAATCCAAAAAACAATATTGAATATTTCTTTAGTGTCTTGAGACAAAGTATCTGAATGTCATTATTCATAAGATAGATAGATTTCGGTAAAGAAATCATTATATGTTATATCAAGATTTAAATTATAATTAGATACTCTCAATTACTTATTGTTTTGGGGAAAAAAATGTACAGACGTAATTTCTAGTAAATTCAAATCAGTTATCCGATGTAAAAAAAATTTAATTTTAATTCATTCTAGAAGCATAGAAGGAATCATAGAGTAAATTTTCTTATGGGTTCTGTAAAAAATTTTAATTGTGAAAAACTAGTCCATCAAGAAAATTAATACAAAAGTGTTATAAAGAGGCTAGAAAATGAAAGGAATATTGTGAAAGTTCATCTAAATGCACCTTACACACTTGAATTCCTTAATTTCTATGGGTATATACATTATGCTCAACAATTCTTGAATTTGAGGGTTAATGATGAAAATTGGTGTCAGTAACCTATTATAACAATAGATAATGGGAATGATCTTTTGACCACATCTACTGAAGTGGGTTGTGATAATGAAGAGTTGAAATGTACCATTAGCATCCAATTTAAATTTATAAATTTCGTATATAAATATAAATCTAAACACTGCTTTAAATATAAATTATTTATTAATGGTAACATGTCACCTCATCAATGATTATATGTTGAGTTAGTGGTAAAAACTCATAATGGTACAATTATTTCAAATCAATTATATATATCATATCCAATAGATAATTTTAAAATATACATCTCGTAAATATTTTGTTTCTTTCTATTATAGAATTTGATGTGATTTTGGGAATAGATTGGATCTCTCTATATAGAGCTAATACAGATTTTTTAGGAAGGGAAGTAATGTTGTTTATTCCAAATAAACCTATGATTATAATTTAGTTTGAGTATGAATGTGAACTTTCTATATAATTTACTTCCTTTATATATATCTTACTAACTATTCGTGTAGGATATTTGTCTCAAATGGATTGTGAGAAACTAAATAGGGAAGGTATACCTATTTTTTATGAATATTCTAATCTATTTCTTGAATATTTTCTTATTCCTCACTGAAAACATGATATTGAGGTCTCACTATAACTCATACCTCTAAATACAACTATTTTAATAAATAAATATCTAATGGCCCAGGTGGAGTTAGAGTAATTGAATAAGTTCCTCTAGAAGAATATTGAAAGGGATTTATAAACCCTATTTAATCACAATGTTGTGAACCTATTGTTATTTTTAAATACATTTCAATCAATGCATATTTAAAATAATTATCGAGAACATAAAAATTTCACTATCAAAAAACAAGTATTCAATTGTCTGTATTGAAATTTTTTTTGAAATACTATACTGAGGACAATATTCTATAATATTTATCTTTGATCTTGATATCAATAATTAATGGTTAAGGAGGATATATAAAAGATAGAACACCATATTTAGTATGATCATTATGAATTTATTGAGATTCCATTTGGTCATAAAATTGTCCCATTATATTTTTGGATTAAATGAATCTGGACTTTAGATATTACCATTACCTCCTTGTGGTAGTTTTTATAGATGTTATTCATATAAATTACAAGAGAAATGAAGAGAATAAATAATATTTCGAGTGTCTTATTAAGGCCCTAATGAAGTATAATATTTATTTTAAATTTATAATGTGTGAATTATTTCTATGAAAAAAACATTCTTTTTGTATATAATCTAATGTGAGGCTATATTGGTGGATTTTTAATGATGAGAGTTATTGAACAATGACCCAGAACATCTATAATAACTATGATATGTTGTAATCATGGGTTAGAATGATAATACTAGATCTTTTTGAGATATTCCCCTCACCTATATATTTCCAAAACCCTTTTTATAAAAATGGGTGAAAAATTATTTTAGATAGATGAATACAATGAAAATATCAAGGAGATTAATAAAAGGCTGGTCATTACATCTATGATTGCACTACTCTCCAGTGGATAAGGGTTTGTGATCTACAATGCTAAATCAAATAAGGTACTATGATGTTTACTCATGAATAATAATATATTGATATCTTATGCCTCGTGGTAATTGTAAATTCATGAGAAAAATTATCAACTCATGATTTACAGCTGAAAATGGTAATTGTTTAATTAAAGATACAGAGGAAATATGGTTATAGTGAAGGGTGAGACATATATATATAAATAGATCATAAAATCCAGAATTATTTATTAACATAAAAGAGTTTATTATGTTTTAGAGACTATGGTTAGAGCAGATTATTGATTTTGAATTCTCAATACACTACCACACTAGGAAAGAAAACAGGGTAGCTAAGGCTCTAAGTCAGAGAGACTATGCTAGTTTTTCCATGATGGGTATTGAAGGAGATCTAACATTTATGCATTTTTTGAAGTCAGATCTTGAAATCTTGAGGAAATGATACATATGATATCTTTCTCAAATTAATGTTCAACCATCCATCCATTTGAGGATTAGAGAGAAGAAGAAGGAAATTTGCAATAATAGATAAATGTGATATATATTACCAAGTTCAACCATTATTTTGATAGGAAAAGAAGGATTAGAAATAGATTATTTATCCCATAAAAACCATATTTGACGGATTTTTTTGATATAACTAATGACTCCACATTATCTATTCATCATATAAGTATGAAGATTCATAGAAATATGAAAGAGTATTTATAGTTAGATAATTTGAAAATGGATATTGCAGAGCATATATATTGATGATGAGAGTGTAAAAAAGTTATGATAGAGAGATATTTTTATAATATTATGTTATAAACAATACCCATAATATATTTTAAATGGGAAAACATCACCTTGTATTTCATCATTAAACACCCCAAAACATCAAAAGTCTATCATTATATTTTGTGTATAAATGATCGACTTATGAAATCAGAAAATTTTATTTCGATTAGATAATATTTATATCCTAATTATATTTCTAGGATATATATTAATGAATTGGTAAGATTCCATTGAGTAACACATTATATTTTATTGGATAAGGATTCGAGGTTTACCAAGAACTTCTAGAGAAATCTTCCATAGGCTCAAGATAAAAAAGTTGAGTCTTAGTAAAATATATTATCCCTAGAAAAATTTTCAACATTAAAGGACCATTAAAACATTATATGAACTTCTTTAGAGCTTGTTCAATGGATTTAATGGTTTTTGAGATCAAAACCTTCATTTGGTGGAGTTTTCATACAATAATAACTTTTACTAGAGTATTTATATGGATCTGTACATAGCTATAAATGTTTGGAAGGAAATTACTTCATCATTCAAGGATGAAGTTGGAAAATGAAATATATTGGGTCTTTAACTAGGCAAAAAATGATAGAGAATGTTAGATTAATTCAGTAGCACATCAAGGGAGCTCAGAGTTGGTATAAGTGTTATTATAAAAAGAATATATTAAATCAGGAGTTCATAGTTGATGCTTCTATATTCCTATGAAAATATTCTAAGCAATATGTTATGATATTTGTAAATAATAGATGTATGAGACTCATATATATTGATCTCTAGATTTTTTTTGATTTTTTGAGACGATATCATATCACATGCTTCATCCACTAAATCTATCTCATGTTCACTCTATGTTTTATGTATCTCTCCAATGGTAGAACATTCCTGATCATTCACATGAACTGAACATAGATTTCATACCACTATATAATGATATATCATTTTAATAATAAATCCTGATGATTTTTTATCTAATAAATAAAATTATAAGGAACAATACAACTTCCATGGTCCATGGTTTCTAGAAAAAACCAAAATTTAAAGAAGCTGTGTAGGAACTAGGGGATATGATTTGGTAGAAGAATCCTAACTTGTTTATATTCGAGTGATGTAATTTTAATGGAAATTTTTTTATATGTGAGGAATTATGTAGCACCCTGATATTCTATGATATATTTATCTTCAAATAAATATTATTTCATTGATATATTTATTCACACACAACACTAGGTTTAAACGAACTATGATATAATATGGGATGATTATTATTTAATGTGATAATTATCACCTAATATTTGGGTTGGAGTGTATGACTTGTACTAAATAAATTATTGAAATCTATTTTTCTACACCAGTATAGAAAAAAATCATTGGTTATTCGTTGGTAAAGGTTTTTTAAAGTAAAAAAGAGATATTTTCTTGAAACAAAATATTCTTATACACGCAATGTGTTATTATATTAAAAAATTAATTAAATATATTTTTTTGAATTAGTTTAATAAATATTATATACCATATATTCAAAAACGTATTTTAAAATTCATCTAATGGTATTTACCAATCATGGGAAAAGAATACATTACATTTTAATTATAAAAATAGATTTTTTTTAAAATGGTTTTCATTGTGTATTAGACGCATATTTTAAAATGAATTTCAACAAATTTTATATAATTAATATTCAAAAATGGATTCAAATTTTTTTATTATGTGGTTATAATTTGTTAAATAGAAACCTTTTATTATGGGTAATTATGAATAGTTACAATGGTAAATATGTGTCGCCCTAGTAAGAGGAAATAAGTAAAATATTGTTAAAACTATGGGATAAGGCCTTAAAATCACCAAAAGACATGAATTTATTTATTTGGATATATTCCTTTTGACTTTAATCATATTCTATTTATTTTTTGGAAATTTTTTTCACATTCATTTGACAATTAGATTAATCTTATTTTATTTAAAGGATAAATACAACATGTATCTATTTTTATTTTAATATCTCTAATATTTTTTATAGGGATACATAGAGGCTATTTTAATTGAAAATAGTTATTAGAAATATTAATTAATTTTTTTATGATGTTAATATGTTTGAAATTTTTATTTATGTTATAATTACCTTAAATGTTTACGCAACCCTGACATAATTCTTATTCAAGTAATAAAAAAAATAAATGAATTTTAAAAATTCCAAAAAATATTAAAATATGGATGAATTATTATGTTGTAAATTTTCTTAGACAATTATATCATATTAATGTTGATTTAAATTTTTATTTTAATTACATTTCTATCTATTTTCCTTTAAAATATAACTCTATGAATATTCCAAAAAATTTAATCACATGTGTCTAATGTTAAATAAAATTTTACTAAATTATTTATATTCTTTTAAAGATAATATTAGAAAAATTTAGTGGGATATATATGAAAATATCAACCATTCTCCAATTATCTGTCCCCTATCCTTTTATTGTAACTTTCATGACCCCTAAACTGTATGAAATTTGATATCGCAGTGATCATCAAATGGGTATACCATGGGTTAAAACACAGAGATAAGGTTTAAAACATCAGATAAACGTGTATAAATTTTATATTAAGAGTTTATTAAGACTAAAAATAATCCAATATTGTAAATATTTTAAATTTGTTTCACATGAAAAATAAAATTACTTCATATTAAGTTAATACATTAAGTAATTCTAAAGTAGCCCCTCCCCTGACTTATAAAAGGGAACATCATATTTTCCTTTAATAAAAAATTTTCAACTTTTTTACTTATAAAACACCATTACTAATACCATTATATATTCCTTAAATACATCATAGAGCTTATTGTATTACAAAAATTCCAACTTTCAGGGTATATGGTGTAATCCAATTTAGGTTAGTAAACTGAGAGGTATAACACTTAATAAAGTACTTCAAATTTTATTTATTCTTATAATTTCTATAAATATATTGTATACATTGTTAAAAAATGAATTTTCAATATTAAAATGAATTAATTATTATTTTTATGATGAAATAACCATTATAATCCTATTTTCCATCCTATGGGAAAAGAAACTGTCACTCGTGTGTATATATGGACCACCACCTCCACGAAGTGATGCATTTCATTTTTCAGAAATGATTAAATTTAATGGTTATAAGGATGGATTTATTGAATATATAAAATAATTATTATATTTCTATAAAATTTAATTATTAATTAATATTCGTTCATTCTATCCATTGAATATTAGAAACATCACTATTGCATACGTATAAATTAATGTATCCAAAATGTGATATAATTCATTTTTAATCACCAATTTTTATGATTAGATATAAAAGTGTGTGTGATGATTAAATATAATAATAAATTTGTTATTATCAATATGGAGATTATGGTACCATGATCAAAGTACATATTTTGGGACTATTAAACAAAAACATTCATGAAAAAAAGAGGAATTATCACCCAAAACAACGATTTTAATAAAGAAATGTTCATAAACAGCTGATAAGATGTTATAAGTAAATATCTTATGGTGTTATATATATGAACATGTTTAAGTAATACATTTATAAAAAAATAAAATTATTATATTGGTGGTTCAATCATGTATGAAGTAAGATAAGACTAGAAATAATGAATTTATGTTTCAATCTCATTTTTATCATAATTATGTATGTTTGAAATTTTATTGAGTGAAATTATATGATCATTAACTAATAACCTCTATAATTTCCTTTTCATATAATATATTTTATATTTTGAATCTTTAGAACCATTTCCATCTCTTTAGTGCTCAAAATACTTCAAAAAATGTTTTTAAGAAGTGTTAGCCTTCACTACAACAAAACTAGCCTTAAGAGTACTAGTATTTATCAATGCTAAAAAATAGGTTTAAATGGAATATTAATCAATGATAAAGAAAGCGATGATAAATTCAACCTTTTATCGACTCTTGTTTTAGCACTGATAAAGGGAACCTCTCTTAGTTCTTTATTTTTAGCAATGATATATGGAACCCTTATCAAAGACTTATTTTTTGCAATCATAAATATTTATTTCATCAGTGATTTTTTCGCAGTAATAATGGTATGAATAAATAAAATGAAATAATTAAATAAATTTAAAATAAAAATTGAGTTTATTAAAAAAATAGAAATTTCATTAATTAAAAAATTATTTATAAAAATGACTAAATTCAATATACATTATTAAATATCAAAATTGTTCTTATTTGGATAATTATGTTAATTAATTTAAATAAATTTTATATATTTAATATATAAATATATATTAATGTATTTAAATATCATTTATATATTACAATTTTTTTCATGTTACATTAAATAGTTATTTATTTATTAAATAATGGATTATAATTAAATATTAATAAGAATAAAAAATATTAATTAATTTCATAATACTCGACATATAATTGAATGTCATTTGATTTTTCAATTTAATATAGATCAAATGTGTGTTATATTGATTTCAAATATACACAATTAATGCATTTTTATATACAATGAACACACATAAAACTTATCCATTTTTTGACTTTTGTTAAACTGTAATTATTATTAATTTATTCAATTTCACTTAATATTTCCATATACGAATTCACATAAAATTATATATTCATTGATAATGTTCAAATAATATTTGTACAAAAAATAATTATAAATAAATATATTTATAAAAGTACATTTATAATATTTATATATGTAAATTTACTATATCTATAAAATTTTTTATTTATAATTATAAATAAAAAAATATTTTTTGAAATGTATTTATAAAATTGTAAATAAAATTATATATGTATTAAGAAAATTATTAAATTTATATTATATTTTCATAAATAATGAATATATTTACTGTATTTATATTTATATTTATTTATTAAATATATATATTTATAAATATATAATTATATAATTATATATAATGATATAAATTTTATTTTTTAAAAATATTACATTTATTCTAAATAAATAATTATAAAATTATAATATATGTATTTAAAAAGGAACATATTTACTATATTTATATTTATATATATTTATTAAGTATATATAAATATTTACAATAATTTAATTATAATTATAATTTTAAATCCCTTATCATCGGTGAAGTAATAAGAACTAATAAAATATACATTACCGATGTTTTTTAGTGTAGATAAAGATTGATTTTATCAGTGATTTTTTAGCGCTGATAAATTCTCATCTTTATCAGTGTTCTTTGTAAGAATTTTTAAATGTGTATCGACCTATTTTAAAACCCTAACCATTTTGAAACCGATCACTATATCATAAGGTTTCCTTGGAATACACCCAATGTTGGTGCTACACTTTGTTGAATCGAACTCAAATCACACCACTCAACTGCATCCTGTAGCTCAAACATTTTGTCTGAAATTTGGTGTTCAACAATAGTTAGGGTTTCGAAAGTGGGTATCATGTTATCTTCTACCAAGTGAGGTAGGCCTTCTAATTTTGTTTTTTTTTAATTTTTTAGTTTTTTATTTATTCTTCTATGTTGTTTTATGATATGTTGTTTATGATCCATCTTTTATGTTTTGTTTGTGATCAGCTGTTTAGGGAATGATTTGTGGTCTTCTGTTTGTCTTAACTACTAATGTACTATCCATTTTTTATATATTACATTGAACCTTTGATTTATTCATCTTTTTTCTCCTATTTTTTATATATTCTTAGTAAATAAGTTTTTCATATTTGTATATAAATGTGTATAAATTTTCACGTATATTATTGTTTATTAAAGTGATGTTTGTTCCTCTATTGGTTATATGTATCATAGGATCTAGTAACTTTTAGAAATGATTGTGGTTCCTTGTATTATTATGGAGAAGATTCAAAGGAGTCATCCCCAGTTATGAACATGAGGTTTTATAAAATCAATCCTTCTCTTTTTGAATCATTATGGTGCCTTTAGTTCATGCTTTGTTTGAATATCAGCATTTTAATCTATTTGATATTTCTTATATACTATAAGTGAGTTGTTATACTAGTGTGATATGTTTGTGTGTTTATATAACTATTTCATAATTTTTTTACTAATTTTTTTGTCTAAAAGGTATGCCTATATTGGGTAATTATTATTTTGGATATGCATGTCAAATGACCCCAGGGGCCCTATTTGAATTTTGTTCGACCTCCTGTACTAATTGTTTCAATTAAGGGGGGACCACCTCCCATTTACTGTTTTTTGCACCCAAATTCTAAACCACCCTTTAGTTAATTTGAGTTACATTATGGGTCATACAATGATCAAACTTGGTGTTGTTTATGTAATTTAGGCTTGGGTCATTACATTATCCATCTTCGAGTTTACAGATATAAAGTATAGTGATAATGGCATTTGTTATTTTCCTTTATCTCCCTATCATTATAATATTATTCATGATGAATCAATATAGTGTATCCATCCATGTCCTTATCCTGTATCATTAGATCATAGACATAACTAATAATACGACTCATCATAAATGTGTTTCATCCCATATGTCCATTCTATATGAATTATTCTCACCCTCACTCTCTCTACATGGTGAATAATCATGTATACTGGATTAAACAAAATAACATTTATTTTTGGTATAATATAATGTGTTATTATTTTCACTACTTATAAATGTTTTCACTTGATATTAGATCCAATTTATTCAATTTAGATCATAATGAAAGTGATGTATTCATGTAACTTTCCAATATCTAAAAAAATGAAATTATATTTATTACATTTTAATTACTTCTTATTGTGTTGTTATTAATGATTATATTATTTCTCCCACTATTTTTTCAAATCCTAACTACACTTAATATAGTATTTGGAATATCTAGGTGCTAAGATTTTTTAGTATAAATGAGCATATTTCCCTTTTCATAACCCAAATGAGAATTAGAGAGGGAGTAGTATCCCAATCCCTGAGAGACGACACCAAATTTAAAAACAGGCATACACGTTTTGAAAATAATTTCCCTAAATGTAATATTAATCACTATAACCACGATTTATTCATTTCTTCAAATGCAGAAAAATCTTACAAAAATGAATGATAGTTCTCTCCCTTTTATGATTAGATTTATTTCATGATCCATGAAGCTAGTGATCAACTTGATTGAATAATAGTTTTTTATTATTGTTCCGAATATTTGAGTTTCTTATTACTCCATAATTTATTATATTATATTTTCATTTTTTTTAGGTGATTTAAAAAATATTTTATGTGGATTAATTATTTTATTAAATTCAATAAACCATTTTCATGAACATAATAAAATTCTGTAAAAAAATTTGTGTTTTTCTTAATGTAATTGTCTATAACAACCACTTTTTGATAATTAATATCTTGTGGGTATTTATATATATATTGTGTAAAATTATTCATAGTGAACCTAATTGGATGGATATGAAACAAAAATGGTTTCATATTAATCATTTGAAAATCTAATATGAATATGGAGTTAAAGAGTTCATCAAGTATGCAAGAGAAAATGCAGTCGACCCTTCAAAAATCATCTATTTGTGTTTACATTGCTGTTATTCAAGACAAATTAGATCTGATGTATTGGATGGAAATTTTATTTTTTTATATAATATATCAATGCTATAAATGATGGACTAAACAAGGGGAAATATCTGTACATCGATTGGGATAACACTACTATTTATGAATCATTTGATACGAATACATTTGTACGAGATGATGAAGATTGCATGGAAGAAATGAAAATGGAAATGGAAGATGACCTTTGTGATAGTCAAAAGTTATATGAGGAGTTAAATAGTTGTTCCAAGAAACAATTCTATACCAGTTGTACAAAATACACAATATCTTCAGTTGTATTGAAGTTATATAATTTGAAAGCGCGAAGTGGATGGATTGACATAAGATTTTTAGAACTAATTGGTCTTATAAAATATATTATAATAGTTGAAAATGTACTACCATGCCGAACATATAATGATAAACAAATTTTAATTTAATGGTAATGATATCAAAAAAAAAATACATGCTTATCCAAATGATTGATTTTTTTGAATGGACTATGAATCACTCATAAAATTCCCTATGTGTGGTCCATATCGATACAAGAAAAATGAATCAAGTACTTCGAAATATATGCGGTACTTTTCAATTGTTCCAATATTTACGATAATATTTGGATGACAGGAAGCCACAATAAAATTAACATGGAAGGAAGATATAGGAATTAATGATAAGAACCTACTTCATCCTGTAGTTCCTCCTTAACTAAAGAAAATTGATTATGAGTTTCCTGAATTTTGGAATGAGTCTAGAAAGATTCATCACATGTTATATATGTATTGAATAATTCCTTTTTGTTATTGAATAATAATCATAATACATTATCCATCTTGTTGGTAAATTATAACTTACCACCATGGTTATGCATGAATCACAAATATATTATGTTTTCTCTTCTTATATCTGGACCAAGTTAACCTATTAATGATATTTATATCTATTTGGATCCATTGATTGAAGTTCTTAAATTGATGTGGGATATATATTTTAAATTTTTTGATTCTCAGAGAAATGAACAATTTGCATTGATGTTCATGTTGTATGTAATGATAAATGACTTCCCTAACTATAGAAATTTATTAGAATATAGAATTAAATTAATGTTGGGGTGTCCCAATTGAAAAAAATGAAAATACATAGTTTGGTTGAAACATTCTTTGAAGATGTGTTTTTAGGGCATCAGAAATATTTACCTTGAAGAAATAAAAATTTATCCTCGTTGAAAACATTCGATGGGAATATATAACAAGGTACAATAACTTCTACAATAATAAGTGATAATAAATAAAAAAAATAAAAACATTTGACACTTTTTTGGGTAAAACATTTCCTAAAAACCAAAGATAATTAGGTTGGAATAAGTGATCAATTTTCTTTGAATTACTATAATTGAAATTTTAATATGTCTTTAATTTTCTTAGTGTCATTCATGAAGAAAAAAATGTAATTTATTTTGTTATTAGAAGGCTATTATAAGATTCTGAAAAAATAAAAGATGACATATGGGGTATGTTAGAGTTGATTAAAATATGGATAAGGTAAGAGTTAGAACTAATGAATGGAAAAAGGTCGAGTTTTTTACATCTAATATCTGAAACTATATCTAGAAAAGAAAAATTACAACTTCTCATTTTCCTTACAAGTGTAAAAGTTCCACAAGGGTATTCATCAAATATCATGAATGTCATGTCAATGAATAACTTGAAGCTACAATGACTAAAATCTCACGAATATCATGTTTTGATTTAAGATTTAATGCATATTGATTTCTATTGCATTCTACCTCAAAACATATGACGAAAATTAACAAGATTCTACTTCCTTTTTAAAGCCATATGCAGTGAAGTTGTAGACCTAGTGAAGTTTCTCATCATGAATAAGGATATTTAATTTATATAATGTGATTTAGATATGTTATTCCCACCATAATTATTAGATATAATAGTTCACCTAATGCTTCACTTGGCCAGATAGGTTCAACTATGTGGTCTTATCCATCACAGATGGATGTAACCCATTGAAAGATATTTGATAATTTTGAAAGGGTATGTCAAGAATCAAAGTTGGCCAAAATGTTTTTTGTTAGTATGATATATTTTTGAAGAAGCTATTGAATTATGTACTGATTAACTCTCAGATGTTGAAAATATAGATATCCCAATGTCCTGTCACATGAATTACCTTATTAGAAAAGGGATTTCTGAAATATATGTTTTTATAATTACGTTGATTGATCATGAGAGAGAACATATTTACATATTATATAACAGTGAATATGTTGATCTATACATTGAAGCCCACAAATTAATTCTTAGAGATTTTAATCCATAAAGGGATAAAGGATGTAAATAAAATACAAATAATAAATAGTTTGTATAATGGTTCAGAAATAACATTTATAAGGAGTTATCTGAAAATAAAAATTCAATTTTCAACTAACATCAATGGATAGATAGAGGACCAAATAAAAACAATATATAATAAACTAGTTTTTTAATCAACAGTTTTATACTCTTTAAAGAATAACATGATGACTTTAGTATGATTCAAAAAAGTGGTGTTACACTTGTGTCCAAAGTGATTCACAAGTGTGGTTCTAAGGATAGAAGTATAATTTATGAAAATAATTCATATTTTTTTCACTTCCAATAGATATACAAGTTTTATCAATAAACATTAAAAGTGAAACATTACCATTAAAAATTGGATGACAATATAAATGGAGTGAATTTTGATGAAATCGTATTTGTGAAGGTGAATTTCAATGTGTAAGGGGGAAAATATGAGTCATTTATAATGAATTCAAAATTATTGAAAGTATTTTTTCTATCTGAAAAAACAAACATGAATTGGATGATTGCCTTGTTGATGACTAAAAAAATGTAGAGGTAGATGAAAATTTAATCAAGGATTACACTTTCATTGGGACATCCTAACCCGTTAATAAAAATCCCAATGTAGAAAATATCATTTATGTTAGAAGGGACCACAAAGAGGGGATTTGGATTAGCAATAGTGGAACCAAATCCTTGAAAACATTAAAAAATCAAACGGGGTTCAAACATATTGACATTGTTTAAATAATTTTTTCCAATGATCCAAAATTCATTTTTGATGTGTAGGAATATATCACACCTCAATATGAACCAAAATGTGATCGGTATGAGTCAAATTGTGTGTTTCAATTTTAACATGAATTTTTATTGAAAATACAAGTGACATACTCAAAACATAGACAAAAAAGTCAAATTGTTTTAAAACTTTAGGATAATGATCCATATTTAATTTAGGAAATGTTGAAATTAGCTTCACCTCTATCCAACTTACAGTGTGACCGGTATGACTGAAAGTGCATCTATTTATTTAAAATTGTAATTAATTGTAGTAAAATGGACAACTGTCCTACTCAAAACTGAGAAAATACATTTGGATTTTTTTGATAATTTCAGAAAATTATCCACAAGTAATTTCTGACGTGTAGGAATAAGCCACACCACAATCTGATACATGATTTTTTTGGATTGAATCAAATTGTCTGTTATCATATTAATACTATTATTTTAGTTCAAAAAATGTCACTCACCGAAAACAAATCAAACACACTCATATTTTTTTGGTAATTTTGGAAAATGATACATTTGTCATTTATAGAATGTAGAAATACATTTCATGTCAAACTGATACACGATGTGATCAAAATGAGTAAAAATTGTGTGTTTACATATTAAAATGACATTTTAGTATAATAAACAACTGACACACTCAAAACTGGACAAACACAGTTAGATTGTTTTGACACATTAGGAAAATAATCCACATCTCATTTGATATTTTTTAATCATTAGCACCTTATTCCAATGAACGATTGTATTGGTATGATATCGAGTACATCTTTTTTTTTAAAATTGATATCAATTATATTAAAATTAACACTTTCTTTTAATTTATGCCTTTATATTATTATTAACATAATAATTGTTTTCTTATATAGGTGAATTATTATTCTCAAGAACAGGTTTCTTTTTGGAAATTTCATTAGTCGAGTTAGAACTAAATGATAAAAAAACATTAATGTTTTTGAATATAAATAATAATTAGTATTTATGTAATTGTATAATCCAATGTTTTAAAATTCTATAATATAGTGTTTTTTATTTTGATTTTTTATAAATTTCGTTTCCTTTAAATTTTATATTGATTCTTATTTCTGTTGAAAAATGGTGTGTTTCTGGAGTTGTGGTGTTTTGTTACAGCACATTATAATGGTCATATAGTATGTTCTTGTAGTACACTACAATATGGCCTTTTATCAATGCTTTTAAAAGCATTAATAAAAGTTTTTTTATTAGTTCTTTTATAACAATGAATAAAGGTATACTTTATCAGTGATTTTATAAGAATTGATATATGGTTCCTTTAATGGTTCCAAATTAAAATTCTTATAAAGAAACTCATTATCTGTTATTTTTCAGCATTGATTAAATACCAGGGCTTTTAACATCGCTCAAATAGTTAACACTTTTCTAGTGCTGATAAAGGCCGTTTTTAGCACTCTTAAACTCCAGTATTGTAGTAGTCCTTGTTTCACCTATTTTGATTGGGAATATTTTTCCCCCATATCAATGACATCTAAATTGGTTTCTAGAAGGATTTTTAAATTCATTAAAATTTTATTAAATTCAATTTTTATATGTTTTACTTTCATTAAAAAGTTTTAAAAATAATTTTTTTTCATTTTCTGAATGAGTTATTTTTGAAGGATAGTGTTTAATAAATCATGGTTTTAAATTATTAACGAATGAATGGATTTTCCAACTATCATGAATACTTAGTGATTTGTAAATTTATTTACATATTTCCATGTTTCATCTCAAATAAAAATATTACATAATTTAATTAAATTTTTATATTTTAAATATGTGATTTCGAAATGAAAATGATATTTTCTTTCTGAAATATTAAAAAGTTATTTTAATTTAGTTTCCATCTGTAACAACAAACATAAATGAAAATTATGAATTAATATGAATATGTACCAATGATACCATCTTTATTATTTCTCTAGTTTTTTATGATTATAAGGATTAGATGTTTTCAAACCCTATTTATTTTTGACGATTTATTATTTGATGATATGATAAATATTTTTATGATCATAGGGAATACATAGGAATGAATTATTATTATGTGATGGTTCAGACTAGAATTATATATCCCACCAATGCATTACGTAAAGATTTTAGAGTTATGTACCTCTTATGTGATGATGAAGTTAAGAAACTCATAAGAGATTTAATGGTTAAGAAAATCCTAAGAGAAGATAGAGTTAATAAACCCCTATGTCATAGTGGAGTTAACTAGACATTAGTTACTCATAATATAATTCTTGAATTATGATGTTTAATTAATTACATAATGGAAGTGTGATTCCAAATATATTATTATTAGTATGATTATGATTGATCCAAAAAAGCCATATAAACTATTCAGATTCCTATGATATGCTTTCATAATTCAAAATTGATTTATGATGATTCCTCAATTTTATAATTCTTATATTTTGAAATGATAAATTTTTATTCCACGACTCATGTTTATGATATATCTCATATTGGTTATAAACATTGTATGTTATGATCAGGATCTCATACCCTTATGTTTATCTAATGGTTTTATATGATCATTGATTTATATCTCCCATGTTAACACTTATAAAGAATCTAAGAACTCCCTTTCATATATATCCATTATCTTGGTTATAAAAAAGTTTTTATATAGGTTAATTCAAAGAAGGGTACTATATGAGAAAAAAATATTTTGTAGACGTTTAATATTGTTTAATGCAATAATCTTTATATGTATCTGGTCTCTAAATCCACTTAAACATTATGATTTTGGGGTGTGTATTATTATGGTATGTATTTAATAATCATCTAAAATGGTTTACTTTTTGTGAATTATATTATTAGGTAGAATCACCTCCAATTTTCACAATTGTTTAAAGAAGTTTCAGTCCTTTTACCACATTTTTTTTACATTTTACCATTTTGGTTTTTACCTTGTAACTAGTTTTTATCCAAGTAGATTCTATATTCATAAAAATATAATGGATCCATTACAAAAAAAATATGTTCTAAACCTAAATTTTCGATTCACATTTTCTTTTTATATTTATATATAAAATGAAATTAACTATTAAAATTAAAACATTTAATATATAGATGAACTATTGTGTAGGAAAATTGTTGTTTTTAGCATTATGTGTTTTAAATCTCATTTTGTATTGTTTAATAATATAATAAATTTAATGTTTATATATATAGGATTAAAAAATATTTGATTTTCATTTTTTAGATTAGATTAATTTTTTCTAGTAGATAAAAACTACACAATTATAATAAAACAAATCATTGAAATTTATAGTTTTATCATTGTCTGGATAATTAATGTTTAATCCCAGTAATCAATATTTTAAACCAAAAAGTGAAATTTAAATTATAAAATAATATACAAATATTTATATATATTTTCAAATACATTTTTTATTAAATTTATACATGTTTTCTAATCTAATTTTTAATATAAGAAAATAGAAGGAGAGTAAAAAATTCATTAATCCTCCAAAACATTAAGCATGTGTCTTATAAATTCTATATAGTATTTTTGAATGATTTAATTGACTTTATATATATATATATTCTATCTAAAAAATTTTCAAAAGTTTTTATGTCATAAAATGACTATATTAGCCAAATTTTTATATTTGTCACTATTAACCGAAAAATCAATTATTTTAGAAAAATGTCAAAAATTCATCCAAAACGAATATTATTATAATTAATAAAAAATTAAGCTTATTTTATAAAATTAAAATTATTAAATATATATAATAAATTTTAAAAGAACATTAAATATTTAAAGAAAATCTTCTTTTATTAAATAATGAAATATTTAAACTTCACATATTCTTTATCTTATGTTATTAAAATATATAAATAATTGAATGATGAAATGATAATATATAAATATAAATATTACATATTATAATAATATTTTAACTAAGATCAATTTATTTTATTAAGGTAAAATACTCTATTTTTTTAAATTGTTCATCAAAATTCATTCTTTGTGAAATATTAATCATATAAATACTATGTAATTATTTTAACTGATTATTTTGTTTTTAATTATTAATTATTATAACATACAAGTAATTTTAATATTTTATGGTTCATTTTTTTATGTGTTTCATTACTTCCCTTTTGTGTGTGACACAAGCTATTAAAGATAATATGGATTTAAAGGGCCCAAAATCCCAGGTCATTATATTCCACCCCCATAAGTAAATTTCATCCTCATAATTTTCATTATTAATCACCATTGAATGTATTTGAGGGTGTAAGAACGCAAAATTTTATAAATTAAATTTCGTTATGAATAAGTAAATTTCATATTAAGTAATTCCATCATTGAAAACACATGAATAATGTATTATTTTTTACACTATTATAAAATATACCCATAATTGTAAGATGACATTAAATAAATATTAGGAGTTATAAATGTCGATAATATATAGATTATACAGTGATAAGTTAGATATATATATATATAATACCTTATGGTAAGATCCAATTGACATGGAAGGAAGAGGTGATGGTTGCAGCCAATAGGATAGTACCCAATGAGGTCCATTTATCAAAGCTTCTAACAGATATGTGATCACTAGGATTTGACCATGGTCAAACCCATGATAATATTAATCAATTGATACATTAGTGAAACCATTTATAGGAGAATTTCATTAACATGGATATCATCTCCCATACCATGTCCATCGAACCACCCCAATAAAGTACCACCATCGCAAGACATACCCTTGGGGTGTATGTTGGTGTAACAAGGGGTTATGTATCTAGATATTAGTAGTATCAATTTTTATATGTCATTTTTTACAAAATTATTATTTTAATTATCCTTTATCATCATTAATTAATATATATACGTGATTATATGTTGATTTTTATAAAATTAAATTTGGATACAAATAAACCAAAATTTTATTTTGATAATTATATATAGAGTTTAAATTAAAACACTCTTTTTGATAAATCCAAGAGTTTTAAAATTAATATTACCTTCTTAATTTAGTTTTATTATATAACATTTATTTAAATATATATGATAATTTCATTTAGTGAATACACATTTACGGTTTATAAGGATCATAATTTTGTTTGTCTCATGATAAATATTGTGTTTTAATAAATATGGTTTTTTATTTAAAAGTAGAAATTTATTTATTTAAAAAATTATTTTCTTAAAATAAATATCAATTTTTTAAATTAGCACATAAAAACTTTCAGTATGTTAATTTATTATAATTTTCTAACACAATAGATTATTTGGGTGATAAATAAAGATTATGTAAATATTCAGTGTGAATTATGTCCTCATAATACCTGAAAATGATTTAATAAATAATATTAAAGGGATCCCTGACCCAAAATAAATTTCCCCATTAATATAACGTGTTTTTATGTTACTTTATTAATTCTACATACCTATAATGAATCCTCCAAAATGAATATAATTTTTTAAGGATTAAAAAATTATATTAAAACATTACTCAATTCCACATCATGAAAGGTATTGTTTAAATGATTTGAGTTATTAACTAAATAAAATATAAGATACTTCTCATAAATGGTATAGACCCTAGGTAAAATGGTGTTAAGGTTTTGGTTTTGATTATTTCATTATATAGTGTCCAAACCCTATGTTGAAAAATTAATAAAGAATCCTCATTTCTTTTTCTAGAAATACTCATCCAACCACCTAGTCATATTCCCTCAAAACCCATTTAGCATGAATTTTCTATCCCTATCCTCATTTAAATCCCTACCAAGGGACTCCCAATATCTTTTGAATGAACTATAAATCTATTAGAAGAACCCTCTCATTTAATGGATTCTATTCATGTTCATATTTAATCAAGTACTTTCTTTGTATTATGCATTTTTATTTTCAAATTTTCTTGATAAAATATATTATTACACATCGATTCACCACCCTTAAAATTTGAAAGTAGTGAGAGACAACCTATTACTCTCATTAATCCTTCTACGAACATTTATATACACCGATTATGCTTTTGAAATTATACAATGATTTTCATTTACATACTTTTGTATTGTGAATAATCATCCCCATTTCAACTCAAAAATAATAAACTAGTTTTAAAAGTAATTTATTGATTTGGGAAATCCATACAGGAAACCCACACAAATAAATCATTGTATTAAATTTGATAAATGATATTTTATTGTTTTTTGATCTATATTGTACAAAAATGAATGTATATAATATGAATGTGATGGGTGGGCCCAGAAATATATTTACCTAAAATGTATTGGGTAATGTTTTTATCTTATTTGATACCATTTATGATGATTTAGATATTATCCATATCACACTATAATAATTGTTTTTGATAAAAATACTTAAGTTATTCTTTTAATTCTATGTCTTCTGTTGTTCTCAAATTCCTAGGATTCCTTTATATTATCATGTTATATAATGATTTAATGCTCATGATTATTATTTTCACCATTTTATATGATCATTTTATAGTTCTTGAATCCCATGTACTAATTAATCTATTATTTTCATTGATTATTCCCTTACTGGTGTTTATATTTAACCCCTTTCGAATGTAAGTCCCCATGTTACCTCGTGTTGTTTTAAAATATCAATTGAATTTTAGATACATGTGATGGAGTGTTTAAATAATATTGTTTCATCCCTATTTTAATTTATTATGATGAGTGTCAAATAATGGAAATAAACTAGGATTATTGAACTGTTTGGACTGTGTTATATGTATCATAATATAATAGATCATGAAATAATGTTTATAAAATAGATGAGTCATCTTAGTTGGTATCAAATCACAGTTTAGTTATTTTTTGGGATTATTATTATAAACCCATACTGAAAGCCCTAGGGATAAAAATAAGTAGACTAAAACACCCCTTGAATTTGGTAACGTTTAGAAATATTGGTTTAAAAAAAATCCCTATCTGGATACTACAATTTGAGCTTCATATGGCAAAAATGTTTCTATGGTAACAAACAGAAAGGGATAACTCAATTATAATGGAATCTATACTATGTTCATAAAAAATATTCTTTGTTACACACCTGATTTTACACTGTTTATGGATGTGATATGGTAAATTCACAATATCCTTATGAAACATTATTTAGGGAACAAAAATCCTCTGATATTTAATTTTATGAAATCAAAAATTCATAATTTATATCATATCTTATAAATTAATCGGTTAAGGAATACATGTCATTTATAGGTTAACCCTTAAATTTTAATAGTTTCTTTACATTTTTAATAGTTTCAAAATAATAATCACTAATTTATATTTATTCTATTCTATGGATGGAAATAGGGGGATCTGAGTCAACAAAAAATGTAATGGGAAATTTAACCACTAACCAAATGATATACCCAACCCAATAGAAGTATGAGTCAAGAACATAATGAATATAATTACTCAATTAACTAATGTTTTGAATAGAAACATGAATTTTTAGGAATACCGACATCCCCCATGGAGTGATCACGTTGAAATTTGGACCTCTATAAAACAAAATTTCACGACTTTAAGTGGATCTTGTTATCCAATAATTTTGGAATAATGTATTGAATCCAATTAACATATATTTTATATACTTAAATTCGCTTAGAAAGAGAATTTTTGGATAGGTGTTTATCACATGGAGGGAGAAGCTGATCAATGGTGGATGATGATCAAGAATATGGAGGCTAATGAATAAATCGAATCGATGGATTGGAAATAATTTTGACAAAAATCAAAAATATTTTTCTCACTCTCTTTGATATAAAATGTGAAGGGAGTTCCTTTTACCTAAGTAAAAGGAGGAATAATCAATCATACCATAAAATAAAAACTTCAAAATACATTCATGATACACATATGGGCTTTTCAATATCCCTAAAATGTAATGTTTACATATTGTTTAGTGAGAAAAAATTGAATCTATGAAAATAATTGGTGATTCAAGAATTTGAAATATATGAAGAAATTGTATAATATCCCCTCCAAATTGAAATAAATATTGGTTAATCATAAGGTTATATCTTTTTCAAAGAGTTCATGTGGAGAATACAGTTTAATTATGGTGGAGTGATGTAGAAATTTCATAGTATAATCAATGTCTAAATTCCCACCTACCAAAAATATGGGAGGATGTATCCTAGAAATTTTCTGAATTGGAAAAATAATAATTTATTTTTGTTAAGGAGGGTTACCCAGTTGGTGAATGGTGACCAATGAAACCCAATAATGTGATAGAAGAGAGGATATTTCTTGAAAACTGTTATCCCATTTTCCTTCATTTTAACTTCATCGAATAAGGATGCATAGAGAACGAATGTTCTAAGATTATGTATTTCAATGATAATTGACGATAATAACAATTAAGGCTTATAGAGAAATTGTGGTCATATACAATCAAAAAATATAAGGTGGACCCTAAAAATGAAGTGGTGAAAGGTATGCTAGTTTTTCATTAATGAATAGTTAATGTAATCTTTGATTATAGATTTATATATTCATTCGTATCAAAGATGTTTTGTAGAACAATTTGAACACCAATTTAGATCATGGAAGATGAGTTCTTGTTAAAAATAAAAAATTGGGAAATTATTGCATTCCAAGGATATAACTTCTCTCATATTAGTATTTTTAGGATGAATTTTTAATCATATATTTTAATTATTACTTTATAGAAAACAACATTATCCTTGGTCTATATTATATTTTCTTTTATAGAGCTAACCTAAAATATAAGGAGAAGTAAATCAGCCTCTGTATCATGAATCCCTTCTAATTATGTACATGTTTAAGAAAGTTACCATAAGTTATTTGGAATTAAAAAAATATGCAAGGATATTATTTCATTATGATAAATAAAATATATAGTAAATAACTAAGATTGAGGAAAATATCATCCTTGATTATATACCCATTTTAAGAGAATATGATGATTTGTTCCCTAAAGAATTAGATAATCTTCCTCCTTAAATATAGTTTGATTTGTAAATAAAACTATTAGTCTGATAATTTCCAATAAACAATTATCCCAATAGAATTCCCAATGTTGAAATTATAGAGATAAATATGTAATTAAAAGTGTGTCTTGATAAAGGGTTTATACGCCCAATTGCTTCACTATAGGGTGTACCAATTTTTTTATCATGAATAATGATGGGTCAATGTGCCTCGGTATTCACTATATTGATCTCAATAAGATCAATATAAATGAAAATTATCATTTTCCATGTATAGATGGATTATTAGATTAGCTATAGAGATCATAGTACTTCTTTAAGGTGAATATCTTGTCTAGTGATTATCAAGTTAATGAAAAGAAGTTTGATATCCCCCAGGATAATTCACATCAATGGTATGAGAACTAGCAATTCATATTGATCCCATTTGGACTCATTAATTCCATATATATTTCATGTAAATAATTAATATAGTCTTTAGGTATTACAATGATAAATTTTTTGTCAGTATTTATTAATTATATTCTTTTTAATCCAAAAAAATGATGAACATGAAAAGTATTTGAATACTATACCAAAGAACGTTCAAAATGAAAATTTATATGTGATGTATAGTAAATATGAGTTTTTTCAAGAGAACATAACATTATTGAAGCATTTTATCACTATAGAAGGGATATCTAGGAATCCTTTGGTGATATATGCAATTAAAGTATTGATTAGGCCAACTTATGAGATTAATATCCATATATTCCTCGAATTATCTAGGTACAATCATCAATTTGTGAGAAACTTATCATGATAAAAAAATACACTAACCCAGATAACCTGGAAAAGAGTAAATTTATTTTAGACTAGGGAATTTAAAAGAGGTTTAAAGAGATAGAGAAGAGGCTAATCACTGTACATGTGCTTACATTAACCACTTGTGGGGAAAGAATTGGGATCTATAGTGATGCATTTCTAAAATGTTTTGGTTTTGTTCTCATGAAAAATAATAAGGTGATAGTCTACACATCCCACAAATTAAATAAACATGAGGAGAAATACCCAATTCACGACTGTTAATAGGCTTCAATGATCATTGGATTGATGATTTTTTGACATTTTCTCCACTGCGAGAAGTGTTACATATATAGAGATCATAAAACCCTCAAGTATATATTCAAAGAAAAGTAACTCAATATATAATAATGAAGGTGTTCATATATGATCAAATATTATAACTGTTTAATCCATTACCATCGCTGTAATGTGAATTAAGTTGAAGATACTCTATGTAGAAATAATCTTGCATCCTTATCCCTGATGAAGAGTGAAAGGGATCCAACATCCTTATACATGAAAAGGATGAACATGATAAACCTAAAAAGAAAATCAACCTATATATCATAAATAATTTCTCAAACATCCATTCTGGAGAGGATAAATGAGGTTCCAAAAGATAATAAGGTGCTATAAAAAAGGTAGTAAATATTAAAAATTCCAACTTTTCTAAAGAAGTAGTATTAATATTTGGGACATGATTTTATTCCCCATCAAAACTAAAACAAAAGATAGTACTTTTGGATGAAGTGTAGACTTTATCCTACTATATTAATACAGTAATTAGAAAGATGTGTATACATATGAAGAGGACCATGTGGTGGAATAACATGAAGAGAGATATTGTATAATTTTTATCTCAATGCTTGGTATAAAAAATGTCATGTTTAAATGAGAAAAGTCAAGGTACAATCAAACCATTACAAATACCATTATAAAAATGACAAAATATAACCATGTATTTCATCATGGAACTCCCAAAGAAATCTAAAAGAAATAATTTTATTTCTGTAAAAGTCAATAGAAGATGGAACATTTTATTTTTATTATGGAATATTTATCTCGTGTACAACTTCTTAAGATATAAATAAGACAACTGGTAAGACTTCATAAAGTACTTATCCCTATTCTAAATGATCATGAAATGAGTTTTACCTTTAGGTTATAGAGAATCCTTTAAAAATAATTGTATAAAAATATGAGTATCAGTAAAAAAATATCACCCTCATATAGATGGTCTATCTAAGAAAACTTTTAAAAGTATATAGAATATACTAAGATCACATGGAATAAATTTATATTGATTTTATAATCTATACCTCCCCCTAGTGGAGCTCCCATTTTAAAATAGTTTACATTCTAACATAAAAAATATATCTTTATGAGGATCTGTATGAGAAGATGTGTTTGAATCCAAAATGTTGAGATTATTTTGGTGAGAAAAAGATGATGTGACCTAATATGGTCCATGTAAGGGTAGTTAAATTTCGAACTAGTGATCATTATATGAAATCAATAAAAATTTGGTAGAAATTCTTTATACACAATCATCAAAGAGACCATAAATTTGTGGTTGGAGATAATGGTTTCCTTCATATATCAATATATATGTAAGGAATCTATTTTCTCAGTTATATTTTTAAAAAATTCATCAAAAAATTAAGAGACCGAGCACTGAGATGACGTGAAATTATGAGGCTTGGAGTTCCTGGAATGACCCATCAAAACATGTTATATTTATTGAATATCATGTATGAGCAGTTTTCCAAAAAAAGTTGAAGAACTATTAAATGAGTGTTTGGATCAGAAATCTAAGGGTACCGTTGTGTTTGAGATAGTGGGTTTACCCTAGGTGTGACATAACATTAGTTGGAGCAGGTCTCCATTGAGAAAACCTGAAAATGAAATAATAGTTAATAAAATAATTAAATAAAATAATTTTATTTTTTAAATCCTTATAAATCATAAATGGTAACTTGGATTGGAAGTTAGAGAGTACTGTTGAGATTGAGACGATGTGAGTTTGGTCAGCGGAGCCTAACCTCAACCAGTGTGGGTCGAGGGTCAAAGTTAATTTTTTTTCTTTTAAAGGAGAATAAAATAAATTTAAAGATATTTATTTTATTTATTTTTAATGTTTCCCATCATTGAGATTCTGTGATGCATTGACAGAGAACCCTATTCTCGTTTCATAAATGATGAAGTCCCCACCGATGCACTGGTGCTGACAGAAGAAGTCATATTCCCAAGACAGTTTCTGAAAGAATCCACAATAACTCATCAGTGGGTGACATAAGAGGTCGTGACCAAAGCAGGGCAAGGTGGAGCGGACCAGCGATGCATATTCACCCTATCGAGCTGGAAGAATGCAGTCAGTCGACGTAGATCAGTGATTAGGTGAGTCGATCATGTGGTGATAAGGGAATGTGGTGAGCACCTGCGTCTAGGATGGGAATTGTCGGCCCACTAGCATAGGCCAGGACGAAGGGGATTGGGACACTGGGCAGCCTGGCTGGAAGAAAACTGGACCGCCAGTGTGTGATTGGTCGGGTCCATCTTTCCTAATGGGCACATAGATTAGGCCAGGTCGGACCAGATCGACCCAAACCCAATAGGGCTACAATGGGTCAGCTGAACCAAGTCAGGCAAAGTAGGGTTGGGTTAGTCAAACTAGGTCGCACCGAATCAGGGCCCAATCAGACCCCTTTTCACTAAAACACCCATATCTTTCAAGACCTATGTCCAATTGGAGAGTCTTATACTGAATAGGGATCCTTGTGATGGGGCGGTATTTTTGAGAGGGATTAGTGGGGTTTTAGTTGGACCATCAGGTGTTGGTGGTATTCTGTTTGTCTTTCATATGAGGGATCGATGCAGGATATGGATCCCATTATAGAGGGTGATTTTAGAGACTAATATGATACCCTTGGGATTATCTATAATTGTATGATGTTGGATCTCAATCTTGTCATATATAATGTATTGTGTTTTGATGTGAGTTGGATAAGAGTGGATCTTGGTGAACTAACAAGGATTAGTGATGTGTACATCTAGGTGACCCAATAGACTGAAATGACATCCTGGGTCTCAGTGCCACTGTAGGTCTTTATAGAGAATGTACTACCCTGAGAGGCCCAGTCGGTCCACACTTTTCTTCATGGAAACATAGATATGGTTTGTGTAAAAGGTTTAACCAATATTTACATTGGAATATATCCCCTATCTAGGCTTATAATTCTAGCTGGGCCATGTTATCCCCTTCTGAGACCTAGCTGCATAACCCCAATTTGTGTATCGAGATCTTTCCTTTCATCATGACTTGACCTGATTAGTTTACTTTGAGTAGTTCTAAATATGTTTTCTTTGGTCTAGGACCAATGAAATGGGACCTCTAGAGAGAGTCTCTTATGACTTCATATCTCAAGGAGTGAGTTATCCAGGAATAAGTGTTCCTTGAGAAAAATCCGATGACCAGGTGTTTATATACAATATCGAGACTCCTTGTCTCAGTGAGACCATATATCTTATGGGAACATCTTGACGTACTGAGACCAATTGTTCTCTTGGATAATTTTTGTAGAATTGTTCTACGTGGTTACTATCAGATGGCTTGAGGAGTAGGATCTCCCTGAAAGGAGTGTGCTACAAGAGGATCTGAATGTCTTGTAGTGGATAAGACGTTGCCTCTTGGAATATTTTATGAGTATACCTAGATGTTCTTGTTATATGTGTTACTGACCTATACCTATGTTGAACTGGCTATATCTTCTTGGTGGTGTTTCTTTTTGGGTCCTTCTCCTTGTGTTCTGAGGTCCCCTATTGATTATTTATTTACACACCCATGCAGAGGCTTTTTGCGCACAAGTCCTCTCTTGTGAACATGACTAACACTTTGGTGGAGTCTTAGTGTATGAAATAAAATTTCATGGTAGAAATTTCTAATCTGGGGAATAATGTAAGAACCCAAATGTTTATAAATGAAATCCCCTTTTGAATGAATGAAATACTGTTTAAGTAATACTCTCATGTAAAACATATTAACTATATTACATTTTTTATACAATTATAAAATATAACCACAATTATCTCAAAATCGTAAAATACCATTAAACATCATATTCATTGATAATATAGCTATTACATTGTAACTATTAAGGTTATCATATCGTTATGATTATGATAAGATATAATTGACATAGATTGAGAAGAGATGACCTTGATCGGTAGGATCACACCTTATGAATCCCATTTATTGGAGCTTCTGAGGGAGATAAAATCGCTAGTATTTTCCCATGACTAAGACCCAACCAACAACTGAAACAAGATAAAAACTATTTATGTGATAATTTCAAACATATATAAATCCCTACCCAAATCATGTTCATAGAACCACCTCAAGAAAGTTCCACCATCCATCACCTTTTCCTTAAGAAGTATGCTGGTGTTATAAGGGGTCATATATATAGAATACACTTTTATTTTTCTATAATTTCCAACCCAACCTCTCATTACCCTCCACCAAAAATACACTGAACATGAATTTATTCATCCGTAAACTATATAAATCCCTTCCAAGGCGTTCTCATACTCATAAGAAGATCCACATAGGTTTTTAGAAGCACCCTATCATGTAAGTTATCATCATCTTCTTCCTCTTTATTAAAATACTCTATTTATAATAAGCCTTTTTTGTTTTTAATTTTTCGTAAAAAAATATAGTTTTTATACATATATTTACTATTTTTATGATTCCCATGTATGTATATACCAACGTTCACAATCATTAATCTCTTCTATTAACCTTTATGTACAACTATTATGTTATTTGAAATTATCCCATTATTTTCCTTGCTAATCCATTTTTGTGAATACCCATCCTCATTTCCACTCAAGGGTATTCAACTAGTAATAAATATCCTTAATTTATTTTTTTATTCCATGTATATAACCCAAACTCTTTAGTTATGGGATTAAATTTGATGAAATTTGTCCTTATGTTCTATGATCTATGCGGAAGAAAAATTAATATACAAAATATGAGTGTGATTTGTGGGTCGGATGATATAATGTTATACAATGAAATGGGTAGAGTTTTTATCTCATGAGATACCATGTATGGTGCTTGGGTGGTTATCTTAAGAACACTATGTCTCGATTTCACAATAATTATCCTTGACATATACTTATGATGTCATGTTTTATGTTGTTTATACATTCCTATGATTCCTTAATGTTATCTCATTATATAATGCTTCGATGGTCATGATTATGATTATCACATTTTAATTTCTTTATTTTATACCTCTTGACTCACATTTGCTACTTAATTTAAGATATACTTTGATTATTTCCTTAGTGTGCTTTATATCACTACCATTTCTTAGGTACATGCACATGTTATCTCGAACAGTTTTATAATATTTATTAAATTTTAAGGGATTGTTATGGATTTTTTTAATAATTCTAGTTTATTCATGTTTAATGTTATTATGTTATTTACCATATTACCAAAATACACTAGGACTCTCAATATTCTCTGGGTTGTGTAATTTGATCTTTAAGGTAATAGATCCTGAAATAAAGTGTATAAAAGATATGGGTCTTCGTATAGGGTATTCACAACATATTCACCATTCAGAATATAATTTATAATTTGACATCAACATTAATCTAATAGGATATATAAAGTTACTTATTTTTCCTTACAAAACATTAATAATTCATAAAATCATATACCCTAGTATTTATATACCCTTATGTTACATGATCCATAACATAAATTTTACCCAACCCATTTGAACCTCCATGAAATTAATCCATAATAAAAACAAATATTCATTCATAAATTTACACAATTATTAACCCTAAAATTATATTTATCACTTTGTTATAAAATCAGACACAAGAAAATATATACCACCCTTTAAATAATTTGAAGAAATTAACCAAAATATCATGAATGAATTTTCAATCCCATGGTTATAATTGTTATCTAACATAGACTTTAAAAGTTAATAAACCATTTATTTTCTCACCATTAATCATATATTTAACCAAAAAGTTATGAATCCCTAAATTATGTATTCATAAATAGTGATCCCTAAAAAATATATCATTTAAATAAAATAACTTTTTAAGGTTATTGACGTCATTTGATATATATTTAAACCGATTAATATAGAACTACCAAAGAATATTCTACATAATTTCCTCATAATCATATTAACTTTTAGAATATACCATAATATCTTTGTCAAATTTTATTATTTTAAAAAAATATCTAATATTTTTATTTTTTAATTTCTGTTATCATGTCAACCTAAATACTTAAGAAGGACATGAGAACTAACCTTTTTTATCATAGTAGACATAGGCATAGATTCTCAACCATTTAAGTATAATCCTTTATTCAGTAATAATACATAATTGTTTCCAGGGACATATATTTATTAGACGATTTTTTATTTTATTTGGACAAATACCAAAAAGAAAAATGGTATTATATTATCCAATTAAATACAAGTAAATGATCATATGAATATTAAAGATCAATCCTATTATTTCATCTCATATTGTTACTTTATTTAAACAATTGATATTATGTCAAAAATGGTTTAACATGTAACTATCTTGGCTCAACCAAGGAAACATTAATTTGTGTTATCTCATGCTTCTTACCTCAATCCCTTCAAGTAATTAGTAAATACATCATTTAAAATTTATTATAAATAAATAATGATCAACCAAAGTATATCCCCGAGGAGTTTTTAGACAATTGTGTGGTCTTTGGACAAGACACCATGCACTATAAGGAAGATAGAGTTGATAGTCAATAAGATTTTTTCAGGGTGACTATTCCTAGGTGGAATTAATCCATAGTTATATCCACATACTGAAACCAAGACAAGGATTCAATTTCTACAATAACCATACAATATCAACTTTAACAAAACTTCATGTTGTTATCTTATATTTAGATTTATCTGTTCAAGTTATCCATAAGGTTTCACTAAAGATATCTAATACTAATCCCTAGAAATGTTTATTTTATCTCAACTAACATAAAGGGTCATGTGTACTATTTATGATTTTATCTACCTTAAGTTATCAACAATTGATGACATTTTGAAGTCATCTAAACCAAACTCTTATACATACTATGAAACCACACAGATGAGACCATATAAATTATCTATCTTAAATAAAATATTGAGATACGTAAATTCTCAGTTCCTTTTGGGTTTATATTATTATATAATTCATATAAAACATATAAAAATTAAACTCATATATTTTTCTAGTAATAAATGTTTTCCCACTATATAAGAAACTATTTTATCCATAACTTGTATTTAACATCTCCCATTAATTCTACATTTATGTTAATTTTTTATTAATTTCACACTTTTCTTATCTCTGTATCCTAAAGAAATAGAAAAATATGAAATGTGTCAGATCATATGCTAAGTAAGTGTGATCTTAAGAAATAATTATCAATGATGTCGAGCATAAGAGGCGAAAAATGTATAATAAAACTACATAATAATCACATACCCAAAAAATCAGGGAAAAAAATCCATGAGTCATGGAGTATGTCTTGTATTAATATTATAAATGAGACATAAGAGTGTTAAAACATATTCTTAAAATCATAATCCATGAAAGTGTAACATAGTCCTAAGAATATGAATAAATATATGTAAGGACATGAAAAAGTAGAATTAAGAGACTTTTTAGAGATATGTAATAATAATATCATCAGAAAACAATGTGATAAAACTCATTATTCCCATATATATTATAAAAAAACATTGTAAATATGACTAAATTTTTTAGAAAAACTCATTATGACCACACTTTTATTAACAAACTCATCATATACACAATTAGATATCTTAGGGAAATCAAATTAAAGCAATGATTTAGAGGGAGATTTTATAACCCAACTGTCATCATCCATAAATATTTGTGCCAATTTAAATAAAGCATCCCAATATCATTAAAATCCATGTAAATAAAATTTGATACCTATCCTTTTCTAATGGAATCACATAAGGAAAACATTCATAAATCCATTAGCAATCTCTACCTGAGATACCCGTTTAAAATAAACGAGTATCCAATAATATTAAATGACAATAAAAGTAAATTTCATTGAATAAATATAAAATTGAATATGTTATTTACGTCATATTGATAAAAATAATAATATTAAGTCAATAATTTCCCTAGTCAATAGATGTCATGGAATCTAGCTAAACACCCTTCTATGAAAGGATTCAAAAATGAGTAATTTACAAAGGAATGATATTAAAAGAATATATATGAGTTTATATAAAAAATTATTAGGAAATAAAAAGTTGACTATGGTTCATTTATCTTATATATTTTAAATGTTTCTTATTTTTAAAAACATAGGGAATGTATAAAAATGTAGTCAAAAAATATTTTTAATATAATAAAAACTTTTACATTTAAAATCATCATTAAAATAAACCACTTTCCATTAAAACCATTTTAAATAAAACACTTAAAAAAATGAAGACATAAATTACATTGTAAAATTATGAATAATGGGAAATATGATTCAAAATTATGGTAAATGTGTTGTTGTGAACACATTTTAAAAATAATATTATTTTTATATTTTGAAAAATAAATTCTAAGTGATAATGTCTCAAATTTCATTTTTAGGGTTGTTTTCAAAAAAATGTTTGTAAAGAAATTTTTTGACATATACTAAAATTTATTTTTTATGAAATATATAATAATTGAGTCTTGAAAATTACATAAATTTTTTATATAGAACATATGGAGTGAAAGTTAAAACATTTTATTTTGAAAGGATGGAATATATTTTTAAATATTTTGAACTATAATTTTGGAAAACCCATAATTTAAAATTTTAATTATATTTTTATTTGGAAAATTGGTAATGTAAATTGTGGGGATCATATAAAATAATCCATATGACACTTCCCTAAAGGAGGGGAAGACTTTTGGGGGAAACAATATGGACTAAGAGTAAAAAATCTATTGGAAATATTGTGAGTTACTCTTTCTAATATCAAAATTTTATTTTAGAATGTATTTTATAAACAAAGATGGTATCAATAATAAATTACCCATAGATAAATATAAAATACTAGACTGATATTTAATTGGGAGCATAAATGGGGATTAGAATATCAAAATCATCTAGAGAATTTACGATTCAAGGGGAAAAAATAGAGTCGATTAAACATTAATGGATAGAGTAACACATAAATTGAAACCCCTTGAGTGAGAGAGATATTTAAAATGAAATTATATTACCTAGAATGAAATGGGTTTTCTGGGTTTAATGAACCTAATTGGAAATATATACACAATATAATAAAATTTATTTCATATTGAAAGTGTTTCTCAAAGAAAGGTATTTGATAAAACAAACCCATACAAATTTTTTATTTTTGAGTCAATACCCCATGAGAGAAAGGACATGGAATATTAAATTTAATATACAGAAATATATGATAATAACGACACAAAATATTACAGGGTCATTATATATACCACTATAAATAAAACATCGTGTATAAAAAAAATATATCAATGGGTGAAAACTGAGATAAGAAACCCTTTCCCTGTTCCAGATTCATTGTTTGAATGAACCTAAATTAATGAATAATAATGCTAATTTTATTATATTTATTATTATTAACCTTATTCATTTTTATTTATTTTAATTTGGACCATTTATTTCCATATTAAATTTATCTATTATATGGTTTTTGTCAATTTTGGCGTGAAAATTTAATCAGTTTCATCTAATTTGGTAAATATTTTCAATGAAAGTTGATGTTTTAATAATATGTTAAATACATAATGTAGAATTTTGTGAAAAAAACTCATAATTACATTATTAATTATGTTCCCATTTTCATTCTTAATTGGGTTTTATAACAACGTTCATGTTGGTGGTTAAACTGACCCTTATAATAACACATTATAAACTGACAAATGAGTAATATTAAAGAAGTGTATAATTTAATTATAATATTATAACAATTATAATATTTATATTTTTTCAATTTATTTAATTATATTTTTTTTAGCTAAATAATTAATGTTATGATAAAAACTTAAAATATTACTTCGTGGAGGAGGTATTATGCACAATGCATGAATAAAGTTTTCATTTCCAAATTAATGAGAAAGAAAATAGGTGGATTATAATTTTTCTATTAATAATAAAAAATATATTTTTTGTGTCACACGTATCAATAAATTGTATCGTTGTTACCCATGAAGAGAGTCAGTGGTTATTACCAATGGACGTCATTTTTCGGGGGTTATAGTTCGCACAAACACATGATTAATGATATTTTATTATTAAGTGAATAAAAAAGAGTAAATAAAGGTATTTAAATTAATATAATTACACTTAAGATTAATAAACATACATAGTTCATTATATAACTATATATAGTTTAGTTTTAGAAGAGTAATATAAGTATAAAGTGACAAGGATTAAGTAAAACTCACTTTGATACCTTGAATTTCCTCTTCATAGTATCCTTATAAATGAATGGATTTATCTGACATATGATGGAAATGGTATTTATTAAATTAAAATTATTTATAGTATAAGAAAATTGAATAGGTTTTCATGGATATTTCATAGGTGTTGTGTAAATTTAAGAGGGTGGAAACGGTCCCTTTTTATAAGTTAAGAAAAGGGATCTTTTAGGAACACTCATTATTTTTCAATAATAGAATAACACTATTTCTAGGTAAATGGGTCCAAAATTGATAAATAATGGATTTTTGGGGTGATATATGGTTAATAAAGGCTACCAAACCAATTCTAACACTTATTTTAATCATTTCATGCATTTTACCACATTTTTGTCATAGGTTAATATATTGGTATTTATATTTAAAAATAGTTTTTACCTCTTAGTTTATATTTTATTAAAAATATAAGGTAGAAATTAAATCAAAATTTTTATTTTTAAGCAAAAATTTAGGATCCATGTATTCTATTTATGTTTTTAGATAATATTAAAATTATTTTCAAATTAAAACATTTAATATATTGAAATATTGTTTTCTCAACTAATTTTTTTTACAATTATGTATTCTTAATCTCATTTAGTATTTATAATCAATTAAACTATTGTTAATGTTTTTATACATAGGTTCAAAAATTATATTATATTAATTAATGATAAGATATTAATTTATTGGATTGGAATAAAACTACGCAATTTTAGGAAAACAATTTTTTGAAAATAATAGAATTATCATTATCATGGTAATTAACTTTTAATCCATGTAGTTATTATTTATGCCTAAAAATGATAATAAAATTATTAAATAATATTATAATTATTAATTGAAATATCAAAATCCATTTTTATATATTTTATTACTATAAGTGATGGAAGCAAATTTCTAATATAATTGAATAAAACTATTTTTTGGTATAAATAAGTATATATGATTCCAAAATATTTATTGTGTTTTTTATGAAGTCAATATATATTTTTTGAATGATTTAGTTAAATTTTTAAATATTTATATTAAATTAACAAAAAAATTTTAAATAAATATTTCATAAATATGAGGAACCTAACAAAATCGTTATATTTTTCACTATTCCCCTAAAAATATATCACGAAAGAAAAATACCAAAAATTCAATTTAAAAAAATATTTACATGTTTAATCCAAAAATTTCTTTAAAAATTTTAAATTAAAATTATGAAATTTTTCATTTATATTTTTAATAAAAATACAGTATATAAAGAAAAACTATTTTTATTATAGAATTACTTTTTAAACATCATGTGTTTTTAATATTAATTCATATAAATTTAAAAATAAATTAATGTTGGACTACTAAACTATAATCTTAAATATTATCAATTATAGTAAACTTTTTACTATTATCAATTTATTTTTTAAGGTAAATGCAAATAAAATTTTAAATGGTTCATGGAATGGAATTATTTTTAACATATTAATCAAAGAGATTATATGTAATATATTTAATTGATTATTATATTTGTATCTATTAATGATTATATTATTCATTTAATTATAATATGTAGTGGTTTATTTTATTCATGTGG
This sequence comes from Viscum album, assembly GCA_963277665.1. Lineage (NCBI taxonomy): Eukaryota > Viridiplantae > Streptophyta > Magnoliopsida > Santalales > Viscaceae > Viscum > Viscum album. The sequence continues at coordinate 1,579,012,669 of OY728150.1, read as the reverse complement.
TGTAGTTTTTTAGTGGTGCGTGTGACATAAGCTATTGATGATAGTATTAATTTAAAGGCTCAAAAATATTAGGTCGTTACACAAACTACATTTGGAGACAATTAAGGTTGATGTCTTATTCAATGAGAAGTTATATAGGACCCTCCAAGAACATATTAGAGGTAGTATAAAGACCCCATTGGGAGATGTCCACAATCTTTTTTGGAGATTGTTTTGTCTTTTATGATGATGGTATGAAGAACTCTTTTGGAGGCCTCTATTATATTGAAAATATATAAGGAGTTTTAATAAATTTTCTCGCAATATTTTCAAGAGATGTCTTACACCTGTACTCTATGTTTTTTTGTTGATCAACCAAGTCTTATAACTTAATAATAACCTTGTAAAGAGTCATCTTTCAAGTTATCATATTGTGAATAACTATGTTATGTGCTTTTTAATTCTATATCATTTTGTTATGGTTTTTATAAAAAAAAAATATATTGAGGTTTCATCTAAACAGTGAGGTTTGTGTAATGAAGTAATTCATAAAAAAGTGATTACTGTTTCATCTATTCTCCCTCTTAGTGATATTACTTAACCTAGGTACTACATGTGGTATCATAGATAAGTGGGTTAATGCTTGAAATAATTAATATTTAAAAAATAATTCACGATTCTTCAATCAATAAATATAATAATAAAAAATTATTCATGAAAAAAAACATGTTTTAATGGATAAAATGTATTAATGAATGTATTTATATACCCAATATATTATGAATGATCTTTTTGAGGAAACCAATTTGAAATCTGTAGTGTTCAAGGTGGAGGATATTGTTGAAATAGTTGAATACCTTTGCACTTATCTATAAAAATATATAAATGAATTTATAATTGATGTAAGGACTTAAATATTTAGATATATCAAGGGACTACTTAATGAAAATATATTGCTAGAAGATGATTCTTATGAGATAGAGGATTATTTATCCAAGAAAATTGACTCACTAAAATGTTTTACTCTAAATTTTAATTTATGCCACTCATAAATGGATATGTTTCTAAAATTAAAGAAAAGATTAAAATTTGTAATTATGAGATGGATTCATTTAAACAAGCCTTTATAGATGTAATATTTTCCGATGAATTGTTGTATAAAACCTCTATCTATATAAAATAATCCTAGATTGAAGTTAAATAAAAAGTAGAAAAATAATTAGATAGTTCATTAAAAGAAGAAAACAAGGTTCTTGAGGATCCAAACAATAATATTAATATAAATTAACTATATTTCATGAAAACTATAAATAATGAAAATAATTTCTCAATATTTTTTTATCTTGGGGAATAACCTTGAAATTTGGAAACTATACAAGTTTCAACATTCAAAACTATTGAGAAGAAAGATACTACTACACAATATTTGAATGATAATCTAATCAAAAAGGTGAATAATACCAATATATAGAGAAGTTTGAAACTATCTTTTTATTATTCTAAAATATTATCTTTAAAGAATATAAAAAATGATTCAAGTAATTTTGGTCGCACTAATGTTCTCTCATGTAAAAATATATGTTTTAAAATAAAAACTAAAAATATGGGGTATGAAATTCCTAGAAACACATTAACACATCAAAATAATATATTGGTATATCTCAGAAAATAAATCCCCAAATGAAAACCAATAAAAGTGGTGGATTTATCCAAAAATAAAAATAAACTACATCTTGAATGATTACAGATACATGATAAATAATGTTAGTTTTTTCAGAAAATGTGGGTTCTTATAGATATTCCTGAATTAGGCTAGTGAATATGGGAGTACTATATTAATTTATAAACAATATATAAGTAACATAAAATTGGTAGAAGTGCAAAAAAGGAAAAAATCTACCCCACAAAAGAGGATTTCATTCAGAATTGGGAAATAATTATTTAATAATATAAATTAGTTAATATGGAACTTCTATTATTCCTTCAATATATATGGTCACTATCGTGAGGAGTTGATATATGTTCTTAAACATCACAAGTCATAAAATAGTAATTAAAGGATAAGACCATAATAGATAATGAATAATAAAAGGAATAATGATGATTCTACCTTGGGATGTTAATCAAAACATACTCCCAATAAATCAACAATGAATATTTAAGGGGATATTATACTAAACAAGGTCAAATGTTTCTTTTATAAGACTAAGGGATAAAACAAGGACCACTGAAACCAATCTATTAAAATAATTAATAAAATACTAAATATGTATTTAATAATGGAAGAAACATATGAAATAGATAAAAATATCATCTTTATTTTTTGAATCATAGAAGAATATATTAATGAGTTTCCTGAAAAGGGTAACAAAAATAATGTGAGAAAACCATGTAAAAACTAAAAGAAAACTAAATTTATTAGGGATGTGTTCCTGAAAATTTTCCCATACCAACTAAAAATTTCTAAAAAAATGGATAAGTAAAAGCAAATGTTAAATCTTAATAGGATTTCTAACATGTATAATAACTCAAATTTCATAAGGTACTGTACAAAAATGATAACCCACGAGTTATTGAAAAGAAAAGTGATAGGTTAAAAAAATATCCATACTTCTAAAAACGTTATGACTCTCCTTTATGATCAAAAGGAAATTCTCAAGAATATTGATGCAAATGGTAAATTCTGAATGGGTAGAATTCATAATTACAAAAGGATGAAAAATATTATTCCACATAAGAAGAAATCAAGAAATAATGGGAAATATTGGTTATGAGATAATTGCAAAGCTTCCCATTTTTATTTAATAGATAGTAAAACCCCTCATTACTCTCTTATCTATATTTTTATATGAACTAATATTTTGAGAACTGAAGGATATGCAATAAAGAGGGAGAAATATGAGTATGGAATAATTTTAAATGAAAGATGACAAGTTCATAATGGAATATTCTCACTTCTAGATTGTGTTATTTCATAAATAACAGAAGAAATTTAGAATATATAATTTCTAGAAACATATTCTCAAATTGAAAGTAGAGGTATGATAATCAAAAAATTTCACCCCTCTTTTGAGTGGATCAAAACTATTTATAATAAGGTGTTGGGTGTTTAAATAATGAGGAAAATGGATATATATATATATATGATCAAAATTATTTTTATTGATATATTATTGTTTATGAGTGTAATATATGATATTTATTTATAAATTTGTCCAACCAAACCCAAAGAAGACAAATTTAGAATGGTATCATATGGCTGGGAATTTATACAGAGCATCATTTTATCAGTGAAGTATCTATTATTTTGACAAACAGGATATTATCTAAAGTCTCTTGGATATGTTGTGTGTGGTTCCATCCTTTACTTTATAATTGGATAATGATAGAATTTAATAATAAAAGTGGGAGAATAAGTTTCTTGGAATCATGGAAAATTCATGATGAGTTGGTAATACCTTCCCATTTTTTCCTAAAAATTTGATAACGATAAGGGGGTGAACAAAATAGTAAAAACAAATGTATTGATATAAAGGATTAATGGTATTTCCAATAAATATAAATGGGTTGAGTGAATTCCCCATGAATAATATTTTTTTTCCAACCAGTGAGGTTTCTGTTATGATGACGAAGTTTTTAATATGTGTGTGTTGTATGGGAATAGTTGATTGAAATGGTTCCAATATATTTTAAATTAATGGTAATGAAACAAGTAATAAGTAAATATTTTTATTCAAATTTCAGGGATTAAGATATTCAAGGACAAAACCACTTTTACATGAGTTTGTTTTATTCCAATAATTGATCTACTAAGAATCTATAATAGAAAAAGTTTCTGTATTATTCTTCTATGTTGTGTACGAGTGATTTTCACAAATGTGTATGAGTTATATAATCTATGTATTAATGGTATTTTCATCTATGTATGAGTGACATAAAACTTCATAAATGTCAGCATATATCTCTATAATTTAATGAAAATATTCAAAAAATTCATTTATGTAGTTGAAAAAATATGATTCGTCCCAAGGATCATTGTATGAATGATTAATTCTTTTGATGAAAAGACAAAATTCAAAGATAAATTTTTCTCATATAATATTTTTTCTGGTAAGATGATGATTTTTGACGATGCCATTATCCATTTAAAATTATATCTAATTTTATATAATATTATGATTACATAAGATATTCCATGTAAGAAGAAGGTACATAAAAATCCAACACATAAGATAGTTAATTAATATAATATACAAGAACCATGAATATAGATCAATGTACATAAGGGGAACCATAAAAGAGTGTCCAATATAATAGGATCATTTTAATATTGGAGCTTGATGTAGGGATAAATTCATGAATGAGTCCTCAATATATGAGTAGATATATTCATTGGTTATACTGTTATGATTCATATAATGAGATTCTAGAATTTATATTTAGAAGAATTTATATTATACTATGTTGTAATGATCTTTATAGATTAAAACATCAGGATCATCTAATTAGATTGTGTTTCTATACAAGTTGAGATATGTTTTGAACTACAACCTGGGAGAGATGTCATTTTTTCATAAACACATAGATTTTTTGAAAGGAGAATAATAGTGGAAATGATTTAGAGGAGGATAAGTCCTCGATATTAAAATATCACATTGGAATGAAGAATCCATGAATTGTGGAATTTTGAATAAACTCCTTGAGTAGAAATTAATTTAGTTTAGAATAATAAAATCGTGTCACAATTAATGGAGAGATACCATATCGAATAAGGAAATGTTATTTTAATAACATTAAAAATTCAGTGAATATAAAAAAATACGTAAATTAAGAAGGTAATACTGAGAAGAGAAATAAATTTTAAAGATAAAAATGAAATTAGTTGGTTTTAGTGGATACTAGTCATTTTCATTAAATAATTCCATGTACATAGAATAAGATTAATTATAAATGATTTTTCCCATAAACAAATTAATTTACCCGAGGATTCAGAATATTACAAGCACTATAACATTCATGATGGAGTGATCAAGGTCATGTGATCCAAGCTCTAGGAAGAAGGAAAGACATGTGAAATTTTAAAAGGAAAAGTCCATCATATAGACTATAGTAGGAGATATTCTTTTTTGAAGACACATTCAAAGAATATTTTAGGATGGTACTTGAAGAAATATTGGGAGGAATTATAAATATCATGTTAGAAGGTAACCAGAAACGTTTTAGAAGATATCTTTATCTGGCAGTATTTCAGTATAGAGAAAATATTTTTTAAAATTATCAGTAATTAAATGCTCTTTAAAACAACATTTTGTTATAATTATTGATCAATTTAAGTAAAAATTTATTAATATCAAATTTTATTTTTACACTTACAGAGAGAATAGTGACTATACAATGATAAATGTGATTACCTTTATGAATGAATGTTTTTCGGAGTTTAATAAAGGAAACTCTTTATCTTCATAGATTTATCTTGGTTAACACAACCTATATGTAAGGGTAAGTTGGATTCATAGACACATGATGAATTTAACCATTAGTATTAAAAGATTATTTAAGGATTAGACTATTTTTTGTAATGGTAACACTTCTTTTTAAACATAATACATAAAGGTTAACTGACCACTACAAAAGGGTAGTTTTGAGCAATGTAATGTTAACTACAAATTTTTAAGGGATATATAAGGGTATTCTGGGCCTTCTTAAGGTTAACATAGATGGTATTAAAAATATAAGGTTAAAAATACTTACCCTCATGCCACAATAATGAGAAATATATGTGTAAACCAATTTTACCCTTATTTAGTGCCTATTTTCCAACTCTAATATGTAACAAAGTTTTGTGATTCTAAAATCCTAACATTAAAGAAAATAAATCTTTTGTCCAATTTAAATATGTAACCCTAGTTTAGAAATATTATCAATGCTCTATATTCTAGAATCAATTCAATGTTGAATTAAATTGTGATATTAATTTTGTGTTTCAACACTGTGATCTTAAACATTATAAACTCTATAAAAATACATGAACCTATACTACCTTCGTATTATGATATCTCGTTGAGTCTTGGTTGCCCAAAATTATTTTTTTCAGGATCTATGAGTACATCATCAATCAATATGAGTTCTTCTTATTGTCTCTAGACATGGTAGAACCCTATATCACTCATCTATTATTGAGTGTGATGTTCTCAAGGGATAAGTTCTCACTATCATATTTAATGTACAATTTTTAAAATAGTGTTTCTTAATTATTCTTTAAAAATATAACAAAAATTAATTTTTAATAACCTATAATTTTTGAAGAGAGAAAAATAATTATCTATAGTGTATTTCAAGATTATTTTGGATAGATAAATTATCTTCTTATATTTAAATTATGGTTATTATTTGACAAGAAAATCATTAACACAAGTCGTGTATTAAATATATAATTTGGAATTTTTTTATGGAAGGGAAATTTTTATGACATTTTGATTTTTTAATAGTGATTGTAAATAATAATCCTCGGAGGGTGGATTGGACAAATTAATATACAATTTTTATTTAAGTGATGTTTGATTGACAATCCTATGGATATGACATTGAAAATATTGAGGTAGGATATTCCTTTCCATGTAGAGGTTGTGTATATGCATGTGGGAATGACATTAGGTTGTGTGATTTTATGATTTAGACCACTAAAGAGATTGATCACATGTGTGTGTGCATAGTTAATGAGACCATGTTTTATTTCTAGTCACATATGTATGCATGTATAGCCTATGAGACCGATGCTTGAGTATGATCCCAGGTGTGTGAATAGAGCTATAGATAATCAAGCCTATTATGCTAGTTATTTCTACATATATTATCAATGGTGTGTGTGTCAAATGAACTTTGGATGCTATTTTCATAGTAAATGGCTAGTGAACTATTTTGACATTATTGTCCCCTAGATGGGGATCATGTTAACATGTGACAATGGAAATGGAAGAATAAGACAAATGAAGGAGAACATAATCCTTATGTCCTATCCCAATATATAGTATCATGTAATAATATCTTTCTGTTCTGTTCTAAGGTAGTGTTGGTATACAAAAAACATTCTTTCATGGCCATTAAAGAGATAGGACTTGATACCCAGTGTCATGAATCAAGGGTCTTTACATTTTGATTAGCATTGGAAACTTATGAAGTAACTGTGATTGACTCTAGTATTTTAATTTTTAATCAATACTTTTCTACCTGGTGGCTGAAGAAGGTACGACTTGGGTTTATAGTAACTTTTTTTGTGCATGACCACTTGATAAATGATTGTATGTTTTTTCATATTAATTTATTTATTATCCTGAAATAAACTCTTTACATGTTTAATCATTTTATGTAAACATTGGTGTTGTCTAACTGGGTTTATACATTTATCCTTCATGAGAATATTAATGTTCATACATCCTTCATGTCCTTGGAAACTGTAAATCAAAAGGCACCATTGATAGAGAGCTAGGGTATGCAATGTGATTTTATGTGGTCATACCTAGATGGACACTGGAGGGGCGTCACTATGTTTTATTTACATACATTCCTTTCTCGTACTCTGGTTTTTCATGCCTCTTTTTGGTGTCATGATTTATTATTCTATATAACTTGTGATACCTTCCATGAAAATTATTTATAGAATTCCATATAATTTAATTTTCTAATTACATGTCATTATTTATATTTTATATTGATGATGAGGGTATAGTCTCTCAACTAAAGTCTTTCAAGCCCTCGTTGCTTGTTTCCAACCTCTTGAATAAGGGGAGGTGTGCATTAGGTCATGTGGAACTAAAATTTTTACCCAAAGATTTAGGACCAGGCATTAGAAAGTTCTATAAAATGATTTTTTATATCTTTATTTCTTCATTACTATGTTTTTGGGGAAAGGTAGAAAGGAGTTAAGCTATGTGGGACTTAGGTAGGGTAGTTTCATGTGTTTCTAGATAGAACATGTGTAATAGTCCTCTGAGTTACCATTTTTTGGGACTTCTATTATAGTTACAGTATTATGGTTTTAGGTTGATCGTGACTATATTATGATGCAATTATTTTTTTTGATATTGGTCTCCTTAAAGAATCATGAGTATGAATTTAGGATCACACTCCTTATATAAACTTCCTTATATAAACTAATTGTGTGTTTCATTGTAGTACCTTAATTTAATACCGTTGTTATTCTATTTTTTCAGTTTTGACCAACATTATTTTTTGAGTGATATATATGTGTTCTCACAATTGTTATATATCAATGTTCAATTAGTTATTTGAAATTGAGAATGTTATTTTGTTTTTTCATATATATATATATATATATAAGATTGTGATCGACGTGTAGGTATAGAGGACTAGGATTGTTTATTGCGTAGAATTAAAATGGTTATACAATGATTGAGTATCTCATATGATAGGTTGACATAGAAATACCTTATGTAAGACATATAATTTCCTAATAATGTTTTTTAAGTGTTATAAACATTCATTTGGAAATTCATAAAATGTATCTTCACAGATACTTGACTGGACCACTTGGTGTAGTAGGCCATATTATTCTTATAAGTGTGGATGTTCTAGTTATACCTTCTGAAGTGAAAGGGAATTATTCTTGCACCCACTATAGCAGTATTTCCCAAAGTATATATTTGAGGTAGAGGATTTTCCATGAATATGGTTGAATATTATAAAAATTTTCATCTATAATACCCTCTATTCTTCATGGTCACCAGAGTCCCTCGTGATTCTGAGAACTATATCTATTTTATAGAATGGATTTTTTATCTAGGAATGACTTGAGAGGACTATCTATTGAAGCTAGTTTACTTTATGCTTCAAGGACCGACCAAGAGAATGTGTAGTGTCATGAATTGTGTTGGGTGACATGAATTCATGACTTACGAAACCTATAAGAATATTTTAATCATTGAGTTATTTTCAGGTAAAATGAAGCTAGATTTCATTTCAGATTTCATAGATATTTATAAATAATTGAGGATAGTGTATTCTTACTCAACACATTTCTTAGAATTGATTTACTTTTATCCTCTCTTGGCTGGGAAAATTGTGTATAAGGACAGGATATTGTAGATCATCTTTCATTTGAATATGAAATACAAAGTATGTAATTTTTACCTGAAAAATTATATAGAGGTTCTTTGGAATACATGATGATTGAGAGGGGTCTAGAAAAAAGTTAGGGGTATGGGTTTATTTCATTCCCCTAGTGTAATTTCTAGTGATTCTTCTAGTGTTAAAAATAGGATGTAAGAGGATTCATGTTAGAGTAGAAACATACATTTGGATAAGAGTAGGGTTTCATTGGTACCTTTTATGGGAGAAGTTTGTCCATAGTGTTTCAACAATGGATGGAGTGGGAATTATTGAAATTTTTTACCAAGTCCAATATCCAAAGTCATTAGTGTGGCAAGATGGGGCATATTCGGTAGTTTGGTGTGAGGGAATTATAGAAAAGTTCTCATAGGGGTTTAGGTTTACATAGGTTGTGACCAAGGGTTTAGTTTTGTTTCTCAATAATATCATAACACCCCAAAACCATAAATGATCCTGGAAAGTCACACACTATAAGGGGAATTATGTAGTTTGGATGTAAGCTAGATGTCTGCAGTAGAACAGGTTCCTGATGATAGTGGTGAGGGCTCATCAACTTTTTGGTGTATAATATTTATTTCATATACACTTTAAACTTCCTTTTTATAGTGGTTCTTATAATTAATTTATATCTTCTAAAAAGATAGGATTTACTTATCAGCAAATTTTTATGATGAGTTTATTTCTCACAAAATTCCCTTGTGATAGAAGGTCAATCATCTAAGGAGAAGTGCAGAGTGTCTAGTAGTCATTTTTAGCTATAACAATCCATAGTATGTCCTAATCCTGGAGATGACTTAATCTTATTTTTTATTTATTATGGACTGTTTGACTAGTTATTGGGTGGACATCGACTATTGTAGGAGGTTTGTATCCTTCATTTTTCCTAATTGAGAGGAGTTTGTGATGATCAGTAGTGGGATATTGGAGTACGAAAAATTTGACCATAACAAATACATATTGGAGAAATTACATCACTGGTGGATTGTATAATTATTTTTTTTAAATCATGAAGAAGAATTATCCTTTACTCTAGTGGTGGGCCATTATCATGATATTTTTGGGAAAATTTTTAGTTCTTCCTCCTGAGAGGGGTAATGAATTTGATATTCAACTCATTCCAGGAGAGCAACATACATCAACTCCTCCATATCATATAGAATCATAGTAGTTGAAGTACCTAAACATACATGTTAAGGAATTAGTGGTGACGTGTTTTCTCAATCCAAATACGTCATATTAAGGTTATACAGTATTTTTAGAAAATAAGGTGGGTGATAGTATCTAGTTGTGTGTGGGATATTGTAAAGTCATCTTCATATGAATGAAGAATTGATACTCATGCTATAGATATATGACTTTTTTATTAGTTACGGGGATCCTTGTGTTTCTCTATGATTAATTTATATGTAAGTTTTCACTATATTCATGTTAAAGTAGAGGACATTCCAAAGATGGAATTTAGGAGTAGATACAATCTATATAAGTATCTTTTCATTAATTTTCGGCTAAAAAATCTCTATTGGCGTTCATGAATATCACGAATATGATCTTTCAACTGTATATTAACCCCTTCATTGTGGTTTTTGTAGATGCGATCCTAATATACATTAAGTCTTCATACATGCATGATAGGTGACTTGATATTATAATAAGAACACTTCAAGAACATCAATTGGATACCAAAATTTTAAAGTGACACTTTAGAATTTAGTATATGTGGTTTCATGGGAATGTTATCATTATGGTGGGAATTTTTATAGGCATGGAGAATATTTTGGAGGATATGTCTTTGGATCATCCATGAAATGTTTTTGAGATCTTTAGATTCATTATTTTAGTTGGGAACTGAAAAAGGTTCCCAAAAAAATTATCCTAATTATTAGAATGTATAAAATCAAATAAAAATAATGTATTTATGTTTGAGTGGATAGATATTTATTAAGATTACTTCCTAGAGATGATGTGAATATTGACGATAACCCTAATACTGACATTTCCAGATGCAAGGATTGGATATATAGTTTATTGTAATGACTCAGGTGTATGTTTTGGAGCTATGATGAAGTAGATAGATTAGGTATTAGCTTAAGAGTCATGTCAAATATAACCCGATGAGGAAAACAACCCAATGCGTGATTTAGATTTGAATATAGTCATCTAAACTGTGAATTATTGTTGATATTATCAATTATATGAGAAGTTTTTTGTTTAAACCTTCCTCAAGAGAATTTGATATATCTCCTCTCAGTCAGATCAAAACATGGAGAAAATGAATTGGGTGGAGTTTCTATAGAATGTTGAATTTTTGATATCCTATTCTCTGGGAAAGGGTAATATCATTGCAGATTCTCATGGTTAGAAAACACCAAAGGCATGGGATCTTGGAGATCAGAATTAACAAGAGGATTGGATTAATATGAGTTTGATAGCATAATGACTTGTGTATAAAATGTAGTATTATGGTGAGATGGAATGTGTACCTTTTTTATTACATCATCTGTGGTGGATAGTGTAAAAGTAAACAAAGAATTATAATTTGAGGGTGTAGTGTTGTGTGATATATAGTTAGGAAATGATTCTTTTCCCGGATTGTCCTTAGATGATGATGATGACAATTATGTGGTCTTCATATAAGGGTGGGAAGTTGTTATATATTCTTTAAGGGTGGATATGATGAAGGAATCTCATTATTCTAAGTGTTCGGTGCGTCTAGGGATGATAAGGTTGTACCCAAAAATCTAAAGTTAGTTTCTGAGAGTGGGTATGAAGAGTTACATCGTCGGTTTTATTTAACAATGACTTACTTACAAGAGATTAAAATTTAGGCATAATTTTCTATGTGGGTTTATTTAACCAATTAATAAAATAATAAGGAAGTTGGATGATTTAATGGGTGACCTCATGGTATTATTACATAGGACCTTGAAGAGTCGTGATTATATTTGGGTGATAGTTGATTAGTTGATGAATGTAGAACACACAATAATGATCTAAGATACTCACTCTATATATGAGTTGGGAAATATATATATCTAAGAGACTATGTGAATAAATGGGTTTTCTTTTAGTATCATATATAATAGAGAAAAATGATTATGTCCTAGTTTTTGTAATGATTACTGAAGGATTTGGAGAATCATTTAAAGACATGCATGGACATTTATCTATAGATCAATGGAAAGTTAGAGGGGATGATTCAGTCCCTTGAGGATATTATTTGGGAATACATTCAAGATTTTAAAGGAGAATGGGATGGGAAATTATTCTTTGTGGAGTTAATATACAATAGTAGTGTCCAGGATTCAATTCTAAGGGAACCTTTTTAGGATCTCTAGGGATGATCATGTCTCTCATCAATGTGTTATTATATGATAGTTGAGGTAGAAGTTGTTGGGTTATGTATGGTATAAGAGACCATTGAGAGAGTGTATTTTAATTAGAAATAGGTTTTTTACATCTCAAATAAGGATGATGTCATATGACACCTATAGAATATGACTTTGGAGTTTGGGGGGGGGACTAGTTTTATTGTGAGTGTAACCTTAATTAGGGAATCATATTTTATTGAAGTAGGGGAAGATGGAACTTCTATTTTTTTGACCATTACAGATAATTAAGTGTATCATTAAAGTGGATTACCACTATATATTCCTCTTTATCATCAATAAATGTAGGATGTGTTACACGGTTCCCATATTTTAAGGTACATGTCCAATCATGCACATACTATCTACTAGGAGGATGTTTAGTTGGAAATAGATGCATCGTTTATGGAGTGCTTGGGTTAGATTATTTTCCTGAGAGAGAATGTTTTGTGTTGGAAAATAGTGTCACTTGTTTTAGTCTTATAGGAATATTTAAAGATCCAGGTTGAATCATGGGAGTTAGAATATGAAATATGAGCTCAATGGCCTTATCTATTTGATCAAGAAATTTACATACACTTCTGAGGCATGAGAATTTATTATAGAGGTGAATTATGATATCACCAATTTTTAAAGGTTATTTAGAAAAACGTTTGGTAATAATTTAGAAGTATTTTCTATGAGATTTTAATAATTTTAAATTTTATTTTTACCCTTACTTAGAGCATCAGGACTACGTAAAGGAAAACTCATTTTACCTTTGAAGGAGCTTGTTTTTTGGAGCTGTATAAAGGTAACTCCTTATTTTCAAAGGTCTAAAAGGGTAACCCCAACGTTGTGTAAGGATAAGTTGGACTTTAAGAAATTGTTTAAGGGTAACCCTTAGATTTCAAACGATTCAGAAAGGTAAGACTAAGTTTGGTTGTAACATCATTATATGTTTAAAGAATTAAATTATCTTCAATAGAATACATAACATACAATATCGAGCATAAACAAACTAGAAAATATTATTATTTAAATATAGCCATTATAATAGAGAAGTTAAATTGGTTGGTATGAATAGGATTACCAATATTATTAAATAGATAAAAAAATTATAATAATAATAATTTTATTTATTAATTCTTAGGAATTAAGAAAAAAAAATTCCGAAAATTCATTTTATTCTTCAAAAATACGTTTTCTTCAAAAATGATATTTATTTATTCTTGTGAAAAATTATTATAATTAACTTATAAAATTAATAGAATTTTTTTTTGATAAAAATTATTTAATTTTTGAAGTCGTCATATCAAAATTATATTATAAATATATTTTGAAATTTTTTTGAGAAGTTTTATTTTTCAATAAATTGTGAAAATAACAATTTTTATTGAAACCGATATTTTATTATGTATATTTATAGTAAAATAATACTTTATATTTTCTTTAAAATTTATTAATTTCCATTTTAATAAAAATAATCCAATTATTGTGTTTTTAATGAATTTTATACTTGAATTTAGTATAAAACAATTTTTTTTAAATGTATTTTCTAAAAAATAGTTGTCACCCTATTTTGTGCCCTTATATAATAAAAAATTTCATCGACTTATAGTTATTGAATTTTATAAAATTGATTCCATATTTTTAATCAATATTTTTATATTTGGTAAATATGACCCTTTTATTTTTTGTCATTATGAAGAGTTACCTTGGTAAAACTTATCACCTTTGTAAGGGGTTGATCATGTTAATATAAGATAAAACTAAATGATAAATCCAAAAATATTCATCTTAATTATTATTGGATATATAAAATTATACCCTTATCTCCTTATTATCTAAATTTATTTTTTAGTGGAATCTTTCCAAGAAAATAAAATATATAATATTTAATGAAAAAGCTGTTACAAAATGTCACTATCTTAGTTTAAAATATCTCTTATGTGTCCACATAGAAGAAAAATCTAGTTATGAATAAATATAAATTTATATTTTTATCTTAAGGAAATTATTTCAATGATTTAATTTTATATCTATTTTTTAGTTATTTTATAATTACTATAAATTCTTATGTGACACCGACATGGTTATTCTTTAATTTCAAGAAAAATAAAATAAATGAATTTAAAAATATAAAAAAAAATATAATCTAAATAAGGTATGCTTTTATACAACATTTATTTATTAATATTACACACTATTATTTTTTAAATGGATTATATTAAAATTAAAACTTTTTATTTATGAATTTTATGTCAAATTCAATGAATATTCAAAAAAATTGGAATTAAAGATATTTTATGAAAATAATATTTTATAAAATATTTAAAATACATATTAATTTTTTAACAAGATAATGTGGGTAATATATGGTCTAAAATGTCACCAATTGGTCATTTAGAAGATAATTATCAACATAAAAGTAAAATTATAAACCTTTAAGAGTGAAAAAAATTATTATCGTGGTCACGGTTAAAATAGGTTTTCAAACGGGTTAAATAAAAATATAACATTTAAATCACCACATAAACTAGTATCAATTTTATTATTTGACAAAATTTGAAATCTATAATTTATAATCATCTAATACCTATAATTTGGGAGGTATTTGGGCTAGACAATAACATTATTATATTTTAATAATTTAAAAAATTCCAAGACATCCCTCCCCTCACTCATAAAAGGGTACATCTCCTTTCTCTTTTTCACAAAAAATTGATCATTAAATATCTACAAATACCTTCTAAATTCTCTTATAAAATCCATTGAAAATAATATATATGTTCTTAGATTACCTAAATATAAACACTGGGTTCCAGAAGAAGATATCTAAACGATTTGTGTAAAAGAAGTTGTAATCACCATAAGCAATCGCTTTTCTTTTTATTCTCCCTTATCCTCTTATAAATATAAAATTATATTTTAAAAATAAAAATTTAAGTATCCTAAATGTAATTAAATGTTATTATTATTATAAACCATCCTTTATTCACCCTATTTTCCACAAAATTGGATATGAATGTATCATTTATGCATACATAAATCATTCTGTCTCCACATAGTGATACAATTCATTTTCCATCACAATCTTTTATGGATGAGTAATATTATGTTTTTAATGTTTATATATTATATTAATTACATAATTATTCATTTTTAAGATAATATAATATCCTAATAATTACCTTTCCAACCATTATAAAATTAAAACATCTCTCATTTGTACATGTTGATTACCATATCTATAATGTTATTTGATTATTTTTACATATTTTTTTTACTTTGATGGTAATAAAGATTTATTTTATGAATATATATAATTTATATTATTTAATAATGATTAATGATTTATTAATTATTATTTAACTTTCTTTTATTCCATCTTTGAAAAAGTGAAAACAATGTCCATGTTTACATACAGTCTACCATCTCTACGAACCATATAATTAATTTTTCTATACACAACTCTTATTGATGAATATAAACATGTATAAAATAAACATAAATGATATTTATAAAATTTAAAAAATTATAAAAATATTTTTACATAATCAATATACAAGGATAAAAGCTGTTGAACTGGAATATTCATGAAAAATGAACCAGATATCACCCAGAATAGTGATTTTAATAAAAATAATTAATAAAAAAATTATGGGATGTCATATATAAATAATAAATGGTATTACATATATAATTATTATTCAGGAAAATATTTACAATAAATATATATTTATTATATTTTAGATCCTAACATTTATAAATAATGGTGACACTTAATGTAAGGAATTTCCATCTCACTTCTATTTCTATGAGACACATGCCATATCCACCACTAATCTCTTTTATGTTCTGAATATAGTACCCATGAATGTACTTTATAATTATTAAAATAAAATTTATGTGGATTTATATATTCATCAATGATTACTTCTTTTATTTTTATTATGATTCATATATTACCAATGTGGTAAGAGATTTGTGTTTTAGTCCTATTTTAATAGAGAATGTTTATGATGTAATTTTAATTTAGGAAATAATTATATATTAATATGATAAAACTATTTCAAATTTATTACACTCAAATAAATTCACTAATATTCATGTCTTAATTTTATTTTCCATACCGTATGAAATCATGATATCGAAAATATTTTTTAACGTAAACTCAACATTATTTATTTATTCAGACAAATAAAACATTTTCTTACATATACATGATTTCCAAAAATTATTAAATAATTTTTTTACTATTTTTATTTTGTTTTTTAAATTATTTTTTTATCAATTTTTAATTTTATGAAAATGTTTTAAATGGATTGTACTTTCCATTTTCATAACAAGGTACCCATTTTTTTTTAAAAAAAGTGTTAATGGAATGTTTTATTTTTACATATATGGAATAAATATAATTTTCTTCCAACATGATTAACTAATTATTTGAAGCTTTCATTACCATTTTGAAAAGTTATTTTTAACGAAAATTATTTCCTTAATATTTGGAAAATTTTAAAAAAGAATATATTTCAGAGTGAATTGGATATTTTCTTCAAGAATATTTACAGTGATTCCATAAATGAGTTCTCCAGATGTGATAACATCCATTTATATTACTTATGATTTACTAAGGATATGATCCAATGATACCAAACTTTTTCTTTATCAAGGTATTTTATGATTGTTATGAGGAGAATGTTTTAAAAAAACTATTCACTTTCATGGGTTATTCTATATAAAATTAATCGAATGGTAATAAGACTTAATTTATTTACAACAATCTAGAATAAGAATATATGATAAATGTTATTATAATATTATATAACACATATATATGGTTTTCATTATGTGGTGGTTGGTCTTGTAATTATATATCCTCATAATTCATTGGGTAAATGTTTGTATGGCATGAGATAATTAGGGTAAAAATGTTAATATGCTTGAACAATTATTGAAAAAATGTCACTATCCTTGATACATTATAGGAAAAAAAATTATGTGATTAGTCCATTATTAAAAAAGTCAATTTTTTTGATCCACTGTGAGAAATGGGTGTTTAATATTTACTTATTATGATTTTATGGACTTTATAGATGTACTAGATATATAAAATGAAATCTATAAATATGGTGATTCCAAATTTCTATGACAAGATAATATGGTTCATGATTGATTTATGATGATTTATAACTCAAAAATTATTTTTACTTCATTAAAGTAATAACTAATTTACATGGAAGGAAAAAATAAATGAAAAGGGTGGTTTGTGATATTTTATTATTCTTATAGATCATGTATTTTGAAAGGATAAATATTTATTCCATAAATCATGTTTCTGATCTCTGATGGATTGGGTATGAACATTCTTAGTTATGATCATAATATCATACCCTTATTCTTAAATTATGCTTCAATATGATCATCTATTGATATCTCCCATATTTACCCTTAATAGGAATCTGATATCATAGTTTTTTTCCATAGGTAATGAAGAATAGTAATAAGTCAGGTTTTTCCATTAAAGATTACAAAATTGGAAGGTATTTAAGGGTAATGATTAAGATATTTCATGAGATAAAAATATTATGTATCTATCATCTAAAAACACTAAAATATTACATTCATTAGGCATGTTTTGTGAAATGTATTCAATATTAATTTAAAAAATATGAAATATTTACATATGAAAACATTGGGGTTTTATAGTTAGTATTAGTGTAGGTTTTAGTAAATATTTATAGATTAATATTATAAAACTCTATTGAAATCCCTGGTGATAAGTCTATGTGTTGGATAAATACATACATTTTGGTAACAAATTGATTATTTGAAACTACTAGAAATACATTGTTATGGATTTGGTTTTGACATAAATATATCTCGCTATGATAAGCCTAAAAAGAGTTGGTCAAATATATCTCAACCATTATTCTAGTTCAGGATGATTTTTTCCTTTCTACACAACTAGTTTATCACTCCTGGTGGATATGGTTGGTTTAATTTACATTTCCATTATGATCCTTTATGAAGGATTTGAATATAAAATGAATATGGATAACCTTGTTTAAACCTAAGGTTTAAAATATTTAAAATTATATGTCATTATTTAGACATATTATTAGTTATTTTTTATTATTTTGTGTTTTAACTCAATGAATATTGTTTATCACACTATAGTTTTCTATTTTAGTCATTTTAGGTAATCATAAGGACCTATGATAATAATTTATGTGATGGATAATGTATTGATGACAAAAAAAATTGTTTGATGACTATATTAAAGGGTATTATGATTATTCAAATTCAATTTTCATGATAAATTATTAATAGACATTCACTTTAACAAAACCTCGGACTCCCCAAAGAACAGAAGGATATATTTCACTAAGAGCTCGAGTGGTAGAGAGCATGTATAAATTAAGATTTAGTTTCATTTATGTTGATAATTTGGGAATAAGAATCCAAGTTATTATCTCAATGTAATATGAATGTGTTTTATGGGTGAAGAATAATGAAATATAGAAATTAATTTCCATGTAAAATGATTAGTTTAATGGGAGGATATTAATTTCATCATATGTTACTGTTTATAGTTTAGTGTCTTTTGTGTGGGGAACATGGAAATTATATGATTCAATTCCTTATTCCTAGAGACAACTTATACATTATAGAAGGGAATATGTTATGTTTACACTTGAAGTGGGATGATTGAATTATTTATGTATTGGAACTTAGTAATTATTTTAAACTATTATAGGTATAGGTTTCATGAGACAACGAATGATTATTTTGTAAATTTTTTTCTTAATGGATTTTCAAGAGTGTGTGAAATAGTACTGATGACCAGGAAAGGTGATTTAGTGGAAATGATATATTTTTAGATAATTCATGGTCATGGGAAAGATAACCCCTAATATGTTAATGATGTTATGATGACAATCAAATAAAGACTATTTTTATTTTGATAAAGTAAAATGAATAGTAATTATGACTTTGGAGCTCATTTGGGATTTTATGAAAAAGTGGTTTATGTTATATTTGATGGAATTTACATATTTTTTAAATTTATGGAATATATATAATATTTTAATATGTTATTCATGGAATAAAGATTGTGTAAATTTTTTGAATCATATATGTTTTAATGTGATGTTTTCTTAAATTTTATTGATATCATTATGGATTTATTATATTATGGTTGATCAAAAGTTAAAAGGCATAAACACCCACTTTTTAATATTTTAAGTGCTGAGATTCTGATGTGATTTGAAAATTATTATTTGATTTTAGGAAGAATTGTCTATTAATGTTTATATGACCCTTTATGTTATTATATGATTGGATGTTTAGATAATTATGGTCTATTAGATTGTGGGATGTAGATAATCCTTATTATTAAAATGTAATTAAATGAAAAGGATATATTTTGAA
The DNA here is from genome assembly GCA_963277665.1 of Viscum album. Lineage (NCBI taxonomy): Eukaryota > Viridiplantae > Streptophyta > Magnoliopsida > Santalales > Viscaceae > Viscum > Viscum album. The sequence continues at coordinate 1,578,992,783 of OY728150.1, read as the reverse complement.
GATATTTATTATATTTAAAATTAATACCTTTCCAGTTATTATATATGTTTAATTTAATTTGGGGGATGTTCACTCAATTATATATCATATAGAAATTTATCATTGTGATTAATGATATTTTGGGATTATTATTATTGGTTTGAGGTATATCTAAGTCTTAGGTATAATATTTGATTTAACTGGAATAATTAATTGAGAATAATAAATTTAAATTTTGGGGATATAAGATGAAAGGTATGATATCACTATTTAGGAGAAAAAAATATTTAATTTTGTGGCTATTTATGAAATTGTCTAAGTGTTCCATTTTTTGTTCTTGTGTATATTTTGAAGTGGAAACTATTATTTCATGTTTTATTAATTTTGGTAATTATCTTACCTTGATAGCCAATTTTGGATTTGGTAAATTTCTAGAGATATGACGCATGAATTTTCAATATTTTAGGCATCTAATGATCCATTAAAATTTTATTTTATTTAATTATGCATAAAAAATAATTCATCTCGAATATTAATTTCTTTGAGTTAGAGATGATGTGGAAATTGGTAAAATTACACCCAGAGGATGAAATCGTGCTATTGATATGGAAATAAATGATGTAATTATTTTACTCTTGTTATCTATTATGAATTTAAAATAATACCTCAACTATAGAAAAATTATTTTAAACAATAATTTTTTACGGTTACCTTAAATTATAATGAATTTATTCTCTTTTTCACACCACATCAATTTATGGTTTTTTGGTCATTAACATTATCATGGTCATTCACTTACTTATAATCAATGTTCTTTTTTACACTCTATCATTATATGGATATTATGTTTTTCTTACATGTCCAAATTTACACATCACAATAATGCTCTCATAACAGGAAACCTATATATGTGTCATTCTAGATAACCTTCATGTTTGTCATTCCCTCTTATCTAGAAGAAGACATTCTAACTATTTTTACTGTGTGGGTTATCAATAACGAAATTTTTAGATATAAAACCCTTTATTTCAATGTAAAAGTTTAAATTGTGAATATTAAATTTATTAAATGGGGGATGATGCAACTCTATAAGTTTTTTAATGATGGACATTATATTAAATACCAAATGTGAAACGTAACATCGAGCTTCTATGAACCATGAAATGTTATTATTTAAATATGACCATTATAACCATGCCATTAAATTATCAGCTATGAATAGGATTAACTGAATTATTAAATATATTTAAAATTACTAATTAATACAACTTTTTTGATTAATTATTTTTAATTATGTACACAAATTTTGAAGACATTTTATTCTTTAAAAATATTTTATCTTCAAACATTATATTTATTGTATTTTTTGAGAAAATATTATAAATAATTTCTCAAATATTTGGAAATTTTATTTTTTAAAAAATAAATAATTTTATAATCCAGAATAGAAAAATAATCTTATAGTGGAATTTTTATATTTTTCTAAAGAGTACAATTTTTCATTGAATAGTGAAAATATGGATTATTATTAAAAACTGTATTTTACTTTCAAATATTTATAATGTAAAATTATATTTTGGATTAGTTTTCAAATTTCATTATATCAATGGAATTTAAAATAATCCAATTCTTGTATTTTTAAATAATTTTATAATTAAATTTCGTATAAAAACATTTTTTGTACCTAAAAATACATTTTTCTAAATAGAATTATTCATCTCATTTTACACACTTATTTTAAAATTAGTTTATACCAATTATTGATAATTAATTTGATTAAATTTATTCCATACTTAGACTTATAATTTTTTAAATTGGTAAATATGACCGTTTTATTTTTTGTTAATATAAATAGTAACCATTGTAATATTTTTCTCCATTGTAAAGGGTAAATCGGGTTAGTCTAGGTTAAAACAATGTGATAAGGCCATAATTTTTCATATTAAATCTTATTGGAAAATTTTAATTTCGAACACATAAACTTTGGCTATAAATCTATATTTTTTATGGAAACTTTCCATAAAAATGACCCATATAATATATAAAGCAACGAACCTTACAAAATGTCACTCTCTTAGTTTTAAATATCTCTTATGTGTCCATATAGTTACAAATGAAATTCAAAAATGAATATATTTGAATTTTTTATCATAATGAAATTAATTTCATAATGTAGATTTATTATTAATTTTTAGTTATTATATAATTACCTTAAATGCTTATGAAATGCGAACATAGCAATTCATCAATTATAGAAAAATAAAATAAATGATTTTAAAACATTAAAAATAATATAATTTAAATGAGTTATGGTGTTCCAAAAATATAATATGTCAATATGAAATATTGAATTTTTTTAAAAGTACTATATTAAAATTCCATCATTTTATTTTTTAAATTTATAGTTAATGTATATCAAATATGTTAAAATTGTCCTTAATGATATCTTATCAAAAAATTTTTTTAAATAGAATAAAAATATATAAATACGAAATTTTAGATAATATTTGTTCTAAAATTTCATTACTATAAAATGTTTTATCCAATTTTTACCTTATATGTAAAATTATAGCCCTTTAAAAGTGAAAAAGTTGTTATCATGATTTGGGTTATAATAGGTTAACTAAAGTGTAATACCAAAAGATAAGGTTATAAACCACACATAAGGTAGTTAAATTTTTATTGATTGATGATGTTTCAACTATATATTATCTTATATTCGAATAAATTTACCTTTTGAGTCATGTTAGATAGATGATGTCTTTATTATGTTATCATATTTTAAGAAATTCAAATAGTGCCCATGCCCTCACTTATAAAAGGGAACATCTCCTCTCTCCCATTCACACCACATTAAGGCTTATATCTCATTATTAATTGACTATATTATATTATACAATCCCTTATTAAAATTTTATAGGTTCTTGTATACCCAAAATACCAACCTTTGGTTCCTTAAGAGGATATCCAAAATAGTTATTTCAAATAAAAAGTAATCACCTTAACTGATCACTTTATTTTTAATTGTAATTTTACCTATTATAAATATATTACATTATTTATTAAGTAATAAATTAATTATACTAAATATAGTGAAATTATATTATGATTATGAAACATTTATTATTATCCATATTTTTGAACAAATGGGAAGTTAACATACCGCTTGTGTGTACGTACTTCTTACTGTCTCCACGTAGCGATACAATTCATTTTCCATAATCAACATTTATCTATGATTATTATGAGGTTGCTAATGTTTATATGTGATATAAAAGAATAAATTATTCTTTTTTAATGATAATTTATTATCTATCTTATTACGTTCCCACCCATTGGAAAAGCATAATGTCCCTAGTGTGTAAGTGTGGACTACCACCTCCAGAGAGCTATGTAATTTGTTTCTTATATTTGTTTTACATGGATGGAAGTAAGGATGTAATTGGTAAATATATGCCATTTATATTATATAATAATTATTCTATAATTATTAATTATTATTTTCCTTTATTGGTTTCAATAATTCAATAACTGAATACAACATTAATGTGTACGTACAACCAACTCTCTCTATGAACAGTGTGTTTCATTTTTCTATATATCGATTTTATAGATGAATATAAATATGTATATAATGAAAATATATTATTTTAATATCATTATTAACATTATATAAATTATATATTCGCAACCAATGTACAATAACATGGAATGTCAAACCAGAACATGCTTGAAAATCAAAGAAAATATAACCCAGAATAATGGTTTTAATAATAAATTGTTACTAAACGGGTGATAAGATGCCATAAAAAATATAAATGGTATTATAGATATAAATATGGTTCTATAATATATTTATAATATACCTATATTTATAATACTATATTTATTATAACATAATAAAAAATGTGATACTTTTTGTAATATATTTTAATCTCACTTTTATTTCTATGAGACACATGCCCTCACTACTAAAAAATCAGGAATTAGCAACTACCATTGGCGGTTGCTATAGGCCTAGAGAGACCGCCCAGCGACCGCCATTGGCGGTCGCTTCAGCTTGGTCGTTGTAGTCCAATAGAGACCGCCTATGGCGGTCGCTATAGGTGGCCGAAATTCGGGCCTTAAGCGACGGCTTGGCGGTCGCTACCCTGGGAAATTTTTTTAAAAAAACATTCCAACTGAAAGAAATATATATATATTTATTTATTAAATAATATATATATATATATATATTAAAGAAAATATTTACATATATATATTAAATAAAATATTTTAAATATATATATATAATATGTTTTAAATATTTTAATATATATATATATATATATTTAAAAAATATATATACATAATATTAAATAAAATATTTTTCATTTTTTTAATGAAATGTACGAATTGTGTTTTTTTTCTTCACGGTACAAAATCAGAGATAAAACAAGGTAAAAATCATAAAAAATGGAAGAAAAATTCAAACAGCATAAAAATCTAGATCTTCATAAACAATAAATGATAATCGTGCTTCAACGATCCGAGCAGGTCCATCCATTTCAATCTTCTGCATCAATAAACCTATAATAAGACAAAAAAACAAAAAAAAAACTTAAATTGGACATAATTATTCAGTTATTATATACATAAAATAAAATTAAATCTTACATCAAATCATGGTTCTATAATTATTTTAAACACCCAATTTAAGAAATGCTATAATTTCAGGTCATTCGTATGGTTTCATGGAATTCTGAGGTTGTTTGGGTGGTTTTGACCCCCCAACGTGTCATTTTAGCGCGCGTCGAGCTGCTGAAAACGACACAATTGGCCGTATCGCATGCACCGCACGTCTGATGGGTGTGTCGTCTCCTCCTACACATCACGAAAAATATTCCAAATGTTTTCGTGTGGTTTCAGGTCATTCGGAGCACGTTTTCTCCAAATTCAACCGTCTCACCCCGTTTTTGGTGTTTTTTGACACTGAAAACGCGTTTCCGGTCACCACATTCAAACGACACCTCCGATTGACGTGTCGTTTGCCCGACCATTTCAAAAATCACACAACGGCTATTTTCGTACAGTTTCATGGAATTCTGAGGTTGTTCGGGTGGTTTTGACCCCCCAACGCGCCATTTCAGCCCGCACCAAGCTGCTGAAAACGACACAATCGGCCGTACCACGCCCACCGCACATCTGATGGCCTTTCCGTCTCCACCTACACGTCACGAATAATATTAATAATGTTTTCGTGTGGTTTCAAGTCATTTAGATCACGTTTTCTCGGAATTCGACCATCTCACGCGGTTTCTGGTGTTTTATGACACTAGAAACGCATTTCCGATCACCGCGGTCAAACGACACATCCGATTGAAGTGCTGTCTGCCCGAACATTTCACAAAGCACACAAAGGCTGTCTAGGGAGCGGGGGGGGGGGGGGGGGGTGGGGGGCGTGGGGTGGGGTGGTGGTTGTCCGGGGAGCGGGAAGGGCTGTCCGGGGTGTGGGGGGGGGGGGGGGGGGGGGCTGTCCGGGCTACGGGGAGGGCTGGCTGGGGTGCGGGGAGGCCCTTTCGGGGTGCAAGGGGCCTGTCCGGGGTTCGGGGGGCCTATCTGGGGTTCGTTGAGGGTTGTATGGGGTGCAGGGGGGGCTGTCCGGGGTGCGGGGAGGGCTGCCCAGGGTGCGGGGAGAGCTGTCCGAAGTGCGAGGGGGGGGTGGGGCTATCCGTGATGCAAGGGGCCTTTTCGGGGTGCGGGGAGGGATGTCTGGGGTGCTGGGAGGGGCTTTCCGAGATACGGGAGGGCTGTTCGTGGTGCAGGGAGGGCTTTCCGGCGTGCGTGGAGGGCTGTCTGGAGTGCGGGGGGGGGGGGGGGGGGTGGTGTCCGGGTGGGTGGGGGTATGTCTAGGGTGCGAGGAGGGTTGTTCGGAGTGCGGGGAGGGATTTCTGTGGTGTCGGGTGGATCTCTGGGGTGCGAGGGGGCTGTCTGGGGTGCGGGGAGCCAGTCCGGGGTGCGGGGAGGACTGTCCGGAGTGCAGGGGGCCTATCCGCGGTGCGGGAGGGCCGTCCGGTGTGTGGGGAGGGCTTTCCGGAGTGTGGGGAAGCCTGTCTGGGGTACGGGGGTTGTTCGGGGTGCGGGAGGCATGTCTGAGGTGCGGGGAGGACTTTTCGGAGTGCGGGAGGCCTGTCCGGGGAGCGGGAGGGGTGTCTGGGGTGCGGGGAGGGCTGTCCGGTGTCCGGGGAAGGCTGTCTGGGGTGCGGGAGGGCTGTCCGGGGTGCGGGGACGGCTGTCTGGGGTGCGGGGAGGGTTGTCAGGAGTGTGGGGGGGGGGGGGGGGGCTGTCCGGGGTGGGGGGGCATGTCCAGGGTGCGGGGAGGGCTGTCCGGATTGCGGGGGGCAGTCCGGGGTAGGCCAGGGACTACAAATAGTGAAATCAGCTCATTCATCAAAAAAAAAGTTTAATGGTTTATATTTGGAATCACATGATTTTTTCAAAAATATTACAGAACATGCAATTCTAAACATTGAAAATTAAATGAACAAAAAATATCCAAATCATTAATCAGTTTCATGGTTACTTGTCAATTCGTGCATACAAACATTGCATGAGGCCAAAACACACATGATACCCCTAAATCACAAAAAAACTCACTAGAAACCCAACATAAATATCAATAAAAACCCCACCATTAAAAGCAGAAACACACCTCGTGAATATGATGTGTCATGCGTGGTCATGTCTACTACCTCCATCAGGTGGGTCAGCGGCCTACAACAAAAAAACATTATGAATATTTTCATAACAAAAATAATAAAAATGAAATAAATAAATATAGTATATACCTATGTCGTCTGATCCCCTGCACCATCACCTGGACGCACATATTGACGCAGTACTCTAACCTCACCGATCAATTGTGCATTTACCTCCTCAGAAGCATGCAGCCATGCCTTGAAATATGACAACCATCGTGTTATCTGAGCAATAGCAGGACCAACAACTGGAGTGTGTGACACTACAGAATGAGGAATACCTATTCTATAAGTCAAACTATATCCATCCCCATCCCGACCAATAATGCGATGAAAGATCTCATCCCTTCGCATGGGAAGTTGTCACTGGACCTCGGGCAGATGTTCTAATTCAGCTTCAAATTGAGCCTCTGAAATAATTAAATATATATACATATAATAATATACAGATTTTATGTAAGTATTGGTAATGAGTACAAGAACTTACTATCAATGCTGCAGCCTCTGGATCATCGCGATCACGGTTCCTCATCCACACCGACATTTTATCAGTTGGTGCACCATTCTCCCACAACTGTATATGAATAGAATATAAACACAAAACCATATTAATTAAAAAAATTAAAAAATGAAAAATAAATACCTCATGTCAGAGCTAAGAGATTTGACGAGTCCCGAGCCTGTGAGGTGGTCCCTGCAACGCTCGATTCTCAGAATGGCGTGTTGACACCTCCTACATTCAATTCATTAAAATTTCAAACAAATCACACATTCTTGAAAGTATATATACCAAAATAAATATACATACCACAACAGCCTCAGTAGACCAATATGAAACTAAATCACGCCACTGAGCTGGGAGGACACCTCTCGGGACTTTTTCCAGAATGTCTGGGGAACCCACATTTGTTACCCAATGGTCCCTCTTGACTTTGACTTTATAGTCTTTCCACATCTTACGGAAGTTTCTCATACACACTGGCTGAAACTCATCTGGACATACTTTCAAATTTTTCTATTAAAGAAAAAAATCACATATGTTATTGTTGGTTATACATAGGGAATAAAGTAAAATGGTCTTCTTACCTAAACCTCCCTCCAATGATTATCTAATGTGTCCGGAGGGATAAAAGCCCAGTCACGTGTGGTCAATGGAAATCAATGTGGATCACATATTATATGACCCAATTGATGAATAAATGCAGAGGCATTCCGTCCCACATGATGAAATACCTCATCAAATGAAACATCAAAAGTCGTTTCGGAATTCCATGATAATATGCCACGACCAGGGCTTCTCCTACAAGAGGAAGAAGCAGTCGAGTATGCTCCTTTTGAAAAAAAAATTATATACAAATTTTCAGATGTTATAAATATATATATGTGTGTTTATTAATTACATAAAAAATAGAGACAATGGCATTCCAACATACCTCGACCTTGAGATGTAGATGCCTTAGATGGATGATGTGGATCTTTTGCATCTTCCCCTGACATGCCTGCAGTCATGGAAAACATTATAAAGGGGACTATCGAAAGTGTCCAAGTGATAAATTTGATTATTTTTTAAAAAAATCAAAATTTTACAGTTGTTAATCAAACAAAAAGGGATTGAATAATTTGTTGTGAATGAATTTTAAAAAATCAGAAAGTTCACAAAACAGATATACAAATTATGTACAAAACCAATAAATGCATAGCCAAATTTCTAATTGAATTAATAAAAATTCAAGCATCACATTAATATCTTTATAAAAAACATTTACACAATACTTATTACATTTTTATTTTTAAAATAAACTATATTTAAAATAAATATTAACCATTTTTTATGAACCATTGATAAAATAATAATGTAAGTGAAAGATCATGTCATACCAGATTGCACTACAAACCTGGAAGGGAGGGGAGTCGAAGGTGATGATGTGTGGGAGAGGAGAGGCAGTGAAGGGGAGCCAGAGCCAATGGCAGTGCCATGAGGGAGGGGACGGGTGGCGGCGGCAGCAGGGAGCCGGAGGAGAGGAGGCAGTGAGGGTACGTGGAAGAGAAGTGGGGGGGGGGGGGCTGTCCGGGGTGAGGGGGGGTTGTCCATGGTGTGGGGGGTGTCTGGGGTGCGGGGGGGGGGGGGGGCTGTCCAGGGTGCAGGGGGATCCGGGGTGCGGGGGCTGTCCAGGGTGGGGGATGGAGGGTCGAGGGGCGGAGGGCCGAGGGCGGAGGCCGGAGGGCCGAGGGGTAGGAGACGAAGGGGGTGGAGGCTGGAGGCTAGAGGGAGGAGGCCAAAGGGAAGAGGTATGGTGGAGGGGAGCAGAGGATGGCTGGAGGGTAGAGGGCGGCCCGAGCGGGAGGGCCGAGGGCGGAGGGTGGGCGGTGGGCGGTGGCTGACACAGGCAGAGGGTGGGGGTGGCAACGGGGACGGCGGGGGACGGCTCCTGGAGGGCGAGGCAGGGCGGCGGGGGATGATGCGCGGGGAAGGCATCGATTGGGGGGGGGGCTAGGTCGAGGCAACGGGGGGGGGAGCCCTTGATTTTTTTTAGAAATGGCAGTGACCGCCTTTGGTGGTCGCTAGTGTTATAGGGATTCAAAGCCAAATATTCTATTAGTGCCTATTCCCCAAGGTGTTGAATATACTACCCTTGAATACCTTTTATGAAGAATATTAGGAAACTAATGTCGATTTATATTTTCATATTATTTTATTTCGTTCATGGGAATTATGATTAAAATTTTACGAAAGATTTAACAGATTTTTGTTTCAATTATACTACACTAGGGATTTATTAGACATTAATTTACATTGAGTAAATGAAATTATCCTTATCTAATAACCCATTACTGTTTTATTATCCTATGTTTATTTATTTAATTTTCATGTTTTCCATTCTTTTTCATCACTGTAAGTACTCGAGGGACCAAAAATATGATTTTAAGTAAATTCAACTATATTTCTTTCTTGAGTGGAAAAAACCGTTTTTTTCTATATAAAAATTTTCTAAAATTGTTTTAAATTGGGTTTTTAATATTATCATGTGATTTTTAAATCCATTTTTACACATTTTTAGTTTTTAAAAAAAAATTAAAAGGAATATTATAATTTTTTCCTAACGTAGAAACTTTTAACATTATATACAGAAGTGTAAAAAGAATTTTTTATTTAGACATATACTAAATGAATGGAATTTCCCACAATAATTTCCTAAAAATGATTTTAAGAATTACTAATAACTTTCAAATTTTATTTTCAATGAAATAATTTTCAATAATATTTTTTAATTTTTTATAATTATTATTTCAAAGTTAAAAGGATATTTTTCTTAATAAACATTCATGTGATTCTTTAATGGGTGTCTACATATATGATAAAATCCATTGATGTTACTTATTATTTAATAGTAATATAAGCAAATGATACCATTATTATTATTACATTTGGTGGTCTATGATTATTATTAAGAGAAGTTTGTTTAACCCATTTATTTTCATGAGTTATGCTATGTTAAAATGATGTAATGTTTATGAAGCAATTTTAATTTTTTAGGGTTTGTATGTAATGATATATTAAATATTTTTATGATAATCTGAAATAGATATGTATGTTTTACATTATATTATGGACTGGACTATAATTATACCACCCTTTAATGCATTGAAAAAAGATTTATATCTCTTGAGATAACTATGGGAAACAAATTTATGTGCTTGATCCATTTTGGGAAACAAGTTTATGTGGTTGATCTACTAAGGGGAAAAGTCTATTTTCTTGATCCACTATTTGAAAGAATTATTAGGGCCAAATCGATAATGATATTATAGTCTATTTTCTAAACCTTTACATGTAAAATGTATTGTATACCTATGGTTGTTCCATACTACTATGAAATTTAATTATATTTAATGATTGATTTACAATTTTTACTTACTCTTATGAAGCATGTATTTTTAGAAGATAATGTTTTATGACAAAAATCATTTTTATGATCTTTTAAGGTTACGTATAAAAATGGTATGTTATGGTCATGTTCCCATGAACGCATTTAAATCTTAGGATTTCATATGATCATATATTGATATCTTTTATGTTTACCAATTCTGATCATTTGAGCTCACCATTTCTTATGTTTCCTTTCCATGGGTTATGTAGAGAGGTTTTATGTTGGTTTTGTCCATGAAGATTACTAAATGGGAATGCCTTTTTTGGAGATTTTTAAGATCATTCATAAGATAATACGATTATGTATCTAAAATCATAATACAGTAAAAATCATTGGACTTATTTTTTTAAATTTATTGAAAATTCATATAAAAATATGTAATATTTATCTATGAAAACCCTAGGCCGTTTTAGGTGTAAATTTAAATTTTTAAGGGTTATTTAATGTTAATCTAGACACTATTTCAAGGGTGGGTGTGAACTATATAACGGTAACTCTTAATTACTAAAGGATGTCTGAGTTTATTCCCAAGTTTTTTTAATGTTTAATCAGAGAATATGACTTACTTAAGGGTATTAATCCTTACTCTCAAATGACAACTATGAGCTGTGCAAGGGTAAAACCATGATACCCTTAAAAAATAACCTTTCTCAGTGTAAAAGAAATTGAAAATTCAATAATTTATTTTTCGTCTTCCAGTATAAACTGAAAAATAATTTTCATGAACAGAAATGTCTAAAATCATAGGAAACAAATATTTTTACGTGTTTGATTATATAAAACCTATCATTTTAAATTCCCTACATTGTAGAATTATATCAATATAAAATAAAATGTTTATTTTAATGTGTTGTTTTAATACTTAAGACCTAAAGAATGTATACTATATATAAAAATACCCAGAACAATTTTTTCTTTAGTTTTTGATATCCGTTTGAGTTTGGGAATCATTGAATACATTTTTACATGTTATATGAGTCTTTATTTGATCAATAAGAGTTCAAATTTTAGATTTCATATGTGTTAGAATACTCTAAAACTCCTCAATTCTTAAGAAAAACCTTTTAAATGGTAAACTATATGAATCATATTTCTTATAAAATTTGTGAAATAAGTATTTATATGATTTATAAAAAATTTACAAATAATCCTTAAATGTTAATAACCTATAATTAATAAATTGTGATATGGAATTATCACAACTTTATCTGGGGATTATTCTGGAGACAGAAAATATCATCGTATATTGAAATTATTGTTATTATTTTAGAATGAAATAATTATAACAAGATATATCATAAATAAATAATTGTGAAATTATATTAGTCAGATAAATTATTATTACCTTAAGATTTTTTTAATATTGATTTGTTCCATGAATACTTTGGGAGTGGATTGAGCTGATTAATACACTGGCATGATTTAGAAAATTATTCCATGGTGAAACTTCTGAATTGATGTCAGCATGATTGAAGTAGATAGTTTATTACTATCACTACAGAATAATTTTATTTTTCCAATTGGGGTATATCTATTGGAAAAAGTGAATTTTCTATTGGTAAATCATTTTACTAACAAACAATCCCTTTTCACTATATTGTTGGTAAAAACTATATCACTAAATGTTATTGAGATAAATAAAATAGTTCAGTTGCAATTATAATAATACAAATAGATAATAAATATATTTTTCAAAATCATTATCAATAGATTCATATGGAAGATTTATCTGTTATAATTATTATTAACATTATTCATTTCATTGATAATATTATTAAAAATTTTATTTTATCTATTATTATAAACAATATTGTGAATTTATATCTTCTTGTAAAGTATGTTATATATAAAATATTATATATGATAATTATAATATTAATTGCTAAAATTTTATATTATGTTTATAAATAAAATTATATATAATATATTTATTATATATTAATTATAAAATTAGTTGATATTAAAATTCAATGAAATTAAGATTTATTTTAAAAAACATATTCAAATATATTTAAAAACATGAAACTAAAATTACAGCAGGATCCCAAACATGTGTATGTGAATCAACACCATGATTAAAAATCCTACCAACCGGGCCCACATGAAGGAACAATCAAAAAAACAACAGAGTAGCTTCAACACTCCAAGGATCAATCCTAGTAGAATATTGGGGGGAACATATACCACATTAATAGACTAAATCAATATCCCCATAGATACATTTAACCTTACACTAGGAAATCTTGAAAGTCCAAATCAAAGCACCTGATAGTATCACAAGCAGTGAAAACTCTAGAGGCCAATCCATGTTCTCGATAATATCACATACAACAGAAACTCTAGAGACTAAATCCAAGCATTAGAAAGTATCATAAGTAGTGGAAACTCCATGCGCCTAGTAGTATTGCAAGAAACAGAAACTCTATAGGCCTAATCCAAACACCTGATAGTATCACAATAATTAGTAACTCCAAAGATGTGGTAGACCAAAATCAAGGCATCCCACAGCAGTATAATGTCTTTATGAAGGATATTGATAAAAGAACCCCAAACTAGTATAGAAGAACAACCTTCAACCATGAATAAACAAGAAAATCACAAATCTGTGTTTCGACCAGAAACAACTCCAGGAAATAGAGCTGTAAAACAATAGGAAAACATGAAGTGTCAAAACAAACTAGTTACATTAAAGGAATGAAACTATCAGGAGCCAGCTATAGGTCACATCAACCCCAAAAACAGGATGAAATCCTCAAGAAATAGAATAACCAAGGCTATAAGAACATAAAATTAGAACATGATCCAAAAAATAAGAATGTTGACCATGGTCTAATGTTCAGACCACACCATGTAGATCATTGTAGCATGATACGATATGAGAGGAATAAAAACTGTAATAAAACCAATCAATGAACCAACAACAAGTTGTCAAAATCCACTAAATGTTAGGAAAACAGTCATGTAGGGAAGGGACAACTCATAGAAAACCTCCAACTTAATTCAGAATTAGTATACTAACAAGACAACGACCTCGTATATATATCTGATTTCATATGAAGGCAAATTAATTTGAATAAAGAGGTGGGGTCATGTGATCGAACATGCCTGGAATCAGTGATCTATATCTGCTACAAGAAAATTATCCTCAACAATATAGAAATCAATGACACGTAGAATAACAAATACCACTTTAGGATTAATGTAATTAAAACCCATTCAAAAATCGAAGGCCGTGAAAAAAAAACACATCCTTACTCATTGTATGTTCTAAAAACGGTAATATAGAGTAGAAAAATTCCTCAAAATAAGTGAAACCAAATATTAGTTCACATACAACATAGAAAAGCCTGAGAATAAAATAATAACTAAATAAAATGATATGGAATACATATAATAGGTAACTACTTTCCAAACATTCTATATACATTTATAATAATAATTGATCAATTTAAAGTCATATGACACACCAATACCATAGTCATCAAGAGTATTATCATCAGTGTGAAATAATGTTTTTGACAATCCAATCCTTTTCAACCTTTGACTAGATTCTACTAAATTTATCATTTTAAATGTATGTTCGTTCTTTTTTAATATGAATATGAAGAAACAAGTAAATGTTTAGTTCTTTTTTCTATCAAATTTCACTTCATACATGTGATAAGAATTTAAAAACCCATTATCGACAAGAAATATGAGTTGAAAATCATAAATACTTGTCATAAATGATTAGTGTTATATGTATGTGAACATCATAAATGATAACTGTGATACATAGTTTTAAATTTTTCTTGATTACATACCTTTTTTCTCAAGTAAATTATAGACATTATCTAGAAGATAATACTATAATTCACATAAAATTTCAATTAATCATCAAAATACAACACTAGAATAAATATCTTCTAGCAGCTCAGTATGAACAACAAAGAAAATACCACAAATGAAAACAGGGAATGATCATAAGTATTTTTTGTGGTTATAAATTTTATAATATAAAATTCATGGTAATATAATTCCACAATCCCTACACACACTTGGGTGTAAGGTTTTTAATAAATTTATATATTTAACAACATAAAATGCATGTTGACTTGGAACTTATGAAAACATACAATTATATCCTAACATATTTAATAAAAAATGTATTTCATAATGTCACAATTTTATATAATTTTATAACATGCATAAAAAATTAATAACATTTCAATAAATGACCAGGATAGTGCATTAAAAAAATAGATAATAAAGTGTTATTTGACTATGTAATTTTTGGATGAATCTACTTAAAGAAAATATATTTATATGGTTTTGAAAACAAAGAAAAAATCATTACACCATATTCAACTAAACCATAGATCTCTACAATAATTTTTAAATCCTATTAAATAAAATTTGGAAAATATGTTTTCACAATAGTCTATTATTTCTACCTTTTCATTTACAAATTTTTACTCAATTATAATTTGGTTCTATTGTTATACTGATAGGTCAAAGCATTATTAAATTTTCTATGAATAGAAAATTTTATTGGAAATATATTTAAAAAATAATACAATCTCAAACCAAATTAGTTATATTATAGAATAAATCTTATTATTATAACATACCTCAAAGAGAATCTTTGTGGCTCCTTTTAGATGATCTTTAAGTCTTATATATGGAACACCTGGGATCCAGTTTCATCTTAGTACTAGACGCCCATGGCCCTGGAGGAAGTGAATTTTTAACATGACTTCATAGAGAACCTTCAAGAAATATGGAAGCATAAAAATTCAAATACACTAGATAGAATAAGGGGTGATATTTTTAAACATATTATGATACTTTTTTGTGGAAAAACTCTTCTTTTGAGAAAATATATTGTATGTTCCAACCCACTGGATAGAACACCAGCTGGTCAACCTAATGAACATAGGTCACTATCACTTATCTATTACAAACACCATAAGAAATTTAAAAATATCTCATCAAAATAAATTCAAAATAATCTATTTATAACATATTTCCTAAAAAGATTAAGATTAATTGATGGTGGGTCCATCTCACTCCAAAAAAAATGTATGCAATCAAGACAAGCATAAGAACCATAATGAAATTATTTCCTAGATATAATTGAATGCCTATAACTTAACTGATGTTGATTTGAAAGGAATAAAATTATCAAATATTATAAAAGTAATTTCAAGTTATAAAAGAAACATGTGGTTATTATCACACAAGATAATGAGTAGAAATTATAAATATGAAACTATTGAGAATGGTTGTTTAGATATAGTTGAATGCTAATAACATAATCCAAACATATCATGAAATATTTGACATGTACATAGTGAACATTTTTTTATGTATTACAATATAATTATTCACCTATTTGAGTATTCCATGGGTATAATGAATCATAGTTTATATCCTTTTAAAAATGTTTTTCTTTTTATTATGTAACATCTTCTGAAATTTGTTTTTATCTACTAAAATTTCAAAAATCTTACCCATCACACTATTGAAAATAATAATACGGTCATAATGGATTGAAAGTATCATTTTTGTTTCATTAGTGATCAATTTTTTAGGGAATTTTGTGTTTCTATTAGTAGTAAATGTTCTTGTTTGATGTAAAAGGTCTGAAAATGTGAATCATAAATCCAATTACTGAATAGAATGGTATAAGGCTATGGTTGTTGTGAAATAAGATGATCAAAGGGAAGAATTAATTACTTCAATACCTATTTTAACATTTATTAAAATAATAACAATTTATGTCATGATAGATCATGATATAATTCATTAACTGAAGGTTTCTATTATCAGAATTTTGGTATTGATAATTAATACTTATTTCAGCTCAAGTTTAAATGATAATATTTTAATGATTCATGGATTTACATCAATGTTTGCTAAAATGAATCCCAAGAAAAAAAATTTAGGTGTGGAATCAAATAAAAATGTGTAGATGTGTTTCATAATTTCAATGGTATATAGTGTCAATGAATTTTCCAATAGAAGGATGCTTGTGGACTGAGCATTGCATAGAATGATAGTGTTTGATGAATATCCTAATAAGAGTCATTGACAATAAAGGTTGCAGTTGAACTCTATCCCAAATAGGTATTATTACTATAGGATAATAGACATTATGAACTACCTCTGTAGTGTGATATAGTTTCTTCACAATATTATGAATGTTTTTTTTGACCATAGACTGATAATAATAAATTCTTAAGTCATAAAAATGTATAAATAAAGGATACACATTTCATGTGTTGAATGACTATCTAAACCATGAATTTAGTAATAAAACCACGGATTTCGAGGATAGATGATTTATTGTTCAAGGAATGTAAATAATAATTAAGTATTTTAGTTTCTTTTGATCATATTAAATACCATAGTTACTCATGATTAGGCATAATAAAGCAGTTTACTTTGTTCATTACAATACTATAATTACTTGTGAATTCATATATTTCATAATAATAAAAAATAAAATATTATAATTATTATAAATGGTATAATAATAATCAAACCATAGAACTAGCTTCAATATTTTGTATTCATTAATTAACAAGAAAATAGATAGAAAACAAAATGAAAACTAGAAATGAACATAGGTATTTCTTGTTTGAAAAAATAGACAAAATGGCTCCATGTTTTAGGAAACAAGAATGTAAAGTAGTAGGTGAGACTCTTGATATTCTTGAAAAAAATTAAATTCATATGAGCATTCATCATCATCATCCATTAAACATGAATATATAATAACAATGAGAGAAAAAAATACAAGATGAAGTGTAAAATATTAATGACAAAGAAACAAATATGAAAATATGGATCTCGTTGCATATATAGATCAACATTGATCATATTTCAAAAAATTTCCTAATTGATTAAGTGAAATTTTCACACCTGTGACATAAATATTAGTATATAAAACATGTTGAATAAACCACAATTATATTTCCTAATATAAAACATTATTTTGGAATAAAATGATTTAGAATTAAACAATGTGGTTGATATTGTATTTTTATAATTTAATTATTATTACATGTATCCAAAAAACCATGTATCATCCTAATAATGCTAAGATAATAGTTATTTTAACATGAGTAAATTTATGTACCTAAAATACTAAATGTTATCCAATGGTTTCTTGTTAAAATTATATGTCAAACTGTCAACCATCACCATTGGAATAAACATAACCAATTAAATTAAAATAAAAAATGTTCACCCCATAATGGAGAATACCTTAGGATTCTAATGGGCAATATTAGTGGGATAATAGTTTACTTGTACTATTAATCAAAAACCTTGACGAGAATGAAACTTCACAATGTTAGTAAAGTGTAAAACCTTTGAAAACATTTTAGAGCATTATTTTGTCAACATATAATAATTTCTTATCTCATTTAACAAAATTATGATCGGAATAAGTTAAATTTTCAATGTTTATATTTATCTTCTAGGAATCTAATATTTTCAGAATGTTTCTTTAACACCATAAAGAATGTCGAGACTCAAAAAGGGGAATTAATAGATATAGAAACAATAATTCATTCATTCTCTGACTAGCCTCTATCCCATTTTATCAAAATTCCATAAAGGATATTCAATCTCACAGTTGAAAGTTAACACTAAGAAAATTTGATGTGATGAACAAAATGATCAATATAGGAAACATTAAAAATATTAGACTCACCCTTGCATAGTGAATTTCAGTTTGTAATCAATTACTAGAGGTTAATAAACATATGATAATTAACTTAAAATTATACAATGTCTGCAACATAATTTTACTAAATATGTCTTTACTACCCTCTTTCTGATTCAATAAGGTAGTATAGAAATGGGTATCTGAATTAAAAGAAGAAACTGAATCAAATTGACAAGAACTTGATATTGTTGATAATTGACCTCTTAACCTGCAAGAATTGAAGTGGGGTAGTAGTGAGGCACCTATGTTTGTGATGAGGATGATGATATAGAGTGATATAAAGGATAAGAGTGGACAATCATGGAATTGTGGGGAGCTAAGAAGGTGGAGGATTATGAGACATTGTTAGAAGAAAAGAATGATGGGGATCTAGGGAGGCATGCAGATGATTGATAAGGGGTGGTGTACTTTAGAGATGAGTGGATATTTTCAGTGGGATGGGTGGTGAGGGAGAGGGGGAAAGGCATCATTGGATGTGATTATCGGAGAGGAAGCAGCTTTAGTGTGAATGGAAGGAGGCATGATGGTGATTGGGAAAGGGTGGAGTACCAGAGAGATGTGGGAGATAGTGTTAGTGGAGAGGAGGTGAGGGAGAGGGAGGAAGACTATATTGGCGGGGATATTTGGAGAGGAGGAGGCATCAATGTGGCAAGAGGGGGATGTGGATGAGAGAAATGTTTGAGGGTGACTAGGGTTCCTCCACAAAAATATCATAATTCTAAACAAAATAATATAGCCTTATAAATAAAAAAAATTGCTTGTATTAAATAATTATAAATTTATATTAAATTATAAATAAATATTTTTTATTTTTGGATAATTAATTATACCATTTTTATGGTAAATGTTTTATTGTTGATAATGGTTTTTAATAATAGTATCATGTGTATGTAAAATATTTTTTTGTGTTTCTATATATTGGTATCATATTTAAGTGATTAAAATGATATTTTGGTATAGAATTATTTTTAACAACATATATATTAGGTAGAAAAAACAAATGTTGTTACATAAAATTAGTACCGACAAAAATTAATATGTGTTAGAGTTACTCAATATTACCAATAGTTATATAATATGTTATAGAATTTCTGTTGGTATAAGTTAATTATTTTTTAGTGAATGTTGAGGCCATGTATATTATTTTTGTCATGATATTATGTTGTTTGCATATATATATTATACTATGATTGTGTTTGATTATATTTGGGTTTCTTCCTTTCCAATGAGACCATGTTAGATGTATGTTCACATATGTGTGCATATAAAGCATGTGAGACCCATGATTAAGTATGATCACATGTGTGTGTGTCTTGATACTTAGTACTCAATCTTTTTATGTATGGTTTTCTCTATGTATTTTATTCTTATTATGTATGATGTATATTCTTTATAGGCCTTTATTTCGGTACATAATGATAGGTGGACTGTTGTGGATTGATTATCATCTATTGGGGGAGTGTGTTTACATGTGATTATAGTGATGGTGGACTAAGAAACAACAATGGGAAGTAAATTCTCATGGATTGACCTGAGATATAGTGTCTAGACATGACTTCCTTATGGCCTGACCTGATATAGTTTCAATATTTTATGACCTTGTGGCCTGACCGCGAGGTATACAGGGATTGATAACCTTATGACATGACCCAAGGTTCTTTAGTCTTATGACAATTATGGGGCACTATTTGGATACATTGTGATCCAATCTAGTTCATGACATATATTATGACTACTTTTATAGTATGGGGACAAATAATATTCAACTTTGGGTATATAGAATCTTGGTTAATGAGTGACCATTTTTTCTAAAATTATATGGTGTTTCTTTTGTGTTTATTTATTTTCATGGCATATAGATTTATGTTGGTGCAATCAAGGTTCCATAATGAGTTTATATTCACATCCTACATAAGAATATCAATTCATATAAAAAATACAGCATCAAGGAAAAATTTAAGGGAAAGGACCCAGTACTATGATTTATGAGATGGAGCATGGTGTTCATAGGATGTACATAGACAAACTCTAAAGGTATTCCATGATGTTTTATTTTCTTGCATGTCTTGTTTAAACTCTAGTTTGAAAATCCACCTTAGAGGCCATTGGTTTATTATTATGTTTGACTTGAGATACGTACCAAGCCATTTTATAAATAATTTATTATCATTCCATTTAATTATTCCATGAAAATATTTATACGTTAATTTACTGATATTGAGTATATATTCTCCCCACTGACGATATTTAGAACATCTCTGGTTGTTAGACACCTCTTATTTTTGATGATGTGGGTATGAGGGCACGTGGCACTCTAGTTAAGATCCATGGATTCCTTCTGGGGAATTATATTTCCATAGGTGGCCATTATATTCATAATGAACTAGGAATTTTGGGAGATGTTTAGAAATGTTTTTCTAAAGATATCATGCACTATAACTAAGTGTTTTATAGTGGAGAAACTACACCTTAGAACTTAATATGAGATTGTAAAGGTGTTTGATTTTTAGTAAAACATTTTATATATTTTTATTCTATAAATTTTTATTAATAAATTATTTGGGAGAGGTTTTGAGACAAAATAATGGTGTATCAAGGATTTAACCAAACAAAAAGTTTAAAGTGAAGGGGGAAATAAAAAAAATGTCATTAATTCCTCTCCCTAACCTAGAAATCTCAATTGAACCAGGAACTAGTTCCATTACATAATTTTCAAACTTGATTCCATTCACATGGTATTGGCACTTTTTTATTTATTAATTTTGTGTAATAATCCATTAACAATCACTGAATGTTTTTTCATAAGTCTGTACAATATCTAATTATTGGTTTTTAAAAAATAATTAATTTTTATATCAACACTTATTTTACTATTTTCAATAATTAAAGTAACATATAATGTTAACTATAAAACTACCTTTCAATTATAAATTGTTTTTATAAAACTAAAATAGTTTGTGAGTTTTCATAATTTTAAACTCTTATGAAAAAATTACTTACTATGATAGTTTTACACTACCAAATTAAAAAATAATGTTTTCTTTAACTTATGTGTTTCATGGATACACTTAAAAATTGATTTATTTACTAAATATAACATTACTAATCATTTTATTTTAGGATTATTATTCTAGATTAGTAAAATATTTATCATAATATTAAAATAAAAGTATAAAATATAGTAATTTTTAATAGTAAATAACAGGATTATTGATGAATATTATTTGGATACAAACTTTTTAATGATATATTTAACTCCATTTATTCTTGAATCATTTGTACACATTTCAATGAAATTTATTGAGATTATGGAACCCATTCAAAATTATCTTGACTGTTATCATTACTCTAAATTAGTTTTTGATGTTATTAGCTAAACGATAAAAAAACTAGTGGCATAAACAATACTAATTTTTTAAACCAATTAAACTAGAAAATAAATAAAATAAAGGGGTTAATAATATAGAAATGAACCTAAAAATGTTTTAAATAAATTATATAATTAATATAATTTTACTATTCATGTAGGTAGAGGATGTATGAGACGATTCCGGACATGAGGTAGGGGAAACATTATTTTAAACCATTATTGGATATGTTTTAAAGGTTTCCTATCAAATTTTTCTACAACCTATCCATATTATTTATCTTTTGTTATAAATTTATTTATATATACTTCTTTTATTTCTTATCCTCATTTTCTATTAGCCGTAATCTAAATTAAAATATTAGGTAATAAATATCTGTTCATATTTTCTATAGGGGTAATTATATATTCCTTAAAAAAGTGTGAAAATAATATATTTTTAAGTGATTTTGGAATGAAATAATTTTCCAAATTTTTTATTCAATTGTCTCTATAAATTTTTCTATCCATGTTTTCATGGTGTTACAAAATAATTGGTATTCCCAATGTTTTATAAATTATTTATTTTTAACTAAAGGTTATTAATATTTTATGGGAACTATTTTCTTACAAAATATAAATTCTTAAGATAAAAGTATTATTTCATTTTTTCCTAAAATATGCTTCTAGGAATATCATTTATCAATATTTTCCTTTAAATAATCTTCTTTTATGAATTTATTTCAAAGTAGATATTTTTTTATTTAAAATAATGTTTATAAGAGTTTTATGATAAAAAATAGAAACATATAATTGTTTTTAAAATTATGATACTTGGTAATTAAATATGATGGAGTTTAAAACTCAGAAATAACTCTCATCATTATTGGGTAATGATTTAGTCTTTCAATATGATATTTATTAGGTAAAAAATAGTTTATTCCATTAAAAGTGTGATTTTAAAGGTTTATTCAAAAGGGTAATTTAAAATTGAGATGGTTATAATGTATAAAGATGAAATTATGGTATTTATATGATTTATTGTGTGTTTAAATGAAAATATTTATATTTAGTAACATAATAGAATTACTTTATAAGAAAAGTGAATCTTTTTTATCATTTCAAATGTAAAGGTTTGTATTTAAAGAAAAAAAATCATATTTTAATGTTATCATAAATTTTTATTCTTTCTCAACGAACATTAAAAATCAATTATTTTACTTATATTGGATTATTAGTCTTCGTTTTGGAACCGTTTGAGTGACGAAATTGATATCAAGTTTGTAGGTGTGTTAATTCTCTTTTATAATATCAATGTTCTTTATTTAAATGTGGAATTTTACATTGTGTTTTAGGTGTTTCAATGGACTCACATGTTTTAAATTAATTTTCTACCCCTTACTATGTTTTATGCACATCCCATGTTTTCAAATTATTTTCACAGGTCTTATGGAAGCGTGTAATGGATTATGAGGTCAAACTCTGAATATGACATTTTATCCTTGAATAAAACAATTTTAACATTTAAATAGGTTAGATTAGTATAAAAAATTGTCTTTTCAAGTAAAGTGTTTGTGTTTTTTTATATAATGGATTTTTCTAATTCCCTAAAACTATATACCTAAATGATCATTGGAATATATATAATGAAATGTTTGCATAAAAAATGTAATTAATGAGTGATTCTATTTTTTTAAATGGGATTCCTTTCAAATGGAAGAGGATATAAATTCAAGAACAATAGAATAAAAAAAATATTGAGTTTTTTATTTTTAAAACAATTGAAAATTAGTGAAAAATAGATGCGGTAATTGAGAATGAATAAGATAACACTAAATCACACAACATATTGTATTTTGAAAATTGTATTTGTAATGAAGATGGAAATGTGGATAATGCAATTGAAGTTCGTTCATGTCGTACCAGTTATAATGATATGAATTATAGAATTTAGAAGTCATGATATTAGATATTGAAGAATAAATTTTACTCTAAAAACATCATTGTAAATCTAGTGGACCCAGTTCAAATAATAATAAGACTTATACTAGAAAAAAACGGCACTAATTTCACAGATTGAAACTAAAATTATTTCTGAGGTAGTTTAATAGGAAGAAAGGATCAGATTTATGAATGAGTATCTGTATTATAATGAAAAGAATATCTACTTATAAACTTTTTCTTGGAATTAAACAAAAAATTGTGATTTAAATCATGTGGTTTTATAGAAATTCACTCAATGAAAAGGGTTACGTTCTAATAAACAAAGAAATATTTCTCTACAAAGGATACTCCCTATTGGAAGAAATTCATTTTGAGGAAACATTTCAACATGAATTATTTATTAAGCCTATTGTGGTGTTTTTGTAACTAAAAACACATTAAAATTACAAGATCTATCAAATTTATGTATAATATTTCATACATAAGGGTCATATAGAAGAACAAGTTTTTACTGATCCTTATGATGATTTTATACTTGATAACATGGAATCATTTTATATAGTCTTATTAAATATTTAAATGGATTGAAATATGTTCCCAGATCTTAGAATTAAAAGTTGGTAAATATTTGGGGGGTATGTAATTTTTAAAGGTAATGGTTTATTGAAACTTTTTTGTAAGTTAATTTTCCAACAGAACTCTTATTGTAATTCTATATATAGATTGCATTATATATATGGATTATAAAGAGGTCATATTGGAATAAATTTTCAAAGCAATGAAGAAATATTTAGATACGTCATATTGGGTGAGATGAATTATTTTCGATGATTTCATATTGTATGAATGACTGATTACATCATTATATCTCGAAAAACAATATGTTACGGATTTGTTGAAGAGGTTTATATTATGATTTTTCAAAACATTATCCACTTATAAACTATTGGGAACAAAATTAAAAAATTATAATGTTGGAAATAATGTTAATGATAATGTGGTTAGAAAAATTATAGACATTCTTCTCAAAATGACTGGTTTAAGGGATAATATTTTTTTTGAAGTGAATATGTGGGAAAATGTTTTGAGTGATACAAAAGAGTCTGATATGTTGGTAGATAAAATAATATTATGATACATCAAAATAATTCAAATTTTTTTCATGCTTTATATAGAAAAATTCGATTTAATCATGCAGGGATTTACATATGTAGATCTGGAAAAGCATGTACTGGTTGGAATTTCACTTCAGCGGGAGAATTATTTCTTGATAAGTGATATGTATGTCGGTATAAAAAGAATAATTTTTTTATTTAGTAATTCTAATGTAGATTATATTCCAGGAACACATGACTACACATTGATGATATAGATGTAGGTCTAACTAGATTATTTGAAATTATATGTTGAGAGACGACTTTGAATTTCTTATTATGACCTAAGTATCATTGATCAAACATCAAGTACCATTCAATAAAATAAAGAATGGTTTATTGTGAAGTGAAACTTGAATACATTTTCATCAAAGTTAAAATTGGGAATATTTTAAAAAGTCCATTCTAAGAGATATATTTTCAAAATTGACTCCAAAACTATATATTCCTCATTTCCCACTAAATTCAGAAATATTAGAAACAAACCCCAATATTATTTGGATTAGGTTCCCAATTGGGGGGTGATATATTTTTATTTCATTATCAAAAATAATCTTAATATAGGGGATTAGTTAAATAATATATCATTCATGTAATATTAATCTAAATGGTTTATAATTGAAAAGGGGGGATGGAATCTAAGAATAGTTATCTAAGTCACGTGACTATAATTTCTTATCACTAATTAATGAAATTATTTCATAAAAATTAACTTATCTTGTAGTGTGGTTTTATAAAACTTATCAATTAATAAAGGTTGTGTTTGGGTGATTTTGAAATAACCTATTGTGTTTTAAAATGAATTTGAGAAAAGACAAAAAATATACAAAAATATTACAATAAAGAAAAAGAGAGACATTAAATATCCCATTAAAATTGTCAAATAATTTTTATTGAGGTTTAATTTGTTTTTAATAAAATTAAATAAGACATTAAATGTGTTGTGACTATTCTTTGAGATGTTGTAAATTTATATTCAGTTGAATTAAAGTGATTTAATTTACCAGGGAATGGAAATGATGGATATCCTGTCATGGTTCATCAATGGAGGGTATTTTGTGAAGTATTAAAATAATTAGGGTGTTGTTAACAAGATTTAGAAAATGACTATATAGTTTTCTAAATATAAAAACATGTAACTTCACACTATATAGAATGAAATGGTCATGGAAAATTTTCCCATTATAAATGCTGAGTGGACAATATGATATAGATCATGGATTTTTTGGAGTGAATATTTTATCAACATAGATTAGTTATACTAAAATGGGTTTCATCATGCTGTTTTGATGGCATGGTCTAAATAATTTTTCCATAATGAATTCATTTGATGTTAATATTATGATCCAATGAGTTAAACATAAAAAAAACGATTTAAGCTATGTATGAAAAAGGTGGATTTTAAATAAAAAATATATATCATCCAAAGGCTTGCCATATGAGCTAGGCTCTACCATAGTAAGGTAGTGTCTATGATCAACTTCAAGTAGCCTATATGGTAGAAGAGAGTAGTGGGCCAGTTTGGTTCAGAACATAGTTCTAATAGTATGAGTTATTGGTGTGGGTAAACTCCAAGCAGAGTAGAAGAACTAATATCCATGATATATGGAAAAAAAATTCCACACTCTACCTTAGATTACCATGTATGATATAGAATTGGTAATAGAAGATAAGGTTAAATATATCTAATAATGTCTTTAAAAGTGGGTAGCCAGCATAAACAACAACCTTGGGGTCAACATGGCTCATTTTATAAGTACCAAATAAAAATGGAGAATATCACTATGAAATTTCCCTTCCCACAAAAGTACACCTCATGGGATGATAATGAAGTAAGAGAGAAAATTACCCCAATATCCTACCTTTAGTATTCCTTAGGTATGATACTAGCATTGAGTCTCTAAAAATATCATATATAGAAGAAATTACCCTTAATTATATAAAGAAAAAGCGAGAGATAAGATACCAATCACATAGAAACTCCATGACACAAATAAAAATGGAAAAACAATCACATAATGAATTTATAAAGTAAAAAATACAAATTGTCATCATATGAATACCTAAAAAATACTAAGGAAACCACTAAGAAATAACTCTAATTTTTTTGATAGTAATGTCTAGAACATTCCCCAAAATCCTCCTATAAATCTGAAAAATAGATTCTATATACATTGGGTGAGCAAAACATGAGAACTTATTAGGATCCTATGAAAAGTATCTAATGTTTATTTAAAAATAGAATAATATTGCACTAGTGGAAAAATAGTAGTACCAACACACACATAAACAAGTCAACTAACCCAATACATCCTCACCATGGCACACTCACCAAATAACACATCCAATATAGTAACATAATATGAATCATATTAATAAAAAGGGAACCCCTCACTAATTTCCAACTAATTTTCTACTCTCATTCCTTGAATTATTCTGTCATATAACTCCCATACCTTCTTTAAAATCCTACCCGAAGACACATAAGAAACAACATCACACTAAGAACCCCACATGAAACCAATAATCACATCCTAGCTGAATAACCCTAGGAAACCACTTTCTCTCATAGCCAATACACTATATCTATGATAGTAATGTTTCGTAATCATGAAGTACATAAAACCCATTACATACTTTTACCATGCACGATCCCCACTATAAGTCTCCTCATCAATATCATTGACCAAACCATATGTTCATTATGCCCATAATCCATCACAACATTTGCGTATAAACCTCACCTGGAATAGAGTACAAGGGAGTGGATGTATCCAACCATCCATCCATACAATATTAGATTTTGGGAAATACACACCCAAATATTTTGGGTGGTGGAATTTAGTGATCAATGGGGGCGGGGTGTGTAAATAAATCACAATTAATGTAAACTATCTAATTCTCACACATATAATCGTACCCTATGGGTTTATAAAAATAGAACATATCCCCTAAAGGCCTCACAACCTCCAAAACTTTTACTAAAACCTATAAATTCATTAAACCACACAATAAATCCACAATCCACAAACCACATCTCTTCACTCCCTTTCAAGTTAATACACTTATTTAGTTTACAATTTCCTCTCATTTGTATTTATCAAATCCATTCATTTCATTTTTAACAATAACTACTATTACTAAACAACCCATTTTATTTCAATAGTTCATTAGTTATCCCAACCCATTATATTTTAGTTTCCACATTATCATTTCATTCCACTAATACAAAGATGAAATCACAAAACGAACAACACATTATATAACATCTCACGCTGTTCATTTTAATAATTCCCATGTCATAAACAAGACACATCATATCCACCATATATCAAAACCACCACACATCACATCAACCACACAATAAACCCACCAGACATAAAATTTCTCTATTTATAAAGGGATTTTATCACATTTAATTCATTCTATTCAATGTAATTCTCACCAAAATAAATATTATATAAAAAATGAATTTATTAGCTAGATATGAAGTCTTAGAAATTTTTACTTGTGGTGATTGAATCCAGAATCACAAAAAGAATAAAAAAATTTATTACCCATAATAATATAACTAAAACTCATCATAATTCAGAGATACAAGTATCTGTAAGCATGCTTGATCCTATAGGCAAAATCACAAGATCACGTAAAACT
The DNA here is from genome assembly GCA_963277665.1 of Viscum album. NCBI lineage: Eukaryota > Viridiplantae > Streptophyta > Magnoliopsida > Santalales > Viscaceae > Viscum > Viscum album. The sequence continues at coordinate 1,578,964,323 of OY728150.1, read as the reverse complement.
CATATGATTTCTTCCCTTACCCTTAAATTTCATTTAATCCAATTAATTAACTTGATTAATTTGAACGAAAACATCAAACCAAATGAAGATTAAAAATGATATTCCCAAATTTACAATAATAATATGTAGAGACGATGGATCTCATACCTCAAATAGAAATTACTGATTTTCTACAAAAGATTGAAAGAAGATAAAGATGTTCATAAGGAACTAAAATTAAAGGAAGCACCTTGATTAAACTCAAAACTAGAATACCCATCAAATATTTTCCATAAAACTAAAAAAACCATGTGTATCCCAATTCAAAACACCCTCCAAAATAAAAAACATGGTAGAAACAAAGAACGAAGAGAGTGGAATCACATTAGAATTTCTAATAGTTTATCTTCAGATTTCAAGAGTTAAATCCCACAATGAGGGGTAAAAATACCTCTTAAACTATCATAAAAGATCCCCAAGATATATGAGAAAATAATGGATAGCTTACTTATTGATAGGGGTTCATGAATTTATAGGTAAACATTAAAATAAAATATGATGATGCAACCCCCCTCACTACGATACTAGTGTACCAACATAGGTAAAAATTACTATGTAATGGAAGGGACCGCCTTATAATAAGGATGGTCAAAACCACATATGATAAACATGAACATGTCTAATATATAGTTCCAAAAATATATGATAAATACTATGGGTAAATTGAAACCATCATGTTTTAGAATAGATTCTCTAAGAAGAAGGCCACACTGAGGCTCGACCATTCAATGTAGCTACCCAGAAATCAATAGAACCACATGAATCTATCCTATAGGACTTCATGAACGAAAATATCTCTGAATTTTGTAGATATTATCAAAAAAATATAAAAATAAAAAATATACCTCAAATTATATATGTTATTTTTGATCTATCAATTTTTTAGGGAGCTACTTTATGATGTAGTAAAAACCTCTACACAACCAAATCCTTCTCTAGATGGGATCTCTACTTCAAATCCACTGCCCACTCATCAATTACCTCAAAACATCCCCTAAAAAATACCTTCATCTAAATTATCATAATGTAATAGTTCAGTAATTCTGAACCATTACATTATACACCTCTCAAATGATTAGTATCCCTGAGAATCAAAACCAAACCCAGGAATGAAGGGAAGGGTCTGAAAAACCATCACATGAGATACCTCATTGAGATATCATTACAACTAAACACTATCACTATCTCACATAATGCTCAGGCCACCTATTATATATAACAATATACACCTCCATTTCAACCATTAAATATCCAAATCTAAAGATATCACAACCATCACACAACACAAGCCTAAGAAGACAAATCAAAGAAACCCACCTTCCGTATCAAGATATTATCCACTTTGGGTGGAAATTACTCACCCAAAAGGATTTAGAATGTGTTATAAAATAACACAACATGATTAGAAAATGGGTTTCCCCAATTTATATATTCGATTCTTTGATAAACATTATATTCAAGATAAAAATGAACATGTCATAAATCATAATGATTCAAACATCACATTGTCTAAGAAAAATAGAATTTGGAAATCACAAAAAATCTCTATGTACTATCCATTAGTCTATATATAACACTCATAAGTAATCTAGTATAATCCAAAATACCTCCAAAACACAAGGATCATGTGATGGTTTATTTATGCAGAACCTTCTCTAGATTATCCGTGTTATCCACTGGTCACTCGATGAAAGTTTCATTGTCCTCAAAAAACAATTATCCCAATTCAATGACCTGAGATTCATTATGATCACATTAATAGATATAAGAAATATAAAGTATTACATGGATATTATGAATCCATGGTGTACATTCCAACCGATATACCACCTCACTAACATGTTCTTACACCTCCAAAGTCCCAAAAAACTAAATAGAAATCTTACTACCACTACCGAAACTCCACTACCCATAATGAGATGAATCATTTCAGAACATATTGTCCCTATCCATGAACTCCATGGATATCCTTCTACAATGGACGTATGATTTATGTCAGTCCATTTCAATATTCATTCTCTCTTGAACTACCCAAAAGTTCACTATCATACTTTTCACCACATCGATATTGAGAACTGATGTCACCAAAACTTTGGCATAGAATAATGGAGAACATCATAGCCTCCCATATAAATTCTTAAATGGGTCAGTTATAATGAATGATTGGAATATACTATTTCACATGAACATTAACAGATGCATGTAATTTTCCAAACTTCTTCCAAGGTCCAAAATGCACACCCGCAATATATCCAATATCTTTTAGATAGTCTGATCAAATTTTTGGTTTGTTTGTTAGTGAAAATAGTTCTAGGTAGCCATCAAGAGACAAGGGAATTATTCAATCCCCAACAGAAAAATATAGTATTATATGGTTCATGATAAAAAAATTATGTCTCTTAATAAACTATGAAACCTAACCACATTATCCACATATCATCATTTCAATACATCTATGGTGCCCAACTCATTGATTTCTATGAATAGATACATTATCATCATTCGATATAGGATTGCATAGATTACATAATATCCCCCCATGAGTTAGGGTAATACCATGATGAAATCAATCATTATTTTAACTGAATTATACTCGATAAATTTCAGGGGCTACAAATAATTACCAATAACATAGTGATCTTCCTTCACCTATTAGAAAACCAAAAATCAATCCAGGAACTTTGTCCAAAAACATTTCATCCTAAGCCATAAAAATTACTCCCTCAGACCATGGTACATGTTAGATACTCATAGGTTAACTACTTAATATGTTTTGTGAGGATCATGAAGGAATCCCTCATATATCACCATAAGAACTGAAAAACTATTTTGGGATGAAATCTGGTTTTGACCATCTTCCAGCCTTCCCTCTAGGTCATCACCATGGCTCACAGAGCCATATATCACCAAAACCATTAAGACTCCAATCTATGACTCCTCCACCTATTGCATTAGAGAGTACAATAATACTATCCAAAATAAGAAACCCATTTCATCAACCACACTTTCATAGGTGTAGGGACGACGGCTCCTCTATCAGTCTGCTAGAATCTATAGGCTCTTGGGAGACATCCTTTTAAGACATCCTAAAAAGTACATCAACCATGAAATTACCCTTTTCTATGGTATAAAATATTTCAAAATAATAGTCCTAAATAAACTCCATACACCTCCAATTTCCTATATTTAGGTCAAACTAAGAAAAAATATACCTCAATATCTTGTGATCATTAAAGATCACAAATCATTCCACAATGAGGTAACGTTTCCCCAAATGTAGTGTGAACAAAATCACTGAAATATCCAACTCATAGGTGGGATATTTACTATCATGGGAATATGAAAATCTAACACTATAAAATATAACTTTATTTTCATTCATCAAAACACATACCAATCCCTAAAGGGAAGTGTCATAAAAAACCTCAAACAACACACCTTCCTCTATAAACAGAATCACTAGAATAGGGATCAATCCACCCTTATTGTATTCGACCACTATCTAAAACTAATCATTCTAGATAAAATAATATTATTTATTAGTAATAGTTATAAATGGGTCAATAGTAATTGAGAAGTCAAACACGAACCTACAGTAATAGACCATGAGACCAAGGAAAATGAAATAATCTACCACATTATTGGGTGCTTCCCAAGAAAAAATAGCCTCAAGGATTGAGGGGTCCACATACAAACCCATTTAGGATACCATATTCCCATGGAAATGTACCTCCCATATCCAAATTAAGAACTTGGAAAACATTCCATAGAGCTGATGGAATCAAAGGACCTATAAAAAAGCTTGGAGAAATTCTTATAATCCTCTATAGATTTCACAAAGATCAATATTTCATCAATGAATTTGACTAAAAATTGGTGTAGGATGTCATAGAACAAAGAGTTTTTGAGGTCTAGTTTTTTCATGAAACCCAATGAAATGTCCATGAACATGAAGTCCCCATATCGTCAGTAGAAGGTAGTGTTAAAGATATCTTTCTCCTTCACTGTCAACTAGGGTTATCTAGACCATAGATCAATCTTATAGAACTAACTATATCCTCTCTACTAGTTTAATATAACATCAACACGTGGAATAGGGTAGTGATTCTTGATGGTCACCTATTTTATCGTTCGATAGTCTATACAAAGCATTTGACTATAATCCTCCATCTAGAGGAATTACATTGGAGCGCCCTATGGTGGCACAATGATCCAGATGAATCCTTTATATGTTATGTAATCTATATAAATCATCAAATCTCTGAAGTCATAGGGTGAAATCTAATTATGATATATTGAAATAAGATAAGTTCCTAGTTGTGACTCTATCCTAGACTCAATATCACATTGAGGGGGGTAGAATCACAACCTATTTGGGGAACACATCCTAAAATTCCTTGATAACAATGGGAGACTCAACCTTCCTAGTTCCCACCAATTTCATTGATTGTATTTCCATCACGTAGGTAAGGGAATACACACATCTACTTCTCATCTGAGAACCTCATTTTCTAAAGAAAACTAAACATTGACCACTCTCATCTAATAATGTGACCTTTATTTAGAAATATTTGATAACTACAAAAATAGAATATAACTAATAAATTCAGTTGATGATATTGTATAATTTTATCTATAGAAATAAAAAATACCCAGGTGATTGATATTTTTACATTATTAGTCCACACCCTCATAACATATTAAAAAATACGGCCAGGACTTTAAATTGCATAGTCAAAACCAAGTTCATTAGTAGCCTATCCACATCCACTTCTAAATCATGGACTAAGGTGGGTAAAATAAATGAGTTAAGTAATATTGAATAAAATATGTAAAAATATTTTTAGACGATAATATGAACATACATCTGATCTATGGACCTTATTCTAATGACATCTACATATTAATAAACTATATCCACACCCATCTCCCCGACATCAATGCTAACATCCACCTATACAACCACACTCAATTCAAGGCCCTTAATGATTTAAAAAACTCTATGATCAGACCTTAACATCCCCATTTCAAATCAGGAAACCAACATCCTACTTACTATACTGCTGAAAGATAACCTCCAATGGTGATGGATGAGATTGATGTTGAACCTAACATTCTCTTCCATACCGATATTGCAGAACTACTGGCCATTAATACTGACAATTATTATGACCCACAAAGACATATCACACTGGTCTGAATCCCCTAGGAAAATAATAGAATCTACTAACAACAAAAGGGAAAAGAGGAAGCTATTGGGGTTGAATCCCTACTCATAAAAACCTCAAAGGCCTTAGATCGTAATATAATCTACAAAAAATCTACTATTTGAGGAACCCTATTGGTTCCCCTCGCATTGAAACCCTTCCAATGAGTTAATATTCTCAAACACCTCAACCTTCATATTTATATATAAATATGACAAAGATAAAAAATGAGAAATTATATCGTAAATAGAAGGGTTGATTTACACCTTGTGATATTGTACATGGGAATCCTTATCTAAGAAAAGGGAAGGGAACAACATAAAATATCCTTGAACTTGATTCTATGATCTTGCACATACAAACTGCCTTTCTAAAGATAAATAATATCCTTCCTCTCCACCACATTCTTGGTCCATGATAGAAACTATTCTTAGAAATTATTTTCAATCTCAACCTAAGAAACATATACCTATTTTCAATCACCAAGATATAATGTCCACCATTGATGTGTTGCACCCCCCTCGATCTAAATGATTGAGGGTGGGACCATTACTCTATATAGACCTAAATCAAACCAAAGGTGATATAAATATCTTATAACCAGTGGTTTATGCCTATATCAGAGATGATGGCCTTAAAAATAACCAAACCATTTTGTTGAAAGGCATGCAACATCATTATGAACTAATAATCCTCCTTAACCAGGTTAACCCTCTAGTAGTCAATCATTGTGGAGTGATGAACCTTGCCCTCTCAAACTATACATAAGAGATGTCTACAGGATATAGCTAAAATAGAAACCAATATTCCATAACCTCTACAACATTAAATTTTATTGAGGTTTAAAAAATTAATTTCGTTCAACTCCACAATATAACCCAATTTAGAAAATAACATAAGAAACCATGATGCATGTACCTCCCCATTGTCTAAACATTTCAGGTGACACTATCTCAATTTATCATTGGGAAGAATTACATTTATTTCATTATATCATAGGGGACTATAAAATTTTGTGCCTTTATTGATATCTATATCCTATGTGACACACCAATATCAAATGGTATCCTTACCTTACCAACCCATGCATTCCTCACACTTCCTAACTCCAAACTCCATCCCATCTCTCAACCTGATCCCTGTGATAGCACTATTTCATGAAACAATCCAACCATAGGTACCCCTTATAGTCCATAAATGAAGGATGATAGATAATCCTTCCCCCTTTGATTCCTTCCTTTAGTAGGTCATAGCTTGATGACATTCATTAAGATAACAAAAATCTCATATATAAAAAGGAATTACCCTAAATTATATAATTTATGATTGGGAGAAGGTATAACAATCACAAATAAACTCCATGACATAAATAAAAATGGAAACTAAAATAATCCTATAATGCATTTTTAAATAAAGAAAAAAAATTGTCTCCAAATTATTACCCTAAAAAATCATTTTTAATAGTTTTTATATTAGTGTGGTGAGAATAACATGTACACACTCTAGGATCATATCCAAATTCATTTTTCACCATTTGAAAATTCAATACGAATGTAGAAGTTGAAATACTAAAGAAAAAACATACACCTAAAATGGCCAACCAACCATACACATCCACACCATAGAATGCTCACCATATAATGAATAAAATATAGTGAAACAATATGAATCTTTTAAAAAAGGTACGCCACACTGATTTCCCACTAATTTAATACTCTCATTACCCAACATCCTATGTCCTGGTACTCCCAACCCTTCTGTAGAATACCACCTAATGAAACCACAGACAATAAATCATACTAAGAACCCCATGTTCAACTGGTCATAACATCCTGCCTAATGACACTTGGGTAACAACATCCTCCCCTAACAACTAATATATATCCAAGATAGTAAGGAATTATGAATATGAGGGATATACAACTCAAGCCCTCCTTTTACCACGCATGATCACTACTAGAAACCACCTCACCAATCTCTTAAACTAAACCATAATTGAAATATATAAAAAATTTATCATAGCATGCACATAAAAATAACTCATGGAATAGAGAGAGGGGGAGAGGGTGTATCCATCCATCCATCTTTTCCATCTTGTATGTTGGGACCCCCCCCCCCCCGCCTAAATAAATTGAGTATAAACACATAGTACTCAATGTAGGTGGGGTGTGTATAGATATAACAATGAATATAGAATATATAATAGTCTCACACAATATACCAACATATGGGTTCATAATAAGATAACTTTCACAACTCAAAACTTTACCACTATGCCTCACAGCCTCCACCACTTTCTATTACACTTCAAAATTCATTATACCACATAAGCAAGCCAACAACTTTAAAAAACCTTCCTTATTTTCCTTTTAAATTAAGCCACTTCTTGACATTCGATTTACCAACTATCACCCTTTATTGAACCCCTTAATTTTAGGCTTCGAAAAAACAATTTCACATCACTTCTTATTTTATTTCAAAATTTCATTATTCATCCCAACCCATTCCATTTCAGTTTTGTTATTAATATTTCATTTCATCACTAGTGGAAAACTATTAGAACACAACACATAATATCCCACCCTTTTCATGCCATCAAGCCTCACATCACAACCACCAAAAATCAAATCAATTATACATCACAACCACCCACATCAGACTCAACACACATTATAACCACAACACATTACATTTTAGTATTAATAAGGTAATTTCATCCCATTTTATTCTTTATTTTCAAGGTTGTTCTCACACAAACCACGATTATATGTGAAACCAATTTATTTTTTGAATAACATTCTTAGAAAGTTTCTTGTGTAGTGATTCAATAAAAATGAAATTAAGTTTCATAAATTTTAATATCCACAACAACATAAAAATAATAATAAATAAAACATGGAAGGATTGTTAACCATGTTCAATCATATCAGAAGAATCATAAGAGTAAGTAAAAATCATATGATTTTTTATCTTTCCATTAAATTTATTTTCATCCTACTAATTAAATTTTTTAGTATGATATGAAAAATCTACATATTGTAATTAAATGGATTGATATTCCTACTTGAACAAGTAATGAAAGAGAGACAGGGATCTAGTACCTCAAACCAAGCATTCTATTTTATTGTGCAAAGTTTGAATAAGAGAAGGATTCTTCCAAACACTATAAAAAATGAAACACCTTGATAAACCTAGAACAAAACATCCACATAAATCTCTCTCTATAACACTACTCAAACCATCCATCACCCAAATAAAAACCTTATCCAAAATAATGAAAGGGATAGATATATAAATTATAGAGGCTAATCACCTATAATTGTGTAAAATTGATCTCAAAATGTCATGATTCAAAGAAAACATGGAGGGGGCGAATGAACTCTTAAATTCACGTAAGAGGTGCCTAATAATGATGAAAAATCTTGGAGTATGGTAGAGTTCATCAGGGTTTAGTAAATTTGTAGTAAATTGTATTATAGAATACCAAAACACAAAACCTCTCACTATGGTGCAAGTATTCTATCATTTGTCAACACTATATTGTAAAGATAGGGACAATGTTGTAGTGAAGCTGGTAAAAACATCATCTGACAAACATGGGGAGATCTATATCACAGATCCATAAAATTAGGTGAAGGACCACAGTTTAGGGTAAATCACTATACCATTGAATGAAATCACTATGAATAAGAACATGTTGTAGCCCAACCCTTTTAAATGTTTACCAGAAAATCATAAAAAACATGAGAATATTTCGTCTCGGACTCCACACCTTATCATATCACCCGAGGCCATAAAATTTCCAAAAATAGTAATACCATTAAAACTAAAAATCTAAGGCTATATGTCAGATATGATCTCTTCACACCATAAGACCCCTCATTATGGTACAACACAAACCATAACACACAAAAAATCATTCCCTATAAGCCCAATTTTATCATTTGGTTGTGTTTTTTAATCAATTTATGAATCTATTTTATGTAATAACACAAATGATGAAAAAAATGAAAATTTAAATCTTAAATCACAAAAAAATATTATTAAACCATTAGATCCACCAAATGATAGTTTTCATCATTTTATAAATGATTTTATGTCATTCATTCATTATATTTCTATCCAATTACTAAAAATGAAAATATTTAGCATGAGTAAAGAAAATAACCAATAAAAAATAATATACTATATAATAAAGGAGTAAAATTTGAATATATAAAATTCATTATATAAAAAACACCCCATAATAAATATAAACTACTAAACTAATAACCAATCCAAAAAATGATTCATAATATACCTGACCAATTTTAAAACACAAAAATCATAAAATCTAAAAAAATATTCTTGAAAAATAAAAATAATTTGTATTACTAAAAAAAATTAGTCACTCATAATTTCATACAACAAAAATGAATATATTTTAAACAAAAATATTTCCAAAATATACTAATAATTTCCTAGAATACATGAATCACCTATTCACAAAATCAATTTCTGATCAAAAAGGATTTATATACTTTTCAGTTTAAGTTCAAAAAAATAAGGTAACATTGTAAAAAAATTACCACAATTAATTTCAATTTTAATAAAAAACCAATCCTAAATGATATTTATTCTTCTATAATGTATTATTCCAAAAAACCAACAAATATATCCCAAAATATCATTAACCACCTTAAAATACAATCACATAATACTTTTAAAGGATATATACTCTTTTTAATTTATGATTGTACTTAAAAATATCAAACAATTATAATATCCATAAATCATAAATTATACTCCACTGATAAAATCAAAACCTTAAAATTTATATAAACACTTCTATGATAGAAACTATAAATACTCAACCTTATTTAACATTTTTATAAAATTTAACCAGATTTGTTCCATTGATCTTCATGAAATAAGGGATGATAAATAATATAAAGTATTTTATAGTTGAATATTTATTTTACCTCATTTAATAAAGTTTCAAATGTGGTTTAGGTCAAAAAAATGCCTATTTTTAATTTTCACAGTTTTCCATACATATTCTCTCCTAAAAAGTTTGATTTTTTTTGCTCTACTAGTATAATTCTTATCATCTTAACAATTCACTAATTTTTATTTTTAAATGAACATGTTTTTAGGTTTCATGGTCTTGTATATTTATTATTGATACTAAATTTGGTCAAATAATCCTCAAATTTATGACATTTATATTCTTTCCCATTATCAGATCTAACCATTCACATATAGACACCAAGCTCCATTTTAGTGCATCTTCAAAAAACATTAAACATTTGAAGACTGTATGACTTTATTTTCAAGAATAAAACAATATTCATATGAGTTTATTGGTCAATAAATGTAATAAAATAATTGTAACCATTTTTTTTTATTTTTCATCATGGGACCACACACATTTGAATAAATGAGTTTAAGAGGTCTAATATACTGAATTTATACTCTCTTATGTGTCCCTTGAACCATATTCATATTTCTAAATGTTTTATTATTATATTGACTAAATATTTTTCATTGATTTAGTAATATACCCACTTAATTTTTTAAATGTAACTCATGTTTATTTTACCATGGTGTATAAGTTTCCTATTGCATATTTTTTCTAATCATTAACACTCAAGTCACATGAATTGGATAGTTCACCAATTTGAATGAAATTTCCAATTTATATTTCTCACATGTAAATGTAACTTTTGTATTTTGGGTCCTTTATGATTTATGAATTATTTTCAAACAAAAATTAAATATCATCTTCATATAATTATCACACGATATGTATATTGAGTTTTAGACGTTCCACAAAAAACACTTACTTATATTTGATCTTAATTGAATCAATTTCAGTATTTCAGAGACCTATAATTTTCAAATAATTGTCATTTACAAATATAACTACTCATACTAAATTATATTTTATTTTATTCATGATTTTAGTGTCTCTATTAAAATGGTAGGAAAATATAAACTCAAGCATCCATGAAATTAATTTCTTACTAGAGTTCAATGAAATTTTAACCATTAGAGACTTTGCATCCTTGTTTTTTTAAACCCTTTTCTATTTTAAATACCAGAATTATTTCTAGGAATAATTATCATACACTTATAAGTATAATTTCCTTAGTGAGTAGATTTTCCAAAACATTCTCTTAAATAAAGAAATTTATTTTGAGTGGATAGATTCAGTGATTCTATATTCACTACTTTCTTATTTTCTGCTTATTTTTATTTAAAAACGACTAAATTAAATTCATTACTTATTCATAGTAAATAAATATTTTACCATATTTTTTTTCTTTATGAAAAAATATTCCAAAACACTAATAATACCCATTGTAATTGGTTCTTCCATATTTATATAAATTCTATCCAAAAAACATCTGTTCAAAATTTTGATTAGTTTTATAGCTATAATTTTTAATTGATTATGTATAAGGTAGCAATTTTTTATTATAATTATAATTTATTCCATTGATATAGGATAAGGGTTTTCCTTTATTTTATTTTCCAAAAATGTCCAAATTTACAATTAATATATGTATTATTAGGTAAAATAAATTTACAATTGAATTTTTAGGTATAGATTTAACTTGATTTCTTATGATATATAATTCAATTTCATTATAATTTCCAGACTATGAATGAATATATATTTTTAAGTATCATTGGATAATATTTATGTAATTCTTAACTTCCAGATATTTTTATTCTATCTTACATATTGTATATTTTTTCACAACCAGTTTTGCTTCATGATCATTAATAATTTTCTCATTCATGAAAACCACACAAATTAATCCTTTAATATATTTTATGAGAATAGTTTATCTTTTAATAAGAACTTGTTTAGATTAATCATTACTTCTATCTACCTTATTTAAAAAATTTATTTCTTTCTTGATCATATTATTCTACTCAAGGCATACTTCTAATTCAGATATCATCATATGCTCTATATATATTTCTCCACCTCATTCTAAATCACTTATTGAGTAATTTTAATGCTTCTCTACATGTTTTAAGAAATTAGTGAATTTATAAAAATATTCATCATATGATTATATGAAATATTAAGTATCTTATTTAAGTACATTTCTTACTAATATTATTCTTTTCCTTTATGGTAAATTCTCCCCACTATTATTCTCGTATAATAATTATCCACATAATCATTATCATCATCAAATTCACTAGATTATTATGGTTTTACTTATTTCAACATGAGGTTTATAATATATTAAAAATACAACACTGATTTGATATTTTTTAAAAACATTGATTTCTTAATCATTTAATAAGTAACGAGAATATTGTGTTGCTCATCCAAGGTATGAACCTCTCTATCCTCTAAAGAATAAATTATTAAATCATGAATATTAGTGAAATTTCTCATATGTGTTCTAAAAATGAATGAGTATTTGAAATTTTATTCATTACCTCTATTATTACCCACTATTTCATTGACATTGGTTATGTAATCATCAATAGTTTCTTCTTCACCCATTTTTTTAAAGTAACACTCTTTGTGGGTGATCATATTTTATACCTAAATATATGTTATATTTTTTATAATTATAATGATAATACACAAAGAAAACTTAAAAAAAATTATTTTATTAGTGTATATTGTTAAATTAGTCAAAATGAAATCCATGAAAATTACATATATTAGAAAGGGTTAAAAAATAAGAAATGTAAAATATAATATATGATCATTTGGGCCATCCCAATTCACTAGAAGCATCCCTCCAATAAATAACTCTATGTAATTGAAAAAAATAATTTTAAACTAATAATTTTTTTTTGAAAATTTATATTTATAAACTATGGAATAATTGTATTGAATGATTTATGTAGAAATTAAGTGGTATTTATAGGTGGAAATATGACCATTAGAAAAGTAATTTGACTGCTAGAATGGAAATGAAAAAATTGGAATAGTAACAGGATTGTAGGAATAGTTAATATCATAATTTGACCGCGAAATATTAAAATTAATATAAATAATATTTATCAAGATAATATATAAAAATTTTAATTCCATAAAATAAATATCATTACTAAAAATTCAAATAAATTATAAACATTTTTAATAGACTGTATTTCAATTTTTTTAATAAAAAAGAAATTTCTTATATAGATAAATAAATTTTAAAATGTTAAAAATTTATTAAAATAAAATTAATTCCATTTTTATAATCAAAACATAGAAAGTTCCTAAGGGTTAATTTTTGATAATTTCATGAGAAACTTATTTTTTTATGTGAAAAGTTAAAAATAAAGTTTTTCATATACTACTTGTATTATGATATAATAATGATTTATTAATTACTGAATAAATTTGAAATAGGTAATATCAGCCTAAAATCAGTTTAATAATATTAATGGGTGATTTCAAAAAAATTATTATTTTATGTTTTACCATGTATATATTAATAAATTAATTATTATAATTAAAAATTCCTCTCTCTGCAACCATTTAAACCCCATGTCCCTACCCTTGGAAAACCACTTCACTCTCACTTAAATAATCAAAAACTCTTCCATAGTTCCTTTTATTAAACCCCTTTTAATCCTCTAGAACATTATATATTCAACCAAATTTAATCATTAAAGGTATTTACTAACATAAAAAAGAAGTACATGTGACAAGAGGGAATGTTTTCTCCAACTTCACTAATTTTTCTCTTCTCTTCCTTTTTTCTCTATTCCATTAAAAAAATATTATATGATTAAAAAAGATGTATAATAACATTATATTAATGATTTAAACCTACTATAATGATTATATTTAATGAATATTTATATTTCCTTCTTCTCTTTCCTCTTCTTTTGATAATGTCATGTCAAAATTTGATTAAGAGCACATGAGGTTGTTTCCAACACTAACATCATCAAAACTATTATGGATTATTATAAAAAATTATCTATAATTTAAAAATATATAAATATAAGAATTTTTTAAAATATTGGAGTTAATATTAATAATTTATAAAAAGAAATAAAGAAATATCATTAATTAAATGAAAGATGGTATATTTTATGGAAAACGCAATATCGAAATGTTTCATATTTTCCAAAGATCATTATAAAAAAGAATACAATAATTTTTAAAGATATATAGTTACTTAAATGAATATAATTCTATTTTTTGTATTTTTTAAAAATCATCGATTTATTGTGAAGGAGGTTTGAATGAGAAGAAATACATCAGGATATATGGAAAGAAGATTCTTGAACCAAACTCACACTATTTTCGATTATCCTATATTTCAAATTATTTTCAATATAGATGTTACTATCATGTACAAAAATGACATTACACTGTTAATTACATTTTATTTATAGGGATATTAATGTTTTTTCATATCTAATTATTTTCTAATCCACTTATAAATATTTTTCAAAGAGACTTTAGTTTCCAAAACATCGCATTCAATACTCTTGAGTTGTTTATTTTCCACTCTAAACAGTGATGTTTTATGACAAAATATGGTTTCATTTATTAACTTTTTATCCCAAATGGATAATAATGAATGTATTACTATAGAAGAATTTATGAAACTAATTATTTTACATGGGTTTATTCCATAACTATGATTATTATATATTCTTATTCCATGTTCCATACAGGATTATAAGAATTTTAAGATGTGACTAGTGGGACCAAAATTATATATACCTATAATTTATTGGGTAATGTGATATATATCATGAGATGAAGTTTATTATATGTGAACATGGTGCTTTATTTTTTCGTAATTATGATGTTATGATTCAGACACATATGTTATGCATTATCATGATGCTAGATTTGTTTCTAACTATGTGTGGTATTTAACCACTAAGTTCTATTTTTTCATTATTGTGATCATACCACATTACATGAATTTTCCAAATTCTTTTCTCATGAATATGATGATGATCCCATGCTTATGATGTTGTTATGATGATTATGATCATCCACATGCTATTGATTTATGTCTCTTATTCTACCTATGTTATCCCTACCCGTACTAGGATTTTTGCCCATACATTTCTTTTATTTATATCTTCATGTGATTATATGTACTAAGGATA
This sequence comes from Viscum album, assembly GCA_963277665.1. Taxonomy (NCBI): domain Eukaryota; kingdom Viridiplantae; phylum Streptophyta; class Magnoliopsida; order Santalales; family Viscaceae; genus Viscum; species Viscum album. The sequence continues at coordinate 1,578,948,988 of OY728150.1, read as the reverse complement.
ATATAATTAATTTTAGTAGAATACAAAAGTATTATTTCAACAACATTTTAGTTTGATTACTTATAAGTGGTGTTTAAAAATAATTTTAACCACATACTAAACCTTTCAATTTTATAATGTATGAATATTATGTTATTTATATTTAAAATGATGTAATAGTTAATTAAAAAATTGGATCACTATATTTTATATTAGATCATTTTATAGTTAATTCCATAATTAAGACCAGAGAACATTAGGGAAACCCCTAGGGATAAGTTTGAGCTTATATGAAATATCCTAATGTTATGTAACTTATAAGTGTGTGTGGTTTTTGAGTAATAAAATCAAATTCTAGATACTATAAGTAGATGTTGAACTAGTACATAAGTCCCTTGGGGTAATAACCCCAAAAAGGGTTGATTGGGAATTAAATCGATCATCACCCAGTGCACAAAAAATATACCTTTCAAAACACATAGTTTGAAACTCCTAGGGTATATTCGTTTTGTAATAACAAAATCAATATAAACTTTTATTATGGATATTTAAAAAAAATTATTTATTTATTTTAAAACACAGAAATGATTAATGTATATGACCCTAAAAGTGTGTCTTTAGAAAAATTTATGTTAAACATTGGGATCCCACAAAAATTGAATTTATAATTGATTTTCACATAATAATAAGTTATTTATTCAGGGTTATTGAAATATAATTATTCCAAACCTTTTACATATATAAAATATCGTGTGAACTCGAAGAAACCATACCATTAACCAATATGTGGAATAATATAATGATTCTATGGACAACAATACCAATGTAATGGTTGGTGGAGTTTAAAACATCATTGAAATTATTATCCATGCGTTTTAGGCTATGAACAATAACCTCAACCATATGGAATATCCTCCTTCACCCAACAAAAGAGAACCATGATATCAAGTGTTTTATGCTGAAATGACCATTTACATTTAGTAATTAGTCAGATCAAATTATCCTAGAATAGTGGGTTGACTCAATGTAGAAGATCTTTTTTGTGCTCCAACATTCTAAAAAAGATAAATTTTTCTTGTATTTCTATCATTTTTTAAGATAGGCTGTTCAATGGTGGTCATTAATATAGAGTACAATATCGAAGGATGGAGTAGATGATATGGGATTGGAAGAATTTAATATTATATTTCTTAACATGTATTTCTATTGAACTCTTCCAAAAAATATTGATATTCACGTTTAAAGAATAAGACAAGGGAGAGTGAATATTTAATGGATTGCAATGAAAATTTAAAAACTCTTATACGATACACATTATATTCATATATAAATGAATATAGAAAAATTAATTTAATATTATGTGATTTAAAACAACTCTTTTGGAAGGCTCTAGAAATCTGATCCATTTATAGTTATGAAGAAATTATTAAAAAAAATCAAAGTAGACATGTATTTGGGAGATTTGTCTCATGTACATGGAGATAAGAAGATAATAATGGAGTTTAAATATAGTGTATTGAATAAAAAATTATTAAAGATCATACATCCGCCCACATACTAAATACTTGAAAAAAAACATCCTGGAAATTTCCTTAAAGGGGAATGTATATTCATTCAATTGTAGGAGAGAACACAACTATGCTCATGGGAAAGGTTTTTGAATTAAACATTTGACATGGTTTTTCCAAAATGAATTTTTACAAGATGGTGATTTTAGAAAATTAGTTTTTCCTTATGGTGTGGATTTTTTGTTTTGTGCAATGTGGCATCTATTTTTGAAAAATGGCCTTCGAGGAAGGCAGATTTGGATTAAAAAGGAAAAAAAATTAGAAAAGTTTTTTTTCTTGTGTTTGTATATGTTTGGCTTGAGAGCATACTTACATTGGTCTGGGGGTGTTATTTATGGTTGTGTTTTGGTTTGATGTTGTTTTTGGTTATGTTCCTCATGTTGTTGATGGTATGCTTTCCACAAAGGTCCCTTAAGTTCTAATTATTCATGCACTCTTCCTAATTTTCGTCAAATTTATCATGTTTTATGCAGTGTTAGAGGTCTATTAGAGGTTTTTTATGGATTGGAGAGATAATGTTTGTCTTTGGGTAGTTGGGATATCATGATTTTGTCATGGTTGGTGTCGTTTCTATTTTGTTGAGGGTCCAGTTTTATACCATTATGGGGTTGTTTTCCCATTTTCATTAGAATTTAGGGTGTCGTTAAAGAATGGTCTGATTGTATTAAGGTTCCAATATAGTTAGTGGCGTATAAGTTTTAATCGGGGAATACTAGTGCCTGGCTATGAGTAATAAGATGCTTCAACCGTAGGATCCGTATCCTCAGGTCTCAGGGTGAATCTCGTGTATGGTTAGGGGTTACTGATGGTGTGAGGGACCATAGCTTAGTTTTTGATTTCTATGTTGGGATGGAAAAACCTAAGGCTTCATTACTTATGTTTCTCAAATGGGACAGATTCATTATTTTATTGTAAGGGTCTTATGGACTCATTCTGTTGACATCCAGTCATTTCTATTTTTTTAAGTGCATATTTTGAAGTTTCATTTATTTAAAGATGTGTTTGGGTCTTGTGTGGGTTGTTCTGTTCTGTGGGTAGTTTTAGTGGTTTCGAATATGGGAGGTTTGAATTGTGTGGGGTCAAAGGGTAGTGTTTTATGTGAACTATCCTTATTGATTTTTTCTTTGGTATTTCCCTTAGTTTTATTATTTTCAACTGGTGTAGAGTTTTTTGATTCTATCGTTGTATTGTTCTCCCTTGTTTGGAGGGTCGTTGGTTCTTGTGTGAAGCATTCTCATTTTAGCATCCAACTACATGGAATTTATTTTTTAATTTTTCTGTGATTGAGTCCTTCTGGTGGGATATAATTGATTGAGCTAAGGGGTTTTTTTAGATATAGTTATGGATTTTCAATGTTTCAAGTTTTTATAAGGTTATTGTGTAGTTAGTGTAAAAAGGGTGGGTAGATTCGGGTGGGAGTTCCCGTGTTTCCCCCCATGTGTGGTATTTTTGGGATTTAATTTTTGTTCTAGTAGAATCCCTGTGGTGGGGAGAACCCACTTGTTTTCTCCCTTTTTTGGGTTGTAATTTTTTTTAGATCAATCAGGTGTGACTTGGGAGGATAAGTGGGCACCTGGGAATACCTTGATTCTTCATGTTGTGTTCTAGCGTGGACTCAATTATTGCACAAATTTTGAATTGGTTACCTTCTTAGGGCACACATATTTTTGTCAGAATGAAATTACACACCTCAATATTGTTGACTTTTTTAATTTATTTAATTATTATATAGATTTTCAAATTATTTTCACCATAGTGTGGCCAGCCTGCATGGTAAGGAGTAATTGTGCGGTTCCCACACGGATGCCCGAGTTGGTCAGAGTTATGATGTGTGACTTGTGAACTGTTTATAAATCTATGTGTCAAGCACACAACATGATAATGTAAGTGGGAAGTGTTTCATGGTGTGGTTTGGGTGCAGTTCCCTCAACCGCGTGTTTGATTATAGGTGAACTATGCAGTTTCTTGGTATTTCGAAGAAATAACTAAATTAATTGAATGGTAATGGAAATAAAATAAAGATAGATAAATTAAATAAAATATAATTTTGTGAAGTGGTTATTAATAATTATAGTAGTAATTTTATAATAATTATTTTCATTATTTTTATTATCCTTATTGTGATTATTAATATAATTAATAATATTAAGATTTCATTTATAATTAATTTATTTATTATTAGTATTATTATATCAATTATTATTTCATTAGGATTTTTTTGAGAGGAACCAAGACAGAGTCATATTCCTCCCTACCTAGTGAAGTGTGACACCACCTACCCCCTCTTTAAGGTGCGACGCACACAGAACCCTCCCTGCAAACCAAGACATGAAATCCTCAGCTGGCTTCCTCTACCATGTCTGGAGCACCTCAAGGTGAGACATTTTTTTGGCCATGACCTACATCTGGCATGCATGAACCCTTGGCTGAGACCTAGTGGTGCATGACCCCTCATCCTTCCACAGTTTTTTCTTCTCATATTCATCATGAATGGGGTCTGATTTTTTTAGATAAGACTTTATCTGATATCCTCTTTCATCGCCTTGGCGATTTGACTCACTTTCGGCAACCGATATTGTTTTGGTTGAACTTAGGATTGGACGATTATAGATTATTATTTGGTTCTTACTTCAATAGGATATACGAATGGTGTCTTGGGACCTATTGGTCTAAACTATGGAATCTTATTCCAAGGGAGAGGAGGATGGTATCAAATTTATTTATCTCCATTGTTCCATGTAAGATTCTAAAACCACTAATTTGTTTTTCAGTGCATAATTAAAGGATTTTGGGTTTATATGATTCCATGGTATTTAATTAGAGGTGTGTTAGTCTTTGTCTCCTTAATTTTTGGTCCTTAATAATTGTTACAGTGGGTTTTGAACATCTTTAAAGGTACACACACATATACATAGGTATGAATAAATGTAAATATATATATATCCCATCTGCATGTTCCCTCATGGTGTGAGAGAAACTTAAATTGGGTTGTGGTATATATATATATATGTAAGTATGTGAATGTGAGGGGGTGACTTCTTGATTTAGAAAAAATCATATGGGTTCTCCATCGAGGTAGGTTCCCTGTGCCTAAGCTTTTAATTTGAATTCATTAATTTCCTGAACATTTTAAATAAATATTTTAATGTTATTGTGATATATATATATATATATATGTTTGTGTTTGTCTGTATTTATTAGGTATAATTTTTTTTCACCACTTGGATTTGGTTTGTTAGTTACCTGTATTATTTTCCTAAGATCGGTTGTGTGTCTTTATTAAATTTAATGTATCGTAAATGTGTAAAATAGTATTCTAAATGATTTTTTATTCTCAATAAAATTTCATGGAAATCAGTGGTGTGGTTTAATGTATTATCAGTGAATAGTCCTTATAGAACATTTTAATTGTTCTGTGAGTTTTTATTTTTGATGTTGGAAATTCCCTTGGAATAAGTGGTTATTTATGATGTAAAATGAACAGGCGCGATTGGAACCTTATGTGTTTTTTTGGAAGTGGAATTTGTTTTTGAATGTGTATTGGATATTTCCAATGAAATTTTTTCCCTTTTGGATTTCTTTGTAATAAAATCATAATGACATGTTTGGTTCTTTTTCTGAAGAGCTCAAAGTGATATCCAAAATAGGATTTGGAGTATATTTTAGATTAAATTTGATTTTACTTTCTACAATGGATTGACACATTATAAGAATAAGGTAAATATTTTTTTTAATATGATGTTCCTTGGTTGTTTAATTGTTTTTTCTTTTAAATGATTTTAAAAATTAAAAGTGTTGTTAAAATGGAATTTTCCTAAAATGAAAATATTCCTTGTAAATTAATGAGGCCCACCTGGAACATGAAATTGGTTTGCAGAAGTGTAAAATCACTATTGAGGAATTCCCCTCTGTGGTTTAAAAAGTGATATAAGTGTTAATATGTTCTTTGTGATATGTTCTTAGTGAATCGTCTTGTGTTTTTTTTCACATATAAAGGGGGATGCGCTCAAAGAGGTATATCACTTGTGAGAGGTATGACAAGTTTTTAAATACAGGAAATAATTTCTTGATATATGTTTTCTTGATAAAAATGAACCACCACATGAAATAGAACACATGGGAATCCTAGGTATCAAGGTGGGCATACTAGGACTAGTATGCTAGAAGATATAGAAGTGGTTCGACTTAGTTTTTTCTATCAAGATTAAATCTGCAACACTGACTAAACATTTGTAAGGATTGGGGACCATTAGTTTATGGGTTTTTTTCCTACTAGTGGCTCGTGCATGAGAATGAATTTGGTTGTGGTTATTATTCCAAATTTAATTGAGGTATCAGGTGTCTAAGGTCCAACTTGTTCTAGTTACCTATAACGATTTTCCATGGTGCCCGTTTTTGAAATGATTCTTGTGGTGTGGCTTTCATTTTAGTTGTTTTGATGCTTGTTCCACCTCTTGTAAAAATCATATTTTAATGTAAATTTATCCCCTTTTATTCTAGAATTTTAATGAATTCCTGGAATCTTCTTTGAAAATTTATTTTAAGAGAATCTCATTCCTTAAAAAATTTAAACTTGTTACTTGATATTGAAATGAATGAAAATATTATTTTTTGTCTTATTTTCAAACTAACATATTTTGGGTTTCTTTTTAAAGGAAAGTGATTAGTGTGTTTCTTTTCCATGTCATTACTACTATGCATATCATTTCTCTAGCTACTCTCTTTTTCAGTTTTAGGATCCCCTAGTTTTGGATCACTATTAGAGTGAATATGGGTTATGTTCTATGGAGAATCACAATGTCACATGAGGTATGTTTCATTTCATTGTTTATTATTTTTTTGTATCCAGTTTTTTCAGTTTATTTTTATTATCTTATCTATATTTTCTTGGGTAAAATGTTCCCAACTATTTTTTTTTTATTCCCAACACTATTTTCCAACCCCTGTGGATCGGGAACACCCTTCAGGACTTGTTTTGGACTGACTCGGGTTACCGGTTCAGGGTCAGCCGAGGTTGGTTCAAGACATTTCTCATTCACATTATTGTTTCTAATAGCCTATAGGCCCCAAAACCTCTTTCATCATTTATGTTCCATCATCCCCTTAAGCTTTATCAACTCACTATTTTACATCTATCACTTTTCATCATCATTCATGATGCATATCCTTATTAATTATTTCTCTCAAAGTATTTCATGGACTCCCACATTAACTTGATATATGATTATTTAACCCATCTAATCTCTCCCCATTCCACCACTCTACTATTTCTACACCAAAAAGTATTGTTCTAACTATCTCCCTTTAGTCCCTTTATTGACTCTCCCTTCAAAAGTCCATATTTTTAACCCAACTCCCTGCATATTTGATCTATTTTAGATCAAATGTATATGATTAGTTATATTTTTAAATATTTTAAAATTTATTTCTTATTGTTTGGGTGTTAATTATTTTTTGATTGTTAACTTATATTATTGGGTTATTATTCATGTTTTGTAAATGAACTTTTTTTGATAATGGGTGTTTTTTTGGATTCAAATTAGGTTTTTATTTTGGTTTTCTAATAAGAATAATTAAATTCATGAATATTCAAACTATAATAAATATAAATTTATAATTTTTTATATAGATATTGTGTTTTGTTTATATGTATACCTATACTTTCTAGTACTTATATATACATCGATGAATTATATAATATATTATATCATAATTATATAACTTTTAGGTAAGATTTTTAGCCGATGTTTTTATAATAAAGATAATTGATCCCATGGTGGAAAGAGTGAGGATTATATACAGTGGATATGGTTAGTGTGTTTTATTTTTTTAAACTTATAAATCATGTGTAAAATTATGTATTTCATGGTTATTTATTTTAAATGAAGTTTCTTCCATGGTTTTTGGAATGATTAGAAGAACATCAAGGAATATGATGATATGAATGTGAATATTAACTAATTTAATTTTCTATTGGGGTTTAATATATATATAAAAACCAAAAAGAAGACAAAAAAGAGACTATATATACATTTAATATACAATATGTAGTGATTATCCATATGGAAGAAAATGGAAAAAAACAGGAGAGGAGAATAGGTGACTGTGTGCATGTTTTGTTCATACAAAGTGGATAAATGATTTTCTACATTTCAATAAATAATAACATTAATAATGAACCATATTCAATAACATTATAAAATCCCAATTTAGGATATGTTCAACACTCAGAGGGGGGTGAATCAATATTGATGACTTTTTATCCAATTGAAAACATTTTAAACCATATCCTTTTATATCTTTACTTATTAAGGTGAACAGTTCCGTCTTTCTATCTTCTCAACATCATATTTTCTTACCAAAAATTTAAACACACACCAACATACGTTTCATAATATTTTTACATGGTTAACCACCTAAAATGGAAAGGCAAATACTTTGTGTGACACAAATTCCTCTAATATTACACAACCAACTAGTATAATCCTATAGGTACAAGTGAGAATGATTTATCCTAGAAAAAATATTACATGCTTCTTGACTATGTTTTAGTGCATCCCACAGTCTTTTAACATAACATTAGGTCTTTATAATACTATCCTAATAGTTTAAAATAGATTTTTATAATAATAATATATCTTCAACTTGTATAAACTATGCATTTCCATTGATATTTCAAATTCTTTTTTTCATTATATAATTTCACAATAGAAATAAACTTATTCATTTATCATGGACAACCCATGAACAAATATTCTTCTTTTTCATATTCATTATAAAAAAGAGCAAGGGTTTCTATAATAACTTATTCTTCTTATAACCTTTTAAAAATTCAAGATTCTACTTTTTTGAAAATGGAACAAAAAACCCTATTTCTTCCTCTTAATTCCATAAAACACAATGTTTCTTCAAATAATACCCTAAAAATATCATTTTCCCTATATTACCTCTATATCTTTATCAAATGAAAAGTTAATACCTTATTATTATTAATCTTACACAGTAGTAGCAACACCTATTCTCAATTGAATTTGAATTTAGAATTCAAATTGAAGATTCCAAATTCTTTCAATCATTTCTCAACTTATATTGATTCATTTCAAACAAATAGATCATATTAGACCGAACCATAACCATTAATAATGTTAAAGGAATTTATATATCGAATATGAGAGGATCCTGAGTGAAAAACAGAGAAAAGTCACTAGATCTACTCGAAATTGGAATTGTCCTTTTGAATATAGCTGGAACCATGATGTGTTGGATCATATTTTGGGGCATCATCACTAAACCATGATTGGATTTTCCTTTGTCAATGTTGGTAAAAAGCCTATAAAAAGGGAATTTTACTGTTTTTAAATGGTTTTTATGCATTTTACATGTTTTTTCAAATTCACATGGCGGTTTTCATTGAGAAACATTCTAATTCATTGGGTTTTAAACCAAATATGGTTTTAATAGATAGTCTAACTTTTTGTGTCGTTTCTTTGTTTTAGAGGCATGGTGTGGTTTTAAAATGTGAAATATAGTTTCCCTTGAAATATTTAGTTATGAATAGAATTAATGTGTCCACTCCTTCGGTTATATGTTCTCTATATATAGTTTTTCTCATGGTACTTGGGTTGTAGAATATGCAGCCAATTTTTATTTGCAAATAAAAAAATGTGGTAGATTAAACGACCACTAAATATGGTACATTTTTTGCTGTGTTTTAAACCACCACTATAGGTTTAAATTTTTTTAGCATCTATAGTTAAAAGTACCGCTAAAAAATGACGCGGATTTATTTAGTAGTAGTTTTATTGGGTTTAGTGGTGGTGTCTATTCAAAAAAAAGCAAAATATTTAGCGACAGTTAAAACCACCGCTAAATCCTTACCATATTTTCCCACTTAAACCCACAAATAAAACCATCACTAAATATGGTTTCTATGATACATTCCAAAAATCATCTTTAAAAGGGAAAAATTTCTGCGTATTAGATTTCAACACCATTTCTAGAGGTGGTTCTATCGAACCGTCACATAACCATATCATGGCAGTTTAAACCACCATTATTCAGGGATTTACTAATAGTGAGTATGTTCCATATTTTTCATATATGATGATCAATATAATTCATAGATTTTATGAGTTTTAGTTGTTCTTATTTTATGAAGTTTTGGATGATTACCCTAATGTCTTCTAAGAAGATGTTGTGGAATTTACCCCTCCACAAGATATCGAGTTTATGATCGAGTTATAGTTAAACATGTCTCATTTGTGAATTTCTATTTATATGAAGACACCTTATATTTATGGAGATCGATTATTATATCGTGATGATATATTGTACGATTGTTTTTTGTGGCCATGTGTGTCACCTTATGGTGAAACAATTTTTTTGTGAAGAAGGATGATGGCAGTTTTCGAGTTTGTATCAATTGTCATCGTGTTTACCAAGTGAAAATGAGGAAACATTATCCCCTTCCACAGATTGTTGATTTATTCAATCTGATTAAAGATCAATTTGGTTCTTGAATATTGATTTATGGTCATGATATCAGCATATACGGGTGAAGGATGAGGATATTCAGAATATTTATTTCTATTATTTTCATGGGAACTATGAATTAATTGTGTATTTTCTGGTGTGATGAATTATCTTGATATGAACATATAGTTGATGAAATAATTTTTTATATAGTTATTGGATAATTTCACAGTTGTTTTCATCAATTACATCCTTATGTAATCCATGTTATAGGAGAATCATGTTGAGCATATTATGTAATATTTTGGGAGTTCTTTATAGTGGTAAGTTATTCGAGATGTTTTTGAAGTGTTTGTTTTTGGAATCAGAAGTCCTTTTCTCGGTTCATGTGTTATCCCAATATGGAGTAGCTATGGATCCTTCAATGATAGTTAATGTTATGTATTTGTAATCCCCCAAGATATTGTGATAGTATTGGAGTTTACTTGGTATTATTTTCTATTAAAAAAGGTTAATATACGATTTATCTCGGGTTATGACTCCTCTATTTGACTTAACACAAATAGATTAGGCATTTCAAAAGACTGACCAATGTCATGAATCTATGGAGTACATGAAACAGAATTTGTAAAGTGATCTAGTTTATTGTTTTCTAGTAGGAGTTCAGTTTGAGGTTTACTATGACAATTTGTCTCTTTTCTTGGTCTATGTTTTGATGCAGTAGAGATCAATTATTTCATATGGGTATCAGAATTTAAATACCCATGAGTATAACTATTCCACCTATGATGAATCTTGATATTGTAGAGATTATATGCTGATATTTTATTTTCCATATTAAAGTGTATTTGTTTTTAGAGTATTAAGTGTAAGAGTACCCATTGGGGGATTAAGAGGTGGAGGTTTTGAGAAATCGAGTTGTTTTTTATGATGCCCCTTATGATTAGTATAAGGATAGATATCACCGGGAGTTGTTCCAAAAAAATTATTTTCATCCCATTGGTGATGTGTGATATGGTTCTTCAAGTGTTACATAGTTCCCCTTTTGGGGTACATCTTGGTGTGAAAATAGGTACCAATCTTTTAGTGGATATAATTGGTGTCTTGAGTTAAAGCATATAGATGAAAATTTGTTTTCTTCAGGTTTGTTCTTCCAGAAGGTGAGGGTCAGCACCATGATCTCGATGGTTTTCTAAATATATTAAATTTTACCCACTTGATGTGGGAGGAAATATTGATGGATTTCATTAATGGTTTACCAAATTAATATGGAGATAATGATTCTATATAAGTTATAGTAGATCATTTGATGATGTTATCAAAGTTTATTGTGATGGGGGTGTCAAACTTAGTGGTGGTTTTCTTGAGGAACTACCTAAAAAAGGTAGTGAGACTCCATGGATTCCCATGGATGATAATTCTTGACTGAGATCAACTTTATCCTCTATGGTTTAGAGAGATCCCCAATATTCTTTTTGTTCTCATTAATGTATTTCCACTAATTTTCATTCATATATTGATAGTGAAATAAAGAAAACTATCATTACTTTTGAAGAAATTTTAGGGTCTTGTTTCCCAGATTTTTGAGGTTCTAGAATGAGTCCCCCACACTTTGTCAATTTTTCTTATAATAATATTTCCCACTCCATCATCGGTACAGAGAAATTTGAATCATTTCACATCTGACCTTTTCATTATTCCTTTTTATAGATTGGGGTAGGAGATCCATTAATTCTTGGACTAAAAAGTTTTTAGAATATGAATGATATGGTTCATGTAATTCATGTGAGGATGAAATCCCTGAACGTTTATCCAAAATCAAATGTCGATCGAAGGTGAAGACCTCTGGAGTTTGACATTAGATTTGAATCCATCTGAAATGTGACTCCTCATCCTGAGCTGTGAAGGTTTGGTTGTGGGTGTAATCATATTCTCTAGTTTGTTGGGGATTTTGGTGTGTTTTATTGGGTTGGATTTGTTGTGTATTTGATATCACTTCCCCAAAGATGATAAGAATGCATAATTTTTTCACATGTCATAGCTCCATTATTATCATCATGATGACTCTCATTTCATGGATTGGGGCGATATTGATGTTCCTGATGATGCAAACTTCTAGGAGTGGCCTATAGAGATCTAGGACTATTAGGAGAAGGTGTTGTGAAGGCATGATATTCCATTGGGCCAGGTCTGGTGGTGGAATGGTGTCATAGAAGAGATTACCTAGGAATGTGAGTTAAAAATGTGCACTCAGTACCCCTAAAAATTTTATATTTAGTTCATATCTTATAAAATTATTCACATTTTTATGTTGATCCTTTTTTATAATATTACTTCCTCTTAATTCTTGTTTTATATGTACACTTGTTTGAGAGTAATCTCCCCTAGGAGAGTGATTATTAGTTGTTTGCAGTTGTTCCATAGTTTTTCACTAATTCCTTAGGTTAGGTAGATGATATTTGGATACGGTGAGATATTTGAGAGGTATATCACAAGGTGGCTACTCAAACAACCTCATTCCATTTCCTCTATAATTTTGTTTTAGATTCTTGAGGATGATTTTTTTTTGATAGGTACCTAATGTAAGGGACTAAATCTCTATAGACTAATCATTTTTTTATTTCCAAGGATTGTGGAGTTTGGAGGTTTCTTAGAAGTGGTATAGAGGGGTTTGTCTATTAAATGTTTAAATTAGAGTGAATATATAATGTTTAATATTTATAAACATTGTAAGTTAGGTTCATAAGATATTTCACAATGTGTAAATAATAAGGGTAAATTACATAAGATGCCATCTTTTTCTTCAAAAAATGGATTCCATGCATTTTAATGACATGTAAATGGTTTATATTACATTTAAATATACTATGTATCACATTAATAAGCGGTTCAATGGATCTAGGGTTTTTTATACTCTATGCTACCTCTCATTTTCTAATGTCCAATAGCCCCTCCATTTGTTGAATTGATATTCCTTCAACATGAATCAATCACTGGGAACACTTCTTAGATCTGTGGTGATCCATGATGATCCACGATGAGTTCATCATTCATTTTATAGTACATTATCCTGATTTTACATTATTTTATCTCAATTATTCTCTACATGCTATGTAATTTCATTTTGACTACTTCAAAATGGGTTTATCTTAGCTTTTGTTGATGTGGTTGTGCTACAAAATCCTCAGATGGATGTAGTTCTTGAAAGAGAGGTGATCAGAGATCCATAACATGATTCTGTCTCATAAAAAGAATTTTGACATTTTTTAATGTAGTAGATTTTTTAATTCTCTTATTTTATTTACATGAAATGGTAAATTGATCTTTCTTTATCAATTTTTATGGAAATAGAATTAACCTAATAAATATTTTAATTAGAATAAATAAATTGTATAGTGCTCACATGTCATGGATGTTTTTTCTTTACACCATGATAGTGGTTTACATATTGTATTTTTATATTTTGTTATATCATTGTGGTATACACTTTTATCATGTTTTTATTCTTATATTATCTTGTTGAAATTTATAAAGTACGTAACTGCCTATTTAATTGATAATATTTTGCCTTAATAATAATTAAATAGGCATGTTTTGAATTTTGTGGTTAATGTAATTTTATTATAATATAAATTCTGTAATGTTCATGTTTTACTAAAATTGATATTCTCTATGCTTAATGAAATTGATAAATAATGTGAATCATATTTATTCTTTTTGTTGAAAATAGTTGAAATAATATGTTTAATGAGAGTGGAACTTATCTTGGTTCATTAAACTATAAATAAATTTTAAGAACATGTATTTCCTTTGATGGATTGTTTTATCTTGATGACTTAGGTTTCCCATGATTGGAAAAAATTAATAATGTAGTGATTAATTGATGATGGAATAATAACCGATTCTGTGATAAATAAATTTTTTTGGGACAAATGTTTACCATTTTCTTAACAAGGTTCTATGCCTAGTTTTAGAGTTATGAGATACTGTTCGCATGAGATGGCTAAATGCCTTGTTTTGAGGACATAGTTTTTCTATTGATTTACTTTTTGTTCCAAGTTCTCTTTTGATATTCTATGGATATTAACCTTGGGATGTGATCCTGGTATTGATGAGTCTATGATGGATAACATGATATGGGGGGTGGGGCCAAGATAATGTGGTGGGATTTGACTCCTATGATTGAGATGTGTATCGATATATTCATGTGGGTGTTAGGGATGGAACAAAACATGAAGGAATGTTTTAAAGATGCTCATACCCATTGATGACATGATAAGATATGGTATGATCACGTTTAATTCTAATTAATGGTATTTAGATGAGTTTTTTTTATTTTATTCTCATTCCCCACAACTTGAGGCAACATGAGGTCCTTGGTTTCTTGTTTTCTCTTGGTGGTAGCTTAAGATGGTTTTCCTAGAGTACCTGTATATGGAATAAAGATAATAATTACTTAAATAATTCACAACCCTTAGATTTTGTTAATGATGGAATGAAAATTCTTAATATATCTTAATCTGGATAAACCATGGAATTGGTTGGGTTTATGATTTAAGTGCATTGGATTTACACTAAAGATTAACGTAATGTAATATAGAATAATGTTCACTATTAACTAAAGAATAAATAAATAATTAATTGATATAAATGTTATAAAAATAAATAAAGTAATTATTGTAGCTCTTTCATATTCTTGTTTGCTTACAAGATATCTCTTCCTAGATGTGGTTGTTGAGAATCCAAGTGATGTTAGATATAATTGGGTCTAAGACTAGGTTATTCCCATAGTGTGGTTATGATCTAAATTATATCATGTATATTCTATTATTTCATACACCCCCACCCATATTGATTAGGTCAGGTAACACATAGTGGACTCTTGGAGGGTGTTTTCACCCAACATCTCGGTGGGAGGATGGATGGATGGATGACTACCCCCTCTTCCCCACTCTCTTCTCTTAGTAGTTACTTTTTCTTATATTCATGGATGTAATTATTACCTTATATGTGAGTAGATGGTTGTGATAGATTTTGGTTATTTCACACACATTTATTACCAGATATAGTATCTAAAAGATTATTATAGGCATGATGTGTATAAGATGTGATGGCTAGAGGTACTTACTCGTTGTATGGGATGTAATGGCTTGAGGTATAATATCCGATGTTTGATATATGTCTCATGGGATATGGTAGATATTAGAAACTACCTGGTTACAATATTTGGATATGTGTTATGTGGTGGTGTGGTTATGTGATGCACGAGGTGCATGTTGTGATTCCTTTCCTAGGTGTCTTTGGGATGTATTACTTTTGGAGAGTGATTCAAAAGACGTATGATGTTGTGAAAAATCACAACCACTGTGGGAAATTAGTTGTGGTTCAACCTTGATGTTATGTTAATATATTATATTCTCTATTAAACGAGATAATTGGTTAGATTTATTCATGGTGAGGATATGAAATTAGTATACCATTTTAGGTGATGAATTAGTTTCACTGTTGTTCAGTATGCTTTAGCAATAATTCATTCTATATTTTAAAAGAGTCTATAGGGATTGTCCTACTATTTATATAGTTATTCTCACCATATGAATATATAAACTGTTCTTTAGGTTAGTTGGAACAGGTTGGAGATCATGATTGATATTACTAGATCAGGGTTTAGCAGTAGTTATTTGGGATTCATGGTCACTATCATCTTTACCTTTTTGGTTGTATTATATTTCTTCTGATTTTTTTAGTAATTTTTGAAATTTCATGTTTTCACTTGAGATTTTTTAATATATAAATGTCTAATATAGTTTTTTATGTATCTTTCTAATCTCTCTATTTCTAACATTTCTCTAAGAGGGTAATGCATCTCATGTGCGTGTTTATTTGACCATCAGAGCTAGTCATCAACCCGAGGCCTACTGAAGGTGGGAATCCCGTAGTCACAATCTCTCTCCCCTTATTCAGATATCTTTGTGTGTAGGTAATCATGAAATTTATATTTATTAAAATATGATAAGGTCATTCGTGCACATTAGTGGATTACCACCTCCACCAAGCAATGCGATTCATTTTTTATTTCTACATCACATGGATGGTATATATAAGTGTAGTTGATGAAATAATATGATATTAAAGATATAATTATAATTTTTGAATGAAAAGAACAACACATACCTTTAATCCATCTTGATGATAGAAGAAAGGAAATGTTACTAAATCATACATTCAACCGACCTTCTCTAGGATTGTAACATAGTTTATTTTTCATAATCCAATTAAATGGTTGGTTTTAAGATTATAATTTATATATAAAAATTATATATTTTTCATTATTATTATTTTCTATATAATGAAATAATAGTCTATTTTTCCTTATTCAACACTTCAAATTGAATTTGGACATATGTACAATATATAGTAAAAATATATTACATAAAACTAAATGATTAAGTAATTGAATATAAAATGATGATAAGTAAAATAAAAGAATGATAAAAATGAAATAATTTCTTAAGAAATTAAATAATAAACATAATTTTATTATTCACAATGATAATGTATGTACATGACATGTTGAAATTGTGGCCAGCAGTTTTGTAACACAATTTCTTTACATTAGGTTATATTACTTCTTCATTATATTTTATATAATAATATTACGTGTGAAATGAGTTTTGATTAATTTATGTTTTATTTACACTTTTTTAATTTGTATATAAATTTGATGTAAACAATCAATTCATTATTTAATTATATCTTCCATGGTATATCTATTCCAGATAATTTATCTCAATTACCATTCATTAGGTAAAATTTTAATGTTATATATCCAATTTATTTTATATGATGCATAAACTACCTGTTTGGAAAATTATTTCACGAATCCTTTATAATTCATTTAATTTTCAGTTATATTTCATTTTACATCATTCAATGGGATTTTATTAAAAAGTTACCAAAGTTGAAATGGATTTATTTTACAATCTCCTTTACTTTAGAAATAATTTATGTTTATAGATACTTTGGGGTAAATCATCTACAATTAATTTCTTGAACCACATCTATTTTAATTATACATTTTCATGAATGTTTTTTAAATGGTTGCTTTCCATTTCCTCCATTATTGAATAAAAAAACATCAAGAATATTTTTTTAAGTAATACATATCTTGCATATTCTTTTTGATATGTAATATTTCTCTTTCATTTCTTTATTTTAGTTAAAATAGTTAAATGAATGTTTTCAATATTCCAAAATTATTTATTAAATACATTTTTAACAATATTTTACTTTTTTTAAAATGGTTTAAAAGGAAAATTTTGTTCATTATCTGAGTAATGTACTTTATGAACCTTTTTACCAAGGATTGAAAATGATGTTTTGTTTTAACTCACATGAATAGAATTTTATACCATCATTAATACACACTGATTTATATATAAATTTAGTCTTTTCATTGTTTCATTTCAGAAAAAAAAATTATTTATTATTATGGAAATTTATATATTTCTCAATAATTGAATTCAATGTGAAAAGGGTATTTTCCTCATGAAATATTCCAAGTGGTCTCTTAATGAAATTTTCATCAACAATGACGACCTGTAATGTGAGAAATTTCATCTAAATTTGGTATATATGTCTCTTACGTATATACCTATCCCATTATCCTGACCTTTTATTTGGTAATACATGACATAAGATCTTTTCTCAAATTCCATTTTTATGAAATATATTTTTATTATGATATGAGGCTAGATTATGAAACCCATTTTCTTTTTATATGTGATTCTAATGTTTATACCTTATGAAATATTTCCTTTTTATGGAACACATAAACATGAATTTGTTATTATTAGTGCACCAAGATAGTTTTCCAATGCATTGGGTAAATCGTTTTTCTCACGAGATATTATGTATAAAATTATTGAGTAAACCTAATACATTATGGGACTTTATCCACCAAGTTATGTTGTTTTAAAGTTAACCTTCACTTATGACTATGTCAAGTAAAATGTATCTTCCACCTTCCTAGGTTACTATGATCTTATTATACCATTATCATTTCACTATGATTCCATGTGATTACTCATGAGACATACCTTTTATGATATAATTTTTTCCCTTCAACTATCAAATTATGTTTCAATATCATCTTTATTCCCTTAATGGGATTTTCATCACTCTCAATTCATTTATATACTCCCTTGGTTAGCCTGTGTAGTTTTAGGATCTCACTATAGAGAATAAAAATAATTATGTTATGTTTTAGTTTATTTTTATGTTTTATGTGCCTAGTCTTCCAAAGGAACTAGTACTTATGATCCTTAGGTAATAATTAAGGGATTTTATGTTAAAAATAAGGTATTAATATCTGTAAAAGGATTAGGTTACTATAGTGGGTATTATATCTAGGTCTAGTAATTTTTTTATATTATTATTAGGTCACTTTATTATAAAAACCATGGGGATATGCCTAAGTATAGGATAACATTAAAGTGTTTTTGAAAAGGAGAGATTATCTGGTTTTCCTTTCAATACAAACATAACTGGATACTATAAGTGGATGTGATTTTTTAAGAGATGAATTTAAGGGTAATAAACAAATAAGAGATTTTTTTGGTGTATGTCAACCATCATTCTAATGCACAGTAAGTGTTAACTTACTATAAACATGTTTTTACACTCTCATGCGATATACTTTGGTTAATTTAAATCATCTCTATAAACCATCATATTGAATTAGAGAATATAAAAAATGGAAACATATGTTATTCCATAGCGATATAGGATGAACCTAAAGTGTCATTCTATGGTAAGTATAATGTCAATCATAAGTTTAAATACATAAATACAAATTTTAGATTTTTATGTGAGGGGAGTTCAAGATTATTAAAGATATTTTTTGGAGAGATTTATGGGAATACAACCCTTTCATTTAGTATATGTTTTAGTGAAAATTTATTTTTGATACAAATCTATTATGTTTTTTGGAAATAATTTTAACATTATTGATATCATTTATGGTTAATTTTTTTCATTTATGTTATGCTAATAATTGTCTATTAATATTATATGATTTTATGGGAAAAAATAAACTATAAAACATAATTTAGTGGTTAAATAAATATTTTATTATAAATTTAATTTTGAGTATATTGATCCTATTTTTGGGAAATTAATATGAATTATATTATTATAATTATAGGAAAAAGAAAAACCTACATGTCGGGTGACAATTTATTGCATCTAGTATGGATGTAGGGATTGAACACACAACTAAAGATAGATAGAGATGTTGTTCCTACCACTGACCTATATGATTTCCTAGTATAGAATGACTTTTGAACTTAAAATATTTTTAAAGATAAATATTAAGATAATATTGGTAATCATGATATAGGGTAAAATTGTTTTAAATGTTCACATTTTAAAGTGATTAATAATATTTTGGGAGATGTTTCTCTAGGTTGAGGTATATTTAACAATTGAGTATAACATTGGTTTAAAATTAAATTTTATATGGGAGGAACACAATTCATTTTTTTAATGTTGAGTTTATTTGGGATGTAGTTTTATGGAATGATTTATGTTCAACATGGGATTTTATGATTAATACGAAGGTGTATTCATTTTAAGAAATATCATATCTTGTGCTAACTATTTTTGGTTATTTTATGAATACATGACTAATATCATGATATCATTTTTTAGAAACATATGATCTATTGTGATTTTATTTTAGTGATTCAGGCATAAAAAACTCATCTTGAATACTCGTCATTTAAAGAAATAGATGATATTGTGGTGATAATTAACTAAAGAATGAAATTATACATATCATGTAAGTATATTTCCTTAGGTTTTCCCTATATAAGGTAATACAATTCCGAAAATATAGGTATTTATATTGAATCCAAAATATCATATTATATTTATTCTTGATAAATCAATAGTCTTTTTCAGAAGTCTTTAGTTTATGATATTGTGGTTGATAAAGTTCACACGATCATTTGGTTTTTTATTTTTAATGTTCTCCATCACTCATCCTTATTATTTGGACATTAAAACATTTCTCTATGTCTATATTTTTTCCCACTAATTTTTTATTATTTGAAAACCCAGTTATGTGATGACCTTCATATTTCCTTTGCCCTCTTTTCAGGATAATGATTTTTTAACCCTTTTTATGATTTGATATTTCAAAAAAAGATTTTTCAAATTTCAACTCTTTGATTAGAAATTTCATGTAAAAATTCTAAGGATTAAATTTATTAAATGGTGAACAATGGTACATCTCGATATTGTAAAAATAAATCTATTCCCAATAGTGTACATAACACATAAATTCAAGCCAAAACAAACCATAAAATATTATTAATTAAAGATGGATATTACAACCAAGAAATTTAGTTGGTGGGTATGAGTAGGATTAAATATTTTATGAAATATATTTAAATTTCCTACATAGTATAATTTTTTTGAACTATTATTAAAAAGTAAGAACTAAATTTTTAATGAAGTCATGTTATTTTAAAAAAAATCATTTTCTTCAAAAATGAATTTTATTATTTTTAGGGTAAAATATTATAATTAATGTTTTGAACTTTTAGAAAATTTTTATGATAAACTCCATTTATCTAATGAATCCCTATATAAAAATTAACTTTGATTAAAAATTTTGGATTTTTCTTAAATGACTGATTTTTCAATGAATAGTGAAAATTACTGATTGATCAAATACTATCATTTCATTTCATCAAATAAAGAAATTTTGAAATACCCTTATACAATTCATTTTATATAAATTCTAAATATGAAATGTTTTATTTATAATAATATAAATAATTTTATTTTAGTCACCAAATTTCATGATTTTGGTATAAGTTTATTTTTTATTATTAAATCATGGTTTTCTGCAAACTATTTTTAAGTTCAAAAATATCAACCATTTTTATTAATTAAATAACCCATAGTAAATAAATATTAAAATAAATTTTATAAATTTTATATATTTATATTAATTTAAATTCATATAATGATTATTTATGGATATAGAATTAATATAATAACGTTTAATTCTCGAAAATTTTATTTTTCATAAAAAATTGATTCTCATCAGATTTTGTGAGTTTAATTTTAAATTAAATTATTCCAATTAAATGACTTGAATTTGATAAAATGGATTCTATATTTTTAATAATAATATTTAATATTATTTAATAAGTTTAGCTATATTTTGTTTCAAAATGAATATTAAAACGAGTTAAAGTTAAATATAGTCGTAAATGTTATAAGGATGTTTTGTGTGTTATATGTGATTGTGATAAAATTATTGTTTAACACATATTGTATTTTTTTTAATAAATTTTATTTCATATTGATAATTATTTTTAACAAATTATCTAATAAGTTTTATTTTATTTTTTACCTTCATGAATAAATTAACTAGGTAAATAAACTCACTACAACATTGAAAAATTAAGAGGTAAAAGTGAGTAACCATAGAGTAAAATAAAATAAAAAAAATTTATTTTTAATTTGTGAGGTCTTTCTCAACCTTATATTTCCTCCATAATATAATTTATTTATTTTTTTGAACTTTTTTTCTGAGTGCCATGCCATTGTTGAATTGTTTTTGGATATTTACAAAAAAAATCACACCTCAAATATAAAATAAACCCCTTATCCTATCCTAGCCACAAGTAATAAAGTATTTTGGTTGTGAAAATAACTACCCAAATACCTTCTTTAATTACCTTACCTTGTTATAACGGCCTTGTTTTGATTTTAAAACCCTTCTAGGAAGGATTTTGGTGCAAACAAAAAAAAGTTGTCTGAAAAAGAGGTGTCTTTCATAATTGAGAATTTGGTTTTATTTATTTTTCCACCATATTCAATTCCTATTAAAATATGATGATATAATAGAATAATTATATAGAATATAATTATATTTTATTATGTTAATTTAATAATCTAAATTAATCTCCACTGCCATCAAATGGAAAAAAACCATCATTCATGAATACGGTGGACTACCACCTCACAGACAAATGTTATTAATTTTACATCATCGCCTCTCCTGATTGTTTATGATAATGGATATAATGTATAGAAATTATATTCATGTAATATTTATAATTATATATAATTAATATATATCATATATTTTGATACATTTCCATTCAATAAAATATGATAATGTCATTCAGGCTCACATGTATATCACCCCATCCACGAAGCGATGCGGTTTATTTTATATTAGCACATAAAATATTTTTTATATATAAGTGAAGTTAAATATAAATTATTATATGTATGATATAATGAACATTCTTCAAGAATAAAAATAATACTTAAAATATTTTAATCGTGATATTTGAAAAATAAAAATGCCACACATTTTCTAGTAAATCCAACCATCTACATGATTATAATGTGGTTCATTTTTCATAACTAGATTTCACAGTTGGTTTTAAAAGTACAAAAAATGTATAAAAATGATAGTTAATTCATGATTATTATTATGGTGTTAATGAAACAATAATATCATTGACCTTAGTCAGCTTACCAATGTGATTTTGGATATATGAACCAAATATCATCAAAATAACACACATAAACATAAATAATTAAATAATAAAATATAATATGGTAATAAATAAAATAAAATAATAATAATAATTAAAATGTTTGTTAATAAATTAAATAATTAACATATGTTTATTATTCATGAAGATGCATTACGGCCATGATGACTCAAAATCTAGGTAAGGGGCTTTATAGCTAATTTTCTTCGAAATGGGTTATATTACATCTTCATTATATTTAAAATTCCACCATTATTTGTATAATTACTTTTTTTATTATGTATTTTTCAATTTTTTGTGGATTTATGTTTTATATACAAAATAAAATCATTTATTTATTTTCACTTGAATGATATGATCATTGTATAGGATTTCATCTCAATTTCCATTCATTGAGGCAGATATTAAAATTATACACCTGATTTATTATATAGTGTATACACTGAAATTTTTTCATATTATATCATAAATCCTTAATAATTATTGATATATTATTTTAAAATTTATTTTACTCGATCCAATGGTATTTTATTCAAAAGTTACAAAAGAGGTAAAGGATTTATGTTTCAATCTCCTTTTTATTAGAGATTATTTATGTTTATTGTTTCTTTGGGATAAATAATATAATTTTTTCATGACCTAAATATATTTTATTATACTCTAGTAATGAATGTGGTTTACAATTTTTTTCAATCCATTTCCTCTATTATTTAAAAAATAAACATCAGGAAACTTTTTTGTAAGCAATACTGATATTGTATTTTTTTTATATTTTGAATCCTTGTCTTCCATGAGTATATTTTCCTTAAAATATTTTAAATTTTTTATACTATTATTCAAGGACTAATTGAATATATTTTTACAATTTCTTACTTTTAAAAAATTAATCTCTCTATCATATTACAAACATGCTACTTTTGACCATTTTAATAAAAGAGTGAAATGAAGGCTTTATTTTATCATTTAAAACATGAATGGAATTTACTATCATCATGAATTGTCAGTTAGTTGAAGCATTATTTACATGTTTCCATTGATCAATTCAATGAAATTTTTTTATAATATTTTGAAATTTTTTAGTTTTGTAAAGAAGTTGTTTCAAAGTGAAAAGGGTATCTTCTTCAATAAATATTCCATGTGATATTTTAAATACGTTTTCAAAAATAACAACAAACATTGAAGTTAGATATTACTTATAAATTATATATATATATGACTCTTATATATATACCTAACTCTTTCTTCTTTCCTTTCCTTGGGTAATACACTACTTAAGATCATTACCCAAATACATTATTTAACAAATATATTTTGATTTTGATATGAGGAAATATTAGGAAAACAATTAGAAATATATGGGTAATTATTATGTTTATCATTTATTATTGATTTTCTTTTTTGTCGAGCACATAATAATATACATGTTATGATGGGTTAGTCCAGATATATCTCTAATTAATTGAGTAAATATTATGTCTCATGTGACATTATTTGATTGATTATTGAGTAAAGCTAATCTATATTGGGAATTTTTCACCATGTTTGGTTGTCTTGGTAGTTAGCCTTGAAATATGATTTTGTGACATTATATGTTTCTTCCACTTTCCTATATAGTTATGATGTTTTGATACCATGTTATTTATATTATGCTACCATGTTATTAATCACGAGTCTTCTCCATTATGATATCATGTTATACCATTGATTGACACATTATGTTTCCTTATCATTTTTATTCTCAAATAAAGATTTTTAGCTCACCCCTTTATTTTATGTATTACATGGGTTATCCTATATAATTTTATGTGATCAAATAGATTTAGTATATCATTAATGACAACAAAAATAATGATGTTATTCTTTAATTTCTTTTGATGTTTTATTTACCTTGTTATACAAAGAAACTAGGCCTCATGATGTTTTGGTTATCGTGAATGGTTTTTTATAATTAAAACCATGTGGTAATATGTGTAAAAGGATAGATCACTATAGAAATGGAAAATACTTAGAATGGTTTGGGAATAAAAATTTCAACTTTAATAGTTTACTAGGAAAACATTTTTTCTATAAGTGCACTTAGATATCTATATAGGGAAACATGAATGATTTATGGAATATAAAAGTAAATTGGAATATTGCATTAAATCACATCTTTTTGTGCTAAAGTAGGAACCATGTAAATAAATCAAAAATATTTGTGGCTCTCTGGGAGAACAAAATTAAATCTAGTGAAATGTAGTTCATTACTACTGCTATAAAGTGTCTACCAATGGGGATTCATCATAATTCTATTATATGTACTATACAAGCTAGGTTAGTCAATAAATTAAATATGTTGAAGTAAATAAATATATATTATCCTTATTGATTTACATGAGTGATAAAAAAATTGCCAAATAGATATTGGGGATGGGGTTCTAGAGATACGAGAAGCATATACATTTTATGTTTTTATAGTCATTCAATATTTGGAAGGTATTTATGATGTTCAGAATGTTCACAGCCAACCAATATCTAGCCCATTATCTCAAAACATCAAATTTTCCAATGAGAAGAAACCATGAATGGATGAAGAGGATAAGTATATAAATGTTTTTATTATGCATCAGTTGTTTAATGATTGATTTATAGCATGATTTGTACTTGGATAGAAATTTCATAATAAGTGGGATTGGTTAGTAGTTTCACGAAATATCCATGAAATGAGTACTAAGAAGAAGTAAAGTGGATTATATGATATCTAAAATGTCAGGAAGAAAAAACCATATATTTCTGAATAGGTAATCTATTTTAAGGGTATAATGATTTGATTATTAGAGGGGATGATGACTCCCAATGAAGTATTATGGTATTTGTGTTTACCTAATGATGAACAACCATAATTTGGATGTAAAGACTTATATTGTTAGATACACTATCATCCATATAATAATATCATGTTAGTATAATTGAAATAAGGATGGATATTACGTAGTTGAAGGTTAATTTTGAGGAGCTTGAAGGAAGGTTAAGGGTTATATATCTATTCTATAATATTCAGAATAAAATTCATATTGATAAAAATATGGTGTTTCACTCAAGGACAAAACAATTTAAAGTAAAATATAACTTCATCAGGAAGCTAGTGGAGGATGGAGAGTTAAATAAATTAAATATTAATTAAAATTAAAATCTATCAAATATTCTAGAAAATATCAGTTCCTTAGAAAGTCTCATTTAATTTTTTTCCTTGGTGGGACTTGGGTGATGAGGAAGGAAAGGACGGATACTCACTACTATAGTAGTGTTAATGAGGTAAGAAGGGATGCCTAATATATCTATATACTTTGTGGTGAATTTTGGAAATAAATTTTCATGTATGATTATTTTAGGTTACTATGAGAAGTGTTTTTAAGAAATGTAATTAAATATTTTTAAGGGATTGTTTATGAAGGAAATTTCTCAGAATAGGATGGAGATAAAGGCATTAAAACTAGGAAGTTAAGAATAATAGGATACTACATTAGTATACCAAGTGGATACGAATGATGAATTGTAGAAGGAGAAACTAAATCATGTGGGATTAAGTTTCATGGCCATGTTGCAGTAGCATGATAGTTTTAAAAATCTTGTTAAAATATCATTATAAGGCTATGTAATATTATCTCACATTATTCATTTGGTTTTATAATGTCAATGAGTTTTTTAATACTATGTCTTCAATTACAGGGAAGACTACATGGATTAGATGATTATGGGATAGATCTATTGAGATTTAAAATATATTGAACTCTATCTAATGATGGATATAGTTAAAGAAAAGTCCTAGTGGGATCATGTTTTTTCATTATAAAATTTAAATATACTAATCATTCACTTCTGTTAGTAATAAATGGTACCATTTTTTCTACTATGGAGTATGATTTAGCTCTAAATCACATAAATCATTTCTATTTTCTATTATCTTAATTCAATACTATCAATCTCCCACATGTGTGTGTTCTTGAATTCATTCTAGTGATCAGGATATTTAGTTCAATACAATGGGGCCCATTTTATTCTTATAGGTTTTGTAATCTGGTGTGGTTGAACTATGTAATATCTAACCATATTTTGAATGTAAGTCTCTATAGTGAATTTTAGAATTTGTGTCCTTGAAAGTCAAATGATTTTTCAATAATCAAAAATTTAAAAATTTTAAAAAAATACTTGTGGTATTTTTTCTAATAATCTCCCCATTGGGTTTGTTAAGGAGAATTTTGAATTCTCAAGTACTATAATTACAAAAACATTCTTCTAACACAATAATTGTTTTGAAATTCAATAATTTAACTCCATAATGTGTTCACGGAGTCACTTATCATGTACATTATTCTCACATGATTCAATAATGGTGTAAGAAATGGGAGTGACATGTAACGTTCATCGATAAACCAATTCATTCAGCTCAATCATCACTTAGTGTTGAAATTCATTCTAATATCAACAATTTTTCTCCCCACACATCTTCTCTCCCATTGATTTAATATTTAAGATCCCCCACCCTCTAATATCAATAATATGAAGATACCCTTCCCCCTTGTATAAGGTATGAATAATCTCTTCCCCTTCATCAAGAAACCCAAAAGTCTCTCTATTTTGGGTTATAGAACATGAGGTAATCCAACACACACCTTGGTGAGTGGGGATAACAAAAACACACTATTTAAGCATGGGAAGTTGAGTAAAATCTTATAGATATTTGATTATTCTTAAATTAATCCTTGGATAATTCCTTTTTCATGGTGTTTTACCCATGCCTTTGTGTCAGCATATACAAAAAATTTATAAACCGTGGTCAAAATTTTCATTGATAAATTAATTTTTTATCTCAATGTAGTTTTTACTTGAATGATCAATAGTAATTTTTATAATATTAATATAAGATGAGTTTTCAATCTTGATAGCAATATGTTATTAAACCTCAACTGTATAATCCTCAAGATATTTTGTATCTATAATAATTGAGTACACGATTGAGTGTCCATAGTGTATTAAAATTATATTGTCTTTAATAATAGGAAATATCTTTTCATTCTAAGATTATAAAAAAAGAAATATAAATGGAATAATTTATCACCTAATTTTTACTTTTTATTTTCTATTGAACGATTCCGATCTACATTTGTATACACCAATAACCTTTATTGAGATGTTTTACTGTAAAGAAAGTCTAAATCCTTTATTCCTTTGGTAAATCATGGTAATCACTCCACTTATTTAATGTGGATTTATTATGAATTAATCTAGTATTTTCCGACTTGAAATGTGGAAAAATTTGGGTCTTGTCACTGTCATGTAAAATAGGCTCTTGATGATCTACCTATACAAAGTGATATGGGACATTTTTCCATCATCATCCCGTGAAAACATTAACTGGGTAGAGATCAATATTTTCATTTCCATTAAATACTCTATTAGATAATTTTTTATTACCTCATTGGGATATTTTTATTGAGATGTTAATATTACATTCCTTCTTTATATCATAAAAAAATAAAGAGAAAAATAAACTCTCAAGTTATCGAAATTTCAAACTCACACAACATTAATTATACAAATTTTTTGCATTGTTATTATTTGAATCCATTAAATATTATTTTATCCACATATAGGAGAACAATTATACTTTAATTACTCGCCTTTTTATATTATTATTATTATAAACTACTCTACACTAAAAACTAAGCTTTTCAGGGAATAATGAAGTATGAAATATCCTTATATTGGTATTTACGTCAGCCAATAAAGTTCCATCATCGCCTAGGAAACATTTTTTTGTCTTGAAAAACAATAAAAACATATATATAGTATATATACATTTCTTATTCAAGTAATAAAAACATTAATACTTATTTATAATCCATATATAAATCCTTGACACTTATTTTCACTATTATGTCCATGAATAATCTCTCACCATATATTTTTTTTATAAACTATTAAAATAAATTTCATAAAAGGTTTTTTTTGGACAAGTTACATATAAATACCTCATAAAATCCAAAAATAAAAAAAAACCAGACCCAAATGCCTTATTTAAGAAATATATTTTAATTATGAAATGAGGATATATTATGAAACCCATTATCTTTCTATGGGTAATTCTTGTGTTTATCCTTAAATATTTATTTCCTTTTTGTGGAACACAAAATCATGAACATTTAATAATTGGTATACCTGGATAGTTCTTCAATGCATTTGGTTTGTATTTTGTATCTCTAGACGTTATTTATGGGATTATGGAGTAAACCAAATTCATTATTGGACATTTTCATCATGTGATGTTTTCTTAGAAGTAAGCCTTTACCTATGATTATTTCACGTTATATGTTTCTTCCACTTTATTTTATTGCTATGATCTTATAATACTATATTATTTGAGTCATGCTTCCATGTGATTACACATGAGCCTTCTCTTTAATGAAAACATGTTATACCTTTAATTTTCCCATTATTTTTCCTTACTATGTTTATTCCCATGTCATGAGTTTTAGATCACCCATTTAATTTATGTAATACCTATTTTATCCTCTGTTGTTTTAAGAGCACAAAGAGATTTAGTATTTCTCTAACGATAAAAAAAATAAATATATTATGTTTTAATTTATTTGATTATGTACCTAGTCTTTTAAATACACTAGGCCTCGCAATATTTGAGTTTTAAAGAAGGGTTGTCTATATTAAAAAATAAATAGTAATATGTGTAAAATGTTGGGTCACTATAGATACAGAACATACATTGAATAGTTATGGAATAAATATTTCAACCTTAATTATTTGATGTCTAAAAATCCTTTCTGTATATATTCATATATATCTATAGGGAGTAATTGGAAATAGTAAAAGAGTGTAAAAGTAAACTAGTGTGTAAAATTAAACGTTGCATTTTTTGGCTGAATTGAGCACCCAATAATTAGAACAAGAAGTTCGATGCCTTTATGGTGGAATAAATGTTCATCTAAAAAATTCATATAGTTATTACTTCAATAAATTCTTCATTGATGGTATCCTCATCATAATTATATTATATGTGGATTAAATGATCATGGTTGTTCATGAAATTAAATAGATTAATGTGATCGATGTTATGTTATACTAATTGATTTACATGAATGATTTATTGATAGAAAAAAGATATCTAGGATGAAGATATAGAGGGACTACAAGAATGGATATTTGAATTTTTTATAGTGAGAGTATATTTGGAAGATAGTGGATAGGTTTAGAATGTTCAAAGCCAATATTACCTCTACCCCATTAGCCAGAAACATCAAATTTTCTATTTAAAAAGAACCACAAATCGATGAAGTGGTTAATTATATAGAAAAGTTTTATTATGACTTAGTGGTTAGGGGTTTTATGTATTCCATGATTAGTACTTGGATAGAAATTTCATAATTAGAGGGATTGTTTAGTAATTTCATGAAATATACATGAATTGAGAACTAAGAAGCAGTAATGTGGATTATCTAATATCTAAACTATCAGGAGGAAACAACCTTATATTTCTCAAGGGATGATTTTTTAAAAAGTATATTTATTAGAACATTAGAGGGGATATTGACACACAAATAACTATTATTGTGTTTGTGTTTACCTGTGGAGGAAAAACCATAAGGTATATTTCTAAACATCTATTGGAATATAAAATATCATCCATAGAAGAAAAAAATGTTATTATAATGTAAACAAAAAAAGATTATATATTTGAAGGGTTATTTTTAGGAGCTACATGGAAGGTAAAGGGTTATAGTTTTATTTAGTAATAGTAAGATTGAAATTCATATTGATAATAATTTGGTATTTCACTATATGGGAAAAAATCATTAAACTAAAATATCAATTCATTTGAAAGATAGTGATGAATGGAGTGTCAAAGATGTTGAAGATAGATAGAAGTCATAATCTATTTAATATTCAAACAAGGAGTGTATCCTCATAAATTATGAATTAATGTTGGGCCTTAGTGGGAATTAGGTGAATAAGAAGGAAAGGATAGAGACTTGCCAACAATTTTCAAATGAAGGTGGGAAGAAGGGATGATTATGAGATCCAAGGATTTGGTGGTGAATTTTAGAAATCAATTCTCAAATAGAATATTTTTAGTTTACTATGATATTTTTTCATAATAAAAGTCAATAAATATGTTTAAGGTTTTGTTTCTAAAGTATATGTTTCATAAAAATATGGACACATTTGTTATAGAATCAGGATTTTAATAATAAGAGGAGGCTACTGTAGTTTGCCTACTAATCTTGATGATTAATTTGAAGAAGGAGAAACTAACTTGTGTAGTATTAAATATAGTGGATATGTTAGAATAGCATGGTAGTTTTTCAAATCATATTTAAATATCACCATATTGTTATATAAGATTATATCACATTATCCATTATGTTTTGGAAGGTTAATGAATTTCATTGATCCAATATATTTGATTGGAGGGATGAATACATTGATCAAAATATAGTGGGATGAATTCATATATATTTACAAGAGGTGGAACTATATATACTAATGGAACTAGTTTATAAATAAGACTAGTGGGATCATGTGTTTTGTATCATCAAATTTATGTCTTGTAACTATTCTATCCCATTAGTAATAAAGTGAACCAATGTTTATATTATGAAGTAGGATTATGTTATAAACCACAGAAATCATTTATTATTATTGGGTTTTATTATTATCATTCTGTAATTTTTTAGTGTTCCTAAATGTATTCTAGCGATCAAGAAAGTGTAAGACCTTGGAGCCAAGTTCCTTCATAAGAAAATTACTATTTACTATTATTAAATTATGGAACTTATGAATTTATATTGAATGTAAGGGTCCATAAGTAATTTCATAATTTGTTTCCATGACAAAGCACATGATTTTTTACCAAAAAAACCTAATCCATCAAAAAATGTTTATTTGGTATTTTTTATAATAATCTAACCCTTTGATTTATTTGAGACACTTTTGAATTATAAATTTCTAAATTTATAAAAAAAATATTCCAACACCATCCACTTTCTCAGATTCTAGAATGTAACTCTGGAAAGTGGTCAAGGAGTCACCTAACATGTACACAGTGACCACATGATTTATTCAATGTTTGAGAGATATGAGTGACATGTAAGGTTTATAGATAAACCACTTAATTCATTCAATCATCAATTGGTGATGAAATTCATTCTAATATCAAAAAATATTCTCCTCTTACATCTTCACTCCCCCCGATTCAATATTGAAGATCTCCCCCCACCATTTTCAATAATCTAAATACACTTCCCCATTTGAATAAGTATTGAGTAATCTCTTCCACATCATCAAGAAACCCAAGGGATACCCCTTTGTGGGTCATAGAACATGAGGTAATACAATACACACCTCGGGGAGTGGGGCTCAAAAAAACACACTATTTATATATAGGGAGTTGAAAAAACTATAATATCTATTTGATGCTTCTCAAATTAATTTTTGGGTATTGCCATTGTCATGGATTATGAACTGTGCCTTTGAGTAAGCACATACAACAATTTCACAATCCCTAGTTCAATATTATCCTTAATAAAGTGATATTTGATATCAATTTTCTTTGTACATGAATGATCAACTGTATTTGTTTATATTAATATAACTTCATTTTTCATAATTGATAAAAATATGAGATTACACCATAACACTAAATTATTCAAGTTTCTTTTCCAAAAAATAATAATTGTGTACATAATCGAGTGTCCATGAAGTATTAAACTTATTTGGAACTTGATGAAATGATATATTCTTTCCTTATATGCCAATAAATAAAAAAATTAAAAGAATGAATCACCTTATTTTGACTTTTAAACATCCATTTAACTAGCCCAATATACATATTTATGTACCAATAACAATTGTTCCGATGTTTCACAATAAAAAAGTAAAAACATCCATTCATTTGTTAAATCATGGTGTTATTTTAAAATTTTTAAAGTGGATTTATTTGGTAATAATCTAGTACCTTGGGACTTGAAATGTGTAAATATTTTTGGGTCTTAGCGCTATCATTTAAAAAAACTCTTGATGAAATTCCTATAATCTATGATATGCAATTTTCTACCATCAACATCCCTTGAAAACATAAAATTGGTAGTGATCAATATTTTAATTACCATAAAATCCTATACTATTCATATTTTTAGAACCTCATTGGAATATTTTTATTGGGGTATTGAAATTCCTTTCCTTATATATATCACCAACAAACTAAGGAGAAAATTAAACTATCTAGTCCTTAACATTTCAATCACTTACCACATGAATTATAAAAATGGTGTGCATTGTTATTATTTGAATCCAATATATATTATCTCAAATACATATATGAGATACACCATACATTTATTACTCTAATTTTTTTATAAATATTATTATAAGCTACTCTACATTTAAAACCAGGATTTTTTAGGTATTGATCATGTATGGAATATCATGATATTCGTATTTACATAAACCCAAAGAGGTCCTTCTTCATCCATAAAACATTTTTTTATCTTCATGAACAAGAAAAAAGTTTATATAGTTAATGTACATTTCCTCTTCAATTAATACACTAATTAATACTTATTTAACAACCATATAGAAATCCTTAATACTTTTTAACAATTTTATTGTTAAGAATAATCTCTCACAACCTATATTTTTATAAACAATTTTAATAGTTTTAAAATGGATTTTTTAAGATAAAAACCTATAACTACTTTATAAAACAAAAAAATGACCCAAGAAACGAAAATCCCGTTAGATAGCTTAATAAAGGTAGGTGGGGAGCATTTTGCATGATGTGACAGAAATCAATCATCACGCCACGTGTGACTTCCTTGAGACCCCAAAATGAATTAATACATTTGAATAACACCTATCAAAACTGAGGAGTCATCCCCCTAATATTGACTATCTTAAATGGTAACATCCCTTACCCAATATATTTTTAATAGTGACCTATCTATAGAGTTGAATGTCCTTAGGAATGCCTCCCAATAAACCAGAGGTTGATGGCTAACAGGGGTTCTAGGTTAGTGCCATGGGGGGACTATACACCCATTATTGGGTGTTCTATAATAGAAAATAAACAAAACATAAACCCAAGAAATAAATAAATATATTTTATAGTAGAAATATTGAAATAATCAATAATAAATGATATAGAAGTTTATAAGCATACTTCAAGAATAATCTCCCATAGGATCGACCATATTTACAAAATGAAATAAAAAAAATATTAAA
The DNA here is from genome assembly GCA_963277665.1 of Viscum album. Taxonomy (NCBI): domain Eukaryota; kingdom Viridiplantae; phylum Streptophyta; class Magnoliopsida; order Santalales; family Viscaceae; genus Viscum; species Viscum album. Next base: position 1,578,915,108 of record OY728150.1, on the reverse strand, counting down.
TATACATGAGGCTCTACTATAACTATATGTGTCACATCATCCCAATATATATTCTATCTATGAAATATCACCGATAATGAAATCATGGGCCTCTTCCCAGCCTGAACATGCAACCAGTGAAGTTTTCTCTTGTTCCCAAATGTCATGGGAACTTCAGAATAGTGTGAGTACGAATCAGTAAGGAATCACCAATACAGTCTCATGAATAACTATTAAATGTATTGTATGTTAATGGGATATTATCATCTGAATAATAAATATACTATTGATGTATAAATAAAAAATCACCATCAATCCTTGGGATTTAACATGACATTCGGGATTGAAAATACCTACTTCGCCCAGTGCAGGGGTGTCTCTATGAATCTCAATGAACAATCCCAACCAAAACTAGTTACAATGACCATATAATTGTAGGTGTAAATGTTTTATACATGTAAGCATCTAAATATTCAACATAGTAGTAGTATGCAATCTAATTCTTGGGAGGTGATCTTATGTGGTCAATAATCATCTTGTGTAATCACTTAACCCCATGTGGTATTCATGGGAATTTAATAGTAATTAGGCATAAATTTTAAACCCTAGTTGATAATCATAACTATTACACAGTCATTGGGAAACCTCTTGGTCAATATATGGTAATTCTATTAAATCAATAATCATCACGTGTCATTGCCGAATCTCAACAAGTAATCAACAGAATTCCACAATCATCTGGTTTTATTTTTGAACCCCAAGTACTATATTTTCCATTCCATAGACATTATGCAACACCAATAATCTCTCTGAGATAATCCGAGTAATTAAATAACCATTTAGTGCCATTACAAAACCCTAAGAGGTAATATAGAGTATGCCAAAGTCATTTGGCATCATTGTCCAACCCCAGGTGATATCTCAGTAATTCCATTGTCATCTAGTGCAACTACTGGATCCTGGGATAACATCCACGGAATACCATGTATTTGATTACATCCCATAGTGTAGTATATTACTCCAAAACCATCTCTTGTATGCGTCTCATCAGGGCTATCCATCTTCCAAAGCCCATCTCACATAATCGATGTCATCCTATCAAGTTCACAACCTATCATTATCAATATGTTCATATAAGGATCATATCATCGATTCATGTTCAATGGTTAAACCCAAAATCATCATTAAACATTCACGTTCATTCTCTCTCACTCGGGACAACAAGTCACAAGGTACACATTGGGGGTCCCCTAGGCATCATTTCATTCTAGATAGCCTATCTAGGACCTCTTATTTCTAACATTTCACTAGGGTAAGAACCCATCACTATGAGTTCAAACCATCCCTCAACATCAACAAATTATCATTTAATCCTCACTGACCTCTTAGTAGAATCCCACTACTAAAAAATAGGCCTTTAATAGCACTATTATTTATTAATACAAGAAAAAAGCACTGATAAATAACATCTTCATTAGTGATTAAGAAAGAGTTTATAAATTTATCTTTTATTGAGTTCTTTTTTTAGAACTGATAAAATGTTACATTTATCAGGGATTTTTTAGAAATGATAAAGGAACCCTTTTTTAGTACATTGTTTTTCGTGTTGATAAAGTGTACTCTTCATCAATGATTTTTTAGTGCTAAAAATTGGTATCCTTTGTCAGCGCTATTTTTTAGCCATAATAAAGGAATCCTTTATCAGCACTTTTTTATAATGGAAAAAAGTCCGAATAAAAAAATGAAATAATTAAATAAATAAATAATAAAAAGTTATTTTATTAAAAAAATATTACAAATTTTATTAAATATATAATTTTTGACAAAAATGAATAAATTGATTACACTATATATAAATCATAAATACTAATAAATTGTATTTATTAAATATATAGATATATGAAAAATGAAAAATGAAAAATAAAATAAAAATATGTAAATTGAAAATAAATATTAAACATTTTATCAATTAGATAATTATTTATAATGTTAATAAATAATATATATTAAAAATATATATATTAATATATATAAATATGATTTATATACTAAAAAATATTATGCACTTTACATAAAGTAGTTATATATTTAGTTAATAGTGGTTTATATGTAAAAATTATTACGAATTAAAAATACTAACTAATTACATATAGTAATTGACATATAATTGATTTTCGTTTGATATTTCAACATAACATAGATCAAATTTGTTTTGTATTGATTTCACACATACATAATTAAGTAATTTTTATATAAAATTCACACACACTAAACTAATCTATTTATTAAATATTGTTAAAGTGTACTTATTTTTAATCTATTCAATTACACTCATTATTAACATCATGCACTTAAAATTATGTATTAATGAATAATGTTACAAAAATATTTATAAAAAATATTTATAAATAAATATATTTAAAAATGTACATTTTCTATATTTATACAATAATATATATTTAAATATTTTTTAAAGTATTTATGTAATTATAAATAAATAATTATATATATTTAAATAATTAGTAAATTTATAATAAATTTACATAAATAATGAATATATTTACTATATTTATATTTATATATATTTATTATATATATATATATATAAATTCAATATATATAATGATATAAATATTATTTTTTGAAAAATATTTTTATAATTATATATTTAAATAATTATAAAATTATAATAAATATATTTAAATAAAGAATATAGGTACAATATTTATATTTATATATATTTATTAAATATATATATATATATAATTATTTATTTACATTAAAAATATTTATAATTATAAATATAAATCCTTTATCAGTGCTTAAGTAATAAGTGCTGATAAAATGATTATTTTTCAATTCTTTTTTCTCATTGATAAATATCTATCTTTATTAGTGCTAAAAAAGATATGATAAATAATCCTTTTATCAGATCTTATTTCTTAAACACTGATAATAGGCATATTCATCAATTCATTTTTGGAAGCACTGATAAAAGTATCCCAGTCTATTTAAAAAACCATAACTAGTATCATATCTGCCATGATATCAGAAGCTTTTTGTTGTAGGAACCCAATATTGGTGCTCCTCCTCAGTGAATCAAAGCTCTAATCAAAGACCGAACAAATCTAGTGCTCGAATTCAAGGATCAAAATTTTCAAGGGTTGAAGGAATACAAGGCTCAAACATAAGTCTTTTTCTACATTATCATAAATTTAAATCTTTCTCTACATTCTATTGGGGTACACCGGGTGTAAAAAATCAATGGTTATGCTCGTGGTGGATATTTGTTAACAACTGTGAGGGTGTTGAGTTATCCATTTTGGATATTTAGCCATGGAGATCATCCATATTGATGTATGGAATTTTTAGAGTGTGGAACACCTATACTGTGAGACTTCCCAACTTCACTCCCATTACATTCGAGCATCTCCTTTCTTGTTAATTATAGTTTTGAATTAATGTATCTTAATTTTTAGATACACATTTATTTATGTGAATGTTTAGATGATTCATTATTATTTTTGGATAAATAGTGTCATTAACTATATGGTTAATGCCCCATCTCATTTTTTATTATCTATATAATTTTGTGTGTATTAATTTCTATGATGGTGGTTGGGTATCCTGTGAGAATGCTTCCTATCATATTAAACTGACTAGTTATTTTCATATATAGGTTGTAGAGACTTTGTATTAGGATATTTTTTAGATTTATTAATTTTCTTATTCCACCTCTATTTCAAAGTGAAGTTAGGGTATTCCACTTTGAAAATGTGACCTCATGGGAGTCGTTTTGTCTCGATAGAGGCCAGTGTGTATGTCTTAGATGTTGCAAGTGTTTCTGGGGTTTTCTCCCTTGTTTCTGATATATATTGTTGATGTGTATTATTGATTTATGAAAACGTCTTTATGGACCTCCCAATAATCTCAAGGATGGTTTAATACATATTATATGGCCTCCCTATAATCTTTCATATGGGTAGATCTGATTTGACACCCTCCCTTACATCCTTGGGATGGGTTGGTGTGGTGGTATGACATCCCAAGAGTCTTGAGATGTTTTCAAATATTTGATAAAAAATTAATTTTAAATGTAATAAATCATTATGTTTCTACATCATTTGCACTAAAAATAGAATCTAAGTTATGAAATTTTATATATTATGAATTATTTTTAGGTATTAATCTTTTTAAGTACACATGTATTAGTCCCGACCCTATGAATGTCTGATTACTATCCTTGTATATGAAATAACTCTTTATTTGTTAAAAAATTATCAATAAATTTTTATATCATAAATCTTTATAATGAGAATTTATTTTTCTTATTTATCATTTCTGGGTTTCCTATAAATATTTGCATTCCTATATTTTATTTTCATTAGATTAGGGGATTTAAAAAAGACATTTTGTGTGTCAAAAAACCATTATTATTGCAATTTGTTGCTTGAGACTCATCCCCATCTCTTTTATCAACATTTTTCTTCCTTATAAACATCATATCCCGAATAGTTATTATTTCAATTTATTTATTAACACTCATACCCCATATGATTTATGTTTCTTGTACTACAATGATCATTATTCATCCCATGGATGACTACTAATTAGAGTATTACAAGCAACATAGGTGAATATCCACAAGAGATGAAGGATGCATGTCAAATTACAAAATGAAACGATAAATGTCAGTGAGATGAGTTGATGAGAAAGAAATTTATCTATAAATGTCACCTTTGAATGAATTAGTAGGATAAAACCTTTCATAGTGTTTTAATTATTTTCTTAAATTATGTTACCCATTTTCATCAACATACTGAAAATATTTGAATCAATGAAATGTTGGGATTCCTTTATTAGAATTTTATATTATTTTCACCTTTGATAATGAATATCTTAGGTGTATTTATGTATTTATTTTACAAAATTAATCTTCGGTGACCCCGATATGATGGATATGAATGAAAAATGGAATCATGTTAATCATTTTAAAAAAGAGTATGAATATAGAGTTAAAGAGTTTATCTTGTTTGATAGATTGCATGCATAAGAACCTTCTCAAATTTTGTATTCATGTTTACTTTGTTGTTATTCAACAAGAATTAGTACAAACGAGTTTTAAGAACATTTATTTCTCACAAAATATATTAGTTCTATAATGATTGGACTAAACATGTGGAAAAACAAAATGTGGACACTAATTAAGTTTATATTGCAGTTCATGGATCATTTGATATTAATACTAGTGTTAATGATGATGGATATATCTTGTAAGAAATGAACATGGAAATTGAAGTCGACCTTTGTGATTGTTCAGGGATATTTGATGAGTTAAATAGTTGTGCTAATAAACCATTATATATTGGTTGTACTAAATACACAACATTGTCAGCTGTATTGAAGTTATATAATTTGAAAAGTGGCATCGGATGGAGTGATACCAACATTACTGAACTTCTTAGTCTCCTAAATGTGATTTTGTGAGAATAAAATGAACTACCATGAAGACATATGATGCTAAATGAATGTTACATTCAATGGGAATGATCAATAAAAAATACATGATTGTCCGGATAATTTCACATTGTTTAGAAAAGACTATAAATCCATCCTTAATTGCTCTAAATTAGGTGTTGATTGATATAAGAATATTAATCAAGTCCTTAATAATCTATATGGTACTTTCCTATAATTCAATGGTTTATATGACTATATAGATATCATGAAACTGTGAGATAATTTACATGCAATGAATATAAAAAAATTAAATATGTGAACCGGCATCATCCAAAATTTCCCCGCCGTGGAATAAATTTATTATGAGTATCCCAAATTTAAAAATGAGCCAAGAAAAATTCATGTTGTATTATATATATATGGAATAAATCATTGTGTTCTATATATTGGTGATGCATTGTTGTGAATAAGGCATTTCCACCTGGTTTAACATCTATAAATTGGTTTGGCGGATGGTTTTTATTTTATTTTCACAATGAGAATGTTTCTTGATATGTTCATCGGTCATTAAAGGATAAAGCTTGGAATTGTTGAAGTTCGGAGATTTAGAAGGGAATTAGATGCGTAAGGACCCGTTTCCCTCTGATGATGCTGGATGGTAGATTTTCATATCAAATACATGATGTGAAGGATGGAGAACAAAGGAATTTCAATGGAAAAGAGGACCCACAAGGTTGCCGCATGGTTTACCCAAACCGTGTGCAAACCGTGTGGGAGGGGATTTCCCTTATTGAAGGGTCCGAACGATTTCCACATAGTTTAGAAGTGGTGCAAGCCCTACAGACTAAACCCTACAGCTCAAACAATTCTGAAAAGTAGCTACGACATGGATTTCACCCAGTTTTCCAAACCGTGTGCCCAAATAGTGCGGCTGAAGAATCCAAGGCAGTAGCCTATACATGGTTTGTGCACAGTTTACCAAACCGTGCCCCTAATCTGTGAACCCCACATATGCTTTAGATTTTTTCTTTCTCCCTTTCCACCAACTCCTTGACTCAGGTTTTCCTTTGAGAGTTTCCTTTTGACAACTTAAAAAAATTTCTTTTTGGAGCTAGAAGACCCTGTAGACTTGTGAACGGAAGGGGGATTTTTTAATAGGGAGGAGGGGGGTTCTAGAGATGAGTTTTGGAGTTTTGGTATGTATTATTCTTCTGTATTCTTGTTCAGTATGATGGTAATAAACTCCTTGAAGTTTAATAGTATTTTTTCTACCTCTTTGATAATGAGTAGCTAAATCCCCCTTTGTGTTGGGGCTGGGAGAAATGCGGGTTCACTAGAATCCTTCCTCTTATCATTTTATCTGTTCATAACCTCTCCTCTATTTCATACAACATTTATATTTTGAATTTTTTGTAATCCTACATGTCAGATCAAGAATGGAGTATCCAAGGATTGTTGGGAGAAATACAACAAGAATATCCATGACCATTGGATATTATTGTCATTTCTAGTGGGTGGCTCTTAATGAAAAGTTAGTAGAAATCAATTGTCGGACCAATTAATTGATTTCTACCAATTTGATAGAAAATTTACGAACGAGGGAGGTTCCGACACATATGAAACCCAGAAGTTTGGGTTATTATGAACAAGACCACATGATAGGGATTAAGGTTCTAGTCCCACATGAATATCTAGCCCTGACACATATTTATCATCATTCAGTAAAATTTGGTTTAAAACAATTTCAGTTTTATAGTAATCAATAGTTAATTAGATATGTTTCAGTAACAAGTCATTGTTTTTAATATCTGAATCATGAACCACCAACCAAACGTATTAAAATTGAGAATCTTCATCGAATAACTCTGGTTCATTAAACATAAACACCAACTTTGTTTCCCTGTGGAACGACCCCATACTTGCCTATTATACTAGTCCAAGTTAGGGAATTTAATTTGACTGAAGGAATAACAATAGCAACACTGAACAGATCGGTTAAATTTTCGCACCGTTTCTGGGGAGAAAGACAGTTTTTTATGTTAATTGAATAAAAATTATTCCATGAAAATAAAAATTAAAAATCTCCTAAAATTATTTTATTCGTCTTATTTTTGTTTTTCAACTTCGTTTCACTTTTACGCTGGGTATTTTGTTTTTATGTGTGCAGGCCATAGTACATGAGCAGTCGAGTCACTCGCTCCCAGGTTGCTGATTCATCAGAGTTACACCCGATCGACCCGGAAATCGAACGAATGATGTCTAGGTGAGGTCATGCACTAATGGGAGATCACAACACAAACGATCCCACATCGCATCAGGAGGACGAACCAGGGCCTGTCCAAGTTGTTGGACATCAAATTGAAATTGAAGAGAATACACCCAGGGGTGGAGATGAAGAGAAGCAGTTGAACCCACCAGGAGTATATATGGAGTACCGACTAAGAAATCAGAAGAGGCCACCAACCAAATTTGTGTGGGGATTCAGTAATCCACCGCCAAGGTAGAAAATTAAATAGGACCAACCCCCATTATTGACTCCAGATCAGCAGGCATGTTACCAGCAAGGTCAACAATAGTATTCTCCCCAGGAACCTTGGGAACATGTGCCTCTACGCTGAACTCTGATGGAGTATGGTCATCCCTCCATTCAGGGAGCTGACACAGGAATAGTCAGACCACCGGTGCAAGCTCTGCATTTTGAAATAAAGCCATCCATAATTCAATTAATTCATAACATAGTTCAGTTTGGTGGATTACCAAGTGAGGACCCCAATTCTCACCTCTCTATCTTCTTGGAGATCTGTGACACCTTTCGATATCATGGGGTCTCAGAAGATGCCATCACCTTAAGGTTGTTTCAATTTTTTTAAGGGACAAGGTGAAAGATTGGATTAAGGGATTGACTCAGTGATCTATTTTAACAAGGGAAAGTGTTGGATCAGGCCTTTCAATCCAAATATTTCCCTCTTTCAAATACGGTCACATTGATAAATGAAATCCATAATTTCAACCAGCACGACTCAGAATAATTGTACGAGTCATGGGATTGATTTAAGGAATTTCTCTGGAAGTGCCCAGACCATGAAATGCCCTTATAGATGCAAGTACAAAATTTCTATGGTGGCCTCACCACAAATACCAAGTCCGTGGTTGACGTAGTGGATGGAAGAATAGTTATTAGAAGGTCACCAGAATAATTGATTAAATTATTGGAGGATATTTCAGCAAACAGTTTTCAGTGGCACTATGAAAGAGGTATGCAGAAAAGGGGCATGCACAATATAGATTCAACCACCATGCTCATGGCTCAACGTGATGTTGTATCCAAAATTATTGATTCTTTTAATCTGAATCATCCTTATCTAGTTCAACCCATCAATTCACCAGCATGTGGTGATTGTGGAGATAACCGTGCAATGGGAGAGTGCCTAGGTGCCAATACAAGAGCCTCAACAAGTGAGGTAAATTACGTTGCTCAGAACAGAGGACAAAGTAGCTATCCTCAGTATCAGAACCATGGGTGGTAGGAAAATCAAAATCAATGGTGGGGAAGTCACAACAAAATACTCAACCTCGACCACAAAGGAAACCTGGTTATGGGAAACCGCAATATCAAAATCAGTACCCAATGCAGCAGTAGGGAACGTATCAGCAGCAAGGGTATCAAAACCCTCATCATGATCCACAGTTTAGACAGACACCTTCACTGCAAGTCAACCAACAATCTCAGAAGGAACCTCTTTCAAGGATGGAGGCGATGTTGTTTAAGTTCATAACAACTACTGAGACAAGGTTTCAGAATCAAGAGGCATCAGTTTGAGGCCTCAAGAATCAGATTGGGAAGCTGCCCAATTAGTTTTCCCATTGGAAACCCGGCACACAACTGGAAAACACATAAAGAAATCTGAGGGAGGAGGCTAATGCAATTACACTATGAAGTGGGGAGGAAATGATGCCAACTGTTACAATGAGCATGGTTTCCCCAACACTGAAGAAGTCCATGTCCTCAAATGAAGAAGTTGCATCTGGGGATCCTTCCCCCACAAATGAGAAAGATAAAGAACCAGTAGTCCCACAGGGCAAGGGTAAGGATGAGATCAAAGCATACAAACCTCCTTTTCCATTCCTAGTAAGAATGTAGCAATGTAAGTTGGACCAGTAGTTCACAAAATTCATGGAGATGTTTCAGAAACTCTAAATTAATATTCCCTTTTCCGAGGGCTTAAGTCAAATGCCCACTTATGTGATGTTTATCAAAGAAATTCTTTCCTACAAAAGTAAAATGGAAGATTTGGGAACCATTCCCCTTACTATGGAATGTTCAGCTATTGTACAACATACTCTTCCTCCAAATCTCCAAGACCCGGGAAGTTTCACTATCCCTTATTCTATTGGGCCTTGCGAGTTTGGTAATGCTCTTTTCGATTTGGGTGCAAGTGTCAATCTAATTCCCTTTTGGGAATTTAAGAAGTTAGGATTGAATGATGTAAAGCCAAACCGAGTGGCACTTCAACCTGTCAATTGGTCTATTAAATATCCCAAGGGGTTGTTGTATGATGTGTTGGTCAAAGTGGGTAAGTTGATTCTACCGAACGATTTTATCATCTTGGATATAGAAGAAGGCCCAGAGGCATCTTTAATTCTGGGAAGACCTTTTATCACAACGGGGAATGTTTTAATTGATGTACACCAAGGGGAGTTAATCATCCATGTTGGTGATGAAAAGGTATCCTATAATGTACTAAAGGCAGTAATGCACGTTTCACTAATTGAGCATGAATATTGTTGTTCTCTGACAACAATGGTTGATCATTTCATCCTAGAACATGGTGATTTGCAATTTTATCCATATAGTAAAGAATGTTTTCTAGAGGATGACAACCTTGAATAGACCTGGGAGGAAGTAAGCTTGATAGAAGGCCCAGGTAGCCACTATTGGCAAAGGGTAATTGTCCCCGATTTGTTAGAGTGAGCAGAGGCTGAACCTATTATACCATCTATTATCAAGGCTCCTCAGCTTGAGTCAAAACCTCTCCCTTCATCCCTGAATTATGGTTATTTGAGAGAGAAACATACCCTGTCAATGATCCTCAACTCATCACTCTCACAGGATCAAGAGGATTCTCTTTCGCATGTCCACAAAAGGTGGAAACAGGCAATCAGTTGGACAGTTGCTGATCTCAAGGGTATAGCCCAACTATTTGTACTCACAAAGTGCTTATGGAAGAAAGGGAAAAAGCATCTCTCCAACCACAGAGGATACTGAACCCCTCAATGAAAGAAGTGGTCAAAAAGGAAGTAATCAAACTGCTTAATGATGGTATAATTTACCCAATTTCCGATTGCCAGTGGGTGAGTCCTCTCCAAGAGGTACCCAAGAATGGTGACATCACGGTGGTCACAAATGAGATGAATGAGCTCATCCCAACCCAGAATGTCACAAGATGGAGGGTATGTTTTGACTATCAAAAGTTAAATGATGCAATAAGAAAAGACCATTTCCCCCTCCCATTTATTGATCAGATGCTTGAATGGTTGGTAGGGAATGAATTCTATTGCTTCTTAGATGGTTATTCAGGTTATTACCAGATTTCAATTACTCCAGAATATTAGGAAAAGAGCACCTTCATGTGTCTGTATGGCACATTCACCTACTGCCACATGTCATTTGGGATGTGTAACGCTCCAAACACCTTTTAGAGGTGTATGTTATCAGTCTTCCACGATATGGAAGAACAGATTCTAGAGGTTTTCATGGATGACATCTCAGTATATGGAAAGTCATTTACTACTTGTCTAACGAATCTAGAGTTGGTACTTGAGTGGTGTGAGCACACGAATTTTGTCTTAAATTGGGAAAAGTGCCATTTTATGGTACAACATGGCATTGTGTTAGGCCATCAGATTTCGGTGCAAGGAATTCAAGTGGATCCAGACAAAATAAAAGTGATCTCGTGATTTCCCATTCCTACATCAGTCCGAGCAATTCGGAGCTTTATGGGGCACGCGGGTTTCTACCAATGATTTTTCCATGATTTTTCCAGGATTTCCCATCCATTGACCAATATACTTTCTAAGGATGTAATATTTGAATTTGATGGTAAATGCATCGAGGCCTTCCAAATTTTGAAGGAGAAATTCATTGCCACAGCTGTCATGAATGCTCTAAATTGGGAGGAGATGTTTTAGTTGATGTGTGACTCAAGTGATTATGTTGTGGGAGATGTACTGGGACAACAGCTAGATCGCACTTTTAGACCGATATACTATTCTGGAAACGCATTAAATGAAGCAAAACTGAACTATACCACCACAGAGAAGGATATGTTAGCTGTTGTCTTTGCTTTTGATAGATTAAACTCCTACTTTGTGCTTTCCAAAGTAGTGGTTTACACGGATCATGCCGCATTGAAGTATTTATTGAACAAGAAGGACGCTAAGCCACCACTCATCCGTTGGGTGCTTCTCTGGAGGGAATTTCACTTGGAAATAAAAGACAGGAAGGGATGTTATAATGTGGTGGCTGAGCAACTCTCCTGAATGGAGCTACCACACTTGGAAAGGTAAGAAGACCAGGAAATAAATGGGGATATTCCCAATGAGAAGTTATTTTCTGTTGAAGTCCCACCTCAGCCATGGATCGCCAATTTTTCCATCTACCTAGCGACAATAGTCGTACACCCTGACTTCTAATTTCAGCAAAAGAAGCAATTTTTTCGGATGTGAAATGCTATTTCTGGGAAGCCCTCTAGCTGTTCTGCTCATGACGAGATGGAATCATCCACCATTGTATCCTGAAGAATAGAATTCAATGTGTCTTATAGTTCTATCACACTTCTCCTACGGGAGGGTATCATGGACCAGATCGCCCAGTTGCCAAAGTTTTACAATCTGTTTTCTTCTAGCCGACTGTGAATAGGGATACATGTCATTTCATTTCATGCCATCATTGGTTTCAGAGGACAGGGAATGTCAGTTGTCGAGCTGAGATGTCGCAACACCCGATCCTCGAAGTGGAAATTTTCGATGTATGGGGGATAGACTTCATGGGTCTGTTTCCCCCATCCCTTGGGAACACATGCATCCTGGTATGTGTTGATTACGTATCTAAGTGGGTGTAAGTGGTGGAAAATACTCAAACTACAGCTCAGGTGGTTGTTTCCTTTCTAAAAAAGAATATATTCAGTCGGTTTGGAACACTGCGGGTGTTGATCAGCGATCGTGATACTCACTTTGATAACACACTTATGAGGAAATTTCTTGCAATGTATGGAGTCATATATAATCAAGGGACACCCTACCAACCTCAATCTAGTGGAAAGGTGGAAGTGTCAAATAATGAGCAGAAACACATACTTGAGAGGACGGTATGCGCCTCAAGAAAAGATTGGTCCAAGAAGTTAGACGATGCTGTATGGTCTTACCAAACAGCGTTCAATTCACCTCTGGGCATGTCCCCGTTTCGACTGATCTATGGAAAACCCAGCCACCTACTCATGGAGATGGAGCATAAGGCATATTGGGCAGTCAAGGCCCTCAATTTTGATCTCATGGAAGAAGAGGAAAGAAGAAAATTTTGACTGACAGAACTAGAAGAGATTAGGTAGGAGGCCTCTGAGAATGCAGCCTTATATAAAGAGAAGACAAAGGCGGTCCATGAACGCATGATCTCTCAGAAGGCATTCCAGCCAGGCGACAAGGTTCTGATTTTTAACTCCCATATTAAATTGTTTCCAGGAATGTTAAAGTCCCATTGGTTGGGACCCTACATGGTTCTTACGGTCTTCCTCCATGGAGTGTTGGAAGTGGCAGACGCATATGGGTGGGCATTTAAAGTGAATGGACATCACCTCAAGACATACTACATCATGGATTACATGGTGGGAATTGTTTCCATAATTGAATTTGGGAAGCTCAACGCTGAGGTAATTCGAGCTCGAGACTTAAAATGTATCACTGACTAGGAGGTAACTCGACATTTTCAATAAATTTCATTCCCAATGTCTGCATTTTCTGAGTGTTCTTAGGATTGAATGATAGTGTGATTTTCATTTCATGTGTGTGTTAGATAAAATTCTCTCTCCAAGTCAGAGTGTCATATGAATTCTGTCAATGCAATTCTTACTCATTCAATGGAAAATCTCAATATTTCATTTCTAATAAAAAGGGGCCCCAAATTGTACTGAAAAGGGTGTGTTTTCATTTTCAAATGGGGTACGTGCTTCACATAGAACTAATCGCACGGTTTGTGCATTGTTTACCAAACCGTGCATTAAACATGCCTATTATGCTCTCATAGACAGTGGCCTTTTCATGGTTGGCGCACAGATTACCAAACCGTGCGCCCAAACTGTGCGGCCACTTAACACCAATTTTTTTTAAAAAAATTAGGGATTTCCCCTCCCTCTCCCCTTTCCATGCGCAACCCCCTCTCCCTACTCCAACCCATGAGGGACCCCCTCCCCAATCCTCTCCTCTTCTTCCTCTCCTATACTATGTTCCTACCAAGGAACCTCCACCAAAGGGTTTAAATCCTTTTCTCTTATTTCTATTCTCCATTTCTCCTAGTTTATTTCATTTTTTCCTTTCTCTTCTCCCTAGGGTTTGGCCAAGAAACTCCCCACCTTCCATTTTGCTTTTCTTTTCATCTTTGAAGTTCTTGGCAATTCACCTTCCATCTTTTCTTTTGATTTTGCAACAATTTTCCATTACACACAAATGATCAACTGATATTCAATGAATGTCTACTTTCCAAAACAAATGTTTTCAAATTGGGATTTTCCATAGGGTATGTATGCATGCATTTTATAATTTCATATATCTCTCGTTACATGTTATGATTGTGTGCCTATTGTACTATTGTTCTTTACTACATGAGCCCCACATCCCAAAAACCCTACAACCCTACCCTCAATGTCCACATCCAAACGTGCCCGGGCCTCTGGCTCCCAGTCTTCCCATGGCCCTCATCTCAAATTTTCCAAAAAGGAAGAAGCGAGGAGGTTTTGTACCTTTTCCAACCGGGAGGTTATCCCTCACCACGAGTTCATCCTGGACCACCTTGATGATTTGGGAATCTATGACGAGCTTCAAACATACATTGCCTGGGGAAATATGACTGGTGCATTGAGCGTGCACCAACCAATACACAAGGAAATCATCTTGGAATTCAGGGCCACATTTCAACGTCGGGAGCATTACAATGCAACTCCTGAGGGTTTTACAATAGAGACTGCAAAAGATGTCACCTTTCGGTTAATGAACCACCAATATAGCTTCAAAATGGGTGCATTCACAGTTCTCACAGGCATTTATGACAAGGATTACATCCAGAGCGACAAATACCTTCTCGCTCCTTTGGAATGGGATCCCGAACCGTCCAGAATCTTTTTCTCCACTGTTACCGCCGATGGCCCACGTCTACCTCAGAGTGACAAGGACTCAAAATTATGAAACCCTGTCCAACGGGTCCTCCATCGACTCGTTACTACATGCTTTATGGCCCGGTCAGACAGCCAGGGCACGGTGATTGCAAAGGATCTGTATGTTGTTGATTCCATGGTGACAGGCAACACCATCAACCTAGTCTATATCATTGCTCAGTACCTGATCCAGATGTTCTCCAAGGCCAAGGGCAGAGTCTTTGGTGGTCCCTATATTATACAGTTGGAAAATAGATTGCACCTATGGTATGATGCGGCAGAGTTAATGGAACTGCCACCCACGCCTTATTTTGATATCACCATGCTTTGCCACATGAGGATGATAGACCCAAACAGCATGCAACCCTGTCTACTAGTAGGACACAGGGCTGCCCTAGCTGCACCAGTCAATGAGGGCCATGAAGAAGACGAGGATCCCGGTGAGCCTACTGCTTCACTTCACTCTCCATCCCAGGGGCCTCATCAATCTAATGCAGCTGCCTCTCATCCGTCTGGGCAGCATCAATTTTATCCGCCATATCCATTTTACCCAGCCTTGAAGGGAACCCCTTACGTTGACCCTGACCTCTACTGGAAGTGGTAGCAGGATCGGTATTCAAAGTTCCATTGGCTGCTAGAACGGACGAGGATGGAGGTAGCATGCCTGAATCTTGAAGATCTTCGGCCGCCTACCTTATATGAAGATGTGCCCCACTAGCCCCCACCGTACTACATGTTAGGTGCCGGTACTTCTACGGGTGGGTCATCCACTACCTCATTCCCTACCGACCCTATGGAACCTCCTCCGCCTTCCACTGACCCGACCTGGGATGCAGCTACACATGACTACTTTTTTCCTCCCCCTGCCCCCTGACCAGAAGTTTTCCCTATTCTTCCTTTATTCTATGTTGTGCCTGTATTAGTTGACTTAATCCTTTTTCATGTGGTGTGATTCTTTCACTTTTTATGGTGTGATAATGTGATGTTCTTTATCTCCTACTACGTGTATTGTTTTGTTTTCTAGCTTTGCTTGTATGGTTCTTTTTTCCATCAGGTGTTTCATCTATTCCATGCCTGCCATTTTGTCGTTCATCAGTCTCTCGAAGATTATCTTCTTTTTCCACGTCACATGTTTCAGGGGAGTTTTCACCTTTCAAATTTTCCATTTTTCTCTTCCCTCCCTTGTCATGCTTCCACATGGCCACCCTTCTCTACGTTATTACCTTCACGGGCGACCATGCTCAGTTTTAGGTGTGGGGGAGGGCACCCTTAATTTTCACCCCATGTTGATTGATTGATTGCCCAATTACTCCCAGGTAGCATATTTTCATAGGAATGTCTAAAGGGCTATTATAGATGTAATGGTTTTATACCACTTAGCAAAAACTGAATTTTGGAAATTATCTCTGAAAATGGATAATATATTCCAGATTGTTTAAACTGGTTTGTGAGGTGAATAAACTCTGTAATATTGAAAAGGAACATTTAGAAAGTCATTTAGCAAAACAATCTATTTAAAGATGATTTTTGGGATGGAGTAATTCAAATTGAGAAACCACTTAAATTGGAAGTCAAATTATGCATAAAGAGAGGTGAGGTTTTAGGAATTCTTGTTGCCACACTAGTGGGTATTGCGCAGTCTTAATTCAATGAACTCTTGAATTGCTCAAAAAAATTCATCATGTATTGACATGAGCATGTTGGAAAAAATTCGATGGTAGTATCTTACACCTTTATAGAAAAAATTATTTTGAGATATGCAAAGGAATGCCCAATACTTTTGATGACCTTACATCGTGTTCCAAAATGAAAATCAATGAGGGCGTGTGACCTATAAAAGTAATAGGCCGCCAATTGGCGATGGCGTAACCTTGACTTAGCTATTCTGAGTGTATAACTAGATGAATATGGAGGTATGCACTCTCTTTTAATGAAGAAGGGAAAAAGAACTTTTATGAAACAATTGGTTAATGAAGGAATGATTACTTGTTTTGGATTAAGATTACTTTGATGGATAACCTCATAGACTTGGGAATCCATGAAGCTTGAATGTTGTAATTTTTATTGATAAATAGTTCAAAATTCATATTTATGTAAATGGTATAATCTGTGATATTTCAACCAGTCTCATTAATGACACCATGGTGATGACCGTTTTACTTTTGTTTGAGGAAAAACAACTGATCAAGTGTGGGGGAGTTTGATACACTACTGCGTATAAGGCATTTCCACCTGGTTTAACATCTATAAATTGGTTTTGTGGATGGTTTTTATTTTATTTTCACAAAGAGAATGTTTCTTAAAAGGTTCATTGGTCATTAAATGATAAAGCATGGAATCGTTGAAGTTTTGAGATTCAGAAGTGAATTGGAGGCGTAAGGACCCTTTTCCCTCTAATAATGAGGGATCAGAGATTTTCAGATCATATACTTGATGTGAAGTACAAAGAACAAAGGAATTTCAAAGACCAAGTGGACCCACAGGGTTTCCGCATGGTTTACCCAAACCGTGTGTAAACCATGTGGAAGGGGATTACCCTTACAGAAGGGTCCGCATGATTTCCACATGGTTTAAAAGTGGTGCAGGACCTGTAGACTAAACCGTGTAGCTCAATCAATTCTGGATAGTAGCTAAGGCACGGTTTATGCACATCCTGTCAAACCGTGTTCCCAAATGGTTCTGCTGAAGAATCCAAGGCAGTAGCCTCCACACAGTTTTTGCACATTTTACCAAACCGTGTGCCTGAATCGTATACCCCACTTCACCTTTTTCTTTTTTTCTTTCCCCCTTTCCACCAACTCCTTGACTCGGGTTTTCCTTTGAGACATTCCATTAAAAAACTGGAAAAAGGACCATTTGGAGCTAGAAGACCCTGGAGACATGAGAAAAGAAGGGGTATTTTTCAATAGGGAGGAGGGGGGTTCTAGAGATGGGTTTTGGAGTTCTGGTATGTTTTATTTTTCTGTCTTCTTGATCAGTTTGAAGGTAATGAACTCTTTGAATCACAATAGTATGTTTTCTACCTCTTTGATTATGAGTAGCTAAAACCCCCTTTGTGTTGGGGCTGGGAGAAATGCGGGTTCTCTAGAATCCTTCCCCTTATCATTTTATTTGTTTGTAACCTCTCATCTAATTCTTCCAACATTTCTATTTTCAATTTTGCTGGAAACCTCCATGTCGGATCATGAATGGGCTTTCCAGGGATCATTGAGAGATATATTACGAGAATATCCATGACCATTGGATATTCTTGTCATTTCTAGAGGGTGGCTCTTAACGAAAAGATAGTATAAATCAACAGCCGGACAAATGAATTGATTTCTACCAATTTGATCGAAACGTTCCGGACCAAGGAAGTTCTAACACATATGAAACCCAGAAATTTGGGTTATTATGATCAAAACAACATTATAGGGATTAAGGTTCTATTCCCACATGAATATCTAGCCTTGAAAAATCATTATCATCATTCAGTAAAATTTGGTTTTATACAATTTCAGTTTTAAATTAATCAATAGTGAATTAGATAAGTTTCAATAACAAGTCATTATTTTTAATATCTGAATCATGAACCACCAACCAAACGTATTTAAATTTAGAATCTTTACCGAATAACTCTAGTTCATTAAACATAAACAGCAACTTTGTTTCCCTGTGGACCGACCCCGTACTTGCCTACTATACTAGTCCAAGATAGGGAATTTAATTTGACTCAAGGAATAACAATAGCAACACTGAACGGATTGGTCAATTGGTACTCACAATACATGGACTATTATGCTGGTAAATTATAACTTTCCCCAATAGTTATACATGAAATTCAAATATATTATGTTGTCTCTGCTTATATATTGACCAAAGCAACCACGAAATGATATTGATGTCTATTTGGCTCTATTGATAGATGATCTATAATTTATGTGGGATACAGGTGTTATAATTTCTATTTCTCATTGAAGTGAATAATTTACACTGAAGTCTATGTTTTATGGGATAATAAATGACTTCCATGATATTTGAATTTATCAAGATATAAAATTAAATTAATGTTGGGGTGTCCCATTTGTAAAAAATTCACATTTTGCGTTTGGTTGAAATGTTCTTCAAAGACTGTGTTTTTAGGGTATTGATAATTATTACCATGAAGAAATAAATTCTAATCTGTGATGACAACATTGGAAGAGAATATTGATCAAGGTATAACTACATCTCATGTAATGGATGATCAAATATACAATAAAGAAAAATATTGTGACTCTGCTATTGTTAAACCATTTTCAAAAAACCATAATAATAACGTTGGAAGAATAGATCAATTTTCATTGAATTACCATATTGGAATTTTTTATATGTCAAACATTTTATTTTGGTCATTCATGTATAAAAAATGTATATTATAGAGTTATCAGCATGTTAGTAAATGTTCTTAGAAAAATAAAATATGGCATAAAGGCCGGGTTGGACTTGATTAAAATGGGGAGAGGGAAATATTTATCACTGGTGAAGGGTAAAAGGAGGATTTTTCATCCTTAAGCATCATACACTCTATCCTGATAGAAAAAAAATTCTATTTCTCCATTTTCATACTAGTTCCAAAGTCTTATAGGTGTATTCATTAAATATGAAGAATTTTTGGTTAATGACTAATTCAAAGTTGCAATGACTAAAATGTCATGATTGTCATATTTTTATGAAAGATATAATTCCTATTACTTTTCATTTCATTCTACATCAAAATGTATGACATAAATTAAACAGAAATTGCTTCTTTTTCAAATACATATATACTAAATTTGTAGACCCTGTGATGTTTTCCATCAGGAATAAGGAGGTTGCAGACATATTATGTGAATTAGAGATGTATTTACCACCACCATTCTTCAATATGATGGTCCACCTAGTGGTTCATCTTTTTTTTGATGTTGAACTCTGTGGAATTATCTATTATAGAAGGATGTATCACCATTTAATGGTATATGAAGATTGTGAAAGGGTATGTCATGAATAGAAGTTGGATTGAAGGTTGTATTGCAGAACAATATATTGTTGAAGAATCTATTGAATTCTACACGGATTACCAATCAAATGTGGATAGTATCGATCTCCCAATGTCTCATCATAGAGAATGCCTTATTGGAAAAGGAATTTCTGGAAGAGATGTTGTTATAATTACCTTGATAGAGTGGGAAAATGTGAACCTTTACATTTTACACATTACTGATGTTTTTCAACAATTCATTTAAACCAACAATGAAATTCATATAGATTTGAATCCATCAAGGTCTAAAGGGTGGATATCAAATACACATAATAAACAATTTCTAGAATGGTTCTGAGATCATATTTATGAGGAGTTATATGAAAATATGAATTCAATTGACGAAAAACCCCATTGCCTAGCTAGGTGACCGAATGAAAATGGTATATCATACTCTATTTTTGTAATAAATGGTTATAAGTACTACAAAAATGAACACTATGACTATAGTGTGATGAAAAATAGTGGTGTTACAATTTTGGATAAAGTAATGCATATATCTGGTTCCAATTTATGAAAATATGTCATATATTTTCATTATCGAAGAGATATATGAGTTGTATTATAAAACATTTCGAATGATCAATTTCCATTGAAAATGGGTAGAAAATATAAGTGGAGAAAAAGTTGATGAAATGGGCCTCATGAAGGTGAATTTTAGTGTATAAGTGGAAAAAGATGAGTCCTTCATAATGGAATCGCAAGAAGTGAAAGTATTTTATGTCTCTATTCTAATAAATAAGAATTAGTCTATTATCCTTTTCGCGACTAAAGAAAATATCAGATCAGATGAAAATTTAATTGAGGATGACCCATTCATAGGGAGATTGAAATTATTTTATATCGGACCCAATGTCAAGAACTTATTTTACATTAGATGTGATAAAAAACAGGGGAGTTGGATTCCCAATAGAAGAACCAAATTCCTAAAACCCTTACAAAAATAAAGAGAGTTTAATGATAAGGTGAAAGTGTATTTTAATATACTATGTTTTGTCTAATGATATTACATATCCTAAACTATATTTGTAACACCCCAGGTAAATAAAGAATATGACATTTTCATATTTATCCATATTTGTGAATAAAATATTAATATGACTTTAAAGGGGACGTTATGCTCGATGGCGTACCCAACACGCAACAACGAGTTTCTTGGGAATCTTACGTTGCACTCTAATAATAAAATAATATTATTTTAAATGGTAGTTAACATGTAGCCGTTGTATTGGCAGGAATGGATAGAAATAACTAAAATATGATTATATATGTTTTTTAAAAGTTTTTACATTTATCCAATAAAGGATAGAGGCTTAAAATACGGAAAGAATTCAATTTTAGGCGTATATGCCCTAGTTTTCACTAAAGGTTCACTTATCACCTTTTGATGTTGAACCATCATTAAATATAGTTTTTTCATTCTTAAACATTCTTTTGGACCAAATAAAACTCTTATTAAGAATCGGGATATCAAAATTTAATTTGTGTAAATTTTTGGTATCTTTCCGATAAAGTTCATTTTTTTAATGAATAGTGTAAAATGTAGTATTTTAATTCAAAACTTCTTTTTAATCTAATTTATTTATATGATTAGATTATTTTTTTAATTGGTTTTAAAATTAAATTAGAATATATTTTTACCATTAAATCCAATAGTGGTCGTTGGAATTACTTTCACTTTGAAATCAGACTTAAACCAGTGTCAATCTTTTGATACTTATTGTTTCATAAAAACACTCTATTTGCTCTGACAGTGGGAATAAATTATTAAATTAATTAAACTGACTTATATTTTTTTAATTTTGTAAAATAGACTTCATTTTTGAATTCGGAATATCAAATATATCTTATGGTGAATTTTTTGGATTTTTCTGAAAAACTTCAATTTTTGATGAATAGTGAAACCACTAAGTGGTACTTATAAAAACTGATTTTTCCGTTTAAATGAAATTTTTCCATCTTTGTGTTTTGAATTTCAAAAATACTACATACATGGTTGTCATTAAGAAGTAAAATGTGGTTCAATGGGATAAAAATAATTTTTTTGGTGAATAGTATCTTATTAAGTTTTTAATCGCGATTAGTGGTAATTAGTGCAGTTTATGGTAAAAATAATGCTTTAATAAAATAAGATGAGATTGAAACATGTACTACCCTCATTGGTTGTGTCATGGCCGACCAAGACAAGACATGGGTCAACTTGGGCACCCCATGGAGCCACTTTGGTTGGGAAATGACATAAATAACTTTTTATTTAATGTAAAAGTAAAAATGACACAAACATCATATATTTTACGAAAACAATTTTTACATGGGATTATAAAGATCATATTTTTGATTATAAATAGTCATTAGAAATAAAAAAATATTTCCTACATCATAGTATTTTTTTATAATTTTTAGACAATAAATAAAATATATTATTTATGACATCATGATGATGCAGCAATGACCTCATTATTTAACGATTTAAATAAAATGGAAAGATAATGTAAAATCTATGACCTACACATGTCCAAAACTTATTGTATGGGTGGATTTCTAACCCTTAACACCTTATCCACGAATTATATCAATGTGGGACCTTCTGAAACCGAAACACATTTTCAAATAAAGTAATATTTCTTACTTTCCAAAAGTGCCCCTCCTCTCCTCTTATAAAAGGCCCCCACCTCTACCTCATTTCACACACTCCTCAAGCATTTGGCTCGGCCATACCCTGCCCATTTACTCTCTCCACATCCCTCTACTCATCTTAGAGGATTCCCTTTGGGTAGAATCCTTTCAGAGGAAGCATTTAGGCTCAAATCAAAAGGAGTAACACTTTTAAAGGTAATTCATTCTCTCATGTTCATTTGTTTTATTTTGCTTCTCCAACCCCCTAAACTCTTTTTATTTACATATTTTATAACAACACCAGTATCTTCAATATACTAGGATGTTGTTATAAGATTTATTCGAGCTACACTCTCACACAACTACATCAAATGGTTAAAGAACATACGGTTTCCGTGGATGGCGAAATTCTACCTCATGAAACGATGATTGTTCAATACTCATTTAACACCTTCAAAGGTGGCCATTATGATGTCACTATTTTTATATATGATATATAATATGTTTAAGTTTTCCTTAATCTTCTGTTTTTGTCATTTTGGGCATACCTTTATGGTTTCCATTATGTGTAAACGCGATATCTTCATTTAAGGAAGTGCGGACTACCGCCCCCTCAAAGTGATTTGATTCGTTAAATACCATATGTGGGACGTATAAAGGATGGAACTATGAAATTTTATATGATATTATACTGGAATTATAATATACCTTTATATCATTATTATTCCATTCTATAAAATATGAAATAGAAATGAAAGTAGCGTTCATGCGTACATACGGCTTACCGTCTCCATGAATGGTGCATTTCATTTCTTACCTCTAAATGATTATATAATGTTATAAATGCATGAATGTACTGGATATATATGAAATATATGATATCTAAATCATGAATACAATTCTGGATAAAATAAACATTTGGTCGCACGAACAACATGTAATTGTATGAAGTCCACTTTCGACTTAAGAACCAAATATCGGCAAAACAAATATTATTAACTTAAATGATTACATAATGTTTATGACATGGTAATAAGTGATATAAATATAATAATTAAATTGAAAAATTTTCTTAAGGAAGTAGAAATTAACTCATGTTTATTATTCAGGAGATTAAAGAACGATCGAGTCAAGTCGGACCCGAGGTAAGGGATCCTACTCCTCTCTTTCTTTTTATGTACACACTTTTATGTCATTCCTTTTAAAGCTCATATATATTGTTATTGGGATGATATTTTATATTACAATTACTGTAATTTTTATGTTCATGTTATGAGAGACCCTATTCACTCTCATCAATCCATTTTTGAGGTTTTGAGTGGCGCTGTTAGGCTGCCGAACTTTCATAAGAGATCTAACCTCTCTCTTTCTTTTTAAGTACTCTCCTTTATGTCACTTATTTTAAGCTCCTATTTGTAATGTTGGGGGATGTTCTTTTATATTCCTCTTTCTGTAAATTTTATTGTAATGTTATGAGATACCCTATTTGATCTCATCAATCCATATTCAGAAGTTTTATGTGGCGCCGTTAGGCTGCCGAGTTTTCGTAAGGGATTTTTCATCTCACTTTTATTCTTGTGAGATTTATGATACATTTGCCACAAATTCCATTGATTTGTGTATGTACTGCACATTATTCTACTCTTTGTGTAATATACATTCGTTTATGAGTATTTACATCAATGATCCATTGTCCTTCTTTCATGGGGTGTATGTTTTGAAAGATACCCAAGTCGGTAAGGGAACCTTTCACCCTCCTCTTTTTTAAAAGACTTCTTCTGTTGGGTCTTTTAATTTACATATTGTTATGTTGGGATATGTTCTCATATATCCTTATTGATGTAAATTTTATGTCCAAGTGATGAGATACACTTTTTATCTCTCATAAACTCATTTTGATGTGATGCCGTTAGGCTGTCAAGGGAACTTTTTAACACAATTTCGATTTCTTTGGGTTCAACATGTAGTCATTGAATATGTCATCCATTGAATATGTGTGAATGTACTTTTATTGTTTTACACATAATATCCACTTATATTGGGTGAATTTATTTTTTTCACACATATTTTTGAGATTGATTTGTCCTTAATTTAAAGATACCTTCTTTATAAGGGATTTCATCACATTTGACATTTCTATTGAGGGTTCATTGTTGTTATGCACCAATTCACTCTTATATGGTTTATATAATGTACTTTGCAGTATTATATCATGAATCAATTTATTCTCATGATATTATAAAGTTATGACTAAATGTTATTCCTCAATTATTGTATTCAAGTGTCTCTAAGTTTGGTAAAACCCATTTAACCAAAATATCGTTTTAAATGTTTTAATTATTTGTTCTCATTAATATCCATGTTTTCAAAATGGTTTTAAGGATTTATTTATATGGATATTAATGGTTTAAAATTTTAAGCTTCAAGGTGGTATGGGACACTTTAATTCAAAAGTCTCTTTATTAAATGTTTTGAATGGTTTTGGAAATGGTTACTTTTTGAATGGATTCATTATTTCAATATACTAAAATGTTATATTGTGATTGAAATGTGGAAATGTTATGTTTCCTTTATGCATGTTTTATGTGACACATTTATGTTATAGTTCTTGGGCATTGTTATGATAACGGGTGGTTCCGTGATAAACTAAGGGCGGGTGAGCCCGATATAGCTCTCCAATGCATTGGGTAACGAGAAGGAGTGAAACGTTAAGGTTTCTCCGAAGAGATTTAGGGAATATACTGTGATGGGTATTCCAACAGTAACCAAGAGGGATACTCCCTACGTAAGAATGTTATGAATGCCTCAAGTTACCTTTATGTCTTATGATTTCAATGATTTATTCATGGTTTGATGAGGTATGTTAAAGTGCCTATGTTTTATGGGTAAAGTATGATTTCATTCTTATGTATATATGTACCCATATTTCCTTTTCATATTTTTATAACCCTTACTAAGCTTTTTATGCTCATACCAAGTTTTTGAAATGTTTTTCATAGGACTTGTGAAAGGTACAAGATGTGATGATAGTGTCAAGGATGTGTCATGAAAGAATCCATGTTTATTTTCAATATGTTTCCATTGATGGGAAGAATGAATATTGTATTTTATGTAACCACTTTGTTTAAATGTGGAATTTAATGCAAGTTTCATGATCTAATTCTCTAAAACTCTAAACCTGAAAAGATCCTCAACGTGTAATCTCGTAATAACTCAAGATTAAGTAAGGTTTAAGGCTGGGGCCTTATAGTTGGTATCAGAGGTCGGTTTAGATAACTTTAGAGGTTAGGGTATTCATTAAGCATAAGTGACATTACCATAATGGTTAGGATTTCAGAAAGAGTCCTAGTTTTAGATAAAGTGAATGAGTAAGTATATCTTAGTGTTTATCTTACTCATTAGTACATGATGGTTTTGTTGATATACTCACAATGACCTTTTTGGTTTTAGTAAATGGCTGGATCTAGCAGGCACCAAAGTAACAGTGGATGTGAAGGAAACTGTGACAGGTTTTTGAGCAAGCAAGTGAATGATATGGGAGCTGCAATGAGAACTCTTGTGATTATCCTCAACCAACTATCTGGAGTCATGACTGACCACATAAACCATGGAGATTTCTCTAAGGCATCATATATGAAAGAAACAAATCCCTATGGAAGTACAGGTAATAATCATAATGTTAAGTGTGTTAAAAAACCTATGTGTCAAAGATGTGGAAAGAAACACCTAGGAAAATGTTTCAAAGTGACGGAAATATGCTATAGATGTGGAAATGAAGGTCATAAAGCAAGAACCTGCCATGGAAAAAGGAAACATCCAGTTGACTCGAGGAAAGGGAAAGAAGTTCTTTCTGAGGGATCAATTGAATGTTTTAAATGTGGTGTGCATGGTCATTATGCAAAAACATGTCCTATGAAGAAGTTTCGTGAATGGGGTCACCAAGAGCGTACCAATATTCGTTTACCAATACCTAATGCCATTCCGATTGAGGATGAAGAAACTGACAATGACCAATCAAAGGTATGTACTATTTCATGACTATTGTTTTCCTATTTTGGAATCTTAGGATATGATTCATGATTTTGTTTGTAGGAAAGAGTTATTTGGGAATAAGTTGTAAAGGAATGGATAATGGGTCAGGAAGAATGTTGAATGAGTAAGATGTCAACATATAAGGGCTTCAAGAGTTATGGTGAAATTCTTAAGAGTATTAAGTCTCTTTTGATAATGGGGTTATATTAGAAGACTTTTTATATTATGTGTAACCCTGATGTTTAATATAGGCAAATTTTATTCAAGTAATAGTTATCTTTTCTTTTGTGAACATAGTTATAAAGAACCATTTGTGTTTATATGATCCTTACTTTTGAGGTAATTATGGGTTACTATATTTTATGATTGAAGTGAAAGGCATGAGATAAAATTGGAGTTAAATTATGTTATGGTTATTTTTGATGATTTTATCCCTTTTTGGAGAATAATTTGAGAATTATATAGTTTTGTAAAAATGAAAACATGTAGACCGTGTGACTACCTGTCGCGTTGGACAAAGCTGCGGGAATCGAACCCACAATCAAAGTGCAACTGGTATTTATCGCCTACCACTGGACTACGTGAAGTCCCTGGTTAGTTTGACTGATTCTTTTTTTTAAGAGTAAGTTGATTTTGTGTTATTTATGAAAATGATTAACCTATCATAGAGGATATGTGATTAGGTTAATTACTTTTCAATACGAGACATTAGGAGCAACTGATGTTGTTTGGAGATAAATGTTACGATTTCACTTGGAAGACTATGTGACTACATTTTTAAAATATTTTCGTTTCAATCTTATATTGGTTTACTTTGAAATATTTTATGGAAAATTGTTTATCGGATGGTCCTCATTGAACTTTGGGTTTTTTTGGACAAATTTTGGAGATTAAGCATGGATTTTATTTTTAATGGGTTATCCTTTTCTGGATTATCTGACCTTGTACTAACCTTTTTGGTTTTGGTTTTGGTTAAAGCCTAAATACATGGGATGTATATAGTTCTCTTTTGTTGATTAGGTGATCCTCTAGAAGTTGATTATAGTACTCTTAATGCGAACAAGTCTCCCTAAATACTCGTCTTTTGGAAAAAATATGAGTTTGATTAAGGAATCTAGTAAAAGTTGAAAGTAAACATGATAAGTGATTATGTTTCCTTATGAATAAATTCCTCAATAAAAAGTAACTTAAAACAAAAATGTTGTCTATTAACTTTTCCTACTGGGGAATCGAATACCGTTTAACCCATCACATGTTTGTTATTTTCTTGTGGTTAACTTTCTCCTAAACGTGTTTTCTATCACTCTCCATCAGAACATGACCCTTTGTTTTTTCCTCCATGTCCATATTTTCATACTTGGAATCCTAGTATGGGTTAAATTGGGGTGACCTCTGTGCTTATCTTTATTTCTTTTAAAGTGATTGTTTTACTGACTCTTCTTCCGATGTGGGACTTTCAAGGATGTTTCCAAGCCCAATTTTTAAAATTGTGAGGATGCAATTCCCAAAAGGGGAGAAGGATGTAACACCCCAGGTAAATAAAGAATATGAAATTTTCATATTTATCCATATTTGTGAATAAAATATTAATATGACTTTAAAGGGGACGCTATGCTCGATGGCGTACCCAACACGCAACAACGAGTTTCTTGGGAATCTTACGTTGCAATCTAATAATAAATTAATATTATTTTAAATGGTAGTTAACATGTAGCCGTTGTATTGGCGGGAATGGATAGAAATAACTAAAATATGATTATATATGTTTTTTAAATGTTTTTACATTTATCCAATAAAGGATAGAGGCTTAAAATACAGAAATAATTCAATTTTAGGCGTATATGCCCTAGTTTTCATTAAAGGTTCACTTATCACCTTTTGATGTTGAACCATCATTAAATATAGTTTTGTTCACTCTTAAACATTCTTTTCGACCAAATAAAACTCTTATTAATAATCGGGACATCAAAATTTACTTTGTGTAAATTTTTGGTATCTTTCCGATAAAGTTCATTTTTTTAATGAATAGTGTAAAATGTTGTATTTTTATTCAAAACCTCTTTTTAATATAATTTATTTATATGATTAGATTATCTTTTGAATTGGTTATAAAGTTAAATTAGAATATATTTTTACCATTAAATCCAATAGTGGTCGTTGGAATTAATTTCACTTTGAAATCAGACTTAAACCAATGTCAATCTTTTGGTACTTATTGTTTCATAAAAACACGCTATTTGCTCTGACAGCGTGAATTAATTATTAAATTAATTAATATGAATTATATGTTTTTAATTTTGTAAAATAGACTTCATTTTTGAATTCAGAATATCAAATATAGCTTATGGTGAATTTTTGGGATTTTTCTGAAAAACATCAATTTTTGATGAATAGTGAAACCACTAAGTGGTACTTAAAAAAACTGATTTTTCCGTTTAAATGAAATTTTGCCATCTTTGTGTTTTGAATTTAAAAAATAAGACATACATGGTTGTCATTAAGAAGTAAAATTTTGTTCAATGGGATAAAAATAATTTTTTTGGTGAATAGTAACTTATTAAGTTTTTAATCGCGATTAGTGGTAATTAGTGTAGTTTAAGGTAAAAATAATGCTTTAATAAAATAAGATGAGCTTGAAACATGTCCTACCCTCATTGTTTGTGTCATGGCCGACCAAGAAAATCCATGGGTCAACTTGGGGACCCCATGGAGCCACTTTGGTTTGGAAATGACATAAATAACTTTTTATTTAATGTAAAAGTAAAAATGACACAAACATCATATATTTTATGAAAACAATTTTTACATGGGGTTATAAAGATCATATTTTTTATTATAAATAGTCATTGGATATTTAGAAATATTTCCTACATCATAGTATTTTTTTATAATTTTTAGACACTAAGTAAATTATATTATTTATGACATCATGATGATGCAGCGAGGACCTCATTATTTAACGATTTAAATAAAATGGAAAGATAATGTAAACTCTATGAACTACACATGTCCAAAACTTATTGGATAGGTGGATTTCGAACCTGTAACACCTTATAAACGAATTATATCAATGTGGGACCTTTGTAAACTGAAACACATTTTCCAATAAAGTCATATTTCTTACTTTCCAAAAGTGCCCCTCCTCTCCTCTTATAAAAGGCCCCCACCTCTACCTCATTTCACACACTCCTCAAGCCTTTGGCTCGGCCATACCCTGCCCATTAAATCTCTCCACATACCTCTCCTCATCCTATAGGATTCCCTTTGGGCAGAATCCTTTCAAAGTAATCCTTTAGGCTCAAATCAATAGGAGTTACACTTTTAAAGGTAATTCATTCTCTCATGTTCATTTGTTTTATTTTGCTTCTCCAACCCCCTAAACTCTTTTTATTTACTTATTTTGTAACAAAACCAGTATATTCAATATACTAGGATGTTTTTATAAGATTTATTCAAGCTACACTCTCACACAACTACATCAAATGGTTAAAGAACATACGGTTTCCGTGGATGGCGAAATTCTGCCTCCCGAAACGATGATTGTTCAATACACATTTAACACCTTCAAAGGTGGACATTATGATGTCACTATTTTTATATATGATATATAATATGTTTATGTTTTCCTTAAGCTTCTGTTTTTTTCATTTTGGGCATACCTTTATGGTTTACATTATGGGTAAACGCGATATCTTCATTTATGGAAGTGCGGACTACCGCCCCCTCAATGTGATTTGATTCGTTAAATACCATATGTGGGACGTATAAAGGATGGAACTATGATATTATATATGATATTATACTGGAATTATAATATACCTTTATATCATTATTATTTCATTCTATAAAATACGAAATAGAAATGAAAGTAACGTTCATGCGTACGTACGGCTTACCGTCTCCATGAACGGTGCATTTCATTTCTTACCTCTAAATGATTATGTAATGTTATAAATGCATGAATGTACTGGATATATATTACATATATGATATCTACATCATGAATAAAATTCTGGATAAAATAAACATTTGGCCACACGAACAACATGTAATTGTATGAAGTCCACTTTCGACTTAAGAACCAAATATCGACAAAACAAATATTATTAACTTAAATGATTAAATAATGTTTATGACAAGGTAATACGTGATATAAAAGGAATAATTAACGTGAAAAAGGTTCTTAAGGAAGTAGAAATTAACTCATGTTTATTATTCAGGAGATTAAACAACGATCGAGTCATGTCGGACCCGAGGTAAGGGATCCTACTCCTCTCTTTCTTTTTATGTACACACTTTTATGTCATTCCTTTTAAAGCTCAACTTTCTTGTTATTGGGATAATATTTTATATTACACATACTGTAATTTTTATGTTCATGTGACGAGAGACCCTATTCTCTCTCATAAATCCATTTTGTTTGTTTTGAGTGGCACCGTTAGGCTGCCGAACTTTCGTAAGAGATCTAACCTCTCTCTTTCTTTTTAAGTACTCTCCTTTATGTCACTTCTTTTAAGCTCCTATTTGTAATGTTGGGGGATGTTATTTTATATTCATCTTTCTGTACATTTTATTTTAATGTGATCAGATACCCTATTTGATCTCATCAATTCATATTCGGATGTTTTATGTGGCGCCGTTAGGCTGCCGAGTTTTCGTAACGGATTTTTCATCTCAATTTTATTCCCGTGAGATTTATGCTACATTTGCCACAAATTACATTGAGTGGTGTATGTACTGCCCATTATTCTACTATTTGTGTAATATAATTTTGTTTATGAGTATTTACATCAATGATCTATTGTCCTTCTTTCATGGGGTGTATGTTTTGAAAGATACCCAAGTCGGTAAGGAAACCTTTCACCCTCCTCTTTTTTAAAAGACTTCTTTTGTTGGGTCTTTTAATTTACATATTGTTATGTTGGTATATGTTCTCATATATCATTATTGATGTAAATTTTATGTCCAAGTGATGAGATACACTTTTTATCTCTCATTAACTCATTTTGATGTGATGTCGTTAGGCTGTCAAGGGAACTTTTTAACCCAATTTTGATTTCTTTGGGTTCAACATGTAGTCATTGAATATGTCATCCATTGAATATGTGTGAATGTCCTTTTATTGTTTTACACTTAATATCCACTTATATTGGGTGTATTTATATTTGTCACACATATTTTTGAGATTGATTTGTCCTTAATTTAAGGATACCTTCTTTATAAGGGATTTCATCACATTTGACATTTCTATAGAGGGTTCATTGTTGTTATGCACCAATTAACTCTTATATGGTGTATATACTGTCCTTTGGATTATTATATCATGAATCCATTTATTCTCATGATATTATAAAGTTCTGACTAAATGTTATTCCTCAATTATTGTATTCAAGTGTCTCTAATTTTGGTAAAACCCCTTTAACCAAAATATCATTTTAAATGTTTTAATTATTTGTTCTTATTAATATCCATGTTTTCAAAATGGTTTTAAGGATTTATTTATATAGATATTAATGGTTTAAAATTTTAAGCTTCAAGGTGGTATGGGACACTTTGATTCAAAAATCTCTTTATTAAATGTTTTAAATGGTTTTGGAAATGGCTTCTTTTTGAATGGATTCATTATTTCAATATACTAAAATGTTATATTGTGATTGAAATGTGGAAATGTTATGTTTCCTTTATTCATGTTTTATGTGACACATTTATGTTATGTTTCTTTGGCATTGTTATGAAAACGGGTGGTTCCGTGATAAACTAAGGGTGGGTGAGCCCGATATAGCTCTCCAATGCATTGGGTAACGCGAAGGAGTGAAACGTTAAGGTTTCTACGAAGAAATTTAGGGAATATATTGTGATGGGTATTCCAAACGTAACCAAGAGGGTTACTCCCTACGTAAGAATGTTATGAATGCATCAAGTTACCTTTATATCTTATGATTTCTATGATTTATTCATGGTTTGATGAGGTATGTTAATGTGCCTATGTTTTATGGGTAAAGTATGATTTCATTCTTATGTATATATGTACCCATGTTTCCTTTCCATATTTTTATAACGCTTACTGAGCTTTTTATGCTCATACCTAGTTTTTGAAATGTTTTTCACAGGTCTAGGGAAAGGTACAAGATGTGATGATAGTGTCAAGGATGTGTCATGAAAGAATCCATGTTTATTTTCAATATGTTTCCGTTGATGGGAAGAATGAATACTTTATTTTATGTAACCAATTTGTTTAAATGTGGAATGTAATGCAAGTTTCATGACCTAATTCTCTAAAACTCTAATCCTGAAAAGATCCTCAACGTGTAATCTTGTAATAACTAAAGATTAAGTAAGGTTTAAGGATGGGGCCTTATAATATTAACATAATATTAATTAAATTTTTTACTACTCATGAATAAAATTTCTTATTCACATGATGATGTAACTAATCCCTTAGAAGAACTAACTATAATGAATGAATCTCTTTGGAAGGCTGTAAATGTAATGTTACAATATACTTTCTCAATTTTATAAAAACTATGAAAATTCATTTCGTTTTCTTGTAAAATTTATGGAAATGATCCATAAAATATTTTTGATGTGTAGGGATTTGCTGCAACTCAATCTGATATAATATGTTCCTGGTGTTACTCAAAGTCTCTGTTATCAATTTAAAATCGATATTTTAGTTCAAAAAGTGTTACTCAATGAAAACCAATTAAACACTCTATGTTTTTTATGTTAATTTATTTAAACCATTAATAAGTCATTTTTGATGTGTAGGAATTAGCATCATGTCAAAATGATACATGATGTGTTTGTAATGACTCAAAGTTTTTGTTTCTAGTTTAAAATGACATTTTACTAGAAAAGAAAACTGACATACTCAAAATAGGTCAAACACATTAGGATTGTTTTGATACTTTATAAAAATTATACATAAGAATTATAAGACTTGTAGGATTTAGTCACACATCAATCCAACCCATGGTGTGTCCAGTATGTCTCAAACTGTGTATTTTTATTTAAAATTGACATCAATTTTAATAAAATGGACAATTGGCCTACTTCAAACTGAGAAAACACATTCATATTATTCTGATACATTATTAAAATTATACATAAGTCATTTTTGATGTCTATGAATTAGTTTCACCTCATCATAATTCGTGATGTGCCTGGTATAAATCAAAGTGTCCATTATCAGTTTAAAATTGACATTTTAGTTCAAAAAGTGTCACTCACTGAAAATCGATCAAACGCACTCGGATTTTCTTGATAATTTAGTACAACAATTCATAGGTAATTTTTTATATGTATGAATTAGTTTCATGTAAAACTATTACATGATGTGATATGAATGAGTCAATGTAAAATTTTCAAGTTTAAAATGATATTTTAGTAAAAAAGACAATGGACGCACTTCAAACTATGAAAATACATTCATATTTATTTGATACTTTTGGAAAATGATCCACAAGTCATTTGAGATGTGGTCGAATTATCTGGACCTCAATCTGATGAATGTTGTAATCAATATTATTCCAGGTGTTTCCTTTTATTTAAAACTAACATCAATTTTAGTAAAATTAACACTTTATGTTAATTCATTTATTTGTATTCTTACTAAAATAAGAATTTTTTTCTTCTATGGTTAAATTCATATTCTCAAACAGGGGTGGTTTGTTCTAAAATATCATGATTCAAGGTATGGATAAAAATACAAAGGACCGTTGATGTTTTTGAATGTATGTAATAATTTTTTTTATGTAATTGTATAAACCAATGTTTGAAATGTCTATAATATATATATATTTCTTATATTTTAATTGTAAATTTAATTACATTTAAATTATATATTGGTACTTTTTTTATATCTTGTGTCTTTCTGGTGCTACAATGTGTTGTTATAGAACATTTCACTAGTGTTGTCATGTGTTGTTGCAGCAAACCACAGTTTACATCTTTTTAAGTGCATTCAAAAGTGTTGATAAAGGTACCATTTATCAGTGCTTCCATAAGTGTTGATAATTGGGGGATTTATTAGTTCAAAATAGAAGAGCTGACAATTTTGTTCTTTTATTAGCGCTTCTAAATAAATTGATAAAGGACTCATTTATCAGTGCTTTTTAGCACTGATAAAGGACCGCCTTATCCGTTTTACTTTAGAACTGAAAAAATAACATGGATTTTAATCTATCTCACGTAGTCAACACTTATCTATCACTTATAAAGGTCATTTCTAGTGTTTTTAATGTATTATTTTTTAGTAGTGTCTAATAAGGGAGATGGCCTTAATACTGTCCCTTTTCCAAGTAACTCAATGTCAGTCCAAACATATGGACCATCTATCAGTCTCCTCAGGTCTACCAACCCAACTAATCACATCATACAGAGGGAGTAAAACTCACCCCATGGTCATCTCATAATACAAACAACTATAAAAAATTATTGAGTTCCCAATCATCACAAACATCCCAGTTCATTTCCCCCCTCTAACCGGACGTCACTATGGCCACATATGATAAGGGCTGCTATGTCTTATGCATTTTATTTTTTATTTAATTTACTACCCTCATAGATAAAATAATATAGGGAATAACTTAAAAATCATTTCCTCTACCCTTGGTGACTGATGACATGAAGACATTGCCCAGGGCTTCATCATAGACCTTGGGACATTGTTCAAATCATGCAAGGAATTCAATTTCAATTAAACATTCCATATAATTTAACAGGTCAACCACCCAATGTATCAAGACTACACAAATCAAATTCTATATAAAAAATAATAAGTTTCAAGGGGTCTTGTAAAAGGGAAACCTACCTCGAATGATGTTATTACCCTCTTTATTCCTCACCCGATAGCTCATCACATGCTCGTCAAAGTTCAACCAACCATCCTCTAGTCACCTAAGGCCCTAAATCACATCCAAATATCACATAATTAATTATAATAAAAATATTATTAATTTATAAAATTTATAATTTAATTTCCAATTTAATTTAACTAGTAAAAAATTCCCAAATAGTCACTGGTTGCTCTTACCACACTAGAACTACAACCAAACACCGATGGGAGGCCCATAATTTAACCCCAACATCATCCTAGGATAAATCCCTAAAACATGTAATCAATCCATTAGAAAGAATAATTTAATTTAATCCAAAAATCTGAAAAAAAATATATTGCCTCATTCCACATAGAAATGATGAAAGATTATGTGCATACATCATCTCAACACATTCTCTCTATAGTTTACATAAAATCTATATAAAAATGATTGATTCTACTATGATCCAGGAGGGTTAGAAATAAAACCCTAAACCAGTGAAATCAAATCAAGGGTAAATAAAATGAAATCCATAAAGAATGAAAAAAGAGTATAAAACCTACTGTAACTGCAAGAGATCACACTAAAAATCACCCTAAACCGTGGAGTAATGAAGGAGGAAGATGGGAGGCTGGTGGTTATCCATGTGCATAGAAAGAGTTAGAGAAGAATGTGTTGGGGATTAACATCGAATAAGGGAAAAGTGTTCATTTCTCACTTTTGATTAGAAAAATGTTTTGTCCACACATTTGGACAAATAATGCACCTAAAATGTGGATGGCACTCTCTCATGCCATCCACCTAACACATTTTTTCCACATGGGTTTTCCAACCAAGAATTTACAAAGATAAATCCTCTAAAACTCATTCTGAACCATCTCACATTGTCACTCTACAACCATGCATGATCTATTGACCAAGATATAGGTCCAAGACACCTTTCATTGAATAATATATTATCCAAAAATCTCACCCTTCACCAAACACTTTGCATGCATGATTACTGTTTCCATTAGAAAATTAATTAAAACCCTTTTCATACTCAGTGTGCTAGATGATTTCCTCTAAACCATGAACACCAAACCATTAACCCTCTGAATAATCTCCCAAAAACATAAACAATTCATCCTGTGGCTCTTGATACTCACACATGAAACTAAGGAACCTCTTGACCCTAAAAAAACATTCAAAAAAATTCATCTCGGGATGTAGAAACACTCAATGTGTCATTCTAAACCCTAGTTCTCAATACATACCTCCCACCAAACTAAAAATATAAATTCCTCCAAAATTTTATAATGTCGAAAATTTATTGTGTTTTAAACCACTACATAATAATAATTCTCATCCCTAAGAATAATTTTTTACCACTCAACCATCAATACTGATATACTCTTTTGATCATTCATTATCAACTCATCGTGTTTTATATAAGAATCATAGAAAAACTTCTATTATGAAACTCCAAACACAGGGCACTCAGTGCCTCACAATTTAATCCACCACTTATATCCACTACCTAATCAATGAGATTATTATTACTCAAACCCATAAAACATGAGACACCAGGGTTTCATCACACAATTTATTATCCAGTTTATGGTTCTCCCCACCATAATCCTCTAACTATCATAGATAATTCCAAATAAATGGTTCTTCTCACTATCATGAACTCCTACCGAAACACAATTCCAATCACCTAATGAACCATTGGGTGTATTATTCATCAAACCATAGTCCACATAGGGAAAAAAATATTCTATGTCTAATATCACCCCCAACTCCAATTCCAGACAAATTAGGCAAGTATCAACCCATCATGCATAAGACCACATACATCATCCTTCCCTTGAAAGGTTCTGACCAAAACATGAAATACCTTTATAATACCTTCTGTTAAATACATAAGCTTGTTTCAATATCACCACATATAATCTATTACAACCTGGATCTTTATTACACATTTAAACATGATTTATTACATAAAATTGCGCATAATACAACTAAGAATATCAAGAGGTACAGTGTCATGCGAAATTAAGAAAATTACATAATAAATTAAAACATGAATTAAAATTTCTTTATTGAAAACATATTTTACACGGCCATAACATTCCATTGTAAATATAACTTCAAGGGATAACCTAAGGGATTACATAGGAAATAGGAGATCTATAAAGCCCAGTAAGGGAATAAACATGGCATAACATGAGAAATAAAATACATGTAAGAAAATAGGAATATCAATGGTGAATAAAAGGAAAATTAACAAAAGGGAATGATAAGCATGATAATCATTATATTTAAATGTGTTTGCAACATACAACATGATATTAGCATGAGTAAAGGCTTAATGCATGTGAATTAGCACGAGTAAACCCTCTCTACACATGAATTAGCATTAGAAAACCCTCATTGCACATGAATTAACAACAAGAACCCCTAATTTCATGTGAATTATTATGATTAAACCCTCATTTCA
This sequence comes from Viscum album, assembly GCA_963277665.1. Lineage (NCBI taxonomy): Eukaryota > Viridiplantae > Streptophyta > Magnoliopsida > Santalales > Viscaceae > Viscum > Viscum album. The sequence goes on along the minus strand of OY728150.1, from coordinate 1,578,877,260 downwards.
TGTGATGTATCATGATATTGAACATTTACCATTGCATTGGAGTGCTATCAGGGTGCACTCTTTATAATTATTTTATTTTCATGAATAAGCGGGCCACATAGATCATATAACATGAATTATTTCAACATCATAGGTTATTCAAAAATAAAGAAATTAGGAATAAATACATGTATATCCCCAATAATTAATTATATGATCATAAAGGTTAATACCCTTTTTATATAAATGGGTATGGTATTCACTACATGATGACAGAGGCATGGAAAATCGTAGTACAATTATGATAGCATAATCGTGTCAAATAGAAATTCATAAAATTTGTTGATGGGAGAGAAATGGGTCTCTAATAATTTATTCATTAAATCCACTTAAGGGGGATAGTTAATATTTTATCCCAACTTAATTATTTCGAAACTAAATGGCATATCATAATTAAGGTGCTTGCTAAAATGTGAAGAGGGAGAAATCCCATACAAAACATCTGCATAGTAACGAAATATGTAGGGTTCTAAATGGGGTATGATAAATGATCCCCCATTAAAAAAAATTCAAATTTATAATAGGTAATTGGTCATAAAATGATGAAAATATTACCAATTGAGATTAACCAGAATAATTTCAAATATTGTTCTTGAATTGAAAGGAAGTGAAAAAAGTGAGGATTCCTTATAGAACTTTGGCATGGTAACAGATGTTTATAAAGTGTCATTGATGAATTAATGTGATTGAAAGGAAAATATCTTTATTTAAAAATCAGATTTATACCAGGGGAAGTATTTATGTACATATCGTAACATATATAAATTGAGATTAAAATACATAACATAAAGGGAGTGTGTGATTAATTAGTAGTGTGGAAGATCCCTTATTGGGTTTTGTGACTCAAAAGGATTAATATAGGCTTATTGGAAGATTGGGGAACCATGGTAGGACTATATAGATAAGGGGTAAGAGGATGGTAAAGATTGAAAGAGTTTTATTGAATATAAATGGGAGATTTGGTGGGTTTATATAGAAAAGAAATGAGGTTTCTTTTTTATTTTGGTTTTGGACACTTCACAATAAAATATTCGAAACCATGGACAAAAAAATGTTTTTCCCATGTTTTATGGAAAAGGGTTGTAGTATAAATTTTTTTATAAGGATATGGGTTGAATACATTAATAGAAATATCTTGTTCATGTGGAGTTGAGTAATATAGTCATGGAAATGAATTTAAAATATTAAAATATATTTTATGATTTGGAGGATTCACATAGACATTATAAAATAAATAAAATAAACTTATAATTACATTATTTTAAAGGAAAAAACATATATTTTCCCAAATATAACTTCTATTGTTTTTACTATATCATTATTCGTCCAATACGATGTCATAAAGCACCCCATGTATTTATATGATATTAAATTTGTACCCACAAATTCAACTGTCTCAGAAAATTTTGAAAAATTAATCATTGGATAAGTTATTCATCCTGAATCCAAATATAATAATAATAATATAAAAATAATTTTCTAAATTTATATATTTTCATTTTTAAAATAAAAACATGCATTAATTTAAAATTGAATGGTTTTGACAAAAATAATTTTTAACCCGTAGTAAAAATTTCTTTTGACTTCACTAAAATTATAATATAATGCATATTTAATAAATATAATTTAATAATAATATGTTATTATAATATTATTTATTTCATAAATCCATTAATTCATTTAAAATAGGTTTCTTAATTGAATTTTTAATGTTAACAAAAATTATATTTGTGCTTTAAAAATTATTTACAAAGTAACAATAAAACAATAAAAGTACATTCATTATTGTATAAACAATAATATACATAATCATAAGGACAAAGTCTTGTTACATAGACCTTTATTACTCTATCATAATCCCAAGGATTATGTTGTGTGATGGTGGGGCTTTCATGGGTCCATTTGGTGTACATGGTTTGGGTCGTGATCTCGACGAGCTTGAACTTCTCCGATAAACAGTTTCAATCATGCTTATATTATTGGATCTCGGATAGGTCTTAGTCTAGAGAAAGTTCTAGAAATTATATATACCTCATGATCTCAGATAAATGGGTTTCATAGGTAATGATCCTAATAGTTGAGTCCATCACTTCCAATGTCTGTGTCAAAAGGATTTGTTAAAACCCTATATTTATACAAGTCATGTGATCACTGTTCAACAGTTATATTATCAATGTTAATGATACTTAACTGTAATATAAATCAAATTGGAGATAATAAAATAAGTTTACATGTCTTCGACAACCATAATACATTTAAATAAATGAATGGTAATTTTATTCATAAATTTTCACGTCTTTACAAACTTCCCCCCCCTAAAAAAAATTTCCTTCTAAATTTCTTTTTCCAACAATAAAATAGATGGGGGTAACTCTAATTCATCACATACTTTAGTTACTATTTTGATTATTCAATCTTTTGGTTTCTCCACATAACCTTGACGAGTGGGGTAATCTTATTTCGTGGTAATTTTTTCTCTAAGATCAAAGAACTTCACTGGTTTCTCCTCATAGGAAATTTCATTCTCCAACAGAACCACCTATGGATTGAGTACATGTGATGGGTCTGGGATTTACTTCCTTAATAGGGATACACATAATACATCATGTATTTGATATAGGATTGGTGGGAGTTATAGTCAACATGACACTACTCTGATGTGATCAATTATATCAAAAAGTTCAATATACCTCAGACTAAGCTTTAACTTTTGTCTAAAACTCATTATTCTCTTCCATGGATATATGAATATGAATACCAAGTATCCAACATCGAAATCTAGGCCACATCGATGATTTTTAGAATATATATTTTTGAACTCTGAGAAAATTTGATGTGATGCTGGATTTTCTTAACCTCCGTCACCATTTATTTGACCATTTTCAAACCTAGAATTTTTCATTCTCTAACATCGTCCAAGAATGTTGGTGTTCTGAACCACTTCCCATAAATAGATTCATAAGGATCCATTTGGATGATTTATTGGAACCTATTATTTGTAATAGAACTCTTCCAAATGAAATATTGGTCCCATATTCCTTTGATGTCCATTGATAAATCTCTCAACATGTCCTCAATTATTTGGATAGTCTGATCTGATTGGCTATCAGTTTGAGGATGTTAAGCTATAAAAATGTTATGCTCAGTGTCTAGATCATGCTGGAGACTCTTCCAAAACATATAGTTGAATCATGGATCTCGATCAGACAGAATGGATAGTGGTACTCCATTCATCCTTACCACTCTTAAGATGTATATTCATCCCATTTGATCTAGTGAGAAATCCTATCAAATCATAATGATGTGTGCAGTCATTGTAAGATGATCCATAACAACCCAGATAGCATTGTTTCTGTTGGATGTCTTCAGAAGTCCGACGAAAAAATCCATAGTGATGTCTTCCAATTTTCATTTTTGTATGGGTAATGGTTGCATCATCACCTTAAAATTGTACCCCTAAGCTTTCACTTACTAACATACCATGATCATTTTGGATATTTAGTGATCTTCTTCTTCATGTAATCCCACCAATAGAGCTCTTGTAGATCTTGAAACATCATTGTGTTTCCTAGGTGAATGGAAAAATTCTAACTATGTGCATCATCCAAAATTTATTTCTTTAAATTAGGATTTGATGGAACACATAGTCTCGACCTAAATCTCACAATTCCTTCTTCATTAACACTAAACTCCAAGAATTTCCCTTTTCTAATATTTTCTGATTTCTTCTGAATTCCCTCATTATCTTTTTGAGAAACCTTAATCCTTTCCAAAAGATATGGTTGAGTAATAATTTGTGGAAGGATTTATGAGGTTACCTTATTTACAATTATCATGTCCATCTTCATAAAATCTAATAATATTGGATCCTTTTCAATTCTCATCAATGATTAAATTTGTGGGTCATTTCTACTTAGAGAATCTTCCACCTTGTTCACTTTCCTAGGATGGTATTGGATTGAGTAGTCATAATCCTCAATGAGCTCTATCCAGATTTATTACTGCAAATTCATATATTATTGTGTGAATATATATTTGATACTTTTGTGAACCATATATATTTCACATTTCATCCCATAGAGATAAAGATGACATATTTTCAATGCAAGAATCAAAGATACCAACTCTAGATCATGTGTGGGATAGTTGTTTTCATGAAATTTCATCTTCCTTGAAGCATAGGCAATGACTTTATCATTTTTCATAATCAAAAATCCCAATACCTTCTTTGAATCAGCTTTGGGGATTATAAAAAGATCCCCACTTGTGGATAATATGATCATAGGGTTAGTGATAAGCCACTTTTTTTACTCCATGAATCTTTCATCACATTAATCATTCTAAGAAAACTTTACTTCATTATGAGATATGTTTAGTAAGATGGTTTGCAAACTGCGAGAAATTTTTCAAAAATTAATAATAAAATTCAACTAACTCGAGGAAACTTTGTACATCAATCAACGATGTCATCCACATCCATCCCTCCATTTTCTTTTTCCTAGAAGGATCCATAGATAACTCATTACTTGTTATCATATTCCCCAGTAATGAGACTTCCATCAAAGAGAACTCACACTTATTGTACTTTACATAGAGATTATCCTTTCGCTAGGTCTTTAGCATAATGCTTAGATTATCTTCATGATCCTCCTTAGTTTTAGAGTATATTAAAATATTGTCTACAAATACTACCAAAAATTTGTCAAGATAATATTTATAGACTCTATTAATCAATTCCATAACGATTTCTAGAGAATTGGTTAATATAATTGGAATCACTATGAACTCATAATGCTCATACCTTGTTTGAGAAGCAGTCTTGGGGATATCCTCCTTCACCCTTACGTGGTAATATCCTAATCATAGTTCCACCTCGGTGAATTATTATGATCCACATAACTGATTGTAAAACCTATCAATTCATGGAAACAGGTACTTGTTATTATCATGATTTCATAGATCTCATGATAATCAATGGAAATGTGAATTGAACTATCCTTATTCTTGGTGAAGAGTACTGGGTCACCTCATGGTGAAGAACTTTGGAATATAAACACTTTATCCATATTCTACTTTAGTTGTTTCTTTAATTCCTCAATTTCAGAAATAGATATTCTATATGGAGTCTTAGATATTGGAAACACCATAGGAATAAGATCAATCAAGAATTCAACATCTCTAATAGGAGGAAGACCAAGAAATTCCCTAGGAAACACATCAGTGAATTCCCTCATAATAGGAATGACTTCAAGGATGGTTCCTTCCTTAGAATCAATAATTTGAGAAAAATATCCATGCTCATAGGGAAGTTATGTACATGCTTGGGATGATGGTGCTAACAACCATTCTTCCTCTTCCTTGAACTTGTATAGAATTGGGGGTAAATTTTTTATATAGAGATTTATTTCCCTCTCATTGAAATTTATACTGGATATATATAATGAAATTCAATTCCTTCCTATAATTGCATCAAATTACAACAAGATAATTATGAAAAGGTTTTCTGGGAATTTAAATCCATAAATTGTGATAAGGGAGGAGTTATATTCATGGGATGAAATAATTTCCCCATTTTTCATTTTCACGGACATCTTATCTTCCATTATTTATTTTAGTGTTTGGATCGTTCTACATATCTTTTAGGATATAAAATAATGTATAAAAACATAATAAAAAAGTACATTTTTGATTCATGAATGAATAACTAGCGTACTTTTCACCACATTGTTGTCAAGATTCACTTCAGTAGTAGTGATGGAAAATTCTCTCCATTGCTATGTTGGAGGTTGTTGGATTCCTCTGAAAACACTGGGATTAGGGCACTGGTTTACAAAGATCCATGGTTCCTTGTTGTTATAGTAATGAAAAATGTGTTGAGGGTTGATTGGAGAATTCCTTCCTCTGTCACATTGATTCGTTTCTCTTATTGAGAATACTATTCCATGTATTGTTCTTTTCTACACCTAAATGATTTCCTTGATCCCCATAGGAAGTTTCTGGGGTGCTTCCTTCTACAACTTTGACAAGCAGTGTGCTCAACATTAGATTTATCCATCAGACCACCATAATTAAAGTCCTCCTTCCAATTTTTATCCCTATGATACCTCAATGATTCAACAATATTCATCTCAACATTGAGGGCACATCAGAAAATTTCCTCATAGTTCTCATAGTCCTAGATTGCAAGGGATTTTTGTAGGCTAGTCATTAGCCCACTAAAGCAGCAGACAACCTTTCATTTTGGGTAATAACAAAACTGGAGGAATGTCATGAAATTTTGGTGGATTTTTCCTCATATGCAACAAAATTATCATTTTGCATTTAATTTAGTGAAATTTAATCATTTTTAAACTTAAGATGGAAGGTGTGTGGAAAATATTTATCCGAAAACAATTTTTGGAATTTCTTCCACTCCATTGCATTGATCTCGTCCTCCGTCTTAGTATTATTGATCATTGTAAACCACTGATCAGCTTCACCCTTCACATGATAAACAAACAGAATAACATTATATTTTTTATTTTATTGAAGGATAAAGAAGATACTTTCTATGAAATTGATTCACTGCTTCGTGATTAAGGGATCAGATGATCCATTTAATGTAGGAGGCCTTTGTCCCATGAACCACTTGACTACAGGTTGTTCTAAATTAGGGGGGCCAAGTGCTCCTCTTGGTCCAGGATTCTATATAGAACTTGAGTAAACTGAGAGCGTATCATGAAAAATTTAATGGTTCTCGATTCCATCGGGTTTTCTATCTCATTGGGGAAATCCTTACATTGCCCTTCACATCGTTTGTTAACACGATTCCACCTATTACCATCCATTGTATAGAATAAAAGAAATATTAGGGATTAGTATCTTAAAACATTGAACAAATAAAGGGAATTCCATGATATTAAAGGGATATATTATAAATTACAATTATTTTTTAACTAATGAGTTTCTAGGCTTCACTCTAATTAATCCATGATCTTCTTCCAAACTAACAATTTTTCTGGAATTTTTTGTGTTCCATTAATAATGTTTCTTAATGAGAATTTGAATTTACCAAACCATATCTCCTTGGAGTTTCAAACACAGAGTGTAGTAAGGCTCGTGGTCATGCACTATTTCCTGTAAGGGTATATATCAAAGTCTGGTTTTTGGGTTTTACCCCATGAAACATCTGTTATAGAGACACATCTACTTTTTCGTATCTAGACAAGGATTTATTTTCTTGATAAACCACTTATTATATACTCACAGAAATTTAGGGGAGTATTTATTATACATAGTATTATACATAAGGGTTCTCACTGGGGTTTTATAATATTATACCCAAAAATAACTAAATAAATCATCTCATACCAATTGTAACACCCCTGATCTTTATTACATGTTTAAACATAATTTATTACCTAAAATTTCACTTAAGACAACTCAAAAGATCTAGAGGAATATTGTTATGGGAAATTAGGAATATTAAATAATAAATTAAAATATGAAATACAACATCTTTCTGGAAACCTTATTTTCCATGACCACAACATTCTTTCATACATAACACTTCCTGAGATAACTTGAGGACATACATAAGAAAAGGGTGAGATATAAAACATAGTAAAGGAAATAAATATGTCATAACATGAGAATGAAAATACATGTTAAACAATAGTAATATCATTGGATGAAAAAGGAATATGAACATAATGGCATGATAAGAATGATAATCATTCCATGGAAATGTGGTAGCAAAATAAAACATGATATTTGCATGATTGAAGGCTCATTGCACATGGATTAGCATGAGTAAACCCTCATTGCACAAAAATTAGCATGAGTAAACCTTCACTCCACATGAATTAGCATGAGTAAACACAAATTGAACTTGAATTAGCATTAGTAAACCCAATTGGACATGACGTATCATGATATTAAACATTACCCAAAGCATTGGAGTAATATCTGGGTGAATCCTTCATAATTATTTCATTTTCATTCATAAGAGTGTCACATAGATCAAGTAACTTGAATTCATTCAACAACATAGGTTATTCCACAATAAATGAAATTAGAATACATATATTTAATTTCAAAATCAATAAGTATATGAGCATATATGTGAATAAACTTAATAAAGAAATGTGTATGGTATTATCTACATGATGAATTTGGCAAGAAAAATCATAGTGCAATTTCGACAGCATAACATCATCAAATAGATATTTGTAAATTGGATTGATGAGAGAGAAAGTGTTATCTCATCATCTATTCCTAATATTTACACTATGATGGATAGGTAATAATGTATCCCAACTTAATAAAATGGAAATTAAATGGAATATCAAAATTGAGGTGCTTGATAAAAATAGGAGAGAGAGAAATCCCATACAGAATTTCGTCTTAGTAACGGTATAAGAAGGGGTCCTAATGGGGGAGGATAAATGATACGTCAATTAAATAACATCAAATGGATAGTACAAATTTTATCATAAAATTATGATAATATAAGAAATTTAAATTAACAAGACTAATTTCAAATTAGGTTCTTGAATTGAAAGGAAGAGTGAAAAGTGAGGATTCCATACAGAAATTCGGCATGGTAATGGGCGTTTATAATGGATCATGGATGACTTAATGATAGTTAAAGGAATATATAATTATTTATAAATAAAATTTAGAATAATTTTAGTATGTATGAACATATTATAACATATTTTAATTGAAATTAATATACATATCGCCAAAGGATTTCTTGATAAAAGAGGAGAGTGGAAGATCTCTTACTTGGATGTGTAACTCCAAAGGCATAAGAGAGGATTATTTGGAGATTTGGGGAGCCTTGGGATGTATCAAGTGAAAAGGGGATGAGTTTGGTTGAGTTGTAAAAATATTGAGTGAAGATAAATAAGAGATTCAGCGGGTTTATATTGGAAATGAGGGGGATTTCTTTATTATTTTGGTTTTGGACACTACACAATTAAATATTCAAAACCACAAAACATCAAATGGTTATTTTCCATGGTTTCAGGAAATGTGGAGTAGTTTATATTATTTTATAACTAGAAGGGCTGAAAATATTTAAATATTTCCCTTTATTATGTAGATCTAAGTCATACTTTCATGGAAATGATTTTCAAATCTTAAAATATATTATATGTTTTGGAGGATTCCCTACAGATTTATAAAATAAATAAAATAATCTAAAAATTATATTATTTTTAAATAAAAACATTTATTTGTCCAAATATACATTATATAGTGTTAATAAAATCATTATTGGGTCATTATGATTTCATAAAACACCGTATATATTTATACGATTAATTTTTACCCAAAAATTCAACTGTCTAAGAAAATTATGAAAAATTAACCACTGGATAATTTCACTGTCCTTATTCCAAAAATAATATTAATTTTATCTATATATTTTTTTTAAATATGTGAAAATTTAATTTTAAAATAAAAACCTCTATTTATTGAAAAGTGATGTCTTTGGACTAAAATGATTTTTAAACCTTAATAAAAGTTACTTTTGACATCATAAAAATTATATGATATTTTATATTTAATAAAATTAATTTAATAATAATATTTAATTATAATATTAGTTGTTTAAAAAAACCATTATTAATTTAAAAATATTTTTCTTATTTGAAGATGAATATTATCCAAAAATTCTATTTCTGCATTAAAAATCATTTAAAAAGTGAAAATAATAGAAAAATATATATTCATTATTATATAAAAAAATATACATAATCATAATTCTATGCTCTTGTTTAATATTTATTTATTACACCAGCATATGACATAAGAGTAAGGTGTGCAACAATAGGGATTTCATGGGGCCGTTCAGTGAACATTGTTTGGGTATTGATCTTAATGAGCTTAAAATTATCTCGTAAATGGGTTCGTTCATTATTTTTTTTGGGGATCTCATCTTAGGCATGGAATAGAGGAAATCTTAAAAATTATATCTTCATAAAATGATCTGATAAATGGTCTTCAATGGGAATGATCCTACTGTTTTAGTTCATTACTTCCCTTTTCTGTATCAAAAGGATTTGTTAAAACCCTATATTTATACTAGTCCTGTAATCATTGTTCAATGGATATATTATAAATGTTAATGATACTTAATGGTAATTTAAATCTTATTGGATATAATAAAATAAATTCACATGTTTTCTATAACCATAATACATTTAATAAAATGAAAGACAATTTTATTCATAAATCTTCAGGAAATTACACACTCTCACTCAAATACAAAAATTGGACCTCCACTAACCCACCCTTCCCAAAAATGATCCTATGCACCTACTAGTTCATTTTCTTATTCACATTATTTCAATGTCTATATTCTTTTAGGAATACTTATATCATTAAAATCACCCAAACCAAAGTGAAAACCCAAATCTACGTTTAATTCTATGGTTGGATCTTTAACCAACCAAAACAATCTCAATTCTCTCAATTGTGCACTAGTGCACCTCAGATCCGAATAATGCATGGATATCATCAAAATAATTGTAATCACGATTAACTTGTATTAACTCTATCTAATATCACATACAAATATCAAATACAGTGATCACTTAAGAACCAGATAAAATTGAATTCGCCTGCTCACTAGTATCCAAGATCCACCTCGACCATCCAATGATTGGTCTCATCCACCCACAACCCTATCAACAAAATGTCATTACTCTAAAACCCAATGTACTTCCATTACCACCTATAATGGCAGGAAGTGATAATATCTCTCTTACCTAAGCACTAGCATGAAACATCAATTATCACTCATCCCTTTTCACCAAGTATTCCACCCTTGATATCTAATAAAATCCAATTTTAATGAGTTTCACAACATTAACCATCCAAAGTTTCACTCCCCAACATATGGTTATTACTATATGACTAATTAAGTTCCACATCAATAGATTCCATCATGAAATTAATTCATCTACTCTAGATTCATGATTTTTCATTGTCAAACCTGACACCACACCTTTCTAGACATACATGTCCATTCAAAACTAGGATCGATTGTTCCCCAACCCCCGATCCATTTATGATGTGTTATCATCCCTATAAGAAAATTTCCAAATTATCATAAAGAATCGGGAATCTAATCCCATAATAATTTATTCAATTACATTGTTCCTCATCCTTCTCATGGTTACTCACTTCTAGAAAATTCAATGACACAACTTGTATCCAATATGCACCACCTTAATCCCATTCATACCCAAAGGTTGTACACTCCGATAGCATAAAATCACATAACCCAACTTAAAATCCCATGAGTGGAATATCATCACGCATAGGCTCATCCTCATAAATAATATCTATTACCCATCTTTCTTTCAATCAATTGTTACAAGAAGAACCCTAGGTGATCCCCTTAAAAAATAAGGTATTTCCCATTTCCCAAATCTATCACATTATCTACTAGAATCTTGGAAATCATTATAAAATAAAAAATGGCTTCCCACATTGTCACTACACTTTTGAAAGAATACCCCAATTCTATATGGCTATAAAATAAACCAATCCTACCTTTGAAACAAAACATGGATATGAAAATCACTTTCGATACATTTTATTCACAAAAAACTAGGCATATCATAGTCTCATAATAAGATGACCATGACTCATGTGCTTTTCAGGCATTTAAAAATATAAACACTCATGTTATTTTATATTCATGATCATCTAAGGGACCACCAATACTATATTGTATACTCACCCGTACCTCAATCACCTCCATGTATCATTACCATATGGTTTAGTTATGTACAATTTAACCATGAATTTATATGGGAAAACACCATATTGTTTTTTCATTCATAATAATTGAAACTATTTTCTCAATCACCTCCATGGGGTTCATAACTATTTATCAATGTTTTAACTAAAAAACTAGGATCACAATATCTTTCATACACCAAGTGATGGCATAGTCATCTTCAAAGAAAATTTCATTATAGATCCACATGATCTGTCAGTAGAATAAATATATTATGGTTTTGTTGAATATAATTATAGATAAAAATATATATGGGAAAACATAATTTATGTTATTATTGTGACATTTAATATTTTACCCCTTGTCATTAGTTTTCTCAATCACAAAAATCCAGGCATATGTCATGGGAAAACTATGTTCCAAATATTATGCCTAAACATTGGCCTCTTTCCACTGGGCCAAGATTGAAAAAGAAGAATCCATAGTACATAAATATAAAATATAAGTGTTTTAGGTAGGTTAAATCATCAAACTATAAAATTAGAAACCAAAAATAACAATCTCATAAACCTAGTTTCCTAGATTTCCTACTATAAAAAGGTGTTCATGATGCACCGGTTTGATATCCATCACAATCACTGATACACTCTTATATCACTTATCATCTCCCAAAATAGTAAGAAAAAATTAAACTCTAATAAATCAATTAAACCAGTCACATAATGGTCTGATGCCAATTTTAACATCACCTCCCTAGTTCACTGTGAACAATGACTATATTAGAGAGTATGTTACCTCAGACATGCTTCCAAATCATTCAGAGGTTGATGAATGGTAGAAGGGGTCTAGGGTATTGTCATGGGGATACTATATATCCATTCTAGAGTGTACAATAATAGGAAATAATCCAAAAAAGCAACTAAAGAAATAAAAAAATTATGCTTAATAAATAATCACTATCATTAATATTAAATAATGTGTAAGAATATGAACATACATCCATTTGTATTTCCCACTATGCTGATCACATATACAAAAATGTAATACAAGAACAAAATAAATGTACAGGAGGATCCTCTACATCACTAATCTTCACCTAATTATAATATCTATAATATCTATTCAATCTCTCTATGTCCTAAATCCTTGTTCAAATTCCTATCTTGAACCTACAACTAGTGAAGTCTACTCAGGTACCAAAGTTCCTTGGCCTCCCAAGCGGGGTGTGATTTCCACTAAATGGGTAACCAACAATGTCATCATATACATAACTTGTAAATAAAGTCTATGTTCATGAGATATACTTATATGAATAATAGATACATTATGGTGTTATAAATAAACTACCAACTTCAATCCTTAGGTTCTAACATGACACTAGAAATCAATAATACCTTCTCTAGCCTGTGTTGGGGTGCTCTACATTATAATTTATCCTAATAAAGGGTGGATACATTTGGATAAATTTGGATACATATAAGTATCTTGTGTTTACACCCACTACTATCTCGTCAGTGGGATTTTATTTGGATTCCACAGTCCCATAATACGCTCGGAGGCACCTAAACATTGGTCAAAGAATTTATTATCGATTTCGACTGTGATATTAGAACTCAAAGTCCGAAGTTGGTTTTATATTTACACTTATGAATTTTATTCATTATTTAGATGATAATTTAACATTAGAATTCACTTTATTTTTTACTTGTGTATGAGAATTCATTCAATAAAATTTATTATTCGCTTGATCATGAAACCATGGGCCCCTACCAAACTTGAACCTGAAAATAGTGAAGTCTTATCAGGTACCCAAGTGCCATAGTCTATTAAGTAGGGTGTGAGTACAAATTAGTTGGACACCACCAATGTGGTCTCATAAATAAAGTGTAAATAATGTTTATGGTCTTATAAAATGATTATATATTCAATAAATACAGTAAATAAGAAAAAATAATCAATTACCCTTGATCTTTATGTTCAGTCATGATTTTGGAATCATCGATACCATATTTGATCAGCATTGGGGTGCATCTACGAATTTCATGAGAGTATTACAACCAAATCCATTCCCAATGTCCATACAGTAGTAGGTGTAATCACTGGATATTTGAATGTATCCAAAGGTATTCACATGTTAGCAGGCTGTAAGCTGATCCCTGTGAGGTGACATTATAAAATCAATATTAATCCCGCATTCATCAATGAACTCAAAAAGTTATTGTTAAGTTTTTAATAGTAATAAATCATTAACATTAAACCAAAAGAGATAATGCTGAGTGTTCTTTAGTTTTTAGTCATCAATTATGATCCATATGACATAATAATAGGTCATAATTAATCATCATGCATCATCACCAAACCTCAGTAGATAATCTGGAGTGTTTTATAGTCATCAGGAATCATGGTCGAACCCCAAGCAATATCTAGATCACTACATAGTCATTAGGAGACATCATGAATCCCTATAAGGTAATACTAGGTGGTCAATAATCACCATGAATCATTGTAACACCTTATGAGGTAATCTTGATTATTTTATAATCATCAGGTTTCATTATCAAAACATAGGTGATATACTGGGTGTTACATAGTAATCAGGTGAAACCTCAAGATACAAGGATAAAATCAAAGGAATCTCATGTATATGATTACATCATGGAGGGTAATAAATTCCTCCATACCATCTCATGTATGATTCTCATCATGTATAGCATCTACCTGATCATGTCAAACATAATAGAGATCAAATTCTCAAGTGCACAACCTTTCACATTCAATATGTCTATATAAGGCTCACATCACATATATAGGATCTAAGTTGACACCCAAAATAATCACTTCCCATTACCATACACACCCAATCACTATGGTTAACATGTTACAGGGGAAACCACTACGGTCATAATGTGTCTATACTCTTGAGGTACATGCCTGATTCTATTCATGTCATCAGCTAAAATGATATTAAGATAGATCCTGATGCATCATATGAGGAACACCCTATTCTGACTGAAGAATGGATTGATAAATAACTATAAGAGAATATGATACCACTCTTCTCAAATCAATGGTTTTTCTGATGGATCTAAGAGGAGAATTGAGTGCATTAATTTCATGTTCAGGTGCAATGGCCCACAATTTTCAAGGTTGGCTCCTAAAATTCTTCTTTAAAATGAGAACTCCTTAGAGGGGGAGAATTTTAACAATATCGTTTTGATTGGTTATGTTTTTGTAAGAAACAACATGGCCTAAATAATTTTTTTGAACCATATGATGGTTGAAAATTTCATCTTGTTTTCTATGGAGTTTTTGGAAGCTAAAAAATCGGTTTTAGTGTTTTTATATCCAATATGGCCAACACCACACCATAGTTCAAGACGTTTTGACCATGGTATTCTCATGTGTAAAAAAAGTATGGTAAAAGGTTTTTTCATGTCTTTTAAAAGGAAAAAGTTATGGAATAAATCCCTAGAAATGGGAGACATTCCCTAGTGGAATTTGTTTCAACATCATTATTTCTTTATGATGAATGTAATTCATTTTTCTTGAATAAATTTTCATAAGTAAAAAATTTCATCCTTCAAAATGTTTTCTAACATTATGTGGGTTTGATTAATACACTATTAACTCATTTTTCAATATTTAAATTGATCAATTTTCCTTACAATTCAAAGATTGAAATTTGTGTGATATTCTTGAAGAGATGGATTATTTTGGGTTGTGATATTATTTCATGAAAAAAATAAAACTTACTTGGATAAAACATTCCATACATTTTATCAATCTAAAGACTCCTTCCATCCACCTTTTTTAGTTATTTTGAATTTGGGAAATTCGATGAAGAACTCTTGTAGTCCATTCTTATTAGGAAAATGTTACTCTATTTCTTATTTATCAATCCGGAGATAAAGCTTTTTATAGATATGGTCATGTTATATCATGTGATATTATGTTTTTTTTATAAACTAAATTGTATATATTATTCTCTTGTGGATTACTGGTGTAGTTTAATATCAGGGTGGTGAAATTCATGGATACTCCTTCCTTGGAGTGTCTCTCACATTTTATATTTTAAATTTCCCCTTAACCAAATGTATATTCTACAATTTATGTTGTTTGATATTGGGTAATTTGGGTTATAACCCATTGATATTTCTTTGTTCTATATTTTTCTAGAAACTATACAATTTTTTGTGAAACTATTTCTAGGAGTTCTTGGTGAGAACACTTATTTGAGTTAGTGAGAAACTATTATTTTGGAGATGACACCCTTGATAATAATTGAAGTTGACATAGATATCCTTGAGGTAGGAAGTTCATTATCATTTGGGGATCTTGTATACATATATTTACTTAGTATGGTGCCTATTTTGGAATACTTTAAAGACCATGATAGATTTTGATTTCACGAGGGAGTGTGTATAGCGTGTGAGACCCAATTGTGATACTAGTTTCCATGAGGATTCAAATTTCTTGTTTTACCATGTTTTATTTTTATATCAAGTATTTTATGTTTCTACTTTTTATCACAAAAACATGATATGATTTTCATGTATTCTATACATTGTTATATATTTCACCATGATTTTGGTGGTATTATTCTTGGTTATCGGAATAGGTGCAACAACATTACATGGTATCCCTTAGAGGTGAATTCTGTGGGATTTACGAATATGGCAATGATCAAATTGAGATTGGGGTATGGATATGAAGATTCCTCATGGATGTCATGTGATTCACTCAATTCCTAGATGGTTCCATGTAATATGTTTACTCTAGGACAAAATGACATTGAGTAGCATGATCACTTGAAGCCTTCTTGATGTTGAGAACATTAATAATATGATTCCTAGTGGATTTTGAGTTACTTTTTCACATGATGTTGGTTGGTATGTTTAGAATACTTTTGTAAAGTTCTTGATTACTTATGATATTTTGAAATTTGATCTAGAATGAAACCAAAGTAGGTTTGATTTGGGCTCTTAATGTCTTGGTTTGAGCATAGGTTCTTGGTATTTTCTTTTAATTTTTTCCATCTCATTTTGTTTTTATTTTGTAATAAACGAATTATACGTGTTCATATTTCTTAAAAATGAATTTTTGGTTTTCTATTGGGTTTTATTAAAAACCCCCAATGTTGACCTCACCTATTTTGATAATCCCAATTATGATTTTATGTGCTTTGATAATCCCAACTAATGTATATCTATATATTTTTTAATTCAATCTATGATCAAGTTGATAATTATATTAAAATACTCTATGAAATATGTTAATCAATGTTTATCTATGTTTATATGACTTTTGAAATAATTCTAACTCAATTGGATATGTTTTGCATAAAACAGACAAGTGATAAGTCACTGATATGCCTATAGCTACTGATAAAGATCTACCGGTACTTGGTCTACCAATAGACATAGTCACCGATAAGAAAAGATCACTGATACGTAGAGCTACCGGTATGTATATGTCCACCGGTAAGCACATGTTACCGATAGATCAAGTCACCGATATAGATAGCTACCGATAGAAGCTGAGATACCGATAGAATAAGTCTACAGATATACACTGCACTGGTACATAACGAAGATATCGGTATGCACAAGCTACCAATAAAAAGTTTATTGATACATAGTGACTGATACAAAAAGAGCCACTGATACGAGCGAGCTACCGATAGACCAAGAGCTACCGATAGAGGGATTCACCGGTATATAGAGCTACAGATACACAGAGTAACAACTACTAATACTAAAATCTACCGGTACAAGGAAAAAGAGATTCTGATAGGAGCTCACTATTATACAAAGTCCACCGTTACACTTATACCGACAGAAGTATACTAATGAAAGACTGACTAGTCAAACTCTATGCTCTCAATATTATTTGTTTATTATGCAACAGTAATATTTCATGATTTTAATGAAATTCATGTTATTTAATGATTGTTGTCGGCATGTCAGGGAACCGTACCTCGTACCTATAAAAAGGTAATCATACCCATTGATCAGAGCTGAATGCTATAAAAGTAAGGACAAAGTTCGGGCATAAAGTGGGAGTGAAGTGTAGTAATGAAAGGGATTAATAGCATTGGAAAGTGGTGCATTCACATAGAATAGAAAGGCTACATTCATACTGGAAGAACACTGGACACACACGAAGCCATTCATTCAAGAAGAGAACACCATTCAAACTTCAGTGAAGGAGTAAAGAACTACAACGAGATATTCATATACTCAAGCTGATCAAACTAAACTTGAAGAAAACAACCCTTTGTTTTTTTTAAAAAAACCAGAGAAGGAATCAGAGCGAATTCTGACAAATCAAAAGGACTCGAGAGCTACACTTCAAATAACAACAGAATTCTAAAATAATATCTACTCTCTTAGTAATTCCTTTATTTACATTTCGAGCAGTGTGTGCACTCTATAGTTTATTTACTCACACTATCTCCTTTTCTAAGCTGATGGATTTCTAAATTCTCACACAAACCTTTCTTAACTCTTTTGTATCCCACCATGGATAGTGGTAGAGGTCATGTAGGACCTGGAAAACCTGTGTGTTTTTGCTATCATTTGGTTTCCCACCTATAACTATGGTAGAGGTCTTAGGACCTGGACAATCTCTTGTACTGTTGTTTACCCCAATCCAGTGTGTGGATCAAATGTATATAAATTGTTTGAGAGGGCTATGGCTTGGCTTGAGACTGAACCTCTTGGTTATATCTGTTGTGAATCATTGATTAAGTTTAAATTATACTATATATATTATATTCCGCTACTAATTACTTTGATATAAAATTTGTTTTAAAGTTACTTTGATTGTTAAATTAGCAAGTGTTTATACTTATTGTGAATCAGTATGTTAGTATCAAAAGTTAATTTAATCTGTTGATTAAATTAACTGAGACCTAATCAATCTCTGAGAAACTAATTAAACTTTTACAATCTGTATAAATTCACTACAGTTTATCTTAGTTTTTAAATTGGGGGATTTTAATATAAATATTTTTAACAGAAATTTTAATTGGAACTCAATTCACCCCCCTCTTGAGTATCCACTCCGACCAACATTTGGTATCAGATGATTTTGTTTTATTAATACAGGATTTCAAAACACTCTATTTTTCAACTGTGATTTTAGTTGTATCTTAAAGATCATAAATTTCTATTTTTTTATTTTATCTCATTAAATTTTTTTACCAAACTCTAGGTATGGACAATAGACTTGAAGGTGATGGTACAAATAGCCACACTTATTTAATGGTACAAATTTTTCCCATTAGAAGCTTTAAATGAAAATTAATTTGGAGAGTATGGGATTTGATATCTGGACAGCTATAGAAACTCAATATAAGATTCCAGAAACTGATAGAACTACATGGGATGAAGCTACTAAGACTTCATACAATAATAACTGTAAAGTAATGAATTCTTTGTACTATGATTTAAGAGATGAAGAATTCAATCCCATATCTTCGTGTAAAACTGCTTATGAAATTTGGGACACTTTGGCTATTTCCCATGAGGGAACAACCAATGTTAAAAAAATGATACTGAACACCTATACTATTAAATATGATAATTTTAAAATGAAGCCCGATGAACCTATTTCTGATATGTATCTCAAGTTCAATGAAATTTTCAACACCATGAGCCCTCTTGGTATAACTATTTCTGCAAAAAAACATATCATGAGAATATTAAGATGAATACTCGAAAGATGGAGAGGAACATTTGTTTCAATTAGAGAATAATGTGATATTGTTAATTTACCTGTTAATGAATTAATTGTTAATCTTATGACATATGAGGTAGAACTCAAGGTGAATAAAGAAGAAGATGATGAACCTAAAAGGATGTAAGTGGCTTTTAAGTCTACTACCTCAAGAAATAAGGACAAGGAGAAAGTACACATACAAACTGAACGATCAACAAGTGAAAGTTCAGAAACTGATAGTGATGCTAAGATGACTCAAATAGCCAGAATATTTAAGAAGTTATACCGAAAGAAGAAATTCTTAAGAAAATCAAAATACAAAGAAAAATATGATAAAAAAGGTCATTGGAAGAAGGACTGGAAGAAGTCTGATAAATGTGATGAGATTATCTGCTATAAATGCAAGAGGAAAGGACATGTAAAAGCGTACTGTCTAAAGTTGATGTTCAAAAAAGAAATATGACTACAAGGAAAATAAGTACAAGAAAGTTATAAAAGATACCTGGAGTGCTTCAGAAAATAGCACAAGTGAATCTGATGTTTCTAAGTCTGAAAATAATCGTGCTAACATTTTCTTTATGACAAACACATCTGAGGTAACATTGGATACTCCTACTTTAAATTCATTCTATTTTGGAGTTGATTCTGATTTTGAATCTAAAAATATATCTATAGAAGAGTTATTTTAATATTGTAATATGCTAGAAGAGACCTTTAATGAACATAAGGACAAGTACAAAGCCTTAAAGAAACATCATGCTTTATCTAGAACTGTTAAATATGCCCTTGAGATTGGAAAGGAATAGAATGCTCAATTACTGAAAGAAAATACTGAACTAAAAATGTCTAATGAGAAATTAAGTAAAGAGTTATAAAATTTTACAAATGGAAAAGATAATATTACTCAAATGCTAGGAAAACAAGTGGCACCAATGTATACTACTGGAATAGGCTATCAGCCTGGAAATAGACAGTTTACTAAAACTATATTTATTTCTAAATCTGGATAGAATGTGGTTAGTTCTAGTTCTGAAAATCTGTATGATTCAACTAGTTATTTATATAGTTATAGATCAAATAATGTTTATCTTTAAAAATCTATTGATTCTGTAAATTATATGAGACCCATAAGACAAATCTTGGCACCGAAAGCTTTGATTGCTAACCTATCTGGACCCAAGAAAATATGGGTACCAAAATCATTTTCTATTTAAATCTTTTTTGTAGGAAACTTGTTTGAAGAGTTCTCATAAGAAGGTATGGTACTTGGACAGTGGGTGTTCAAGGCATATGACTGGGGACTACTCATGATTTAAGAGTTTAATCAATGTTGATGGAGGCCATGTTACCTTTGGTTCTAATTCTAAAGTAAAAATCATCAGCCTAGGCCAAATTGGCAACACTGACTCAGTTTTAATTTCTATAGTTTTATATATTTAGGGACATAAATAAAATCTGTTATGTATTTCTCAGTTATGTGATGATGGATTCAATGTTAAATTTTAAAATTATTCTTGTAATGTTTTTAAATCTAAAAATGTTTATGTATTTTCTTCTTTGATAAATGAAAATGTATATGCACTTGATTTGTCTTCTTTAGCCAAGAAAAATGTTACTTTTTAAATGCTTTTCATAAAGAATCTTGGTTATGGAACAGGAGATTAGGACACTACAATATATACTCACTTAGAAAACATACTAGGAAGAACATAGTTAGACATCTACCTAAACATAAATTCCGAACTGAAAAAGTTTATAATCCCTGTCAAAACGGAAAGCTAGATAATATTTCATTCAAGTCAAATAAAGAAGATTCAACTTCTCAACCTCTCGAGTTGGTTCACATGGATTTTTCTGAACCTTCTAGAGTTTCTAGTTTAAATGGTAAACACTCTATCTATGTCTTAGTAGATGACTTTTCTTGATATAATTGGGTATAATTATTATCTCACAAAATTGAAGCTTATTCTTACTTTATTAAATACTCCAAGTCTATAGAAAACCTTAGTGGACTTAAAATTATGACATTGAGAAGTGATCATGGCCGTGAGTTTGAAAATCATGAGTTTGAATCTTATTTCTCACACTATGGATATCGTCACAATTTCTCTGCCCCTAGAACACCTCAATAGAATGGTGTAGTAAAAATGAGAAATATAACCCTTCTAGAGATTGTAAGAAAAATGCTTAATGAGTATGACCTACCAATTTAATTTTGGGCTGAAGCTATAAATACAGCATGTTATGTTATCAATAGAGTCTCAATCAGAACTATCCTCAAGAATACCCCTTATGAGTTGTAGAACAATAGGAAACCTAAGCATAGTTACATTATAGTCTTTGGCTGCAAGGTTTTTATTCTTAAAACTAAGGATAATCTTGGCCGGTTTTCACCTAAAAGTGATGATGTAATTTTTCATGGATATTCTATAACTAGAAAAGCCTATAGAGTTTTCAATAAGATAACCAAATGTGCAGAAGAATCTGTTCATATCAAGGTTGATGAAACTAATCCACATGAACATAAGCCATCTCTTGAAAATCTTGAAGAAGATTTTTCTTTTCTGGGCCTTAATTATAAAACCAAAGAACCTATTGTAAAGACATCTAGTTCTGGACATATTCAAGAATCTACTTCTATATAACCCGGAAACAGTGAAGAAACTAAAATTTCTTTTCCTACCTTTACCAGATCAACTAGGATTCTAAAGAATCATCCTTTAGATGCTGTTGTTAGTAATCTTGATAGAGGGACACATACTAGATCTTCATTAAGAAATCAGGATGTACATCAATACTTTCTTTCAAAGTTTGATCCTAAAAATATCAATGATGCAATCAATGATGAATTTTGGGTAATGGATATTCAAGAAGAATTAAATCAATATGAAAGAAACAAAGTTTGGGAATTAGTTGACAGACCTATGGAAAGTTTGACCATAGGCACTAAAAGGGTTTTTAGAAACAAAGTTGATGAGTCTGGAAATATAGATAGAAACAAAGCTAGGATTGTTTCTCAAGGCTATTGTCAAGAGGAAGGTATAGATTATAATGAAACCATTTCCCATGTAGCTAGATTAGAATCTATTATGATCTTACTGGCCTATGCTGCTCATCTAAATTTCAAATTATATCAAATGGATGTAAAAAGAGAATTTCTAAATGGTTTTATAATTGAAGATGTTTTTTGTTGAACAACCACCTGGATTTATTAATCCCCATTTCCAAAATTGATTTCCCAAGCTATCTAAAGCTTTTTATGGTTTAAAACAAACTCTAATAGCTTGTTATGAAAGACTTAGTAATTTTCTTATTTCAAAATATTTCACTTAAGGGATTGTTGATCCAAATATTTTTATTAAAATAATTTCTAAATATGTTTTGATAGTAAAAATCTATGTTGATGATATTATTTTTGGATCTTCCAAACATTCTTTATGTACTGATTTTTTAAAAAGTATGCAAAATGAATTCAAAATTAGTTTAATGGGAGAACTCAAATATTTTCTTGGATTTCATGTTTTTCAAAATGAAAATGGTATTTTTCGAATCAATTTAAGTATACAAATAATCTTTAAAAACGTTTTGTCTTAGATAGTATTAAGGAAAGTGATACTCCTATGAGTACAGTCTGTAAATCGGATGCAGATGAAACTGGAAAACTAGTGGACCAAAGAAATTACAGAGGTATGATTGAAAGCTTACATTATCTTACAGCTAGTTGAATAGATATTATGTTTAGTGTGTGAATGTGTGCAAGATTTAAAAATAATCCTAATGAATCACACTTGCTTGATGTTAAAAGAATTTTTAATTATCTTAAACATACTGTACATTTGGGTTTGTTTTATCCAAAAGGACAATATTTTGAATTAATGAGTTATTCAGATGCTGACTTTTCTGGTTGCAAGTTAGATAGAAAAAGAAAATCTGGAACATGTCATTTATTGGGAAAATCCATAGTATCATGGTGTAGTATGAAACAGAATTTAGTATCTTTATCTACTGCCGAAGGAGAGTATATAGCTACTGGTAGTTGTTGTGCACAAATTCTGTGGATGTAGCACACTCTTTTGGACTATGGATATGATTTTAAGCATGTTTCAATTAATTGTGATAACACTAGTGCAATTACTTTCTCTAAGAACCTAGTGTCTCACTATAGGACCAAACACATTGATGTAAGGCACCATTTCTTAAGAGATAATTTCCAAAAAGGTGATATTACTCTTGAATTTATAGGTACTGAACATCAATTAGCAGATGTTTTCACCGAACCTTTATGCTCGAAAAGGCTAAGTTACATTAGACATGAGTTAGGAACGATTAACCTTGATCGGTAGATACCTCACCGATGTGATACCTCACTGATGTACCTCACCGATGTGATAACTCACCGATGTACCTCACTGAAGTGATACCTCACCGATGTACCTCACCGATGTGATACCTCACCAATGTACCTCAATGATATGAATCCTTAGCGTTGTAAATTCTCACCGATATACCCTATTGATAAATGTGTGTTCTTTTAAACTTCTGTCTGCCGGTAGAATATGTATTATTTATACTTATGATATTTTAATTATTTATTTTATGATTCCAAAAAGAAAAAACTAAGCCTTAATCAATTTTTCGATCCATGTAAAACCCTTTTCCCTCAAGCCTTAGCTCTTGAATCTCTTAAAAACATTATGTTTCTCAAACCAGAAATGGAAAAAACCAAAATTCCCTCTGTCAGAGATGATGTTGATAAGACGAATGTGAAGAAGTAGAAGACAGATCAAGAATTAAGTAGCAGTGTCGGTAGAAGAAGGTCAGTAAGGCGACTAGTGAACCCCCATTTATGGAATAGAGTTATTGTGATCGAAAAAGAGATGTGCGTGGAATGGATGGTGTGTAGTAACTTTTTAGTTCTCAAGGTGCTGGATGGTCAGAAGTGGGTAGAATGATTCTTGAACAACAATGTCCCATACTATCTGAAGATGGTGAAATGGTTCTATGAGTTTTTATTCTTTGAGAAATCAGAAGATAAGAACCGAATGATTTTCTTTTGTGAATGGAAAGGAGATATCTTTTTCATCCATTGAGTGGGATGAATTCCTAATGGTTTCACATGAAGGTGTTCCAAGATATTTCTCAAGATCAGTACCCCCTACAAGTGACATATTTGATTATGAGTCTACTTTAGAGGAGCTCTCCATTAGTGGAAAGCAAAGACAGGTGGTGGCTGCTGAAATGGATGGAGAGAACAGATTGTTGTTCAAGTTTGATCAGCATGTTTTAATAACAAGAAGAGGGGACTTTGAGAATTTAAGATATCAGGATATCTTTTTGTTACATCTTTTGAGACATGGTGTGAATGTGAATATGTGCAGGATGTTGACGATTCAAATGGAGTATATGATTAGAACAAAGTAAAAACCAATGGCTTATTCTTTTCCAAGTTGATCTTAGTGATGATCAAAGTGAAAGGGGTTGCTGAGTCTCAGGATGAGACAGTGGTATTGAAGAATAATTATTGTACCACAAGAATAGTTTGAAAATACATGAAGATAAACTAGAATACATAGAGAATAGAATGGTTTAATGATGACAAGAATCTATATGATAAGTTCAATCTGGTGGATCATCCTTCGAGGCCTAAGTATTTGAGGGATCCAGGTCTAGGACCTGATGAAGAAGAACCTGATTACAGTGATGAGACTAATGAAGAGGAGACTTCTATAGATGATGGAAGGGATCTGGACTTGCCCCCCATGTCATGTTTCTGAAATTATATCTTCAGGAAAGGAAACTTTTCAACAAGAAGAAACAGTTGTTGATGAGGATGACCAGCCAGCTCCTGAGAATGGAGAATAAATAGAGAATGAATCTGAAGCCTCTGATTCTGTCTGTTTAAGTTCGAGTCCATTGATTGGATGCTCAGTTGTGCCTGTTAAGGATGTAGTGGGTGAGATGGAAGGACCATTACCTATTCCAGAGGAGCCTATTTCTGTTTCAGATATGGAATTGACTATAGAAGACTCTTCTGAGGATGAAATACCTACTGAAAATGTTGTTGTTGTACAAGAATATACACAATTTGAGAGGGAGAATCCAATCAGGTTTGGCTGTGTTTCAGTGGCAGTTGAAATTGATGATTGGTCAAAAGACACATGTTTTGTGGTTTTTGGTTTAGACTATATAGACTCTCATAATGAGGCATCCCTAAATTGACAAAATATCAATTATGATCTTCAGACTGAGATCTTACATGAAGATGTGTTCAGAATGCCTGATCTGGATAAGCTAATGTCTGATCTCAAAATTAGTTTTCTGGAAGAAATAAGTAAAATGGGAGCTTCACTGGTGTCATCAATTCAATCGATTATGAATGATTTAGTGACCAGTATAGTATCTGAAAGAGCACCTTTTGCGGTTCCACCTACTGACATGATCACCAAGGACGATCTTGAATCCTTTAAGAATGAGATAAAAGAGTCTTTAGTGCTTCTGTTGCTGAATTGAAGCACTTCTTTGTTCAAGAAATGAGATATTTGGAAAAGTCTTTTGAACTCTCTCTTGGCTATAATGTCTCTACCATTGTGGCAGAAATAGTGGATGAAGTTACAGATTTCTAGGCTTAACTATCAAGACTCGCAAAGGATGCGGATGTTCTAAAGAAATATGTTACCTCTTTAGAATCTTATATGAGTTCTAGATCTCAAGAAGAGAAGGATTTAGCTTATGTCAAAAATCTTGTGAGACAAATGGTATCAGTCTTCGACAGTTTTAAAACCTCCATGAAAGATCATGTCAACACCCAAGATTCCCAAGTGAAAAATCTTATCAGGGGGTGGCCAAAAACATTAATGAAACAATAACATTTTTTATTGGTTATATTACATCCAGACATTCATTGGATTTGGATCAGATTAGAGCTGTGATGAAGGAGGAGCTTGGTTCCGCATCAACAAGTGGATCTGTGGACTCATCCAATCTAACAAATGTGGTGACTTATACTTGAGATTCAGCTGGAGAAATAATGAAGATAGTCCAAGACTATATGAGAGAAGCTTCTGCCTCTCAGAAATAGTTGAAAGACAAGGTAGACTTCTATTTCCATAGGGTTTATACCAAATATCAGCTCAATAAATATTTGAAGATTATGTTAGAAAACATGAAGCTACCTCCTGTCAATCAAGCCTTCAGAGAACAAGTCAGCAAGCTCATAGAGTCAACCCCTGGATTGGACAATTTTATGGAGAACAAGGATGATTTCATATCTGCTATGGTGAGAGGAGGTGGAATCATTATGGATTTCCAAAATATTTTTTTTCCATTCTTGCATATCGATTCTAGGATAGTGATTATACTTCCAGCTTTACCAGCCTCTGCCTCTACAACTTCTAATGTTCAGATGACTCATGTCCAAGACATTAGAAATATTACTCTGATGTTCACTCAGAGAGCTACACAGTACAGACCCGGAACAGTTTCAATAGCTCCACCACCTCTGATCATCTCTGAAGTTCCTAAGACTTCACCTATATCCACC
This sequence comes from Viscum album, assembly GCA_963277665.1. Classification (NCBI taxonomy): domain Eukaryota; kingdom Viridiplantae; phylum Streptophyta; class Magnoliopsida; order Santalales; family Viscaceae; genus Viscum; species Viscum album. The sequence continues at coordinate 1,578,850,222 of OY728150.1, read as the reverse complement.
TCACTTGAATCTTCTTCTGATCCCTAGTGGAAATCTCATGCTGATGATGCGGATTGATCAGTGGATAGAATTTTTTGATAGGAATCACCAATATTTCTTTTTGTATATCTTTGTATCCGTTTACTCCAATAAATATATATGTGATGTTATTTTATTTTACCATCTATTTCTTCTCTTTTCCTGTGTTTTTACATCTTTTCCCACTTTTTGATTATCACAAAGTGGGAGAAATATTGTCTAAGGGAAACATATCTGGGAATAATAACTTTTATGAGAAAGGGGAGAAATATTGTCTAAAGGAAACATATCTGGGAATAATAACTTTTATGAGATAGGGAGAGAAATTTATGAGTTTAATTCATTTCTCTCTAATACATTTGTTTCAAATTTTATCTTTGATATATATGCTTCATGATATATGGTTTTCTCTGATACAATTCGATCAATCGCACTATCCTCGGATACATTCCTAATTATTTCGAGACAATAATATCATAAGTTAATATCATAAGTTGTGATTATCAAAAATGGGGAGATTGTTGACCTCAACTGTTTTGATAATCCCAATTATGCTTTTACATGATTTCATAATCCCAACTAATATGTATCTATATATTATTTCTTTCAATCTATGATCAAGTTGATAATTATATTAAAATACTCTTTGGAATATGTTAATCAATGTTTATCTATGTTTATATGGCTCCCAAAATAAATCTAACTCAATAGGATATGTTTTACATAAAACATACAAGTGTTATGTCACTGATATGCCTATAGATATTGATACAGATCTACCGGTACTTATTCTACATATGTATAGTCACCGATAAGCAAAGATCACTGATACATAGAGCTATTGGTATGTGTAAGTCCACCAGTAATCACATGTCACCGATAGATCAAGCCACCGATACAGACAGCTATCGATTGAGGCTGAGCTAGCGATAGAATAAGTCTACCGATATACACTTCACTGGTACAGAACAGAGCTACCAGTATGCACAAGCTACAGATACAAGGTTTATTGATAAATAGTTACCGATACAAAAAGAGACACTGAAACAAGCGATCTACCGATAGACCAAGAGCTACTGATAGAGGGAGTCACCGGTATATAAAGCTACTGATACACATAGTAAAAGCTACTGATACCAATAGATACCAGTACAAGTACAAAGAGCTACAGATAGGAGTTCACTGCTATATAAAGTCCACCGTTACACTTATACCGATACAAGGATATAAATGAAAGACTGGTCAGTTAGAATCTATACTCTTAATATTATTTTTTTATTAAGAAATGGTAATATTTGATGATTTTAATGGAATTAATGTTATTTAATGATAGTTTTTGGCATGTCAGGGAACCATACCACATATCTATAAAAAGGTAAACATACTCATTGTACGGAGCTGAATGCTATAAGAGGAAGGACAAAGGTCGGGCATAAACTTGGTGTGAAGTGTAGTAAAGCAAGGGCTGAATAGCGTTGGAAAGTGGTTCATTCACATAGATGATAAAGGCTACATTCATACTGGAAGAACAATGGACATACAAGAATCCATTCATTCAAGAAGAGAACACTGTTCGAACTTCAGTCAAGGAGTGAAGAACAACAATGAGATACTTATACACTCAAGCAGATCAAACTGAAATTAAGAACATGACCCCTGATTTTTAGACAAAAACTAGAGAAGGACTCAGAGCCAATTCTTACAAATAAAAAGTAGTTGAGAGCTACCCTTCAAATCACTAGGGCATTCTAAACTCATATCCACTCTCTTAGTGATTCCTTTATTTAAATTTCAAGTAGTTTGTGTGATCTAAAGTTTATTTACTCACACTGTCTCCTGTGTTAAGTTGAAGGATTTCTAAATCCTCACACAAACCTTTCTTAACACTTTTTCATCCCACTGTGGATAGTGGTAGAGGTCAAGTAGGACCTGGACAACCTGTTTGCTATTGCTATCATTTGTTTTTCAATGTATAAATTTGGTAGCGGTCTTAGAACCTGGACAATTTCTTGTACTATTGTTTACCCCAATCCAGGGTGTGGATAAAATTTATATAAATTGTTTGAGAGGACTATGTCTCAGCTTTAAACTGAACCTCTTGGTTACATCTACTATTCATCTTTCATTAATTTTAATGTATACTATATATTTTATATTCCGCTGCTAATTACTATGAAATACAATTTTTTTAATGTTACATTGATAGTTTAATTAGCAAGTGTTTATACTTATTCTGAATCTGTAAGTTAGTTCCAAAAGTTAATTTAATCTTCTAATTAAATTAACTGAGACCTAATCAATCTTTCATAAACTAATTGAACTTCAAAAATCTGTATAAATTCACTAAATTTTAACTTAGTTTTTAAATTGATAGATTTTGATATAAATATTTTTAACAGAAATTTTAATTGGAACTCAATTCACCCCCTCATGAGTATCCACTATATCCAACACCTAACACATGCATCATGATGTTTGTAGAAGTGTTAATAAAAACTATTTACTTTTCAATGATATAAACATTATGATTTTGGTATCTTTAGAAATAAATAAATAATGTTATATGTGTTCCTAAAATGGTTGGACCTAACCCACCAGTAGTGTCACCTGTGGAACCTTCCGTTATACCAAACATGGGTTCTGACACCATGTTTTGAGACGGTTTCCTATTGTTTATGAAAACAACATTCAGAATTTATGTATTTTGAACTTGGTAAGGGAAAGGGGCTCAAGATAGATAAGTGATCAATGGATAATGGAGAGGAGAGTGGTACTAGGATTATTTCTAGGGGATACTATAGTTTATTGATTTTATTTGGTTACGCATTTACTATGGTTTGGATGGCCACAATGGGATCTGGTTTGTTGATTTTATGAATTAGGTTCCATATGATATTACATACTTATGTTTTTTAATCTAAATTTTTATATTTTTTATATATTATTTGTGCAAGGATATGATACAGAGGGTATAGTCTCCCCATGGTTTGTGCTCGTACCTTCACTACAAGTCAGTGGACTCTTACATAAGGTGAGGCCTATATGAGGTTATATAGATCTACTAAATGGATTAGAATATTTGGGTTGAGGCATTATAAACATCATCAGGATAATGATATTCCACTATATGAATAATTATAAGGATTGAGTATAGTAGAAGATGTGAATAATAATACGAATATAATGTTAGATGATTCAAGGAGAGCGAACATGAAATTAGTTTAACCCCTAGAAAATCCAAAGTATAAAAAATGATAAAATTTAAATTACAAAAAATTAAAATAATAACTTGTTCCACCTAAGAATAATAAGGGTTATTTCTATATAACCATAGAGATGATACGATCACCTAGAAAGAAACACAAAGAAAAAAATTATGTGGGAGATAGGGCGAGATATATATTATTATAAATACTAAAACTATTAAAAATGAAAAACCTAACCTATAAGATTTCATCCATTGAACATTCCAAACCTCCATGTTTATTTTGAAAATATTTTATCAATCATATTGAATGGGTGTTGAGGAACATATTTTTATGAAATAAGTGTGGAAACGTTTCCCACCAATTATCAATTTCATCCTTATATGCTCTTTTGGCACCATGTACTACCAAATATAATAAGGTTATCAAATATAAAATTGTTTGGATATGTATTTTAAATTTTATAAAAAATATTGATTCCCATTAAACACATGTATAAAAAAAATATTCAAATAACTAAAGTAAACATTTGTAGCATGATACACTCTTAAATTCTCTCTACTTTCAGTCACAAACCAATCAGTTCAACGGCTAAATTTTGCCAATAAAATTTATGAAGATATCAAATTTCACATTATCATTATTTAAAATAATGGAAGAAGCTGATTTGGAGTTATTTATCTTATGTTATGATCCATTTATTTAAGATGGTGAATTTTATCGACATAAGGATTTACCAACTTTAATGATTTATTTGGGCCCTATATTTTTACATTCAATACTATGTTTATTTGAATGAAATAAATCCTAATAACCGTGTAATATTTAAAAAATCAAATTTGGAACAATGTATTGAATATAATATAAATAATACGAAAGATATAGTTTTTCCATTAAAATATCAAAACTAATGATATTTTCATTTTTAAGTATTTTTATATTACGAAAGAAATTAAAGGTTTTAATGAGAATTTATGAAATTATGAGATAAATAACAAAATAAATATTGTAAATAACATTTGTAACATTGGAAATATAGGATAATTCAATTCCCAATCACACCCCCCACATCTACATATTTTCACCCCTAGAAAAATATCTAATATCAATACTAAATTCACAAAAAATAATTATATAATCTATAACACCTTTTACCATATAGAATATATTATTTATCATTTATCAAAATGAATTTTCATTCATTTTCTTATATCACATTTATATTTATTCAACCTCAATAATCCATCAATGACCTAATCAAAACATAGCTAACATTGAAATTCATGTCTCTTTTAACACAAAAGAAATTTAATCTAGAGTTATATTTACACGTTTAAATAAATTATCATTATTCTGTAGTAAAATTTCTTATTCCTTCACACCATGAAACATAAATACTATATTTAATAATGAGGTCTTTTTATAGATGATTTTTTTGGCTAAGGGTTAGTGGGTAAACACATTTAAAATATTAATACCAATAAAAGGTGGTTGAACTCTTAATTATAATTCATGAATATTCAAGTGAAACCATAGGAAATTCCTTAATCAATTCCCCTTAAAATATATTCACCAGACTCCTTTTTTTGTCATAGTTCATTATTTAAACATTAAATTCAATCAATGTTTTCATTTTAACTCTCTCACCTTACAACATTATTTTTCAAGGAGGATGACAAGAAAATTAAAATTAATGAATGAATTAAAGTTCATTCACTTCTTTTGTTTGATATATTTGAGTTATAAAAATAACCATAATTAATCATTCAACATCTTATCCATGTTCTTTATCTTAATTTTTACTTTTTTGGAAAATGGAATTTTCAAAATAAAGCCCCAATGATCAAAATTAATCATTAAGGTTTCCTCTCCACTATCTAGAATAGAGATACAGACCTCACAAACCCAAAATAATATAATTCCCTAATAAATAAACAAGAAAATAATTTTCCCTAAACTCTTACTTGAAAAAAGTATCCATGTGAATATAGGTAAGTATAAGTTGGATTTTTATGGTTTCTTAAACTTATAAGTAAATTCATGGATTATAAGGGATAAACAAGGGTTATTTTTAATGATATATCTCAATATAAAAAAATTATTCTAAGTAAGTGACACAATAATATTAATAACTTTTCATAAACTCTAAATATTTATTTGGTAAATAATCACATGTTATAGTTATCATAAGAAATTCTATGTTTTAATAAAACACTATGGAAATATTGAAGAATAAATAAAAAGAGGATTATAATACCTCACATGATGTAAAAAAATTGTATTAGTATTCCATTGATATGGTTTTGAAAAATTAATCAAATACATAAAATTACATTAAATTCACAGTCAAGTAAAATCTTCAGTATCAATAATCATTTAAAAAAAAAATTTTCTCCAAAATAACTCTGTAAAAATAAATTCAAGAGATAAAATAATAATGATATACGAAAAAAAATATAAAACACAGAAAATCCTAACCATATTGACACTCCCCCCCACCAAAATTTTACTTCCATTAATTCTTTCTAGGTAGAATTAAAAGAATAAGGCATCTAAACTATGAAGAAAAAGAGATATAACATAAATTTATTTTGAGGGAATAACCTTGAGTTAATATTTTAAATTATTCTCTCTTTAAAACTATAATAAAAACAAAATAAAATATTGTAAACTAAACTCAACTAATGAAAAACTAAAGATAATGAAATGAAATATAATATTGGGATGAACCAATGGAGGGTCCTGTGTTTTTGTAATCTATAGTCGGATGGTGAATAATTTATCCCTAATATGCTTGTGGGTAGGGTTTCTTTCTGAATAGCTACTACATGATATTTTTAATGATGTCCACCGGTGTACTCTGAGAGTGGGAACCGCGAATGTAAATTATAAGAAACATACCAACCCCTAATAAAGAACAAAGAGAGAAATGAAAATTCAAATAGGGAGGTAGGATATGGTTAAGATGATCCTTGTCAACTTTTGTGGTGATTTACTCTATTTGATGTGAAATTTGATATAGATAAGGTATTTACATCACCATAGGCTCTCTAAGATCTTCTTTTAATTCTTGTCCAATTTCATGGCAAGTACTATTATAGAAAAATGTAAAAAAATTGTATAGTGGAGGTCATTTTTTATTTTAGCATCAAAAAAATAGAATAAATTATATTCTCAAAAAATGTGTATCCTTCATAATTTTTAACTTAAATATCTTCCTCATTATGTAAATAAATTGATCTTCATCTATGGGATATGTCATAAGATTCTACATTTTTTCATTAAATGATTTTATATCTAAAAAAGTTTCAAATTCAACTAAAAAAATGGTCAATGGAATTGATTTATTATTTTATAGGTGTGTGAGATCAAATGAAATTTTTGTTTCTTCTAAATAAACCTAATAATTATATAAAATATATTTGATATCCAATACTCAAAATCAATCGGTATGTAAAGGTGAATGTACTCCTTTGATATTTACATTAAATAAAACTAAATTAAATCCACACACTTATTCACACTGAAATGGTTCATTAATTGAAAAAGTGGGTGGGATATGCATTTCTTTTTATTAATACATTTTTTTAATACTTTCAATAAATTTTAAAGAAGTTACAATTAAATTCTAACAAGTTCATGAATTTAAAATTTTGATTGAACTTTTTGAGTTAATGAGCCTTACCTTTTGTCCTAACATTATTGGTGAACATGTTAATCATACGAGTAATCACTATGATAATCCATATTTGACCTAAATTGTTCTTTTAGTTTTTAGATTTTATACAAATATATTCATATATATATATATAACAAAAAATGTGTGTGAAATCTAATTAAATCCCCAAAAATGGTTCCAAATTTATTAATGTATTTTTCATGAATCTATTTCAGCATTTTTATACTATAAATGCACCACTGTGGTGTACCCTAGGTCAATCTCTTGATTGGGCCATTCGAACAAACTTTTCTTCTATATTAACTATTTATATATAACTAAAATACTTCTAAAAATATTAAAATAGTATGGTTTTGAAATGAAAAAGATATATATATATATATGGATTCATACAAAATAGAAAGGCTTTAATTTGAAACAAGTTGTTGTTCTCAAGATTTCATTGTGATTTTATCATTGTTATTTAAAAATGATTTAATTATCATTATTCTACTCAATCTTGATATCAGTACCTATCACTATACACCCTCATGTTCTATTGTTGATTATCCTACTCGGATACCCCTTCATGTAGAAAAATATATATTATATAAATAATGTAATTCTAATACACCCTATGCAGTATTATTATTATTACAGAGAATAGAAAATATGAACCTGAAGAAGAAGACGTTAGGTAAGATGAAATGATACCGAATAAGAAATCTTTTTAACCAAGAATGTATTATTATAATAAAGAAAATAAAATAATTACAAAACAACCAAATAAATGACTCATGGTTACCCCCCTCAAAATATCTTCCGTTAATTCTCCATATGCTTAGAGATGGGAGGATCAATGTAAAGGAAACCAAAAATTGGTAAGAGAGTGAGATATTAAAATATTATTATAAATATTTAAACTATTAAAATTGAAAATCGTATCAAATTATAAATCCCCCTTGGATGTACCAATCCTCCCTTATTCTTATGAAAAATTCGATTTGACCCCCTGAATGGAAGTGGAGGCACTTATTTATAATAGGTGTGGAATATTTTCCATGTAATTCATTCTTTCAATTTTGAATTCATTTTGACACCATATAACACCTAATATTAGAACATGATAAAATATAATTTTTTTATATATGTATTATATTTGTTACAACAAAATTTTACGTCCATTAGACACTTTTTTGAAAAAGATATATTTGAATTACTAAAGTAATATTTTCTATCCTGATAGATTATTTGTTTCTCTCTACTTGAATACATCAACCAGTAACATTAAGAATCAAACATTTTCATGACATTTTATAGAGGTATGATCCATCAATTTATATTTAATTTCTAAATTTGACCATCCCATTTGGATACATTTATCTATTTTTACGGCCTATTTACATAATGTTGGTAAATTTTATCCCCCAAGGGTTTCCCAAATTGCATTCTTCATTTTGGCCATATATAGTTGAATTCAATACGAGGTCAAGCAGAATGATATGAAATACAATAAAAATATAATCCTAGAAAATAATTTTTCAATTTCAATCAGTTTAGTAAATGTAAATAAAAAATAAAAACCTGATATTTTTCCCATGAAAATATCGAAAACTCTGAATTTTATATTTTTAATGTTCTTTTATAAATAGAGTTCAAAAAACTGGTTGAATAGAAAATTTTCAAATTATTTGACATTAAACCATGCGATATTTTTAAATCACTTATGTAAATGTTATAATATATCATAATTCATTATTTAATCAGTACTCTACCACTACTTCTGTATGGTTTCTCCATACATCACACATTAATGTACCCCCACCACACCTAATAGTTCAAATCTGGCAATGAGATAAATAAAATAAAAATATAAAGTTAATACATTTCACAATGAAAATAAATTGTGGTTACAATTTTTAATATTGTTATATAAATATAGCTGAGTTAGGTTTACCAGTGGTTTCTTATGGATCCCTATACTATAATGTATCAATATATTTTGTACTGATAGGGGGATCCAATATACACAAATGATGATCAGTATGTTTTGATGAGTATAATATGATATAGAATAATTCATAGGATAATGATCATAAAATATTAGAGTTATTAGAGACGTAGAAAATGGGGGTGACATAGACGTTGGTGGAAAAGGATAATAGGGTTGAGAAGAAAGATCCATCATAAGATTAAGAAATGGAATATTACAAGAATGGCCTAGTAGATATGGTGGTGATAACATAAGATTAGTAAATATAAATAGTACATTAGGGGAATTATGGTGTGATAAAGTGTTCTAGGTTGAATATCTGGTGAAGGTTTTGAGTGTGATTGGGTCTGAAAAGTGCTTTGAGTATCTCTTATATCCCCATCAAACTATCAAGATTATCACAAATGTTACTAGCCTATACATAGAATAGTTACATCCCAAATGGTAGATATTAATTAAATTTTTTAAAAAAAATAATGTAATATTATTACATGTTATTTAATTAATATATATATAAATATAATACTCTATTCAAAATGGGTGTTATTAGATGAATACCTACCACTCTCATGAGATGTTCATTTTCAAACAATCTCTTCCTATGTATCTATTCTATATTTTTCATTTCCTATATAGGAAAATAAGATATATAATTAATTATAAGTCTATTACTAATGGGTAATACAAACAAGACATAAGAGGTGACATGATGTATTTAAGGTATACCAATTTCCAATCCAAATAATTGATAGGTAGTGACATGACATAATCATGTTATATTTGGTGGAAAGGAAAACAATGAATGGAAGGTTTAATTACATAATTGGCACATAATAATTAGAATGCTAAAAATGTCCCAAGAGAATGAATAATAAATTTAAGGGATTTTATTTTTCTAGTATTTAACAAATTTAATATTCATTTAAAAACCAGTTACATCCTAAACAACATATTAAAAGGTTTATATATAGAATTTATAAAATTAAATATTTAATTTAATTTTAGTTATTGAGTAATAATGATCATATTATCTCATATGGTTTTGAATAAGGTTTATTAAGTCCTACAATATGGGGCAAATTATAGTTAAAAACATCTATAATATTTCATCCCATTCATGTATTAAATTGATAATAAAATAAACATTATTATGAAAACAAAATATATTAGATTACATAATATAAATGTAGTATAAAAAGGACTATTAGATAATATGAAATATCCAATTAATATAATAAGTAAAACTAAATTTAAAATGAAATTGAAATTTAAAAATGATTGAATTATCATATAAAAAAATAAATTCCTTTAAAATATATTATTTACCAATATGATTCCAATTTAATGAAATCCTTAACTTTTATCTAAAGAGATAAGATTATTTGAAAAAATTATCCTAGATATCCCATTTCCATGCTATGAAGTTCCTCAACTAGGGAAAAATTATATGGTATCTATATTATTCTTCCTAAAATATCTCAATCACTCTAATTAGATATAAGAAATATTAATCCCCTTGAGAATCATCGATATAACCCTATCAGAAGAGAAATGTGTAATTATCATAATAATACCCTAATCAAAAATATTATACCATATAAATTATAGCTCAGAATATATTCTATATCAATGACTAAACATATAATAATAATAACCATAAATACCTATATAAATTATAATGAAAACAAAAAACATGTATTCTCTTATAAAATACCACCAATGAAAATTTAATTAGAAGTAGTAATTGTTAATAATATGATGTACATAATTAAAATTATTGAAAACTCTTTAACATAATCATATAATGTATTCCATTCCTCAAAGACTTGGTTCTAATTTATATATGCCCACTAATTAACTCCAATAGTTAGTTTCTTTGTTATTCTGTTTTAGTTACAATATCATTAGGTGTTGTATTACATCATCTAATGGGTTGACAATTTCTTCAATTATCCTATGTGTTTATCTCTATGTTCCATCACAACGAACTATCATTTTATAGAAACACACAATTTGTGTCATCCGATAAACTTATTAACACATTAGAACATTTATTTGGAAAATACAATTTTCATATAAAGAAACACCAATAGTATCCTTAATTGTTAATCAAATACATCATGCATGTATTTCGATTTCCAAAAAAGTATATGAAAGTGGTATTTGACCAAACAATATGCCTATTTTAAAATCACGGTACTTAAATTTAACGAGGAAAGTTTGATTAGAATATAATAGATATATTACAAATATATATTGGCAATCTCTACACCTCTTCCTTAGACTCTCCCCCTTTGAAATATAAATAATTAAATTATTTAGGTCCTCATAACTGTCACCATTTTTTATTCCAAAAGAATCAGAAATGTGAAACATGTTCCATAAGAAGGTAAAAGTAAAAAATGTTAAAAAACTTTATTCACGAAATTTTACTCTCTTTATTGTTTGATGGTTTAATTTCTAATAAAAACACCTCTTTTTTTATAATAATTTAGATAAAAAAATTTCCAATGAGGTTATTAATACTCTCCCCCTGAGGATTCACATTTCTCCCATTTAAAAAAGTATACATAAAATAAACTCCCCTTAGGTGGGGAAAAGATAATGTCTTATAAATCCTCCCCCTTTATATAATGTATAAAACAAAATATTATGGAAATGTAAAACTCTATTTAGTGTTTAGTAGTCTCCGGCAATATATTTTTATACCTTCTATTTTTTTTAAAGATATCGTGAAAAAGTGTTCTTTACTTATATTTAGAAATTATACCTCAATTAAAAACAACATTCCCAAAACTCTTTGGATACATAGTCAATAATTAAGTCATTTATCAATAGTAGTTAGAGTATTCAACATAATATTGTTCATTTAGCAGTAAAAAAGTAAATACTAGAAAATAAGAATCCTTATAGCTTTTGATGAATCTACATTCTGGGTATAGCATCAGAATGATGAAATTCTCCCTTTGAGACACAACATAAATATACACTTTTATTGTAAAAAAATATTTCCTCATACAAAAAATAAGTGTTAGGATATATAATGAAATTTTTTATCTATATAGTTCTCCATTTAATCAAAAAATCTCTCCCTCCATCATTAGATACTTTCATGGATCATATATATTTAGATAAATATCCTAGGAAAAAATATTTTTGAATAAATTTAAATAATTAAAAAATCTTCCATTTAGTAAGGAATAAGTCAGATAATCTATTTAAATGGAATAAGTCAAATACATGATTTTTAAAATAAAATAATACCTACGCTATATAATGTAGAATTATATTATTAGATTTTACAAATTTTATCCTTTTAAGTATAACAAACAGATTTTGTTAGTATCATAAAATGATATTATAATATTTTATAAATATATTAATGTTATGTATAAGAGAATATTTAAAGGAAAATTTCATTTACCAAAATTTATGATGAATCATTTAGTGACACTTGACCATATGTGTGTTTGGAATTTTGGTGTAATTTTGAACATTTTGTTTCGTAGAAGAGCCATATTTTAATCTAAGGTTAAAGAGAGAATTATTTGGAATGGAGAATCCTAAATGTGGTATTTTGGACATGGATTTTGTCTCATAAGGGATAATGTGTGATTAAAGATGCATAATAATGAGTCTAGAGTGGTAAGAGGTGCATCATTTAGCCATTTTATAGCTGGTGGAAGGACATCATCTAACTGGTGGCCTGGGCAATAGAAGCTACATCCCTAGAAGTGAAACTGGCTATCTTGTGGGTGCCGAAATGGTGTTGTAACAACTACGTAACTAGTATCTATATAATTTTATTTTTAATTGGATCATTCAACCATTTTTCCTACAGTTTATGAGGGAGAGACACCCTCATTTCCCCTTATTTTCAAGTGAACAACCATAAGGATCCCCCTATTCTCCTCTTGTTCATTCTGATGAGATGATATTTGGATTTAGGGCTTTATATTTATTTCACCGAGAAAATGTGAAATAACTTGAATAATTCATTATATTTAAGTGACTTATCTAAAAGAAATCTTGGGATGACTTTTTCCAACAATTGATGATTATTTCATCAAAACTACAACATTAAATGGTTTTATTTAATGTTTTTTCAATGAAATTATATTTAATTAATTGTATAAATGGTTCTATTGCTTTGTGGTTTGGTCCGGGTTAGTACAGGGGGTCTGATGCATGCCTCGCATGGCTAGTAAGTCTTGGTTCTAGTGAAATACGTTGAACCAATTTTTATCTCCTAATATTCCCATTTTAAATTAAATTTTTAAATTAAATATATTTTATATAATTAATAGTTTTGAGCTTTTTGGCATGAGTAAGGAACATGGTTGGTGACGTGAGATGGGATCTGGCATGGATGGATCTTAATGAGCCTTGGTATCTAGAACAATCCTTTTTAAATTAATTTTAAAGCATCAAATAATGGTAGTGGTATTTCTTACTTACCATTATGGTTTATGTGTTTTCTTATGTGTAATTTAGAGCTTTTAGTTTCATTTTTTGGGTGAAAACCCATATTTAATTGAATTTTACTAATTAAATGCTTCAATAAATTTAAAGGAAAATTTTATCTTATATTGAAATATTTATTTAATTAAATCGAGCCTTGTAAAATTATTGATAATAAAGGGTCAAGAATTACCCTGGTCCACGTTCTTTTTTCCCATTCACCAGTGTCTCTAGGTGTGAATAATTAGTAATTAGTAGGCCTTCTGACTTCATGAGAGGTGATCCATGACCAAATTGAACTTATTAGGACATTCATTGGGGATTGAGACACCTCCAAGATGGTGGTTATGGTGTAATTAGATATCACATGTATCGTAGGCCTTAAAATATCACTTTTTTTTATTTCAAGCTTTGGGGCCTCATTAGGACGTTCACAGGGTGACTAATCAACCCCTATTATGATATGGTTGTCTAAGGTGGGAAGACATGAGCAGTGTTGGGGTGGGTTGACTAAGAAAATCAACCTAGAATGACCAAAGTCATTGAAATAGTTTTTGTTACATCTACTCAAACCTTTCTAGTATAGTAAATCCTTTGATTGGCCATGGGTCCATTATGCGCTTATGATATTGATGAGAGATATAATATCCCTGAGTGATAGGGGTATACCTATGAAACCAGATTGAGACCAAGGATGCCAAGTGGAGTGCCTCCAATTTTATTGACTAAGGGGAACCTAGTGGGTACTGAGTGATAACCAACCCTGGTCAAGTGTATGTGAGATGTGTAGTGGAAATTGTGGGTGTTTCATGATACCTAAGTCATTTGGAAATCACAACATTTTTTTGATGTGGTATGACTATGGTAAGTTATGAATATAGATGTCACCTTAGAAACCTATTTATGTTTTGATCCTAGAGGGATATGGATGATTATAAGGGAATGTTTATAGGTGGCCTATTTTCATTTTTAATTACTCGTTCTTAGTTCCCTACGATGATGAATTCCCTAGGTATTGGTTTTCATTTTCAAGTAATTTTTCATTCCCTAGGGATGAGTATATTATCCATGATTCCCATTATGCCATGGGGATTGGTATATTACCCCCAATTTCTTGATCCCACGTGCCACTTGGATCAAAATATTACATTAGTTGTCATGTGCTATCTAGACGATCTGTGGATGGGTATATATCTCATAGATGTTATTGTACATGATGTGATTGATTTTTTCAATGGGGATGGGTATATTACACCCCATTGGTGGATCTTTTATTCCATGGGGATGTGTATATTTTCCCCATATGATATTGTGTCCAATGAGGTCAATTTTTTCCATAATGATAGATATATTACCCCTTATTGGGTGATCCGACATGTCTTGAGGGTGGGTATATTAATCCCAATAGGCCTATGCTCTTTGGTTTTCCTAGGATTTCCAAAGGATTGAGTATAGGTACATATTGGTAGGAATGATCATTATGATGTACTCAGAGACACCCCATCACCAGCAAAAGTAGGTATGGTAGATTGGGGTCATGAACCCATGAAAAAAAATAATGGTACATGGGTTGGCATGGTCCATGTGACATGCTCTTAGATATTCCAGTAGTGGGTTAAAATATTAATTGCTCGAAGTTTTAATATTTATTTCTAGTATATTTTTGTTTATTATATGCCTGTAAATTGCAGATATCATTTCATTACCATTTATGTATATGTTCTTTTTGGTGGTTCCCTTCTATGTTTTATACTCAAACCCTACTAGGGAGGTCATGGTACTTGGGTACCAAAGCAGATATACACTTGTTGCATTCATTTTTTCGGTTTAGAATCAGTGGTAGCATGGTCAAGATGAATAGATTGAACAACTTCAGGTGGTTGGGATAAGCATATGGCATGAAGTGAAAATGGATCCTCAATGTATTTTTTATTATATTATTTATTCATATGTGTATGTGATTGGCCCAATGGTATATAATTCTTATTACACAACGGTATTATTCCTTGTCATTTTATTATTGATGATTATTATTTTTTATTTTCTTTCTCATACTCTAATGGATGTTTTCTATTATTGTATTATTTTTTGTCAATTATGTATAGTTTCACACTCTAATCGAGGGGGTATAGTCTCCAAATAGTAAAACCTTATACCCCTTTTACTGGTTATCATCCTCTGGGATATAAAGAGGTGCACCTAATGTCACATAGTAAACTCAATCCAGGTACTCTTCCAATTTATTTATGTTAGGGATGTTACAAAGTTGTATGATAGATTGTTTTATTTTATTCTTATTATTTCAAGGTTTGAGAGAATATATTTATAGTGTTATGTCTGGAATTGTTATATAACTCGAAATGGTGCATCACAAACACCTTTCATAGTGGATGACTAGGTTTCCAATGGTATGTGATTGATTTTTTTAGTTAAATTTTTTTGGTTGTTATGATTTTGAACTAGTGTGATACACATGATGTTTTATATTTATGATTTATGAGTTATTAGATTTTAGATCATGGAATATTGGAAATAATTCAGTGATTTGATTTGGTTTTTATCATATAGTTGTATGAGGTATATCATGCATCATACAACGAACATAGGATCTACATGATATATAGGACTTATAGTATGTGATTTCATTGACAAATGAGGTTCAATTTTCTGATGTTTAGAAAACATATCATATTTTTTCTTATTTATGTACTTTATGGTATTTTTCTCATATAGGATGACTTGTACATATGTTTCCTTCTGATGGATGGTTATGTTTATCCATGATGATGAATTCGATAGTATTGATGATGAACTAATCCCTCAAGGAGTGGAATTGCAGTGTCCCATAGAAAGACAACCACGTAATTTGAAGCTTTAGTAGTAGGCCCCTTTGGGGTGGTTATTATTAAAAAAAATTTACTAAAAGTTTCAATAAAAACCTATATTGTGCTTTACCGTATAGATTCAAATGAAATTATACTTAACTAAATCTCATGGCTATAGTATCTTGAAATAGGTCCTATCGGGAAATGTCGTGGTATTATAGATTTTTTTTATAATCTTATTATTTCAAAAACCATTAGACTTGACATATAAGATTATCTTGGGACTTGTGATGGAACTTGAACTGGTGAATCATGAACACCATTCTCGGTGGATGTCTAGGTTTCCAATGGTATGGGATTGATCTTCCTGGTTACCATATTTATGGTTATTATGATTTTCAACTTTTCTGGTACAAAATATGGTGTAGAGTTATGATTTATGAGTTATTAGAGATTGTATCTTTGAATGGTTGAAAGAATTTGATTATTGGATTTGGATTTTAGTTAATAGAGGTAATAGGTGTATCATGAGTCATATCAGCCATGGAAAAATCACATGATATATAGGAATTTTGGTATGTGACTTGATAGATGATAGAGGTTTATTTTTTTAAATTCTAGAAATATTCTCATATAGTTATTCCATATTTACATACTATGGGGAATTCTACTCAGATAGGTTGACATATACATATGTTTCCTTCTGATGGATGGTTATGTTAATCCTTGATGATGAATTTGATAGTAATGATGATGATACATCCCCTCAAAGATTGGACTTTTAGTGACCTTTAGTTGGACAACCTAGGCATTTGAGGCCCTATTATTAAGCCCCTTTTAGGTGGTTGTTATTCAATTTTGGTTTCAAAAATTGTTAATAAAAACCTATATGGTGCTTTCCCATATAGCTTGGAATGAAATTCTACTTAATTAAATCATCTGTCTATAGTTTCTCAAAAAAGACTATCTACGGAAATGTCATTGTTCTTATAACTTTGGATAGATGAGATGGTGATTCTTAATGGGCAGTCATAAATGAGGATTCCTGATGAGGATCAATGTTACAACCCAAAAAATATAAATATTAAATCAGTTTCATACCTTATTATGTTATGACATAGAGTCGGTGGTCTGTACGTACCCATGCGTAATGTTTCCATTTTTTAATGAACATGAATAAAATAATTAAGTATAACATGAATATAGGAAAAATAAAATAAATAATAAAATTTAATGAGGTTACTAATAACGTAAATAATTAACAAATTTTATTATTCCTGAATATAAAGAATGTATTTTATAATTCAGACTTGAGGTAAGGGATATTTTATATTAAAACCTAGTTTTAAATATTTTAAACATTTAATTTATAAATATTATTTCTCCATATTCTTAAACATCAGTTTATATGTATTTATATTTACAAAAAAAATAAAGGTAATTTTATGTCTAATTTAATTTTCTTTCAATGGGGTTTTAAGTGAATCTTTTTACATATTTTTTGTGAATCTTTTTTATTTTATTTAATAAAGGAAAAAGGAATGTTCTATTTTAATGTATATTGAGACAACATATTTTCCATCCCCCATACCCATTATTTGATATTTAATTTTTTTAAAAATATTCCATGTATTTTTGAAGGATATATATTTTTTCCCTTTTTTTAGTTTTAAAAATTGGGTTTTAAAAGAATGGGATATATAAATATCTAAACATGTTTTCATATGGTTTAAAAATTAATCTTCTATGAGTTTAATGATGAAAATTAAATGTTATATTTGTCTGGTGAATTTTACAATGTCCCAAACCCATTTCTCATCTGATTTTCCGAACCCAGTTTCCCACATGGCCTGAAGAATGCCTCCCCATATTCCATAAAATGTCAGTAAGTAGTGAGGGCCTAGGGTGTGTATGTGGGAAGACTATGCCATCAGGTTAGAGTAGAAAATATTGGAGGTAATTGACTAATAAATAGTGTAAGAATAATAATAAACATGTAAGAGGAAGTAAGAATACACATTATTGGAATAAATAATAAAATCGAGATCTATAAACGATATCAAATAATAAATGATGATCCATTCTCTCTAAAAAAAGAAGAAATGAATAATTATTTTTTTTAAATCAATACAATACATGTTATTCAAAAGAATTATAATGATGAAATAACTATCTAGAATCCTGATCTCTAACTCATTAATCTTCTACCAAGCTCTCATCCTAAATCAAGAAAAAGAATCATGTATCCAAAGTAGGATGCATCCCCTTTTCCTCATTTATGATCATATAGTATGTTTGGGTACCAATAGTGGCACAGATAAAGTGTGAGATAAATCTCAGTATCCCACCACAAATGGAATCTAAAAAAATATAGTCTATGAAAATAAACTAAATAATGAAAATGTATATGAAAGTAAAGTAGTACAAAAAAACACATACCTTACTCAACATTATCATGTGTCCAAACATGCAACATTTTAATTTATTGATTTAAGTTAAGTTTTTAATAACGTGATCATATATAAAAGGTATCTGTAGTGTTGTAATATAATGTAATAATAACAAAGAATCCTAGGTGTATCCAAGGAATCCATGGCTTTATGGGTCAAGACAATTAATATTGTCTGCATATAATGGGTCTGAGTGTATATCAAGGGTCATGCCAAAGGAACTCGATAATAAATAATTCTAATTGAGTCCATGTAGATCGTTCATAGTATTCATGGGCTAATAATGAATGGTCCCAATGGGGTGATTCTTTCATGCCATGTGTTTGAAAATGCCAAGAGGAATCCAATGATTGTATCTATGTCATGTTAATATCAAGGAATAATTCAAGTGAGTCATTAGTATATCCCTAGGGAATTCATGTAATATGAAAATGACTAGATTCTATGGTGGGTATCTCTCATACTGATTGGCTCAATGAGTTATAATGGAATCCTCTGTGTGCACAAGGAATTCCCTTGGGAATCTACGGTTGACTCAAGCCTGGCCATCCCTATAAACATGAAAACTTGGAAGACAATAGACACCTTAAACTCAATCCAATGGTATCATATATAGTCATAGTTAATTTAATACATATTCCATTTAATCATTTAATATGTTTAATCCATTACCTTTCATTAAACATAACATGGTGTATAAATAACAAACCACCAATATCAGTTCCATTCGTAATCAATTAACTAGTCCATGTGATATATATAAATATAAAATTTTCATTCCAATTTATGATTCATTTATTAAATTGAAGTTGTTACCTTATTAAAGGTCATGTCAGACATATCCCAATGGTGTCCCAAATAATTCCAATATAGGTCACCAAGGCATAAATGATGAACACAATCTAATTGGGTGGTCCACAATGATGTATCAACCTCAAAAGGTGTCAAGTGATATTGATAAGACTATAAAATACAATCTATATAATTTTAAAAAACCTAGATGAAATTTAAGAGAAACACCTGGTGTAACTGATTTGATCATAATAGAACAATTTATATATATTAATACATTAAATTATGATTAATAGACCACCTACCTTATGCCTATAGTATATGCCTCATCCAGTATTAACCCTTAGATTGGCATGGATAGAATGATCATGGAAGAAAATAAAAACACCCTAAAAATAGGATATATAATCTCACCCCAAAATAACATCATTGATAGGAAGAATAATGATTTAAGGATACTAAGGATTAAATAACATACCAAGAGAAATCCAACGAGATGATTGGATCTTGATTCTGTACAATGTAGAATTATATAAACTTAGGTGGAAGCACATTTAGGAGCATTGATGTGAGGAAAATAGGGGTTTTAAACAATGTAAATAAGAAAAAAGGGGGTGTGGTAAGGTAATAAAGACTTTTATGGTCAAAACAATCATTTTACCCAATATATAGGAGTTTCATAGTTTGGCTAAATGTTTTTATAATATGTGTTCCAACTATGCTCTATGCACTTCCTTGAGTCCCCCCCCCCCTACATGCATGATCTAGGTGCCCAATTAGACTGACTCTGTGCAGCCTGTGAAGAAAGAACCACTCAGACAAGACCTGTAACACCTACATGAGAATGGAACTTGGGTAACATGGTAAGGGAAAACCGTGTGGCACTCCTATGCTCACTGAAAATCCACACACAGTTAGGATAAACTATATGGACATGGAGGTGTGGATTTTACTAATTGTGAGGCTCAACTATATATTCCACCAGTTGGTGTTTCAAGCTCCAAAAAATCCCTTAACACACTTGTTTTCTCTATAGCCTCACTAGTATTTTAAATTAGGTCAAGAACAAGGAATTAAATTGAAAATTAAAGTATTTTTACCTTTTTAGAAAAACTAGGTTCTTACAGTCTTCCTCTTTAATAGAACTCGTCCCCAATTTTCCCTTTCAAGGGTGGAAAAATGTTGTCTGAGAACAACCCAGGCCACTGATCATGTAAATTGACCCCCCACTCCTAGTTATTATTATGAAAAAGGTTGTCATTCCATAACACCAACACCCCCAAGAATGACCGGATTCATATAGCCTTCATGATATGATCAACACTGTGTATGGGATAATCCTCAAAATAAGCATTAGAAGATAGTTCAACATCCTCAGTATCAAAAATATAACATGGGTCATCATGGTAGAGGTGAATCTATGAATCATGGAAGAAATCATGCATGGAAAGGTACCTCTGAGGTAAAAGAAACTAATTGGCTATAGGCCTGACTTTATTCAAAATATCAAAAGGCCCGCTAAAGTGAAGTGAAAGGTTCCCTCACCCCACAGTCCACCTAATACTATGTCTGAGTGATACCCACAAGAATAAAAATCCCCACCCTAAAACTAAAGAATTCATCGATTGTAGTTAGTGTAAGATTGTAGTTTAGACAATTATTTATAAATACACTTTCTGATAAACTATCCCAACTCTGAAGTTTCTTGCACGATACAAGAACCTTGTAGCATTATTTCCCCTATCTCTAGACTGAACATAGGTAAAGGACATGGACCTCTATAAAAGGCCTCATACAGAGCCATTTGAATCATTTAATAAAATCTATTATTGTATGAAAAAATCAACTAGAGGGATATGTTTCTCAAAAGAAAAAACAAAAACAAGGATGTGTGATCAATTTATAACCTCCAACACTTGTATAGTTCATTCATATTGGACATTGGACTGAGGGTGAAATGATGTGATCATAATCATCTATGTACCCAATGCTCTCTGTAACACTTTCTAAAACCTCAATGTAAAATGAGCATCACTATATAAAAAGATATTAAGAGGGACCCATGTAGGAATATAATCTCATTATCATTCAATATTCCCATCATATAAACTGATAAAGTCTCCTGGATGGAAATTTAGTGGGATACCACCATTATTTTTTTTGACTACCCAAACTACATCTTTACCTCATGGAGACCTTTGTAATCCAACAAAAACAATCCATCATAATGTCATCCCATTTTCATTATGGGGCCAGAAATGGCTCTAATAAGCTAGCGAGACACTAGTTCTCTACCATGGGCTATAGATAGGTGGAACACCTCGTAATAAAACCTACTATCATATATTTCATCTCCGACCACAATACTAACGGTGGATATCATGATACATCTTTGATATACCTGGGTTCACTTCAAATAAATAATCATGGGACTAATTTATTAGCTCCTCCATCATGTTTATATGAACCTAGTTAGACTCATGTATATATAGGATGTTATCTCCATCGATAAACTAATCTGGAGCTAGGTCCTCACCACATGTACTCTCTCATAGGACAAATCCTTGAGGGACTGAGAACTTTATTCTCTTCATCCAATCAAGGAATGAATAGGTAAATAATAAGGATGCAAGAAAAGTATTATCATGAGTCTCATAAAACTTTATATGCATATCAAAATTAATGGAAATAATTTTCCATTCATCATGGGATTCCTAAACGGGTTGTTGCTGAGTTTTCCTGCACAGTTCATCTGCTGCCACATTTCCCTACATAAGCATATAGGAAAGATCAATATCAATGTACTAAAGGTATATGTCACATATTGATTATGTGAGATTCATTTCAATTTTCATGTGAAAATATATTTGTAGCACATGTGGTCTATAGACACCATAATGTAATGTCCCATACAGATAGTGTCTCCAGAAATGCAAACCATAGAAATCTACTGCTAGATCAAGGTTGTGTATCGAGTGATTAAGCACATGGGCACTTATCTACCAAGACCATTACACAATGACAAGATACTCCTTCATCAATACTACACCCAACATGATGAATGATTCAATATAGAACATGGTATTACCTCTTCTAGGATCTAGAATAATAAAAATAAATGTTTAATTAAGACTTCCTTTTAGATCTAGAATTCCCTTATCACATGATTAAAACCATAATAAATTCACACCATTATTGTTAATACAAGTAATAGATGTGGAAAGTCATGAGAAGTCATGTACAAAGAGCCTTTAATATCCAACTCAGCCCAAGGAACGTCATATACCAAAAACATTGTTGTGTTTTCCAAGGAAATCATGGAAGTCACCTTCTCTATGTCAAAGGGTAATCAAGATATTGAGAAAATATAACCTAATAAGTGAAATTTATAATTCTATATGTAGTACTTAGAGAGAATAGAATAAAAATAATGTTTTATCAATTTATTAAATTGATCTCAAGATGTTGGGCATGGTTTCTTTGAGTATGAGAATACACTATGATGTTGTCATTAAAACCCATGAAAAATTATTCCATGTAGTGGTGGAAACCCTAATTCCTTAAGTCCCCGATAAAAGAAGAAACATTTGTAATATCAAATGAAATAACCAGGTAATCAAATGAACTGTATTGACTTAAAAATGTCATACATGACATATCTAAAGCCCTGAATCACACATGATGATAGCCTGGTATCATATTGATCTTCAAGAACACTACAAATCCATGGATCTAGTCAAAGAGATCATGTATTCAAGGTAATGGATACTAATTCATAATAATAAGCAGGTTCAACCGTCAATAATCCATTCATAAATGAAGGGTCATGTCTGCCTTCTTAGTGAAGTGCACAGGTGAACCTAAGATAAAGTGTTGGTTTGGATAAAACCCTTAGATTCTAAATCGTCCAACTATCTCGTGATCTCCTACATCTTAGTAGGTGACATCCATTATAGAGGAATAGATACTGGAGATTCTCCCATAAAAAGATTTATCAAAAAAATATAAATCTCAATTAAGAGGAAAGCTAAAAAATATTTGGGAATGAAATCCCTAAAATTATATACCATGAGAGGAAAATATACTAGACACGTCATATAATCATCGATGAAATGGTTGGTAATTTATGATATAAATCCTCCCATCCCATGATGCTCTGTTTTATATTTAATTTCCCAGACATCCTACTCACCCTTGTGAAGACAACAATTTCCTTTTGGTCATGTAAATGATACTCTATGGTAGTACCACTATACATAGTCTTGATAGGGGACTAATCAACCAATCCTAAGAATTAAATTAATGCCTATCATATTGATGATGAAGAGGTCCCATAATAAATAATAATTTTCTACTTCAAGGGGAATTTATTTTCACTGGAATATACCCCCAACCTCACACCTAACGGTATATATAGGCTCATATCCCACCAAAAGTAATGAATTTATAGCCTAAGACATTCCAAGATCGATAAAGAGATAGAGTAGTGAGAGGAACCTATGTTTAGTAAATAAAATAAGATAGTAGAGGATACTAAAATAGTACTTCATACAATTTGTGGTCCTACAATATATCCCTGATTGTCAGATGTAATGTATAAAATAGGATTTATCCATGGTCTTGAGCTATAGCTAGACTACCTTGTGTAGGTTTGCTCTGTTTTCACTAGAAATAAAAATCCTGGCTACATCGGCCCTGACCTCCTCTTCATCATGATTAGTCAGTGCTACTCCAGCATCCTACTTAACATAGTTTAACTGATCCTACTCTTAAATGGTGGAGCTTGTGTAGTCCCTCTTTCACTAGAATCAAGTGGAATTTTCTAGATAATCCTCTGAATATAAACCATCCATCCTCAAGCCTGTCACTCTAGCATGTCTCTATCACACTAAGGCTTCAAATTACCCTACCTTCCACACTAAAGGATTGTAATGGATCTATCAGAGAGTATACACTATATACCATTACTCTAATTAGAAATATCAAGTATATGGTTCTTAAAACTGGAAGAACTACTTCCTTATCTCAAGACTAAACCATTATGCCCAATACTATTATCTTCTCTCAGGCTATGCTCAATGATAAGATCCTAGATTATGATCATAAAAAAGGTACATAATTGAAGGTAATTCACATATGAATAAATGGAATAATTGATACCATCCTCAAGGCAACTCACTCATGAAAGCTCTTCACTATCCAGAAGTGGTGAAAAGCAGTGAAACAATGTGAAACGTGCTAAATAGTCTTTGATTAAAATAGAAATATGCTCCATTTGAATGAACTCCCTAGCTCAGTCAGTTCCCAACATATAGGGGAAAAATTAGCCATAAAATTTAGTCTATAAGCCCACCAATACCATTCCTTGATGATGAATAGCCTGGGTAATCCCATCCCACCATCACTTGGTGGAATCACACAACTTGTAGGTGGAAAGATTGACCATCCTCTCTATACACATCACTAGATGCATATTCTCAAAAATATATAAGATGGATTCATGGAATTAATTTATAGCCTAATAACCTCCATCTCACAAAATGATGGGAGGATGATACTGATAGAGCTCTTGAGTTAGATCATACATCGTAGATATAGGTCAAGGAACACCCTTCATAGTCTACATCAAATCTAAAAAACCCTCTAAAGGATGGGAATTTGTTCCTAGTTCGGGAATAGAAGGTGGTGCCTCAAGTGTCACTACTTGAGGTATGACTAGTGGCATAGATCCCACCACCTCTAGAGCATGATCATCACCACCCTCCAAGTGCACAACTTGAGGATGTCATGGTAGAAAAGCTCTACAAGTTTCAATAACATGCCTCATAACAATTTTTAAAAGTATATTGGATCTTTAATGGAATAAGAACATCATAAAATGTGGTTCACTAGTCTACTTACTATCCCAACTACATTCTTAAAGGTATATCATATTCATATTTTTTCTAGATTATTTTATAGGGGTTTTATTATAAAGAGTGTGAATTTGAATTGAAGGATGAAAACACTATTTAGACTACATGTGGCCTCTCCATTTACTAGAAACCATTTCATATAATATACATAATTTACATTGTAAGTTTCTAAGTGAGTTTAAACACAACAAAACTTTCCTTGAAATGGATTTCCATTCCCAGCTAATAAAGGCTCCTACACATTATAAATGAAATCGACACCCATGTACCCTTACAGTCAGTCTCAAAATGTAGCGGGTAAAATACGATATCTGGATCTGATAAATTATCCCTTTTCAATTTATAAGGGCACATACACCATATTAATGGAAATTGGAAGTCATGTAATTGTAGTAAAATCATATCTCATGTAACCAGGGTTACATTGCTTACATGGGTCGATATTGGATATTTAAGATTCCACCATCCAGATATAAAAGAAAAAATTATTTACTTTGATTTTAACATTTTTTAAAACCAATTTCCTTTCCATCTAGTAGATTTTAGTATCATAGGAATATATAATAACCATGTCTCACTCAAGAATCACAGTTAACATAGGAAATGAAATCAGTAAAATTCAACTATATGGCATGGAATATGTATCGCATGTGAATTACTCGGTGAATATAGTGATTCATGTTACAATTATCTGTACTATACCAGGTAAAGGTATATTATAAATAGAGTAAAAGAAAATAAAAATTTGTGTGCATAACCCAAAGGTGAATGTATATCAACTATAATATTTGATATATAGAAAAAAATCACATTCTTCAGAAACATGGAATTTACCTTGAGTATGAGTTATCTACACCTAAACACGACTTATAACCAAGTTACAACATGTTCATAATTCCTTCTCTAATTTCCAAAAACATTAATACAATAAAACAAGGCTCTTATATCACATTGTAACGTCCCATTCCTAGTTCACTCCCAAGTAACCAAAAATGGTTAGCCACATGGCCCCAAGCGTGCCTCACTGTATACCAAACACTTCCAACTAGAAGAAAGGGTATTTGGTGCATCATTAGGTAGAATTTTACCTCAGGTCATAATGGAGAATAGTGGAGATAATATATGAATAAAAAGTGGAGGCATAATTATAAATAGGTAGAGGAATTAAGTATAAACATCAATTGATCAAATAATCAACTAAAGAGCTAAAATTGTATCATATACAAAATGATGATGGAATGTCTCCACAAAAAGGAAATAATTAATACATGGATGAAATAGATCAGTGCAACAAATGTTATAAAAAATAATAAAAAACTATCCAATCATCCTAATAACTAGCTCATACAACTATTACCCAGCTCCCATCCAAAAGTAGGAAAGAAATTAAAGTTTCTAGAGGGGGATTCTTCCCCATGTCCACACCTGAAATAATATAATCTACTTTTGTACCAATGGTGGCTAATATAGTGTGTGAGATGAATATGAGTTGTCCACCACCAACAGCATTTCAAAAAATCTATTCTATAAATAAAAACAAAATAGTGTGCAAGTATATGAATTTAAAGTAGTATAACAAATTACTCAAACCTAATTTATCCTCAGCTAGTGTCTAAACATGTTACCATTTAATTAATTAATTTATATTTGGTTTATAATATGGTGATCATGAATCAAATGTATCATCAGTACTATAACATGATAAAATAATTAAAGATAAACCAAGGTGTATCCATGGCATTCTTGACCTCAGGGGTCATGCCAACTCATAGTGGTATCTCATTAAGTCCTGATATAAAGGGTATTAATATAATTCAATGGAAAACCCAACTAAATTACACTATAAATTATTCTCACTGATTCCATGGACTTCATCTATAGAAATCTTGATCTATGCATGACTGGGACCAATGGGGTGAATCTATGGTGTCACATGTCTGAAGACATCAATCTGAATCCAAAGAGTTTATCCAAGGCTTTATAATATCTGGAAAAGACTTAATAGAATCTTCAATACATCATTGATGCATTCAAGTAAAAAAGGAAAGGACTAAATTCCATGGTGGGTATCTCCCACAATGATTGGCTCAAAAATCAAAATGGCATCCTTGAGTGCACAAGGTATTCCCTTAGTAATTCATGGCTAGATCAAGTATGAACATTATTATAAAGATGAAAAGTTCAAAATTAATATTCACTATAAACTCATTACATTTATATCATAAATAGTCATAGTCCATATAATACTCATTCCATTTAATAACATAATAGGTTCATTTTATTACCTTTAATTAAACATGACATGGTCAATCAATGGAATTCAACCAATATAAATTTAATTCATAGTCATTTAACTAGTCCATGTGATATCAATAATTATAAATATTCCATAAAAATTTAATATTCATGTATTAAATTGAACCACTTACCTTATGAAATATCAAGTTGGATGCACCCGAACGGTATCCTAAATAACGTCAATATAGGTCACCAAGGAATAAATGAAGAATAAACACTAATTAGGTGTTTCTACATGAGGTATCAACCTCCAATAGTGTTATGTGATATTATTAGGTCCATATAAAATAATCTAGATAATTTCAATCAAGAAAAATGAATTTTACATAAAACACCTGATAAAACTGTCATGCACAAAATGGAACAATTTCTAAATTGAGAGACATTAAGGGATAAGTTATAGACCACCTACCTTATGCCTGTAGTAGAATATTCATCTAGTATCCATCCTTAGTTTGGCCATGTTCAGAATAAAATGGAATAATGGGAAACACCCAGAGAATTGGGCATATTAGATCACACCAAAATAGCATCGTCGATATGAAGAAGAATAATAAAAGGTGCCTATAGATTGGAGAACATACTAAGAGTAATAAAATGAGATGATCTAATATAGATTTCGAGTTTGGAAGGAAAATAAATCCAAGAACATAGGTGGAATCTTGTTTAGGAGCTCTCAAGGGAGGAGGATAGAGGTTCTTCCCACGGGAAATAAAAAATAGGAGGGAGGGGTAAGGTTATAATGATTTTAATGAAAAAAATATTATTTTACCCAACTTATAGGGGTCACATGGTTTTTCCACATTTTTGGGAAATCCGTTTTCCAATTGTTCTCCATGAACTGACTCAATACCCCCCTTGCATGGGCTTGGTTCACGGTTAGACTAACTGCACGTAGCCCATGAAAAAAAGCATCTATTCAACACACACACTGTCTTGCGGAATGGGTCAAATGATTGTGGAAAATAGTATGGTCCAATTCTTCTCACTAAAATACCCTGAACATTTAGGATACCCTTTTGGGCAAGGCTGCACGGTTTCTACTAGCTGTGCAACCCAGTAGTTTCTTCCACGCGTCATGGTTTCGAATTACAAAAAAACCTTAAACACAATATTTTATTCCATATCTTCAATAGAAATCCATATTAGGTCAAAAATAAGAAATATAAACAAAAATAAAAGTAAAATACAAGTTTTACACATGTTTGGGTTTTTAGGAATTTTTTATGAGGATGGGTGAGCCTGATTTATCTCCAAAATGCTTTGGGTAATAATTATATTCGGTGTAAAATTATATTGGAATGGATTGATTTGGTTATTCTATTTGTATTATTTATTGTAAGGGTTCTATAAATAAGATCTCTCAAGGAACATACATGACTTTTTTTTTAATTTCAAATTATTATTATTTTACATATTTTGATTTCATATGGGAATATATTGATCACTTTTTTAATGGGTTGATTATTACCTTTATTCGTAAAAATGTATTTTTTTAATAAAATGATTTTCATGGGTTCTCAAATGAACTAAGAAACCCTAATAAATATGAATTTGACTTTATTTTTTCTTATAATGTGTTTTAAGAAAAACTTTCGGTAGTAGAGAAACTTTCATGTGTAAGTAAATGATTATTTGAGATCCAAGTATATAATAATAAAGGAAAACTCTCTTATATGATATCATGGATTTAAAATGGACTAATGTATTTTTTTATTATTATTTTATATCACTTGATTACCTTTTGTGATCATCTCATGTTATCTAATGTTTTTCGTTTTCTTAAAAGTATGACTAGGATCAATTATGAAGTCAAGTTGAAAATTTTGAACATTTTCCATGTAATTAAAACGTGTTTCATTTTAAAAGTATTATATTTGGAAAAAAATGGATACTGAGTGGAATGGTGAAATTTATAATGTATGGTTTTATTATGAAATATTTATGACCAAGTTCTATTAAAATAAAAACCAAAAAGTTTCTTTTGGAATTTAAAAAACATATATTCTTATTTAAAAATTAAATTATTGGTTAAATAAGGATTGGTTTCTTATAGTTGGTAAGTGAGTAGTGTTTCGATAAATTTTGAGGTTAGGATAATGTAATTGCCATTAATATAATATAATTTATGGTTGTTAGGTTTTATAATTTGAATATTTCCATGTTTTTTATCTAAACTATGCCTATTTATAATAGTTATCTGTAGAGGAAATAGGGAAGTTAAATTAGGATAGAGCCAATAAGACATTATTCTTCCAAATTTGTAACTTATATTGGTTGTAATTTGAACTAAATATCTTGTTACTCTGATCGGACAATTCATAAAATCTATTAATAGTGTTGTTCTCTATGTTAAAGAGTTACCATTTTCACTATATTTGAACATTTACATAGTATTTAATTTTATGAAACAACACCCTCTAGCATTCATTGGATATTAAAACTTGATAATATCTAATGGATGGATCAAAAATTTTGAGAATATATTTGAAGGCCTAGTTTTTTGATAGAATCAAAAGGTAATTATAGATATTTATCATTTTAAGGTAAATATGACTAGTGGAGTTAAATGGTGAACAATATCAATGACATAGAATAGATTGATTCCTTGGAATTGGATGAATTTATAAAAAATTTCCTTTAGAAATAGTTTCCTAAGGTTTTTCAACTTCGGGTGGAAAATCAATTTATGGAATTGAGACAAAATGAGAGATATCCAATAGTTTTTTATGAATAAAATATCACTTGATTTGAAAGGTAGGCACCAAATTTTATATATGATTGTGATTGTAAAAATAATTGGTTTTACTCAATATTGAATCCAAGATATCAAATAAAATTAGATTCCCATTAATATAAAAGTTTTGAGAAAAATATTTGATGTTTCGAGAAAGTATAAATGAATTTTGTTAATGTTGATGTTCACTATGAAAAAATGGATGAAAATAGGTACATATAATAGGAAATGGGGATAAATCTATCAAATCTTTCCAACGTTAAAAAAATAATGTTAACATATTCTAAACAAGATATTTTATACCTTTAGAGGTCAATATTGGTGTCCAATAATGTGGTTTTATATTGTATACATTGTGACCTCATGTTTGGACTTCCAAGTAATCAAATATAAGAACTAGAGACCTTTCAGGATATTGCAGCCTCTTCCCATTACCAATTGTAAATGGGATAATAACACAATGGATTTCATGATCAAATTAACTCTAACTCTGAGTGGGAAAAAACTATTTGGGTGATTATTGGCCATCTAAAAAAATAATCTAATATTTAACAAATTATAGAGTTGAATATGGTAAAAGAGATTGGATGTATGTATGAGGGGTTATTAAAATTCATTGAGTGCCCACAGTGATTAATTATAACAAGGATTCGTATTTTACATCATGGTTCTAGGAGGGGTTTTGTTATTCTAATGGAACCATCATGAGATTCAGCACTGCATACCACTCATAGATGGATAGACAGTTTTAGAAGGCCATATAGACTATTCAGTATATTATATGAGTGTTATGCATGAATTTATAGGTGTGGCAATGGAACTTGTCATTGCCTGAGTTTTCTTATAATAATAGTTTTTATTCCTTGATCAGTATGACCCCTTTTGAGGTATTTAATGGGAAGTTGTGTCAATTCCCGTTGTGTTGTGTTTTGGTGGGTGTGTATTCCTTGCTAGTATTGTGTATCATCTAGATGATTATTGAGTTTGGGTGGAGGATTTAGAAAATATTGAAGATAGACCAAAGTCACCCAAATCATATCTATATGGATATCACTACCTATAATAATTTCAATATGGTGGTCTAGTGTCTCTTTGAGTATATTTTTACTAGGATATAATTGATTGGTAAATGAGTGGAAAATAAAATTGTGTTATGTTTGGTTGTTTCAATTTGTTGTTCACATTAGGAAGGAAGCCAATTATCTGATGTTTTCATTGAGGATGAACTCAATTCAAGATTTAATCCAAGTTTCCAAATAGATGAGAAACATCTTGACCCATTTCATGTGATTGAGTTGGAATATTTAGAGTTTGATCATGATTCCACTATTGTAGAGAATAATTTCCATATCATGGATTTTTTCAACAAGGATCTCCTTGGAATGTTTATCAAATTGGTCTGTGTACTTTGGCAGTGTGGTACTGATAGCCATGAGAAATGGGTGTAGGAAGCATTGGTAATGGAGAAGTATCCAAATCTATTTTCTTTTTAGGATTCATGAGGAATTTATGGGGGTAGCAAGTGGCATGGTGGGGATATTGGTAACACCCAATGGCTCCCTAGTATATCTATTGTTATTTTTTTATCTTTTACTTCATTATTGGAGAAACTAGTTTTTGTGGCTTAAACCCTTATTTTTGGGAAATCAGTACATATAGAATGATTTGGGGATGGTTTTCCAAATTGAGAGGGGCTTAAGGATAAAATTTTATCTTGTATTTTATTGGATATAGAAACACCTAGACATTTAGGTCATTGTTTTCCAAAAAATTGTCACCAAACATTGTGAGTTTTCCATATCTTTAATTTTTTATTTTTGTCAAAATTCCCTTATGGTATTTTAATTCTAAATCTCTCATTTCTCTCGCACTTTTTTTTTAATACCTTCCCTTGTCTTCTAATCATATCACATGTCATATTGGTGGGCACTTCTTGATTATATTGTGTTTTTTCATGAGGTAAACCTCCTTATTTTTGATTTCTTCTTCAAATTTTTTAGAAATTAGAAACCCTAGATGGTGGATTCGATTTTTATAAGGGATTTAAATGGGGTTTTTTGTTTTATTTCTATTGTTTTATGTTCTTGGGGGTATTCTTCGTAAATTATGTGGTTGTCATCAAAGGTGATTAATTTTGAACTGTTTACATGGAAGGTGACTCTATTTAAAGTTGTTTTCCATGTATTAATTTTTTATTATTAAACATCTTTGGATTATAATTATCAAATAGTGATTTAAAAGATTTATGGTTAATGTTTATTCCATGTTGATGGGATCCATGGTTTTATATGGGAATTGGGTGTTTTAATGTGGGTTTTCCAAATGGTGTAATTTTAAGTGTACTTCAAGTGCGTAATAAAAAGAATAAAAATGGTTTTATAGTTTTAAATGGATTTCTAAAAAACATTTCTAAATGTTTTTTCCTTAAAGAATTCATTGTATAAAAATGGGAATGTTTTTTTTATTTATATTTATTGTGAAATAGATTTTTAGATGTTGAACTAATGATGTTGATATTTTTGGCATTGATTAACACACGGGATGCCTAATGTTTGAGAGTTTATTTTATAAGGTACCAATATAGAATTTATGAGTATGATTTGGAGATATTTTGTACTAATTTCAAAGGTATTGGAAGAGACATTGGGAGGATGATCAAGAGACCTTACACATTATTGACCACGAGACCGAGAGAGATCCTGGGATTTGGGCTCAGGGAAGGTTGTGAGAGCTTAAATTTTTTTATTTGGATATAAAATAATATTTTTCCATTTTCTTGAATTGGGACCTTGTGGTTAGATCCCATGGTTCAGATTAATGATGCCCACTGCATTTACTAGATTATAGGAATTGTGATTGTTAATTGTTTAATTTTGATATCATCTATTATACCCACTTAAATTTAGTTGGTTATGTTGTGATATTTATTCTTACACATTTTTATTAACATTTTTGTTATATTGAGAATACTGATCCATGTGGCCATATATCATTAAATTATCCATATTGATAATTTATTTGAAATCGTTGTTTAAAGGAATAACAAAATGGTTTGAAGGGATTAATTTAAAGTGAAATGTTGTCAAAGTTGAATAGTTTTGGAAAATGAGTTTTCAAACAAGTTTATTTGTTTTAATGGCTTAAAATATTTATATAGATTCATGGTGATATCATTCTATGATTTATGTCTCTCACCCTATATATAACATTGGTCGTATATAGTCCTTTTTAATGGAAACTGGTAATGGAAAAGAAACTATGTATATAAGTGGCTCTACATGATCAACATCATCAAAGGAATTGATAGAGGAGATGTGGTTTCATAAAGTTATCTCATGAGGATTAGTTTAGTGTTTTTGTTCCATTGGATTATATTTATATTATATTTTGGGTCTTGATCCGACTTTGGGTTTTGAGGATTATACTTGGGATACCATGTATATGTCTCTTGTATGGAATGTTATATAAGTGATGTGATATTATTTATGGTGTGTTCCATTGTCAATTACTTATTTAATATAATTTAATATTTTTTATTCTTTTAAATCTAATTTTTTGTTTGTTAATCCCATCTCATGGACGGTTCATGCTAGTTTACCATTGGAAAAGTGATTCCCTAAAGGTTCTCTATTATGCCCTGGTGCTTTTTTAGTAGCCTATAGTGACCAGGAATGTGCTTTTGAACATGTTACCTATTAGCATGGGTGGTAGATTAGGCTGACCTCAGTCGGTTTGATATAAGCATAGCATATGTTCATCCCTTGTGATTATAATTATATGTTATGTTTCTAGGTTGATGTTGGAGCCCAGAAATGAATTATATTTTATATGATGCCTTGGGTGCTTACATTTTATTTGGAGGCCTGCTGATATTTAATGATATTCCTAGTATCGTTTGTTATTCCTAGTGATTTGATATTTCCAGTATCTAGAATTATAATAGATGATATGGTATTATTGATGATTTATAGTATTCGGAATATTATAAAATGATATGTAATGTTTAGTGATTCTAGGAATATTTTTATCGACATAAAATTATATGATATACATGGGATTATTCCCATGATATAGTGTTACACCTAATAATGAATAGATATAATGGATGATATAATAATGATGAGAAAGTTTTTCCTTCCAATGAATTACCATATCGATGTAATCATTATGGGAAAACATGTTTCTGGACCTTAAAATGATTATGCTATGTGCTCTGAGACACCTTGTTATGGGTCGAAGTAGGTATAGTCAATTTTGGGATTCACATTAGAACCTAATTATTGAAAATTATTATTTTTACTAATATTTAAAAATATTTTATTCATTTTCTAATCATATTACATAGTGAATCCACTTTTTTACTGGATATGTTTGGGACCCTATTTTTGGTGCCCGATGGAGTCTTACTTACACACTACTCAGGTGGCCATGACACTTGGGTACCAATTAAGACATCATTATTTTTAGGTTTAGGTAGGGTAAAAGTCCAGTGTCGTACAATGAGGATGGAGAAACTCAATGAGGATTAATTTTTTATGGCATGATTCATTTTTACTGATAATGAAATCATTGATGATTATTTACTATGGAAGATGTTTGGATATATTTTTTAATACCTTAATACTCTCATATAAGGGTATATTCAACCCATGGTAATACTCTAGACTCTCACTAATGGTTATTATTCTCTAGTGTATGGGGAGGAACACCTGATGTCATCTAGTGACTCTAGTCCAGACACAATCTAGTGTTCATAGGCCAGTGATGTTACAAAATGGTATCAAAGATATTTTTTATTTTTGTCTTGAAAATTGGTATATTGTAATATAGATGATAAATTATTGTGTTAGGTCATATGATATACCTCATACGAGTGCTTCAATAACAAATTTTTTATTGGGAAGTCCAGGTTATCAGGTTTATGAAAATTTTGTTCTTTGTTATGACTATTACAGATGATATATTAATTTAATGATGATTCATTTATTTGAGATTTTTATTCCATATTTTGGATCATAGATCATTGGAAATATTCCTATATATATGCATAGTATTTGGAATGTTGGGTTCATGTGACATACAAATTCTTGTGTGTGATAGATATCATAGATGAAAAAATATTTAGTTGTTTTAAGTTCATACAATAATTTATATGGTGTTTTCCAATATAACATTTTTGTTGCATTATATTCAACTAAACCATGATATTTTCCTCTTATGAAAGGTCATGTTGATCTTATAGAGGGATGTTCCTTGATTAATATTATATATTCCCTCTTTGTAAGGAATATATAATGATCCATGGTGGGTTAGTATAGGCAAGTGGTGCCTTGGTACTAGTTCTGGAAATAAAATGGATTCGTTTATTTAAAGTGTCAACAACTACCTATATTGTGTTTTCCCATATAGTTTTTTGTTGAAATTATAATTAATCATTCCATGATACTATAGTTATACTCCAAACAGATCATTATAGTGTGACACTTTTATATACACATGTATGAGATTTTGATCCTCAAGGATGTATTCTAGTAGACAGTTTTCTAGTGGGGATTAGTGTTATTAGTAGGGGCAGATTCAAGTGTGACTCTAGAAATGATATGTATATATGTATTAGAACTCTCAAATAGGAGTATTGGAACATGTTATTCCATGTGATAACATAGAAGAGACCAGATATGCTTCATCATGAGGTGCTACCTTTGTGGGACCTGATTTTTGGGATAGGTGGGAGTGCCTAATGTTCTTGAGTTGCATCTTTGGATACTGGTGAGTCATTTGTTATGACTGAATAATCAGACACCTTCTTATTCTTATTAAATATGGTTATGGTTTAGGAGGGTAATATATAATGGGGTTATCCTAGAATTATGAATTCCCTTAAAAATTGGAAGCATAATTATATGAATTGATCTATTATATTAGTTCAAAGGTAATGAAATCTAACATATTGAATACTCATGGAGATTCCTTGGGTTTTTTCTATGTAAAAAATAAGGTTTTATATTTTAGAGGCTCTATTTATAATGTAAGATCAGTAGGATTCTTGAACCTATTATTTCTCAATGTTCTTTTATAAATTCAGTGATAATATTGTTAGAAAATTTTAGTATTAGAATGACACCCATGTGGTATGTGATTCTGTGGTTGGCCTTAGAAAGGGTGAGATTCCAATCTTTTTAGAAAATAATTAATAATCGGATTCTAGATAGATGAAACTAACATGCATGAGAAACATGATTGATGGTATATATGAATGAGAATATAATTTATGGAATAAGAGTCATAGGATTTTGTGTTAGTTTTTGCGATCATAGTGTGCACACATTACATATAAATGAGATTAGGTAATTATGTGCATCAGTTAGGGACAATGCTTGTTGGTACATATACTAGTGAGATGTTTTTTATGGGATGAGGACCAGTGCATTAAATGATATTCTTACATGATTAGCATCCCCAGGTGTTTGATGAGAATTATGAATATTACCCCAAACATTGATGGTTGTTCTATTGATGGATAAAGGTATTGTGATACAGTTATCCTGAGGATCTTTCTCGATAGGGATTGATTAGATGGATGAATATGGATT
Source organism: Viscum album (assembly GCA_963277665.1). Lineage (NCBI taxonomy): Eukaryota > Viridiplantae > Streptophyta > Magnoliopsida > Santalales > Viscaceae > Viscum > Viscum album. Next base: position 1,578,813,276 of record OY728150.1, on the reverse strand, counting down.
AGGAGGAATGTCATGAATGTGATGTTTAAGGGTATAAATAATTTAACTCTAAGAGTGGTATAATGGAATAAAAATTGTGTGGAGTAAACCATTTAATATTGGTGGATGTGAAACTCATTTTATATAAACATATGTGAAATTTAGGGGTGACATTCCTTGAAAGTTGGTAATGAGGATTGATTGATGTGCACATTAATGATTGAGTGCAAGTGGGGTAGCCACATCTAATAATTTCATATGAGAATGGTTGAAGTGTGGGAAATAGTGGTATGACACTAATGTTGGTAGGGTCATGGGTGTGATAATACCAGTAATTGGATGGATGGGTTGGCTTTTAGATTTCAATGTATAGGTGCATCCAATTTTATTTGGCTTTTTTGAAGACACCATAATTGGATTTTGAATGTTATATTAAAAAAATTTGGGATGTTATCATCAGGGTCATGATGGACTTGTTGGGATTTGATAAGGAGTAAGACTAGAGATGTGTTGGTAGTTATAATTAGAGTATAGTGATTTATTTGGATGGTAATGGAATTGAATGTGGAATTACATCATGTGTCAGGCTTAGAATTTTGTGTAGGTATTTAGATAGTCTCATTATCCCTCTAAGGATTTTGTGTTATTATTAAGTAATGAGATATCATGTTAGCTAGTGAAGATGAGTGTTTTTAAGAACAATATTTTAAATAAGTACCAATTAGTGATTTCATATTATATTTAGTGTGGGGATATGAAAACAACACCAAATATATCATTAAATTATTGTGTATATGTTTCAGTGGGAGATTTTGATAGTGGATAGCATTATGGCTCAAATTCATCCCTCATGAACTAAGTATTATGGTGGGGAGAACTATAATATCAAGGATGAATTGGTCAATGAAGCCTTAGTTTCATAAGATAAATAGGTGAGTGTAAGAACTGTCTCTCTATGATTTGATGGTTATGGAACATTGTAGATCAATTTTTTTGAATAGTATGCCTCTTGTTCGGATTTTCACAATGTAACCTTATTCAAAATTTTGGGGTATAACTAAAAGAGTTGATGCTAAACTGGGGACCATGGTTGGACAAAAAGTATTTTTGTAAGCCCACTATGGATTCTTGAGGATGAGAAGTGATATGGTGGAGAAGTAAAGACATTCATTTGTTTGGATGTAAATTTCTAAATGAATATTATTTTTTCATCTATACTAGTGTCTATAAGGTGACCTCATATTTGGATCATTAATATATGAACTAATACATCTCATTGAGATATTTTTATATTTGTAATGAGGCTCCTTTGGTTATCCTGGTTCTTAGGAAATCATCAAATAAGGGTCAGGGTAGATGTGAAACTGAAATTTCATTTATAGATAGCCACTATGTTGGGTTGAATGATAAATATGACATGGTGGTTTTTGGATGATGAGGCCATAAAATAGTAGTGTAGGGTTGTGTTGTGTTAGTTATATAGGGTAAATACCCATTTTGGAACCCTAATAAAGTATTTTTTTGTTTTTGAGGTAAATTCCCACATTCTAGTGCTCAAGTTGCATTGTAGTGGGTATGCAAGAGTCTATGGGGACATGTATTTTCCCTAGTGGTGGTTTTCATTATAACCTAGTGGATACACTATAGTGTGGACCCAGTCGAGGGAGACCATAGTGAATCCCACAAGGTCTATTCATTGGAGGAATCTATTAGGGTTATTCCCTTCCCTTTGGGGAATGAATAGTTCATTTCCATGAAGGCAGTGATATAGCATGATCTGGCTATAGGTCATTGTATAGCAGCGATAGGTATCCATGTCATGATTTTCCCGTTGTTTTTTTATTTAATTGTGGAAGTCATACAATTTACATGTCAGTCCCTATTAATTTTTAGGACATGTAGAGTGTAGAAGGAGGTTATTTTAGTTATCCACTCCTCTCCCCTTCCACCCTTCATTCCACTAGGTAGTGGGATAGTTCTTCGTATGATTTTATAGAGATTATTGGTATCTTCATTCTCCTTCATCATTTCTTTTTTTTTGATCATGATTAGTCACATATTTTCAGAAGTATTAACTAGGATTTTGTAATCCATTAAAATAGATAATAGTGTAATAAAGAGAGAATGATGAGTTTTTTATTTAGTGTGCGAGAGGGATTACTGAGATGATATTCACACACTATTGCACACCTTTTTTATGAATGCATGTCACTAAAAAAATATTCTTTGGATTTTTTAAAATTGGATGAAATTTTTCATTTAATAATGTGTAAAAATTAGGTCTTTGTATCTTAGCTTTGAATGAATGTCAAGATTGGACCACACCTCATTTAGAAAGGTTTATAAAAGTGTATATTTATCAATGAGATTTTAATAAATATGTTTATTCAAATTAAATTTTTTAATTAATTAAAAAATATTAAATTAATGAATTGGATTTTATGGTCAGATATAGGTTTTGGGTAGATTATATGGGTGTAGTAAAGGCTCATATGAGCTTAAGAAATTGTGTTTTGGATTCTCTTAAACAGATTACCTCTATATAAGGTACAGTTTCCCTTGAACATCTCTCTATATTATGCTTTAGATATGTCACATGTGATATGTGGTCTCAATAATAATGATTTATTGGCCTTACTAAATAAAATAAATTCTTTTTAATAAAATCCTCATGAAATGAATGAACTTTTAAGAGCCACAATAGATGCCTTAGTCACTGATGGTTAAGGGATTTCTCATAAATTCGTGTTATAAGTCACATAGACCTTTAATGGATTTAAATTAAATTACATTCAATGGATAAAACATATTAGGGTCCACAACTAGTGCCTTATCCTATTTGTGTGAGGGGGAGTGTCCAGTGGATATGATTGTCCTATGAATAATACATATGATAGCATAGTTGATTTATAGTCGGTGAGAAAATATATATATGAAAGGTATGAGTGTTCCTATATCATTAATATTTGAGAAATATGTGGTTATGTCATGAGATGTAATATGGGTATGTCGGGAATGAGAGGATTGGCCTACGATGACATGGGAAGTGATATCCGAATTATACAATCTCATTAGTGTGGTTGCATTATAGATTATCCTATGAAGCTAGTGAGGTCATGAGATGATCATGGTGATGTTAAGGGATGTTATCCCCACTTATTGATAGTCTTAGACCAAGATTTGATATTTATATTGACGAGTCAACATAAACCGTCCGGATTATAATGAGTCTTAAAGGACCTCAATGGGTGCCCTAACCTAACGTTGACCATACAGAAGAGTGGTGTAGAGTATTTTGCATCATCTATTCTAGATGGATCCATAGAATAAGAAAATAGATAAATATAGTCTAGTTTTTTTACTTGAGATGTCATCCTAAAGAATGTGTGATGAGGTCAACGTATTCTCATCCCTTACAATGATGGTAATATAATATATTCCATGGTGGATACTGACACTTGGAAATGAATTATATTTGATGGAATTTTGAGGATTATTATGATTTTGAGGGGGCCATATGATATTTTATGATATTCCTAGTGATTACAACCATCTATATTTTAACGTTATAATAATATATTCCTAGTGATGCCTAGGATCTGGTGTTGTACATGATCATATGGAATGTCAAGTCATTCTAATGATGAGGAATTGTACCTAAGGGTAAGAGATTCCTAGTGATTCTTAGGATCCAGTCATTAACCCAAAATTATATGTGATGCATAGGATATTTATTAGGATCTATTTTTGTATGTGACAAATATTTAAGATAAAAAATGAGATGATTTAGGTGAGAGGATCATCCCTCTATGGGAATGTGAAAACTGATTTTAGCATTATGTTAGGACACATACCCAACACCAGGAATGATTCTTTCAGTTGATTAAGGACACCATGATAGTAGAAAATGTTGTTATAGTCAATCCCAAGTATCTCCTTAGAACTTAAGGATTGAAGATGAAAATTTTTATTACGCTTTTTCATTTTTGTATAAACACTTCATATATCCTATAAATTGTATTACTAGTTATTTATTAGACCCTTTTTGTTGAACACTACTATGTTTTAATCACTCTCTATTGTGAAGGACGTGGAACTTGAGTACCTAAAAAGGCCTCATTGTTCACATGTTCAGATAGGGAAGATTCCCATTGATTCATGATTAGACTAGTATAGCTCTAAGGGGATTGGAAACTAGGATGTGATGAGGCACAAGGATGGAAGTTGATCGAATTTTTCATATTATTTCTTTTATTTCTTTTTTATTTTTGTTCTTCCTAAATAGATATTGATTGGGATGTATGATTGTATTTTCTATATTAACATTTTCTATAATATTAATTTTATTTATTGATTATGCATCCATTGATGATTATTTTTAATGGATGAGGTTCTGAGATTTTTTAGTGGACTTGATACTCTGATTTTTGGGTATAGTTTCCACATAATAATGACTTAAATATTTACTACTAGTATCTTACCTCTTGGGTATAAGGACTCATTCCTATGGTCAATTAGAAACACTAGGCACTGTTGCGTGATCATTGTATTGGAAAATTATAGAAGAGCAATATCTTCATATACCTTGAATTCCTCAATCATATAAATTATAAAATCAAACTTCCATAATAAAATATATTTGATACCAATGGTCAGAAAAAGAAAAAATAAAAAAATTACAATGAAATAATTTAATGAATACCTCACACATAGATGTTATAAGAAAATCAATTTTAAAAAATTACAATTATAAATGTTCCGAATTAATGAGATGATGCACAACCTCAAAATCATCGAAAACTCTTTATATTTCATATATATCATCTTCTATTTATTGAATCCTCTAGTTTAAATTTTAGATATCCATTGTTTAAAATTTCAATGGTTGGATTCTACGTTCATTAGTTTTAGTAGAAATAGAATCAGATGTTGTACTCCCTTATCAAATGTATTTAGCTCTAATTCTATCCACAATTTTTTTTTATTTCTACACACCACCACAATGAAATATAATCTAATGAAATCACTAAATATATGCCTTATCATGAACATATATACATTATAACATATAATCAATAAATATAATATTCACATAGAGAAACACCGACAATATATTTAATGGTTAGTAAAATGCATCATGTGTGTATTGTGAATTTCAAAACATAGATACCAATGTGGTTTTCAACCCAAATGATCACTACTGAAATTATTGCCTTATTATTAATTTTTAATTTCATATCACTTATATATCATTTTAGGTTACCAAAGGTAGCACAATATTTCCATATTATGTGAAAAAACTATAATATTCTATTCATTTTTATTATTTTCAATATATTTACAATTATTTTGTTGTACTTTATTTTACTATATCTAAAGTTACATAATTCAAAATTGAATGATTTTTATTCCATTGAAAATTTTAAGAAATAATCTTTTAATCATTTTACTACACCCAAACTAAGTTCAATAGTTAAGGTATTCATGATTTTCCATGTATCCATATTATTAGTTTTTATCTAAAATTATGTTTTCAAAACAAAATTGCTATAATTTTTATGATATATCATTATATAAAAGTATTATATTTTTCAAATTTTTCTTAGTAAAATGATAACTAAATTACCAAAAAATTTAATAATTCGATCAAATAATGGTTCATATTTTTTCATATCCAAAAAGGGAGTGTTTTTAAAAGTTATCTATTTTCATTATAGGGATTTATTTAGTTGTAATATTATTTGATATCTTATTTATTGAAAACATTTTTTGTTATGTCATATTTTTGTTGAAATAAAATTTTCTGAGTTGAAGTTTAAATTATATATTTATTTTACTGATGATAGAATTATTTTATTAATATATGTTTGTAGGATGTCAAAATTTAAATTTATTTCAAAATTTTGATTTCAAAACTTAAAACTCATTAGCATCATTCTTAAAAAAATAAATGTGGTCAAATAAAATAAAATCAAACCAAAAATATCATCATTTTGAATTTAACATACTTTACAATCATTTAATATTTATAATTAACAAAATTATTATTAAAACAATTCAAAACTCATTATGTTGAGATTTAGTATTCTAAATTTGAGATAATTTATTAATTGAAATACTACTATTAAATGAAGAAATTCATAACCCCCTAATACATTAACAAAATAAAAAAATAATACAATGAATAATTCCATAATACCCTAATAAATATCATTTAAAAATAAAAAAACTCTAAATGAATATTAATAAAAATAGACAAATAAAAAAATTGTAATGACCCATAAATTATTAGTGACACTTGTTCCCTAAATAAATGTGTCTTATATTATATAGTATCCAATGCATAGAAAAATGAAAAATACTTTAGTTAATTAATATAGAATGTACATTGGTCAAAAACTAAACCCATGAATATTTCAAACATTACAAAGGGAAAAAATAAAAAATAAGAACAATAGAATGGTAAAATTTGGATCATTACCATCTACCAGAATCATCTCTCATATGAAAAACACTATAGAAAGGAAATAAAATACTTTTAATCCAATTGAAATTTTAAAAAAGGAAAAAAATATGAAACCCTGATATGAATTACACTGAATAATGTATGAAGAAATTTAGATTTATTTATAGGAGGTAATATAAGTATTAGAATATCAATCTAACAATTGGGAATAGTTACCTAACCATTAAAAATAGTAAACTGACCATTTTTCAATATGACTACTGGTGAATATGACCATTTGTAAATATGAATTTTGGGGACTATAACTATTGATAATAATTTTATCATTAGTTTTATTATTTATTAAAAGTAATAAAAAATGATAACTAATGAATAATGGAGAAATGATGGCCTCCACCAATAGATTTGTGCCTTTTGAAGACCATTATTTCAGAACATGGGTGGGACGTAGAATCACTGGGTCGACCCTTAACCATGCTCAAGAAGAGATTTAACAAGTGATCCTTTAATGAAATCTACTATAGAGAAGTTCAAGTTAGTGAAAGCATCTACTATGTCAATGTTAGGAGAACCAACCCATGAAACTACCATTATCAAAGGCCTAACCCATATGGCATAATTCAGAATAAAAAGGAATTATGTTTCTAGAATTTAACATCCTAAAAGCCTAATTTCCTTTGTATAAATGAAATCGTTATTTCACACATCCCACATTCAATATTATATTATTTAATAAATACATATTAATATCATATGAATTTGATAAATATATTTTTTGATATAGATAAAACATAATTATAAACTCATAAAATATATATAATTTTAATTAAACTCATGAATTCTATATAAATATTATTTTTCTGATATAGGCTTTAAAAAAATATTTATTTAAATATAAATGATACTTTAATTTTGAAATGGCCTGGGAAATTTTTATATGTATCATAAATTTCACTATGTCATAAAAACTATTATGTGTCAATAAATAAGTAAATTTTATTTAAAAGTTAAAATTATGATATCAAATTAATTTTTCGAATAAAATAAACTTTATATTTGAAATAAAAACATTGAAATTATGTTATGGTAAATTTATTAAAATTTTATAAAATATATTATTATTTTGAGAACAATAAAAACATTTTTTTTCAATATGTTTTATGAATTCATATATTTATATATGTATGTAATAATGATGAAATAATTAATTAAACATAATAATTTACCAAGGATATTTTATTATTTATAATTATGTATTTTAAATGATTTAAATCTGTTCCAAAACCTATAAATGAATTTCCAAAGTCTAGAATAGAAATTATGACTTTAAAAAAAATGTTTTTTGGAGAAATCACCCTTCCATGTATTAAGTCGATCTGATGATCCATTAATTACTATACAATGTATTTACTATATACAAATTGTATATTATTTAATCCATATTTTATAGATATTGAAATTTTCCAGGGAAACCTACCATTAGAAAAGAGAATTTGATCAGTGGGATAAATGTATTAAGAACATACATCCCCGAGGAGTGATTGATTCTATAGTGTGGGAAGATTTTAGTAGAATTACATTAAATAGACATTTCCATCATTCTATGAAGAAAAAATAGAGTACTAATTCATAGAGATTAATCAAAATAAATATTAATTGGTGGGAATCTATGAAATAAAATTTATAATGTGTTCTCAAATAACCTCAATTTTGTTATGGATCCTAAGGGAATGTTTGATTGGTTCTTTAGCAGTTTCTAAATCACACTTCAGAGGAATATAGAAAACCAAGAGTATGAAAACTATAAGGATATAGTGTAGGGTTCATTTAATGTTTAAATAGAATTTGTAGAGATGCAATGGTCACATTGGCTGAATAAAATAAAGATATAAATAAATCCAAACCTAGGGAAAAATATGGATCACAGTAGAGGAACAAAGAAAATAATATTTCCAATATAAAACAAATATGGTATGAAATATTTATTGAACTATTTTAAAATATTTTTAAATTAATACAGGTGTGAAATTTATGTCTATATGTCTAAAAACATTGGTAATGATGTGAATCCTCACTATCTCCATGAAAATGAAATGGGGGAGATGGTGAAGTCACATCCTCAAGTTCAATGATTCAAGAATAGAATGATGGGGAATTTTATAAATCAATTTCGAAATCAAAGGATAATTGTTGGAAACCACCATCAACATCAACATTTCTGAAGGGAGATAATCCATGCTTTTTCAGTCACAATAATTGAAGTAGAGGCTCCAAACAATTTGGTGGTCAGTACACTCATTGTTTTCTCAAATCAATAAAGTATATCTTTTAACACTAGTTCTATGTATTCCTTTATTTCATTGATGTTTTCAAAGATTATAAAACTAAACCCATAACATATAGAAGTAATGTAATCAGTTAATACTTTAGAATTAATTTTCCAAGCATAAATATCCTAGCATCAATAGTGTACAGAAACTCCTGTATCATCTTTGGAAAGTGTATTCTAATTGAAAATTTAGTAATCATTACCATGGTGTAATTAAATAATATACTATAGATCCATTGGATATAAATGTATAATGCAATTATTAACTACAGAAGTAAGGAAATTTAAATGTCCATGAATGGAAATCCTAGAGTTGTTTTCAAGGGATGGATATAATTGTCTAAAATTGTCTAAATTCACATCAAATATACTTCTTTATGGAAAATATTGGTGAATAGGGATAACAAAATAAAGTCATAAATATATAAAATTTCAAAACAATTAACAATACATTGATGTATTTGTTGAATAGTTACATAATCATCCACCAAAAAGATATTTAGAGTTTTCTATTGAACTGATACCCATATCAAAGATAATACTGAATACCCCATAATAAATAGAATATGTGGAGTTATATGAATTAAAGAATAAAATCAAGGTTTTTTAGGGAAAGGTTTGTTTTCAAAAAAGTGTGTCTCCTTAGAGAAAACATGTTATATTTGTAAAGAATTATAGATCACTATGGATATAAATAGATTATATAGAAATTAATGGGATCAAAGTGATGAACAAATATAATATTCCAAGGAATGATTATTTTTAAAATTAGCTTCATGGTTTTCATATATTCACCATGATTGAACTTCAATTTTTGTATCATTATTTAAGGGTGAACAAAAAATAAATCCCAAATAACTATGTCTGAAAATTATATGGGAATTATTATTTTTTGTTATTCCTTTTATCTTGACTAATTATACTACCATATTTATGGATTGGATGAATATAGGCTTTAAATATTACCTTGATAAATTTGCAATGGTCATTATTGGTGATATTATAATATATTCCAAAATTCATGAGGACAATCAGGACTATTTAACATCTATATTACAAGCTCTATGGAGGGATAACATGTCCAGTAATTTCATTGAATGTGAGTTCTTATTATAAATATTTTCATTCTTGAGGAACATCATGACCAGTTGAGGTGTATTAGTTGATTTTCCAAAAAAAAATGCCATAGAGGAGTGGTTTTTCTCTAATAATATAACTCATATTCAGAGTTTCCTTTGTCATGTGAGATATTATATAATATTTGTTAAAAACTTTTCATGGATTTAAAATCCTCAAATGATGTTAAATTTAAAGGGATATAAGCCTATTTAGATAAAGAAGTGTAAAGATATTTTCCTTACACTGAAGAATAGGATGGTTAGTACACATGTGATAAATTTAACCTAAAATAGATAATGATTTGTCATTTATACTAATTCATCCTCAAAAGTACTTGAATGTGTACTCATGGAAAATTAAAAAGTTATTACTTACACATAATGACAGTTAAATCCTTATAAACATAATTATCTCACTCATGACCTTGACTTAGCTGCAATGATATTGGAACTAAATATATGGAGACTCTATCTTTTTGGGTAAAATTTGATATACATAGGGATTGCCAAATTTTTAGTATATATTCACATAAAATGAAGACAAAATGTGTTATAAAATATTGGTAGAAATAATCAAGGACTATGATATCAGTATGTACTACTATCCTATAAAGGTTAAAAAGGTAGTTCATTTTTAGCATAAAATAACCTACTACTATATTAATGATATAGACTGTGAAAGATTCTATCATTTTGTATATTAAATGTTTGGATGTGGAAATCATAATAGTAGGGAATAAATCCCACCCTGCACAAATGTTTTGATGAAAATGATTTCCATCAATGTAGAACAAAACGTTGTGTTATTTCATCACCTAAGACAAAGAAAGAGATATTGGAAAATGCATATAACTCATATTTCTCCATCCATACTAGAAGTACCAAATTTTATAATGATAATTGAGATAACTTGAAGTGGGACAACAATAAAGAAGATGATCACTGAATTCCAAGTGGATGACGAAACTATTGACCGACATGGAAATGGGAAAAAATCACCATGTACTTTTTGATTGTCCAGCTAAAGGTATCCAAATGAAACAATGTGACATGGGTTGTGGTGGATCAACTCACTAAGATATCACCCTTCATCTCTATTTGGGAAGATTTCTATCTTAACTAAAATTCCAATATAAACATAATGGATGTGGAAAGACTATATAGGGAACCACATTCAATCATTTCTAGTTATTATCTAAAGTTCACTTCAAAATTCTAAAAATTTCTTCAACATACTATAAATAATGAATTGAATTTTAGTATAGATTATCACGTCCAAACCAATAAATAGTTGGAAAGGTTTATTCAGACACTAAAATATGTTTTATGTTCTTTATCAATAGAATTTAATGTTAGATATGATTATAACATCCCTTTAGTGATGTTCCAATATAACTATATCTTCCACTCAAACATTCAAATGGATCTATATAAGGAATATTCAATTTAGAACTCTAATGTTTTGGGACGAAGTTTATGAACTAAAGATACATCGACTTGATAATCTGAAAGAGATGACAAAAATGTTTAATTCACCTAAAAACATATAAAAGATGATTTTATTTAGTAGAAGACCTATGATGATATTCATTTAAGGGACTTAGAGTTTCATGTTGTAAATAAATTCTTCATTCAAAAATCACCTTTTATGTGAGTTATTAGGTTTTTAATGAAAATAAACATTAGATTTATGTTCATTGGACCATTTTAAATCATTTATCTACTAGGAGAAGTGGCATATATGCTATCACTTTCACCAAACATGGATCATGTTCAGGATGTGTTCCACATATCACTCCTGAAGGAGTATCTACTTGATCACTCACATAAAAAAATCAAGATGTTGTATAATGGGGGAATTTAATCTATTATAAAGAGTATTGGGTGATGATATGAGATTATATAGATAATGTTCTACACATCAAGATAACTCACCTTTTTAAAGTGCTATCATAGAACCAGAAATATAAAGAGGTAGTGGGGGAACCAGAGTAAATAGTGAAATAAAAGTACCATAATCTATTCTCAAATGATAAAAAGTTCAAATTTTGGAGATGAAATTTATTAAGGGGGGAGGAGTGCAATGGAACTATCTTTAATAGTGCCATTTTTTCTTGAACAAATGGTTCTTATGTTATATAGCATGTTACATAGAGAAAAAAACCGAACTTTTATTCATTAAGGAAAAATGTTAAAATAATCAGTAACTAATCCCAAGAAAATTCCAAACATTACAATGTGACAAAAAATATAAAATAAGAAAAGAGGAATTGGAAAATTTGGAAAATTTTCAATATGCTATAATTTTCTCCACCATGAACAACCCTATTTAAATGAAATATAATATTAGTAAACCAATTAATGTTTTAGAGAATGAAACAAATATGAATCCTTGATTGGAATTGTAGTAAATATTTTATTAATAAATGAAGTGGTATTTATGGCAGGTAATATGACTATTTGAATAGTAATATAGCTGTTAGAAATGGTAACATGACCATTGAGAATAGTAATCAGACTGTTGGTCAATATTTCCATTGGGAACTATGACCGTTGGTAATAATGTTTCCATAATATTTAATGTTTATAAAAGGTAATGGAAAATAATTACTGATCCAGAAAGGAGAAAAAAATGTATCAAACTAGATATTCATTCCTTTTGAAGCACATTTGGTAGAACATGGGAGGTAGGTAGTGTCACTTAGGATACCCCTTAACCATGCCCAGGAAATAATTAAACAAGTGAGTATTGAATGAAATTAACTATGATATAAGTTCATGTTAGTGGATATCACCACTAGGTCAATATTAGTCGAACCACACCATGATACTTGCTTTATCACACATCTTACCCTTAGGGTGTATGTCGAGTTAATAGGGGCTATGCATATATACCGTAGAATTATAAATGTGTAATTTTAAAACTATAGTTTAAATAGTTATTTTTTTCTTCCCATTTTTATTATTATTTTTTTAATAAATACATATTAATTTAATTTGAATTTTATAGATGGATTTTTGGATGCAGATAAATCATAATTCTAACATAAAAAAATATATACAATTTTATAAATAATTTAGGTATTCTATAAAAATTATATTTTATGAAATATACTTTTAATACACTAGTTATTTAAAAAAGATTGATAATAATATTGTACACTGGCCTTATAAATTTTTTTATGTATTAGAGATTTGACTTTGTCATAAAAACAATTATTTTTTCAATAAACAATAAATTAATTTTAAAAGTTAAAATTATCTTATATAGATATTTTTTAAAAATTAAGCATTTTATTTGAAAACATCACTTCAAAATTAGGTTATAGTAAATTTTTAGAAATTTTCAAAAATAATTTTTTTCGAGTGTATAGAAGAATATAGTTTTGTGTTGTTGATATATTTTATATGTTCAAATATATATATATATATATATATATTAATGATTTAATAATTAATTAAATATAATACATGTTCAAAAATATGTTTTTTTATTAATATTATGTATTTTAATTAATTTAATTCAATTTTAAAACCTATAAATAACATTCCAAAGTCTAGAATAGAAATTATGATTTTAAAAAAAACTTGAGGAAATGTCCCTTTTCAATGTCCAAAGTAATATAAAAATATTGATTTAGGTTCTGATAGATTAAATTAATACAAAACATGATTTAAATATCTAAAACCATGACCAAAACCATGGTCAAGTAATCATTTTTACATTTCCTGCAATCTAGAATTCATAGACCTAAAAAATGAAATTATTGAAACAAGTGCACCTCATTTATTATAAATATCTACTCATCCCTCATTACCCTCTACTAAAAATACATTATTCATGATGTTCCGGTCATTTTAACTCCAAAATAGTCTCTCTATATTGTCCTTAATTCCTCAAGGTTCCATCCTCATGTTTAAGGAGGCAACTCATCAAGTTAAGAAAATTCACTACAACCTCGTTTCTATTTAAGTACCTATTTTCAATATGTTTTCTATATATTTAATTCATTTATTTTCATTACTTTATTTATTATTCCATTATATCTAAAATATATATTTTATCAATGAGAGACCTTTTCTACTATAATTAAACCTTTTCCATAATCCATGTTGTATACAATCATGCTGGTAAATTCATTTATTTTATTTCCCTCTTTTACATAAAATATTCATGTATAATCAAACTTCCATGTAGTAAACATAATTAATTACTTATCCATAGTAATTGACCTAGATGTAATCATAACTAATTGATTTGGGTATTTACATGTATGAAGCCCATATTCCTTTTTCATGGGTAAAAAATTGCAATGTTCCATTATTTAAGAACTTATATATACAATGATTTTATATGAAACCCATTTTTTATACTCAACCCTTTCATTTGATGTTTTTACCTAGGATATGAGATATAGAAACATTAACATAAGACGATTTTATAGATAATACATTCAAGTTTGTTGGAATATTTTTTATATTATTCATGTATTATGTTCCTAATTTTGGAGAAACTAAACCTAAAAATTTCCCCTCTATTATTAAGTGTCCTTCCATTTAATGAATTTTTTATCAATTAAGAAATGGTGGTATACCAAAAAAATAATTCCTAATAGTGATTAAATGATAAAAAAATATTTCATATCGAAAATAATCTAAATGAACCTTGGTTCAATAAATAAGTAATAATAATGAACTAATGGGATATCTGTTTTTATAGGGTACCCAGAAAAAAACTAATCTTACACCTTGTGATGATTAATTCTATAATATCCTAATAAATACCCCATAAAAATAATTAAACATAATATTAAGGTATATATAGTGAGTAAATAATATTTTAAAAACATATAATGGATACCATTAAATTTATTTTGAATTACCATTACAAAAACACTCTAAACAAACCATGATTCAATGAATCAAGAATAATCGCAGACTAATTAGTTCTTAGTTGTCGTAAGAAAAAAATAAAAGTCTTGCATTGTAGTGGAGATAATAGATCCATAAATAAATGATTTGATTATAATTGAATGAAAAAATAGATGAATTGATGTGATTTCTTGTGATGATCTAGGTAGATTGAGGGGAGGCAGAGACAAAAGAGGAAGAGGAAGTGGGGATCAGGGGCATGGAGTAGGGGTCGCATGCTTGGAGTTTTAGGGGGAAATATACCAATGGTTTTGAAAACTAATTTGTATAGGATTTATGTATACCAATTGTTACTTAAAACCATTGTCATAGATATTTATATTTCAATTTTTTAACCGTTGGTATATATCACTATACACTAATAGTTTATTCAATCCATTGGTATAGGGTCTTGGGTGTAGCCTTTATTTTAATACATAATAGTTCTAATGTTTCTACAATGATCTAAGGAATTTAATACACTAAAATTATTATTTCTATAGGATTAATCTCAAATTAAAATTTGATTATGATGATGTTATTTATATATTGTAAGTGATTTTATCATTTGATTATCAGGCTTTATATTTATTTAACAGTTAATTTAATTAAATGTGCTCCCATAAAAAGGATGACCCCTTTAAAATTTAATCATATCTATTAGTGATCCAATATCCATATTTCATTATTACATATAGAAGTTAATATCATAAATAAGTCATGATTATTTTTGATAAAAAATCATTCCAATCATATAATATTTGACTCTTATATAGTTGAGTGGATAACTCTTAACCCAAATATATCATATGAATTAACTAAACTCTATTCCTATAATATCTTAATGGTTCTTATTTCATAAATAAGTGAAACCAAAATAAAATCTAAAAATTAAGCACCTAATCATTAGGGTCACCTCATTACTTTCTTAAATTACAAAAGATAATCTTAGGGAACCCCTCTTTGGTATGGCCCCCTAGTTTGATAATTGAGGTCTTGAAAAGTGTCACTTGGGAAGGAATCCAAGACATTGTATTTTAAAATATTATTTATTATCTCCATATAATTTTATATAGTTACATTAAATGTATGTATGTTTCTAAAGAGTTATTTTTTAATTTTATTCCTTCCACTAAATCAATATGTTCAATCCATATTGATGTGTAACATTTTACACAACTCATATTTTGTGTTACTAACCAAAATTAAAACTCAACTACATTAATACATATCTAAATAAATAATATTCATAAGTTACATGAAAAAACTCTTAATGTAAAGACTTAGAATCATATTAAATCAAAATTCCCCAGAAGAATAAACATGGAGAAAAATATAGCCAACCCTCACTCTTCTAGAAAAGGCGTAAGTCTCCGATCCATTGAGAAATCTAACACAATTTCCCTCTACCCAATGATACTTTACACAAGGGATACATTGATTAAATCATATCACTAACACCTAATATTTATAAATTATAATTTAACCTTTAAATATAAACTCATAATGCCGAGGTAGAAGAAAATTAAATCAATTATCATACCTAGAAATTAATTCCTTATTTTCATGTATGAAAATTTAAAAAATCATTTTAATAATTTAAACTAATTAATCCAAATATAATATAACAATTATATTCATGAATAAAAAATAGTGTAATCTAAATACATGATAAATATATATATTTAATCTTGAGATAATCATTTATGAATAATTCATAAATAATGAAATTATGTACAGTTTACAATTTTTATATGTATTATAGATATTACATAATTAAATAAATAAAAAGAACTTTATATTTATTTATAATGTAAACTCTACATGTTATTCATTATATGGTACTGACATAAAAAATTATATTAAATGAAAAAAACATCTTATAATCAAATTCTATTATATAAATATTTTAGATAATCTATATATATCATATATTTAATTTTATTTGAACCTTGCTCATATCAATAATCAACACTCTTTTGATATGCTTTATATAATTTTATCATATAAAACCTTTATTTTGAATAATTAAAATTAAACAATTATGAAAAAATTACAAATCTAGAATATAAAATATATTATATTTTCTTTATTTTCTAATTTAAAAGCATTTTATAAATTGACCTTACAATTTATATATAAAAATTTTATATAAAAATTATAATTCATTCTATATAATTTTAAAAAAATATTTATTATTAATAATTAATATTATGGTTGTTTATTTAAAAAATGCTTCAAAAATATTTTTATTCTTAATTAATTTATAAACTATTTATAAATATATAAAAAAATACAAAAATATATTTTTCTATAATTTATAGACAATTTTTATATTTGTCAATTGAATTCATAATTTAAATTTAAAATAATAAAATTTATCATTATATATCACACCCTACGATATCCAATATATCATAATAGATAGTTAATAGGTTGTGGCGCAGAAAGCCCTTAGGGTGTATCAGTAATATCCAATGATTTATAATATGATTCATGTATGAAAAACTTTGCTTTCGGAAATCATTACTTATGATATGTAGCTTACGTAACATACACTTGTTGTTATCTACTATCACTGCTTACGACCGATATGATATGTAAGAGTAAAACCTTCAGCACCTAGGATTTCACTGGTCATAATATCCAGCATATCTTATATGCATTGTGATGTTTTTAAGAATATACAGAGTGGTGTTATGACTAGATACAACATCTCAGAACATACAGTACAATATATATTATGGACAATAACTTTCTTTGTGTCACCACCAATAATATCATATATCATATGGAATGACAATGTCACAGCATACGACATCTTATTTTATTAAACCAGGCATATTAAGAAATTACATATCATTTATTATGATATTATATATTAAAAAATAATCCATAGTATGAATTATTTATTATTTTTACTGATATGCTACACAAATTCATAACGTTATGTAGATTTTTTCATTATAAACATGAATATGGGAATCAAAATACATAATGACGATATAATACCACATATAGCAAGATCAAACCTCTCATATGAATCGATATAATGTGATACCCATATAAAACTATCAAATCAATCGATTAGACAAACTCTTTAGGAAATACAACTATTTTCATTGACAATGGAGCTCGTGTGTGGAGATCTATACTTCGAACACTCTTCTTGTGCGTGAGTTCTCAAGAATTGATTAACTCTTTAACATTTTATGAAATACTAATCATGTGTTTCTAGGGATTTTTTGACACTTCATCAATGTAATTTAATAAATTTTGAAAATACATTCCCAATATCAACCATTATTTGAAGTCTAAATCATGTATATACATAAATAAAGTTCACATTGTGTCCATTTAACCATGAAGGCCGCTACTATGATATACAAACTTTTGTTTCATAACTAAAAATGATATGTGTAAAAATTACTCCATCCATTATGGTGCTCCATAAACCAACCTGGGATACCTCTAATCTTGCACCTGTTTCATCACGTGATAAGGCCTAAAGATCATTCCAAATCACCTCATGCTGGCGAAAAGGGCCATGGTATCAAATATAAATTGATGTAATGATTTCACACACAATAATAAATAAATAGGTGGTAAAACTTTTAATGAGAATCCAAAATGGATCATCTAAAAGTTTAAATTCCATGTCAGATCAAATAATCATTTAAGAAAAAGAAATAGTGAATATATTAAAATAATAACCCAGCTCAACTAACACAATATTTATAATATATTATCACAAAATAAACCTAACCTATATCTAAAATTACTATAATGGAAAAATTATTCAATGTATATATTGTTCATAATAAAAAAACACCCAACAAATAAAAAAATAATGATCTTATCAAGGACCATATTCAATTTCTCTAATCTTTACCAAACCCTCCCTATTAGAGACTAGAGAGAACTATTCCATAAAAAATATCCTCAATAACTTGAACCTAAACCTAAAAAACCCATCAAGTCTACAGACACCGAGTGGTATAAGTTCGATGTGAGAAAATTTTCCTAGTAGGTTTCCACCAAGAAAAGGATCCATGTATTTCCTTTTTAAAATAAATTCCATAAAAACAATTTTGTAATATAACATATAAAATTAATATTTTTTATATTTTAATAAAAAAGTCATATGTTCATTAAATGAAACATTATATTATTTCATTTAAACCTCATTTTAAAAAACACACACTACAACCCTATTTAAAACCAATCATAGAAGTTTCATAAGAAAACACACAAATATAACCAAATAATGTGATCAAAATATATAAATAAATGTGAATGGGTAAGATGTAGAAATAAGAAATCAAGAAAAACAAATTTCTTAAACTACTAGATAGGAGCATTAAGCATCATATACTAATACTAGGATGAGAAACAGATTTATAAAATATCATAACAGGATGTAAATTCAAGTATCACTTGTCATGATGAAGTTACGAATGAAAGAAAATCATAATCATAATTATCATATACTAGTATGGATGTCTATGTAATGTATCTATAGTCTAAGGAAACTCAATATGTCTTAGTGAGATGATCCTAGGCATAATAGGTGAAAAATAACATGTTAGTTATTGGTGTGTATCTAACAAATAACCTCCCCTATTTACTCTTCCTGACCTAACCATGATGAATTTACCATAGACATGGTACATAATAACTAGAGGATATTATTCAGTACATGAACAAGACTAGAATATAGACCTTTACTAATTCTGTAAATTAAATATCCAAGATTATAATGATGTTAGATATTATAGATGAGGAAACACTATATAACACATAAATCACATATAAATAAGAGATATCATAACAATGAAACACAATATCATTACCCCATCACAAATCTATACACCCCTATTTAAAAACATACCATTTTCAATTAAAATATAATTCAAACAATAATCACATTCAATTATTAAGATCCACATGCTCTAATAAAATACTATTTCATGGGGCATAAAATGAGGGTGTATCGCACGCATGAAAAATATTTTTTTCACATTTAAAAATGGGCCTTTATATTTAAGATGATAATCAAAACATAATTTTAAATAAAGGAAATATAAACATTAATTCAACTCATCCAATACATAATAAATATATATATGAACATTGTATCAGTAAAAAACATAGAAAATTACATAATCATAAGACACGATATGCATCATAAGACCTTTTCAATGAAATCCATAAAAATAAAATAATAATTATATCTAACTAATAAATCTTTTAAACCCATAAAATATCCAATATAAACTCATTATAAACACATTTTAATGATTAATATACTATTTTAATTACTAATTATTTTATAAAAAACCTCTTATTAATTTTTACAAACATATAGTATAAATAATGTATAATTAAAAATTCATACAGATTAAATTTGAAAAACACAACTTTCTACCTTTAGCTATTAAATCCTAAAAATTGAAAAAAAGATAAAGGTCCACTATAAAATAAAACAAGAATGGTTTTAAGAAATATGGGATTTAGAAAACCCAAACATCATATTGTTCTCCTAGAAAGAGAACTCATATGAAACATCTATCTAGGTCTATCAGGGATGGCATTAAACAATCAAATATAGAGTCAATGGACCGATATAAGAAATCCACACACAATGTACATCAAAAATTACAAGGTTTTAGATAAAACCTTAATCTAGGTTTTAGCCACCATGGCTCCATGGAAGGAGAAATAGATGAAATAGAACAATAATAAGAGAAAAGAAGACCTAACCTTAAACATTACACTTGATATTGAATAGGATAAGCACGCAATTTTAAATAGGTTAAGGGTAAATTTATTAGGGATCTCCCTATCATTGATATTCATGAATTAGGGGGAAAGTAGTCCCAAGGGGGGTTTAATTCATAGAGGGGAGAATGATAGTTTCACCAAAATAAGAATATATAGAGAATTTATAGTTTGGTTACACTATTTACCAAATTATTCTCTAACTATACGAATCCCAAAGATTCACCAGGGCATTTCAACATGGTTTGGACACAAAATTTTCCAAACCATTCGCTAACCACACATAAGGAACTGGAAGAATATCCTATATGAAATGGTACCTCACATGGTTTCCCCTGTATATATAAAATCAAGTCTCATGTTTTTCTCTAGGCAAGAAAAATCCATTCACCTTTCATTCAACTATAAATTTCTTATACAATGATTCATTACACATACAACATTAAAAGTGACCCAACATTATATTTCCCATGTAGGGTTAGTTTATAAGTAAATGTTCATTGAATATTTAATAGTATATGTGTAAGGGGGTTTTAAAGGTTTCGAATAAACACCTACTAACAATGTAGGTATTAAGAGATCTTAAAAATAAAATATTTAAATTGGGACTCTCATATCCCAAAAATTTACAAAATAAAACAAAAAACACACGAAAGTGATATCAGGGTGTGAAACCTTTCCACACGAAAACACTCTTTACCACCATAAAGTCAACAAATCATATATGAATGAAATGATCATCCATACATAGAATACTATAATTTATCTAATTGAAAATTAAGGAGCACTAAAAGGTACAATTCCCAGAACACACAGGAAAAAGAGACTAAAAAGTCAAAACAACTATCCAAATACACAAATTAAACATAATAATGAGGTGTTATAGAAAAACTAAAACATGGGGACTAGACAATTCCAAGAAGGTAATCAGAATTTTGGGACCTATAATAGGTCTCCCCACTAAATGGTAGGATCTTTAGAAAAACCACAAGGTACTGAACATTCTTAATTTAAGGGATTTAATAATTGGATAACACCCACATAAGAATTAGGAAAGATAGAATGTGGTACCTCAACTAATTCTACCAAAAAAATATTTATATCTGGGTTATGTTTGGAATCTATTTCTTTATATATACTCAATTAACAGTATTTTTGAGCCTAACCCATTCAACCACAATGATGGCAGGTTTTCATAACACTCAAACATGAGGAATTTGAATACCAAGTTTGACCACACTAAATTAATAAAAGGGCTCGATTCTTCACCAAAGGAATAATAATATAAAATGAAGATCCTAACAAATCATCAGGAATCTCCAAATTAGGTTTATTATACTAACACATCCCACAATATAGTGAACCTCCACTATTAATGAAGGAAATAAGGTCATATCTCATTCCTGGATAGCCCCTACAAATTATTTACACCATCATGACCTTATTGAAACCATCCTAAAAAAATTCAGTTCAAATGAAAACACTTTAGAACTATAGTCTGGATGGAGAACCCACTCAAAAAATGAACATTAGATTATTCCTTGAATACCAACTCCGGGGAAAGAGTAACCATCTCCACAAAATGTTTAACATCCACCTTCATTATTCGTTCACCCTTCTAGAGACATAATATCACCTTGTAATTCACCTTCTTCATTACATTTTGATAATTACACCAAACTGACATGGTTTTAAATAATTCCCAACTTATATTATTATATATCTGAAGAGGAATGATAATATCCCCCAACTTCCAACTTGCAATGGTTGAAGAAATATCAATATCAATGGACAAAAAATGTGGATATAGCTATAGTGATCAATGAAATAGGGTTTGGACATGATTACAAGACCTGTAGAGCCTATTGGAGTTTCCAAAGACTCTCATGCTATAGTAAAATGCGCAGATATGGTCATAGCCTGTTTTCATCAGCTTATGGCTGTATGATAACATGAGTACATACCTATATCCTGTTGTACCTCTCGTACCCCTCGTGGTTTAATTTTCATGATCACAATCACTATCTTTTTTATCTAATCTTTTTTTAAGTGTTTTTGTTGATAGGCAAAAGGTTGCCAAGGAACTGGGCCAAGAAGGACTGAAAGTGGACTCTCTGAGTCTACCGGCCAACCGGTGGATGACCACCGGCCAGCCGGTGGTGCCTGGGCAGAACGCATCCCCTCTGTCCAGACCACCGGCCAACCGGTGTCCCATCACCGGCTAGCCGGTGGAACCCAGACAGAAGGGAAACCTACTGTCTCAGCACCGGCCAACTGGTGGCCTCCTCATCGGCCAGCCGGTGGTGCCTGAGCCCGAGGCCTCTCCATTTTCCAAAGCACCGGCCAACCGGTGGCCAAGCACCGGTCAGCCGGTGGAGCCAGTCAAACTAGCCGTTGGGCTTTGACCAGACTTGTCCACTTGACTCCCAACGGCTCCGAAGGCCTCTCCAACGGCTTGGAAGACCCCCAAATGCCATTTGAGGGTTCCCCCTCTATAAATAAAGGACTAAGAAGCCCCGGAAACACATGGAAGCCCACGGGAACATTTTTCCATCATTTGGAAAACCTCCGGCGCTTTCCTTCAAGGAACCTCAATTGCTCCAACCCATTTCCACATCCAAGGAGCACCACCATAGAATCTTGGGAGCGCTCTTCATCAACTTCATCAATCCATTGGCGCCCAAGACTTCTCCTCATTACGGTTTTTCTTGTTTTAATTATTTTGAGCATCAATTTGGGTTTGTGCCTACAAACCTCTCTTTCTCTCATCCTCTCTTTGTTTGGGTTTTCACACCACCTTCAAGGTGTGAAGAGGTTAGTCAAGCCTTCCCTTTAAAAGTCTTGAGTCATAGGTGAGCTAGCCTTCACCTGTAAGAAGTCTAGTGGGTTCTTGCTCAACCATTAAAAGAAAGTGGGTTCTTGCTCAACCATTAAAAGAAAGCTGTAATAGGTTCTAGACTACCTTAAAGTCTAGTGGGTTTCTTGCTAAAACCATTAAAAAGCAAGCGTTAGTAAATCTCTCAACAGTTGAGCTGGGAGCAGAGACGTAGGCTTTGGTTTAATCCGAACTCCGTTATCAAGTTTTGTGTCTTGCCTCTTTTATTTCCGCGACACTTTTAACTTTGTTTTTAATTTGTTAATTATTTTTTAAAAGGAAATTCACCCCCCCCCCCTCTTGCCATCACTCTCCGACCCAACATTTGGTATCAAAGGTAAAATTTGAGTAATACCTTCACCGGTTTCAAATTCAAGATCCTTTGTGATGGATTCAACTTCTTTCTCCCCCCGAAGGCTATTCTTTGGGTCGTGCTCCATTCTTTGATGGAACCGACTATTCTTATTGGAAAACCCGCATGACCACTTTTCTTAGAAGTATTGGTTATCCTATCTATAGTGTTGTAATGCAAGGCTATACTTTATCTTCTCCCGATGAATCCAAATGGACTCAAGCCGATATTAAATATTTCGAGCTTGATGGCAAAGCCATGAACGCTCTTCATTGCGGCCTTGATCGTAATGAATTCAATCGAGTTTCCACATGCACCTCATCACATGAAATCTGGAAACTATTGGAGGTTACCCATGAGGGGACCAACAAAGTTAAGGATACTCGATTGGATATGTATCGCCAAGATTTTGAAAGTTTCACCATGCACCCACATGAATCAATTACTGAAATGTTTACTCGTTTTACTGACGTTTGCAATGGGAGAATGTCCCTTGGTGATGATGTGTCTGTAGAAACGATGGTCAAGAAGATCCTTTGGATCTTACCAAGCTCGTGGGCACCGAAAGTCACGGCAATCCAAGAAGAAAAAGACATCAAGAACATGCCGGTTGAAGAGATCATCGGATCCCTCATGACCTACGAGATCACCATGAGGAGGCAAGCTAAAAAAGAAGGAAAACCGATCAAACTTCCAAAGAACATCGCCTTCAAAGTTCAAAATAAAAAAAGATCCTCCTCCTCATCGTCTTCCTCTTCATGCGGCGATTCAGAAATGGAGAATCTTGCCCACAAAATGCACAAATTCATGAAGAAGCACAAGAAGAAAAAATCTCGCAAGGCTCAACCCAACGAAAAATCCGAGCCCGAGGTAACATGTTACGGGTGCGGCAAGAAAGGCCATTACAAGCCCGATTGTCCACTCAAAATGAAAAAGGCCAAGCAAAAGGAAAAGTAGAAGGCATTCAAGGCCACATGGAGTGATATCTCCATATCCTCCTCCTCCTCCTCCTCAAGTGACAACGGTAAAAAATGCATAATGGCATTTCATGAGGTATCCTCTTCCGACTCCTCATCCTCTAGTTCTTCAAATTCTTTTAATCATTTATCTTATGAGGATCTCCAACATGCGAGAGATCAATTGGAGGAAGGTTTTCCCGATCTTTCTTCCAAATGTGTTGCTTTAAAAAAGAATTTCAAAAAACTTTCTTCCGAAAAGGAACAACTTCTCAAAGAAAATGAGGAGTTTTCCCTCAAGATCCAAAACCGTCCCGATGTTCATTCTATGGAATTAACAATCAAGGATTTAAGGAAATCCCTAGCTAAGTTCACCGAAGGTGAGCATAACCTTTCGAAGCTCCTTGGTTCCCAATGCATATCTAGAACCACCCAAGGGCTTGGCTATTCCAAGTAAGCTTCCTCTTCCCATGCTCCAACTATTTTTTTAAGGGGGAGCTCCCAATATAAATTTTGAAACTATTGTAAAAAACCCGGGCACTTAATTTATGAGTGAAATTGAAAAAATGCCCGGTATGGAAGGCCAAAAACCATTTACTTTAATGATGAATTTCATAGGAGAAGACCCTCCACTAGACAAGTTTGGATTAAAAAATCCCTTTTAGCGAGTCTCACCGGACCAAAATTTGTCTCGGTTCTAAAATCCCCTCCCTGGTGATTTGTTGTTTTTATTTAGGGGGAGTTAGGATCGTTTAATCCTTTTTGCATTTTTTACTTTCAATTCAAAACTTTCAATTTCAAAACTTTCAATTCAAAACTTTCAATTCAAAACTTTCAATTCAAAACTTTCAATTTCAAAACTTTCAATTCAAAACTTTCAATTTCAAAACTTTCAATTCAAGACATTCAATTCAAAACTTTCAATTCAAAACCTTCAATTCAAATTTCAAAAATTTCAATTGGTTTAAAAAACTCTATCTTGTTTTTCCACCACTCCCTCAATCAAGTTTTATGCCCCGTGCTATTTTGATAATCACAAAGGGGGAGAAATTCTTGGTTGATTGGGGGAGAAATATTTCTCTCATGCTTTGCTTTACTTTTCAATTTATCCTTTAAAGCATGCCTTTCATTTCAGTCTTTTACATTGCTTGTTTTGGTGATTGTGATCATCAAAATAGGGGGAGATTGTTGTACCTCTCGTACCCCTCGTGGTTTAATTTTCATGATCACAATCACTCTCTTTTTTATCTAATCTTGTTTTAAGTGTTTTTGTTGATAGGAAAAAGGTTTCCAAGGAACTGGGCCAAGATGGACTGAAAGTGGACTCTCTGAGTCTACCGTCCAACCGGTGGATGACCACCGGCCAGCCGGTGGTGCCTGGGCAGAAGGCGTCCCCTCTGTCTAGACCACCGGCCAACTGGTGTCCCATCACCGGCCAGCCGGTGGAACCCAGACAGAAGGGACACCTACTGTCTCAGCACCGGCCAACCGGTGGCCTCCTCACCGGCCAGCCGGTGGTGCCTGAGCCCGACGCCTCTCCATTTTCCAAAGCACCGGCCAACCGGTGGCCAAGCACCGGTCAGCCGGTGGAGCTAGTCAAACTAGTCGTTGGGCTTTGACCAGACTTGTCCACTGGACTCCCAACGGCTCCGAAGGCCTCTCCAACGGCTTCGAAGACCCCCAAAGGCCATTTGAGGGTTCCCCCTCTATAAATAAAGGACTAGGAAGCCCCGGAAACACACGGAATCCCACAGGAACATTTTTCCATCATTTGGCAAACCTCCGGTGCTTTCCTTCAAGGAACCTCAATTGCTCCAACCCATTTCCACATCCAAGGAGCACCACCATAGAAGCTTGGGAGCGCTCTTCATCAACTTCATCAATCCATTGGCGCCCAAGACTTCTCCTCATTACGGTTTTTCTTGTTTTAATTATTTTGAGCATCAATTTGGGTTTGTGCCTACAAACCCCTCTTTCTCTCATCCTCTCTTTGTTTGGGTTTTCACACCACCTTCAAGGTGTGAAGAGCTTAGTCAAGCCTTCCCTTTAAAAGGCTTGAGTCATAGGTGAGCTAGCCTTCACCTGTAAGAAGGCTAGTGGGTTCTTGATCAACCATTAAAAGCAAGTGGGTTCTTTCTCAACCATTAAAAGCAAGCTGTAATAGGTTCTAGACTACCTTAATGTCTAGTGGGTTTCTTGCTAAAACCATTAAAAAGCAAGTGGTAGTAAATCTCTCAACGGTTGAGTTGGGAGCGGAGACGTTGGCTTTGGTTTAAGCCGAACTCCGTTATCAAGTTTTGTGTCTTTCCTCTTTTATTCCCGCTGCACTTTTAACTTTGTTTTTAATTTGTTAATTATTTTTTAAAAGGCAATTCACCCCCCTCCCCCTCTTTCCATCACTCTCCGACCAAACATATCCATAGTCTCATGACAAATGGTAATTGACTGACCAAAACAACCATAATGGTATTTGAATACAGAACCTACCATATAAAATTATAAGGAAATTACCACTCCACTGTGACTTATATTAATTACATATATTTTACACACACACACACACATATATATATATAATAAATTTATTTAATAATTATTTTCAAAATAATAATTAATTATAATATTAATTTTCAACCATCATATAGCCACACTCACACTCGGCCATGGCCATAGGCCTTCCCCACCGCCCTATGGCCATGGTTTGCCCTTTGGTCATGGCCATAGGCCTTCCCCAACACACTATGTCCATGGTTTGGGCCCAATCATGTAAATATTTCATCCCAAAAACCATATAGACATTGTTAGGAACCCAATTGTGGATATAAGAGCTTTCCCGATCCCTTCCCATGGGTAATAATTTCCCCACACTTGTGAGGGAAATCATATAATCACCGTCTAACCTGAAAGTTGATATACGGGTACCCATATCCATTCTCATTAGAATGATTATGAATATAGGCTTCTTATATCCATATGTACACCCGACCATGTGTATGGGGGTGTGGTTATAAGCGAAATTTTCACTGATGTTGGTCGTTCAAATAAGTTTTTGGCTCAATCTCAAATCATCAATCATTATTAGTGAATTTAGTATTTCTTAAATCATAGATATCTTCTTGAGTACCTTTATCTGCATAGAAAATAAGTAAATTGAAACACCCCATGATTTTGTTATGTATTTCCCTTTGGATAAAATTCAACATGTTCAATAGCTTGCGATGCACACAACAGATAACTAACATGAATAATTATATATTTAATTCAAAATGAAACACATTAAAAGTTATTAATATAAAACATAATTGAGAAAAAAATAATTCTTTTATTATTAAAAGATTATAATTCACATATGAATTGTAATTTTTTTAGCGACATCTTTTTATGAATTGTTACTTATAATTTAATTAAATAATATTTAATAATATCAATAAAATTTATTGATAAAATTAAATAAATAATTTTTTAAATAAATTAGAAACATATAATAAATTATTCAGTAATTAAAAAAAGTATTACTTTAATTATTCATGGCTAAAAAAATGTTTCATTTAAAAACATTATTTTTAGTGTCTATTATATAGGTTTCCTTTGAAAAGTAAATTCATAAATTAATGAATTTTAATTTGATAAAATGATATTCATTTTTTCATTTGTTATATAAAAATTCTCTTAGTTTTAATTTTTATAATTTTTCTAAAATGGATGATTTTTAGGAGAATAATGAAAAATTCCATTTTTACAAATACCGTAACTTTTATGAAATCATCATGATATAAACATGACATAAAATATTATAAAACATTTTCAAAGAAAAATGATTTATTTAAGGAGTAAATTAAGAAATTTTAAATTTTTATGTTGAATTTGGAAACACATGATTTATTATTTGGATACTAAGTTATATTTTATTACTATAAAAACATATTTCTGTTTTTTTTCCTTTACTTAAGTATTCAAAATGATCCATTAGGTTTTGTATTTCATTGAAAGTCATAAAAATTTAACTTTTTCAAACATAAAGAAATATATATCTTAGTAATCAATACTATTAATGATTTTGGTGTAAATTCAGTTTATGCTTCAAAAGGGAATTTTTCTAAAAACATTTGTTGCCATGATAAACGTTATTCAGCAAAGTAATAGTTTAAAAGGTCAAAAAAGTGTTAAAGTAGGTGATAAGAAATAAAAATATCTCAAAAACATTATATATAACTTATTTTACAATTTTATTATTGACTTTGATATATTATATTTCATTTTTTTAAATTTTGGGCCCCTTGAATTTGATAATGAAATTTATTTTATTTAAATCTAATTGTTTTTAAATATGTGACACCCCTATCAATTATAAAAGGAAACCACTTATACCTAGTGAAAATTGAACTATTAATTTGATATCATCATTAATACCAAACCAATTTTAATATATTATAATCCTATCTCGATTTTTATATCTTCTGGTTCTCAGAAGAGGTCCTAACTTATCATTTCTTAATGGTCCTTCATGTGGACATTCATGCTCTCAATATAAGTGATATTTACATCCAGATTATCTTCTATATCTTATTTTTACACCACTATTTAAATATGATTTATCAATTTCATACCATGTTTTTTCGGACATTAATCTTTTGTAAAAGTGATATTATCATTATGAAATATCATGCTCTTAGTTATTAGATCATAATAACTAACTCTTTTTTAAGTTGGTTTACCACCTATATATATGATGTTATAATGCCTTTTTCTTGAATCATTAATAAATGATTTATTATAGTCATATGAGGTAAAATAAATAAATTTAATAAATTTTATATTTTTTTTATTGTTCTGGAATAGTTATATTCATATTTTTATTCACTAATAAAATCAATTCAATTTATGGAATTGTAATTTCTAAAAACAAGATTTTTATGGTTTATATGAAACTCATCACAATAAGTTTCATGAAATGAAACTAGAACTCTAAAAATTTATAAAAAATACTATAAAACATCATGAAATTTTTTGAGATTATTAAACCATGAACAATTTTCAAGGACTGGAACCATTGAATCAGAACATGCATGAAAAACCGAAGAGTTAACATACAATTATTTATTAAAAAATATAATTAATTATTAGTTGGTAATAAAAAATTATAATTGAATTTTATCTAGTGTGATAAATTTAAATATGTTTTTCATATAGATTGATATGAAATCTAAATTTATTATATAGTAGGTTAGATCATGTCTAACCACATGAAAGTATATGATTAGAGTTTTTCCCACCTTAATATCCCATAATTGAGATCTGTTCTTTATTCACCGCCTTCATTATTTTTGGTGGTATATATACTACCCATTAATGAATTTCATGAAACATTTTCAAAAATTAATATAGATTTTGAAAACCATATATATTTATCTATTTCATGATATTTTTATTCAATGAATATCGAAGTCATAATTGTTTTATTTAAAATCATTTCTATAATAGTTTTGAATAATTTTAGAGAACTCTTTCTCCTACAAATAGATATTATATATATTATTTCAAGAATTGTATTTTTTACACTAATTTTTTTTCAAGGTTATTGTAAACGTTTTTTGAATTTTTATACTAGTTTTAAAAGTAATCTTTTTAACATTTTTTGTATCGATCATTTTTTAATTTCGTTGTAAAAGTGGTAAAAGAATTGTCTTTTTACATTTACTATTTGATCTTATTTTACCACTATTTTTAATTCTTTCAATTATCAATATTTCTGTATATGAAAACATGGTTTTTCAATGAATAAACCATCTTAATTATTTTTTAATTTATTTATAATTTATTAAAATAAAAAATATTTATTATTTTTTAAAATAATATTTCTAATGATTTTATAAGAATATGTTTTTATTATTGTTATTTAATGATTTTTTCATCACATGGGATATTTTTCTGGTAGCCTTATTGAGGATGCAATTTATAAATTTTTTAGAGTTTATAGGAAAATATATTAACCATTCTGTTTGATTTTAAAAAGTGTTATTGTGTTTTTTTAAAACCATTAAATAATTTTCTAAATTGAATATGGTATTAAAATTTATCTAGTTATATTTAACTTACTCACCTTTAAATTTAATTTTTATGAAAAAAATATTTTGAATCGTACATTTTATAACATGGGGGAAGTATTTTCTCCCTTGAGAATCTTTATGTTTCTCCATGCATAGTTATTTAAACCTAATGACCGTGATTAATTTCCTAATTTCATTTAAGTTATGGTTTAGATTTTATAAAGGCGGAGTATGTCATATTTACTTATTCTAGTTTTAGTGGTTTTTAACTCTTGAAAATGGGAATTTATTTCCACCTAGATCATGTGTTGTTAATATCATTTTATAAAACCCACATGGAGTTTGAAAAAATTATTCAAAGAAAACCCTACAAAACATAAAGTCTTAAAGGGATTCTAAAGATAAATAATTATTTATAAATGTTTTCTTAGTTTGATAGTTTAAGGATTCAAGTAATTTTTTGTTATATTTTGAATTGATTTATTTCGGGAATGTTTATTGTAAATTGTGAATTTTCATTTTGTAAATAGTATAAATTATTTTCTAGAAAATTAATTTTTAGGGAACATGTATTTTAAAAATTGTTATTGTGGAATCTAATATTTTTTGGTAATGTTTTATAACTAAAATTTTTGTTTTAAAAATTTATGTTTATAGTTCTATGTTGTTTACTAATTATGGTTTGGAATAGAGTTACTTTATTTTTTTGGTTGGGTTCTCAATTATTTGATTTTATGAACTTATTTGGTTTATTTTCTTCATTAAACAAGACATAATACCTCAAATTCTAAATTTTCTCAGTGAAAATATATGATTAATATAGTGGTAAGAGACTATGTGTTCATAATTGGGAGCTTGTGAATTAATCCATATTTCATGTAGTGTTTTGATTATGATGGAAGTCTAAGTGACTTTATAATGGTGTAAATTGATATAGTTAGGATAATTGTGATAGTTTAGGTGTGACATTTAGGTTTGAATATTATTTTTAGTGTCCTTATTACTCTTTCCTCCTTTCCATTATTCATTTTGGGTGTTTCAAGGTGTTTTTCTTTTTATTTATAATGAATTAGATATCTTCTGGTCACAACATTATGTCCATGTGATAACCACACTGTGGTGGTTCTATGGGGAGCTCCAAATTCATTCAAATCCAAAAAAATATCCCCGCAAACCATTATGAATAATGGTTATACATTTTTGTTTGACAACGGAGATATCCATGCTTTAGAGCTTATCGTGGTGCAAGTGTGAGACTACCAATGAGAAACAGTTGTGGTGAACCACATCATGGTACTCACATGGTACTCATTTTGTTCAGGCTCAATGCTGGGGTGTAACGCCCCGACCCTAGTTACCCAGAGCCGGTGCATTATTACATAACATTGGCATGATCACAAGAAAGATCAAATCTCAAAAGACCGATTGGTTTAGTAGCCTTGGAAACACTAGATATAATCATAATGTTTTACATTACATCACAAAGTGAAAAACTAATACAACATCATAGTCTCCATATTCCACACTCATATCCCCACATAAAATCCCTGCAGGTCATTCATAACGTACTTCTTCACATCCTGGGAAAAAATAAAACATAGAAAAGGGGTGAGCTCAAATGCCCAGTAAGGATAACAATATAGCGGAAACATTCAAAAAAAGCATAAACATTTAAGGCAAAGCATTACTAAAACTAAATCCTTTTAAACTTGAACTTCAACATAGTATGGGAAAATTAAAATGAAATAATTCCATTTACTTATTCACATTGATATTCTACTAATCGAATAATCACATGCAATATCAATAACCACTTTCATAAGGATGGAATGCATAATACCAGACTATCATAACCACATAGCCAAGGCCTCGTGCCAAGACTACAAATAAGATTTTGTCATGGCCTTGTGCCAAGACACTAGTTTGTCTCATGAGACCTACCGATGCATCGAGGAGCTATAGCGGGCTCCACCCTTCACATATTAAGTCCAATGCATTCCCATATGAAAAGGTTTAAACATAACATAAACATTCATATTAAAACTAGCATATGAATTGTCAATACATTCACCATAAACTATGAATGGTATAAAAATAGCACATCCATAGTCAAATATATCACAAAACCTTAAATACAATATAGAAGTTTTGTATCATAATAAATCAACTTCAAATAAGCGTAAAATCCATCAAGGATGTTGACATAGATGAAATCAAAACTCTTTTTAGAGAAATATCTCTTTCTATTTTTGAAAATCATTTAAGAGCCATATAAAATAAAACATTTTATTTTAAAATATTCTTATAAGCTTGTAAAGGAAGCTTCGATGATTTTATAATGACGGAAAATAACCGCACCCACCGTATAAGTTAAAAAAAAATTATTACCCTAATTCTGTCGAAAAGGTTAAAAAGTGCCTTGTTTGGAAAAAAACGGAAATATTCCTTTATAAACCACTTATAAAAAGTAAAAAAAGGGTATAAATGAATTTAACCCATACTCTTTTAAATAGTAAAAATGTTTTGAAATACATTTTGAAGAAACATGGATGTGGATGATAAAGAGATCCCAGTAGATTATTACGTATAATCAACATCGGATAATGAAGAGATTGTGAAATAACCCTTACCATGTACTTTTCCTTGGTTGGGGTAGGTTAACCTCCTGTATAATGGTGAAATAATTTTTATTAAATTATAAAAGAATCATATATATTAATATGATATCATATATGATCTTTTAACATTGATTTGTTAATAATATCTTAGAATTATCGTCGTATTGGGTGTTAACTTACTCATTTTCTTTTATATGTTTTGTTACATAAGCCGTGTTTGTTATGGATAGGTTGTATATTATTCATATCCAAAATGATATAAAGTCCTTAAAAATTATTTTTAAATCATCAAATGATAATTATACTTGAATGGATACGATGGAGAATGAATCTTATCACGTTCATGGAGACGGTAGTCCGTACGTACGCACGAGCGATAATATCATTATTTTGATATTAAAATAATATATAATTGGATGTAATATCATATATACAGAATAATTATCATGTTATATTTATTATTTTCATGAGTTACACATCATTATTATACCAATCCAAATAATAATATATTGAATAACAATTACACCACGACGTGGAGACGGTAAGTCGTACCTACGCACGTATGGTGACATGTAATTCAAAGGGTGGATAGAATACTGAATATGGTTGTAAAATATTAATAATAACATCACAGTATATATATGATACTGGAGTTATTATTTGATAATGGTAACAACAAAGGAAGAAGAAGTGGAAGATGAAAGGAACTTGGAAAAGGGTGGTGAAATCATTACCTCTTCTTCGGGTTCTTCCTTTTGATTTGATCAAAAGGGCTCCTTAGGTTGGCTTTCTGATCAAACTAAGGCCTCTAGGTTGTAGTGGGGGAAGTTGGGAGAGTATTTGGGTAGAGTTTGGCCGAACCAAAAGGCTTTGATGGTGTGAATAAAAGAGAAGGTGGAGTGCCCTTTTAAAAGAGGGGTGAGGGGCACCTTTGGAAAAGCTAGAAATATTAATTTATAATAAATTCATATTCGGTTTCTAATGGATCCAAAGTTTATTATTTAGATGTTAATGTGGGGATGGGTCGAAAACAATCCAACCAATAGAATTTAGACAGGTTTGGGTACTTATATTAACCTTATCTTTAAGTATTAACTCTAAGTTAATTAGTTTCACTTTTACAATGTCTCTTTGTATTTTTATATAATAGGGTTATTAAACATACTATATACATACAAGAGACCCCAAAGTGGTCCATTAATAATGAACCTATCATGATATAAGTCTCTTGGCCGAACCATAGATTTTTAGGAATTTAATATCAATTAATAATATAATATTTGTTTTAAGAACTCTTTTATGTGAATTTTGACACTATTCAATAGTTGATTTTTGTGAAACTCGTAACAGATTTATTACTTCGAACAAGGTCAATTGAATTATTCCTAATATATCATATTATCCTAGAAAATTAGTTTAATTCATTAAAAGTTTCATATTATATTTATTTGGGTATTTATAATATAAATTATTTTGATTTTTCACTATTATAGTAATTACTGCATCATCATTGTGTCATAAATAAATTAAATTATTTAATGTCTAAAAATTAAAAATATAATATAATTATATATGAAATCATTTTATCTTTCTAATTAATATTTATAATCTAAAATCCAACATATATTACCCTATGTAAAAATGGTTTTTCTAAAAGATATATGCTTGTGTCATTTTGTATTCATTTTAACTTAATTAAAATAAAGTGTCCCTATCACCTACAAGTGGCACCATGGGGTCCCAAAATCGACCCAAAGATGAATATGGTCTAACATGTATCAACCAATAAGGCTAGGACACGTTTTAGTGTAATTTAGTATTATTATAATATTAATTTTTTAACCCTTATTTACCGGATTTACCCTTAACCATGATAAATAAAATATTTACCGCAATAATTATTCAAAATGTATAAAAATAAAATTTACCTATTTACACAATTTGAACATCCTGATTCCAAATATGGAATCCATTTTTCAAAATTCAAAACATAGAAGTGGCAGAAATTAATTTAATATTATTTCCCGCTGTCAAAACAAAAACCGTGTTTTTAAGAGATAATAACTATCCAAAGATTGACACTTGTTTATGTTCGGTTTAATTGTAAAATTATGTCCAATGACCAATATTATATTAAATGGTAAAAATATATTCTAAATATAATTCAAAACCACTCAAATTCATAATTTATAACTATTAATTATTTTGATTAAAAAAGTTGTTTTTAATTAAAATTTAGTAATTTTCACTATTCATCAAAATATTAAAGTTATCGGAAACGTACCAAAATTTCACCTTAGGCTAAATTCGATATTCTGAATCCAAAAATGAAGTCCATTTTGAAATATAAAATATATATAATTTCAAAAATTCGGTATTACTATTCATAACTGGTAGTTTGATTAGTTGTGGTGTGTTAGAACTCGATGTTGCATACAACACACACTATCGCATTATTCAAAGAGAAGCGTAACATATAAGCACGGGGTGTTACATTCTCCCCTCCTTCAAATAATTTCGTCCTCAAAATTTCTAGAATACATATCACATGGAAAGACTTGGGTGGTTCTTCATCATAAGTTCCTTGGGTTCCCACGTTGCCTCTTCCATCTTAGGGTTTCTCCACAAAACTTTTACCAGACGTGTCGTCCGGTTTCTCAGTACTTGTTCTCTCGTATCAAGAATCCTGACGGGCTCTTCACGATATGACAGATCAGGTTCCAGTTCTAATTCTTAATAGGTGAGTGCATGCGTTGGTTCAGGCATGTATTTCCTCAACAGAGATACGTGGAACACATCTTGAACTTTGGAGAGAGTTGGCGGCATTGCCAATCGGTAAGCTACAGCCCCAATTCGTTCTAGAATTTCGAAAGGTCTGATGTACCTGGGACTCAATTTACCTTTCTTACCCAAATGAATAACTCCCTTCCATGGAGATACCTTCAGGAAAACATGATCACCGACATGAAATTCCAAATCCTTCCTTCGATTATCGGCATAGCTCTTCTACCTACTTTGAGATCCTTTGATGTGATTTTAGATGACCTTCACCTTTTCCATCGTTTCCTCCACCAGTTCTGGGCCCACAAGTTTTCTTTCACTAACAACATCCCAACAGGTTGGTGTACGAAATCTCTATCCATATAACGCTTCATATGGTGCCAACTGAATACTCGAATGGAAGCTATTGTTATAGGAAAATTCTACGAGAGGTAAATATTGATCCCACATACCCTGAAAGTCAAGTGAGCAAGATCTCAACATGTATTCAAAGGTTTGAATAGTCCATTCTGATTTTCCATCTATCTGAGGGTGATAAGCAGTGCTCAAATGAAGTTCAATATCTCGGGATTTCTGAAGACTTTTCCAAAATCTTGAAGTAAAACGGGGATCACGATCAGAAACAATTGATAGGTGTACTCCATGAAGTCTCACAACTTCATTAATATATAGTCTTTCTAGACGTTCCAGGGGTAGATCATCTCTTATAGTAAGAAAATGTGCTGACTTGGTAAGACAATCAACAATAACCCATATTACATCATTCCTTCTAGGAGTCTTTGGTAGCCCCATGACAAAGTCCATCGTAATATTGTCCCATTTCCACTCCGGTATGGGAAGAGGTTGCATGACTCCTCTAGGCTGTTTCCTTCCAGCTTTCACTTTAAACAAACCATACATCTTGACACAAAATCATCAATATCCCTCTTCATGTTGTCCCACCAAAAATGTTCCTTCAAATCTCTATACATTTTGGTGCTCCCAGGATGAATAGATAAATTGGAACTATGAGCATCATCCAGAAATTCCCTTTTTAGATTAGGTATATCGGGAACACAAAGTCTCTTCCCAAATTTCAAAATCCCATCTTCATATACAAAGTCTCTCAGTCTCCCATCATTCACATCTTTAATATTCTTTTGAAATTCTTCATCATCGGTCTGAGAAGTCTTAATTATTTTTAGTAAAGATGGTTTGGCAACCATTTGAAAATGCATTGATGTTTCACCTTCCCTAGTTATTCCCATGTCCATCTTCACTAGATCCATGAAAATTGGATCCCTTTCAATTCTCATATTATTCAAAACTCCATGGTCTTTTCTACTCAAAGCATCTGCCACCTTGTTTTCCTTCCCCGGGTGGTAGTGTATCGTGCAATAACAATCCTTGAGTAATTCTAGCCATCTCCTTTACCTCATGTTGAGTTCTTTTTGTGAGAAAATATACTTCAAACTCTTGTGATCAGTATAAATTTCACATTTTCACCATAGAGGTAGTGCCTCCATATCTTCACAGCAAAGATCACAGCTGCTAACTCTACATCATGAGTAGGATAGTTTTGTTCATTAATTTTCAACTATCGTTATGCATAGGCAATAACTCTGTCATTCTGCATAAGGACACAACCTAGTGCTTTCTTTGATGCATCACTATAAATAACGAACCCATCATTCCCCAATGGTAGAGTCAATATAGGAGCATTGACTAATCTTCTCTTCTGTTCTTCGAAACATTATTCACACTCTTTTGTCCAAACAAATTTAACCCCTTTACGTGTGAGCTTCGTTAATGGGTTATCCAATCGGGCAAAATTCTGGATGAAACGTCGATAATAAGCTGCCAAACCAATAAAACTGCGTACCTCAGTTGTACTCGTAGGTGCTGGCCATTCTTGGATTGCCTTAGTCTTAGAAGGATCAATAGAGATTCTATCATTAGAGACAATATGGCCAAGAAAAGAAATCTCATGAAGCCATAATTCACACTTTCTAAACTTCCCATATAATTCATTCCTCCTTAGAGTCTTCAAGATAATGCGCAAGTGATTTTCATGATCTTCGTAGGTTTTGGAGTATACCAAGATATCATCAATAAATACCACCACAAATTCATCTAGATACTCCTTGAAAACCCTACTCATCTGATCCATGAATACAGAGGGTACATTAGTCAATCCAAAAGGCAGTACAGTAAACTCGTAATGCCCATACCTGGTTCGAAATGCTATCTTCAGAATGTCATCCTTCTTTACACACAACTGATGGTATATTGATCGAAGGTAAATCTTTGAAAAGTATTGATCTACATGCAGTAGGTCAAATAAATCATCAATTCGAGGTAGGGGATACTTGTTCTTTATTGTTATAGCATTGATCTCCCTATAGTCGATACATAACCTCATAGATCCGTCTTTATTTTTAACAAAAAGAACAGGGGCTGCCCATAGAGAAACACTAGGGTGAATAAATCCTTTATTACACAATTCCTCTAGTTGTTTCATTAGTTCAACTAATTCTACAGTGGCCATTCTATAAGGGGTCTTCAATATAGGCCTTGATCCAGGAAATAAATCAATGGAAAACTCAACTTCTCATTCTGGAGGATGTCCAGGTAAATCTTCCGGAAATACATCTACAAATTCTTTCACAACAGGTACATCCTCTATTTGAACATTCCTTTCCTCACCCACAGTTATTTCATTCTCTTCCTCACCAATAATTGAATTTAGTTGAGCTACTGGGGGTGGATCTAAATAAGAATTAGGTGGTGACGATTCTGCTCTAAAGATAAGGTGTTCCATATCATTATCATCAAGAATTGTAACCTCTTTCTTCTTAAAATAAATCTTCGCATCATAGTCCGAAAGCCAGTCCATACTGAGGATTATATCAAACTCAATAATAGGTATGACGATGAGATTAGCAGATAAAGAACATTTATGTGCTCTAATGGGGACTGATTCACAAAACTTTGTTACAATGATACTTCCCTTAGGAGTTTTAACTGACAACTCCCTTCTTAAATCAAATTGGAAATATCTAATTTTCTTAGCAAACTGAGAAGATATGAAACAATGAGATGATCCAGAATCAAATATTGCATTTTCTAAACATGAGGAAACCATTAAATTACCTGCCACCACATCTTTCAGAGCTTCTACCTCAGCAGTAGTGATAGCATAATCCTGGCCTTGATCCCTTGGCCTTTTCTGAGTTAAGTTCTCCTGATGCTTAGGACATTCATTTGCATAATGCCCCATCTCCCTACAATTGTAGAACTAAATGTTGGTAGCTTTCTTCTTCCCCTTGCAATCACGAGCTTGGTGGATTTTTTCCCCACACTTGTAACAGACTCCCATTCCCTTCAAGAAAGTACCTGGGTGTTTCTTCCCGCATTTACCACAGGATGGATATTCAACCTTTCCCTTCTTCCCATTATTTCAATTCCCAGATTGATCAGCAGGTCTGTTCTTCTCTTGATTTTCTTTAATGTCATAAGACTTAGAGAATTCATTTTCGGTCTTGATAGCACATGAGACAATGTCTTCGTATGACGAAAAGGATTGTGAGACTAATGCTCGACGGAG
Organism: Viscum album; assembly: GCA_963277665.1. Classification (NCBI taxonomy): domain Eukaryota; kingdom Viridiplantae; phylum Streptophyta; class Magnoliopsida; order Santalales; family Viscaceae; genus Viscum; species Viscum album. The sequence continues at coordinate 1,578,773,477 of OY728150.1, read as the reverse complement.
AAATGGTTTTAACCCATCAAATAAATGATCAATCTTACTTCTTGGGTTACGTATATAATCTCCAGCATACCTTGATAACCTTGTAAAGTTAGCCTCATACTTTGTGACATTCTCATCCTCCTTTTGTCTCAGACTCAGAAATTGCCTTTCCATATCTGCTCGATGGTCGTGAGGAAAGTATTTTTCTAAAAATAGATCTTTGAACTCCCTCCATTCCATATTTGATACTTCATCATCTTCCTTCATGTTTTGAATCAATGACCACCATTGATCAGCATCTCCAGTGATGTGGTAAACTGCCATGATAACTTTTTCCCTTTCACTGCTCCCCAAAGCCTGAAATATTTTCTCTAGGGAATTTATCCATTTCTCAGCTACTAAGGGATTTTTAATCCCATTGAATGTTGGTGGTTGTTTCCTCATGAATAGATCTAACATTGATCCTCCATGTTGTGGATCAGGGTGCTCCATATGGGTAAGGTTATTATTCATATCCTGAGTGAGTTGTCCTAGTATGGTGATTAGCTGATCGGCACCAGTTGCATCACCAGCTCCACTATAATTATCTTGAGCAGGAGGGAAATCCCTACATGAAGTGTGTGGATTGATTCGGTTTCCATTTTTTCCACTAGGCGCCATTTCTAAACAATGGCATAAACTAGATCAGTTTATGAATCAAAATACATAATCCTATACTTATAAAACACTTAACATAAATTGAACTATTTATGGATATAATCCATAATCATAAAAATGTTTTCTTTGAGGAAGTATATACTCATTAACCCTTCATAATGATTTGTAAAGAAAATGAGAGTTATCCTAAGCATATCCCCCAGGAGTGTCATAACCAAGAGTGCAGCAAGGCCCGTTGTCGTGCACCAGTTCCCATTCGAGTCTAGCTCAAAGCGGTGTTTTCGGGTTTTACCCCTAGGTACATCTGTTCCAGAGCCGCCTCTAACTGCTCGTATCCAGACAAGGATGTATTTCTTGGAAAACTCATAAAATCTCTACAATACCAAAATTCTAGAAAGTTCTTCTATACTAATCCTCAAATTCTATCTTAAATCTATGTGCTCTAATCAGAGTTTATCTAAATCTAGCTTCCAAGGTTTGTACTAAACTTCCTATGATACCAACTGTAACGCCCTGACCCTAGTTACCCAGAGTCGGTGCATTTTTACATAACATTGGCATGATCACAATAAAGATCCAATCTCGAAAGACCGATTGGTTTAGTAGCCTTGGAAACACTAGATATATTCATAAAGTTATACATTACATCACAAAGTGAAAAACTACTATTACAACATAGTCTCCATATTCCACACTCATATCCCCACATAAAATCCCTACAGGTCATTCATAGCTTACATCTTCACATCCTGGGAAAAAAACATAGAAAAGGGGTGAGCTCAAATGTCCAGTAAGGATAACAATATAGCGGAAACTTTCAAAAATAAGCATAAACATTTAAGGCAATGCATTACTAAAACAAACTCCTATTAAACTTGAAATTAAACATAGTATGGAAAAGGTAAAATGAAATAATGCCATTTACTTATTCACATGGATATTCTACTAATCTAATAATCACATGAAATATCAATAACCACTTTCATAATGATGGAATGCATAATGCCAGACTATCATAACCACATAGACAATTCCTCATGCCAAGACTGCAAATAAGATTTTGTCAAGGCCTTGTGCCAAGACACTAGTTTGTCCCATGATACCTACTGATGCATCGAGGATCTATAGCGGGCTCCACCCGTCACATATTTAGTCCAATGCATTCCCATATGATAAGGTTTAAACATAACATAAACATTCGTATTAAAACTAGCATATGAAATGTCAATACTTTCACCATAAACTATGAATGGTATAAAAATAGCACATCCACAGTCAAATATATCACAAAAACTTCAATACAATATAGAAGTTTTGTATCATAATAAATCAACTTCAAATAAGCGTAAAATCCATCAAGGATGTTGACATAGATGAAATCAAAACTCTTTTTAGAGAAATATCTCTTTATATTTTTGAAAATCATTTAAGAGCCATATAAAATATAACATTTTCTTTGAAAATATTCTTATCATATTGTAAGGTAAGATTCGATGATTTTATAATGGCAGAAAATAACTGCACCCACCGTATAAGTTAAAAAAACATTCTTACCTTAATTCTGTCGAAAAGGTTAAAAAGCGCCTTGTTTGGAAAACGACGGAAATATTCCTTTATAAACCACTTATAAAAAGTCAAACAAGGGTATAAATGACTTTAACCCATAATATTTTAAATAGTAAAAACGTTTTGAAATACATTTTGAAGAAACATGGATGTGGATGATAAAGAGATCCCAATAGATTATTACGTATAAACAACCTCGGATAATGAAGAGATTGTGAAATAACCCTTACCTTATACTTTTCCTTGTATGGGGTAGGTTCACCTCCTGTATAGTGGTGAAATGATTTTTATTAAATTATAAAATAATCATATATATTAATATGATATCATATATGATCTTTTAACATTGATTTGTTAATAATATCTTAGAATTATCATCATTTCGGGTGTTAACTTACTCATTTTCTTTTATATGTTTTGTTACATAAGCCGTGTTTGTTATGGATAGGTTGTATCTTATTCATATCCAGAATGATATCAAGTCCTTAAATATTATTTTTAAATCATCAAATGATAATTATACTTGAATGGATACGATGGAGAATAAATCTTATCGCATTCGTGGAGACGGTAGTCCGTACGTACGCATGAGCGATAATATCATTATTTTGATATTAAAATAATATATAATTGGATGGTATATCATATATACAGAATCATTATCATTTTATATTTATTATTTTCATTATTTACACATCATTATTATACCCATCCAAATAATAATATATTGAATAAAAATTACACCACGACGTGGTGACGGTAAGCCGTACGTACGCACGTATGGTGACATGTTATTCAAAGGGTGGGTAAAATACTGAATATGGTTGTACCATATTTATAATAACATCAAATTATATATATGATACTGGAGTTATTATTTTAGAATTGTAACAAAAAAGGAAGAAGAAGTGGAAGAAGAAAGGAACTTGGAAAAAGGTGGTGAAATCATTACCTCTTCTTCGGGTTCTTCCTTTTGATTTGATCAAAATGGCTGCTTAGGTTGGCTTTATGATCAAACTAAGGCCTCTAGGTTGTAGTGAGTGATGTTGGGAGAGTATTGGTGCAGAGTTTGGCCGAACCAAAAGGCTTTTAAGGTGTTAATAAAAGAGAAGGAGGAGTTCCCTTTTATAAGAGGGGTGAGGGGCACCTTTAGAAAAGATGGAAATATTAATTTATAATAAATTAATATTAGGTTTTTAATGGCTCAAAAGTTGATTATTTAAATTTTAATGTGGGTATGGGTAGAAAAAAACTCAACCAATAGAATTTAGACAGGTTTGGGAACACATATTAACCTTATCTTTAAGTATTAACTCTAAGTTAATTAGTTTCACTTTTACAATGTCTCTTTGTATTTTTATATAATATGGTTAATAAACTTACTATATACATCCAAGAGACCCCTAAGTTTTCCTTTAATGATGAACCTATAATGATATAAGTCTCTTGGTTGATACTTAGATTTTTAGGAATTTAATATCAATTAATAATATAATATTTGTTTTAATAACTCTTTTATGTCAATTTTGACACTATTCAATAGTGGATTTTTGTGAAACTCATAATAGATTTATTACTTAGAAAAAAGTCAATTTAATCAATACTAATATGTCATATTATCCTATAAAATTAGTTTAATTTATGAAAAGTTTCATATTATATTTATTTGGGTATTTATAATATCAATTATTTTGATTTTTCACTATTATAGTAATTACTGCATCATCATTGTATCATAAATAAATTAAATTATTTAAAGTCTAAAAATTATAAATAAAATATCATTATGTAGTAAATCGTTTTATCTTTATAATGAATATTTATAATCTAAAATCCAACATATATAACCCTATGTAAAAATTGTTTTTCTAAAAGATATATGCTTGTGTCATTTTGAATTCATTTTAACTTAATTAAAATAAAGTGTCCCTATCACCTACAAGTGGCACCATGGGGTCCCATAATCGACCCAAAGATGCCTATGGTCGAACCTGTATCAACCAATAAGTCTAGGACACTTTTTATGGTAATTTAGTATTATTATAATATTATTTGTTTATCCCTTATTTACAGGATTTACCCTTAACCATGATAAATAAAATATTTACCGCAGTAATTATTCAAAATGTCTAAAAATTAAAGTTACCTATTTACACAATTTGAACATACTGATTCAAAATATGGAATCCATTTTTCTAAATTCAAAACACATAAGTGGCAGAAATTAATTTAAAATTAATTCCCGCTGTCAAAACAAAAGCGTGTTTTTAAGAGATAATAACTATCAAAAGATTGACACTTGTTTATGTTCGGTTTAATTGTAAAATTATGTACAATGACCATAATTATATTAAGTGGTAAAAATATATTCTAAATATACTTTAAAACCACTCAAATTAATAATTTATCACTATTAATTATTTTGATTTAAAAAGTTGTTTTTTATTAAAATTTAGTAATTTTCACTATTCATCAAAATATTAAAGTTATCCGAAAAGTACCAAAATTTCACCTTAGGATAAATTCGATATTCCAAATCCAAAAATGAAGTCCATTTTGAAATATAAAATATATATAATTTCAAAAATTAGGTATTACTATTCATAATGGCTAGTTTGATTAGTTGTGGTGTGTTAGAACTCGATGTTGCGTACAACACACGCTATCGCATTATTCAAAGAGAATCATACGGTAGAAGCATGGGGTGTTACATGGGGGATCACATAGGGTTCCATTTAGACCATTCTATGGTGAAGGATATCTAGACCCTTTTAAAAAGTGTTGAATTCATTAACTACCCCTGCCTCATTTAACACCCATTAACCCTCCCCCTCTCCATATTTCAAACATATCAATCCTACTCATGTGAGATACCTCATTTTCCTTCTATATTTATTTAATCCATGATGACATAGGGTTTATACTCATCAATTTCTATGGATTATATTTTTATGTTTATGATATCTCTTTCCATCCTAAGTATCTTTCCCTTCCACTTAAGTGTATTCTTACCATTTGTGAGTGGTTTAGATTGTTAAAGTTATGTGGTTTGATAATTTTTATTTTTTTTCAAAAACCATAAATGATTTATTCTTTATAAAAGAGTGTTTTAAAATATTTTATTAATTTTTATTATCTTTCACATCCATTGAATATGATATAAATTTTTTAAAATCCTTTTTCATTTTATATTTGTTATCAAATGTCTTGAAATACTTTTCTATGCTTGGTTTTGGATGGTTCTTATGATGTATTTGATAAAATGACCCATTGAAATGGTTGAAGTGATAATATTGTAACATATTGAAGGGAAAATCATATTTGATTATGGTTTCTTAGGAGGGAGAACTAGGAATGTAATTAACAGGAATGACATGACCTACCTAGCAGTGGACTTACACTACAGCATGAACTAAATATTTGGATGATGTGCTGAGGGTGTGGCTTTATAAGGTGACCCCTTCCTGCTAAGATTTGAGATTATTCTCTCTAGTGGTGACATGTAGTTGTTTTTTGTGGTTTTATCACCATGTGGTGTGAGGATCCAAGATTTCCTAGACCATGGATACCTTAAGACTTCCCCATGGTGATAGTTTCGAATTTATTATTTACCTAACCTTGCATCTATATTTTAAAATTTTATAAAACCATTATTTACTTTTTTATTGAAAATTTTAAAATATTTATTTATAAATTTTATTTTCAAAACTATAATTTTTATATTTATTTAATTTATATTTCATATAAAACACTTGGTCGGATAATATTGGGATACTTATGGCCACACCCAAAAAAACCCAATGGGTCTATGTAGACCTTATTTTGGGAGATCCAAGTAATGGTAAGGGATCTCTTTGTGGAATTGGTTGTGCATGTTGTAAAATCATGAGATGATGTTGGTGAAAAGTTGGTACTAATCCATCATGTCACCCAAAGATGAGTATATAATTTTGGGTTTGTTTTGGCATCATATTTTTGAATCATACTACTGTGTCCCCTGTTTGGCCTCCCATATCATATTATTTTATATATATGTACACTTGAATATTCATTTTGGATGTGATAAATATGTTTCCTTTGTATCGTTTATGCTTTATAATATTTCTAGAGATGTTATTATTTTTCCTACTTGTTATTTATCTATATTTTCATTTATCCTATCAATAGAATGACTTACAAAGATATCAAAAGGTCATATCAGGTTATGGGTTTAGAAAAACATATTGGGTTTTTATGGTAAAACCATTCTCAAAGGTTATTCATGAGTCCCAGGTATTGTTTTACAGACCAGGTGGATCATGAAAGACCTTCAAGGTGGCAGAGGATATTGGTTTCATTTGTAGTGGCGATAGCCATAGCCAATTTTTGAAGTAATAGTGCTTCATCATTTATGGATGGTGGTGATGGTGCGCTTTGTGATAACGTTTTTTTATAGTGACTAGGATTTATTCCTAATGATTACTAACTATTTTACTTGGGCCATTGGGTATATTTTGGTTCTAATAAATAAGTACATTAGGCAAAAAAATTTCTTATGGATCTGAGTGTAGAATGGTGCATTTAATTTATCTAGTGATTTTATTGAAAAATTTGGTTGCTTGTATGAATGCACTATTAGGTGGGTGAAATTGATTTGAGGGATAAGAATATTGAGTCTTATCATCCAGCCTTCCATCCACTTGGATAACTGAGGTGGGATAGAGTGATGGCCTGCTTTTTGACATTAAGATCATGGGACTATTCATTACATGTGGTGAATCAGGAAGGTTATGAAAGAGGGGGTCCACGCAAGCATCATCGGGTGATAATATATAAAGAGTTAGGGTTGTTCTAGAATTATTCATCCATCCCTTTTTCCAATTTTTGGATTGATGTTTTCCCTACCATGATGTGTCAACCTGCTTGATGAAATAGTCATGGAAGGGTGCCATCATAGCTTTTGAATGGAACCATGGTGTGATGATCCCTTTAATATGGGGTAACGTGATGATTTAAATAGTATTTTGATATGATGATAACTTCTCACTCTATTCCTGAGTGGCATGATTGCCCTTCATACAATGAGGTCATCCTTTTGGGTCATTTTGTTTTTTCATCCATTGGGTCTTAGGGTAATAAAATTTTATTGGTCCATATGCCCCTGGGACGTAGGGTTGTGTTAGTATTTCCTCTTAACCCTTTTGAAAATTGTATTTACTTTTTTTAATAAAATGGGTTGTTGTCCCGTTACCTGTTAAAAATTAGTTATTTTATGTTTATGTGGGATACATATGTATGATTTATTATTATGTGATTTGTGGGATTGTTATATCCCCCCCCCCAATGCTTTTGAAAAGGATTCATATCTCATGAGATAACATGTGTTATATTGGGGAGTGAGCTTAATCAGCTAAAGGATACTATCTACCAAGGATTGATGGGTAGGGGCAGTGAACTCAGTCCATTATGGGACTCTATCAACTATATAATGTTGGTATTAGTAGTAATCCTGGACAATGAAAATTATTTTCAATGGTTATGGATGTTCCACACTTTTATTCTGTATTCTTATATCTATGATATGCTCACATGGATCATGATGGATTTATGTTCCAACACTCTTATGTCTCATGTCCTATTTTAAAACAAATCATTATTCCATGAAATGTAATTTATGATCTTTAAATTCTTTGGTATGATTTAATATGTTATGATTAAGTGCCTTAAATATGTTTTCATACCTTCATTCCCATCTTTTGATATCTTATTATCTTTTATTGTTATCCCCCATGTTTACCCTTACTGATCATCTGATCTAACCCATTATTATGTTCACATTTCCTTGGGTTATGAACAATGGTGTTAAATATGATATTTATATAAGGGTACCATTTTGAAGAGTATTTTTGGTAAATATTAAATAATGGTAGATAAAAATTTAATTTTTTATATAATATATAAAGATACTAAACCTATAGGTTCATGAGTATGAATTATCATGATATATATATAATATACATCTAACCTGATTTAATAATCATGTATGTTATACTTGGGTCACCACTTGAATTATAAGATGGGGTTGACTCTACCAATCATTAACGCCCTGACCACAGTTACCTAGAGTCGGTGCATTATTACATAACTTTGGCATGATCGCAAGGGATCAAATCCTGTAAGACCGATCAGTTTAGTAGAATTTGAAGTACTAGATACATATATAAGATTTACACTACATTATAAAATGAAAAAAAATAATAACATCATCTCCTTTGAACAAATTTATATCCCTTAGACTATACCAGTTGGTCAGTCATAGTATACTTCTTCGCATCCTAGGAAAAATAAAACACATAAAGGGGTGATATCAGGAACCCTGTAAGGATAATAATATAGCATAAACATTCAAAAATAATCATTAACATTTAAGGAAATGTATAAGGGTAAAACAAAAAAAATTAAACATAAACTTCCACAAAATATGGAAAAGATAAATCAAATAATTCCATTTATTTATTCACATAGATATTATACTAGTTAAATAATCACAAGTAATATCAATATCCAATTTCATAATGATGAAATGAAAAATTCCATACATTATAACCGCATAGCCAAGGCCTCGTGCCAAGACTGCAAATAATATTTTGTCAATGCCTTTTTCCGAGACACTAGTTTGTCTCAACAGACCTACTGATGCATCGAGGAGCTATAACAGGCTCCACCCATCACATACTAAGTCCATTTCATTTCTCATATAAAATCAATGAAGCATAACAGAAACATTCGTATTAAAAGTTGCATATGAAATGTCAATACTTTAGCCATAAACCATGAATGGTATAAAAATATCACATCTACAGTAAAAAAATATCATAACTCATTCAATACAATATGGATGATTGTATTATAATAAATCAACCTCAATCAGGAATAATATCTAACAATGGATGATGATATAGTTGAAAATTATCAGTAAAACTATTTGAGTGAAATACTCCTTTGTCATTAAATCGTTTAAAAGTCACACAATTTATAAAGGATGACTTTTAAAAGATATTTTCGAATCAAAGTGTACCATAGCACATTGAAACTTTTTAGAGGAATTAACATTTTAAAACACTCGTGTCTATATAAATAAATCCTAAAAAACATTTTGAAAACATGGACATTATTCAGAAAGATATATAATTATAAATATGTAAAACATATAAAATAATCATTTGGAAAAAGTCTTTTATGAAACATATACATAGTTAATAAATATTTCCCAGGAAATACTTACATATAAACAAATTCAGATAATAATGAGATTGAGGAATTAAACCTTAAATTGTAATTTTCCGTGGTCAAGGGTACTTTAACCTCCTATATAATATTTAAATAATTTTAATTAAATTATATAATTACAACATACATAAATACGATATCATATTTGATTTTCAAATATTTATTTGTCAATAATATTTCAGAAAAATCATTGTTTCGGGAGTTAAATGATTCGTTTTACTTTATATGTTTGTTACATAAGTCATATTTGTTATGGATGCGATTTATTATATTCATATATAGAATGATTTTAAATTCTTAAACATTATTTTTAATCATAAAATAAAAATTATTATTAAATGATTACGATGGGGAATGAATCTAATCACATTCATGGAGACTGTAATCCGTATGTATGCACGAGTGCCAATATCTTTATATTGATACAAAATCCTTAACATGTTATATTTATTATTTATATCAGTTATACTCATTATTATACTCATCCAAATAATGATGTTTTTGAATATCCAACTACACCACGATGTGGAGACGATTAACCGTACATACACACGTATGGTGACATGTCATTCATATGATGGATAGAATAATGAATATGGTTGACCCATATTTATAATAATATCAAAGTATGTATAAGGTACTAGATTTATTATTTTGGTATGTAGAAAAATGAAAGAGGAAGTTGAAGAAGAAAAGATCTTTGAAAAGGTGGTGAGATTATTACCTCTTCTTTAGGTGATTCCATTTCATTTGGTCAAAAGGGCTTCTTATGTTAGATTATGATCAAAGTAAGGCCACTATGTCAAAGGGGGGAGAGTTGGGAGGATATTAGGGTAGGTTTTTGTCAAGACAAATGTCTTTTTTGGTGTGATTTTGAGAGAAGGGGAATTAACCTTTTATAAGAGAGGTGAGGGTCACTTTAGGAAAAGCTTGGAACATTATTTTATTATAAAATCATATTCAGTTTATAATGGCTCCAAAAGAATTTATTTTGAGGATAAGGTGGGGATAGGTCGAAAAAATCTCAACCAATATGTTTTAGATAAGTTTATGTTATAATGTTAACCATATATTTTAGATTTAACTCTTAGTTAAATAGTTTAACTTTAACCATGTATTCTTGTATTGTTATAATAAATGGTTAATAAACAAACTATAAAAAACCAAGCATGATACACCAGAGATTTTTATGAGAAATATTTTTGTTTTTATGTTATATAAACCATCAAAGGAATATTTCACTACACACAACACTAAATTGGCTTGCGTTACACGCAATTGCGGCCTTCCTCGATAACGTGCGTCATACGTAATACCGAGTTTCACTAAACAATGATATGCTATTAAAATATTACTAAAACTAGACGTTATGAATAGTAATAACCACTTTTTGAAATTTTTTAAATTTATTCTTTCAAAATGGACTTCATTTTAGGATTCGGAATATCAAAATTAACCTAGGGTGAATTTTTTGATTATTTCTGAAAAACTTCATTTTTTGATGAATAGTGAAACCACTAAGTGGTAGTGAAAAAAACTGAATTTTTCATAAAACATAATTTTACCACTTATGTGAGTGGAATTTTGAAAATCAGAGAGGCATGGTTGATTTTAGTAAGTAAAATTCGGTTCAATGAGATGAAAATAATTTTTGATGATTTGTAATCTTTTAGTTTTATTTACCAGAGTTAAAAGTAAATAGGGTAATTAAGGGTAATCATGATATTATTATTACCGTAAAAAATGTCGTAATTTAATTGGATAAGTTTAATTCGACCAAAAACAACCTTATGAATAAAATATTATCATTTAGTCCCACTTGGATTAGATTAGGACATTTAATATTAATTTATTTAAAGAAGGGTTAAAATAGTTAAAATCAATTATTAATAAGTATATAATTTTTAATATAGGGTTATAGATAAGATAAATTCGACTATAAATATTAATTAGAAAGATAAAACGATTTAATACATAATAATATATTATTTTTAATTTGAAGATATTAAATAATTTAATTTATTTATGACACAATGATGATGCAGTAATTATCTTATTAATGAATTATTGACTTAATAGATGTTATAAATACCCAAATAAATGTAATTTTAGACTTTTAATGAATTAAAATAATTTTATTGGTTAATATTACATGTAAGTATTTATTTAATTAACATTTTTAGAACTAATAATTCTTTTATAATTTTAACAAAAATCAATTACTAAATAGTGTCAAAATTGACATAAAATAGTTTTTAAAACAAATATTATATTATTAATTGTTATTTTATTCCTAAAAATATATGGTTCTGCTAAATGACTTAGATAAGGTAAAATATATTAATAATAAACAACTTGGGGTCCGTTTGGCTTGTTATAGTATGTTTATTAACCTTATAGTGTAAGAAATCAAGAAGACACGGTAAAAATTAAATTATCTAACTTAAAGTTAAATCTAAATGATAAGGTAGAAATACTAACATAAACTTGTCATAAGTATATTGTGTGAGAGTATTTTGACCCATCCCCACCTTAGCTTCAAAATAAATCAATTTGGTGCTATTAAAAACCGAATATGACGTTATAATAAAATAATATTTTTAGTTTTTCCAAAGGTGCCCCTCTCCTTCCTTATAAAAGGGATCCTCCTCCCACTCTTCCTCACACCACATTGAGACTTCAAGCTCGGACAACCCCTTAAAATTATCTTCTCCACTTATGTAGAAACATACTATAGGTCTCGGTATTCTTAAAAGACCAATTTTAGTGCCCTAAGAAGAGGTCTCAAAGAGGCGCTTTAAAGAAGAGGTAATGTCCGTTACCGATTCATTCAACTTTATTTCTTCTTCCAATTCTTATTCATTAGTTGTATCATTATGAAGTAATATAATCAGTATCACTCATATAATGATATATTATTATAAGTATTAAACAACCCTATTTCACCATCTATCCATCCTATGGAAAACAAAATCACCGCGTGTGCGTACGTACGGAATACCGTCTCCACGCCATGGAGTAATTTATTTTCCACCACCAACTTACTTGGATGGGTATAATGGTGTAAATAATGACTATATATGATTATTGTAAGTTGATATTGATTCTGGAATAGTATACATACCCTCTAATACAATTCCATGATCATGAGAATGATATCATCGCTCGTGCGTACGTACGAAATACCATTCCACGATGTGATGTGACTCGTTCTACATGATCATCATTGAATAATGATTATATAAATGAATTGAATGAATAAATATGATATATATTACACTAATAACATTCTGTAAATGAGTTTTCTATAACCTAAAAATAAGAATGAGAATTTATTCGAAAAAACACGCATAAGAACAAAAAGTAATAATCACTCGGATAAGAAGTAGCAATGAAATATTACTAATAAGAAGCTAAGAATACGACCATATATGATATAATAAAAATGATTATGATTATGGAATATGTCAATGACATTATTTATATCATTATACAAGAGTTTCGGATACTTACGAAGAAAATTGGACCTAAGCTAAGGGAAAATCTCGCAATCTCATTTTTATCCAAGATTGTTTATACTTAAGAATTTACTGGGGAATATTTATCATCGAAACCCATGTTTCCTAAATATGTAATATTTATATTCTTCTACAATTTTTTAAATCCCATTATACCCTTTGGTGAGTTTTTAGTAAAATATATGAAAGGAATCTTTTGTCGTTTTTCGTACGAGGTACTTTTTAACTTTTCCGACAGAAGTACGAGAAGAATGTTTTTTAACTTATACGGAATGAATGGATTTTATGATTTCATAAAACATTATTTCCATGAACCTACCTTTACAAGTTTTCAAGTTTAATTTTTATCAACTTCTTTTAGTTGAAAATTTTATGACATGTTATGAAAGGAGAAATGTTTTTGAAGTAGAAAGGATATTTTCCTCAAGAATGGAGCTTAAGCATTTTATCAAAATTATTTTCCATATAAGATAATATAGGATTCTGTTTCTATCCCTATTTTTAAATTTATTTGATTATGTTATGATGGAATTATTTTTATGATGTCCTTTTATCTTATATGGATTATGTTATGATGGAATGACGTTTAAGATTCCCATTTTTATTACACGGGTTATGCTATGATGTATGGTTTATGATTTTGTGGCACACATAAGAATGGTATCATTATGATATTCTGGGAAATCTATCTCCCACCAATGCATTGGGTAAAGATTTATATCTCATGGGATAGACATGGCTGGAATGGCAGGTTAATCCAGTTCAATGAAACAGGACTGAAACAAGGAGTGAACTCCGTTCAGAAATGGACTTTTTCCGCTAAGATAGTCTTGGATATGAGTATTGACTACTATGAAATGATTATCTATGATTATGTGTGTATTCCACAAAGTTTCATGTTTTATGTTATGATTATTTGGATTACATTTCACTACTATGATTTATCCCATGTTATGAAATTATGATCTCTTTTGCAGGGTAGGATTTCCAAAATGTTATGTTCTTATGAATATGATGGGATTGATATTTCTTTTGTTTACCCTTACTAAGAATTTGAGCTCACCCTTTTGTATGTTTTCTTTCCCCAAGACAGGAAGAAGGTTATTATGTAGGATATGCCAAAAAGGGACTCTAGATATGATGAAATAAATGGGAGACAACGTAGATGATTTATGAACCAGATGTTTATGTTTCCCAGTTTCTAAAGACATTATACCTATACGGTCCTTTCATGGTTTTGTTATATGTTGTAATAATTATGCTTAAATTTTGAAGTATTAAAAATTTATGTAAAGTATGGGTCATTATAGTTGGTATCAAATGGAGCTTACAGTCAACCTTTTTTGAAACTAGGATGTGAAATCCATAGTAAGAACCCTAAGGATAAGTCTAAGCATATAACATGATCATAGTGTTTTACAAATAGCCATGAAACATCTATGATAAGACCTTATGAGTGAAATTTTATTCTTGATTATGTGTTTTTTCAATTATAATTAGTGTTGATCACATTATTATTATTGGTTTTAGTCAATAGCTAGAATATGAAGGAACTGTATTAATGCGGAATGCGACGGGCAATGCAATGATTGTCTCCCTGAGCAACCAAACATTATGGGAGCTGGAATGCAAAATCTTGTAGCCATGCTCACACAACTTTCTCAATCTATGAATCATGCAGGACTTCCAAATGAGCAAAGGAAGGAGAAACATTTTGTTGAATCCTTCATGATGCAGTGTCCACCCTCATTCAACGGGTCTGCATATCCATTAGTGGATGAACATTGGATCAGTACCACTGAAAAGATATTTTCAGTTCTTCAATGTTCTGAACATGATAAATTCATCTTATCTGTCTATTGTTTGGAACGTGAAGCTGATCAATAGTATAATCTTATCAAAAATACGAGGCCAAGAGATGAAATTGAGTCCATATAATGGGATGAGTTCAAAAACATATTTTTCAATCAGTACTTCCCTCATATTCTTCTAAAAAAGACGGAGATTGAGTTTCTTGAACTAAAGAAAAAGGACGATGAATCTATTGGTACCTATGAAGAAAATTTTCAAGACTTGCAAGGTACACTTCTGGTATTATTATCCAACCTGAGAGTAAGATTGATCTATTCATTAGTGTCTTAAAACCAAGTCTTCGAAGGGCATTAGCCATAAGGGACTTCAATAGCTACGAGGAAGTCGTTCGATGTGCTCTCAAAGATGAGATGGAGATTGGAGTAACCCATCAGTCATATGGGTATGATAAGAAGAGGAAAATGGAATTTAAAGAAAAATCTAAAGAGCACACTGAAAAGAAGATGAGTTTTCCCTTATGCTCAAAGTGTGGAAAGAAACATGGTGGGATTTGTCTTAAAGGGACAATTAAATGTTTCAAATGTTGAAAGGAATGTCATCGGGCATTTGAATGCCGCAATGATGGGAAGAAGATGTCCAGTGATGCGAACAAAGAAATGTCTACACATAGTGCACCTCCTACACTTCAATGTTAAAAGTGTAAGGAAATGGGGAATTATTCTAATCAATGCCCTAATCCAAGGGTTGATGATGATGATCGACTCCAACAAACTCTTAAGGATAAAGACAAAATAAATTCACATGCAATTTCTATCAGTGATTTGGAGTACGATAACGAAGTGGTGAA
Source organism: Viscum album (assembly GCA_963277665.1). NCBI lineage: Eukaryota > Viridiplantae > Streptophyta > Magnoliopsida > Santalales > Viscaceae > Viscum > Viscum album. The sequence goes on along the minus strand of OY728150.1, from coordinate 1,578,757,829 downwards.
AGGTACACTTACCATCCACTCTAAAGTAGAAATGTTTTATTTGATTCTGGATCCACCCACTCTTTTTTTTTGATGAATTTTCTAAGGGTATCGCCGTATTACCTCACCAATTAGATGTTGAGTTAGTTGTGACAACCCCTAAAGGCACAACAGTCGCATAAAAAGTTTATAATTCTTCTCCGATTGATGTTTGTGGGAAAGTGCTTCCTGCAAATCTTTTGATCCTTCCAATAGTGGAATTTGATGTGATTCTTGGAATGGATTGGATTTCTCTATATGGATCTCATATCAATTTCCAAAGAAAGGATGTCACATTTCATATTACAGATCAATCTATGATCGTTTATCGATGCAAGGATGAACATAACCTCCCAGTGGAAATTTCTTCCATCTTATGGGTCCTGATTATACTAAATGAAGGTTATTTATATCAAATGGTTGGTGAGATACTCACGATTAAGAATATGACCATTTTATGAGAGTTTGATGATGTCTTTCTGGAGGAATTTCCAGGTCTTCCACCAAATCGTGAAGTTGAGTTTTCAATAGAACTCGTACCAGGTGATTTTCCTATTTTAAAGACACCTTATAGAATGGACCCAATTGAGTTGTAGTAATTGAAGAAGAAACTCCACGAGAATCTTGATAAGGGATTCATACGCCCTATTGTGCCACCTTGGGGAGAACATGTTCTATTTGTTAAGAAGAAATACGGATCAATGAATCTCTGCATTTATTATCAAGAATTTAACAAGATCACTATCAAGAACAAATATCCTTTCCCATGCATTGATGACCTATTTGACCAACTACCCGGAGCTCAATACTTTTCCAAGATTTATCTTCGTTCAGGGTGTCATCAATTAATGGTCAAAAGGGAGGATTTACCAATGACTGATTTCCGTACAAGGTATGGACACTATGAATTTATAGTGATGACATTTGGACTTACTAATACCCCTACTATCTTCATGGATCTGATGAATAGAGTCTTTAGAGACTATCTTGATCAGTTTGTGGTAGTCTTTATAGAATATATTCTTGTCTATTCAAAGAGCAAGGAAGAATATGAAGATCACTTGAGAATTGCATTGATGACCCTTAGAAAGGAGAATCTTTATGCCAAATTTACCAAATGTGAATTTTGGCTTCAACAAGTTGCATTTTTGGGTCACATAATCTCAAAAGAGGGGATATCTATGGATCCATCAAAAAAAGTGGTTATCGAAAGATGGTCAAGAACAAGAACAGTAATTGAGATTCGAAGTTTTCTTGGTTTTGGCTGGATATTATCGACGTTTTGTGAATGGTTTTTTAACGATTATCTAATCCACTCCCCGGGTTGAATCGGAAAGGAGTTTTGTTTTTTTGGACAGAGGAATGTGAAGAGAATTTCAAGGAGTTAAAAAGAAGGTTATCCAGTGCACCTGTACTCACACTGCCTTGTAGTGGAGAATGGTTTGTGATCTATAATAACTCATCTAAAAATGTATTGGGGTGTGTTCTAATGAAAAATGATATGGTGATAGCTTATGACTCACGACAATTGAAAATCCATGAGCAAAATTACCCAACTCATGATTTGGAGTTAGCTGCGGTAATCATTGCATTAAAGATTTGGAGGCATTATCTTTATGGAGAAAGGTGTGATATTTATACTGATCACAAAATATTAATGTATATTATCACACAAATGGAGATGAATATGCACCAAAGAAGATGGTTGGAGCTGATTAAGGATTATGACTGCTCAATTCCTTACCACCCTGGGAAAGCAAACAAGGTGGAAGATGCATTAAGTCAACAAGACCATGCTAGATTATCCGTGATGAGGATCACAAAATATCCAATATTTATAGACTTACAAAGGATGGATCTTGGAATAATAATGGAAGGGGAAAATTGTATCTTTCTCAAATGAATGTTCAAAAATCTATACATGTGAAGATTAAAGTGGCACATAAAGAAGATGTAGAGTTACCAAAGAAGGTAATAAATGTTCATGAATTCAACCTTGATTGTGATTGAATAATAAGTTTCAGGAATTGGGTTTGTGTTCCACCCATCCCAAAATTAAAGAAGGAGTTGCTGGATGAGGCTCATAGTTCTTCATTCTCTATTCATCCTGGAATCACAAAGATGTATAGGGACCTGAAAGAGTACTTCTGGTGGGATGGCATGAAAGGAGATGTTGCTTAATATGTCTCTCGATTCTCGGTTTGTCAGCAAGTTAAAGATGAGAGACCTAAATCTAAGGGGATGTTACAACCATTACCCATACCCGAATGGAAATGGGAAAACATCACTATGGACTTTGTCACTGGACTTCCTAAAATATCCAAAGGCAATAATGCTATCTGGGTCATAGTTGATCGTCTTACAAAGTTGGCACACTTCATCGCTATTAGAGAGGATTTCTCTCTGGATCATCTTTCCATGATATATGTAAAGGAAGTGGTAAGATTTCATGGAGTACCACTTTCTATTATCTCTGATCGGGATCCGAGGTTTACCTCAAAGATCTAGAAAAGTCTCCAGCATACTCTGGATACAGATTTGAGTTTCAGCACTGCTTATCATCCTCAGACAGATGGTCAGTCTGAGAGGACAATTCAAACTCTAGAAGATATGTTGAGAGATTTCTCTATGGATTTCAAAGGTGGTTGGGATCAACACCTACGTTTGGTGTAATTTTCTTATAATAATAGCTTTCAATCCAGTTTTCAGATGGATCCTTATGAAGCTCTCTATGGAATGAAATGCAGGACTCTAACTTGCTGTTATGAAGTTGGGGAAAGAAAGCTATTAGGACCTGATCTTGTTGATGTGATGGCAAAAAAGGTCAGATCTATTCAATAACACATTAGAGCTACTCAGAGTCAACAAAAAATTTATGCCGACAACTGATGAAAAGTCCTATTGTTTAAAGTGGGTGATAAAGTGTTCTTACGAATATCTCCATGGAAGAGAGTAATTAGATTTGGAAAAAAGGGAAAGTTGAGCCCTAGATATATCGGTCCTTTCGAAATACTGGATCGTGTTGGGAAGGATGCTTACCGATTGGAACATCCACTGAATCACACCCAAGTTCACGATGTGTTCCATGTATCTCTTCTGAGAAAGTACATACCTGATCCTTCACATGTACTCAGCTCAGAAGTTGTACTGCTGGAGCAAGATCTTTCTTATGAAAAACAGCCAATAGAGATTCTGGATCATAGCAAAAAAGTCTTATAGAACAAGACCACCCTCTTGGTGAATGTTTTATGGAGGAAAACCCAATTAGAAGAAGCTACATGGGAGTTTGAGGATATGATGAGGGAGAGGTATCCTCATCTGTTTGTTACAAAGTGACGAATTTCGAGGGCGAAATTCATTTTAAGGGTTGTAGAATGTAACACCCGAGACTTTTATGGGAAATATTTTGTTTTTATGTTATATAAATCATCAAAGGAATCTTTCACTTCACACAACACTAGCTTGGCTTGCTTTACACGCAACCGCGGCCTTCCTCGATAGCTTGCGTCGTACGCAATACCGAGTTTCACTAAACAACAATACGCTATTAAAATATTATTAAAACTAGCCGTTATGAATAGTAATAACCACTTTTTTAAATTTTGTAAATTTCACCATTCAAAATGGACTTCATTTTGGGATTTGGAATATCGAAATTATCCTAGAGTGAATTTTTGGTATTTTTCGGAAAAACTTCATTTTTTGATGAATAGTGAAACCACTAAGTGGTAGTTAAAATAACTAAATTTTTCATAATACATAATTTCACCACTTCTGTGAGTGGAGTTTTGAAAATCCGAGAGACACGGTTGATGTCATTGTGTAAAATGTCGTTCAATGAGATGAAAATAATTTTTGATGAATAGTAACTTTTTACTTTTATTTACCAAGGTTAAAAGTAAATAGGGTAATTAAGGGTAAGAATGATATTATTATTACTATAAAAAATGTTCTAATTCTATTGTATAAGTTTTATTCGACCAAAAATAACCTTATTAATAAAATATTATCATTTATGCCCACTTGGATTAGATTAGGACATTTAATATTAATTTATTTAAAGAAGTGTTAAAATAGTTAAAATCAAATATTAATAAGTAAATCATTTTTAATATAGGGTTTTACATAAGATAAATTCGACTATAAATATTTATTAGAAATATAAAAATATTTCCTACATAAGGATATTTTATTTGTAATTTTTAGAAATTAAATAATTTAATTTATTTATGACTCAATAATGATACAGTAATTATCTTATTAATGAAATATTGAAATAATTGATGTTATAAATACCAAAATAAATGTAATTTGAAACTTTTTATGAATTAGAATAATTTTCGAGGTTCGTATGACATGTAATTATTGATTTAATTAACTTTTTGCCAACTAATTATTCTGTTATTATTTTCACAAAAATCAATTACTAAATAGTGTCAAAATTTACATAAAAAAGTTTTTGAAACAAATATTATATTTTTAATTGTTACTTTATTCCTAAAAATATAAGGTTCGGCCAAATAACTTAGATAAGGTTATAAATATTAAAAATAAACAACTTGGGGTCCTTTTGTCTTGTTATAGTAATGTTATTAACCGTATAGTCTAACAAAACAAGAAGACACGGTAAAAGTTAAATTATCAAATTTAAAGTTAAATCTAAATGATAAGCTTAAAATAGTAACCTAAACTTGTCCAAATTATATTTTATGAGAGGATTTCGACCCATTCCTACCTTATCTTCGAAATAATTCAATTTTTATCTATTAAAAATATAATATGACTTTATAATAAAATAATATTTTTAGTTTTTCCAAAGGTGCCTCTCTCATTCCTTATAAAAGAGAACCTCCTCCCTCTCTTCCTCACACCACTTTGAGCCTTCAGGCTCGGCCAACCCCTGCCAAATTCTCTTTTCCACTTCCCAAGAAACATTCTAGAGGTCTTGGTATTCTTCAAAAACCAATTTTAGTGCCCTAAGAGGAGGTCTCAAAGAGGCGCTTCAAAAAAGAGGTAATGTATGTTACCGATTCTTTCAACTTTATTTTTTTCCACTTCTTATTATTTAGTTGTTTCATTATGAAGTAATAACATCTGTATCACTCATATACTGATATGTAATTATAAGTATGAAACAACCCTATTTCACCATCTATCCATCCTATGGAAAATTAAATCATCGCGCGTGCGTACGTACAGAATACCGTCTCCACACCGTGGTGTAATCTATTTTCCACCACCACCTTACATTGATGATTATAATGGTGTAACTAATGACTATATATGATTATTGTAAATTGATATTGATTCGGAAATAGTATACACACACTCCAATACAATTCCGCAATCATGGGATTGATATCATCGCTCGTGCGTGCCTACGGAATACCGTCTCCACAATGTAATGTCACTCGTTTTACATGATCTTCATTGAATAATAATTATATAAATGAATTGAATGAATAAATATGATATATATTACACTAATTACATTCTGTAAATGAGGTATCTATAACCTAAAAATAATAATGAGATTTTATTCGACAAAACATGCATAAGAACAAAAATTAATAAACACACGAATAACAAGTAGCAATGAAATATTACTAATAAAAAGATAATAATATGACCATATATGATATCATAACAATGGGTATGATTTTGGAATAAGTCAATGACATTATTTAAATCATTATACAAGAGTTTCGGACACTTACGAAGAAAATCAAACCTAAGGTAAGGGAAAATCTCGCAATCTCATTTTTATTCGAGATTGTTTATACTTCAGAATTTACTAGGGAATATTTATCATCCACATCCATGTTTCTTAAATATGTAATATTTATATCCTTATACAATTTTTTAAATCCAATTTTACCCTTCAGTGAGTTTTTAGTAAAATATATGAAAGTAATCTTTTGTCGTTTTTCGTGTGAGGTACTTTTTGACTTTTCCTACATAAGTACGAGAAGAATGTTTTTTAACTTATACGGCATGAATGGATTTTATGATTTCATAAAACATTATTTCCATGATGATTCCTTTACATGTTTTCAAGTTTTTTTAATCAACTTACTTTAGTTTAAAATTTTATGACATGTTATGAAAGGAAAAATGTTTTTGAAGTCGAAAGGATATTTTCCTCAAGAATGGAGCTCAAGCATTTTATCAAAATTATTTTCCATCTAAGATAATATAGGGCTCTATTTCTATCCCTATTTTTACATTTATATGATTTTGTTATGATGTAATTATTTTTATGATGTCCTTTTATCTTATATGGATTATGTTATGATGGCATGATGTTTAAGATTCCCATTTTTATTACATGGGTTATGCTATGATGTATGGTTTATGATTTTTTGTCACACATAAAAATTGTATCATTATGAGATGGGTGGGACCTATATCTCCCTCCAATGCATTGGGTAAAGATTTATATCTCATGAGATAGATATGACTGGAACGAAATGTTAATCTGGTTCAGTGAAACGGGACTGAAACGAGGAGTGAACTCGGTTTAGAAATGGAATATGTCCGCTAAGATAGTCTTGTATATGAGTCTTGACTACTAAGAAATGATTCTCTATGATTATGTGTGTATGAAACAAAGTTTCATGTTTTAAGTTATGATTATTGGGATTATATTTCACTACTATGATTTATCCCATGTTATGAAATTAAGAACTCTTTTGCAGGGTAAGATTTCCAAAATGTTCTGTTCTTATGAATATTATGTGATTGATATGTACTCTGTTTACCCTTACTGAGCATTTGAGCTCATCCTTTTGTATGATTTCTTTCCCCTGGTTAGGAAGAAGGTTATTAAGTAGGATATTCCAAAAAGGGACTCTAGATATGATGAAATAAATGGGAGACAACGTAGATGATTTATGAACCAGTTGTTTATGTTTCCAAGTTTCTAATGACACTATACCTATACGGTCCTTTCATGGTTTTGTTATATGTTATAATAAGTATGCTTAAATTTTGAAGTATTAACAATGTATGTAAAGTATGGGTCGTTATAAAGCAAACCCACAGTGGTTCATTACTAATATATATCATACCTTATCAAAGTATTTTGTCGAACCTTATATTTTTAGGAATATTATATCATTTAATAATATAGTATTTTTTTAAAACTCATTTATGTCAATTTTGATACTATATAGTATTTGATTTTAATTAAATTTCATAAAACTTGATTACTTCAAAAAAATCCATTTAGTCAACCCTAAAATTTTATATTATTCTAGGAAATTCATGGATTGATCAAAAGTATCAATTTACATTTATTTTGATATTTATAATATCAATTATTTTAATCTTTAATTAATAATGTAATTAATGCATCAACATTGTGTCATAAATAAATTTAATAATATAACATCTAAAAATTATAAATAAAACACCATTATGTATGAATTTGTTTTATCTTTCTAATGAATATTTATAGTCATGTTTATCTTATGAATAATCCTATATTAAAAATGATTTAGTTATTAAACATTGAATTTAACACTTTTAACTCTTCTTAAAATAAAATATAACAATTGTCTTAATCTAATCAAAGTAGAATTAAAGGAACATATTATTAGAAATATTGTATCATTTAATAATATTGTACTTTTTTTAAAAACTCATTTATGTCAATTTTGACACTATTTAATATTAGATTTTTGTTAAAGTCCTTACAATTTTACTACGTAGAAAAAAAATTCATTTAATCAACCCTAAGATGTCATATTAATCTAGTAAATTCTTGGATTTCATAAAAAGTTTCAATTTAAATTTATTTTGATATTTTAATATCATTTCTTTTAATCATTAATTAATAAGGTAATTACTGCATCATAATTGTGTAATAAATAAATTTAATTATATATCATCTAAAAATTATAAATAAAATACCATTATGTGGTAAATATTTTTATCTTTATAATGAATAGTTATAGTCTAATTTATCTTACCTATATACCTAAATTATGAATTGTTTATTTTTTAAACATTTAATTTAACACATTTAACTATTCTTTAAAGAAAATATAATAAATGTCCTAATCTAATCTACGTGGACCTAAAGGATCATATTTAATTTCTATGGTTATTTTGATTCTAAATACACATATCCAATAGAATTAAGACATGTGTTAGGGTAATAATAATATCATTTTACCATTAATTACCCTATTTACTTTTAGTGGTGGTAAATAAAATTCAAAAGTTACTATTCACCAAAAATTATTTTCATCTTATTGAACTAGATTTTAATTACTAATATCAACAGTGTATCACACTGACCCCAGAAGCCCAAAGTCGGTGCATTATAACGTATCATTGGCTTGATCACAAATGATCAAGTCTCAAAAGTCCGATTAGTTTAGTAGCCTTGAAAGTACTATATACATTCATAAGGTTTGCATTACATCATAAAATGAAAACTACATCAAAATTGTTTCCATAGACAACATTGACATCCCATAGACTATCCCTACAGGTCAGTCGTAATATACTTCTTCGCATCCTGGGAAAAATAAAACAAATAAAGGGGTGAGCTCAGTTGCTCACTAAGGATAACAATATAGCGGATGATTTCATAAATAAGCATAAATATGTAAGGCAATGTATAAAACTATAACAAAAGCCTTTTCAACATAAAATTCATCATAATATGGAAAATATGAATCAAAATAATTCATTTTAACTACTCACATGGATATTCTACTAGTCGAATAATCAGTGCAATATCAATAGCCACTTTCATAATGATGGAATGCATAATTCCATATTTCATAACCACATAGTCAAGGCCTTGTTCCAATAAAACAAATAATATTTAGTCAATTCCTTGTGCCAAGAAATTAGTTTGTTTCATGAGACCTACTGATGAATCAAGGAGCTATAGAGGGATCCGCTCCTCACTTACTAATTCAAATGCATTCCTCGTATTAAGAGGTTTAAACATAACATAAACATTCGTATTAAAACTGGAATAAGAAATGTCAATACATTATCCATAAAACATCAATGGTATGAAAATAACACATCCACAATCAAACATAGCACGAAACATTCAAAAGAATGTGGAAGTTTTGTATCATAATAAATCAACTTCAAATAAGCTTAAAATCCATCAAAGGATGTTGACATAGATGAAATCAAAACCGTTTTTAGAGAAATACCTCTTTCTATTTTGAAATCATTTAAAATTGAAATTCTTATAAAATATAACATTTATTTTGGAAATATTCTGATAATATTGTAAGGTAATCCTTGATGATGTTATAACGGCAGAAAATAGCCACACCCACCATGTAAGTTAAAAAACATTCTTACCTTAATTCTTTCGAAAAGGTCATAAAGTACCTTGTTGGAAAATGACAGAAAGATTCCATTCAAAAACATTTATAAAAATTAAAACAAGGGTATAAATGGATTTAAACCATATTCTAGTAAATAGTAAAATTTTTTGAATACATTTTTAAGAAACGTGGATGTGGATCATAAAGAGTTCCCAGTAGATACTTACAAAAAAACAACATCGGATAATAAAGTGATTGTGAAATTAACTCTTAACATGTACTTTTACCTGATCAATGGTATGTTAACCTCTTGAATAATGTTGAAATAATTTTTTTTAAATTATATAAGAATCATATACATTAATATGATATCATGTATGATCATTAAATATTGATTTTTTTAATAAACTTTTAGTATTATCGTCATTTCGGGTGTTAACTAATTTGTTTCCCTTTATATGCTTTGTTACGTAAGTAACGTTTGTTATGTATATTATGAATCTTATTCATATTCAATATTATATTAACTCTTTAAACGTTATTTTTAATTAGATAATGAAAATTATTATTGAAGGGATATGATGGGCAATGAATCTCATCGCGTTTGTGGAGATGGTAATCCGTATGTACGCACGAGCTACAATATCATTCTTTTGATATAATAATAATATAGAATCGGATGTTATATAATATATAAATAACAATAATCATGTTTTATTTATTATTTAAATCAATTACACATCATTATTATTATCATCCAAATAATAATGTATTGAATAACAATAACACCACGACGTGGAGACGGTAAGCCGTACGTACGCACATTTGGTGACATGTCATTCAAAGAATTTAATGAATAATGAATATTGGTGTACCATATTTATAATAACATCACATATATTGAATATACTGGAGTTATTATTTTAGAGAGGAAACAATAAAGAAAGAGGAAGTGGAAGAAGAAAGGAACTTGAAAGAGGTGATGAAATATTTACGTCGGCTTCGGGTTCTTCTTTTTTATTTGATAAAAAGGGATTATTAGGATGAATTTATGACAAAATTAAGGCCTCTAGGATAAAATTAGGATAGTTTAGAGGGTATTTGGTCAGGGTTTGGCCCAGAGAAATGGCTTTGAAAGTGTGAATTAGAGAGAATGGTGAGTGCCCTTTTATAAGAGGGGTGAGGGGCACCTTGGGAAAATTTTGAAATATTATCTTATAATAAAATTATTTTAGGTTTATAATGCCTAAAAAATAGATTATTTAAATGATAAGGTAGGTATGGGTCAGAAACCACTCAACCAATAGGTTTTAGATGGCATTTGGTCACTATATTAACATTATCTTTTAGATTTAACTCTTAGTTAAATATTTTGACATTTACTATGTCTCATTGTATTTTTCTATTATATGGTTAACAAACATACTATATACTTCCAAAAGAACCCAAAGTGGTTAATTAATGACATACCGTTATAATTAAATACGTATTTCCACCGAACATTAGATTTTTAGGAATAGGATATCAATTAATAAAATAATATTTGTTTTAAAAACTCTTTTATGTCAATTTTGACACTATTGGTTATTTTGTTTTTTCTAAATTCATAACAGCATTATTACATAGAAAAATAACAATTTAAGAAACCCTAAAATGTAATATTAACCTATAATACTATAGGAGTTCATAAAAAGTGTCCAATTACATTTATTTGAATATTTATTATATCAATTATTTTAATATTTCATTAATTATGTCATTACTGAATCATCATTGTGTTATAAATAATTTAAATTATTTAACGTAAAAAAAATAAAAATAAAAAACCATTATATAGGAAATATTTTTATCTCTATAATGAATATTTATAGTCTAATTTATCTCATGTGTAACTATATATTAAAAATATTTTAGTTATTAAACTTAGAATTTAACTCTTTTAACACTTCATTGAATTAAATAATAATTAATATTCTAGTCTAATCCAACTGGACCAAAGCGGTTAATATTTTATTCCTAAGGTTGTTTTATGTAGAGTTATACTTGTCCAATTGAATTAGGGTATGTTTTAGGGTAATAATATAATCATTTTTACCCTTAATTATCATATTTCCTTTTAACTGTGGTAAATAAAATTATAAAGTTACTATTCACCAAAAATCATTTTCATCTTATGGATCTACATTTTACTTACTGATATCAACCATTTCTCTCAGATTTTTTAAATTCAACTCACAGAAGTGATAAAATTAATTTTTATGTAATTTTTCAAATGCTCCTAGGAGGTGGGTAATAGAAGGTAAAAAAGTTTAGTAAAAATTTTTATATATCTAAAATTATTATAAAATGACTCCAATAAATTACATTGAACTTATAGTGGTATTATGTATCTATTTTTATATAAAATAAATTTAAATATAATAAATAACTATTTAAATAAAAATTCAGTTTTAAACTATAACTTAGTGTTTTTCAATATTCATCAAAAATTGAAAGTTTTCAGAAAAATACCAAAAAATCACCCTAAGCTAATTTCAATGTTCCGAAACCAAAAATGAAGTCCCTTTTGAAATATAAAATATATATAATTTCAAGAAGTGGGTATTACTATTCATAACAGCTATTTTGATTGGTTGTGGTGTGTTAAAACTCAAAGTTGCGTACAACACAAGCTATTGTATTATATAAAGAGAAGCTTACCGTGAAAACTTGGGGTGTTACATTCTACCATCCCTAAAATAATTTCATTCTCAAAATTTCTAGAGTATTACTATGAAAAAAGGCTCGTGTGGTTCTTTATCATAAGTTCCTCGTGTTCCCACATTGCATCTTCCATCTTATGTGTTGGACTCCTCAAGTATTATTCATGTTTTAATGATAAAAAATCTCGTTAATGATCACAAATCTTATTCAATCATGTGTATTTATGTTTCAATTCACACATTCTTTATAATGGCTATGCTCATTCCATTTCCGGCACATTACTGTTTAGGTATGAATACTGTTATTTTCCTAAGTACAAGACACCGTGAGTCAGACACCGTGAGCCATGCACCATGCAGAAGACATCGTGAAGCCTGACACCGTGAAGTCTGACACCTTGAAGCCAGACCCTGTTCTCTAGACACCATAAAGATTAGACACCATAATCTAAGACACTATGAAGATACGACACCATGATCAAGACACCTTGACTAAAACCCTGTGACCATGACACCATGAAGACAAGACACCGTGACTCTCAGACCATGACTATAAGACACTGTGACACTCAGACTGTGCCACTCAGATACCATGAAGGAGACACTGCTTTCTCAACTTACTGTGACACCGTTTCTTAAACTATGTTGTCTTCTTTCAATTTATATCTTAATGGTCATATTTGATGCCATTAATGCACTGACATAAATAATTTTTTTTGTAGACATAGTATGAGTTACGAGGCATGAAACATATGGAACATGTAATCTAAATCTCATGAAGTAGAAGATAAAGAGTAGAGAGTGACCAACAACAATAGAGAGTGTTACTAAATGAGATACAAGCATGTGATCCCAACCACGAAGAACACTTTGAAATATTTTCAAAGGAAGCATTTTCACATACATGCAATCTGACTCTACTAAAGAACATACTAAGTACATTTGAATCTAGAAAATTTCTTCACATTGTCAAAGCTTGTGTAGAACACAAGCCGAATCATGAAACTCTATTTTTCAAGCCAAAAACTAGAGAAGGACACAGAAGCATTTCGGCTAAATTGAAGGAGTCCAGAACTACAATTCAAATCACTACAGCTTTCTAAACTAATATCTACTCTCTCTTAGTCATTCTTTTACATAACTTTTGAGTAGTGTGTGTACTATATATATTCCACACACACACATACTCCTGTGATAAACTGAAGGATTTTGAAATCCATACAACAAACTCTTAATTTTTTTTTACCCACGAAAATTGTGGAAGAGGTCCTTGTGTGGCCTGGTTATTATATTTTTTTACCCACGAAAATGGTGGAAGAGGTCCCTGTGTAACCTGGACAGTCTGTGTGCTGTTGTTAGCTGTGATCCTGGGTGTGGAACAATGTTTATTTATATAAACTTATTGGTGCTAGGTGATCACCAATTGGAGTGGATTATGTCTCGTCTTGATACTGATACACTTGTTTTATATCCACTATACTATTTAAATTTAGTCTTATTTATTATACTGCTTTATTGCATAATCTAGAAAACCCTAATTTCACTTTGATAGTTATTATTGGAAATAAGTTATAACTAATTTGTCTTAGTAGGATAACATCAAAAGTAATTTTAATAATATATATTAAGATTACTGAGAATTAATAAATCTTCTCAGTAGTTGTTTAAACGGTTGAACTACTATAATCGTATAAAATCGATTAACTGGGATGTATCTATATTTGGGGAAAAAATTATTTTAAATAATAATTTTGTAACAGAAATTTTTATAGTCACTCAATTCACCCTTCCCCTCTTGAGTGAACTACACTAACCAAAATTTGGTATCAGAGGTTGCTTTACTAGGACTCTGTGTAATCTTAATCATTGTGGTTATTGTTGTACTTGAAAGATCTATAAATTTATGTTAATTCAAAAATTTCTAGCTCTTTTAATGTAATTTGTTAGTATGGATAATATATTGGAAGGTGCTGAAACCAATAGACCATCATTCATTAATGGAACAAACTATGTTCAATGGAAAATTAAAATGAAAATGCATCTAGAGAGTATGAGATTTGAAATTTTGTCATCCATTATAGATGAATACAAACTTCTTGTGATTGATAGAATTACATGTGATGATCCTACAAAACTTTCTTACAATAACAATTGAAAATCCATGAATGATCTATACTGTTCCTTAGGAGATGAATAATTTAACAGGATTTCTGCTCGTAAAACTGCCATGAAATTTAGGATACCTTGTCTGCCTCACTTGAAGGAACATCTAGTGTAATGGAAATGAGACTTAATACTTATAATATATAATATGATAATTTCAAGATGAACCCTGATGACCCTATTTCTAACATGTATCGTATGTTCAAAGAGATTTTCAACACAACGATTTCTCTTGGAAGATAAGTTACAGCCAAAGAATAGATCGTGAGAATTCTTCAGTGTTTACCGGACAGATGGCGGGGAATCTCTGTCTCAATTATAGAATGGTGTGACATCAGCAAGATACATGTAAATGAACTCATTGGGAAACTTATGATGTATGAGGAAGAGTTCAAAGTCATCAAATAAGAGGAGGATGAACCAAAGAGAAAATCTGTAGCATTCAAGACCATCTTTTCAAAGCCCAAAGACAAAGGGAAACTGGAAGCTTTTGTATAAAGTTCCACCCCTGAACAATCATCACCTGACAGTGATGAGGAGATGTCCTTATTGGCCAAATGATTCAAGCATTTCTAAAAAATTGAAAACTTTTTCAAATATCCTAAATTCAAGGGAAATTATGATCCAAAAGGGAACTGGAAAAAGGTCTAGGAATGGCATGGAAAAATTGATTAAATTGTATGCTATGAATATAAGAACAAAGGACATATAAAGGTTGAATGTCCAAATCTCAAGTATAAGATGTATGAGGATAAGGACAAGAAGTACAAAATGGAAATGACGTCAATATAGAGTGCCTCTGAGGATATTCCAAGTGAGTCAGAGACATCACATGATGAACATGCTAACAAATCCAATATGCATTTTATGAAAAAACACATATGATGTAACACTGAACTCTTATATGCATAATTCAAACTATTTTGAAGAGGAAAGTTACTTTGAAAATATGACTATTGAAGAAATGTTTCAATATTGAATCATGCTTGGTGAAACATTCAATGAATTAAAATATAAATATAAATCACTGACGATATAGCAAGCTCTTACTACAAACGTTAAATCTGAACTTACTACTAAAAAAGAGAAAAATGATCAACTGCTCAAAGAAAACAATGAATTAAAAATGACTAATGAGAAATTAGAAAGTGACTTAAAAATGTTTACTAATGGGAAAAATACCCTTATACAAATTCTAGGAAAACAAATCACCTCCAAATACCACACTGGAATTGGTTATCAACCTGGTAGAAGAAACCTTAGTAGAAAAAATTTTATTTTCAAGTCTATGACATATAGTTTTTTTCCCAGTTCTGGACACAACTCATCCAGCTCGAGTCATGATACATACTCTATTGTTTCATGTTATTCTGGACCGAATATTGTTTATTGTTCAAACACATTACATAATGCTTATAGCAAACCTATGATACAAATATGGGTTCCTAAAGCATTTATACTAATGTTACTGGACCCAAACAAGTATGGGCACCAAAATCTGACATTTCTTGATCATGTTATAGAAAACTAATTAAATAGATCATGAAAGAATATATGGTACTTGGATAGTGGATGTTCAAGGAACATGATAAGAGACTACTCATGCTTCAAGAATCTAATTAAAGTAGATGGAGGACATGTCACATTTGGTGACAATGCCAAAGGGATGATCACTCGCTTAGGCCAGATTGGTAACTCTGATTCGATTTTAATTTCTAAAGTATTGTTTGTTAATGGCTTAATATATAATATACTTAGTATCTCACAATTATTTGATTATGTATATCATGTTCAATTTGAAAATGATGACTGTAATGTCTTTAATTCTAAAGATGAATTAGTATTTTCTTCATTAAGGAATGAGAATGTTTATTCTGTTAATTTAGATTCCATAGCATCCAAAAAATGTTTCATGCTTAAGTGTATTTCATAAAGAATCTTGGATCTGGCATAGGATACTAGGACACTGTAACGTTCACTCCCTTAGAAATCTAACTAGAAAAGGCCTAGTTAAAGACTTACCCAAACTTGAGTTTCCAAATAAAAAAGTGTGTAATCCTTATCAAAAGGGAAAATATCACAAAATCTCTTTCAATCCAAAGAAAAACGTTTCTACTACTCAACCTATCGAATTGGTTCACTTGGATTTGTTTGGACCATCTAGAGTTTCTAGTTTAAATGGGTAACAATATGTTTATGTTCTGTTAGATGATTTCTCTAGATATACATGGACCGTTTTCATGGCTCACAAATGTGAATCCTGCTCTTATTTTAATATGTATGCCAGGTCTGTAGAAAACCATAGTGGCCTTGAAATTAAATCTTTAATTATTAATCATGGCCGTGAGTTTTAAAATCAAGAGTTTGAATCCTTTTTCTCAAAAAATGGTTGTAGTCACAATTTCTCTTCCCCTAAAACACCTCAGCAAAATTCTGTTATAGAAAGAAGAAATAGAACCTTGAAAGAAATTTCTAGAACAACTCTTAGTGAATATGACATACCTATTTACTTTTGTGATGACTCTGTCAATACAGCATGCTGCATAATCAATAGAGTCTTGATTAGACCAATTCTCAAAATTTCCACGTATGAACTCTTGAATAATTGGAAGCCTAAGGATAATTACTTTAGATTTTTAGGTTGCAAAGTCTTTATTCTCAACACAAAAGATAATATTGAAAATTTTTCATCCAAAAATTATGAAGGAATTTTCCTAGGTAACTCAATATTAAGTAAAGATTATAGAGTATTCAATAAAAAACTAAATGTATGGAAGAATATGTTCATATCAATTTTGATGAAACAGATCCACATGAGCCTAGAACCATCCTAGAAAATCTGGGGAATGATGTATCAAATCTAAACATTAACTCAAAATCCCCAAATTCCTCTGTGAAAGAATCTGTGAAAACTTCAAATTCTGTAAATTCACTTCAATCAGGTCATAATGAACTAGAATCTGTTGATGAACCTAAAATCTCAAGTCCCTCTTTTTTTATAAAGGTTAGAACCCTTACAAACCATCCCTTAGATGCTTGTGAAGGAGACTTAGAGAAAGGAACAAAAACTATAGCTTCTTTTAGAAATCAGGTTGAACATCAAGCCTTCTTGTCACAACTGGAAGCTAAAAACATTAATGATGCCATCAAAGATGAATTTTGGGTAATTTCTATGCATGAAGAACATAATCACTTTGAATGAAACAAATTTTGGAAACTTGTTGAAAGACCCATGTACCCTTTCATCATAGGAACTAAATGGGTGTTTAGAAATAAAGTAGGTGAATCTGTAAACGTAATTAGGAACAAGGCTAGATTAGTTGCTCAAGGCTACAGTCAAGAAGAAGGAATTGAATATGAGGAGACATTTTCTCTAGTACCCAGACATGAAGCCATAATAATCTTACTTGCTTATGCTGCACATCTAAATTTCAAACTATATCAAATGGATGTTAAAATTTGAATATTATGTGGGTATATAGTTGAGGATGTCTTTGTTGAACAACCCCCTCGACTTACAAATCCTCATTTTCCCAATCATTTCTTCATACTATCACAAGCTTTATATGGTTTAAAACATGTTCCAAGAGCTTGGAATGATATATTAAGTAATTTTCTTATTTCTTAAGGTTTTACAAAAGGAATAGTAGATCCTACCCTCTTTATAAAATGAATTTCTAATGATGTTTTAGTAGCTCAAATCTATGTAGATGATATAATTTTTGGATCATAAAAAAATTAATTATGTATTGATTTTTCAAAAATGATGCAAAAAGAATTTGAAATGAGCTTAATGGGTGAACAAAAATTCTTTCTTGGATTTCAAATCTTTCAAAATAATGATGTAATTGTTTTATCTCAAATTAAATACACTATTGATCTTCAAAAACTTTTTGGATTGGATTGAACTACAAGTAGTGACACTCCCATGAGTACCACCTATAAGTTATATCTTGATGATGATAGAAAATCTATAGATCAAACCACTTATAGAGGAATGATTGTATGTTTAATCTACTTAACTACTAGTCATCCTAACATTATGTTTAGTGTGTGTATGTGTGCTCATTTTCTATAAAATCCTAAAAAACCTAATGTTGTAAAGAGAATTTTCAAATACCTCAAGCATACACCCAATCTAGGATGGTTTTATCCTAAAGGACAATCATTTGAACTAGTTAGTTATTCTGATGCTAAATTCGGTGGCTATAAGTTAGATAGGAAGAGAACCTCTGGAACATGTCACTTTTTAGGCAAGTCACTAGTATCATGGTGTAGTAAGAAACAAAATTCTATTGCATTATCTACTACAGAAGCTAAATACATAGCTGTTGGCCATTGTTGTGAAAAGATTTTGTGGATGAAACACACATTACAAGATTATGGTTATCAATTCAAACATGTACTAATAAATTGTGACAACACAAGTGCTATTAACATCTAAAAAAATCTTGTTTCACATTCTAGGACAAAACACATGGATGTAAGACATCACTTTTTGAGCGATCATTATAAAAAAGGTGATATTAAATTGGAATTCATTGGTACTGAATATCAACATGCTGATATATTCCCTAAACCATTAAATTCTAAGAGAATAGACTACATCATACATGAACTTGGAATGTTAAATATCAAATAGATATCTTACTTGTCATACTGTTCAACTTTTTACTATGTTTTAATTTACTATTTCATGATTATGATTTCTAATTTAATGTCTCCCATACTTACAGTCTCATAGTTAGCACTTTGTACTCACAGTCTGACAATTTATGTATCATTGTAACATGCACTGGCAAGGTCAGTCACTAGGTCACTGTGATGTTCTCTCACTGTCTCACCGTGAAAACCACTTCCTGTCTCACCGTAATGACCATTTACTATTTCACAGTGATGACCGATCACAGTATCACTGTAACAACCCTTCACTGTCTCATTGTGAAAATTATTTATGATATTATTTAAACTGGTATCACGATAATTTTGTATTTCTCGTCTTTTACTTTCCTGCGGTTTTGTTTTTGTGAAGTTTGACATTCCCAAATGATAAAACTAAGAGTTTTACTCAGTTCTTCACCCGAACATTCTCATAATCACTCGTTTCAAACCCTATCAACCTTGCAACCCTCTTTCTCTCTCACAACTTTCATTGAATGCCAATAATGATGTGATCGTCTTCATCCACACCTAAGAAGCGTATTTCTAAGAAAAAGAAGATGGCACCTAAGCTGACGCTCGAAGGACCATTGAATCTGAACCTGGTAAATCGTAGTGTTGTTCCTAAGAAATAAATCTACCATGAATGGATTTTTTCTATCAAATCGCTAGTCCTGAAATTGTTAAGAGAACAGGGCTGGTTAGAATGGTTCTCAAAGGATAATAGACCCATTTATTCGAGGTTAGTTTCTCATTTCTATCAGTACGCATAGTTTTCTTTTGAATCTGTTGAAAGTTTTGTTGTGGGGAGATGGATTAATTTCCAAAGATGTTCCTTCTCATCAAGGTTATGGGATGCATGAATTAGGATACATCACGAAGTAATTTTTGATTATTATCAGAGAGAATCCCCACCTACAACTGATTTCTTTGAACTTGAAGATTATCTGAAAACCATAACTGGGAATGGCACCAAGAGATGGTCCATAGCTAGGGAATTGGATGGGGGAAAGAAGGCTGTTGATTATGTTTGTTCAAAACTGGGTTACTCTGATGAAATCTGACTTTGGATTATTAAAGTACCAAGATGTCTTCTTTATTCATCTAATGAATAATGGAAACAAAATCAATATGTTCAAGTATATCATTCACCATATGTGTTAATTGATCAAGGTTACATCCAAATCCACCTCTCTGTTCTACTCACGACTGATTTCAACCATTCTTGTTGCTAGAGGAGTAGTTCGATCCAATGAAGAAGTACTTAAAGACATTGAGTACTGTCTCTCTAAACCCATCATCATAATATTGAAAATAAATAGTAATAATTGGATAAGGGAGTGGGTGGAAGACAATGATAAGATTTACAAGAAGTTTAATCTTGTGGACTATCCATCAAGGTCAAAGGACATT
Organism: Viscum album; assembly: GCA_963277665.1. Classification (NCBI taxonomy): domain Eukaryota; kingdom Viridiplantae; phylum Streptophyta; class Magnoliopsida; order Santalales; family Viscaceae; genus Viscum; species Viscum album. The sequence continues at coordinate 1,578,737,569 of OY728150.1, read as the reverse complement.
GCTGATCCTGGTTTAGAACCAGATGAACTTGGTGATTATTTAGAAGAAGAGGAGGAAGAAGCTGAATTTCCTCATAGGGAAGAAGTTTTTTTCAGTAAGAAAGGACTAGTATTCCTCCTGCTGTTCTCGAAGAATAATTTCTTATTCCTAGAGATGATGTCATTCAAGAATTCCAACTCGAGGTTGAAAGAGAAGTCGTTTTCACAAAGTCTTAGAAGAAAGCTGTGGAAGAGGATGTAGTGGAACAACTCCAAGATGTGGAAGAAAAAAATCTGGAAAAACTCCATGCTGTGGAAGAAACAAATCTGGAACTACTCAAATCTGTGCAAGAAACAAATCTGGAACAGCTCTCTGTTAAGGAAGAAGAAAATCTGGAAGAACTCCTAGAGGAACAACATGTTCCTTAGATAATACCCTCTGTTGTAGAGTGGATGGAGATATCTAATTAGTTGGAATGATAGGAGATGAATGATGAATTATGATATGAAACTTTGAATTTAGAACTATCACTTGAGCCTCTAGTTCCTGAATAGGAAGCATCTGTTGAGGGGGAGGAAACCCAAAATCTTGAGACTCATGAAGCATCACATCCGGCTGAGTCTAGTCCTGTGGACACTCTATACAAATTCCCTCAATTTTATGATGTGAGTGAATCTCATCAATTTACTGCCATTGTGCTTAATCTCACCTCACTATTTCAGTTGAAGTCAGTTTCTATCTTTTCCTCTGAGAAAGAGCCAGATCCTAAACCTTCCCCTGTACTGACTCCTGCACCTGAACCTTAACCTGAACATCTGTCTTTTTCTAGTAAGGATTATTTGAATGATTTTGTATATACAATTCTTTTTGTAGTTGTGAATCATTTTAATTCCCAACCTCGTTCTCTAACAATTCTGAGTGAGAGCGATGCCTCACTTCTATTGGAGAAGATTATTTGGAAGATACAACCAAAAATGATCCATGAAATACAATAAGTTCAAGTTGATAATAAGTTTTTGAGTAATGAAGTCACAACCCAAAGAAGCATGGTTGAGGATGTGATGAAACATCTACATTCTAGATCAGAACCTATTTCTACCTCTCTAGAACCTTTTTTGTATCAAATATCTTGAGATATTGTGTCTCAGATTCACCCTTAACTGTTATCCTTTTATGAAGAGATTGCAGATAAGAACAAACAATTGTTGAACTAAATGAGAGAGCTTGTGGTGAACCTCAATAAACTCACTGATGAGTACACTGGTTCTCTTAAAAAGGTATTGAACTAGCTGAAGTCTCTGACCACAGTCATCAATGCTTCTAATACGTCTGGTGAATCCTCTAAACTTGTCTTGGAAAATTCTTTGCTCAGATCTATAGTCCATGAAGTGCATCAGAATGCTTTCATTGTCTTCAATGTGACCTCTTTCTCTGAAGTTTTCAAGAACAGTGATAGATTTATTGACCATGTGCAAATTCATTCCAAAATTTCCAATGATTCCCAGCAGGAGATTTCTATGAAAGTTGATTTCTATTTCAACTGGATTTTCTCCAAGACTGATATGAAAAATCACTTCAAATAATTTGTAGATAATCTGAGAATTCCTCCTATAACCCAAGCCATCAAAAACCAAGTCCATATGCTAAACGAGTTTACCATATTGTAGGACAATTTCATGGAATTAAAAGATGACAATGAAAATTCCATGCAATATGGTGTAGAAATTATCGCAGACTTCATCAAACTTCTCATACCGTATCTCTATTTCCAAAGTACAGAAATTGTTGCTCCAGTGGCTTCTCCTTTCAGACTTGGACTATCTACTTTTACCCCCGCCATACCCTCAACTACCATGTCTGTTGGTTATGATCTTAGTCGGATGAGGCCCACCATTCCTGACCAGCAATGGACCGGATCTTCCACTGCTCCTACATTGGCTCCCTCAGTCTCTGAACGTATCCATTTACCTTCTCTATCTACCAACTATCTGCCTTCTTCTACATCAACCACTACCCATATGGCTTCCTCTTCTGCTACTAATAAAGGCAATGAGAAGGCAAATCCCTGAAGAAGCCCAGTACTTACTACTTTTTGATTGGGATGTCATTCATTTTTTTATTTCTACATTATGATGTACTACACTCTGCTTATTTTTAATGGAATGTGCACTATTTTCCCCCTCTTATTTCTAGTTTATGATAATCCCAAAAGGGGGAGAAATATGTTATATGTTCTTTTTTTTGTTATTTTCTATATAGTTGAATCTAATTTAGATATTACTTATGCATGATTTTTGATCATAAAAAAGGGGGAGATTGTTGGACTCCTCATGTATTACTCGTGTTTTAATGATCCCAAATCTCATTAATTATCACACATCTTATTCAATCATGTGTATTTATGTTTCAAATTCACTCATTCTTTATAATGGCTAAGCTCAATATGTTTCATGAATATTATTGTTAATGTATGAATACTGTTATTTTCCTAAGTACAAGACACTGTGAGTTAGACACCATGAGCCAGGCATCATGCGCAAGACACCGTGAAGCCTAACACCGTGAAGCCTGGCACCAGGAATCCAGACACAGTTTTCTAGACACCGTAATGATCAGACATCGTAAGCCATGACATAGTGAAGAAAAGACACTGTGATCAAGACACTGTGACCAAGACACTGTGAATACAAGTCACTGTGACACTCAGAACATGACTCTCAGACACCGTGACACTCAGACCGTGATAGTCAAACACCATGAAAGAGACACTGTTTTCTCAACTTACTGTGACATTGTTTCTTAATCTATTTTTTTGTCTTTCAATTTAAATCTAAATGGTCATATTTGATGCCTGTAATGCATTGACATAATTAATGTTTCTTTGTAGACATAGTACGAGGATTGAGGCACAAAACACATGGAACATGTCAGCTAAATCTCATGAATTCAAAGATAAAGAGTAGAGAGTGCCCAATGACAATAGAGCGTGATACTGAACGAGATACAAGAGTGTGAGCATGACTACAGAGAACACTTTGCAAGATTTTCAAAGAAATCATTTTCAAATAAATGCAATATGACTCTGATGAAGAACATATGAAGTGCACTAGAATCTGGAGAACATATTCACATTGTCAAAGCTCATGGAGAACACAAGCTGAATTACGACACTCTGTTTTTCAAGCCAAAAACTAGAGAAGGACTCAAAAGCATTTCTGCTAAATCGAAGGAGTCTAGAACATCAATTAAAATCACTAGAGATTTCTAAACTCATATCTACTATCTCTTAGTGATTCTTTTACTTATATTTTGATCAATTTTTGTACTTTGTATATTCCACTCAGACAATGAATTCTGTTCTAAACTGAAGGATTTCCAAATCCTTACACCAAACTCTTTATTTTTGATTACCCACAAGAACTATGGAAGAGGGACCTGTGTGTCCTAGTTATTATTTTTGTTTACCCATGAAAACTATGGAATAGGACCTTGTGTGACGTGGATAGTCTTTGTACTGTTGTTAACCCCAATCCAGGGTGTGGATCAATGTTTATTTATTTAAACTACTTGGTGGCAGGTGATCACTAAGTGGAGTGGATTATGTCTCGGCTTGAGACTGAACCATTTGTTTTATATCCATTGTTCTATTTAAATTTAGTCTTATCTGTTTTACTACATCATTGTATAATCCAGTAAACTCTAATTCCACTTTGATAGTTAGTCTTGGAAAGAAATTATAACTGATTTGTCATAGTAGGATAACTTCAAAAGTAATATTAATAATATATATTAAGATTACTGAGAAATAATAAATCTTCTAAGAAGTAGTTTAAATATTCAAAATCATAAAACAATATAACCTTGATTAACTGGGCTATATCTAAATTTTGGGAAAACCAATTCTTTTAGATAATAGTTTTGTAACAAAAATTTTTACAGTTACTCAATTCACCCCTCCCCTCTTGAGTGAACCACTCCGACCAACATTATGGTTTCTCCATTGAACTTTTACCAGATGAGTCAACCGGTTTCTCAACACTTGTTCTGCTATATCAAGAACTTAACAGGCTCTTCGCAATAAGACATATTGTGTTCCAGTTCTAATTCATCATAGGTGAGTACATGAGTTGGGTCAGACATGTATTTTATCAACAGTGATATGTGGAATACATTGTGATCTTTGGAGATACTTGGAAGCATTTACAAACGGTAAGGTATATCCCCAATTCGTTTTTGAATTTTGAAAGGTCTGATATACCTTGGACTTAAGTATCCCTTCTTACCAAAATGTATAACACCCTTCCATGAATATACCTTCAAGATAACATGATCTTCCTCTTGAAATTCCAAATCCTTCCTTCAGTTATCAGCATAGCTCTTCTGTCTAAATTGAGCTGCCTTGATGTGGTTTTGGATTACCTTCACCTTTTCCATAATTTCCTCCACAAGTTCTGGGCCTACGAGTTTTATTTCACCAACATCATCCCAACAGGTTTGTGTGAGACATCTCTTTTTGGTATAATGCTTCATATGGTGTCATCTGAATACATAAATGGAAGCTATTGTTATAGAAAAATTCTTGCAGAGGTAAATATTGATCCAACATACCTTGAATGTCATGTTAGAATGATCTCAACATATCCTCTATGGTTTGAATAGTCTGTTTTGATTGTCCATTAGTTTGGGGATGGTAGCCCATGCTCAAACGAAGTTGAGTATCTAGGGATTTATGAGGACTTTTCTAGAATCTTGATGTAAAAGGGGATAACGATCAGAAAAAATCGATAGGGGTACTCTATGAAGTCTTACAACTTCATTAATATATTGTATTTCTAGACAATCAAGTGGTCAATCTTATCTTATCGTATGAAAATGTTCAGACTTGGTAAGACGATCAACAATGACCCATATTGCATCATTCCTTCTAGGAGTCATTATTAGTCCCTTGACCAAGTTCATCGTAATATTATACCATTTCCACTCATGTATGGGAAGAGGTTGCAAGACTCCTCCATGTTGTTTCCGTCCATTATTCACTTGTTTACAAACCATAAATCTTAACACAAAATCTGCAATCTCCCTCTTCATTTCATCCCACCAAAAAATGTTCCTTCAAATCTTTATACAATTTGGTGCTCCCAGGGTTTATAGATAAATTTGACCTATGAGTGTCATCCAAGAATTTTCCTTTTAGATTAGGTATATCAGGAACACAAAGTCTCTTCCAAAATTTTTATATTCCATCTTCATATAGGAAGTCACTCAATCTCCCGTTATTCACAGCTTTAATATTCTTTTGAAACTCCTCATCATCGGCCTGAGAAATTTTTATCCTTTCTATTAAAGATGGTTTGGAAACCAATTAAAAAAGAATTGATGTTTCACCTTCCATGGTTATTCCCATATCCATATTTACTAGATCCATGTATATAGGATCATTTTCAACTCTCATCTTGTTCAAAACTCCATGATATTTTCTGCTCAAAGAATCAACCAACTTATTTTCCTTCCCTGAGTTGTAGTTTAACGTTCAATAATAATCCTTCAGTAGTAAAAGTCACCTCCTTTTCCTCATGTTGAGTTCTTTCTATGAGAAAATATACTTTAAACTCTTGTGATCAGTATAAATATCACATTTTTTACCATAATGATAGTGTCTCTAAATATTCAAAGTAATTATTATAGGTGGTAACTCAAGATCATGAGTAGTATAGTTTTACTCATTAATTTTTAGTTGTTGTAATGCATAGGCAATAACCCTATCATTCTGCACAAGGACACAACAAGTCCTTTCTTTGATGCATCACTATAAATAACAATCTCATCATTCCCTGATGGTAGAGTCAAGATAGGAGAATTGACTAGTATTCTCTTTAATTCTTCAAATCATTCTTCACACTCTTTTGTCCAAATTTTTTTTACCCCTTTACATGTGACCTTTGTTAATGGGTTATACAATCGGGCAAAATTCTAGATGAAACACATATAATAACCTGCTAAACCAATAAAACTGTGTACCTCGGTTATACTCATTAGTGCTGGACATTCTTGGATTTCCCTTGTCTTTGAATGATCAACAGAGATTCCATCCTTAGAGATAATATGTCCATGAGGAGAAATATATTGAATCTAGAATTCACACTTGCTAAACTTCCCATATAATTCATTTCATCTAAGAGTCTTCATGATAATTTGCAAGTGATTTTCATGATCTTCATAGCTTTTGGTGTATACCAAGATATTATAAATAAATACCACTACAAAGACATCAATATATTCCATGAAAACTCTATTAATTAGATCCATGATGGTATAGGGTGAATTAGTCCATCCAAAAGGCATTACTGTAAACTTGTAATGCTCGTACCTGGTTTGAAATGTTGTTTTCGAAATTCTTCCTTCTTCACACATAACTAATGATATCCAGATCGATGTTCAATCTTTTTAAAGTATTGAGCTCCATGAATTTGGTCAAAAAAATCATCAATGCGATGTAGGGGATAATTTTTTTTATTTTTATATCATTGATCTCCCTATAGTAAATGCACAACCTCGTAGATCCATCATTCTTCTTAAAAAAAATAATAGGGGATCCCCATGGAGAAATACTAGGTTGAGTAAATACCTTATTACTCAATTACTCTAGTTGTATCTTTAGTTCCACTAATTCCACAGTAGCCATTTTATAGTGGGTCTTCGATATGGGCCTTGATCCATGAATTAAATCAACGAAAAACTCAATTTCATGATCAAGAGGATGTCCAGGTAAATATTAATGAAACACATCAACACAATATTTCACAATATGTATATCCTCTATTTGAACATTCCTTTCCTCACCCACAGATATTTCATTCTATTCCTCCCAAATAATAGAATTTATTTGAGCTATTGGGGGTGGATCAAGATAATAATTATGTGGTGATGATTCTGCTCTAAAGATAAGGTGTTTTTGATCGTCGTTATCAAAAATAGTAACCTCCTTCTTCTTACAATAAATTTTTACATCACTATCCGAAAGCAAATCCATAATGAGGATTATATCAAATTCAATCATGGGTATGGCGATGAGATCAGCTAATAAAGAACTTTTATATGCCCAAATAGGGACTGATTCACAAAACATTCTGAAATGATAATTCCCTTAAGAGTTTTGACTGAAAACTCCCTTGTAAAATCAAATTGGAAATATCTAATTTTATTAGCATGCTTAAAAGATATGAAACAATGAGATGATCTAGAATCAAATAAAACATTTTCTAAACTTGAGGAAACCATTAAATTACCTTCCACTACGTCTTTTGGATTTTCAACCTCCGTAGTAGTGATACCCTAAGCTTGGCCTTGATCCCTTGGCCTTTTATGAGGTATCTTCCCCTGAAGCTCAAGAAATTCATTCGCATAATTCCCCCTTTCTCTACAATTGTAGCATTGAAAATCGATAGCCCCTTTCTTCCCCTTGCAATCACGAGCATGGTGACCTTTTTCATCACACTTTTAATAGAATCCCATTCCCTTCAGGCATGTACCCAGGTGTTTCTTCCTACATTTACTATTGGATGGATAAAAAACTTTTCCCTTCTTCCCCGTATTTCCATTTCTAGAGTGTTCATCAGATCTCTTCTTCTCTTGATTTTCTTTTAAGTCGTAAGACGTAGAGAATTTTTTTTCTATCTTGATAGCACACGAGACAATATCTTTGTACGATGAGAAGGATTGTGATACTAATTCACGATGGAGAAATGGTTTTAACCCATCAAATAAATGATCAATATTACATTTTGGGTTACGTATATAATCTGCAGCTTGCCTTTCTAACCTTATAAAATTAGCTTCATACTTTGTGACATTTTCATCATCCTTTTGCCTTAGACTCCAAAATTTCCTTTTCATATCTGCTCGATGGACACAAGGAATGTATTTTTCTATGAAAATATCTATCTACTCTCTCCATTCCATATTTGATACTTCATCATCTTCCTTTGTGTTTTGAATCAATGACCACCATTGATCAGCATCTCTAGCGAGGAAGTAGACTGCCATGAAAACTTTTTCCCTTTCACCACTCCCCACAACATGGAATATTTTTCCTATGGAATTTATCTATTGCTCGGAAACTAATGGATTTGTACCCCACTTGAATATTGGTGGTTTTTGCTTCATGAAGCAATCTTAAATTGATCCTCCACACTGTTGATCAGGGTGCTCCATACGGGTAAGGTTATTATTCATAACCTGAGTGAGTTGTCCCAATATTGTGATTGCTTATCAACACCAACTGTATCACTAACACCACTATAATTATATTTAGTATGAGGGAAATCCCTACATGGAGCACATGCATTGATATGGTTTCCATTTCTTCCACTAGGCTCCATTTCTAAAAAATGGCATAAACTAGATTAGTTTCGGAAATGAAATACATAATTCCAAACTTGTAAAACACTTAACATAAATTGATTTTTTATGGATATAATCCATAATCATAAAAAAATCTATGAGGAAGTATATACTCCAAAAGCCTTCATAACGGTTTGTAAAGAAAATGAGAATTATCCTAAGCATTTCCCTCAGGAGTGTCATAAACAAGTGTGTATCAAGGAATGTTGTCCTGCACCAGTTCCTATTCAAGTCTAGCTCAAAGTGGTGTTTTTGTGTTTTACCCCTAGGTACATCTATGCCAAAGCCTCTACTACCTGATCGTATCAAGACAAGGATTTATTATTTGGAAGACTCACAAAATCTCTAAAATACAAAAATCCTAGGATGTTCTTCTATAAAAATCCTCAAAGTCTATCTTGGGGATATGTTCTCTAATCAGTGTTTATCTAAATATAGTTTCAATGGTTGGTACAAAATTTCCTTTGATACCAACTGTAATGCCCCTACCCCAGAAGCGCAGAGTTTGTGCATTATTATGTATCATTGGCTTGATCATAAAAGATCAAGTCTTGAAAGACTGATTAGTTTAGTAGACATGAATATACTAGATACATTCATAAGGAATACATTACATCCTAAAATGGGAAAATACAATAACATTGTTTCCATAGAAAACACTGAGATCCCATAGACAATCCCTGTAGATCAGTCATAATATTATTCTTCACATCTTCGAAAAAATAAAACATAGAAAGGGGTGATCTCAGATTCTTAGTATGGATAACAATAGAGCGTAACCTTTCATAAATAAGAATAAATATTTATGGAAATGTATAAAACTAAAACAAAATCATTTTCAACATAAAATTAATCATAATATGGAAAATATAAATAAAATTAATTCCATTTAATTACTCACAAGGATATTATACTTGTCTAATAATCACAAGTAATATCAATATCCAATTTCATAATGATGGAATGCATAATGCCAGACTTTATAACCACGTAGTCAAGGCCTTGTGGGAAGGCTAAAAATAAGATTTTGTTAAGGCCTTGTGCTAAGACAATAGTTTTCTCATGAGACCTAAAATTTCATCAAGGAGATATATCAGGCTCTACCCGTCACATACTAAGTCCAATGCATTCCTCATATTAAAAGGATAAAACATAACATAAACATTGGTACTAAAACTGGCACCCAAAATGTCAATACTTTATCCATAACCCATGAATGGTATAAAAATAACACATCTACTGTCAAAAATATTACCAAACCTTCAATACAATGTGGATGTTTTGTATCATAATAAATCAACTTCAGATAAGCTTAAAATCCATCAAATTATGTTGACATAGATGAAATCAAAACCCTTTTTAGAGAAATATATCTTTCTACATGGAAATCATTTAAAATCCATATAATTAAAAAATAAAACATTTATTTTGGAAATATTCTTATAACCTTGTAAGGGATGATTTGATGATGTTATAACAACATAAAATAGCCACACATATAGTATAAGTTAAAACTACATTCTTAACTTAATTCTTTTGAAAAAGTCATAATGTACCTTGTTGGAAAACAACAGAAAGATTGCATTAAAACGATTTTATAAAAATTCAAATAAGGTTATAAAGTAATTTAATCCATAGTCTAGTAAATAGTAAAAAAAAATTGGAATACATTTTTAGAAAACATGGATGTGGATTATACAGAGGCCCTAGTAGATACCTACGTAAAAACAACCTCCGATAATAAATAGAGTGATAAATTAACCCTTACCGTGTAATTTTCCTTGATCGAGGGTTGTTTAAACTCATTTATAATGGTGAAATAATTTTTATTAAATTATAGAAGAATCATAGTAATTATTATGATATCATATATGATATTTTAATATTTCTTTGTTAATAATATTTTAGTATAATTGTCGTTTCGGTTGTTAACTGATTCGTTTTCCATTATATGCTTTGTTATGTAAGTAATTTTTGTTATGGATAGGATGTCTCTTATTAATATTAATAATAGTATTAAGTATTTAAACATTATTTTTAATCATCTAATGAAAATTAGTCTTGAATGGATTTTATGGGGAATGAATCTCATCGCTTTCGTGAAGACGGTAATTTGTTCATATGCACGAGAGGCAATATCATTATTTAGATATTAAAATAATATATAATTGGATGGTATATCATATATACAGAATAATTATAATGTTATATTTATTATTTAAATCAATTACACACCATTATTATATGCATCCAAAAAATAATGTATTGAATAACAATTACACCATGACGTGGAGACGGCAAGTCGTACGTACGCATGTATGGTGACATTTCATTCAAAAGATGGACAGAATAATGAATATGGTTGTACCATATTTATAATAACATAATAGTATTTCGAAGGTACTAGAGTTATTATTTTAGAATGGAAACAACAGAGAAAGAGGCAGTGGAAGAAGAAAGTAACTTGAAAGAGGTGATGAAATATTTACCACTTCCTCAGGTTCTTCCTTTTGATTTGATCAAAGGGGTCCTTATGTTGACTTTGTGGTTAATGTAAGGCCTCTAGGATGAATGGAGGATATTTGAGAGGTTATTTGGGTAGGTTTTGGCCTAGGAAAATGGCTTTGATGGTGTGAATTTGAGAGAAGGGGGAGTGACCTTTTATAAGAGGGGTGAGGGGCAACTTAGGAAAAGCTAGAAATATTATTTTATAATAAAATCATTTTCTATTTCTAGTGTCTCCAAAATGGGTTACTTAAAGGATAAGGTGGTTATGGTTCGAAAAACACTCCACTAATAGATTTTAGAGATGTTTGAGCCACTATATTAACCTTATCTTTTAGATTTAACTCTTAGATAAATAGTTTGACATTTACCATTCTCTTTGTATTTTTATATTATATTGTTAATAGACATACTTTATACTTTCAAGTGAACCCCAAGTTGTTCATTAATGATACACCTATCATTATATAATTCTTTTTTCCGATCATTAGATTTTTAGTAATATAATATCAATTAATAATATAATATTTGTTTTAAAAAAATCTTTTATGTCAATTTTGACACTATTTGGTACGTTTTTTCTAAATTCATAATAGCATTATTACTTCAATCAAAATTTATCAATACAACCCTAAAATGAATTATTAACCTAGAAAATTAGTCGAATTAATAAAAAGTCCCTAATTACATTTATATGGATATTTATAATATCAATTATTTTAATAATTCATTAATTATGTAATTACTGCCTCATCATTATATCATAAATAAATTAAATTATTTAATTTCTAAAAATTATAAATAAAATACCATTATTTTTGAAATATATTTATCCTTATAATGAATATTTATAGGTGAATTTATCTTATTCGTAACACTATAATAAAATGTTTTATTTATTAAACTTTGATTTAAACTCTTTTTACTCTTCTTTGAATTAAATAATAATAAATGTCCTAATCTAATCCAAGTGGACCAAATGGGTTAATATTTTATTCCTAAGGTTTTTTTGGTATAATTATACTTATCCAATAGAATTAAGAATGTGTTAGGGTAATAAGAATACCATTTTAACCCTTAATTCCCTTATTTACTTTTAACCGTGGTAAATAAAAGTAAAAAAGTTACTATTTACAAAAAATTATTTTCATCTTCTTGAACCACATTTTACATACTGATATCAATCATGTCTCTTGGATTTTTTGAAATTCAACTCACAGAAGTAGAAAAAAAAATTATATGAATTTGCAAATTCTTCCAGGAGGTGGGTAAAAGATGGTAAAAAGTTCAATAAACATTTCATAAGTCTAAAATTATTATAAACCGACTCTAATGAATTACATTGAACTTATATAGGTATTATGTATCAATTTTGACCTAAAATAAATTTAAATAAAATTCATAATTATTTAAATAAATATTCATTTTTAAACTATAGCTTAGTGTTTTCACTATTCATAAAAAATTGAATGCTTTCAGAAAAATACCAAAAATTCAGCCTAAACTAATATCGATATTCTGAATCCAATTTTGAAGTTCATTTTGAAAAATAAAATTCATGAAATTTTAAAATGTTGGTATTACTATTAATAACGGCTAGTTTGAATGGTCATGGTGTGTTAGAACTCGAAGTTGCATACAACACATGCTATATTATTATTCAGAGAGAAGCATACCGTGAAATCTTGGGATGTTACAAACTGTGTCTCTCGGATTTTATAAATTAAACTCACAGAATCAGTAAAATTATGTTTTATGAAAATAATTTAATGTGCCTAGAAGGTGGGTAAAGGACCTTAAATAGTTCAATAAAATTTTATATATCTAATTTTTTTTATAAAATCATTGCAATGAATTACATTGAAATAATATAGCTATTATGTATATATTTTGACTTAAAATAAATTTAAATAAAATAAATAATTATTTAAATAAAATGTTAGTTTTAAAAAATAATGTAGTGTTTATTCACTATTCATCAAAAATTGAATTTTTTCAGAAAATTACCAAAACTCCTCCCTATGCTAATTTTGATATTCTAAATCCAAAAATGATGTCTACATTGAAAAATAGAATTTATAATGTTTCAAAAATTTGGTATTAATATTCATAACGGCTAGTTGGATTGGTTGTGGTGTGCTAGAACTCGAAGTTGTGTACAACACAAGCTATTGTATAATTCAAATGGAAATGTACCATGGAAGCTTGGGGTGTTACACAATCTACCTGGAGTTAAAGAAATTTAAATAAATGGAAGTAATACATATTAACCCTATGATATAATGATTTGGGGATCATTACATGATATGGGCTACCCATGTTCTATCAGGAACTTTCTTGGAGTTATACTATAAATAATAAGAGAATCATGAGACTCAAAAAGAAATTTTGAAGATTCAAAACACCCCAAACATATGAAAACAAGGGTTAAAATAAAAAAAATATAAATTAAATCATAAATCCCATTTATAAAATCATTAAACAAAATTAAATTATAATTTTTTTTAAAAACTCTTTTACAATGAAGTTGAAAATCACTTACACCAATTTGAAAAGCATGAAATTCCACATGAAAGCTAGTTTTCCATTTAAAAAATCAATCAATGAAATTATTTTATTTGTCCAAAAACAATAATCCCATTTCATTTAATTTTAGAAAACTCTATATTTATTTCAAAACATATAATTTTCCATTTAAACCAACTCCCCACAACCATGTATCAATAAGATCTAGATAAATAACATACAATATTCATTAAAAACCCCAGATTCAGCCCAAATAATAAATTCGCATAATAAAAAAATACCATAAAAAATGGATTCAAAAAAATTACAAAGTATTGGTCTTTGTTCACATTTTGGCCCCATAGTTTGGCCGACTATGTTCCAACTGTCCAACTACTATTGTGAGCTTCTTAGGACTATACGAATAGGCTCTAAATTGTTCTTTAGACCATACAATCCAACTATTTTCGTATATTTATTCTCTAATTATTACACTAAAATATGTAATACATTTTAAAAACCCATAAAACAACAATAAAATTTTTAAGGCCTTCAATCTAGATCCAACCACACCATAGTGAATGGAAAAAAGTATAAAATTGATGATTCCCAACCAAAATACCCATTGTAACTTAAGGCTACAAAGAAAAAAGTGATAGATATATTGTCCCCAAAACTACCTGCTGAGTTAAAATATTCTTATATCTAATTATTCATTATTCTTTAAAGAAAAATTGTGGGATTTGATATAATTTTTCCACAAACCAACCTGAGATACCCCTAATCCCATACCAAATCCAACATGTGACAACATCCGAGCTGCATTAAAAATCACCTCGAGTTGCTGAAAAGTTACAAGGAATATAATATAAAATATTGGGTGTGATTTATCCCTCAATAATAAATAAATAGGGTATGGACACTTTGGGACGAATCTAGCATCGATCATCTAACATTTAGATTTCTATGTGAAATGAAATAGAGGTTTTAAATATTAAACAAACGAAACAAGTAATGACCAAAAATAAACACCAAACTCAACTAACACAATATATAAAATCTAAAATCAAACAATATACCGAATTCATATATAAAAATACATGAAAGACCAAATTAGTTGATGAATACATAGTACAGAATAAGAAAACTATTCTCATTACACAATATCAATGATCTATTCACTACCTAATGTCACTATCCAACATCATTACCAAACCCACTATATGTGTGACTCAAGAGGAGTCTATAAAAATAATTTTCATAGGAACCTAATCCTTAACCAAAAAAATACATTGAGTTTATACACACTAAGTGGAATAATTAGGGTGTGATTATAATATATCTTACAAGGTTTCCGTCAAGAAAAAGACAGCACACATTTCCTTTTAAAAATCATTCCAAAATTTATAGTTTGAAATACTACCTCAAAAAATTTATGCCTTTGAGGTTTTATGAAAAAAAATATCTATTTCCCAAATCCGTATTGTAATCCAAAAAGTTATTTAAATGAAACATTAGATTATTTAATTTAAAAACCCATTTTAAAAACACTCTTTGTAAACCACTATCAAACCACATTAAGAAACACTACAAGAAGTAACCCAGAAGTAATTAAATATATATATATATATCTGGGTAATGTTGAATGGGTAATATACAAAAAATAAAAATATATTAAAAATTATATAAAAAGTAATAAGGTTACCTCCATAGGTATGAAAAAGTAATACAAAGAAGTGGTGCACATTTAGAACATTATATAAGAGGAAATACATCAGTGTATCACATATCATGAAAAAGTAGTGAAGGATAGAAAAATAAAATCAAAATCAAAGTATAATAGTAAGTAAGTTTAAGAAAATTATTTATATTCATGGGAAATTCCTTTAGTTCTAGTGATATTATCCTAGATATAATAGATGAAAAATAATAATTTT
The DNA here is from genome assembly GCA_963277665.1 of Viscum album. Lineage (NCBI taxonomy): Eukaryota > Viridiplantae > Streptophyta > Magnoliopsida > Santalales > Viscaceae > Viscum > Viscum album. Next base: position 1,578,722,243 of record OY728150.1, on the reverse strand, counting down.
TTGTACATTGGTGCATATATAAAAAACTCATTTCCATGGATTACTCTTCTTAAACTCCCCAGGTGGTACTCTCTATAGACTAAGTATATCAAAATTATAGGATACTAGTCAATACCTGAGCATGACTAGCATTGAAATAATCTCTCAATATCTCATTTAGATACCAAGGGTTCTTAATGAGTTGGTTATTGTTTGTTAGAAAACAATTTATTACACATAAATCACATATCAAATAGATATCTCATAGTAAAGTGTCATATTATCCTTATCTTATCCCACATCCATTCACATCTTTTTTAATAACTTCACCTTTTTTATTAAAATAACCATTAAAAAATAATCATGTTCAAGTATTAGGTACTTTAGTGTCATGATTGTATGGGGCATGAATGAGGGATTTAGTACATTTCTTAAAAAACCTTTAATAAAATGTGAAAAACAGTCATTTAGTTTTATACTGATAATAAAAACTTCTAAATAAAATTTCAAAATAGTTTTAAAACATGTTTTATTTTGAAATATAATTTTTAATGAATTAATCTTAAACATTAATACATTATACCCAAGGAATAAAATATTTATATATATATATATAAACAAAACATCATTAAACAACATGGAAAATAACATAAGAATAAATTGATTGTATGAAAAATAATATCATATAAAGAAATATATAAAAGTATGATATGAATTAATTTACAATAATATAATATTTCAATCCAATAAAATATCTTATAAAAAATCATTGAAAACTCATTTGAATGTTTAAAACACAATTTTAAATACTACTTTTTTTATAAAGAGCCTCTTATATATTTTAGAAAACACATAGTATACATAGATTATAATTAAAAAATATACAAATAGATTTTTATAAAAACATATTTTAACCTTAATACATTAAATTATAAAAATTTAAAACAATTTAAAGGTCCTATAGGGATGAAAAAAACAAAAAATAATTTTAAGGTAAAGGTATTTATAAGGATTAGGCATCACATGGTTTTCCAAAAAAAAGTAAATCACTTGGAAACAACTACCTAGTTCTAGAATAGATTCTACAAAACATTAAAATGTTGAATGAAGGGAACCAATGAAGAATTATGCCTCAAGGAAAAGGTTTCAGACAAAACCCTTATACTGGTTCAAATAATATTTTGATTATCAATCAAACAACTCACGCTTCACTAGGATTATTTTATTATGTTTTATAATAAAATAACATAAAAATAGTTTTACATTTTATTTTGTATCATGTAATAATATTAATTATATAAACTATGAGTAGTAAAAATTGATTGACACCAAATAATAATGTATACATAATTATAACCTTCGTAGTCTTAAATTCGATGATAAATATCATTTCTGCTATAACAATAGTAAATAATAGATGTGTTAGGAAAGTTATTGACATTATAAAGGTAATTGTAGAACCCTTTTTAGTAAATAAGTGAATAATGAATTATGATAATGGTGGAGTATATATAATTATTAATGGGAAATAATACAATTAGGATCTGATGGTTAATCATTATAAATGCATATAATAATTTTACCATTAGAATTAATATATAGATGTATATAAAGGGAAATGATGGTAGATAATTAGTATATTAGGGGTAATTATAACATTATCCAATAATATCATCCCTTTCCGATCCCATTTATCAATGAATTAGAGGGTGTTAACATCAATGGGTTTTCACTAGACCAGGCCTATTAAGAGGTAGAGCAAGAGAGGCCTAGTTGAAATCTCCTATGGGAGAGGTTTAAGTTATTATAGATCACCACTAGATCAATGTTATCTTAACTAATCCATTAAACTACCACCATTACACACCTTACTCTTAGTGATATTGTTGTTTTAATAAGGGGAAATTTAACTGGACCTTAAGTAGTATTAATGTGTATATCTTCTAGAAATGAAATTGTTTTTTTATCATACACATTTATTTAATTCATTATAGAAATTATAAAATTAATTTCACTATATAATCAATTTATTGAAACCATAATTGTTTTTTAGAAAATATATATGTATAATTTTTAATAAATGAATTTAAATGTTAAATTTAGCGATTTGAAATATATTTTATTTTCATAAAAAGGTTATAAAAAGTATTTAATCTTATATAAATAATAAAATCATTTTATGTATTCATAGGTAGTTTTATAAGGGTTGGAAAATTAGTCATGTTCTAAAAATTGGTATATTTAAATAAATATAAATTATATTGAAAAATTAAATTTCTTATATTTAGAAAATACTTTTGATAATACGGATATATTTTTGGAAATTAGTATCTCAAATTTTTACAATGGTGATTTTTTAAAATTTTTATGAGAATATTTTTTTTTGTAAAATGTAAAATGTTGTTTAAATATAGGGTATGTGTTGTGACATAATAATTACATAAAAGTAATTTAATTACTACTATAAATGATTAATCACTCGAAATTTTTTTTATAATTGAAATAATTCATTTTAAATTATTAAGATTTTTTACAATCCTATAATAACTATTCCAAAACCTATATTATATTTTATGGATTAAAAGAAAATTCATTAAGTATAAGAATATATTGCACCTCTAAAATAATATTATTTTGAGTAAATTACCTCATAGAATATTAATATGAGGAAATATATTTTCCCTTGGGAAAAACCAGGGGCTAAAACCATGGTATGGTAAAAAGAATTTCATTTTTTATAACTTAGATTCCAAAAAATATGTTTATAAATTAATAAAAAAACTCAACTTCTTTTATTATATATACACATGAATTATCTCGTTACTCTTCACTCTAAAGTCATTGATCATATATTAACCTTCATTTTATCTCTATATATACTTTTTAAAGAGTTGTTAAGGTTTCATGGATATCTTTTCAATCTTTAGGATGCCAGTCTTCTTGTAAGGGTTTCTCTACCTCTCCTCTTTTATTCAAGTACTTAATTTTTAAAAAGAATTTTTATCTTCAAAATATAATTCATTCATGTGTTCATAATCATTGATTCACTATCAAAATTTTCCTATTAATGGGATACTACCTTTACCTCTCATTCATCCCATTCTAAAAACTGATATACATACCAATTATATTTCTGAAATTATTCCTTAATCTTATCCACTATATTATTATACATTGTGTACCCAAAACTACTTTAATTAAAGGGTATTCATATATATATGAATATAGTTAATTTATTAGGAACTTACATGTATTAAACCCATATTCCCTATACATGGATTAAAATGATGAAAAAAATTACGATATATGATTTTTGTAGCACACATAAGGGAAGACATATAAAGGGTGTTCCCCAAATGTGATCCAATGAATTGCGTAAATAATGAATCTCTAGAGATGAAATTTCCTTGGTACCAAGGAATCATTACTTGGTAATTTTATATTATACCATTGTCAAAAATATTTTTAATATGTTTTATGACACCTTTATGATGAACCTAGATGATGTGCTTATGAAATTTTAATTTTTATATTTTAGCCACATCCCCATTTTATGCCACATGTACTTATGATCATGAAATTATATAATTCCTCATGTATTAATAAAAATGATAAATATTTATTCCTTATATTTTTTACAGGATGATAACTTGCAGTGAGGTGACCTAGGATAGAATAATAAAATATTTTATTCAAGAAAAATAAGTATTGTTTATGTTTATATTTTACTTATATACTTCATGAATTATGTACCTATATTCCATTATAATAAATCTCAAAAGATTATTAAAAGTATTAACGTAAAATATTGATAAATAATTATGCTAAAAATCATGTATTAAAAAGGTGGGTCACGAAAGTTTGTATCAAATCATGGTTTAGTTATTTAGAGAAATTAGGACTGAAAACCCGAATAATAACCCTATGGAAAAGTCTAAATATATTAAACCCTCTTAAATTATGTATAGGGTGTGTGGTTTCCTAGAAATTATATCCCCATCTGGATACTAGCAATTTAATGCAGCTTGTGTAAAGATGTGTAAAGGGGTAATTACCCAAATAAAGGTTGGTTGATTATAAACATGAACACTACTCAGCACACGATGAGTTGCCCTAAGGCTTCACACCTGGATAGACACTACTAAGTCGTATGCCTTTGTTGATCATAATATTAATATAAACCCATATGAAGGATTCATAGCTGAAGTAATTATTTCTTTAGAAGTTAGGATTAAATTATAAGGCTCTAGAAGAAAGATATTAGGAAAAATATGGATTAAATTCCACTTAAAAACTATTACAATAAGATTTATAATGGTATCAATTTTCTCATTTATGTTTTGTTATTTTTGAAGAATGGTGGAAAATTTAAGGTCATGAGTAAATAAAATATGTGGCGTATAATGCAACGATGTAAGTCCATATATAAGTGAATATGGAGATGAGAAATTTATGATGATGTTAAATCAGTTATCTCAGGTTATGAATAATAACCTATTCTATGTGGAGAATCTATCTTCAACAAGGAAAGAACAACTCGATTTTGAATCCTTTATGTTTTAGTGAACACCATCCATTAATTTACACACTGATCCATTGATCATGGAATAATGGATCAATGCTATAGAAAATATATATTTTTACTCAACATTTTCTGTAGGATATGGTGACATTAGTAATATAACTCTTAGAGGGAGTTGACAAATATTGGTGTACACTAATAAATAACATGAATCCAATATATTAGGTTGAATCCATAGAGTGGGAAAATTTAAAAAATCCCATTTTTAGTAATTATTTTCCTTGTACCCTCCAAACCAAGATGAATGTGAAATTTTTTAGGAAATCAATTTTCTCGTTTAAACCATTTTAATATATCTATAAAAAAATTGTTTTATTTGGAGTGGGTGTGGTATTATGGGTTTCACAGGTCCATAAAATTCTTTTAAAAAATATTAAATATATCAAATTACATTCCCATATTTTTTGAAATAATGTATTTTCGAATGATCAGAGTCCTGAATGAAAAATATAGTACACCTACTGAATCTGGAACACAGGATTTACCATATATGTGACACAAGTTTCTTATGAATCAAGGTGCATAAAGATTATTTTTTGGGATGGAGATTTTAAATAATTAAATTAGTCAAACTAATTAATTTATTTAATTGGATAACATAGAGATTTACTTCTATTTAATCAACATTTTAGCCAATCTTTGGGGTTATCCAAATAATACTAAGAGAATGAGTGGTAAGATCATCAAGGAAGGAGAAAACCTTTGATGATCAAGAAATGATGTTCAAGAACCAATGATCAGATTTCATAGGGATCATTATCAATGATGGGATTTTTTAATATCATTATCAAAACAATCACATAACCATTATTCACTAACGGTCAATCCAAGGATGAGCTATGTCTTCATATTTATGGATTTATAGAGAATTATTCTTGAATTAGGGAATATATTTTTCATTTGTTTGATTTAATAGATTATTCTCATTTTTTTATTTCCCCTATAAGTTAAATTATTTTCTTTTAACCAGGGTTTTAATCATTTGTTATAGAGTTATTTGATTTCATTTTTTCTTCGATTTCAATCAATGGTTGGGTTTGTAAGAACCCTAAATGAATTCAATTCATTTATTGTGCCTTCCACCATCATTCCTTTCATTTCTTTTCATTGGTCTATAGAAGGCCAACAATTCAACCAATGCTTCAATTTGTGAGATGATCAAAACTATATTCACATTATTTTCTATGATAGACAATGGAGATGGTGATTTTTGGAATCATTGAGGATCAATTATAGAGTGTGGATGAATGTTCGAGAAATGGTTCTTAGGTGGAAATGAGGAGGTGAGACATGATCTTATATGGGGTTATGTAATCACAGACATTATGAGATTAATGGCCTGAATATGGCAACCAATGAGGATTCAAACATGGTCCACACATCTATTGGATTCCATTGTGAGGATGGAGTTAGATCCATGAATTGGAATGAAGATTCATAAATAAGATTATATTTCTATAAAAGAAACAACTTCACATAATGAATTTCAAAGGAACACACATTTGGTACTTACCAATTAGAATTTGGCCAAGTCCAGACTCTATGTGACCCTAATTAACTAGCCAATCATTAAATCAGAAGTAAAACCCCAAGGACCCTAGTTCATACCGGAAACCATGTGCCCCATTTGACATGATGTGTACATGGATTTTCGCACACCATGTTTGGAATTAATATGCATCTAGGAAAAAACATAAGAGTACACCCTATGTACACTAAAGGGAAAACCTTATACTTTTCCTCATTTATTATACCTCTTATATCTCTTTCTTTAGGACTCAAATTTGAGAATGTGAGTAGTCCATTATGATATTTTTTTCAAATAAAGAGTGTTGGTGGAATTTTTTTATATCAAAGGTGTAATGAGAGGGGGCATGATTTGTTCTCTTCTTTCCATACAAGTTATCTTACATTGAGGCTTGAGTGTTTTATCTAGAGAAATATAAATGTTAGAAACTCCAAAATAGTATGTGTAAGTCAATTCATGGGTCCCCCAGTTCCTATATAGGATGGATTAAAAATATCCCAATACTCAACTTGAGGTACGAGTCTTCTATCTTTAGAGTGGGACCCCTCATCATTGGGTATAGAGGAGGCATGGTCCCTACATCATTTTTGGGGTTCACACAACCATGGTTATGATGTTATAGTGGTAAGTCATGGGTCCCCAATAGTTGATATAGTGATGATTAAGTTAGACTACTAGAATTAGAAATGAACTAGCTATTTGATCATTGAATAGAATCATCATCATTATATGGATATAAAGATAATGATATTTATATCTCTATATCATTTTTCAGTTACCTCAATGAGCATATCTGTTTGTTTGGTTTCTTCTACCTTCTAGTTGGATGATACAGATTTTTATCCTATTTCTTCCCCATTAGGTTTTTCAAGGAATCCTACTTGGTATAAAAATACTATCCTCTAAATAGGATTTTCCCAAATATGATGTATCTTATATTAATGACAAGTAGTAAGATGGTGACCTTGGATGGCCATGTATTGGTAAGGCTTATCATTATTGGGTGATGGTCGAATCAAGTGGTTGTTGGAATTATCATCATGAATGGACTCTCAATCCAAATATTTTGTTACATTGACACTCCCTTTTTATTTTTTTGGGTATATAATTTTTTTCACACATTTACTATATTTATTTTTCTATAATGGTTATTCGTAGTGGTTTTCACATGTATTGTTTCCTCTGGGTTGGTACTGTAAAATTTATCGTGACTGATTACGATGTACTTGGTGGTTTATGTGTGTGTGTTTGTTCTTTTATATGTTCATTAGGCTTAGGCCTACCATATGAGAGATATTTCTAATTGATGTTATTCAACAATCCATGGCCTATTGGTGGTGGCATTGGGGTTTCAATCTTGGATTACCACCTATTCAGGTGGGGCCTTATTGGGTTGGGTCATGATAGAGTGGAATCACAAGGTTATGTCTTAGGGATGATGTTTGTATTAATATGTACTGTAAGGATTGGTTTGAGAACATAGAGTTATGGTGTTATGGTTTCTTGATTTCATCCTTCAGGCCAGGGAAATTAGTGATAGTGTGGGGGTTAACATATCCATACACCATGATTCTAATAGCACATTTATCAGCATATAATTTTCATAAATTATTTAAAGGGGAACCAATGGTATAAGAATCATATAGAATTGTCACATTGAATTCCATTTTCTTCTTGAATAGGATCTCTATATACATTCATTTTACCATGGTTTGTCTTATTATATTTTAGGATGTCATCATGTTGACATAATACTAGTATTCCATGATAGAATCCTGATTATGACTAGTTGAGTGATGAGCCTTTATTGTAGAGGCATGTATATGAGGTTTTCCCTCTAGGTGAGTAGAGATCAGTGCTTCCACCAAATAATTGGTGTATGGATACATATGCAATAGTTCTGGATAATATTATTTTTCATGTTGAGCATCATGTATTTTTAGTGGGGGAGAATGAAGATGTGTGTATGCTAAATTATTTTTTTTTCAAATTTCAATAGTAGTGACTACATAGATTCAATGGTGAGATAAAAACTCAGGTAGTAGATGATTTTATTGAGTTGGTGGTCCTTGTTTTTTGCCTCATGTAAATTCCAAAGGATTACATGATTGATCATGTAACTGGTTTTCTTCATGGTGAAGTTGGGTACTTGTCACACCTCAACCTAGAATTCTCTTTTATTTTTAGTCTCATCCTGGTCTGGTGACTTGTGGTAGAGGTTTGGGTTTGAGATCCTGTTTATATTTTTGACTATTGGAAATTTTTGTGGGATTTAGGTCAGTGCACAGACACCACACAATTAGCAAAAACCATTCAGTCCTCCCAAGTACTCATGCAGCCACCTCTAGAATGGATAAAACGTACTGCATGGTTCGTGCAAGGTCGTTTGAGCCGTATGGATTGACCATAAAGTTTCATAGTTTTCAAATAAATTAAAATAAAATAATAAAATATTTTTAAGAATATTATTATTATTAATAATATTATTGTGGATAATATTATTAATAACATTAAAATTATTATTATTATTATTATTATTATAAAAAAATTTATTATCATTATTATTATTAAAACTTTTATTAATATTATTATTATCAAAAATTAAATGAATATTATTATTATTTTTATCATTATGTTATTATTATTATTATTAGTATTATTAATATTTTTATTTTGTTTATGTTTTTTTCTCAAAACAATAGGTCCCCCTCTCCCCTCTCTAATTCATCTCCATCATATTCCACCCATGCCCCTTACCCTCTCATGCATGCACCACCCCAATAATCACTCCTCGCCTCCAGCCACTCTCACTCGTTAGTGCCAAATTCCCTAGCACACGACCCACTAGTGTCCTCCTCTTCAATGTGTGACCGAGCTCAGGGCCCTCCCTCACACGACCTCCTACTCTCATGCGACCACCCTGACACCCTCCTCTTCGGTGTGACACCCTCCTACAGTAGTGCTCCCCTCTGGTGTTCGTCCCTCCTCACGGTGTTCCAAACCTCCCCTCTTCCCCCTCTAATGAGTATCCCCTTCATTATAAGGTTCTTATTTGTGGTTTTTTTGTTTGGATGAATCCTAGGAATTGGGGATTGATTTTGACTTTACTTTCATGGGAACTAGGACCCTAATATCATCTATAGGGCCCTAACATTCCTCTATTGAGAGTTCCATCACATTCACACACCATAAAGATTTGTGAATTCATGTTTTTCCTTTTTGATGAATTATGTTGATATTTGTGTTATTTCAATTAATTTTTAAACTTTATTTACATGCTTTTGGTTCATTTGGTTAGCTTATTATAGTGTGTTTATGGTGGTAAAATTTAATAAAAAAAATTTTTGAAGTGATTATACAGTTTTTCCTAATCCTTGTGTATTATTAATATTTGATAAAATTCTAATTTTTCTTTTGATGGTTTTTAAATATGATTCATTTCTTGATAACACATGTGGTTAGTTTGTTATAGTGTTACTTTGTTTTTATAATTTATTAAAAATAGGTTTTGAAGTTATTTTTTATTTTTTCATATTTATATAAATAATAGATGCTCTTGATAAGATTGTAATTAGGTATTTAAGGGTAGGATTGGATGACTTGGGCGGTGTTTCCCATATTAATATTTTTTAAAATTGTTTGGATTTGTGTTAGAGTTTTTTATGTGAAACATGGTGGTTTTATGAAATGGTTTATTGAGATTAGTGGAAGCTTTCTATTGTTTATTTGAAAATTTTTTGGTAAATTAACACTTGTGTTATGCCATTGGATGTGGGAATGTCCATGGGTTCCTAGAGTGCACACATGGATGGTCCATCAAAAGATGATGGTATTGGAAGTGGTTATTTTCTGGAACTTTTGATTACCAAAAAGGACTCTTATCTCCCCTTCCTACCTCTGTTTATTTAATGTTTCCATGACTTGCCAAATGATTTATTATGATTCTCAAAATTTTATGGAAATTTATGAATGATTTAGTTTTTTATAAAATAAAATTGTTTTAGAATTAGTTGAAATATAATTTGGAGCCTTTGAGTGCATTGTTTATGTTTTCATCTAGGTTTTGTGATAATGTTGGATTTGGTGTCAAGTCCTATTTGGCATTGTGTTCTTGAAAGTTTTCATTTGTATTGATCTGGAGAATTGTTGGGGAATGTTTCAAAAGAGTATTCAGATATACTTGACATAAGACGCAATTGTCACTTTACTTTATTTTGGGAAATATAATGTATTCTTGAACGTGTAACCAGATGATTAGAATTTTTAAATTATTACAAAGTTTTTTACGAGCTTATGTGAAGTAACGGCCCAGTTCGAACCTTTGATGATTTGATATATATATATATATATATATATATATTTTGAACCTCTATTTGATGTATATCCCTTTATGGGTTATCATATATGGTTCTTTGTATGGGGTAGGAAACTACGGTGATGGTAGGTAAAGTGAGTCATGTATACGAGGACCAGATACTTACACAGTACTACTATCACCATGGGTTCCTATGTGCCGTTTAGTGGATCAAGTGATAGTTTCTGATCAACCTTGATTAGATGGGTTGGTACCCCCTGGATTACAGATAGGCTAGGTGGTACATGCCACTATATTGGCTAATTGATGATGACTAGTTGGTTATAGACTTAGGGGCATCACCCTACACCGGTAGGTGTTTCTGGACCTAGTACGTCTAGGGGTCTTTTATGGATGTTTAGGAAATCCCATTGTTACTTTATATATCTATTTTTTTATCTTTCAAAACTATGTTTTATTCCTACCATACTTATTTATTTTCAGCACAACCCTAGTATTATTTGGTTTGGGTTTTTGGATATAAATTGGTAATTTGTTTTGAAAATGGAATGTGGCGTGTGATGGTTTCTAAATCATGAAAGCGATGTTAGTTTAATAAAATTTGAAATAATTATTTTTTAAAATGTATTTCAAACTAGTGTTAATGGAATGTTTTCAACAAAGGAAAACAGATGGATTATTTGGTGTTTTCCTTCTGAACTATTAGCTCACACCCTACTTGCGTCACTTAGTGTCGGTAGACCCAAGCTGGTTTGCATGTTTTTATTTTTTTGAGGTTTCCAGGTTCATATGATCATTATCAGAGTATTTTGGTCTTGTATTTTGTGTTAATATTTATTTCATAGGGATATCAGTTCGATGTAGTCCTATTTTAGTTTTTTTTTAAAAAATTGTTCAGTTGTACTGTGTATCTAAATCAGTTGTTATATTTATATGAGATATAGTTTATGGTTTTTTTTGTTCTCAGTTTTTAGTCTATAAAATGGATCCTAGTTATTTTTCTTGGGCTAAAACTATTACCTTTTTATTTTTTTGATTCTTGGAACTAGTTTCCAACCAGTGGGGATCTGGAACACCCTTCGGGCCATGCCACGGACCGGGTCCAATGTCAGGTTGGATGACATCCCAGGATGGTTCGTGATAAAATGGTATCATAGAAAGCCCTTTTTATTTGGTGTGCATAGTTGTTAGAGACTAGGTTTGTTACAGATCAAGAGGTTGGTTGTGGGTTGGTTCGTGATAACCATCACTCTTGAAGAAACCTGATTTAATTGGGGTCTTATGATAATTGAGCATTTGTATTGTATTGGTTTTCTTTGGTACCAAGGGATGAAAATGGAGGCAATCCAGTGTTACGTCATGATTTCATATGGAGTAGTGACCCACGTGAATTCTGTGTACACAGTTTAATCTCATCTTAGTTATTGATGATTACATGGGGCATAGGTCACTACCATGTCACTGGGTTAAGCATAACAACTAGTTCGTAATTCTGAAAGTTTGGCGAATGATGTGGTTCTCTTTGCTTCTGGTTGGTGTAAGTGTGTTTTTGAAAATGAAAAGGGGTTTATAAAAGAAATTTATTTATTTTAAATATATTTAAATTGGTAATATGGGTTTAAAAATTTAAATTATTTTGGTTGGAGAAATTTCTAAATGTTTGGACATGATAGGAAAATGGATTTGGTGAGACCCTTGGTTCTCTTTATGGATGTTTTCACATGTGGGGGTATGTGTGTGGGATGCTTGTCTTAACCCATATGGATTGAAATGGATGAACACGTGTGTAATGATTCATGCGATGCCATGGGTGTTTATTTGAAACCAATGGCTCTAACTCAATTTTTTATGGTGGTTTTTGAAAGGGATTTATTTGTATGTGTTTATATTTTTTTCTGGTTTTTTATGTGGTGGTTTTTGGATTGAGGTTAATTTTTAATTTTGTTTCATCTTGATATTTATTTTCTTTTAGTGTTTTATATGCTGTTTAGAAAATGCCACCCAAAAAAGTAACTGAAATTTTTGATGTGTTGTAACCAAATTCAGATCCTTACAGGGTGTCTCCTATCCTTCATAGTGATCAAGGTCTGTTAAAGGTGGTGTGGTGGCCTAAAAAGGCTGAGTGTGTCTTCAGAGGGTTGGGAACTCTTGACGTTGTTATAGTGTGTGTTGTATTCGGTCAATTTTAAGGTTTATATATGGATGAATTGTAGTTTTTCGACCCACCATTATTTCAATTTGGGATGATTTGGGAAGTTTTTATGTTTATAATCATCTAATAGTTCATACCCGAGGAGGTGAAGACAAAGAATATGGAAGAGAACTTGAGTATTCAAAAATTCCTGTAGCCGGTGAAGGCCAATTTTAACCACTTTATAGAAATGTTTTTATTCTCTATAGAGGTGGTATTGTAGGATTTTATGAAGACTTATCTCTTCATTGGGGGTCCTCATCCAGAGATCAAGTTGTGGGTCATCTCTTCTAAGTACTATCAGTTTTATAAGCTTGTAGATGAAGCATTCCTAGCTGAGTTGGTTTCCAGGGCACAAGTAGTTGGGAATCCGACATATCCAGTTGCTCATGACAGTTCCCCATATGGAAAGAAGTGCATGATATAGGAACCTATTCCTAAGGAGGTTTCCTTATTGCTTTTGGCTTCCAGTTTGTCAGATAATTCGTTTCTGTGCCACCAGTGTGGCAGGATAGGGAATTCGAAGCCATCTTGTCACATCTCTCTGAAGACGTTCCATAATTGCAGCTATCAGGGTCATCTAGAAAAGTACTACAGGAATCATTAGTCAAAGAATTATTTCTATGTAAGGGATGCTCATACTAGACTATGATGCAGGAGATGCTTAACCCATTAGATCCCCAACCATAGGTCTTGGGTTGAAGCTCATTCTTATTTATGAGTTACTCAGGATGTGTGAAACCTTTTCCTAGTTTTGTTTTCCATGATGGGATGGAGGTTTTCAAATTTAACGAATCTTTATTCTTACTACTATTATAATATCATATTCTATATTAGTAGTGTGGTAGACTAGTTATATTGTAATCTAATTAGTCCTGTTTATCTGAATGTGGATTTTAGAACCATTCTTTTTTTAATGTGTGTATCCACCTGATGTGGGTTTTTTCTGTGAGTTTTCTCTTAATATTGTGGGTCTGGTTTGTGTGTGAAAATATTTTAGTTCTATTGGTGGTGTGTTTTGGTTTCAAATTCTGTTTCTTGTGGAGTTATTATGATGGGGAAAATTCCACCATGTCCTACCCTCATTCTTATATTATGGATTATTCTTGATCAGTCAAGTGTGACTAGTGGATGGGATAGACACCCTGAGGTTCTTGATTTATTTATCGTTTTAGTTTTGGAATGGACTATTGTTTTTATTATCCTTTGTCTTGGGTTTGTGGATCATCTATGGGGCCCTAATATTGATTCTCTGAGAGTTATTTCATATTCAGACACAGGTAGGGTAGGTTAATTTTTTTTGCATTCCGATACATTTTTATGATACTTTTGTTCTTTAAATTAATTATTAAACTCAAATCCCATGGTTTTAGTTCATATTTTTAGATTATTTTAGTACTTTTATGGAAGTATATTTTATTAAAAATTGTTTTTGATGTGATTCTAAAATTTTTCCTAATACTTATGCACTATAAGTGTTTGATAAAATGAGAATTTCTATTTTGATGATTTTTTAACATTATTCACACCTTGATAATGCATTTGGTTATTTTATTATGGAGTTTTCTTGTTGGTATAAATTATTTAAAATAGGTTTTGAAGTGATTTTCTATTTATTCCTATGTACATGCATACCAAATAATCTTAATAAAATTTTAATTAAGACATTAAGGGTAGGGTTGGATTATTTGGATGTTTTTTACCATAGTAATACTTTGTTAAATTGATTGGTTTTGTGTTTGAGTATGTTATGTGGTGTTCCCCATAGTCATTTGTGTTTTTTGTGCTCTAAGTGCACACATGGATGGGACTGAAATTAATGATGGCATTGGAAGTGGTTTTTTCTTGAACATTGGTTTTCCAAAAATGACCCTTATCTCCCCTTCCTCCCTATAATTATTAAATGGTTCCATGACTTACAAAATGACATAGAGTGGTTTTATAAATTTTTTTGATTGTTATGACCCATTTGTTTTATAAAAAATAATTGTTTCTAATTAGTTGTAATCCCTATTTTCACCTTTGAGTGCATTGTGTATGTTTTCATCTTATTTTTTAGATAAATGTGGATTTGGAGTGAATGCTTGTTTGGAATCACGTTATTAAAAGAGTTTATTTATATTATGTTAGATAATATTTGGGGAATGTTTCAATATTGTATTGGGACAGACATAACATAAGGCCTAGTTGGCACTTTACCTTATTTTGGGAAATAGAATTTGGTCTTGAAAGAGTAAGATCTAAATTGGTATTTTGATATGTTTATGAAATGTTTTATGGTAGGGATATCCTTTTTTGGGTTATCATATAGGTTGTCCATGTTTGGGGTAGGCAAGTGCGGTGACGACATGTATGTTTATTCACGCATGCGAGAGCCTCCTAGTTACATAGTATTACTACCACTATGGATTTTTGGTGTCTTTTTGATGGTCGAGTGTTAGTTGATGATCAACCATGATTAGATTGGTTTATACACCCTGGATTGTAGTTTGGATAGGTGGGATGTTCCACTGTAATGGCTAGTTATGGTGACTAGTTGGTTATAGATGTATGGGATTCACCATAAGCCGACAGGTGGTTACAAACTGAGTATGTTCAGGGGTCTTCTAGTGATGTTTTGGAAATCCCATGGTTAATTTTAATATCTGCTAATTTTTATATTTCTAGAGGTAATTTTCTACTTACCCTGTTTATTTAGTTTTATCACAGCCCTAGTAATATTGGGTTTGGATTTTTTGTCATAAATTAGAAATTTATTTTGAAAATGATTGATGGCATGTGTTGTTTTTTAAATCATGAAAGATATGTTTGTTATATAAAATGTGAAAAACTTATTTTTATAAATGTATCTCAATATAGTGTTAATGGAATGTTTTTAGGAAAGGAAAATACTTATATTATTTGGTGTTTTCCTAGAAAGCTATTAGCTCACACCCTATTTATACCACTCTGTGTCTAAAAACCAGAGTTGTCTTGAAGGTTCTTCTTTTTTACAGGTTTCTAGGTTGTTGTTAAATTTATAAGAGTGGTTTTGTCTTAGATTTAGTGGTGTCCTTGAGGTCACATGGAGATCCAGTCGGTGTGGTTCTATTTTTGTTTTATTTTTAGTTTAATTTCTATTTTGTTAAGTTCTATCATGTAGCTAAATCAGTTGTTATATTTATTTGAGATGTAGCTGATGGTTTTGTTTCATTATTAGTTTGTTTAGTCAATATATTTGATCCTTTTTATTTTATTATTTGGATAAACAATTCCCATTATATAGTTTTGATGGATGACACTAGTTTTCAACATTTGGGGATCAGGTCCATGCCATGGACCAGGTTGGGTGTTGGGTCGGTGAAATCCCAGGTTGGTTTGTGATAATATTGGTGAATTTTAGTTACCCAGACCCATGGTGAGATGATAATCTCATATAAATAGATTAAATAATTGTTTCATGAATAGTATTATCCTTTGAACATAGGCTCAATTAGGATTCATGAGCTTCTAGAGTTGTAGTAGGGTGATATGATTTTTACAGAGTACACATTGAGTTTTAACAACCTCGCATGATACTTTCTACGTATGGTACAAGATTGATACTTATAATCAAAAAAGGTTGAGTAGTGAATCCATAGGTTAATATAATCTGTCATGGTCTCTATATGATTTCCTACCTATGTTAGGGTTCAAGAGTAGTATTCAGTAATTTAGATATTCCTATTAGAGGAGTTTTAGATATTTGGAGAAAAAAGTGGCCATAGTGGAGTAGGGTCATCTAATATAGCCCAAAAATGTCATACTTAAGGTTATTAGAACATGAGTTAAATTCAAAATAATTCTTATTCATAGGGATCGAAAACTTAGGGATCCCGCCAAGGATCCGATCATCTATTAAAATGGAAGTACCATGCTTGCAATAGGTGATGTCACATGGAACCTGATTTTCTATCATGGAATATTAATGATAGTAGATAGATTGTGGATATACCTCTATGGTATAATAATTATTGTAATTAAGGATCTCTCATGGGGTTTTGGGGAAATAACTAAGGGGGTGGTGTGATTAAAGGAGCTAAGGGATCCCTAGGAGGAGGAACTCTAAGTAAATGAAGATATTATGAAATACTTTTACCACCACATGAAGAAAAATGATGTGATTTACTTACATCAACACCACCATGTGGTCCATGATAGTCTCAGAGGGTTTTTGGTCAAGGTTCTTTCTATCTCCAAGCTATAGCGGTACATGACTAGGCTGCACATGAGATGATTTAAGGTTTGAGGTGTATCTTGTTTAATTTATCACAAGTGCTTATAAACACAACCACGAGTGATTATTTCATCACCTCATTCCTTATTTTATAGCTTGAGGTTCCTATAGATCTTTTATCCCTTCAGTTATGGTTTGAGGGTCATAATGGAAGTGATTACAATGTCTCTCTCATCTTCGGATAGTGAGGGAAAACACATGGTGGAGAGATCCTCACATGGAACCTCATTGTAGTTTTTCATGAATCTATAAAGCATTATTTTGCCTGTGGAATGGATATCCACGGAGGGATCACAAATATAAGGCTACCAAAGGAAGTTTAGGATTAAATGGGTGGATGGGATGATATTTTCCTTTAATAAAAAGAGGGATCTATTAATAGAATGAGTGAGGATCATGAGTAAGAATAAAAAACATTTTTCCCATCAGTTTTATATTTTATCACCTAGTATATAAGGATATTATAAAACATAGATTCTATAATTATTGGAGGAGTACATTGTCATATTCTCCAAAGATAATCTGGAACAACTTCCATGTCAAGAGATCTAATTCTTCATTGAATTATTCGATGATACTATTATAATATCTTCTATTGAATATTAGATATCCTTTTCTAATATCTAGGAGTTGAGGGTATAATTCTAGGACCCTTAAGAGAAGGGTTTCATCAGACCTAGTGTGTCCCCTTGGGTAGCTTTATTATTGTTCTCTATGAAGTAAAATGGTTCTTGAGTAGATTTATTTATTATCTTTTACTAAACCAAGGGATGATTAAGAAAAAATATCCCTTTGCAAGGATTGATGACCTATCTGGCTAGATGAAAGGTGTGAGATGGTTCTCAAAGATTGACCTTAGGTTTGACTACCACAAATTGAGGGTTCATGAGGAGGATATTATAATAATATCATTCTAATTTCACTAAAGTTACTATGAGTTCCTAGTGATTTCATTTGGTGTGATTAATTCCCATATTATATTTATCAGAATTATGTACCAAATATTTCAGCCTTTATTAGATCAGTTTGTGGATCTATTTATTAATGAATTTCTCATTTACTATTTGTTAAATGAATAGAAAATATATCACTTGATAATGGTCCTAGAGTAATTCTATAGATCTAGCTAAAATATAGTCTCTCAAATTTTTAGTTCTAGATTAGATAGGTTCACTTTTTGGAATATATCGTCACTAAAATATTTCTAGTTGTGGAACCAACAAATAATAAGATATTGCTACATTGGGACCCACTCCATAGTTTTTTTTTTGTTTTTAATTTTTTTGTTTTAGTTGGGTACTATCCTTGGTTTATGGAATAATATTCTTGGATTGTATTCCATTTTACTTTGTAAACAAAAGGGTAGTAATTCTCCAAGAATGATCATTATCAAAAATATTTTTAGAATCTAAGGTACATGATGACCATAACTCCTATTTTGAGAGTTCCATAGGAGGGTGATGAGTGTCTAGTGTTTTGTTATGCCTTCTGAACTGGTCTTGAGTTCATATTGATCTATTGGTAGGAAGTGATAGCTTATAAGTCTATAAATTTGATACCACATGGGTAGAACTATGTGACCTAGAACTTATATTTGGTAGTAGTGTTTTTCTCCCTAAAGATATGGAGGAATTATCTTCTAGTTGAGTGTGTTTTGGTTTACTCATACCACCATATGTATGGGTACATCTATTAAAAGTGAGATCTCAACCTAATTTAGAAATTTTTCCTAGATTTCATGTAGGGCTACAACTATGAGATAATATATACTATAGGGAAGGGAAACATGGTAGTGTATGGACTTAATAGGAAATGTGATTCTTTCTTAGTGGGGGAGGATTCAAAGTAGTTTTCTTCTTTTAAACTAACCCCAGATGATGAGAAGAGGTAATATTATCATTATTCAGTAGTGGTGAATCCACCACTTCTCTAGAGTGTGATAGAGGCTTAGTTGGGAGACATAGATTGTGAATAACTATGTGACTAGATATCCTTGGTAGATACACCAGATATATTTTTTATAGTTTGGGAGCACATCACCCTTTTCTATGGATATAAAATGGTTCTGGTAACATGTTTTGAAGAAGTATTGAGGGAGTTTCATACCCCCTGGATGTATAAACAGTTTTTTCGTAGTAGGAGCACTAGTGGAGGAATTTAAAACATGTATTTTTGTCATAATAAATTATTAATCCCTGATTTAAATGACTAATATTATCCTCAAAAAGGAATTTAATCATATATTAATTGAAATATCGATCCTAAACCAAAAAGGGTGGATCATCACATGTAATTTTTCTTTATTTTATAGATTGATTAAGAAGTACACTGATCTTGTAATTCTTTCTTCATCAATAAATCAGTGGAACACCCTTATTGTACCATAATTTTTTTAGAGGAATCAATGGTGGATTATCTTTAATGATGATCCTCACAATATGTGGAAACTTATGATTAACATCATGGAATTTTATGGGTTTTGGCATGGATGAATCTATAACATGAAATGATCACTATTGATCACAATAGAGTCCTTTAAGATAATAAGAATTCGTTCTTGTGGAGAAGAAGAATTGTTTTTCATTATTCATAGTGTTCTAAGGATAATGATCTCTATGGATTAAGATAATACTTTTTTTATTTTATTATGTACAATGATGTAATAAATTCAGGGCTTGTAGAAAATTTCATATCCATGTTTATATAGTACCAAGGTTAGAAATTATATTATAGTGCAGGGGCCATTACTATTTTCAAAATTACCTCCAAACACCATGTCTAAATAATAATATTGTTATTACTATTTACATTACATGTTCTAAACTCATGGAAAAAATAAATATTATTTTCATTAATAAATAAATTAACTTATATTCAAATAACTTCTTAATATGCTATTTTTCAATGGATTATTAAACTCTATATACTAATCTTGATCATTATTTATCATTATTTGAATAATGATCATTTATTTAATTAAATAAAGACCACTAAAATATCCCCCCATTAATATAAATATATTTCATTAAATGAATTAGTGAATAAATATTTACTAAATATTCATTTCATTAGATGAATAAATTCATGGTGAATAAATATTATTAAATATTCCACTTTAATATATATTCATTTGAATAACATGTGATTTAATATTTGCAATCATTCCAACCTGAATAATCATTTTAACTATATATGGGAATAATATTTATCCAATATGTTTAATTCATAAGGAATTTAATTGATGTTCTAAATACACATAGTGTGTAACCCTCTAGGACCCTTTCTATGTGGCATTAGGATAGACTACTTAAAGTCCAAGGTTAGAGTCTGGAAATACAACAAGGATCCCATAGAGACAAAATTAATGGATGAAACAAAATTTTACCTCTTAAAAACTTATAATGTGTAATATAATCTATTAATCTTGTTATCTATAATCAAGAAGGTTGTTTGTTGGTGTCATCAACCTATGTTCTTGTTGACACTTTCCTTGATTTTATATACATAAAATTCTAGAAACACTACCAAGGCCATGTACATAATTGGGCAATTTAATTCTTACAAAAGGTCCTAAGATATCAACTTTCATTAAATAATGTAAGGGATAAATCATTTCTCACATTATTCATTAATTCAATATTACTCCAGATCCACCCAATATATCTTACCTCACTATGAGCTTATATTGAAAGATTTTTCCTCAATACATCAATGAACATGACTGAGGACGTGTATTAATAATAATATTTATGTTTATAGATCATTAATAAAGTCCATATATAAGAATATTCAATAACACATCTAAAGAATGATTTCTTATTAGTGGTCCATGTTCTCATAATCTCTTATATTGAATATTACCAAGGGCTCATTCCATGAAAAATTGTATTGATTTACAATGATACTCTCCTCCAACATCCGAAAGGCCTTCAATTTTTATTTATTTTGATAATCTAACTTTCAAGGGTTGAGGTGGAACCCTTACAAGGCCTGTAGGCGTAAGTATTACATGGAACATATTCCTTGGAGGGATTCATTACTCATAGGATTCAAACATTACATAAAACCGAGACTAACTACTTGGAACTACTCCTCCCCATTATCTTCATCATGAAATCAGCTCTCCACCTTTTCATGGTTGTTCGGCTAGGCTTTCTAGTGCATGCACAGGCTTGTCTCGATGGCAGGACTCATACCCACTCATTCTCGCAATTTTTTAGCTTCTACACTGGTGAATGCTCATTTCTCCTCCTTCTGAAGCTTGTTTCATGTAGGTTGTGTGGTTTGAATCTACACTTAATGTGGCCCTGAAAGCCTTGTGGTGGCCTAAAGGACTTACTGACCTGAAGGCCTAGGTGGCCAGAAGGCCCTAAAGGACTCGGGGACCAAATCGGTAACCTGAATTCCAAAACAGAGGAATTTTCTCTACTACTACAATGAAAAACGGTGCCTGCTTTGGTATTGGTAGAGTACTTCATAGTTCCTGCTATAGTTACATGAAAATTAGCTTCCACCTGAATTTCATCCCAGGTCATCTGGATGCACTTACAGAGTCTTCACCAACTAGGCTTAGGCTAATGTTCTACAATGATACTCTACCCCTGATATACTATGTAATTTGTGCATTGTAAAATAAAATTATCAAGTTATAGAACTTATATTTAAGAATACTATCTTGGATCTTTGAAGTTATCATCAGAATATAAAATAATTAATACATTTTAGTGTGATAAGTACACTTAATATAATATCACATTCTATATCATGTATAAAAAACAATTAAGTGATAATAACTTTTATTAATATTCAAATAAATGTATACAATTAATCATAAATTACATTGAATTTGGTTTAAAGGAACTAAAATCTATAAAATCCCCCTTGCACGACAGACAAATTATTAAAATATTTAGTTTTCTAGCTCTCACATTAAGTTCACTCTTCTATTGAGATAAGGAATTATCCCAGGGGTCCTCCATCTTCTCTTCCATGGAAAATCTTCTCAACGTTTCTTCACCCCTTTGAGAAAAATCTGTCAATATATGATATTTTTAGAGTATTTTTTTTATATATGGATGTTGACTTGGATCTTTTTTATGGTAATCAGTACAGTATTATCATAATACTATTTTAAAGAATCTTTAATGTTAGGTACAACATCAAAAACATAGATGAGTTATAAATTCAAAATGTTCCATTTGATACTTTAGAAGCTCTTATATACTAAAAGTCCATTGTTGAATCAGTGATAACAGGGTACATTAAACTCTTCAAACTCATAACTCCTCAACTGATAATGAAGATATATCTTAACTACAACTGCATATTTTTTTGATATGTTTGGAAACTAGAATTAGTATATCCCATGATGAATAGTTACTCATCACCTCTATATACCAAGAACATATCTTTAGTATATATAATATACTTAAGGATAGTATTAACAATAGACCATTAATGTTATTTAGGATAATATTGATATAAAAATACCATTATTATAGAATAGGAATCATGTATCCTTTTACATAGAATGAAATATTTGATAGATCTTATCACAAATGTACATGAGATCCTACTCATTATATCTCTCTCTATCCTCTTCTGTGTGAGGAAAATATTTCTTAGAGAGATATATACCATGTGAAATTGTAACTAATTCCCTATTGAATTTTTCAATACTAAATATCTTTATTATATGTTTGATGTATATACATTAACACAGTCCATGTATCATATTGGATATATCAAAAATAATTATGATCACAAGAATGTGGGCTTCTTCCCCTATGTCCTTCCTAGAGATGTACTTTTTCAACTATTGATTAACTGAATGTACGAGTAGTATCTCATTTCCAATAAGTAATATGTCATCAATAAATACTACTAGTAATACAACCACACCCCCACTAAACTACTTGTAAATACATCGATAATTTTCATTGTTTTTATACCAAAATATTTTATTGATTCATCAAACTAAATGATTAATAAACTCCAATATTTATTTAACTCATAAATAGATCTCTGGAACATGTATATATTACAGGAATTTTGTGGATTCACAAAGACTTCAAGTTATTTCATATATATAACTTATTGAAGGATTCTATTAAATAAAGTAGTTCTGACATCCATCTATCAAACCTCATAGTCATGGAATGCTTTTATGGAATGTAGAATTATGATGGATTTAAAAAAGATAAGTTTATAGAAGGTTTATTATAGTCAATTCCATGAAATTGTTAAAACCATTAGGAAATATTCATGATTTATAGGTACTTAAATTTTATTTTATGTATAGTTTCTTCTTAAATACTTATATTCACCTAATGGGTTTTACATCAACTGGAGGATCGATCAGAACCTAGAATTGGTTCTGGTACATGGAATATATATAAAAATGCATAGCTTCTTATCATCTTGTAACATTTGATCTCTCAATAGCCTATTTATAGAAAATAAAAACATTATTTTCAACCAATGATGATTCACCATCTTTGGTTAATATAAAACAAAATATTTCTAGTTATTTAGCCTGTCTATTTCTTTTATGAGGTACTTTTGTTCAGGAACAGAATCATCCTTGGGGACTTTTGGAATCTATTCTTACACCCACTCTTGTGTATCTTGAGAATCAAGTTCATCGATGTCAATATTACTCCCACTATCCTTCATGAATATATAATCCTTCTCGTTAATAAATTGATTGTCTAACAATGGTCACTTATATAAATAAGGTGTTTTATAGAAATTATTCCTTAATTACATTGGGATACCCTATAATGATACACATTCCTTAGGGTGCAAGTTTATTTTAAGTGTTGGGCATAACAAACTTCTCACAACCTAATGAATGAGTATATAAATATAAAATTTATTTCTATAAATTATTTTATATAGTATCGCAGCTACCACTTTAGTTGGTACTCAGTTTAAAATTTGTATTGAATCATGTAATTCATATCCCCAAAAGAATAATGGATGACATTAATGAATCATCATTGACCTCACCAAGTCATTAAAGGTAAGGTTCCTCCTTTCTCTGAAACAATTAAATATTAGTGTATAGGGATGATTAAATTAATATATAATCCCATAATCTTCTATAAATTTGATTAATTATTAGTTACCTACCATAAATTATTTCTTATAATTTCTAAAATAATTCTGACTTATAAAACATTAAATAGACATATACATATATAATTAAATCATTAATAAAAGTAATGAAGTGATAATAGCCACCTATAATTTCTACTATAAATGGTCAACACACATCAGTGTGTACTAATTATAGAATATTTTTGGATCTTACACCTAGTCCACCAAAAGGGGGATTGGTCATTTTTCCTTGTAAAAAAGAATGACATATGTCAAGTGGGTTTGGTTTAAAAAATTCTAAGTAACCATCCTGATTGAGATTTTTCAAAAGATTCTCATTTTCTTGACCAAGATACTGACGCCACAACTGGGTGTGAATTGATTCATGTGAACTTGATTTTTTTATCAATTTCCAATACTTATTTATTATAATTTAATACATTAATATCACTACATAAATGTGAAATATTATAACATATGTGGTGTTTATAAAAAAACATAATTTTTTATGAACATGAAAATTAAACAATATATATCTACAAAGGATATAAAAATTGTGTTCTCTGTAATAGTTTGTGTATAATAACAATACTTTAAAACCAATATCATATCTGTTGGAAAAGGAAGGTCGTATTTTATAATGTCTAGAACCACTATCTTCGCACCATTTCTAGCTCATAAATCCATTTGTCCTCTGAAAATGTTACAAAAATTATTTTTCCAACATTTAAATATATATATATATATATATGATCACCAAAAGATATATCTGATTCTCTATTTTTAAATATAGAAGGATTACAATCAATAATAAACGAACCTAAAGCTTTCCCTAACTTCTTTAATTCGGTGTGGTTCTTCCAATGACCAATCTTACCACATGAAAAACATATTTCATTATTTTCCTTTTCCTATATTTGGATCATACTTTTCTTGGATGAATAGGGATCATGATCCTTATACATAGTAGGATTTTGGTCCTCTTTTCATTATTATTACATTTCTTATTCCCCATAAGGACCACAAGCTTTTTATACCCCATGAATTTGTTAAGTTGGTGGATTAGTGTAATGAGTTTCAGGAGATACTTCATGTTATTTCAAAAAATTTAATTAATAATGAAACTAGAGAATCTCTTAGGTAGTGAAGATATAATGAGATCTATACATGGATCATCAAGGATAATAAATCTCATGATATACAAGAACTCAATGTATCCATTCATCTTGACCATATGATGACCAACTGAAATTGACTCTAAATGTTTTCACACGAACAATTCAATAAAGATATCATATCTCTTTTTTCTCACCATCACTTTATAAAGATCACAAATGTGATACATAATGTTATACACATCCATATCATCATATTTCATTAAAATATCACTAAATATAAATGAAATCACGAAACATTGTAAATATTTATCATTGACCAAATGTTTCATATCAAGCGAATGTTCTTTCTGTTTGTCATATTTACCACGCACCTTAGAAATAGGTTTTTCTATCAAATTTAATTTATATTCACGGAATAGTACAATATGTAAATTCCTATAAAAATCTTAAAAATTCGATCTAGTGAGAGGGTTATCCTTTTATAAAATAGATTTCAATGCTATAGTCATATTTTTGTTGGAAACCATTTTTACTATAAAAAAGAGAATAATTTTCGTACTTTATTTGGACTACAATTTAGATAATAAATTAAAATTTAATTTATTAATCTCTCTGATTTTATCAAAACCTAATATCCTGAACTATTATTTTTGAGATATCCTATCACACGGATATCCTCATGGAATGGATCCATATGTCGCTTCTCATAACATAGACAGCAGTTTGACAAGCCACAAAAAGTTATTTTAGTCGGTGTAACATTCCAAATACATTAAATTTTAGCTCATTTGTCTATTTAATGGGCTCTCAAATCCTTATATCCTATTTTAGGATTTCTTGATCACTTTATTTACTAGTTTCACTAAGTCTCACAGAGGTGATAACACCTTAATGAAAGCTAGGTTAAGTCAACCCAAAACTAAATATAGATATTCACTAATAATTGAAATTGCCCTAATGTAGATTAGTCAATCACATTGAAATATGGTTTTATTTATACCCAAGTAGTTCAAGGCGATACTAGATTATTATTTTATTTAAGGTATATTTATCTTTATGTATAAAATATCCATTTTATCTTATTACATCCTTGATAATATTAATCACATTTTACCTATGTGATAAACCATTTCAAGATAATGATTACACATATTAAAAAATTTATTTTACTTCCATATTGTATGCTTTTGAGTTAATGTATAAAATAATTTAAACATATATAAAGAATTAAATATATATCTAATATAAATAATATAAATAAAATGGTATGATCCTGAGATTATCAAATGGTTAGATTATCTAGATGATGATAAACCATCCCTTTGACCTAAGGGAACTATCTCTTATAACCAAGAATGGTTTGAGTTTCAATATTATACATGTTCTCATATATAACTACTAAATTGGATTTTCCTCATCAACAAACATGAATCCCATCCTCTCACCTAGAAGATTCAACCATTACATAATTTTATTCACATATGGGTTAGGGGAACTACATGACTAATTAAAAGGGTTTTACATAAAATATACCATGGTAATGTAGTCCCTTACATAATGATAGTAGAGGAATGATTCATGATCGGTTATTTAATTAAATAAATTATTACAAAACCGTGAAATAATAAATTAAATAAACCAATCATATACACATGCTGGACTAATATCTTGGTCATCCAAATAGCATTTAATGAATATGAAAAAGTATTGTATCTAGCATTCACTTCAATTAATTATTTATTATTAAGCTAAAAATTATTTAATTAATTCAATTAATTATTAAATTCCCTTTGTCTTAATGACCATATAAATTATCTTAGGGATACTCATCATTAATGCAACATGGAAAATAAAAGACTTGACTAGTATTTACCGATAATTTTATAGAATTTATTGACATTTTATTAATTCCACAAACCTTATTACAAATTCAAAACATCATATTTCAACAAAATAATTATGTTTTTAATAATATAATTAATTATTATTCATGTAATTTACTTTTTTCCTTTATTGGTTGACTATGCAGTATATACTAATGAGCTACACATTATGTTCTTATATTGTTTAGTATCCAGGATAAACACCTAGGTACTCAATCTATAGCTCAGCTATGTTATATAGTATATACTAAAGAGTATCATGTCATGTTTTCTACTTTTCATGGGTTTAGTTAACTATATTATGGACTCAATGTTTTCTTCAGATGTGGGAAATAACGAGTCACATCGAATTTACAGCAACAACATGATTTGGATCTTATTAATGATATAGTATATCAATATCATGTGGCATTCTATCATATATTTTACCACATGATTGATGTGAATTTAGCCGTCAAATAATGTATACTACACCATGTCTATGCCAGCTACACATCATCTGGTCTAATAGATATTGGGCCAGGTTGGCCTAGTCAACATGCAATGGGCATTAAATGAATTGTTTGTTACTAATTCATAGAACACATTAAATCCTATGAATTAACAATTTGAAGTAAACATAGATCCACAACATGTACTTTTATCCACATGTTATGTGTCTATGTAGACCATCTAGAATCATCAACACCTCCCAATGGACTCTCTAATAGTTCTTCATATGTTCTTAATTTTTTAAGATGAGATGAAACTTGAATGAATAAAATAAATATCTTGAAAACATTTTAATTAAACATTATAGTAATTATTGAATAAAATGGATGTAAAGAATGAATAGTGATTATGTATAATCGATCAATGAATAAAAAATATTTATAAAATATCATGTGAACCCTTTGATACCCCTTAAATGTTCTGATCATAGAAAAATCACTAATAGAGGCATGGCCGACATGATTTTTGTTGTAATAAATGATTAATCCATGATGTACCTAACAAAGAACATCATCATCCATAAAATTTAATAATATATTAACTAAAATATTAATCTCAAAACTATAATTAAGGATAATCAAATGTAATTTATAATCAAAACATATATATCATTATAATTACCCAAATCTTCTAATTATTTCTTCATCGATAAATTAGTAGACCACCATTAACAAACATTCATCACATCACAGTAATCTAGGGTAGATTATCTCTAGATATGATCTACATGTGCTTCAAAAACCACAATTCACTATTGTAATGTTCTCCATGTGATAGCATAAATAAATCTAGAAATTATGATGATCATTGTTGATCGCGGATGAACCCTTTAAGATAAGAATATCTCATATTGGTAGAGGGGATAATTGATATAAGTTCTTCAGAGTGTTCTGGGGAATGATATATCTCGGTATTGAGAGAATAATCCCTATATTTAATTATTCACAATAATTTAATGACTCTAGGGCATAAAGAATATCATAAAAAGGTTTATATATTTTCAAAATTAAAAAAATAAATAATAGTTCAATAGCCCTTATTATTTTCTTAATTTATAGTGAACCTTATATATAAATAATAATAATATATTTATTTACTTTACATGGACTAAACTCATGGATAAAATGAATTTTATTTTATCAAATAAATAAATTAATATTTATTCAAATAATATTTAATATGAGATTTTTTTTCAGACCATAAAACTCAGTTTACTAATCCTCCTCAATATTTTTTGGTCCTTCAAAAATGAAAATTTATTTAATTAAATAAACATCACTTCATAATTCTCCCATAAATATATAAATATTATATTCTCTAAATTAGTAAATATATATTTTTAAAATTACATTTAATTAAAAAAATAATTACCTGGTGAATAAATATTTATTAAATGTTCAAAACACATGTATATTCTCATGTATAATATGGGATTGAATATTTTAAATCAAAAAACATGAATAATTATTAAACCACATATGGAAATAATATTTATATAAATGGTTAAATTTATATTGAATTTAATTTAGTTTTTTAATACATTTAGTGTGTGACTAAATAATCCTTTTTCTTAGTGGCATTAGGATACACTACCTAAATTCAAAGGATTACATCTAAAAACATGCTAAGGATCCCATCGAAAAATATGTTAATTTCAAAATGATATATAACCACCTATGTACATAAACTGGTAAATATAATGTCATTATCATGATATATCCAACCAAGTGGGCTCTATGCTAGTGTCATCAACATATTTTCTCGATGTCTGTTTCATTGAATTTTTGAAAATGAACCTATAGAAATCACTACAATGGAAATAGACTTAATCAAGTAGTTCAATTCATATAAAAGGTCCTAAGATATAAAAATTTGTTAATTAATATAAGGGATAAATCCTTTGTTATATTATTAATTAATATGACATAACTTATGACATGCCCAACATATCCTACCCCACCAAGAGAATATGTTGTCAAGGTTTTAATTAAAACATAAAAGTAAATGACTCATGACATGAATTAATAATAAAAATAATAATAATAAATTATATGGTTCATTAAACACATCAACAAATAGGAACATCCAACGAAAAATATAAATATGAATTTCCTATTAGGAGGTTATGTTCCCATAATCTATTGCACTAAAGATTATCAAGGGAGTGCACCATAATAAAGTGCCTCAAAATATAATAAGTCTCTATATATGATATAAAATATCATTTATGTAATTGAAAATGATATTATATTGATATATAACTTATATTTAATAATAATATCATGTAACTTCATGTTTACCATCATAACTTGGAGCTGTTATGACCTTTCAGTGCAATAAGTACCCTTAGGACATTATCACATACAATTTCACATAGAATAATAATATTTAAATGATAATAATGTTTATTAATATTAAAATACATTATTACATTTAATCATAATGTACATAGAAATTTGTTCTAGGTAACCAACTCTCGCAGGTATATCCCAGAGTTCCAAGAATGTATTAGGTCCTACAACCTCCATTTTTGTGGGTGTGTATGGGGTAGAGTGTTTCTGATTTTTTTCCCAGTGCCTCAAATTTAAATAGGAGGAGGAATAATATCATGTTCCATCATGTTTAATTCAATCTTTTGAAATCCCATAGTGTATGTTGTATAGAATATCAATGAATTTTCTAGCAGGGATTGCACGGACAGTGAGAGGTCGTGACACTATCGTAGTGATTGTTGAAAGACTCACTATGTCAGATTTATTTATTATCATACAAGAGTAGAGTTTGATTGATATTTGGGGACACTTTTATGGATGGTAGATCATGTAACAACATGGGGTATCCTAAAAAATTATCCTTCTCTATGATATTCGGTTCATATCACAGTTGAGGAGAGGTTTACAGGAGCCCTTCAGGACCCAGGTATTGATGAGCATGATGTTTCACCCCTAAAGAGATGTCTAGGAGGAACAAACCATCCTTTTATGGAAGATACATAGATATCCAACAAGTTGAATTTTGTTTAGAGTTAGGGTGACCATTTTCTATTGTTTTAGTTCCCATATAATAATATGTATCACTCTACTATTGGTATAGAACCATTTGAGGCTACGTATGATATACCCTATAGGTCACCCTTTTATTGGATAGAAATAGGTGAATCGTCACTTATGGGACCAGATCTAGTGCTGAAAATGAAGGATAATGTTCATGTGATCTAGGATATAATGAATACTAATGATTTTTGATAAAAATATTACCGGATCATATATCATATGCCTTTGGATTTTTACTTTGGAGACAATGTGTTCTTAAGTGTCTCTCCGCATTGAGTTTTGTTTAGTATTCGTTTGGGTATCAAGATATCTCCGAGGTTCATCTATCCATTCTAGAAACTATAAAGTGTTGGATAGGTTTAATACCTCTTGTATCTACCACTGTAGTTAGACTAAGTATATGATATCTTCCATGTGTTTTAGTTGATAATATACATGCATGACCCTTCACACATTATTCACTGTGGTGGGATAGATTTCGAGGATGATGCCACCTTTTCAGTGTACCCAGTGGGTATTGAGGATTGACAGGAAAGGATCCTTCATTGGTGAACTATCCCACTACTTCATATTCTTTAGCAGCATGAGAATATCCATGAGAGAATATGGGATCATGAGAGCCTAAATCGGGATTTGTACCCTATCCTTTTTGAGTGGGTTTGTTCATTATAGTGAAAAAAACCATTCATGTGGAAAGAATATAATGATTTTTATTTTGATTTTTAGACCCTTTTAATATTATATATATTATTATGGGTTTTCTATAGATCTAGAATGGTGTCATGGGTATATTAGGATGTTATAATTGATATATTAAAAATGTTAAACATATGAAGTTGTGCATGTGTATATTATTGGAAATAATGGATTTAGTATTGATCAAAGACTCCAATTAGAAATTTTAGATCATTGTCAAATCCAGAACATAGGATTTACCCTAAGCATGACATATTTTTTGTATGCATTAGTATTTTGGATGATGTGTAGTTATGGGGGGTGGGGGAATTAGATGATTTACAATAATTACACTCAGAGATTAGTCTAACTATCTAACATTGTGATTTCTTATTAATTAACACTAGTTATGTTCAGCCTAATATTTTATCCACATAACCCTATTATATTCAGTGGAAGACATTATCCCCATAGGTTATAGCCTTCGATAGTCAACAAACGAAAAGTGTGGAACGATGGTCAGGTTCAACAAAACTCATTATCGATGACATAATTCTTGGATATTATCATTGAAATCATAAAAAATCCTTTATTCACTAATGGTAAATCCAAATATGAGGTAGGTATTGTTTTTATAGATTTCTACCCTATTATTTTTGAATTCAAGAATGGATTGTATATCTATTTGATTTCATATATTATTCAGATTCTTCTCGTTCCCCTAAAAATTAAATTATTTTCTTTAACCATAGACTTAATCTATTATGCTTGAGTTATTAAATTCTATATTAATTCAATGATTGCGGTCGATGGTTTGGTTTTCAAAATAAATTATGGAAATCACTTTTTATATTGTGCCTCTCTACCTTGTTTCATTACTTGATCATTGTCAGTGTATGAAAGGATACCGATTAGACCAGTGATTCGGTTCAAGATAAGATCAAACTTGGATTTATGTTGTTTTGTGTAATTGATGATGGAGATGGTGATTTGTGTAAGTATTAGGGATTGGTCAAATTAAATGGATGGGAGTTTGAGAAAAAATTCATGGGTGGAAATAAGAAGACATATGGGAGTTTTTATGTGGTGATGAAATCATATTCTTCAAAAGATTGCTGGCCAAAATATGGATATCAGTGGGGATTTAGGAATAGTCAATGAATATGGTGGATTCCATGTGAAAATGGAGGCATATCTAGTTGTTGAGGAAAATATTCATGCATAATATGATCTTTCAATAAAAACCCTGACAATGGGTCATCTATTCTAAACGAAAACACACTTTCTAGTCCATCACTTATGGTGGATAGGGGTTCAAAACTGATTCAAATTTCACATGTTATATGGTCGATTTCATATATTGTGTTTCTCTTACAATCCTACTATGAAATGTATAGGGAGCACTAATTCATGCCTATCGTATGGCAAGGATAAGGGAAATTATTTTCTAAGTGCAATACAGTGGCTGAACATGGTCTTCTCACTTGACTAGATTCTCAATTTTTTCACTTACTAATTCTAAATATCTTGAACAAATTATTTTTGTTGTTTTTGTTTTTTTATTATAGAAAATTAGAATATTTTATGGGTTTTTTATTTGAAATAATGGAAAAAAATTCTAATGTAAACTACCATGAAATTCTAAACATAACTAATTAGGAGATAAAGGATTTGGATTTAGGTTTGGTTTTGGGTTCAATCATTATTTTCCCTTATATGATTGACTTCAATTTGATAATCCGAACATGAAATCTCATACTTGAGATACTATTATTTATTTATAAATTGTGGAAATCATTTAATTCCAAATACATCTCAGTTTCACCTCTTCTATTAATCAAGTTTGATGACACACCTTGGTCCAGGATGTCCCATTTTCCAGGACCCAAATCTTACAATTTCGTTTCATCCATTGATTATCTCAACTCCCTCATGTGAATAACTAACCAATAGAGAGAAGGAAAAGAGATTAAATAAAAGAGATTAAATTGATTTAGTTTCATGTAATGGGGGTTAGTCCACATTTTGGACATTATCCTCACCCATTCATGCTACTCAAATCAACCTATAAACATAAAATAAACATTAAGGAAATTCTAGAGGACCATGATCTCCCCTTGGGTCAAAAAATCGGGTTATTTACCTTTTTTTGAGTGTAAGTGATCACTTGGTCAAATGGGAGAGGCTGGAAGGATAAATATTTTTTTTTAAAGAAATAGAATAATAAAAAAAACTAAGAATGGGTTATGAGATAAATAAGAGAATAAAATAAACGGAATTTAGGATGATAGAGAGATATAATAAAATAATATAGAAGAATAAAAATAAAATGGAGGAAGAAGAGGGATAGGAAAGAATAAGAAAATAAATAAATAAATAATTAATATTAGAATAATAATAATAATAATAATAAGAGAAGAAGAATTAGAATGGATGGATAAATATACAAGTCCCCATCCTTAAACAATACATAATCTAGTGATAAGACAATAATTTGAAATTAATTCACATCAAGGATATTTTAATGTTTAAAGCATTGGATAATTATCTCATAACCAATATATAACAACATGAATATTACAAGTAGACACTTCTACTTGATTTCTATTTTTTTATAAAACAAATACTCATTAAAATGAAATATGTCATCATTTTATGTTTTAGCAGCATGAATTTACTTTATCTCATCCTTGAATCTATTCTAATTTATATGCTGTAAAAAATGTTTCAAAACATGGGATGAGCGTAAATAGCTCAGTATGGGATACATAAATAATAAAAACAATTAATATTTCTCTACAAATGAAAACCATGAATACTTTATAATAAATTAATATTTTTCATCTTTATAAACTGGTAAATATAATTCACTAAATATAAGATCATTGGTTACCATTTTTATAACCAAAATATTATCACAAGCCCATTTAAAGTAACATATAACTTATAAAGGTAACTTAGGACAAAACATAAATAAATTAAATATCCATACGATCAACTTCCTCAAATATCACTAAATGGAATAGTCATAAGTCTGACTTCCATACCCAATGTATTGGAGTCTATAATGTGACGACCCATCCTAGGTTTATCATGTAACCACCCATTATTTGGTTTATCATGTAACCAACCATCGTTGGTTTATCATGTGACCACCCATTAAATTTCCAAGTACCATTATATAATCATTACACATAAAAATATTAAAAATATCAACATTTTACTAAGAAAATTTCATTTGAAATCATAATAAATCACATCAAGATATTGAAATAATCAAACCATTTCAAAAAAAATTTACAATACCAAAACATCCAAAAAGGGACTAACATATTTCTTTTCCTTTTAAATACATTAAAGCTTATTATAGAAGACAAACAAAACTTATGGCGGAGAAGAGGTCATTATCGACGCATTCATTAAAAACATTACTTTTTTTATTTTGTAAAAATCTTCGTAGATAAAATATTATATATTAATGAATTTTAAATTCAAGTCGGTTTATTATATACCGTGTAAAAGAAGGAGATGTATATTATCAAAATATGCCTCAATGAAAGAGATTGAGGTGAAGTCCCTTAAAATTATAATTTTGTTACTAAAATAGATAGATTATTTGTATTCAATATGTTTAAACATAAACCAAGTATAAAAAAAATATAGGATATGAAAATTTATTTCTTACATAATCATAGCATGACATAATCATGATGTAGATGATCATCCCAAAGAATGGAAATCTGGTTATGAGGTTACCTTACCTTGAGTCTAATTCTTCACGTATGTTCTTTATTCATCATGAATAATAAATTTAAGTTAATTTATAGTTTCTTAAAAATGTTATGCAAGTTTTTTATTCTTTTTAAATAACTTATTACAACATTATAAAAATTATATAATTATTTAAGTTAATATCGTACATTTTGTAGTTATTGGGTACTTGAGTAGAAAATGATCATGTAATAATTAAAAAATTTCCATGTAGTAAACAATAAATTTTCTCTAGAATATTATTAATTAGTTAAATATAATATATATCCCATATATATTTATTTATAATAGTCTATAACATTTGGAGATAATAAATAAAATTCATCATTCATGGATACGGTAAGTCCTACGTTTGCATGAGTGCTACTTTCATTTATTTTTTATATTAATGAAATGAAAACTAAATGATACAGAGGTATTTTATAATTCTAATATAATATAATATGATATATATGTTACATAATTTCATTAATTTCATCCTTTATACATTATATTTACATCATGAATGGATCAAATAACTTTTAGGGGGCGGTAGTCCACACTTCCTCAAATGAAATTATCTTATATACACATCATGAAAAGAATAAAGTTATGTTTTAAAATAAAAATTACCTTATCATAGAGATAATATAAATATAATATATATCATGTATAAATAAATTTCAATCATAATGTCCACCATGAGTGGTGGTAGGAAAAATTCAAACAATCATTATTTTGTGAGGCAGCAGTTCACCGTACATATAAATAGTTTGTTTGTATCCATTAAATGGAGGTGTGTGTAAGTGTAGTTCGAATACTTATCATAAAAACATCAAAGAATATTGAGGAAATTTTTTTTGTTATTTAATCAAATAATAATAATATTATAGGTAGTGGAGAAGTAAAATAATGGAAAGGAACTTTAGAGAATATGTTGTCTCTTAAAACATGTAACTCACTTAGATTTGAGCCAAAAAGATTTCTTGAATTACCTTATTCCTAAGGTAATATTTCTAGGATTAATATATGGGTGTTGGGAGATTACTTTTACATATTTTCCACTAGACAAGATGTTTGATATGGGTGATTAAATGTGAATTGGTGATGCCATTTTATAAGAGGGAGGAGGGTTATTTTAGGAATGTTATGAAGTATTATTTTATTATAAAATGATTTTAGGTTTAAAAAGGTCTCATAGTAATTTATTTCAAATATAATATGTTTTTGGGTCAAAACCCTCTCAACCAATAGGTTTTAGAGAAGTCTAGGTCACAAATGTGACCTTATCATTTATCTTTAACCCTTAATTAAATAATTTAACTCTTACGTTGTCTTCTTGTGTATTCATATTATACGATTAATATAGTAACTATAAAATGCCAATAGAACCTTAAGTGGTTCACTAATGACATTTTAAACATTATTTATGTCATTTGGACTAATATTATATTTTTAGGACTATTATATCATTTAATAAGATATTATTTGTTTTGAAAACTCATTTATGTCAATGATTATACTATTTATATGATGACTTCTTAAAAATCCATAAAAACATAATTATTTCGAAAAAAACATCATTTATTAAAATATAACAAGTAATAATCATACATAAAAATCGTTTATGACATAAAAAGTTTTAAAATAAATTTATTTTAATATTTATAATCTCATTTATTTAAATCATTCAGTAATAAAGAAATCACTACATCATCATTGTGTCATAAATAAACTTATTTATATGATATCTAAAAATTAAAAATAAAATACAATAATGTATTAAATATTTTTATATTTATATTTACTATTTATAATAGAAAATATCATTTATATAGCCCCATATAAAAATTATTCTACTAAAAGATTCATGTTTATGTTATGTTTTTCTTTAAATTACTTCTGGTAAAATGTCATTTTCACATCCAAGTGACTCCATAGGGTCCAAAAATTGGCCAAAGGATTACCATGGTCATAAATATCTCATAAAATAGGATTAGGATGTGTATTAGGATAGTTTAATGTTATTATAATATTATTTTTTCCCTTATATACCATATCTACCCTTTATCCATGGTAAATAAAATAATTACTGATGTTACTATCCATAATGTCTAAAAAAAGTTACTTAGTTACACAATTTGTACCTCCTGATTCGAAATATGGAATCCATTTTTCCAAATGAAAAAACAAATAATTAGTATAAATTAAATTAAAATTAATTCCCGTTGTCAAAACCAAAAAGATGGATTTTAAGAAGTATTGACTATCAAAATGTAGACATGTATTTATGACGAATTTATAT
Source organism: Viscum album (assembly GCA_963277665.1). Classification (NCBI taxonomy): domain Eukaryota; kingdom Viridiplantae; phylum Streptophyta; class Magnoliopsida; order Santalales; family Viscaceae; genus Viscum; species Viscum album. The sequence goes on along the minus strand of OY728150.1, from coordinate 1,578,685,016 downwards.
GATAAATTACATACAATGAACATAATTTTATTAATTGATAAAAATATATTCCATTTATAATTTAAAACCATTAAATAATACTTTTTAACCCTATAAATTATCTAAATAGAAAATTTAGTTTTCAATTAAAATTTAGTGTATTTTTTCTATTTATCAAAACAAGATTGTTATGAGAAAAATATCAAAAATTAGTCCAATTTTTTTTATGTTCCCCATATAAAGAAGAAGTTTATTTTATAAAATATAAAATATAAAAGTGACAAAACTATATTTAAAAAAGTTTCTCTATCAAAGGGGGGTAAAACCACATTTTTAGATATATAATTATTTTATCCAAAAAATCGAATTTCTTTTTATATCTTATCTAGATAACATATAATATGAATTTAAAACATTACTTGAATATATAAAAGATTTTTTTCCATTAAATAAAAATAAAAAAATAGTGTTATTATTTTATAAACATAACTATTATATTTTAAATAGTTTTTCATAAAAACAAATCATTTATATTTATTGGTTTTTATTTCCATTTCTAATAAAAAAAATTGGTAAAAAATGATTCATTGTATAAAAAATTGTAAACCATATTTCAGAATTAATTTGATATTATTAATTCCTTTCATTCCAATGGCTCAGCATTAACTACCATTTAAAATAATAATAATATTATAGTATTATATTTAATTATAACTCAATTTTGTGTGCAACGTAAGACTTTGGAAAAAAACAATGTTTTGTGTCGAGTACGCTATCAAAAGAAGCATCCCCTTTTACATAAAATTAATATATTATTCCTAATGATTTATATAAATCAAAACGTATTATTCTATAAATAACTGGGTCATTACATCCTTCCCCCCTTTTAAAAATTGTGTCCTTGAAATTTTATAATAGGTATCAAAAACGTCATTGAATGTCCCACATCAGAAAAAGAGTCAATAAAACTATTTCTTTAAAAGAAATAAAAATAAGTTCAAAGGACAACCGAGATAACTCATAATTGGATTTCATGAAAACATGGATATGGAATAGAAAAATAACAATCATGTTCTAATGTAATATGATAGAAAACATGATTAAGATAATGTTAACAACAAGATAACCACATACATGTGATGGGTTAAACAATCTTTGATTCCACATTAAGAAAATTAAACGAATAATGTTTTTTTAACATCCTTTTCATAAATTTGAGTAATTATTTTACTACTTAGAATAAGAACATAAGGAAACATACGTACTTCTGATGTAGAGTTTCTTCATTTAAAAAAAATATCTACAAAAAATTCATCTTTCCTCAAAATGATGAGTATTATAGATTACTTGGTCAAACATGAAGTGATAGAATCAACTTCTAAAAAATCCACAAAACCCTCAAAATATTAACTATATATTTCCATTATCATTACAAATTAACCCCAAAAAATGGTTAGTACGAAACCAATGGATAATCTTCAAATTAATCCAAACTAAATTAGAATCCATAACTTCAGAAGCATTTGATCAAATAGTCTTCCATGGAAAATCTTAACATTTTTCTACAAATAACATTAGCTACTCTTAAAGTCTCATACTGAATAATAATTAACCAAATCACAAATTATCTATGATAGGTTAATCCTTTCCATAAAGAACCCAAATCCTTACAATTCCATAATAAAAACAAAGAACCTTCTATAATAAAATTCTACCATTAATCCTTAAATGAAATCCTATAGTATTTTTTTCTTTAGGAATATAATGATTCCAAAAGAGAGAAAATCTTACAAAATAACATTTATCACTTAATCAACAAATCATTTTCTTTTACAATGGATATTCATTTGTCAAACATAAGTTCCCAAAATCAACTATTTCTTACTCCATAAAATCATTTAACTAAAAACAATAAGTCATACTACCCAGGGACTTCACGTAGTCTAGTGGTAAGGGATAAATCTCAGTCACACGTTGTTTTTGGGTTTGATTACCGTAGCTTTTTCCGACATGATGGGTTGTCACATGGTCTACATGTTACCCTTTTTCAAAAATCATATATTATAATAATATTAACCAAATGAGATACAATACTTAAAAATATCCACAACATGTTTTAACCTCAAAGGATATTTCATACCTCACACTTTGCATCCCAAAAACTAATAACCCATAATTACCTCAAATTTAGGGATCATAAAAACCCTAATGGATCTTTATAAATATATGCAAAAAAGAAAAGATAATTCTTCCTCAATTAATATTTTTATATAAAAAAATTAAGGGTTAAAAATACTATAATTCTTCCAAATTAATCCCATCATTAGAACATTTAAACATATCATCATCTATAGATCAAACATAACTCTTCAATTCCTAAAATGTATAAATCTTACTCATCAAACATTCATCATGATCATATATCCATGATTTTCAATACCATTATTTTATACATAATTCCTATAAAAAATCATTCATAAGGTCCTAAGATTTCAATAATATAAAAACATGAGCAAATAAATAATCCATAACTTTCATAGGTCATTCTTAGTTTCCTCATCTTAAATTGGAATGGCATTAGGAATTGGTAAAAATATATGTGTATGGTCCTGATGATCCCAATCCTGAACCTTCTTCATATGACATCCTTTTTTATAATGACCATATACACCACATTTAAAAAATTCAATTGATCCCTTAGAAATAACTTATTTCCCTTTCCTAGAGTCAACTTAATGCTTCCTTTTTCCATTGAAGGTTATTTATTGATGAACTTTGTTACCAAATCTATATGATCTTCATTTCGCTATGAAATATATTCCTAGGAGTTTCATTCCACATCATTGATACCTATTTTTTTGAATATACGTACCTTTATGATTAATAACTAAACTTCAATAGGGATTCAATTATCGCAAATATGATTCCTTAGAAAAATCCACAAGGATAAAGTGGTCAATCATGACTCCAGATAGTTGGTTAAGAATAACCACAAGAGTAATCATTATAGATTCCATATAATTTTGTTACTCATTTAGAAAACCACCATAGTTTCCTTCATCGATTATTAATTTGGTGACTTCTCGATCCATCTATTCACTAAAACCAAAAAGGATTGCATTAGTATATTAGTAAATTCATCATATACAATCTTATGAGGAGGTTAAACACTAATATATACTTATTAATGATATCTTAAACTCATTTAACTTATCTAAAAAAACTATTAATCTTTCTTATTTGCTAACAAATGTGGTTATATAAAACATGTCACTTATGCATACATTACACCTTAACATATAAACTTATCTAAATTGACCTCTGATACCATCTTTAAGGCCCCATCCTTAAGCATTACTTAATATAGAGATAAGTGGATAATTTTACTCTAATAAAAATCAAGGATCTTTTCAGTTTTATATATTTAGATAATTATTTCATAAATTAAACATAATAACTTGAATATTACAAGTAAAAACCTGTACTCGGTATCCATTTTATTATAAAACAAACACTCTTTAAATTGAAATATTACATCATTTCATGTTTTAACAACATAAATTTTTCATTGTTCCTATCCTTGACTCTATTCTACTTTTTTTCCTGTGAAAAACATTTCAAAACATGGGATGGGCATAAAAATACTATTAAGGAATACATAAAAAAATTGTTAGTCTTGGGGTAACATGAAAAACTTCAATACATTATTATGAAGTAAAATTTTTCCCCTTTAAGAAGTGGTAAATTTACTTCACTGAATATAATAACATTTCATACCCTTTCTATAACCAAAATATTACCAAAGACCCATAGAAAGAAACATATATCATATAAAGGTTACTTTTGATATACACATGCTTCAATTGAATAACCACGTAGTCAATATCCACACATATCACTAAATGTGATATCCATACGACCAACTTCAATACCCAATGCATTTGAGGTTATAACATAACCACCCATACTTGGTTTATCACGAAACCACCTATCATTTGTTTTATCTCATAACCACTCAACATTAGTTTATCACGTAACCATCTGTAAAATGTCCAAGTACCATTATATAATCAGAACACATAAACTATTGCAAATATCAACATTTCACTTATAACATTTCATTTTAAATCACATGAAATCGGTTCAAGATATTTAAAAAATAAATCCATTTAAAAAACCATTTTCAATACCGAAACACCCAGAAAGCGAATAAGGGATTTATTTTCCTTTTAAAAACACTAAGTATTATAGAGGAAGAAAATTAACAATTACAACATCATAGAGGTTTTTGTCACCGCATACGTTAAATATTTAAATTTTTCATTTAGTAAAATGAATCATAGATAAAATATTCCCTTTTAATTAAAGTAAAATTTAAAGGCATTTATTATATACCATGTAAAAGAAGGTGGTGTATATTATCAAAACATGCCACAATAAAGGAGATTGAGACAAATTCCCTTACAAAAATAATTTTCTTACTAAAATAGAATGATTATAATTATTAACTATACGTACACATAAATAAAGTATAAATACAAAATAGAAGATCAAAATTCATTTCTCGCATTATAATAGAAAGTCATAATTGATATGTAGAGCATCAACCCAAAGAATGTAGATTAGGTTAAGAAGTCCCCTTACCTTGAGTCTGATTCATCACTTATGTTCCTTTTACTTACTGAAAAATAAACATAAGTTAATTAATAATTTCTTAAGAACCTTTTTCATGTTTATTATTAATTTTATATCACTTATTTCCACATAATAAATATTACATAATTATTTATGTTAATATCGTTTGTTTTGTCGATAATGGGTACTTGAGTCGAAAATGATCTAGTTATAATTAAAAATTACCCATGTGGTCAAATGTTAATTATATCTAGAATATAATTAATGAATTAAATAGAATATATATCAAATATATATATATTTATAATATAACATAAGATTTTGAGATAAGAAATGAAATGCACCATTCATGGAGATGGGAAGCTGTATGTACGCATGAACGCTACATTCATTTATTTGTCAAATTAATAAAATGAAAACAAAATGATAAATAGGTATATTTTAAATCTAGTATAACATTATATGATGTATATGTAACATATTTTCATTAATTCCATCCTTTATATGTTCCATGTATGGCCAGAACAAATCATGTCACTTTGCGGTGATGGTAGTCTGCACTTCCTCAAATGAAATTATTGTATTTAAACAACATGAAAAGAATAAAGGTATTTTTGTAAATAAAAATTAGAGTATCATAAGGACAATATAAAAATAATATATATCATGTATAAATATATTTCCATCATAATGGCCACCAATTTAGGTGGTTGGGGTAAATCAAACAATCATCATTTTATGAGGCAGCAGTTCGTCGTACATAGTAACAGTATGTCCGTATCCATTAGATGGAGGTGTGTAAGTATAGTTATAATACTTCTCAAAAAAACATCATTTTATATTTATGGTATAGGTGTTGTTATGTAATCAAATAATAATAATATAATAGGGTGTGGGGAAGTAAAATAATGGAAAGGAACTTTAGAGAAGATGTTACCTCATAAAACATGTAACACCATTAGATTTGAGCCAAAATACTTTCTTCGATTGCCTTATTCCTAAGGTAAGGATTATAAGAGGAATATAGGGATGTTGGGAGCATATTTTTTAAGATCATGGATGATCCAAGGGGCTTTTGAGTTTTTATTAGAGTAGAGGTGATGTCCTTTTATAATAGGGAGAATGGGTACTTTATGAATGTATTGTAGTATTATTTTATTATAAAATGATTTTCAGTTTCAAAATGTCCCAAAGTCATTTTTCAAATATAATATGTTTTTGGGTTGAAAAAATCTCAACCAATAGGTTTTAGACATGTTTTGGTCAAAAATGTAACCTTATCGATTAGTTTCAACCCTTAGTTAACTAATTTTACTCTTACCATGTCTTCTTTTATATTCAAACTATATGGTTAATATTGTTAATATAAAATGAAAAGATAACCTACAGTGGTTCATTAATGACATGTTAAGGGTTATCTAACTAAATTGGTAGAATCTTAGTGTTAGGACTACTATATAATATAATAAAAGAGTATTTGTTTTAAAAACTCAGTTAGGAAAATTTTTTACAATTCATATCATGAGTTTTTTAAAATCCAAAAAAACATGCTTCTTTCAGAAAAAAAAACCTTAATTAGAAGATAAAAAATTCATAATAATCCATAAAAAACGTGTATGGAATTAATTGTTTCAAAATAAATTTATTTTAATATTCATAATATCAATTATTTAAATCATTCTTTAATAAGGTAATCACTACATCATCATTGTGTCATAAATAAATTTACCTATTGGATGTCTTAGAATTATAAATAAAATATCATCATGTAGGAAATATTTTCATATTTATAATGACTATTTATATTCAAAAATATCACTTATATAACCCCATATTAAAATTGTTTTACTAAAAGATACATGTTTATGTTACGTTTTTCTTTACTTTAAATTAATTCTAATAAAATGTCATTTTCACATCCAAGAGGCTCCATGGGGTCCCCAAATCAATTCAAGGATTACCATGGTTGGTAATATCTCATAAAATAGGATTAGGATTGGTTTTAGGACAGTTTAATATTATTATAATTTTATTGTTTTCCCTTATTCATCATATTTACCCTTTTACCATGCTAAATAAAATAATTATTGTTGTCACTATTCATAATGTCTAAATATTAAATGTACCTATTTAAAAAACTTTTTCTTATAGATTCTAAATATGGAATCCATTTTTCCAAATTTAAATTTTTAGAAATTAATTTAAAATTAATTCCAATTGTGAAAACCAAATGCGTGTTTTTAAGATGTAATAATTATCAAAAGATTAACTTGCATTTATGTCCAATATATAAGTGAAATTACTTCCAATAACCATCATTGGATTAAATGATAAAAATAAATTCCATTTATACATTATAACTATTAAATAATACTATTTAACCATATAAATTATCTCGATGGAAAAAATTTGTTTTCAATTAAAAGTTATCGTATTTTTACTATTTACCATAACATGATAGTTATTAGAATAATATAAAAAATTAATACAAAGTAAATTTTGATATCCAGATTCTAATAAAAAGTTTAATTTTTTCAAATAGAACATATAAAATTTACAGACAGTATATTTTAAAAAGGTTATCCATTAATAGTCGGTAAAACTGCATTTTTAGAAAAAAACTTCTTTTATCTGAAAAATTGAATTTGTTCTTAAATCATATTTAGAAAACATATAAGATGAATTTAAAACATTACAATGAATATATAACATATATTTTTTTTAGGTAAATATCCATAAATATTTTTATGATTTTATAAACACAATTATTCTCTCTAAAATAAGTTTTCATAAAAACACATCATTTATATTCAATTGGTTTTTATTTCCATTTATAATAAAAATAATTGTCATCAAAGGAATTATTATTTAAACATGTGTAAACCATATTTTAAAATTCATTTGATACTTTTCCTTCCCTCTATTATAATGGATAGGCATTAAATACCATTTAAAATAATAATATTATTATTGTATTATATTTCAGTATTACAGAAAGTTGTGTGCAATGTATGATTTTGGAGAAACCTCTTATTGCGAGTCGAGTATACAATCGAAAAAAAGTCCCGATGAAAATAAAATTAATATCTTATTAATAATTAATAATAGAAATAAAAAAGTATTATTCTATAAATATGTATTTCATCACAATTTATGTTGCAAAAAAATTAAAAAGATGAAAGAATTAATTTATTTAAAAAAAATGTATAATTCAAATGAAATTTTAAAATAATGTATAAAAAAATAAAATGAAATAAAATGAAATGAAAATAGGTGCATATAGAAGATCAGCCACCTCTTTGGTGGGTTCCCTCCTTGGGGATTCAAGATATGGGCTTCAATATGGGTGAACTTTTCTTTATATAGGCCAAGGAGGTACCATACTTCAGTATTGAAAATGAAGATCTTCTAAATCCCCCTCTATGATCTCCTCGAGATTCTATCCAACGAAAGTTTTCTCATGTTTAACTGATTTAATGACAGAATTTTTGTAATTATTCTTCTTGAATGTTTCTCTAAATTATGTTTTAACTTGAATATCCAACAATAAAAATAATTTACCTGTATAGACGAAGGTTATGAAATAATTAATGAGTTTCACTCTTTTTGGATGAATGTTTACTTAATATTCCCCCAATTTCGAGCATCCAATGGTTGAATTAATGATATAATATCTCACTTATATTTAATTTTCTAATGATACATTTAATTATCTTTCATATCCAACTATAATCCCCTTGATTGGAGGTGTGTATCTTGAGTTGTGACTCAATTACAAAGCTGGGGTCCACTCTATCTTCCAGAACAATTTATCAACTTGATTGATTTTTTAGAGCATTTAAAAGTTAGAATATGATATTGGGATCTAATAATATGTTTAATGAAACAAATAAATTAATATTAATAAAATCATCAATCCAATTGGACCAATGTTTTAAATGTTATGCTCTAAATACCAAACTAATAATAATATGTGAAAATTCTAGAATCAATAAATTTTCTCATTTTATCGCAACACATACCAAAAATAATAAATATGATGAAAATCAAATAAAATTGATAAATTTGTGAGGGTTTTAACCATTGACATACATATTAAAAATTATGATAATATTTGATCAACAAATTCCCCCGCACATAAACCATGCTTGTCCTCATGCATAAAATATCAACAAGGAATTCAGAGGGCACCAATGTTAGCATTATTCAAATTCTAGTGAAGTAAATTAAAAATTTATCAATTTTAAATCAATATTTAAAATTCAGAATAAAATATCAATTCAATTTCTCTATTTTTAAAAAAATTATAAACTAAAGTATTTTACTTGTTCCCATTGAAAAATGGTGGAAATTCAATTCTCATCCATTCAAGTTCTTCAATTCATTGTTACTAAACATTCCAAATCATGATCTAACTCACAATGTATTCTTTTCTATCATCACTCATGGTAAAATTTAAGTAGAGTTATTCTCATATAATTAATAAATTATCCATATCCATAAGATTTTAAAGGATCTACATTATCCACTATGTAAAGAAAAAAGAACATAAAAACTTGAGGACTTTCCATAAAGGTTCAAATGACTCTAAGGCTTCTGGTTGGTAAGATTTTATGATTCAAAAGTTAAGGATCTAGGAGGAGTTTTGTCTCTTAATTAAAATGCATGATATAAATATTAAATGTTTCATGAAATTATCTTCTTCAATTTATAACAACTCCCAACCTACCCAAAACTCAAAGAAATGATCTTGATCAGTTTATGAATAATGAATGATTTGTGCACCCTCTTTAAATTTTCTTAATTTTATACACTATTTTTCATTGTCAAAGAATGTTTTTATTTTTTTATTCTTCTAAATTTATTCTTATAATAAACCTTACATCATCCACCTAACCACATATGATATAAATCATAGTTTTGGTAAGGGAAAGTTTTTGTTTCCCCAAATCACAACCCATTTTTCTCATTTTTTTGGTTCTTTTTGTTATTTTATATTTTTTATTCACAAGGGGAAAACAATGACGTATCATGAATGAATCAGAATAATTACCTTATTCCCACAATAATAACCCTTGATCTTCTTCTGTACAACAAAAAACATCCCTTCCACCATGATTTCATTCACCCCATACTCCAATTTCAAAATACCATATAATATCTAATAGGAGTTTAAGAAGGGATAAATATTGATGGAAATGTGGATCATTCCTAAAAAATACATTCATGGTTTATAGGTTCTAAATATAGATTTATTTAAAGGTGGTATTTTAAGGATAACTAATTTTTAAAAGGATTCCTTAATCATTTCAAATGTGTTTTTTCAGAGTCATAGAATTGAAAATTTCAAATATAAGTTATCGTTGGTGACATGTCCAATGATCAATCAGAAAATATGCTCAAGATGAAATAGGAATCATTTGGTCTAGAAATAATCTTAGAAATGGGAATATAACATTTGGTATAATTAATCAATGTATGATTAATAATAATAAAATAAGTTCATATAAAATTTTGAAATTCAAAGCCTAAAAATGGTTGCGAAAATTCATTTACATGAATGAACTAATTACTTAAAATAATATGACCTAATATTAATATCCATATTTCACATTATTCATCCAATTATTCATTTTTCTAATTCAATATTATTAACATTGACATCTAAAAAAGGAATCATAGGATTCTTCAGAAGTTTATTTCTCCTAGATAAGTCAAGTAAATTATAAATTTAATTTTGGGTGTTAAATTAAAATTTAATGCTCAAAACATGTTGGTGGAAAAAATGTAGAGATTTAAAGAGATAATCAATAAAACTGAACTCAATTTCTCATGAATATTTATTTCTCTTCTTTAATAATTTCAGGCGGACTTCTTCCATTATGAACCTACGAAAGATAGTTGTTATCCATATTCAATCTGTGGATGATTCTTATTTTATTTGAGCCATCACATTTGGATTTTCCCTTCTAATGATTCATACCTCTTGGTGATGTATAAACCATGGATAGAGTATTTCAGATCCTCCACCTTCAAAATTAGGTGTAGCTTTCATGGCTGGGGTAGGATGATGTGGAGATCATCCTCTTCTTGGGTTGTTACTTGTGAAACCTCCTCATTCTCTTCAAGTTCTTGATTCACATCAGCTTTATGAATGGAATGTTCAAAGGGAATGTAAACATGTATTTTTACATCAACAAAATATATATGTTAATTTTTTAATAAGTAATTTATCACATTAAAAATGAGAATACATTTTTTTATTTCCTCAAGATTAGAATTTATTATTTTCTCATTGGACTCCTCAAATTAATGATCTTTTAAATCATGGTGTTCCATGAGTTTTTTATCAAGTACATGTCTAGTATCTTCATATTCTTCTAAGTAAGGGAAAGAATAGAAAAAATATTAATATTCAAAGAAATAAGGAGTTATACTCAATTAAGATTGAATAAAATCAGAAAAAAAATTGTTCAAAGAAATATCATCTCCCTGAGTTAGTTTTGGTTCAATAACCGCCTCAATGGTGAGTGCCTCTTGGATTTGGATATTGGAAAGTGGATGCAGGTGGTCAAGATCCTCTATATTTTCTTAAAATTCCACCATTGGGATGGCATCATATTTTTCAATGCCTAGAGTGACATGCAATGAAACTAGATCTTCTGCATGGTAAGGATCAGTGTGATCATTTTTTACCTCATACTCATTTCCGAATTTATCTAGATCTTGTTTATCTTCAATATTTATCTCAGTAAGTAAATTTTCCTCATCATGAATCCACATAAAATGATCAGGGTATTTTCTGATTTTTATCTTAAGATGGTTGGGATATAGATACTACAAAAGATAGGGCTTGACCTATTTTACATGTTTAGTGAAATTGGGTAGCTCTAGTGTCACTTCCTTCTTGGTCTTCAGTCCATGATAATCCATTTTGACTTTATTAATATTATATTCTAGTTTCTAAAATGGAATACTAGTTTTTTCACATTTTTTATAATCTTGTACATGTTAGTGATTTCATCAAGATTTTGTAGGAGATCCACATCTTCTACATTTTGAATAACTAGTTCTTACACTTAAGAGTGATCATTCCATGAATTAAAAAAACATTTAAAAATATCATGTAATTTTTTATGTTTTTTATATTTATAAAAAAATAATATCTATCTAAAAGTTGAAAATAGAAAAATTCTTAAAAAACAGATTAGATCCCTGGAAAAGACAGTAGTTTTGATCCATGCCTATAATAGGGCATGATAAAAGAACATTATTTTCCAAGTGCAGAATTGTGTATGACTTGGGTCATCTCACTTGATAAGATTCTCAGTTTATTCACTTAATTATTTTAAATCACCTATACTAATTGTTTTGTATTTTTTTGAAAAAAAAATGAGAATATTTTGGTGTTTTTTGTTTTAAATGACATGCATAAGGTAAGTTTTAATGTAAAGTACCATTAAATTCTAAACAAAATGAGTTAATAGAGAAAGAAATTCAATTTGGGTTCAATTTTGGGTTCAATAATTATTTTAATTTATATTTTTGATTTTAGTTTGATAATATAAACATTAAATCTATGTTTTAACTACTATTATTTATTTATAAAATGTAGAAGTAATTTTATTCCTATGAAATATAACTTCTACCTCCCCTTTTAATAAATTCTGGTGACAGACCTTGGTTAAGGATGTGACATTTACTAGGACCCAGCTCTATGAATGTGCTTTTATCCATTTATTATCTAAAATGCATCATGTGAATAACTAACCAATGGAGATATATAAAAGATATTAAATAAGATAATAGAAAAATATTGAGATGAATGTAATTGGAGGATGTACACATGAGGGACATTCTTCTAACCCATGCAAGATACTCAAATCTACCTACAGACAAAAAATAACCATTAAGGAAAATTCAATAATACCATTTCCTTTCCCTAGGCCAATCCATGGGGTTATCCCATAATTTTCGAGGGTAAGATATCCCTTGGGGGATTAGGAGATAAGAGAAGGAGAAATAAAATAAAATATAAAGATGAAAAATAAGAATAAAAATAATAATAGTAATCAGTGATTAGATAAAGAAGAGAATAAAATAAAAAAAATTTTATAATTAGAGGGAGAGAATAAAATAAAATTGATTAATAAAAATAAAATGGAAGAATAAGAGGTATATTAAAGAATAATAATGTAAATAAATAAAATAATAATGTTAGATAAATAATACTAATAATAATAATAAGTGAAGAATAATTATAATAATAATAATATGAGAGGGTGGAGAAGGATGGTGGAAAAAAAATAAAAACATGTATGAATTTATTTATTTATTTAAATAAAGAATTAAAATATCTCTTTAATAATTCAAAATATGGGCTTTATCATGGGTTAACTCCTCATTATATAGGCTTAGGGGGTTCCATCCTTCAGTATTGAAAATGAAGATCTTTCAAATCTCTCATTAAGATCCCATCTAGATTTTTTCCACTGAAATTTTTCTCTTGGTTGACCCCTTTAATTACAAATTTTATTAAATGTTTATTCCTTAAAGTTTATATAAATTAAGATTTCTATGGACTCTCCATCATTTAATGTAATTGGATGCTTATATAAGAAGTTATTAAACAATTAATGAGACACAATCATTCTAGGTGAATTTTTCCTAAATCTTCTTCCAATATCAATAATCTACTGGATGAATTAATTATAGAATATCACCATGATAATTACTTTTCAAATGATACATTGAATTATATTTTAAATCCAACTATAATCTCTTTAATTGGATTTGTGTATCTTGATTTATGACTCCATTCCTATGATGGGGTCCACTCTGTCATCTAGAACAATTTTTCTACTAGATTGATTGTTTAGGGCTTGTAGATGTTAAAATAAGCTCCTCTGATGAAAGACAAAGATTCGGACAACAAATCAAGTAATCCAAAAAATAATAATCACACTAATTGGATAAATAATTTAAAAGGTACACTCAAAATACCAAATTATTAAAAATATGTTATAATTCCAAAATCATAAAATTTTGGCATTTTATCGAAAAACACGCCAAAAAACCTATATATGATTAAAATAACTCAAATTTATAAAGTGTGAGGGTCTTAATATTTGAAATACATTTTAAAAAATATGAAAATATTATTTCTATTAGTTCCCCCACACTAAACTATGATCTTCCGGAAAAATATAATATCAACAAAGAATTCCAAGGGAACCAATGTTACCATTATTCAAATTCCAATGCAATAAAATTAAGCATTTATCAATGTTAAATGAAACATTCAAATTCAACATAAAATATCTATTCAATTTCATAATTTGAAAAGAAACAATCAAATCATGTGTTTTACTTTTCCCATTAAAAATGATGCGACTACTCTTCTCATTTATTCATGTTCCTCAATTCACTATTATTAAAAATATCATACCATGATTTACCTCATAATAGATTATTTTCTAACATCACTCATGATATTATTTAAGTAATTTATTCTCATATTATCAATACATTCCCCTTATCAATATTATTTTAAATTAACTAAATTCTCCACCTTGTAAAGAAAAAATATACATAATATCTTAAGGTATTGAAAAAAAATGTTAAAATTACTCCAAGGCTTAAGGTTGGTAGGATTTGATGCTTTAAAAATTAAGGTTAAATAATTGGTTTATCTCTTAATTTCAATACATGATATTAAATGTAAAAGTTCAATGAAATTATCTCTATCAATTTATAACAACTATCAACATCCCCAAAACTCCAAGAAATTATCATGTTCATTTTAAGCATAACAAATGATTTGTGAACCCTCTTGAAAGTTTCTCTATTTTATACTACTTTTTTTTTCTTTTTCAAGGAACCATTTTTTTCTTTTTTGAAGTTTATGCATAGAATAATCCTCATATCCACCCCTAGAAACATATGTTACAAATCATAGGTCCAGTAACGGTGATTTTTGGTTTTCCCAAATCAGAATCCATTTTTCACATTTTTGTGGGTTCTTTTTGTCATTTTATATTTTTTTTATCAAAAGGTGAAAACAATGAATTATCATGAGTGAATCAATAACCTTACTTTACTCACACAATAAGCACCCATGCACTTACTTCTTACAATATAAATTATCCCTCCTCCACGATTCCCTCCACCACCACACTTCAATTTTAAAATATCATGCAGTTAGTAAGAGGAGGGAAGGAATGGATAAAAATGGATTCATATGTCGCTCATTATTAACAAGGTCATTCATGGTCACTAAGGGATAAACATGGATTTATTTAAAGGTGTTATTCTAAGTATAAGTTTTTTTTAAAAGATAATTTAATCATTTCAAATTTGTTTTTACACAATCACGTCATTGAAATGTTCAAATATAAGTTTTCATTGGTGACATGTCCCAAGATAACTTAAGAAATATGCTCAAGATAAAATTGGTATTACTTGTCCTAGAAATAATCTCAGGAGTGGGAATTTATCATTCGGTATAGTCACTAAATAAATGATTTAGAATAGAAAATCAATTCACAAAAATTTTGGAAATTCAAAATATAAAAAATGGTTGGGAATTTTCAATTAAATGAATCAAATTATTACTTCAAATCAAGATTTTTCTTTTTAATATCCATATTTCTATTTAATCCTCAAATTATTCACTTTAATCATTCAATCTTATTAACATTAAAATATAAAACATGGAATCTAATGATTCATATGAAACTCATATCTCCTAGATAAGTCATGTAATGATTGAATTTAAGTGTGGGTATGGAATTTCATATTAAAAGATTAAAACATTTGTTGGATAAAAATTTAAAGAGTTTAAGAGATAATCATTAAATGTTAACTCTCTTTCCCGTGAAGCTTTAGTTCTTTTACTTCATAATCATATGATGAATTTTACAATTATGAATATAAAAAATATAATTACTTAATCAAGTATAAGGATAATGTTATTATATATTAAAAATATAATAGGTAGTTGTCTACATGTTAGACTACTTCCTAGTAAATGAAATTGAAATATAAATTCATAGAAAGTAAATAAAAGGGATAAGTTATGGTATGATCCCCCAAGTGGTCCCTAAATTCTAACTACCTCCAAATAGCAGTACCAGTTGTTATCCATAGTTATTTGGTGAACGAAGATTCTTTGATTTGAAGAATCACATGTGTATTTTACTAGATTTTTCTTCATCCGTCTTAATGAAGAATGGTATATAGATAGTGTATGCTAGATCACCCAATTCATGATTTGGTATAGATTGCATGGATGGGTGGGATGAAGTATAGATCATCCTCTAATTTGGCTGCTACCTGTGAAACCTCATCTTTATCTTCTATTACTAGATTCATATACGCTACATGAATGTATTGTTCAGTGGGGAAGTAAACTGGTATTTTTATATAAATAAAATTTAATTTTTATATTATAATAAGAAATTTCTCTCATTTAAAATGAGAATCCTTTTTTTGACTTTCTCAGTCTCAAAAATGTATATATTTTCATGGGATTACACAGATGAATATTCATTGAAATTTGGGAGCTCCATATGTTCCTCAATAGGTTCATATCCAGTTTTTCATCTTACTCTAAGGCATGGAAATAATTGACCAAATCATAAATTTCAAAAAAATAAGGAATTATACTCAATTCAGATTGAATAAAATACGAAAATAAAGAGTTCAAAGAAATATCATCTCCCTAAGTTGGTTGTAGTTCAATTATTTCTATAATAGAGAGTTCCTCTTGGGTTTTTATGGTGTCAAGTCGAGTATGGTAGTCGGGCTCATCCATATTTTCTTAAAATACCATCATTGGGATGACATCCTCATTTTCTGTGGCTAGTGTGACATGCAATGGAACTGTATCATTCACTAGTTAAGGATTAGGGAGATCAATTTTTAACATTCACTCATTCTAGAAGTTATCCAAATCTTGTTGATCTACCATAGATATCTCATCTTGTATGATTTCCTAATTATGAATCCATTATAGATTATCATGGTTTTTTTATTTATCTTTTTATACGGTTGGGTTTGGGATAATTCTCATGCTAATACTCATCCTATTTTATGTCTTTAGTGAAATTGGGTGCCTTCTGTGGCACTTTCTTCTCGATATTCAGACATTGTGAATCCATTTTTTACATTATGAACCACATATTTTAGTTCCTGATATAAAATATTACTATTATTATCATTTATCATAAGCTTTTCATGGCCATTTATCACCTTGAGATTTTGTAGGAGAGCCTTTTATTAAGTATTTTTAATTACTGGTTCGTTAACATGGGGGTGATTTTTCCATGAATTGAAAAAAATCATTTGAAAACAACATGTATTTTTTTTTAATAATGAAATAATATATATCTAAAATGTGAAAATGGAAAACATAAACAAATAACTAATTATATATTCTTCAATGGTGCTAATTTTGATTCACACCTATCCTAGAGTGTAAAAAAATCAAATTCTTTCCAATTTGAAGAACAGCATCTGAACAAGGTCTTCTCACTTGAGGAGCTTCTCATTTTGTTCACTAACTTATTCTAAATCATCTAAACTATTTTTTTTAGATAGAAAATGAATTTTTTTATTTTTTTATATAAATGACATGAAAAATGGAAATTAATATGTAAACTACCATGTAATTCTAAACTAAATGAGTTAATAGAGAATGTACTTGGATTTGGGTTCAGTTTTGGGATCAATCATTATTTTCCTTTATATTTTTATTTCAGTTTGATAAACTAAACATAAAATCTCATGTTTAAACTATAATTATTTATTTAAAAATTTTGCAAATCATTGAATGTCTCATAAACCTCAATTACACCTTTTTCTTTTTTAAATGTTGATGACACACCTTAATATTTTATGTTCTATTTTTCATAACCAAAATCTATCAATGTCATTTCATCCATTTATTAGCTCAACTCCATTTTTTTGAAGAACTAACCAAAAGGAGAGTGGGAAAACATATTAAATAAAATCATAGAAATACATTAAGTTTCATTTCATTGGGGGAAGTCCACATTAGATCTATTCTATTCAACCATGCATTCTACTAAAATCTTGCTAAAAATTTAAAATAAACATTAATGAAAAATCAATAAGGAATTTCCCTCCTACTAAGCCAGGTCTCGGGGTCAGCCCCGTATTTTAAAGGGTAATAGATCACTTGGTGGAATGGGAGAGAAGAGAAGGATAAATAAAAAAATAGAAAGAAGAATATTTATAAAAAAATAATGGGTGATGAGAAAAAAAAAGAATAAAATAAAAATAATTTTCGATGAGAGAGAGAGAATGAAAAACTAAAATAAAATAGAATAATTAAAAACAAAATGGGAAAAGAAAAGGTATAAGAAAGAATAATAAAAGAAATAAATAAAATAATAAATCTAGAATAATTTTAATAGGAGAAGAAGAATTAGAAGAATAAGAATAGGGGATAGAGAAGGATGGTGGAAAAAAAATTAAAAACATTCTTAAATTAATTCATTTACCTAAATGAAGAATTATAAGAAAAATTTAATGTAAAATATAAAAAAATTAAATGAAATAAAAATGAAAATAGGGACATGTAGAAGCTTAGCCTCGTCTATGGTGGGTTATCTATTTAGGGGGTAAATTGATGGGTTTCATCATGGGTGAACTAATCCTTATATAGGCAAAGGGGGTGTCATCCTTTGGTACTGAAAATGCAGATATTCCAAATTTCCTTTTACTATCTCCTCCAGATTTTATCTATAAATTTTTTTATCATGTTTGACCCCATTAATGACTTAATTTTTGAAACGTTAATTTTTAAAAGATGCTCAAAATTAAATTTTATATTTAATCTACAGCATTAATATTATTCAAACATGTATATAGGATGTTATGAAACAATTAATGAGAATAACTGTTTCTATCCGAATGTTTCTGAAATCTTCCCCCAATTTTGAGCATCCAATAGCGAACTTAATGAAATAAAATCTCCATGATTTTTAATTATCAAATTAACCATTATATTATCTTTAGAATAAATCTATAATCTCTCTAATTGGAGGTGTTTAGTTGACGTTATGAAATAATTAATGAGGTGGGGTCCTTTTTTTTGCTAGAACAATTTTTCAACTTGATTGGATTTTAGGGCCTATGGAAGTTAGAATAAGATTATAGGATAGAATAAGAATTTTGAGCCCACAAATTAAGTAATCCTAAAAATAGAATCACTCTAATTGGATCAATATTTTAAATTTTACTTGAAATTCCAAAGAAAAAAAATGTTAAAATTGCAGAATGAATAAATTTTCTCATTTTAGCCCAAAACACACAAAAAATGTAAATATGATTGACATATACACAAATTGATCAATTGGGAGGATTTAAATCATTTAAATACATATTAAAAATTATGAAAATTTTATCTCTATCTAGAACATGGCCGAGACCCTTGATGCCCCCACACATAGTGTTCCCTGGGTGACATGTTGTGTGCATGTCTTTTCACATGCCATGTCAGACAGTAGAACATGGATAGGTTTGGATTTTAGAGTACACTCCATAAACTTTTCTCTATATGTTTTACCTCCAATATCTTCTCATTTTTTAATTGGATTCGGTCTTTTGAGTAGTATATTCTGAGTATTCTTCTATGCAGATGTTGGTGGTGGACTTTTTTTAAAATTCATAGTACTCTAAAAGGTGGAACGATATTATCACTTTTCTATGTTATGGTTATATATAATTTAGAATATATTTTTATCTCTTAATTTATATTAGGGTTGTAAATCCTAATAGTGGAATGGTTAGGTTATGTCTTTGGTTCCCCATTTCCTATAAAAATATTATTGGCAACACCCCCATACTCACCCTAGGGAATGGGTCTTCTATTTGTTGAGTGTAACCCCATCATCATAGAGTAATGATAATTTGTGGTTACTAGAACCATTTTGAGGTCAGAAACCCATCATCCATGATGTGCCATTAATGATTAAAGTGCCCCCATAGCTAATATAGTGAGGATCACATAAGAATACTATCATTGGGATAGTATTAGATCTTGGAGTTTTCTATGGACTCATAAACATTATCTAGTTTTAAATATCGATATATTCCCCTCACTTTTTTTAGTTACCTCTAAAATCATATTTATTTTTATGGTTTCTTCTCCCTTATTGTGGTTTGAGCCAATTGTTTAATATTATTGCTTCTCTCTTGGTTTTTTCATGGTGTCTTTCTGGGTATGTATATACTCAAATACTCCATCTAAATCCCCCTATAATACTTAGGTACATTCTGAAGAAATCGAACTCCAATCACCATGGGATTTATAGTGTCGTACAATATAAGCTACACCATGGAGAGAGTAAGAATCTATCAACTCTTCCCTATTTTCTTATTCTCTTTCTTATTTTTTCCAATTTCCATTAAAAACCATATATTATAAAACTAATTATGAAATAATTTAACATTATATTAATGATTCAACCTTATTTAATTGTCATATTTATGATAAATATAAATTTTAAACCTCTTTTTCCTACTCTTTCAACAATGTCCCAATAAATTTTGGTTAACCACCAATAAAGAAATGGTTAGGTAAACACATATAACAATCATTATGTATGAAGATAATAAATTATATATAATAAATAAATAATGTAATTTTATGTATTTTAATATTCTCTAACAAAAGATATTAATTTATAAATTACTTGGAATGATAATATATAAATCATAGTGAACATGATATTTTTAAGAAGAACACGCTGTCAAAACACATCAAATTCATCAAATAAGATTAAGAAATATAATCCAATTATTATAATTGATAAATATTTTTATAAATTAATATAAATCACTTTTTTATCAATTTTTTTTTAAATATATGTTTATTATTCAGGATGTGAGTTATGAAATAAAGTGGGAATTAAAGTAAGGGGATTCTTGAACCCATCTACCTTTCTTTGGGCTATTCTTACTTCCTGCAAGATTTTATTATGTATATTATTTTTACATTCCTAAAATATTATTTCTTTTTTCATCCCTTTTATTTTTTGGGATATAATTATTTCCAATATTATTTTATAATAATACATATATTTTCCAAAAAACTCTTCTTTCCAAAACACATCTTGACTCTTCTTGGGTTATTTATTCTTTGCTAAAAATTGATGATTTTTATACCAAATATATTATTTACCCTTTTCATTTGGTAATAAAAAATTTATTCATGAAATCATATTGGACTAAATCATTATGAAACTCATTCCTTTAAATGGGTTCCTTCATGAATTTTATTGACATGCGTTCTATGTTGCTTTCATTATTAAGTTATTATTATAATGTGAAGGGTGGTCCAGAAATTATATAGCCCTCCAATGCATTGGGTAATGTGGTTTATCACGTGAGATAATGTGTATTATTCCTGAACATGATGTTATATTTTTTATAATGATTATTTTATGATTATTAATATTTGTAATATGTGAATATGATTCTAGCATTGTTCACAACTATGTCTGGTATTTTGACAACTAATACATTGTGGTTCATTTTTATCCATTGTTACATTCTATGAATCTATCACTTGTTTCCTTAATGATATTGATGATGATCTGATGCTTATGATTTTATGAATATGATAAACCATGTTATATTGATTAATTTTCCTTATTCATCCTCTTACTGGGATATTATCTCACCCCTTTCTATGATTTATATCCTCAGGTAACTACGTGTACTAATAAAAATGTGATCTTTATAAAGTTATATAAAAGGATTTTACATTAATGTTTCTATTTTATTATGTATAAGTGATGTATGGTCATAAAATTTCCAATACACTAAACCTTTTTATCCAATATTTGTATCCCTACTATGTTGAATATATTGAAAATAATGTAATAATTATGTAAGAAAAAGTAGGTAAACAATAATTGGTATCAAAACATGGTTTTATTAATATTGAAATTGGGATTGTGGAACAATAGTGAAAACCCTTAGGATAAGTCTATGTATATGTAAAGATACAAGAATCGTTATTTTATAAAATTATAATCATAATGATCTCATAAGATATTCTTTAAGAGTTAATTTTGAAAAAGAATAAATTATTTATTACCTGTTAACTTACTTTTAATTAAAACATTTTCAATTTTACAAAATGGTGGGAACTAGGAGAAACGAGGCCAACAACCCACATAAATGACAATGCAATTATTTTCTGAATAACATCCCCAATTCCATGGGATTTGGATTTCAAAACTTCATATAAATATTTCCCTATTTTTCTTAGGATATAAATAATAACCTATACCATGTGTAATGTCTGTATGAACCCAGGATGGATTAAATATCTATTGATTCCTTTATGTGGGAATGACCACTGACGTTTAGTGGAGATTTTAATCCACATATCGTAGAACAATGGATTAACTCAATGGAGAATATTTTTTTCTATGATCCATTATTCCGAGAAGGAGAAGGTGACTCATACAACTTATTTTTTGATGGAGAATCTAATAAATAGTGGGAATTGATAAATAACACCAAGAAAAAGGAAAAATTTTAAGTGATGGTGTGGGGATATTTTAAACTAGTATTCCTTACCAAATATTTTACTTGAAATCTTCAAATAAATATGGATAGATAATACATAGAGCTAAAGGAAAAATAATTTGAATCTATCATAGATTATGATTAAAACTTCTCAATAATTTCAAGATATTCCGAGATTATTGTTGTCAAAAATGATATAAATATACATAGATTCTTCATTGGTTTAAATACAAACATTTGAATGGATCAAGCTATCCTAATCTTTGGGATTTATGAATAATTGGTTCAATTTTGTCTCAATGTAGAGATTGATATTATATAAGGGTCCCATGGTTATGAAGATATGAAGAGTAGAATGGTTTTTCAAGATAGTGGGTCAAATGAAAAAAGGAGGAAAGAGGATCTAACTATCCACATGTCAAAAATATGGGAATAATCATATAAGTAATTTCCTCAAAGGGGATTGAAATGATTAAATTGTGGAAGAAAAGGACACCATGATCATGAATGTTAAAGAGACATGAATAATCAATTAAACATAATGGATGAAAGGAAGTCACCTTTTAATTCATGACCAATGGTTCAATGCTTTATCTTTAGGGATCAAGGTCACTAGGCAATTCAATGTACAAAACTATGATTCCATGATGGTGATCAGTGTCATTAACCACCAAATAAAAGAGAGAAAGGAAAGCCTTATTCCATTACTACATCTGAAGTGGAACATGATGATGAATTCATACAAGGTACACTTTCTTTTCACTAAATAATGTAAAATGTTTTATTTGATTCAAATTATACATATTTTTTATATCCTAAAAGTTTTATTGACCTATTTAATTGAATCCCAGATACCATGAATTAGAGATATATCAAAAAATGTCTATTGGTTCAATCACTGAATCCCCCATATAGGAATCTTCTCTTGTAAGTGTCTGTGGGACGATTCCTCAATCGAATATCATAATAATTCCCTTGGTGGAACTCAACACTATACCAGGAAGGTATTTGATATTATTATATAGATCACAGATAAATTGTTAGGAAAAGAAAATATCTTTTCATATTTCATACCATCACATATTCCTCTATAAATTCAAGGATAACCATGAATATCCTTTAAAAAATCCCCCATTGGTGTGTGCATATAACCATATGGATGAGTAAAAGGAAGAAATAAATCCATAGTAAATTTATATTGTTAGGTAATACAATAATGTATTTTCCAAATTGTTACCCAAAAATCCCCTAGATAATGAGTTATATTTTTCAATAGAGCTCATACCTAGAGCTAATACTATCTCAGAATTTCCCTAGAGGATGGCCTCGACCAAACTAGAGGAGTTAAAGAAGTATATGTAAGAGAATTTGGGAAGAGGGTTCATGTGCCCTAGTGCATCACCTTGGGGTGACCTAGTGCACTTTATAAAAAAATGGATGGATCAATCCAGCTGTGTATCGATTATCAAGAGCTCAACAACATCACAAAAAATAATAACAATCATTTTATAAGGATTGACGACTTATCAGGTCAACTATGAGGAGATCAATACTTCTCAAAGGTGGATATTCACTCTGGATATCCCCTATTAATGGTCAAAAAGGAATATATTCTAAAGAATGATTTCGATACAAGGTATGATCACTATGATTTAATTGTGATTCCCTTATAACATACTAATGTCCCTTAAATATTCTTGGATTTTCTGAATAGAGTATTTAGATACAACCTTGAAAAAAATTTAGTAGAGTTTATCGATGATATTCTCATTTACTCCAAGAATAAGAAGGAACATGGAGATCATCTTAGGATTGTACTGGTGACATAAAAGAAGGATAAAAATTATGCTATGTTTTAGCGTGTGTGACATTTTAATGCAGCATGTCACATTCTTAGAGAACATGATAGCAAGTGCTAGAATTTATGTGGACCCTTTAAAGATAAAAGTAATTGAGGAATGTCCTTGACCAACTATTATCATGGAAATATGTAGTTTTCGAGGAATATTAAGGTACTAAAAATGTATTGTGACAAATTTATAATTATTTTCTATCCTACTAACTAAGTTAACAAGGAAATGAGTAATGTATTTTTGGATGAAATAATGTGATAAAATTTTTTGGGAGATCAAGAATAGGATAGTCATTGCGCCTGCACTCACACTACCTACATGTGGAGTAGGTTTTTGGATATATATTGACGCTTTATAAATATTATTTTGTTGTGTACACATGCAAAATGATAAAGTTATACATTATGACTCATGAGGTTTTATGATACATGAGTAGAACAACCTAACGAAATATTTATAGTTAGAAGTTGTGATTTTTGAACTAAATATTTGGAGGCACTACCTATATGGTGAAAATGTATGATATATATACTAGTTACAAGAGTCTAAAATATATATTCACATAGAAGGATAACAACATGTCTCAAAAAATATGGTTAGGTCTAATCAAGGACAACAATTTCACTATTCACTACCATTCGAGAAAGGTGAACATGGTATATGATGCTCTTAGTAAAAAATCTCATATTACTCTATCTATGATGATAACAGACAAAGAACATGTCTTTATTGATATTAAAATTATTGATGCTGAAATAATAATGGTAGGGAATAAATACTACCTTTCCAAATGATTCTCTAAAAATCCATCCAAGAGAAGATCAAGGCAGCACAATTGTATTATCTATTACTACAAAATAATTTGAAAGTAGTAAAGTAAGGGAAGATACATGAGTTCCAAATTGATGATTATGGTGGGATTCAGTTTCGAATATGGCTTTGTGTGCCTTCATCACATGAGATAAATAAGTATCTATTGGATAATATGCATATCTCACATTTCTCTATCCATCTTAGAAGTACCAAGATGTATTTGGATATTTAAGAACACTTTTGTTAGGAAAACATGAAAAGGATGATTGTAGATTATAACTCATGGTGTTTAGTATGTCATCAAGTAAAATAAAAGAGAAAATAGTACAAAGGTGAGATGTCGAAATTTCTTATGCCTATGTGGAAATTAGAGAATGTCATTGTGGACATTATCACCGGTCTCCTAAAGATTTCGAAAGGAAATAATTAGATACGGGTTGTAGTGGTTCAACTCAATAATACTACCCAATTCATTACTATATGGGAAGATTTATTTTTTAAAAAAACCACCACGATATATGTGATGAAATTAGTAAGGTTGCATGGGTTTCCACCTTCAATATTCTCTGATTGTGATTCAAGGATCACATCTAAAATTTGTAGATGTATTCTACCTGATTTTATTATTGAATTAAATTTTAGCACATATTATCACCCTCAATATAATGGAGAATATGAATGTAATATTTATATGATCAAAGATATTCTAAGAGCCTACTCAATTGAATTAAAAGGTGGTTGGGATCTTCATCCCCCACTGGTTGAGTTCTCCTCTAACAACATATTTCATCCATGTATTAAAATTGTTCTATATGAAGCTCTTTATGTGAAGCGATGTAGAACTCCATCTTTTTCGGATGATGTTGGGGATCAAAATATTATTCAACATTATCTTATGCAATAGATGATAGGAAAGGTTTAAGCCATCAAAAAACATATAAAAATGCTCAGAGTCAGAAAAAGAGATATGTTGACAACCATCGGAGGGACATGGAGTTTGATGTTAGAGAAAAATATTTCCTTAAAATATCACCATGGAAGATAGTCATGTGGCTAGGAAAAATAGTTAATCTTATCCCAATGTACATCAGCCCTTTTATGATCCTTGATTTCATAGGAGCAGTGGACAATCAGATTGAACTTCTACCAAGTATAGATCAAGTTCATGAAGTGTTCCACATATAAATCTTGTGGAATTACATACTCAATCCCCCACATATACGGAATCGTGAAATTGTACAAATGGAGAATAAACTCTCATACGAAGAGCAGACAGTGGAGATCTTGACCTTAGATAAAATGTTCTAGGATAAAAGACAACACGCCTTGTCAAAGTTTTGTGGAGGAACCATAAGTATGAACAGGATAAGTGGGAACTAGAAGAAACAATAAAATTGAAGTACCCTAATATATTCCCAACTGAGAATATGATTTGAAATTTTAGGTTTGGAATTTTTAAAAGGGGGAATAATTTCACAACCCATAATTTATAAAGGATAATTATTTCTAGAATAAATGTGTGTTGTATTGTATTGTATTATATTAATTAAAATAAAGAGAAACCAACAAAGACTTTTTTATATTAATAAGTACTGTTACATTAATCATAAATGAAAGCAATTAATATTTTAACATTACTACTAGACATATAATATAATATATAAAATCTAAAATGGGAAAATATAGATCACCACAATCTACTAGAATCATCACCCCACTAAAAACACTACAGAGAAAAAACCAAATATTAGTAAAACAAGAAACATCATAGAAAATAGAAATATATAACCTTTATATGAATTGAATTTAATAGTGAATGAAGGAAATTATAGGTATTTATAGGAGGTAATGTTACCATTGGAATATTAACCTGTGTTTTGGGAATAATAACCTAACCGTTGGAATAGTAATTTTATCTCAAAATAAAAAATTCTGATATAGATAATATTTAGCATTACTAATTAAAGTATCTATAAATATAGTAATTAAATGAAAATAATATCATGATTAATAATATCAGAGAAAATATCAGCACATTTTTAATAAACTGTATTTTAATGTATTTCAAAAAAACATAATTTTAATATTAAAATTTTAAAATATCTATTTAATAAATTTCATTTGATAAAATAAATATATTTTTTTAAACATTCAGATAAAAATTATCCAAGGTTGATTTTTTGGTAATTTTTTGAAATACTTCAATTTTCAGTTGAATATTATAAATACATTTTTCACATAACCGGTGTATCTTAAATTAAATCACTAATGATGTAATAATGAAATAATACTTTATAGATCTTGAGTAGGCCATGAAATATTTTATATTATAAATTAGTTATTGCAATATTATAAACATAACTTCTAAACCTTAAAATAATATTCCAAAACCTAAATTCAAAAGTGATTCTGTAAAATAACATTTTTCCTTTCTTTCCACATTCCTTTTTAATAAACTAATTAATTAAATTTATAAAGGTTATTTAGAGTCTAAAAACTATTATATTATATTTCTATATGATTTATAATTTCAAAAAATAACTATTAAAAGGTTTACCGTGGATATAATAATTTATTCAATATTTTATTCTAAAATACCCATCTCCTCAAGTATAAATAACACAGGTCCCTTCCCGGGGCTATCCGCTCCTTGCACCCATTAAAATTTCCAATATCTACCCAAATCCTCCCTCTAAATCTCTTCGTAATACTTCGGTAAATCACGAAGGTATTTATAGTGTCGTATAAGACTTGCAACACAGATGAGAGATAAATTCTCTACTAACTCCTCCCTCTTTTCTTCTTCCTTTTCTTCTTTTTACCAATTTACTTTCAAAACAACATACTATAAAAATAATTATTCTATAATTTAACAATATATTAATTATTTTAACTTAATTCAACTTTAATATTTATTACCAATATGAATTTCATACCTCCCTTTCTCGCCCTTTCAACAACATCCCACTAATGGTCGGTTAACCACCTATAGATACATTTATATATCAACAAATATAACCATCATCATGGATTGATATTATAAAATATATATAATATATTAAAATTTAATTATATTTATTAAAATATTATGTAATTAATTATAGTAATGTATAAATTACTTTGAAGAAAAATAGACAAATCAAAGAGAAAAACAAATTTTTTTAGAAAAACATGATGTAAAACCACTTCAAATTAATAAATAGAGATTAAGAAATATTATCCAATTATTATAATTCATTAATAGTTGTATAAATGACTATTATTAACATTAAAATAATTTTTTTGGTAAATATATGTTTAATATTTAGGAGGTAGAAAAGTGATGAAATAAAACAAGAATTAAGGTAAGGGGATTCTCGAACTCAACTCCCTTTCTTTAGGTTATTCCTCTTTTATGCCACATTTTTTGTGTGTATATTATTTTATGGTTACTAAAATATAATTTCATTATTATTACCTTTTAATTTCAGGTATATACATGTTTCCAATCTCATTTTATAACAAATAAAAATATTTCCTAAAAGAACTCTTCGTTCTAAAACACATCTTGACTCCTCTTGAGTTATTTATTCTTCACTAAAAATGATGATTCTTATACCAAATATAATTTTTCCACATTTACATTTAGTATTGATAATTTTATGCATTAAATCATTATTGATTAAATTATTATGAAATTAATTCCTTTAAATGGGTTACTTCATGTCTTTGATTGATATACATTCTATGTGTCATGAATGATTATATAAATGTTATAATGTGACGGGAGGTCCCATAATTATATATCCCTTCAATGAATTGGATAATTTGATTTATGTAATGATAAATGTGTTTTATCAAATGAACATTATGATGTATTTTTTCATAATTATTCTTTTATTATTATGCACATATTTTTTTGGAGAACATGATGCTACATTTATTGACAACTATGTGTGGTATTTTTCCACTAAGACATGATATTTCATTTTATATAATTTTCAAATTCCATGGCTCTATCACATGTTTCCCTCATGATATTTATGATGATCCTATATTTATGATATGATGATATTTCTCACCCATTATATATTGACTCATGTACCTTATTCATCCTCTTACTGGGATTTTAGCTCACCCTTTTCATTGATCTATATCCCTAGGTGATTACATATACTATTGAAAAGTGAGATTTAGAAGTATAATGAAGAATAATTTAAATAAATGTTTGTTTTTTATTATGTATAAGTTATTTATAGTCATAATTTTTATAAGAAATTAAACCTTTTGATCTTGGATTTGTATATCTATTATGATTATTATTTAAAAAATAATGTGATAGTTATGTAAGAAAAATTATGGTTGTTATAGAATCGAGTAACAATGTGCTAAGGTAGTGGTCATACATATGTCTATTAGTAGAAACCTTCATCCACATTTTTTTGTTTGGGACTCAATTTTTATTTTTTGGGTTATTATTTTCCCTTCAATCTTTTAATATATTTATTTTGTTGCGCATTGGTTATTCTTAGAGGGTGTCACATGCATTGTTTCCTTTAGTGTTGGTACATTTATGTTTATCCAACATGGTTGTGATGTACTTGGAGGAATTCATGTGTACATGATCATTATGATAAGACCGTTCATAGGTGTGATATACCTACATGGTACTATAATTCATCCCTATGCCTATTAGACTCTATCTTAGGGTGTCAGTCTTGATTTACCACATTCCATGTGGGGCCCTAGTGGGTCAGATCTAGATAGAATTTCATGAGCTAAAGGAAAGGGAGAATAAATTAGTGGGATGTTATAAAATTAATTGAAAATTATTTCAAAATTATCTTCAATATGTATCGATGATTTTGATTGGAAAATTCATCGATTCATTTTTGGGAAATGACCTCATCTATGGAAATCTATAATAATTCAAGATGTTTGGAATTATGATGATATAGTGTGGCATGATTTCAAATTGGAAATGGATTTTGGTGATACATAGTAGTCTTGTACACTAAATGAAAATAATAGTAGTATGGGACCATATCATGGAAATAATTTCAACCATGAAATAGAAGGCATGAAACAAAAAATATTTGTGTATACCAAATGAGGGAATATGCCTTAAGGGATTTGTTTGTATGGATTTGTAATGTGTTGAAAGAATGTAAAGGATATCATTATAGCTAAAAACTATCATGGAGATGAAAAGGATAAATATTTGAATAAAAGTTATGAAGTTAATATTGTTCAAGTGTAACATATAGTACAGTGCTACAAGTGTGGGGATCATGGAAAATTTTCTCTTTCTAATGTCCAAATAAAATAATAATAGTGGAAATCACCATCAACCCCGAATAGAGGCCAATAAATCACGGTTGTGATTTTTCAATCATAACGGTTGAAGTCATGTCTCTGAATTATATAGTGATAGGTACACTCATCCTACACTAAAATCTAAAAAGTAAATTTTTTAATTATATTTCTATGCATTCATTTATTTCATTCAATTTTTCAAAGAACATTAAATTAAGCACTGAAATGATAGTGGAATAGTTGTTAGTTAAATTTTATGGAACTATTCAGGCATTAAATATATATAAACATTCTATTATTATCTTTGGATAATAATATATCTCCAAAAAACTAGTGGTCATTCCAATGGTGTAATTTGTCATAATATAATGGATAGATTGGTTATCAAATTATAATGCTATAATAAACTGTAGTATCAACAAAATTTCTTTTGTCTTGAAGGTAAAACATGTTTTTTATTTTCAAAGGATAGATATTATATCCTGATTATTTACAAGATCCAACTCATGTTTCCTTCTACATAAAAATTATTAGTTAAAAGAGGAAATAATGTATAACTATAAAGATAGGAGATGTATACTTTTTTTATGTATACATTGATGTATTTTTTGAAGAATTACCCAAACCTCCCTACAAAGTGATGTGGATTTCTAAACTGAACATATACCTAGATTTAACACAATATAAAATACCCCATATGGAATAGAATATGTGGAGTTATAGAAATTGAAGAAGTGATATTGAGATCTTGTATAGAAGGGTTTTAATCAACCTAGTGTTACTCATTGGGAGCACTTGTTCTGTTTTTGAATAAGAATGATGAATAAATATGGATATAAATTGACTATAGATAATATAATTTGATCACCATAAAGAAAAAATTAGGCACCTTTAAGGATTTATGATTTATTTAACCATCATTTTGGGTCTTAATTCTTCTATAAGATTTACCTTTTATCAAGGTATCATCAGCTTGGTGTAAATAAATAAGATTTTCTGAATAGAGCCTTTTGAAGAAGAGATAGATATTATGAGTATTTTTTTATTCTTTTTGGTTTTAATAATCCTCCAAATAAAATTATAGATTTGATGAATTGAGTCTCTGATAACTACCTTGATATATTATTGGTGATATTTGTTGACAATATTATAATATAATCAAAAAGGTTTTAGGGGAATGAGGATCATCTAAGTTATTAGGGCCTTAATTTTCCCTTACATTATCTGTTATTTGTTGTTATGGAAGTATCATGTTGATTAATGTAATTTTGGGTTTTATGAAATTTATTAATAAATTAATCCAATTTTAAATGTATTTTGAATAATTTTGGTAATTTTCATAACATCGATTTTAGGTATGTAAAATATATTTCATACAATTTATAAATATATAAGTATGTATTTTTTAATATTTTACATGGGACAATGTTTTTCAATAAACTTAATATATATTTATAGCTCTATATTATGTTAAGCTATGAATTTAATTTATAGTTCAAACTCTGTGTTATGAAAACCTATGAAAGTAATCTTGAATCATTACTCTAGAATAAATTATTTTGGAATATTAATTGAGAGTTAGAACTATAGATTATAATAATTTTGTAAATAAATCAATATTTTTATCTTGAGATTATGTTGATATATAAAAGTAATCTAGTGTTTTAAAATGATAGAAAGTTGAGTTGTAAAAGTAACCTAGATTTTTAACTCAAGATTATTCTTAATTGTGAAAGTAAACTAGAGTAAAAAACTCTAGTTGATGTTAAGAAGCCTAAGTAATCATGAGTTAAAACTCTATATGATATTGGTTAAGTGATTTAATATTGGTTAAAAAATCTAGATGATGAAATTCTATAAATGTATCCTGGAGTATAGAATATATATTACTTTAAGAGGGATTAATCTCAAGTTTCTCTTCCTTATTACAATTCTTTTAGAACTCACAATTAACACCTATAACTCATTCTTAAGGTGAAAAATGCGTATATTTAATATAAAACCATTTGAATAAATATATAAACATGTATCCATTATTTTATTATTTTTAATAAATTAAATTCATGAAATATTGGAATGCTATGGAATTCAAAGATGAATTTTTTTAAAAAAATATGTGTATCTAAAATAATGTATCACATACAAGTAACTTTTTATTATATTGGGGGGAATAATTAGTATGTTTTAAATGAAACTATGTAACCTATTGTGTGAATATTAATTTTACATATATGAATCATTGTTCTTGTCTTTTAGAATATAGATAAAAAAATTTATGATTATTATATATATATATATATAGGCATGAATCTTCTCTCTCTTCCTCCTATTTTATCACATAATTTACCTTTTGATATTGCGTGATAGGAGATGACCGTGGAAAATTTTGGAAAATTACAAATAGTCCAGTATATAACCTTAACAGTTATGGAATTGTGGGAAATTATAGCCCCCCCCCCCCCCCCGTAACAATGCAGTGCATCATAACAAGTTGGTGTAAAATGTTTTTAGACTATAGTACCACCCATGAAAAATTTTCTAGTTTCTTTGACAATAAGTATTTCAGACATATTATTCTTTTAAATATTGTATTCATGATATTTTTTGGAATATTATAATTCTTTTATATAATTAACCATAAATCTATATATCCTCAATTATAATTACCCAATTTATCGTCATTCTCTTTTTTATTGATAATTCAAAATGAGTGTGGAGAGACCTCCTCATTTTATCTTTTTGAAACTAATCCAATATTACCTAAGCCATGAATTTTTGAAATAATCCAAAAAAATGTGAATCTAACCACCCCAAAATCCTTTATATATGGTATGTATATACTCTCCCCTAGTTCTTGGAAGAGATTATATTCTCTGGTGGAGTATTATTATATATATATGCACCAATGTTTTTATAAAAAACTCTTCTTTTGGGCCCACATTTTATATGGGGTAAGTATTTTATAAATAACCCCATTTATTTTCTATATTAAATGTTTGTATTATGAATTTTAGTTCTTTCCTTACAAATTTTATTACTAGAATGATTATTATAATATTTTGCAGTAATGAAAGTTGAATTTAATTTGTTATACTCTACTGAAAGAGAAGAATATCCATGGAAAATGAAAATATTTAAAATTGGGAATTGGAAGATGAGAATTATTTCATTCTTTATGAAAATAATGAATATGTATTGTTGATCATATGTGACTTCACAAGTGAAAATGTGAGATATCTTAAAATTGATAAGGGGTGGAGAATTATGAATGGAATTTGAAATAGAAGGTAGATATGATTCCATGTTATACTTTCATTCATTGATTATGTAATGATATATTTGCTGTATTGATGAATTTGTGTTGCCATTTTATGTGTATACATTTTTATATTTATTATTATAACACTTGAGAGATGATATCATTTTATATGCACATGTTTCCATGTGCCTTGAAAGAATTTTTGTGTGCAGATAGAATATATGATTGAGACATTGATAAGATGCAATTATTAATTATATACTCAGTGTTTTGAAACTTGTCTATTTTATTATTAAATAGGTAATTAGTATGAAGATGGTAATGACGAATCCAGATGAACAATTATTTTGATGTGTTCAATTGGTAATAAAGTAAATGGAGTAATCAAAAAACTATATAAGAATTATTTTTTCAGAATTAATTAGTTTTTTTATTTGTGGATGATACAACTCGAGAGTAAATTCAGTTAGGATATTAATCTGGTTAAACATCAATTAATGTGAGTCGTAATTAATCACAAAGCTAGATAAATTATATAATTAGAAAATATGATAATTAATGGCGTGGGATAATTAGTATGGACACAATAGTAATGTTTATAAAAATATAATTAAAGGATTAAACATGAAATCATTACATATAAAATAAAAATTGTAAGGAACCATGTTGGGGGAGATTATTTGATTATTGAATTATGTGATTTTTTCCCCTTTTTGGTGCATTTATAGTACTTAATATTGCATAATGAGTTGCTAAATTTTTCTTATAATATATATTATTGTATCTTTTTATTACACTATAATGTTCATGTTTATGAATGCATGTTCTTGTATTCTTTCTTGTTTTCATGTATGAATATTTATGTGCACGGTTGTATGTTTAATTGTTTGTATGCATGTCTATGTTCATTATTGAAACTATACACGTGGGTTGTAATGTCTTGAGTTGGCATCATGTATATTCCATTTTAGTTGAAATGTATTATGGTTATGAATAGAATATATATATATATATATATTTATTTATTTATCTACACAAGCTTTAATGACCTGAGGTGAAGTATAAGTAAATATATCTGGGTTTTGATAGATTGAGGTTACAACACATGAATTTACTTAAAGAATATAATTGATTAATGTTTACATGTTAACATAACATCTAGTTGTCATGGCCTGAAGCTTAATATTGAATATTGGGATATAATTGTCTAAGGTTCAGCACAAATTCATAGATAATGTAATTACATGGGATGCATAGATTTGATGATGTAGTTTCATGAGTTGTTAGGATGAAATGATGTGACTGTATAGGGTGTAGGGATATAATGATGTGATTATATGGATATATGGGATGTAGGGATGTGGTTATTTGGGTCCACTAGGTTCAAGGATATTACAATGTTGTTTCACAGGCTGCAAGGATTCAATGAATGAATGATCGATGCAGGTTGAAAGATAGGGTTTTTTATTGGTTTGAATAAATATATGGATGTGATATTTTATGGTATGTTTATTCATTTTTGATGTTACATGTCAGGATTTACCTTTTATTTTAAATCCCTAGAAATAAATATTACATGTCCTCATTTCTGATAAGTTTTTTGTATAATATGATAAGATATCGGCATGTGATGATACTAAGAAAGAACAGTATATGGGTATTACTTATTTTCATATTTTCCTATACCCTTGTAATTTTTATATACTTACTGTGAATATCTATCAAAAATCAATATTTAATTTGGATCTATAATTTCTTATAAATATGATCTTATTATGCACTTCAAATTTTCTCACCCCGTCATAGTTTTCTCTGTGTTAGTTCGATAATCTGGGAGATATTGGTGTTGTTTTTGGGTAGTTTTGGTGGAGTATGTGAATTATCTATATATTTAGTACTAATTTACATATATTCATTTATTATATTGATATATGACATGAATTTCACATTGGTGTTATGGTTATAAATACATATTTTTTTATGATTCAGGTGTATTTGATCGATGGTTTATTTTATTCTCTGAGGAACTGAGATGGTAATGCCTCTCATTCTTATAATGGATACCCTATGTGCTAGTTCCCAATATGGGGCCTATTGGAGGTAGGTTTTAGTATTCTCCCTCATTTTTTAAACCAGCCTATAAGGGGTTTTACTAGAGGTGGTTCATGAAATTAGATTCATATTACAATCTATGAGGAAATATTATATTTTTTTGAAAATTCAATAAATGTGTGTTTTGGTTACAATAAGTATAAATATTAAGGATGTGAGAGATTGAAATGGATCCAAGCATAAGGAGGGGTTACATCGGATAGATAAAATGTTTCCAAGTATCAATTCTTTTCTAGATGTGGTTATATAGTCGAAAATTGAGAATGTTTCAATGGAATACAGGATTTAGAAAATGCATGTTATAAGGAGTTCTGAGATTGCAGCTAAATGATTAGGTTGAAGGAAGGTAAATCCAATGACTAAATGGGGAAACCATTTTAAATGATTATTTTTTGAAGGGTTTGTCTCAGATTAAACTGAACCAAATTGTTCTGAGGTTTCTTATAAAGTAAAATTCATATTTAGGGAAGACCCATGTGATGAGATCTCTTGTGGTATCTCAGATGACAGTATGGAGGGACATCATGGTAGATAGCTCCAAAGTATGAGGAGGAAGAAGGGGTGGAATAAAAAAAAGGATTCATGAAGATGTATTCTACTTAAAAATTATAAATCCAAGGGACACATGGACTATTCCAACCTACTTAAACTAATGGAGTGATGGTATACCAGAAAATCAAGGCCTAAGGAGATGGACTTTGAACCTAATGATAAGGACCAGGTATGAAAGGTGAGTGTGATGATACATTGTGTAACCCAAATGACTAATATCATTGTATGCATATAATAATTGGCAAGAGGCGTGATGGGAGAACCAAACAAGACTCAATAAGCCTCAGTATTGGTGAGACACTTTGATCATGAGAATACCACAGATCGAGTTGATCTCATTAAGGGGATGACTACCAACCAGTTATGGGAGGCATGTATAGAGGATAAAAATAATGTCAAACCTCAGGAGCTTATAATCCACTCTGAAAAATAAATGTTTGAGGAATCATTCTTGATTAATGCCTCACAAAATTATACTGATAATATAGTTGAGAGACTTCTACTTGTGGAAAATAATAAAGAGTAGACGGATTGGATCAATATGAAATAATGTTTTCTGGTAAGAGGTTTCAATGCAGGGAAAATCAAAATGGAGGAGTACAATCAAATGTGTGATAAGATGGATTATAATTCAAAGGCCTTAACAAGGATGATCTGGATAGAGAGGTCAACAGTTTCCATTAGAAATTTTTTATGGATAATGTTTCTAATATGATTAAATTATATTTTAATAGATTATTCAACTTTTATGGTATTTTATTCTTAGTTTTCTATACTTTCATTGATTATCACATCTCTCTTAAAAGGCATTTCAAAATAAAAAAGGTAATTTTCAGTTAAGGAATCTCATTTGATCTAGAAAATAAAAATTTTGTATAAGAGTGGTCTCATTAGACAATAGTAAATGAGATTTACTGTTTTATTAGTCTTGGAGGATATTGTAAAAGGTTGGTGAATTAGAATTCATGGATTTCTATTCCAATATCTAAGCTAAATTTAATGGGAGTTAATTTTATCTAGAAAAATTAATGTGAAGAACATTTTTTAAAGAATAATGAAGAGGTTTGTTAGTGATCATTTTCTAACATTACTCTCTAATGGTAAAATATTTTTCATTTATATTAATTTATCCTTGAAGGTAATTGGAAGTGTACTCATGAAAATTGAAAATGTGATTTCCAATTAATCATGGCTGTTAAAGATTCATGTGAAGCATTATCCTACCAATGGTTTGGAGATAGCTGGAATTATCTTTGCCCCAAATATATGGAGACATTATGTTTATAAGAAGAAGTGTGGTATATTTATAGATAACCATAGTATTAATTACTTGTTCACATAAATAGAACTGAACATAAGACAAAGAAGATTGATGAATATTATTAAGGACTATGATTATTCTATTCATTATCACCCTGGAAAATAAAATAATGTTTTCTGATGATTATAAAAGATATAAATGTTATTATAATGATGAGGATTTATGGATATCCATTTATCGAGGACTTGGTAAAGATATACATGAAATTCATAAGGGAACAAACATCATCCATCCTGTCCCAAATGATCACCCAACTATAATTAAAGTAGAAGATTAAGAATTCATAATGGTATAATCCAAAGTTACAAAATATGATAGAATTTGTAAAAACTGGGAAGTTTTCTATATTCAGTTTTGATAAAGAGTGAGCACTGAGATTTGGAATATGGATATGTATCACATCTATTATAGAGTTAAAGAACGAGTTTTTGGATAAAGCTCATAGATTTTTGTACTCTATACATCCTAGAAGAGCCAAAATGTATATAGATATAAATGATCATTATTAGAGAGATAATATGAAAATAGACATTATTGATTGTAATAAAATATGTTAGGTATTTCATCAAGTGAATTTATAATGACAACTACCCAATGTAGTATATAAACCACTACCTATATATATAAGGAAGTCTTACAACATCATTTTGTACTTTTTAATATCCTTACAAAAAATTATAAAGGAAACAATCCTTGATAGATCAATAAAGTATACCTATTTTATAACCATATGAATGAATTTCTCCCTTGACCTCAATTCTCATTTTTATGTCGAAAAATGCGTGATATTTCATGGATAACCACTATATAGTTTTTCTAACTGTGATCTAAGATTTACTTATATGTTATGGAGGAGAATTTAAATGGTCACGAATATATAATTAAATCGAAGAACATTCTATAATACTCAAATTAATGGGTGTTATAAGAGGACCATTAGATCATTTGAATACATATTAAGGGCTATGTTACTAGATTTTCATTGGAATTGGAAATAATATCATCACCTATTTGAATTTTCCTGCAACAATAGTTTCCTCTCAAAAAAACAAATGGATCCTTATAAAGAAATCTATGGGAAAATGTGTAAAACTCAAAAATGTTGAGATAAATTTGAATAAGAAAAAAATGCGACCACGAATTGTGAATACACCATATAAAATATTCATGTGATCTAGAAACATATCAAGGATGCTCAGAGTCAACAAAATTTCTATACTAGAAACCAAAGGAAGGACTGATTAATTCATGTTGAGGATCATATATTCCTCTGTGTGACACAATGTAAAGTAATCATGATAATTATAAAGAAGGGGAAACTAATTCCAAGTTACATAAGACCATTTGAGATTATAGACCATGTTAGAGTACTTTCCTATGGTGTCTCACCGTTTTATTTCATTAAAATTTCATTACATGGTACAAAATTTAATTATACAAAGTGTATTTTGAGGTGTAGTGTATTTGAAATAAGAACATGATACAAGAAAAAAAAATAAACATTATTATAATACACTTTAAACACTTTCTCATAGTTTGATCCTTATATACTTTTACTACATATCATATCGTAGAGACAAACAACAAATAATGGGAAGAGTATAAATCCCATCATATGAATAAACAAAGGATATGTATAGAGTGAATAAAAGACAAATCAATAAGGAATTATCATTTGAAAATAAGTCATATAATAAAAAAATGGACATGGATAATAGCATGGAAATTTGTCTATGATATAAAAATGAAATATTCATAAGCATATCATCTATTTTTATCACCAGGATGTCATAAATTATTATTAAAGAGGTTATTCACCAAGGAATCATAAAAATTCCATATATAGAGATTATTATTTACCCAATACATTACAGAACTATCAGGGAACACCATTAATATATATAAATTTATGGTCCCCACATATATCATAACAAATCATTTCATCAATGACCTATGGAATATAGAGAATGAGTGTTATATAAAATCAATGAGTACATAATGTTTCAATACATGAAATTTTTATAATTTTGAACGCCTGAAAAGGGAATTTGGGTTTTATACATTTAAACACCCAAATAAATATATTATGTTTACATAAAAGTTAATTATCATGGGAAAATAACATGTTTGGTTATGCATAATAAAAAAATGTTTTATAAAATAGATAAAATTTCAGGAAATGATTATGGAAGCATGGCGGTATACAACATGATTTAAGGAAAAGGAAAAATGAGAGATAATGGAGGTATCACATTGATAAAAATCATTCAGGTGGTATTGAAAACCACAAAAGTTCATGAAAATAAAAAAATATTTTATAATAAGGAGACTCGTGAATAGGAGGTACTTGAATGAAAAGGAAGAAGGGGAGAATTCTAAAACATGTGGATGGATACTTGAGACCTTTAGGGAACCAAAGGGTGGCTATTTGGGAGGTAAAATTACCATAAATTAATGCATTATGAATTTTTAGTGGAGAATAATTTTTAATGGGTGTTATTTATACTTCAAGAGCTGTGGGTTTTAAAGGAATAAATATTTTTTATTTTATTATATAAGCTAACCACTTGTGCATGCAATTAATTACATCAAATTTTTTGTACTATTAATGATTGATAGAGTGTTCATGTATGTTAAAGACCTTCTAATACTGTAACATACCATACATAAAACTCATTTAATGAACACAATCAATAAATTAAATTTTATTTCAGAAATCCATTTTTTGGTTCGAAAAAGTAAAATATAAATTTTTAAATTAAAATTAATTTTTATAATTATTAAATTTAATATTTATTGAATAAAATGTTTCATAAAATTAAAAATCATACTTAAATAATAATAATGTAAAAAAATGGTAGTTCTTATTAAGCGTTAATTTTTTATTTTTCTCTAAAACAAACTTTGTTATAAAATTATCAAAAAATCACCCAAAGATATTTTCTAAGTGATGAATCGAAAACATAAGTTTATTTTGTAAAAATATATATAACTATAATAATTTTAAATTTTAATTATAAATCCTTATTTATTTAAAAAAATCAATAATTTTTTTAATAGACATTATAACCATTTTAATAATTATTTATGAATTTGATAAAATATATTATCATTTTAAAAAGTGTTTTAAAAGATTATTTCATGAAAATAACTTTTATTTAAAATTGATAATTTTTTCATTAAATATATATTTAATAGAATATGTTTATAGTCTCTAAAAATAATATAATTTTTATTACATCGTTAAATAATCATAAAGATCACTTAATTGTGTCTATATAATCGATAATAACAATGGAAAACTATTTTATTGAAAAATTATCATAATTACAACCCATAGTATTAGTTGATAAAAATAAGGTAATATGATCATATTTCCCTATAAATACTCTATCATTATTTAACTTAATCATTCACTACGATTTTATCAAGGTTCAATATCATTTCCAAAATGAATATTGTATTACTGACACGCTATTTCTCATTTATAGTGATGTTTATGAGTGTAATTATTCTGGAGGATCGATGTGACCAAAACTTTTAAATTGAACTTTATTTATCCTCTATTTCTTCCCATTTTACTATTTTGAATAATATTGGGTGTTGCTTTAGACTTATTATTATTTTCATAAATAATTAAATAAAGTGTTAATTGTTTTTAGTATGTGTTATCTATCCATTTATTGTTCATAGTTTTACAAGTTCGTATCAATACATGATGTTCAATGATCATATTAATTTTAAATGAATATATATTTTCTTCTATTTTAAAAAATAATAAAAATTTATTTAGAGGAAATATTTCCTTTATAAAATGAAAAACATTTTTCAGGTTATTACATTCTACCCATCTTGAAAAAATTACATCGTCACAATTTTCTCTTATTGATTGGTAACCTATAATTAATACATTTAATTAAATATATTTAGGTCTTCTTTAACACTGTTTATATTTAATTTAACATTTAGCGTGAAGTTTGAAACTACAATATAGAAATTGATAGGTCCTTCTGGTTCTTCCATTATCTAAATATGTGATATAACTGAACTTTTGAAATCATATTGCAAAAAATTATATGATCCCTATTGCTTTTTTTAGAAATAAAAATGGTGTAGATTGATCATAGAGTTTCATTCAAGACATTTTAATATTTAAAAAATTCTAAAAATCATTCAAAATATCTTTTGAAATGATATTTATGATTATATCGTCTTGAAGAGATGATAATGTTGTATGTGATTTAATTCCTTCCATTCTGTAAATGATCTTTAATATGTTGAAATTAAGAAGTTAATACAAGAAATTAATTATCCATAACCCTATTATAACATGTTTGATTACCTTCTATTTCATTCCATTGGCTGAAATGAAAACACAAATAATAATATGGATACTTTTATGACTCGTTAGGGAAATAAATTCAAATTGTGAGTTTAATGATAATGTATTTTATAATATAGGGATTCTAGGATCATATACTTAAATATTTTCATTCTTTTAATAGAATAGTTACACCTTATATAAATCCTTTTATTTTGGTTCATAAAAAACTAATGATAACCAATGCATATCCCCCGAGAGTGTCAAACCATGTATTCAATAAGTTTCGACTCACTTTAAACCATAATTATAGCTAGGATATACCTGAACAACTATTATTGGGGTTTTAATCCCTAGATTCAACTAAGATAAAACCAAATCCACATATAGTATCCATACAAGGAAGTATTTTCTTGGAAACCAATTACACAATAATCACCAAAATTCCCTGATGTTTTCCTATATTTAGAATTATTCCTTGGGTTTAACTAATTTTTTCCAATTCAAATTTCCAAAAATAACTAAAATTAACTTTTATGCTAACTATAAATACCCACATATTTATTAAAAAAATGTTACATACATCATTAAACAATAGAGGAGATCGATTTAGTGTCTTGGAAATAGGAACATAATACATGAAAAATGTAAACATTATTTTAATCTACTTGAAATACTTATTAATAGGGTTTTCCTATGTTAATTTTACTACACCTCATATATAGGGGACATGCATCAAAGAAAGGGGAGAGCATTGTAAGAACCCAGATCTTCATTTCAGTTATGTCTTTCATTTTCTAGAGTTTTCGAGAATTTTTGGAGTTTATGGAAATTTTTGAAGTACACGTCATGTAATTTCAGGGTACATGTCATGTACTCCTTTTCCACTCGAAACTGTGTGTTGGTCGTGTCCGGACCACACACACGGTGTGTAGGGGTGATGTGGAGGCCGATTTTGGCGGAGTACGGAAAAACTCACTACACGCCGTGTACTTTAAAAATACACGCCGTGTACTTTTCCTTTTTTACTAAACGGACCAGGGTCACGCTTAAATGTGATAATCATCTTCTTCTAGGTCTGGTTTGAATGGGAGACACTATACGGCTTCAAAAATTCTCTAGATTCCCGAGCCTCCATCTGTTCTCCTATTCGAGCTCTGTCGATTGTGTTGGAAGTGCAGCAGTGATTTCTTCCTTTTGATTGAGCCTTTTTTTCCAATTCTTCCTCCTTTTCAAGTTATCTAAGGTTTAACATTTTGTGTGTTTTCTCAGATCTACGAAGTTTTAGGGAGAATCATCCATCATGGTTCAATTATATCGATCTCCTAGGATCGAGGTAGGTGGTTTGTGCCTTACCATTCAATGTCTCTGAGTTTATGTGTGAATTTCCACTGATATCAGTGAACGGGGTATTGCGTGTTACCCCTTTTGCCTTCGTTGTTTTCCTGCCTTGCTTGTATACTTTTGTAGAGGTAATTTGACCATGTTATAGGATATTTTGTTGTGATTGGATGTTGTTTCCCCTTGCTTTGTTCTGTTTACAACCTTTGGGTCTCATTTGCCTTTGGCTGCTACACCTATTTTCTTGCCTCACAGTTATAGGTTGAAGTGAAACTCATGACATGCTTGTTTCCTTGTAGACCATTTAGCTAAGTAGCTCTATAGGTGTACTTTTGTT
This sequence comes from Viscum album, assembly GCA_963277665.1. Taxonomy (NCBI): domain Eukaryota; kingdom Viridiplantae; phylum Streptophyta; class Magnoliopsida; order Santalales; family Viscaceae; genus Viscum; species Viscum album. The sequence goes on along the minus strand of OY728150.1, from coordinate 1,578,641,630 downwards.
AGCCAAGTTTATCTATAGGTGTACTTTGGCCTTATAGAATTATCATTCACTGACTGGCATGGGGCCGAGAGAACTTGGTTCTATAGATACATAAGGGATAGACTGAGTGAGCTTCGGAGAGAGTCTTAGATATTATAGACTATAGAGGGGATGCACCAAGTGGGATCCCAGAGAGTCTTGGATTTATATACTACATGACGGTAGACTGATTGAGCTTACTCAGAGTGTCTTACCCTTTTTGAATCTCTTTCAGAACCTTCCTAGGATAGTGGAGGAATTGACCGAGTGAGCTTCCTCAGAGAGTCTATGGTATACCTGAGGCTATAGGAGTAATTGACCAAGATTGCTTTCTCAGAGAGTCTCTAGACCATGGGAAAATAGGGTTAGACCGTGTGATCTTCCTCAAGAGATTCCCTGACTACCCTAGACTATAAGGGGAATTGACTGAGTGGGCTTTCTTAGAGAGTCTCATAAATTCGTATGACCAGGCCAGAGGGGTCAGGCTAAGTGCATAGCCCAGAGGGTTATGGTACTTCTTGGATAGGACCGGAGGGGATGGATGTGAGTAATTCGTAGAGGGTTCCTGAGTTTTTAGCTGTTTATTTCAAAGCTGTTGTTTTGATGTGGATTGATCGTTGCTATGTATCAGCCTATTTACTGCTTACTATTTACTGCCTACTTCTTGTTGTTGTTGTTTACTGCTTATTGTACTTTTACCTGCCATATTCTCACTGACAATTAGGAATAGATCTTCAGGTGAATGCCTACTGGTATTTTATCTCACACCCTGTTTGGTCCATGCTTTTGGGACTAAGCAGACTACGTTGTTGCATGTATAGACAAGGGAAAGTGCCATTCAACTTTAGGACCTTGATTGCTTGGAGTAGGAGAGCATGTGACCAAGCTTTGGCTTGCGATGCTGAGGATCTGTTTACTTTTATTTTGTACTAGTTTTGGTACTGTAGTTTTTTTTAGCATTGTGACTTGTTTGGATTCTTACCTAGTTATGTATCATGCATCATTTCCTATATACATATGTGCTCCAGTTTTTGATTTATTCTTCTGATATTATATTGTTGGTTATTACTACTTCTGCTATTTCATGTTTATTTTTCTTCCACTGTGTACTCTGCCAATGAGGGCATAGTTTCCCCACTATCAAACCCAACGCCCTCACATCTAGTTGGCAGCCTCTGGCATTTGGGGAAATGCGCTTGAGGCCATGTGACCTACCGGGTACGGGGTTCCTTTGGGTGGATTCCGGAACCGGGACGTTACAAAGTGGTATCAAAAAAATTATTTTCTCTTACATTACTATTTGGAGACATAACCAGGGATAAGATGGATTCTGTACTTGGTAATAAGTTATTCCCAGGAGTAGCTAACCCGTGTAGATGGAAAATCCATACTACCTCATTTATTGCAGTTTTCTGGTTTTGAGATTTTACGGTTGAAACGATTTCACCTAGAGTGATTCACATGCTTTTTACTGTTATTGTTGTGATATTACGGTTCTATTTCTATTGTAACCCGATGAGATGACGGTATTACATCTCATGCATCATATAGGAACTTGTATAAATCACATGCCATGCATTCTTGCTATGCCATTTAGGGTGCATTATCGATTTCATGCTGTTGTGATAGACATTGTGTAGATTATGCATGTTGTTGTGAAAGATTCTTGATAGAATCTCTTCTTCTTTTTATAGAATTGTTTTTATTGAACTTGTTTAAATGAATTCCAAATTTTGATTCTTGATGCGTTATGGGCCATCTTGAATTGGAAATTGGTGGATCATGATCCTGTTTTCTCTTGTACATGACTGTAGAGGATTCCAAGCTTTGATTCAGAGGGATTATAGCCCTCACAGATCAGAATTTGGCACCTATTTTCCATGTTTTCCGTGTTTCTGGGTTTCTGTGCTGTTTCTGAGCTACTGCCCAGAAAAACCCAGAATACACGGCATGTACTTTTTGGTTACACACCGTGTAGTTTTTAGGCCGTGTTACTGACTATGTGTGCAGGAAAATGGTGTTGTGAAAATAACTTCACGAGCACGCTGTGTATGGTATATACACACCATGTAGTCTAGTACCTTGTACCTAGTCGTGTCACTAACAACACGGGTCAGGGAATCTCGAGTAGAACACACCATGTTGTAATGGAACACGTCGTGTAGTTCTGTCCAGGTTCCCGGCCATGTCATGAACAACACGGGTCAACGTGACCTTCTCTTAGACACGCCGTGTTGATTTTGAACACACCGTGTAGTCTGGCCCAGGTACCCGGTCATGTCATGAACAACACGGGATGATGTCACCTTCTCCTATACACGCAGTGTTTGTTGGGAACACGCTGTGTAAGGGCCATCTGTGTAGACGGTCATGCAACTATCAACACCAGTCACCGAGTCAAGGTCTAGTACACACCGTGTCCTGAGGGAACACGCCGTGTAGTCTGAGGCTAGTTTGAACCGTGTCAGTTTTCCATGTAAGGAGACTCAGGTAGGGGAATAGTTTTCAAATACACGCCATGTGTTGGGTCATCATTCCGTGTAGTTTGAGGTGTTACATGACCTGTAGGGAAGGGGTACACACCCATGTCAGTGCCTTAAGAGGACACGTCGTATAGCTTTTTATACACACCGTGTAGTCGTGTTTTGTAAACTTGTGTGTTTTTCTTCCCCTGTTCCTGTTTTGTACTCTTGTGTTCTATGTCCTTGTTTTTCTGATCTGAGGTATACTTTGATCTTTCAGAGTTATGCCTCTTAGACGTCCTCCGGTTGTAAGTCTGTCGTCAGGCAGTGATCAAATGCCAAATATGGCTGATCCGGGACTTCCTGCCAATCCTCCAGTTCAGCCAGCCTTGGCACCAGCTGTCATACCCTTTACAGGCGCTGAGGAGCAGTTCATGGAGGACTTCCTTAGAATGATGCAGACCATCCAAGGAGCATCGCCTCCTTCCCCGTCGATAATGAGTTGGCACGGCTTTTCCAGTAGTAGCATCCTCCTACTTTTTCAGGGGATGGAGGACCCCAGGCTGTAGAGTTGTGGATAGAGGCCACACTAACCATATTTGTGCACCTAGAGATCACGCCCGAGAAAAGGGTAAATTTGGCTACTTATATGCTCTAGGACACCGCCAAGAGGTGGTGGGAGTTGATCCCATGGTCAAGGCATCAGCAGGATATGTCTTGGGATGAGTTCTGATGCCCCTTCTATGACTACTTCTATCCAGAGACCCTAAGTTCCAATCGAGCCCTGGATTTTGTGAGTATGTAGCAGGGTACTCTCTCTGTTATGGAGTACTCATCTCGCTTCACTGAGCTACATCATTTCACACCGATTCTAGCATGTGATGAGTTGTTCCTTGCCAGGAAGATTGAGGATGGTCTCAGGCAGAAGATCCATTCCCAGGTGAATATCATCCAGTTTATTTTGATATCCTTCATCGTCAACTAGGCATTGATCACTGAGCGCAATCTGAGGGATTCTGGAGCAGTGATCCAGGGTGGTTCTTCATCCAAAGCTAGTGTTCCTCCTATGGACAGTAGGAAGCATCGCAGAGAGTATTATTGGGGAGATCGAGGTTCACGGGATGCGTCTTCTGGCAGCCAGGTTGTATGCTACCAGTGTGGTAGGAGTGGGCATACTAGGCATTAGTACTTGATAGATCTGATGGAGTGCCGGTCCTGCTGCAAGATGGGCCATCTTCAGCATTTCTGTCACATCTTCTCACCTTCAGCTGGTGGTAGGGGTTCTTCTATGACCCCGCATTCTAGAGATGCTTAACCAGTATCCCACTAGTCATGGAAATAGAGATCTTCCTGCCATTCAGGATGAGGTGGAGATCACGGCCATGGTTGTCTGTCACGAGGTCATCAGCGACAATAGGGTGGATCAGCTCATAGCGGTCAGCCAGGGGCGTAGGGCTGCGGTGCAGACCAGTATTTCGTCGTGGAGTAGACCTATCAGGAGTAGTATCCCGACCCTTCTACAGTTTTAGGTACGATATTAGTATCCTCAGTTTTGTCTTTAGCCCTTTTCGATACTGGTGATTCCCATAGCATTGTCTCTATTGTTTTCGTGGAGAGCCTCGGGCTCTATATCTTTTCATTTGACGACTTGTTGACTCTAGACACACCTTTGTGAACAATTACATCAAGCGTACGTCAGTGCAGAGAGTACCCTCTCAAGGATTCAGGGTATCATTTCTTATGGGACCTCTATGTCCTAGAGATGACGGGCTATGATGTCATTCTTGGGATGTACTGGTTAATTCCATTCCAGGCAATCGTCGATTGCTATTTTTGTATGGTGAGTTTCATATCACCAGTGGGTGGATCTTTACTTCATAGAGGAAAGTGGGATGTCCAGGCAGGTAGAGCTGGACCAGAGTATCATGGGATAGGGAAAGTTACAGCCCGGATTTCTAGTCTTTATCTGGATGACCAGGGGACTTCATAGTTAGACATTCCTCCAGTGGTGGATCGTTTCAGGGATGTCTTCCCAAAAGACTTTTCAGGTTTACCTTCGGAGCGTGAGGTAGAATTCTTGATTGAGCTAATGCCAGGAGTGGCATCGGTGTCCATTCCTCCTTATAATATGGCTTCACCTGAGTTGCAGGAGCTCAAGAAGAAGTTGGAGGCGTTTCAGGAAAAGGGTTTCATCTGACCTAGCTCCTCCCCTTGGGGTTCACCTGTCCTGTTTCCGAATAAGGCATATGATACCCAACGACTTTGTGTGGATTATCGGATGCTAAACTAGTTGACGTTCAAGAACTGATATCCCTTTATGAGGACTGATGACCTCTTTGATTAGCTTCGAGGAGTCTGGGTGTTCTCGAAGATCGACTTGAGGTCCGGTTATCATCAGTTGCACGTTAGACCATAAAATATACCTTTGAAAACTTTTATGATCAGGTATGGTCTTTACGAGTATACAGTCATGCCGTTCGGTCTTACAAACGCCCATGCATTCTTCCTGGCACTGATGAACCCAGTGTTCCATCCGTACTTGGACTCCTTTGTCGTGGTCTTCGTGGATGATATCTTGGTGTAGTCTAACACTCGACACAACCATGCCACACATCTTGAGATTGTTCTGAGTAAACATAGAGAGAATCATATGTATACTAAACTCTAGAAGTGCCACTATTGGATGGATCAGATTCACTTCCTGGGTCATGTTATCTCAGAGACAAGAGTGTCAGTGGTCCCAGAGAAGGTGAGAGTTATAGTTATTAGGGAGCAGTCGAAGAATGTCTTTGAGGTGCGGAGTTTCCTAGGGCTGGCTAGGTACTACAGACAATTCATTCAGGACTTCTCGTGCCTAGAATCACCGTTGATAGGTCTGACACAGAAGTGGGTGAAGTTTTTATGGTCAGATTCTTGTGAGTCAGCCTTTCAAGAGCTGAAAGGGAGGTTGATGTCAGCACTGATACTAGTCTTTCCAGAGCCGGTCAAGGGCTAAACTATTTACTATGATGCTTCGGGTATCAGTCTAGGAGATGTGCTTATACAGGTACATGTGGTCGTTGAATATGGGTCTCAGTAGTTGAGGCCACATGAGAGGAATTACCTTGCGCATGATCTAGAGTTGGAAACATTTGTTCATGCCATACGTTGTTGGAGACACTATCTTTTGGGAGATCACTTTGTGGTTTTCACCGACCACAAGAGTCTCAAGTATATCTTCACTCAGCATGATCTGAATCTGAGACAGCGTAGGTGGGTTGAGTATCTTCTGTCCTTTGACTTCACGATTTCCTATACGCCGGGAAATGGCAATGTAGTGGCAGATGCGTTGAGCAGACGAACTGAGATTTAGACAGTTCAGGAGGCCAGCAGTGAGTGGTAGCTTATGGACTTGTTCTCTGAGGTGCATTTGGAGGTGCACGATAGGCTGAGACAGAACATTCTTTCATCTGTGGATGTTACCTCTACACTTCTTGATTGGGTACGAAGGAGGCAGCTATCAGATTTGGAGGCCTTAGTCATACGGGAGTGTGTGTCAGGAGGGGACCATCTTCCTGGATGGACAATAGGTGAGGATGATATCTTGCATTTCCAGGGATGCTTATGGGTGCCAGCAGACATACGCGAGGAGCTGATGTAGGATTTTTATTCCTCAGTTTGGACAGTTCATCCTGGCTTCACTAAGCTGTATCAGGATCTTCACCAACAGTACTGGTGGCCAAGTATGAAGAGATATGTTGCTGGTTTTGTCATGAAATTTTCTACTTGTTAGTAGGTGAAAGCAGAGCATAAGCGACCAGTAGGGATTTTACAGTAGTTATCCATCTCAGAGTGGAAGTGGAACGATGTTTCGATGGACTTTGTGACTGGGTTACCGAGGTCACCTTGGGGAAGTGATGTTGTTTAGGTCATCATCGAGAGGCTTACGAAGGTAGCACACTTCTTCCCGATCAAGGAAACCTTCCATGTTGATGATCTGGGATGACTGTACATCATAGAGATTGTACTTCTACATGGAGTTCCACACTCCAATGTTTCGGACAGGGAAGCGCGCTCTACCTCTCGGTTATGGAAGGGACTTCAGAAGGCCTTGGGTACACAGGTACTTTTGAGTATAGAAAACCATCCCCAGACTGAGGGCCAGTCCAAGCCCGTAATCTAGGTGCTTGAGGATATTCTCTGATCTTGCATTCTGGACTCTGGCGGTTCTTGGTAGAAGCATATACCTTTTGTGTAGTTCGCCTACAACAACAATTTTCAGGAGACCATTCATATGGCACCATACGAGGATCTGTACGGTAGGCCATGCCAATCACCCTTATGCTGGATGGAGGCAGGAGAGGCATCTTTGCTAGGACCGCTTATTTTTAAGGAGACATCATAGTAGATAGAGTTGATTCATAAGAGGATGGCTACAGCACAGTCTGGACAGAAGTCTTATAATGATCAGTAGAGACGACCTCTGGAGTTTGAGGTCAGAGATCATATTTTCCTGCATGTCACACTGAGGTTGGGACGCAAGAGGATTCATAGACATGGTAAGCTTTAACTATGGTACTTAGGGCCGTTTGAGGTATTGGAGAGAGTTGGGCTGGTTGCCTATCGGTTGCAACTACCTCAGAGGTACTGGTTGATGCACGACGTCTTCCACGTCTCTCAACTCCGACGTTAATTTTCAGACCTGTTTCATGTATTTATGCCCGAGGAGGTTGAGGTCGAAGTGCATGTGCCATTTTAAGAGCATCCTATCCAGATTTTTGATCATGGTACAAAGTTTCTTCATGGTCGGTCTGTTCCTCTGGTACGAGTGTTATGCCAACACGGGCGAGTACGGGAATTGACTTGAGAGGGGGAGGCCGAGGTTCGATCGTAGTGGCCAGAGATGTTCAAGGATCCTTCTTCTACGCCACTCTAGGGAAATTCAGGGATGAATTTCATTAAGGGGGAAGTTTTTAAGAACTCAGATCTCTGTTTCAGGTATGTTTTTCCTTTTCAGGAGTTTTTGAGAATTTTTGAAGTTTCTATAAATTTTTTAAGTACACGTCGTGTACTTTCTGAGTACATGTTGTGTACTCCTTTTCTGCTCGAAACCATGTGTTGGTCGTGTCCGAACCACACACACGGTGTGTAGGGGTGACGTGGAGGCTGATTTTGGCAGAGTACGGGAAAACCCACTACACACCGTATACTTTAAAAATACACTCCGTTTACTTTTCTTTTTTTACTAAACAGACCGGGGTCGCGCCTAATCGTGATAATCCTCTTCTTCTAGGTCTGGTTCGACCGGGAGATGCCATACAGCCATGAAACATCTCTGAATTCCCACGCCATGGTCCATTCTCTGATTCGAGCTCTGTCGATTGTCTTGGAAGCGTAGTGGTGAGTTCTTCCTTCTGCTTGAGCCTTGTTTTCCAATTCTTCCACCTTCTCACGTTATCTAGGGATGAACATTTTGTGTGTTTTCTCATTTCTACGATGTTCTAGGGAGAATCAGCCGTGTTGGTTCATATATATCGATCTCCTAGGATCGAGGTTGGTGGTTTGTGCCTTACCGTTCAAAGTCTCTGATTTTATGTGTGAATTTCCATCGATACCCATGAATGGGGTATTGCGTGTTACCCCTTTTTTCCTTTTTTGTTTTCATGCCTTTCTTGTATACTTGTGTAGAGGTAATTTGACCATATTATAGGATATTTTGTTGGGCTTGTATGTTGTTGCCCTTGATATGTTCTGTTTACAACCTTTGGGTCTCGTTTGCCTTTGGATGCTACACCAGTTTTCATGCCTCGTGGTTATAGGTTGAAGTGAAACTCGTGACATTCTTGTTTCCCTGTAGACCATTTAGCTAAGTAGCTCTATAGGTATAAATTGGTTATCCAAGTATCTCTATAGGTGTACTTTGGCCTTATAGCATTATTATGCACTGACTGGCACGGGGCCGAGAGAATCTAGTTCTATAGACTATAAGGGATAGACTGAGTGAGCTTCCCAGAGAGTCTTTGATATTACAGAATACAGAAGGCATGGACCGATTGAGCTCCCATAGATTATTGGATTTTTAGACTACAGGAGGGTAGACTGAGTGATCATCCTCAGAAAATCATTCCTTATTTGAATCTCTTTAAAAACCTTCCTAGGCTAGAGGAGGAATTGACAGAGTGAGCTTACTCAGAGAGTTTGTGGTATACCTGAGGCTATAGGAGGAATTAACAGAGATAGCTTCCTCAGAGAGGATCTAGACCTTGGGGATAAGAGGGTTATACCGCGTGATCTTCCTCAAGAGTGTCCCTGACTACTCTAGACTATAAGGGGAATTGACCAAGTGGCTTCCCCAAAGAGTCTCATAAACTCATATGACCATGCTAGCGGGGTCAGGCTGAGTGCACTGCCCAGAGGGTTGTGGTAATTCTTGGATAGGACCAGAGGGGATGGCTGTAAGTACTTATTATAGGGTTCCTGGCTTTTTAGAATTTTGTTTCACTACTATTGATTTGTTTTGGATTGATTTCTACTACGTATTAGCCTGTTTACTGCTTACTGTTTACTGCCTACTGCTTGCTGTTGCTGTTTACCGCTTATTGTACTTTTACCTGTCATATACCAACTGACTGTTAGGCATGGATCATTGGGTGAATGTCTTCTGGGATTTTATCTCACACCCTGTTTGGGACATGGTTTTGGGCCCAATAAGTCTATGTTGTTGCAGGTATAGACATGGAAAAGCACCCTTCGACTTCTGGAACTACATTGCTTGGAGAAGGAGAGCATGGGACCAAGGTTTTTCTTGCGATGCTGAGGAGCTGTTTACTTTTCTTTTGTACTTATTTTGGTACTGTTGTGTTTTCTAGAATTGTGACTTGTTTGTATACTTTCCTAGTTATGTATCATACATCATTTCATATATACATATGTGATCCAGTTGTTGAATTCGTCTTCCACTGTTATATTGTTGGTTATTACTGCTTCTGCTATTGCATGTTTATTTCTATTCTGTTGTGTACTCTACCAATAAGGGCATAGTTTCCGCACTATCATACCCAAGGCCCTCACTGCTAGTCGGCATCCTATGACATTTTGGGAAATGCTCTTGAGGCCATGTGACCAACCGGGTACGAGGGGCCTCTGGGTGGCTTTCGAAACCGGGACGTTACAAGCATAAATCCCACCAAGGTAATAAACAAAGGAGATACATAACATGTGACAAAGAGAAATATTAATAATGCATGATCATATGAAAATGAGGCATATAATAATATAAATAACTTTAATAATTACATGTAAATGTGAATTTCACATAAAAAAATTATACATTTATTATCATATCACCGTGGTTTATCCCTAGGGTGTCATAAATCATAATTACTAAGGTTGTTCAGCAATGTATCGTAAAACATGTCATATCTTGAGATTAATTCATTACCTAAAAAATTGGATCACTATTAGGGAACACCCTTCATTTGTATAAATTTATTTATTTCACATATATCATAATAAACCATTTCATTAATAACTTGTGGAACATTGAGAATGGATTTCATATAAAACCATTAAGTAAATAAATGTTTCACGACATGAACTTGAAAATTTTTTAACCCTTGAATAGGGAATATAGGTTTCATAAATTTATATCCAATAATAAATATATTATTTTTACATTTAGGTTAATTCCTATAGGTAATTATGGCATTTGGGTATTCACAAAATAAGAATCTTTCACAGAAAATAGAAAATTTCATGAAATTATTTCAGAAGCATGTCGGAATACCACATGGATTAATGAAAAGGGAAAAAATAAGAGATAATGGAGGTATCCAATTTGTAAAAAAATAATTTTTATGTAATGGAAATATCAAAATTTATTTAATATAAATAATCTATGACATTAAGGAGACTTAAAAAAAGGGGGGTACATGAATGCAAAAGAAGAGGAGGATAATTATGCTACCTTGAAGATTTGTTTCCTAAAACTTGTGGATATAACCTTGGGACCTTGAGGGAACCTTGGAGTGACTATTTTTGAGGTAAAATGACCATAAATATGTAGCTAATGAATTTTTTAGTTGACAATAATGGGTAATGGATGTTAATTATACATGAAGAGGGTTGGGTTTTAAAGGATTAAATATTTGTTATTTTATTATATAAGCTAACCACTTATGGGTGCAATGAATTGAAAAAATATTTATTGACTATTTTTAATTACGAGTGTGTTTTTGGATGTTCAAGGTCTTACAAAACCTAAATTTACTTTCCATAAAACCCATTTAATTCAAAAAAATAAAACTTATTTCATTGATTTAATTTTTGGCTCAAAAAAGTAAAATATAAATATATAAATTAAAAATAATATTAAAAAATTAATTATTATAATTATTAAATGAAATTTTAATTAAATAAAATTTTTGATAAAATTTTTAATCATGTTTACATAATAATAATTCTATAATAGCAGTGCTCATATAGCGGCAATTTTCACTTTTTTCCAAAAATTCAACTTTGTTGGAAAATTACCATAAAATCAATTTAAGCTAATTTTGAAATTATATGTTGAAAAATAAAGTTTATATAATTAAAATAATAAAATATGTATTGTAAATTTATTTTTACAATAAAAACTTCATTTATAAAAAAAATAATTTTATAGTAAAATAAACATTCTGACTGTTATAAAAATTATTTAAGGCATTTAAAAAATATATTATCATTTTAAAATTTTTTTATAAGATCATTTACTAACAATAACTTTTATTTAAAACTTATACATTTATCATAAAACTTAATTTTAATAGATTATGTTCATATTCACTAAAAATTATATAATTATGATTAAATCATTGAATAATCCTAACTATCACATAAATGTGTCTAAATTAAAAATAACAATAATGACCAACTATTTTATTGAATAATGGTTAAAATTATAGAGATACTTATTAGATGAAAAAATATGGAAAATAATCATATTTCCCTATAAATGCACTATCATTCTTACACTTCATCATTCACTTTGATTCGATCAAGTTTTAAAAACATTTCAAAATTGAATATTGTATTAATAACTCTTTGTTCCTCTAGTATAGTGATGTTTGCAGTTGTGATAATTATAGAAGATCATGGAAAACAAAAGATTTATATTTCACTTCATTTATACTCTATTTTTTCCATTATAATATTCGATAAGATATTATGATTTTTTTATATATAATGTATCATTCTAAAATAACGAAATATAGTGTTACTGGTTTCTAGTATTTATTTTATACTGCTTTATTTTTCCATGTTGTACTAGTACATATCTATACATGATAATCAAATTTATTATAAAATTTAAAATTATTTCTATCTGATTCTATTTTAAAAAATAATAATAATTTATTTAGATGAATGATTTCTTTTATTAATTTAAAAAAATTAGGTTGTTATATTTCTTATTTGTTAGCACTCTCTAAAAATATTTACATGATCAATGAAATATTCCATGTGTCCCTATTAAGAAATTATATGTTAGACCCAACACATATACTCAATAGAAATAGTTTGATATTGGACCCTATTTAGTTTTAGGAAGAAGAACTTATCCATATTCTTGTTGGAAGAGAAAAATGTTGAATAAAATGACAATTGTAGTATTTAAAGTCTTATGGAGAAATACCATGTTTGAATAAGTAACGTAAGATCTTGAAGAATCAATAAATAGGAAATAACCCAGTTAATTTGTAATGCCCTGACCCAAGATACCCAGAGTCGGTGCATTATTACATAACATTGGCATGATCACAAAGGATCAAGTCTTGAATGACCGACTAGTTTAGTAGTCTTAGAAACACTAGATATATTCATAAGTCTTACAATACATCATAAGTTAAAAAAACTACAACAACATAGTCTCCATAGTCCATACTCATACTATCCCTATAGGTCATTCATAATTTACTTCTTCACAATCCTGAGAAAACTAAAACATTTAAAGGGGTGAGCTCAGATGCTCAGTAAGGATAACAGTATAGTAGAAGCTTTAATAGATAAGCATAAACAATTAAGGCAATGTATAACTAAAACAAAAGACTTTTAAACTTCAACTTCAACATATTATATCAAAAATAAAATGAAATAATTCCATTTACTTATTCTTAGGGATATTCTACTAGACGAATAATCACTTGCAATGTCAATAACCACTTTCATAATGATGGAATGCATAATGTCAGACTATCATAACCACATAGCCAAGGCCTCGTGCCAAGACTACAAATAAGATTTTGTCAAGGCCTTGTGCCAAGACACTAGTTTGTCTCATGAGACATACCGATGCATCGAGGAGCTATAGCGGGCTCCACCCGTCACTTATTAAGTCCAATGCATTCCTCATATTAACAGGTTTAAACATAACATAAACATTCCTATTAAAACTAGAATACGATACAATATGGAAGATTTTATTGTATCAGATTAACCTCAATCAAGAATGATGAAGGATATTGACATAGATGAAACTAATCGTCAAAACAATTATAGTAAAATATCCCACTTTTTCTTGAAATCATTTAAAAGTCACACTATTTGTCAAGAATCCATTTAAAATAGATTTTATAATTAAAGTATCCCATACCACTTTGAAACTTTTAAAAGGAATTTTGATTTTAAAATGTTAATGTCCATATAAATAATTCTTTAAAACCATTTTTAAAACATGGACATTAATGAGAAATATTTAGAATAATCAATCTTTAAAACACATAAAAATGTATTGTAGTTAGAGTTTCTAACCAAAAGAGAGATACTTGAATAAAAATAATTGAGGTAATAAAAACATTATAATATCATGAGAATAAAGTGAGTCATGATATACTATGTCAAAGTACATTATATACACCATATAAAAGTGATTTGTTGTATAACAACAAAGAAGTCTCAGTGGAATGTAAATTGAGATGAAATCTCTCATAAAGGCTGTATCCTTAGGTTAAGGATAAATCAACGACATAATTATGTGTGACAAATATAAATACACTAAATATGATTGGATATTCAGACTAAATCAATCAAAGGACATTCACACATATTCTTGTAAAAACAACACCAATGAATTGGATGTTTATCTCAACAAATCAAGATTGAGTAAAAATTACTTTTATCAAGTTCATACCGAGGACATGAGAATTTATCAATGGGGTGATTATGTGTAGAAAATTTATATCCACAGAAAGGGGAGTGGAAAATATGACATAATCAAATGAATAGTGATTCCACACATAATCATGGAGCAAAATAATCAATGAAGTATGCGTAAAGCTGAATGAGTGAAAATTGAAATTTCAAATTCTCGTATCGATTAGGTAACATACGAAACATACAACCATGAAAGAAGGATATTAAAATGATGATGTAAATACCCATAAATTAAATTATATTACACAATGAATACAATCATGAGAAGTACACACACCAGATGCAATAAATAAGTGGTGAACAATGGAATTCTCACGAAATTAAGAGTGAGATAAGAAAACCCCTTACTTTGTACTTTTTACTTGGTCGAAGGTAGTTTAACCTCCTATATAGTGGTTAAATAATTGTTATTGAATTATAAAAGAATCAATTACAATAATATGATATCATATATGATCTTTTAACATTGATTTGTTAATAATATCTTAGTATTATCGTCATTTCGGGTGTTAACTTACTCGTTTTCCTTTATATTCATTGTTACATAATCTGTGTTTGTTATGGATAGGTTGCATCTTACTAATATCCAGAATTATATCAAGTCCTTAAACATTATTTTTAAATCATCAAATGATAATTATACTTGAATGGATACGATGGATAATGAATCTCATCGCTTTCATGGAGACGGTAGTCCATACGTACGCACCAACGACAATATCATTCTTTTGATGTTAAAATAATATATAATTGGATGTTATATCATATATACAGAATAATTATCATGTTATATTTATTATTTACATGAATTACACATCATTTTTATACCCATCCAAATAATAATTTATTGAATGACAATTACACCACAACGTGGAGACGGTAAGCCGTACGTACGCACGTATGGAGACATGTCATTCAAAGGTTGGATAGAATACTGAATATGCTTGTACCATATTTATAATATTACAATACTATATATTATATAATGGATTCCTTATTTTAGAATGGGAATAACAATGAAAGAAGAAGTTGAAGAAGAAAAGAATTTGAAAAAATGTGGTAAAAACATTACCTCTTCTTCGGGTTCATCCTTTTGATTTGATCAAAAGGGCTCTTTAGCATGCCTTTTTGATCAAACTAAGGTTTCTAGGTAGTATTGAGAGACGTTTAATGTGTATTTGGGTAGGTTTTGGATGAACCAAAAGGCTTTTAATGTGTGAAGTAATGAGAAGGGGGAGTTCCCTTTTATAAGAGGGGTGAGGGGCACCTTTGGAAAAGCTAGAAATATTATTTTATAATAAATTTATATTCGGTTTGTAATAGCTCAAAATTGAATTATTTAAAATTTAAGGTGTGGATAGGTCGAAAACCACTATACCAATAGAATTTAGACAGGTTTGGTTATTATATTAACCTTATCTTTAAGTATTAACTCTTAGTTAATTAGTTTCACTTTTACAATGTCTCTTTGTATTTTTATATTATATGCTTAATAAACTTACTATATACATCAAACCAACCCCTAAGTGGTCTAGTATTGATACAACTATTATTATATAAGTCTCTTGGCTGAACCATAGATTTTTAGAAATTTAATATGAATTAATAATATAATAATTTTTTTAAAAACTCTTTTATGTCAATTTGAAACTATTCAATAATTGATTTTTGTGAAACACATAACAGAATGATTACTTAGAAAAAAGTCAATTAAATCAATCCTATGATGTCATATTATCCTATAAAAATTATTTTAATTCAATAAAAGTCTCCAATTATATTTATTTGGGTATTTATAATATCGATTAGTTTAATTTTCCACTATTATGGTAATTACTGCATCATCATTGTGTCATAAATAAATTAAATTATTTAATTTCTAAAAATTATAAATAAAATATTATTATGTAGGAAATCGTTTTATCTTTCTAATGAATATTTATAATCGAATTTATCTCATGTGTAACCCTATATTAATAATATTTTAGTAAATAAACATTGATTTTAACTCTTTTAACTCTTCTTTGAATTAAATAATAATAAATGTCCTAATCTAATCCAAGTGGACCTAAAAGATAATATTTTATTCCTAAGCTTGTTTTTGGTCGAGATACACTTTTCCAATAGAATTAGGACATGTGTTAGGGTAATATTAATATCATTTTTACCCTTAATTACCCTATTTACTTTTAACCGTGGTAAATAATAGTAAAAAGATACCATTCACCAAAAATTATTTTTATCTCAATGAACTACATTTTACTACTTGATATTAACCTTGTTTCTCGGATTTTCGAAATTTCACTCATAGAAGCGGTAAAATTATGTTTTACGAAAAATTTAATTTTTTGACTACCACTTAGTAGTTTCACTATTCATCAAAAAATGAATGTTTCCAGAAAAATGCCAAAAATTAGGCCTAATCTATATTTGATATTATGAAATAAAAAATGAGGTCTATTATTCCAAATTAAAATCAAATTAGTTGCATTGATTAATTTAAAAATTAATTCCCGTTGTCAAAACAAATAGCGTGTTTTTAAGAGATAATAACTATCAAAAGATTGACAATTGTTTATGTCTGGTTTAAATGTGAAATATCATCCAATGACCAAAATTATATTAAATGATAAAAATATATTCTAAATATACTTTAAAACCACTCAAATTAATAATTTATCACTATTAATTATTCGAATAAAAAAACTATTTTTAATTAATATTTAGTAATTTTCACTATTCATCAAAATATGAAAGTTATCTAAAAAGTACCAAAATTTCACCCTAAGCTAATTTTGATATTTCAAATCCAAAACTGAAGTCCATTTCGAATGATAAAATTTAAAAAAATTTAAAAAGTAGGTATTACTATTCATAACGGCTAGATTGATTGGTTGTGGTGTGTTAGAATCTCGAAGTTGCGTACAATACACGCCATTGAATTATTCAAAGAAAAAAACGTACCGTGGAAGCTTGGGGTGTTACATTCTCCCCTCCTTCAATAAATTGCGTCCTCACAGTTTTTTTTGAAATTGGTCTTGAGAATATAATGGAAGGTCCCACATCGGCAAAAATGTCAATAAAACTATCACTTTAAAAGAAAGGAAGAGAGGTATAAAGGTCACCCAAGATAACCCATACTAGGATTCCATGTAAAAAAACATGGATATGGATGATATAATAAGTGTTCTATTCTGATGGATAGTGATAGAAAACATGATTATGAGAAAGTTAACAATATGAAAATCACAAACTTGTGTTGGGACAAACGGTCCTTAGTCTCTGAGTAGGAAAAGTAAACGGACAACATTTTTTTGTTTTAAGTTACATTACATAAGGACGAGGAATTAATTTATGATATTGACTAAGAACATAAAGAGATATACTTAATTTTCATGTAGAGTTTCATTCTTTAATAACTTTTTACCACTAACTCTTTTTTTTGAACAATGAGTATTCAAGAAGACTTGGTCACAATGGAAGAGCTAGAATAAAATTTTATAGAAATACATGATCCATGTAAGATAAACTATATATTTACCTTGTCTTTAGAGATTAATCAAAATAAAAATGGTTAGTATAATATCTGATGACCCCCCAAATGGATATTCCATTAGAGAAAAAAAACACTAATCTTAATTTCTAAAATTAAACCATCAATACCCCAAAGTTAATTAAATACCATTAAATAATCAATTGTCCTTAAAATACTTGAATATAATCCAAAATAATATTGAAACTCAAAACATATAATAATATAGTCTTCAACATTAAATTGTATCTACAAATGACATTAATTACTCTTAAATTCACATACTGAAAAGTAATTAACCTAATCATTTCCATAAAAAACCCAAATCACTATAAATCCACAATAAAAACATAGATAAAAATCCACCATTACTCCTCAAATGAAATCTCATACTATTCTATTTTCCTTGGGCATATAGTTTTCACATTAAAGGGAACATCTTCCAAAATAACATCTATCACTTAATCACCAAATCATTTTCCTATACTAAGGGTATTCATTTGATAAGACATAAGATCCCAAATCAAATTATTATTGATCAATAAAATCACTTAACTAAAAATATTAGTCACACTAAAAAGGGACTTCATGTAGTCCAGTGGTAGGTGATAAATCTCAATCACAATTTGGTTGTGGGTTTGATTCCCATAGCTTTGTCTGATGCGACGGTTTGTCACAGGGTCTGCGTGTTGTCATTTTTCAAAAACTATATTTTATAACATTACCAAAATGAGATAAATTCCTCAAAATAACCATAACATAATTTAACCAAAAATTGTATCTCATACCTTCCATTTTCATCCCAAATTATAATAACTTATAATTTCCTCAAACCCAAAGATCATATAAAACCAAATGGTTATTTATAACTATATTCAGAAGAGAAAAGATAATTCTTCCTCAAATATAATTCTCACATGGAAAACTGCAGGGTTAAAAATACAAGAGAATATTATTCCAATGTAAACCCATCAATAAGGAGCACTAATACTTTTTAAACATTTTTCCAACCATATATTTCCACATAGCTTCTTCTTTGACCAATAAAATATCCTATAGAATAGGGCATTCACTCGGGTAATGGCCAGGTCCCCTAAATTTACAACAAATGACTGTAAATCGACTCTTGGGACCATTTTTATTTTCTTCCATAATACTCTTCATTTTCTTCAGCAATTATTCACTTTATGTCCTTCCTTCCTACATGTAAAGCATTTCTTTGTCCCATTGAGACACTTTCTTGGGTGTCTCCTTCCACATTTCCTGCATGATGGAAATTGAGGATTCCTTTCTCCATGGTCTCCACTACTGGAGCTCTTATCATTCATCACCTTTCTCTTCATTGTTGAGTCCAGTAATTGGTTAATATATATATTGTTGATCATATTTTGGGAAAATTGATTTGGAATAAAGGTGATATCTTTTACACCTATCAAGATTCCATTTTGTTGCTCATTTCCACCACCGTTCCCACCTTGTACATCATTCTCAAAGTCACTATGACTTCCTTGGAATCCAGCCATTGACTAAAACCAGAAAGCATTGTGTGAGTAACAGTAGTCATAAAATCATTTAGAGATTAACATGTCACCATATTCTCAATTTGAAACACATTAGAATTAACCAAGGTCATTTACTCTCATCGTATATATTTAATACCTAAAATTGGTTAGTAAAGAAGATTTAAATTATCCTAAGCATATCCCCCGGGAGTGTCATAACCAAGAGTGCCGCAAGGCCCGTTGTCGTGCACCAGTTCCAGTTCAAGTCTAGCTCAAAGCGGTGTTTTAGGGTTTTACCCCTAGGTACATCTATGCCAGAGCCGCCTCAATCTGCTCATATCCAGACAGGGATGTATTGCACGGAAAACTCACAAAATCCCTATAATACCAAAATTCTAGGAAGTTCTTCTATACTAATCCTCAAAGTTCATCTAAGGTATACGTGCTCTAATCATAGTTTATCTAAATCTAGCTTCCAAGACTTTAACTAAACTTCTCTGATACCAACTGTAACACCCCGACCCTAGTTACCCAGAGTCAGTGCATTATTACATAACATTGATATGATCACAAAGGATCAAGTCTCAAAAGAATGATTAGATTAGTAGTCTTGGAAACACTACATATATTTATAAGTCTTAAATTACATCATAAGGTAAAAAACTACAACAACATAGTCTCCGTAGTCCACACTCATACTATCCCTGCAGGTCATTCATAATTTACTTCTTCACAGTCTTGAGAAAAATAAAACATTGAAAGGGGTGAGCTCAGATGCTCAGTAAGGATAACAATATAGCAGAAGCTTTAATAGATAAGAATAAACCCTTAAGGCAATGTATAACTAAAAAAAGCCTTTTAAACTTCAACATCAACATAGTATGGAAAAAATAAAATGATATAATTCCATTTACTTATTCTCATGGATATTCTACTAAACGAATAATCACATGCAATTTGAATAACCAGTTTCATAATGATGGAATGCATAATGCCAGACTATCATAACCACATAGCCAAGGCCTCGTGCCAGGACTACAAATAAGATTTTATCAAGGCCTTGTGCCAAGACACTAGTTTGTCTCATGAGACCTACCAATGCATCGAGTAGATATAGCGAGCTCCACCCGTCACTTATTAAGTTCAATGCATTCATCATATGAATAGGTTTAAACATAACATAAACATTCGTATTAAAACTGGCATACAAAATGTCAATACTGGATCCACAAACCATGAATGGTATAAAAATATCACATCCATAGTCAAACATAACTTATTAGATACAATATGTAAGACTGTATTGTATTAGATTAACCTCAATCGAGAATGATGAAGGATATTGACATAGATGAAAATAATCATCAAAATAATTATAGTAAAATATCCCACTTTTTCATGAAATCATATAAAAGTCACACTATTTGTCAAGAATCCATTTAAAATATATTTTAGAATCAAAGTGTCCCATACCACTTTGAAACTTTTAAAAGGAAGTTTGATTTTAAAACGTTAATGTCCATATAAATAAATCTTTAAAACCATTTTTAAAACATGGACATTAATGATAAATATTTAGAATAATCAATCTTCAAAACACTTAAAAATGTATTCTAGTTAGAGTTTCTAACCATAAGAGAGAAACTTGAATACAAATAATTGAGGTAATAAAATCATTATAATATCATGAGAATAAAGGGATTAATGATATATTATGTCATAGTACATTATATACACCATATAAAAGTTATTTGGTGTATAACAACAATGAAGTCTAAATAGAATGTAAATTGAGATGAAATATCTCATAAAGGTCGTATCCTTAGGTTAAGGATAAATCAATGACATAATTATGTGTGACAAATATAAATACACTAAATATTATTGGATATTTAGTGTAAAAAAATCAAAGGACATTCACACATATTCTTGTAAAAACAACACCAATGAATTGGAAGTTTATCTCAACAAATCAAGATTGAGTAAAAATTACTCTTATCAAGTTCATACCGATGACTTGAGAATTTATCAATGGAGTGATTATGTGTATAAAAAGTGTATAAAAAGAAAGGGGAGTGTAAAATATGACATAATCAAATTAATAGTGATTCCACACATAATCTTGGAGTAAAATAATCAATGAAGTATGCGTAAAGCCGAATGAGTGGAAATTGTAATTTCATATTATTATATTGATTAGGTAACATATGAAACATACACCCATTAAAGAAAGATCTTAAAATGATGATGTAAATACCCATAAATTAAAGTATATTACACAATGAATACAATCATGGGCAGTACACACACCACATGCAATAAATAAGTGGTGAACAATGGAATTCTCATGAAATTAGGAGTGAGATAAAAAAACCCCTTACTTTGTACTTTTTCCTTGGTCGGCGGTAGGTTAAACTCTTGTATAATGGTTAAATTATTTTTATTTAATTATAAAAGAATCATATACATTAATATGATATCATATATGATCTTTTAACATTTATTTGATAATAATATCTTAGTATTATCGTCATTTCGGGTGTTAACTTACTCGTTTTCCTTTATATTCATTGTTACGTAAGCTGTGTTTGTTATGGATAGGTTGTATCAGATTCATATACAGAAATATATCAACTCCTTAAAAATTATATTTAAATCATCAAATTATAATTAAACATGAATTGATATGATGGAGAATGAATCTCATCGCTTTCGTGGAGACGGTAGTCCATACGTACAAACGAGCGACAATATCGTTATTTTGATGTTAAAATAATATAAAATTGGATGTTATATCATATAGAAAGAATAATTATCCTGTTATATTTATTATTTACATGAATTACACATCATTATTATACCCATCCAAATAATAATTTATTGAATGACAATTACACCACGACGTGGAGACGGTAAGCCGTACGTACACACATATGGTGACATGTCATTCAAAGGTTGGATAGAATACTGAATATGGTTGTACCATATTTATAATAATATTATATTATATATTATATATTGTATTCATTATTTTAGAATGGTAATAACAAAGAAAGAAGAAGTTTAAGAACAAAATAATTTGAAAAAGGGTGGTAAAAACCTTACATCTTCTTCGGGTTCTTCCTTTTGATTTGATCAAAAGTGCTCCATAGGTTGGATTTATGATCAAACTAAGGCTTCTAGGTTGTAGTGAGGGAAGTTTAGAGAGTATTTGGGTAGGGTTTGGACGAACTAAAAGACTTTGAAGGTGTTATGTAATGATAAGGGGGAGTTCCCTTTTATAAGAGGGGTGAGGGGCAGCTTTGGAAAAGCTAGAAATATTATTTTATAATAAATTTATATTCAGTTTCTAATGGCTCCTAAGTGGATTATTTAAAATTTAAGGTGGGTATTGGTATAAAACCACTAAACCAATAGAATTTATACATGTTTGGTTATTATATTAACCTTATCTTTAAGTATTAACTCTTAGTTAATTAGTTTCACTTTTGCAATGTCTCTTTGTATTTTTATATTATATGGATAATAAACATACTATATACATACAAGAAACCCCCAAGTGGTCCATTAATGACACACCTATAATTATATAAGTCTCTTGGCCGAACCTTTGATTTTTAGAAACTTAATATCATTTAATAATATATTATTTGTTTTAAAAACTCTTTTATGTCAATTTGACACTATTCAATAATTGATTTTTTTGAAACTCATAAAAGAATTATTACTTCGAAAAAAGTCAATTAAATCCATCCTAAGATGTCATATTAACCTATAAAATTATTTTAATTCAATAAAAGGCTCCAATTATATTTTTTGGTTATTTATAATATCAATTAGTTTAATTTTTCACTATTATGGTAATTACTACATCATCCTTGTGTCATAAATAAATTAAATTATTTAATGTCTAAAAATTATAAATAAAATATCATTATGTAGGAAATATTTTCAGCTTTATAATTAATATTTATAATCGAATTTATCATATGTGTATCCTTATATTAAAAATGTTTTAGTAAATAAACTTTGATTTCAACTCTTTCAACTCTTCTTTGAATTAAATAACAATAAATGTCCTAATCTAATCCAGGTGGACCTAAATGATAATATTTTATTCCTAAGGTTTTTTGTGGTCGAGATACACTTGTCCAATAGAATTGTGACATGCGTTAGGGTAATATTAATATCATATTTACCCTTAATTACCCTATTTACTTTTAACCGTGGTAAATAAAAGTAAAAAGTTACTATTCACCAAAAATAATTTTCATCTCAATGAACCAAATTTTACTCCTTGATATTAACCATGTATCTCGGATTTTCGAAATTCTACTCACAGAAGTGGTAAAATTATGTTTTATGAAAAATTTAGTTTTTTAACTACCACTTAGTGGTTTCACTATTCATCAATAAATGAATGTTTCCAGTTAAATACGAAAAATTTGGCCTAAGATATATTTGATAATATTAATTCAAAAATGATTTCTATTTTAACATATTCAAAACAAATAAGTTACATTAATTAATTTAAAAATTAATTCCCGTTGTCAAAACAAATAGCGTGTTTTTAAGAGATAATAACTACTAAAAGATTGACACTTGTTTATGTCTGATTTAAATGTAAAATATCATTCAATGACAAACATTGTATTAAATGTTAAAAATATATTCTATGTATACTTTAAAACCACTAAAATTAATAATTTATCACTATTAATTATTTCTAATAAAAAAGTTGTTTTTAATTAAAATTTAGTAATTTTTAGTATTCATCAAAATATGAACGTTTTCCAAAAAGTACCAAAATTTCACCCTAAGATAATTTTGATTTTACAAATCCAAAACTGAAGTCCATTTCGAAAGATAAAATTTATAAAATTTCAAAAAGTAGGTATTACTATTCATAACGGTTAGTTTGATTAGTTGTGGTGTGTTAGAATCTCGAAGTTGCGTACAATGCACGCCATTGCATTATTCAAAGAGAACCGTACTGTGGATGGTTGGGGTGTTACATTATTTTTATGTGGGACAAAAAAATTTAGGGAAAAAAATTATTAAGTGGGGAGGATATAATGGATTAAATATTCATTTAATTATTAAATAAAGAACCCATGTTTCATAATGACAATTTTATTATGTTTTACGATAAAATTATATATAAATACTATTAAATATCATTTCACATCATGCAATAATATTAATGATAACAGATAGTAATATGACAAGGAAATAGACATATATACATAATGGTAAACTCTATTGCCTTTAATTCCACCATGATGATCACCCCTACTATTAAAATAGTAAAAATAAATAGAATCATTGGGAATATGATTGAAAATATCAAGGGAAGTTTAGAAACATTTTAAGTGAATTATTTAATAATTATGTATGATAATGGTGGATTGAATATATTGTGTTATGGGTAATGATACAATTAGGATATAATCATTGGTCATTGTGGCCAATGATTATTATGATCATTTATAATAATGTTATTGTTTTAATTAATATATATATATATATATTGAGAAAGGAAAAGATATAGTTGATGTAGAATTAGAAAATGATGGCCTAAACTATTAAGATAATACTTTTTCAATCATGATTATAAAATATTTAAAGGTAGGTATTATCAATGGGGTTCATAGTTGATCAATCTCAAGGTGAGCATTAATAAGTGAGGCTTGAGTGAAATCTCCTATGTATGAAATTCAAGTTAGTGGATATAAAGACCATATCAATGTTAGTTGAACCTCCCCAAGAAATTACTACAATCTCATGCCTTTCCCTTAGGTATTATGTTGGGGTGAAAAGGGGTCATTTATATTGACCTCATATAGTATTAAGGTGTGATTTTATTTACAAATAAAATTGTGGTTACCCTGACCCTTTATTTTTATTCAACATATCACCCTTATATAAAATATAAAATTCACATTATTAGTGGATGAATACAAAAAACCATGATTTTATTTTTTTAAATATATTAGTATAATTTTCATTAAAGTACAATTTTGTGATAAAAATTAAAATTTGAAATAAAATATGATATTCATATAAAATATGTAAACAAAAATATTTATTCCCCATATTTTTATTAGTTAGAAAATAACTCATGTTATAAAAATCATTATTTTTTAAAAAAGAAATATTTTATTTTAAAATTAAATTTCAAATACATAGAAAATTATTTTCAGAAATAGGATATCATTTATAAAATAAGCATGATCAAATTATCAAATAATGAATTTTTCATATTTTTTTAGAAATGCGAATTTTTAGGTAAAAAGTGAAATATGTTATAAATATATGATGAGTGATATGCCATCATAATGACAAAAAATTTATTTAATAAATATTGTAAATTATTTATTAGACAAAAACATATTTTATCATTAATATATTTTGTTTCAAATTAATAAGATTGACTTTCAAAACCTATAATGAATCATCCAATACCAAAATTATATTTTAAAGTTTTAAAAATAATTTTCTAGGAATAAGAATTTCTTCCACCTAAAAATATATTATTTTAAAGATATTGTCTAATAAAATATTAAAATATTAAAAACCACCTCACCTTGAAAAAACATTCGGCTAAAATGATGGTATGGACAATGATTTTTCATTTTTTTATAACTTATTGTTCAAAACTTATGTTTATAAATTAATAAAAAAATTATCTTTTTTACTATAAATTCCCAATAATTATATAATCTTCAATCCCAAGCCATTATTAATGAATTTCATCTCATATTTACTCTTTATAGCCATTAAAAAGGGTTCTTAAGGTTCCACAGTGCTCTACTTGATCTTTAGGAATCCACTTTGCAAGTAAGGGTTTCTCTTCCTCTATCCTTTTATTCATTTACTTCATTTGATATAATAATTTTTATTTTCAATAAATTATGACATCATTTTTTCATCATTATTTTTTACTATCCAATTGATACCCTATTAATCAGATACTACATTTCTCCCTTATTAATCCTATTCCATAAACCATTATGTATTCC
This sequence comes from Viscum album, assembly GCA_963277665.1. Classification (NCBI taxonomy): domain Eukaryota; kingdom Viridiplantae; phylum Streptophyta; class Magnoliopsida; order Santalales; family Viscaceae; genus Viscum; species Viscum album. Next base: position 1,578,615,925 of record OY728150.1, on the reverse strand, counting down.
CGTTATGTTTCCATAATCATTCCTTGATATTTGAGGCCATACTATTATATTTTAAATACACAACACTACTTTTATTAAAGGGTATTCATATATATATATATATTAGTATACTCTTTTTATTGGGTAATTCAATATATATTACACACATTCTCTACTCTTGGGTTAAAATGATAAAAAAAAGTTTTTATGGTATATGATATATGCGACACACATAAATTAAGACATATGAAAGATGCATCCTGATAACACTCTAATTAATTGGGTAAATAATTAATCTTTATATATTACATGTTCTTGATACCTTATCATCATAAATAGATAAATTTTTATCTTAACCTACTGAAAAAAATGTTAATATGTTTTGTGATACCTTTGTGATGAACCTCATAGCCACATATCCATGTTATAAGACATGTACTTATGATCATGATCTTATATTATGTCTCATGTATTTATGATTATGTTATATTTTTATGAAACATGTTTTATACATGATGATCACTCACATTTTATTTCCTTTTTATATTGTTTACTAAACTTTATAGTCACCCTTTTATATTAATTTATATCCCCAAGAAATCACATACAGTTAGGTTACCTAAGATTGAATAATAAAAGAGTTTTTTAATAGGATTTAATTAAAAATTATATGTATATTTTCTTTATAAACTCCATGTATTTTTTTACCTATTTTTCAAGACACTAAACCTCTAAATATCTTGGGAAATTTTAATATAATGTTTTGTTAATGAAATGTGTTAAAAACATTATATAGAATCTGGGTTACTACACCATCAACCAATTGTTTGGCCAACATGGATCCATAAAAGGGGTAAGGGAAGAAATAAAAGAGGAATAAGATAAAATTATACCTAACCTTGAAAAATAGACTTCAAATTGTAGAGTAAGAGATCAAAATATGAAAGTGGTAAAGGGGAAATCACCTAAGTATCTACATCTTGATAAGACAAGAAAATGAGGGTAAAATGAATCCCAATAGATATTTGATTTTATGAGTAAAAATGGGTAATTTTACCAAATAAAAAATCTTTGAAAGATGCACAGTATTGACAAAGAATTTACCAAACGGTGCACCAACTGTGTGAAACCCGCTAAATCACTTAGGAATTTTTCTATAGTTTTGTCACGTAGTTTTTGAACCATACATAGATTTTCTAAAATACATTGGGAAAAGTTCCCATATATAAAGGTACCTCACATGGTTTCACATGTGTATGTAAAATTATGTCATGTAGTTTTTCCTAGCAGTGTAAAACCTGTGTAATATTCATTCAACTAAAAATATCGTTCATAAAGGTAACCTACCTGATCACCAAAACTTTTTCACCTACCATGCACTATCTAGGAAGGTTCTATTTTTACATAAAATTATTTGTATGGTTACTACTTCATACTTATGGATTTCTATACATTTTACACAATTGTGTGTTAACCGTGCAGTAGTGAAAAACTCTTAAAATTTGGAAATATTTAAACTATGACTCTAATAAACCTAAAAAATAAATAATAAAACAAAATAACCCAGAAAACTTATATTGGGGTGTGACATTTTGTATCCGTGGTTTTAAACAAATCAAACGACACTCGGGATAAATTATCTTCTCTTCCTTGATATGATAGTTACTCATAATAAAAAGGAAGGATAAGATGTAGATATTATAGCAGGGAGAATATATAAGAGGAAGACCATATAAAAACATATTAATGGTAGTATACTATATATATATCCCTCAAGGATACTCCTTAATTGATCATGTATTAACTCATATGTTATGAGTTATATGGTAACAAATCTTTTGTAATCCCCATCTAATATATTTATTATTTGATGATTTGTCCTTGTGAACTCCAATCTTGGAGATTACCATGTGAAAAATTCATGAGATGTCTTAGTGCTAATGATCCCATAATGCCTAGAAGTTAGAAACCATATGTGTCCCATCAAATTTATGTATAAAGACTATATGATATATTATTTTTAATGACTCATGTCATTATAGGTTGTGGAATTTAGAGAGAATTTGAATTTTGGTTATTTAATACTTGTAATTTAAAATGTTAATTTACCTTATAAATTAATCTAATAAGGATATTCTAATGGTTCTATTAATATTAGGTTGTGATTTTTATCATTGGGATAAAATTTGGTGATGTTATATGTTGGGAGTATTATTCAAGATATTTAATATTTATTAAATAAATATTATTTATTTTCATGTGTGTGAATGAAAATATATCTTTAAAAACAGTGGATAGTAATTATGACATCACAATTGAGTTTTTAATGGGATGTTGTACCCAAGTGAAGTTTAAACATTATTCAGATTTTGGGTCTCTAATTGGGGTTTTAAAGTGGTTTCCTTTTTATCACCCCCTAATTTCTTATCTCACATGCATGTAGGGAGGGGATAACACCCTATCAAACCCAAGATAGGTGTGGAGGGAGAGGAAGATGTACACTAAGGTTTTTCTAAGGAGATGATTATGGATGTTTCAAGATGTTGTTCCATGGAGAGCGGATTGTCGGCATAGAAGCTTGAAGCTTTGGTGATTCCTCCATGAGGGAGTCTACGATTTCAATTTTTTACATTATCGCTATTTAAATTTTATTTTAAATTTTATTGATGAATTTTGAACTATTGAGGATGTCATAAGGCCCGTAGAGAGAATATTTGTAGTTAAATAAGGATTTTAGGCGATCTGTAGGGGTTTTTTCTTGAAAACCCAATCACATAACATATAGATTAAAAACATACATCATATAGTTTTTTACTATGATTAATGTGGAAGATGATGTTTACACGATGTGGTTTCCATATGGACGCATCAAATATGACCATCGTTACATGACCCAATATGTGGTCGAGTACATTGTTAGTCACTTTGTGTGAGGTACCTCGTGTGTGATTGTACATGACCATGTACCCAGTATGAGGTACCTAGCCGGTAATGGAATATGGATAGCAACCACTTGTGAGTAAAATTTCATGTAATATAACATTCCATGGGGGTTCATAACATGGCCTGATACAAGGTACATGACTCGATACCCAATGTGTCGTACACATAGTGAGTTCCATGTAACACACTGTGTATTTGGGAAACATGTCAGGATGAGAATAGCTACATGCCCAGAGTGTTTAATTGGCTGTACATGTATTATATACCAAAGTACAAACCATTATCTTTACCCATATAGAACTTTTGATGTTTTCTTTCCCAAGATCTAAAATTTGAAAAGTGAGAATTCCATTCTGAGTATCATTTCATATTTATTGCAATGGTGGGGTGATCATTACAATTAGTGGCCTTTGGTGAGATGATTTGAGGTTTGAAAATATACAATGAGAGGATTTCCTCTATATTAAGGAATTATTACCCTCCTAGGGTAGGCATGGTATTAGACCCAAGTGAGGGACACGTGTATTATTTGATGACATGGAATGATATTTCCATGGTCCTTAGTGTGGTGCAGCTCAGAAGGTCTATATTGAGTGGGAATAAGTTTGTATGTGGGTTTCTTAGGTGTATTAGGATTGGAATGTAAAATATTATGTTATATATAGCTTATGGACTAAGAGAACACCCTGGGGTGATAATTATGTCTTCGTGTCAATGAGTAGAGATTAGTATGGGTATAAAAGAACCTAGTGGGTGATCATGTGTGAAATATGTGAATGTTGATTGGTCTAGACTGATCTGATTTTGTGACTAGAATGGTCTTGATGGGATCAAACTATGATTTGGGTTGGATGTGGATACATGCCTCGAGCTGCGATATAGTTCTCAGGTGACTGGTCTTCGTTGTATGCTTGAGGGACCAACCAAGGACATGTGGGTCAGGTTTGGGAATGTATCCAAAACGTGTAGTATGATACCAGGTTGTTGGGTAATATGATCCCCCTGGGTGTGTGTGTGTTTTTTCATGTGTGTGTGAATGTGTGTGTGTGCATGTTGTCATGTGCATGTGCATGTGTTTGATGGTGTTCTTGTATGAATGTATGAGTGGTTTCATGTGTGCATGTGTGTGTGTGTGTGTTCATGCATGGGTGTGGTTGTGTATCTGTGTGTTATAGGATTCAAACATCAGGGAATGATATGTTTCTTGGGTGATGGAGGCATAGGAATGAAACATCCAAGGTGTGTTATATATATATATATATAAGTATTTAGGCGTTGGGGGTGGCATGTGAGCCTCGGGTAATAGAGGTTGGGTATCTATTCCAGGTAGGAAAAGTGACCACGAGGTGTATGCTTATATAGTTTTAGGGGATGGATATGGATCCCCCTGGGTAGGATTATCATGTTTCTTGGGTTGGATGTGGGTCCTCTTAGGAAGCATCATCTTGTTCCTGGGTGAGACGCCCCTTCGGGTGTATGCTACAAGAGGTTCTAGATGAGAAATGGCCTACAATATATTTTGGTTCTGGTTAAGGGATGTGATGCACCCAAAAAAATTGTTTATTCCTTTGGACATTAATCAGATTATATATTTATTTTCCCAAACTACGCTCAGCTAAAAAGGTATAGTAAGTGGTTGTCCTGGGTTGAAACCACAGAGACAGTCTGTTAGAAAATCAACCAAATAGTGAAAAACATTTGGTAGATTATTCATGTTTACTATATTTATTATGAATTTACTAAAACTAAGTATCTTGGGTATTATAACAGATTAAAGGATGGCTTCATGGTCAATTTTAGGGTTATGGTAAATGGGAATCTTAAATCTAACTTGAGATAGATATATAGTGTCAGCAACTATCCTAGATACCCTAGTACCCTAATAACCAATCTAATACTTACATAGCCCAAAGTAAATTCTTGATCCCCATTATCATCTCCCTAAATCCAGTTCTCTTTCATGTGGCCCAAAAGGGTTGTTTATGTGACCTCAAGTGCGCCTCCCCGTATGCCAGAGGCTATCGACTAGTAGCAGGGGAGTGAAATGTATAATGGGAAGACTATACCCCCTGGTAAGAAGTGTCATCATGGTATAAATAAGGCATATAAATGGAAGAAATCAAATTATAAACATAGTGGAGACTAATAATAATATACAAGTGAATAATCATATAAATAATAAAGGAATAATTTTTTTATGTGCTGGAATGTGAATGAATTTCATTTTAGAAACAATACATGTAAAATACTTTAAGACTCAAATAAAATACCCAAAATTCCTCAGTCCTAATCCCAATTTTAGTCCCACTTCGAAACTCCAAACCATACAGCAAGCAACAATCAACGGAAATTTCAATTTCCCTTATCCAAACCTACATCCATGTAATATTCTTAGGTACCAAATGGTGTCCCAAATAGAGTGTGAGTATAACGGAATAAGTTGACATCACCATGTCTAAAATAACCATTATGATAATAATTTTATTAAATTAGGTGATGAATAGGTGAATTAATTAATAAAAAATTAATAAAATACAACAACAACATACTCTATCTCCATTTTAGAATATCTATAAGCATGTCTCACGACCATGCCAACCACAACAATATAAAAATAGTATAAAAACCATTATTCTTCATCATGATAGAATATATCAGATCATGTATTATAACCATGCCAACCACAACCATATATCCTTGGTATAGTCACAACAATTTAGGTCAAAGATCTATAATCGTTACGACCTTTAGGCCAAATCCTTATAAGCATTACAACGTAGGACTAGGATGATCCTACTCACTATAAGCATTAAAGTATGGGATTGGGCTGATCCAACTCAATATTAGTATTAAAATATTTATTTTTTCATGTTCCAAGGCCAATCAGGATATATAAGCCTTTTATAATGGATGAATATTCATGTCATATAGCATGGATATCACAAATATCAAATCATAAATCTCAATGGTTTATTATTAAAATTACCATTTGTGTTTCATAAACAACTTTCATTTATATCAGAATTGATTAATAGTATGAACAATAAGAAATAAACCACAACATAGGGATTTTATATCAAGAAATCCACTAAGGTCTAATATCATGTTAAAAATTATTTATTCCATTGTACAATTTTATTATATTTTTGGTTCGCTCACCCAATAGGTAGTTATAAGCCAAGTCAAAAGACAATTGAAACCAAAGGACTCTATGGAATAATCCCATTAATTATTTAATTGATTCGGGATAATGATATGTTAGCTCAATCACAACATTTTATATACTTTGAAGTTATCAAATCATAGGGTTATGATTTAGACCCCCTGCCATTAACTGACGAACCAAAAATACTTCCAACAGAAAATTTCCAAGTGGAAGAAGGTGTAGATGATTGTAAAGTGATTCCTAGATAAAAAATTGATCAATATCAAAACCAAAAATTCTCATAGTCAAAGTATTTCAATACAACAGTTAGAGAACAAATAGAGAGAATAGAAAACCTAACCAAAATTACTTATCATGGATTGGTTGTGTTATTGAGACATCTAGAAGGTAGTTTGGAACTCCAAAATTTCTTGTAATATTCCCTAGAGTAGAGAGTAGAATACATCAGTGAGATGAAATGAAAAATAAACCACATATAATAATTTAAAACAACAAGATAGGAAATTACATGGTGTGTAATTCAATTACACATCATGTAATTATTTTTAATTCAATATTATAAAAAACTCATCACCTCGGATTATTTGATTAGAATCACCCGAATCTTATATGATGTGTAATTAATTTACCCAGTATGTAACTATTATGCAGATGTTGTAATTCATTTACCCAGTATGTAACTATTATGCAGATTGTGTTTCCGAACATTTTCCTTATAAACTGACCAAAACCCCTTTAAATATTCTCAAATTACTGAGAACCCATGGTAATCCATGACCCATTTCTACTCAAACTCCATTTATTCAAATAAGCATACATTCAATATCATTAAGTCATTTTCTCCAACAAAGGCACTCCATGTGGATCCACTAAAATTTTTCTCATGTTTTTACACAACCTACGACTGCACTTTTTCAAATGATAGAAATTAAGGATGGGATCATAGAAACTCCCCATAATATAACAGATCATCCCTGAGATGCTATAAAATTCATTATGAGGTCTCAATGAAGAATTCTGGACATTGTGTTTGCATATCATACTCCATCAGCCATTTCTCTTATTGATCTATCCTTTGATGCAACTACACTCAAACCAACTGTATAGTACTACCCTAAATATATTTCTCACTACAATACATAGTACATATCATATTCTTGTAAAAGGTACATCAGCACAAAGATCTACATTTTGTGTCTATTACATGAGAAGGGTTTGGATGATAGCTCTAAAGATGTGATACATGAAACACAATGTTTATGGGAATGTAGAGCAGTGGGAGGGATAAACAGTATGACATTGGACTAATCCTTTCCACAATCTCAAATGGCCCAAAAACCTTGGAACTATCATTTCCTATTTCTTGACATGGTCTTACCCCAATCTAGGTGACACCCAAAAATAAACATGATGTCAAACCTCAAATTTTAGAGTTCATCTCTAATGGTTGTAATATGGTTTATGTCAGGTCTATGTGGTCACCAATCGTTATCTCGTAAATTGAACCTACATAAATGTATCATCAGTAAGAATAGGACCAAAAATTTATAACTCACCTATATCTAACCACAAAAGATCTAAGCATACATTACTTCCATACAAATCCTCAAAAGGTGCCATTTGGATTTATTCCTAGAAGCTATTAGTATATGAGAACTCCTTGAGTGTCATATGTTACTCCCACAAACCCCAAAAATCTAAAACATAGGTTTATAACATATCTTATAGAACCTAAATAGTCTACATAGATTACCCATCGGTCTTAGGATAATAGGCTATGATCAAAAGAACCTACAATATTATATCCTTTTGAAGTCCCTTCCATAAAAAAAATGTAGAATGAGGATATCTGTCAGAAATGATACTCCTTGGAACACCGTGCAACTGAACTACCTCGATTATGTAATGATGGCATAGATAATCAACTATGAAGGTATCCTTAATAGTAAATAAGTGGAATACAATTTTTAGTTGATCCAAAATCACCCATACATAATAATTCTTATGAGTTTTCTATGGTAATCCTATCAAAAAATCAATTGTGACATAATCCCATTTCTACTCAGGGATGGGTAAAGGATAAAAAATCCTATCTGGCCTTTGATGCTCATATTTCAACTCCTAAAAAGTTATGTATATATCCATGAATCTTACCACCTCATTATTTATTCATGACCAACAGTACTATCTATAGAGATCATGATACATATTTGTTAAACTATGATGAACCGCACATATTGAATCATGAAACTCCCTCATCATCTCCTCACATAATCCCATGTAAACTGATACTCAGAAATAGAAAAGATATAATTTTTACTACCAAGAGATCATCTTGATGGTGTCTTCCCACTATATAATTTGTCTCTCAGAACCAAGCCCTCTATATCAGACAACTAATCTATCATAATATATTCTAGAAGAATGGGTATAACAGTTGTCGGGGTCAAAGTTACCAATCCCTGAGACTATTAAACATATAAATGCATGTTTTAAAATAGTTCTATTATATTCCACCCATCACAATAATTATATACTGACTTTATTGGCATAATTTAGCTCAAATAATCTTTAATTATGTTACCCGTGCTCGGTGTATAAGCCAATTTGAAATCAAATGACAATAGATACTTGACCCACCTCATCTACTAAAGGTTTCAATCTCACTAAGAAAAGATGTACCTGAGGATCATGTGGTCTGTGTATACCACAACCACTCACCAATGAGATAGTGTCTCTAACAGCTCAGGGAATCTACTGATACTACTAACTCCAAATCATGTGTAGGGTAATTCCTCTGATGTGGTCTTAGCTTCTTTAATCCATAAGTAGCCACTCGATCCTTCTATATGATATTGATCTGAGTCCAAATCTGGATGCATCACATTACATTTTATATGATTCACCTAGTATAGGTAAAGTGAGGATAGGTTCTGAGGTTGTCCTTCCCTTAAACTCCTAAAAAGCTGTCTTGCAAGTATCAAACCAACCAAACATCACCCCTTTCTTGGTTAGACCAGACATTGGTTCTTCTAAATGGTAGAAATCCTGAATAAAGTACCAATAATAATATGATAAACCCAAAACTCCCCAAATATCAAAGACATTCTTGATCTATTCTCAAGATACCATGGTTTTAACCTTCAATAGGTCAACTAATAGTCCTACTAATATGAACTAGCCCAATAAGTTCACATTATTAATCTAGAAACTCCATTCGGTTAGTTGGGCCTAAATTCGATGCTCCCTCAATGAACTCAAGGCAATGTCAAGATGCTTGGCATGATCGTCTACTGACTGGGAACACAAAAATATATCATCGAAAAAATCCCACCAAAAATTTATCTATAAAAGGATGAAATATTGTACTCATAAAGTCCATGAATATCACTACTCTGTTAGTCAACAAAAATAGAATCAATACAAATTCATAAAATCATTATCTAATCCTAAAAGTAGTCTGAGGTATGTCTGATGGTCTCACTCCCATCCAATGGTATCATGATCTCAAAACAATATTGAAGAAGAAATTAGCACCTATCAATTGATCAAAGAGTTATTTGATATGAGAAAGAGGATACTGGTTCTTGACTATCATCTAGTAAACCACTTATAATCCACACATAAGAACAATGACACATCATCCTTCTTGTATAATAGACTAGAGGACCCTAAGGAGGCGTATTAGGCCATACGAAGAATTTAAATTCCATATCTTCTAACTGAACATTCAACTCTTGACGCTCTATTGGTGTTATTCTGTAAGGCAGGTTAGAAACTGGCTCTACTCCTTACACCAACTCTATTATCAACATGATCTCTCACTCATGTTGTAATATGTATAACTCATTAGATACAACATCCTAAAAATGGTCTACAATATATAAAAAGAATCATGTTTCTATCCACAATAATCTCGGTCTAGATCAACTATCTGTTCCATGAGACAATCCAATCTTCCCTGAATTCTCCCTCTGTGACCAGAATAAAGATCCAACAAACCCTAGTGAAAAAAAGCTACCTCATTCCGGAGATAGAAAGGTAACTCTCCTCTTTTAATAGTCGATATGAGCCTGTTATAGAACTAAAAAGCCCATACAAAGAATCAAGTTTAATCCTATCATTTACATAAATAATGGTTCCTAAATAGAAATCGTATTCACTAATTTCTAGAGAATATTCCATGTAATGTTTGATATTATCTAATTGCACTTCCAATGGCATGTCGATGGTCAAAGAACTATCAATGATTTCTACAACCAATACCAAACCCTTCATAAAAAGAGAAGATAGAGAATAATATGATGCTCATATGGAAAAAAACACAAGCTAAGGTAGATGATAAAAGAATCATGCCTCTATTAGTAGATGATCATTCTTCCATGATATCTGAAGTATTCTTCATAATGTTCAGTTGACTTATCCTTCTTCCATGTGATCTAGTATGACTAACTTGAGCTATTTCCTCTATCTAAAACTACTTCTCAAGCATTGGGGTGCCACGTCCCATGCCATAGCCTACACATATAGTGGAACTATAGCTACCATCCAAGTGAAGGGTAGTTTATCCCCTTCCAAAGTCAGGTTCCTATCCTAATACCCTACCAAAGTTATGCGAGGGAAATTTCACACAGAACCTCTGAATATGGCCTAGTCTACCATAGATACAAAATTCATTATGGGTTAAGGACACTATGGGTGCTTGTGGACAAACTGTTCTCACTTATATCACTTCATTAGGACACTATCCTAAGATTGTTTTCCACCACCCTCACTAATCTTCCCACTAATACCTTGGTAGAAACTACAATAGAGAAAATTATTTCTACTTGAAGAATATCTTCTAATTTTCCCTGTTGAAATATCTTAGCCACTTCTTGGGGACTCTCTTAGATTTCCTTCAATAATGAGTGTCTGGTTCATCACATCCTTAATGTTGGTCAAGAAATAATTGTTAACCTATGACCTGATATCATAGTGAATAATATCCTTAAAAATGTATCATTCAATATATCTCATTACCTGACAATGAGGGTGTAAGGTGTTATAGGTCAGTGAAACATCTAGCATAGTCTAGCACTGACATTCCCTCCTATTTCAGATGCATGAACTCAAAATATTTTTCATCTCTCAGTTTCTTAGGATAGAAATGGATTAGGAACTTCATCTCATTGTACTTATAAGATAGCTCATCCTATTTCCCAGCTTCCTCCAAAATATCCCCATAATTCTTGGAATGTCTACCAAGCATATATGGATCACGATTTACAATCCAATTTATGGGTGTCTCGATATTATTTTAGATCATATGGACTGACTCAATCTAGAACTCAGCTGTCTCGGGTACTCATTCCCTTGTAAATATAAGTGAATGTTGTAGTTGAAACTCTCTTTTCAGGTTAGACATCTAAGGAATGGTAAAAATATTCTCCCTTTCCATGGATCATATGAACCTCAAAAATTTGTCGTAAAGATGAACAAATGTCTGATCATCAAAAACTATATGAATATTTGATTCACCTATGTTAGTAGCATGATAATTTCCACTCTCCTAACTCTCAATTCAATGATTATAAGGATGAATTTTCTCTATAAGTAAAATGGATAGCTTAGATCATTGGACAGGAACAAGTACAACCTCAACAGGAGACTACCAACAATGATCCACTGACTCTTGGTCTCTCTAAACATGTCTTACAAGTGTTTTAGCATGACATGTAAATTAATTTCATTTATTAAGTATAAAATATGTCTCATATCATAGTATATAGTGTTAATAAATCATATTCATATATATATATTAATATCATTAACAATACATGACCATATATATCCATATGTGCCTATTATGATGCATACAAACTCATATCATTCCATACCATGCCAGAAGTACAAACCTCAATAATCGACAACATCATAGAACAATAACCACGCATAATATGTTAATAAAACAAGGTAAAATAACATCAACTGTAACAATAACACAATAGATACAACAATCCTACCCTCGGGTACTCGGATATTCCTCCATACATGGGATAACTACTCCCAAGTACATGCTTGTTACCAAGTCCTGACACATCCTAGCCTTTTTTATACCTTTTACCACAAAAAAATAGGCCTTTAATAGTTATAAAAATGGTCTTTATCAATGCTAGAGAAGTGAGGACTACTGGAGAATAATTAAAAGACCAAGGCTTTTATCATCACTATAAAAGCACAAATAAAGCGCCCCATTTTTCAACGCTTTTATTTAGCACTGATAAAGGATCCCTCTATCAGTTCTTATAAAGGATATGATAAAATATAACTTTTCCATTGATATTATAAGCTCTAATAGAGGGACCCTTTATCAGCCCATTATTAGAACTAATAAAGGGGCACACTATAGTGTGTTGTAACAACACACTACAACACCAGAAATAGCATTAGAAGGCCTCAAAATCAAGTACCAGAACAAAATTTAAATGAAGTAAAATCTATAACACAAATCCATGAAAAAAACACTATATTATATAAATTTCAAACATTAGTTTATACAATTACATTAGTAAGTAAAAATTATTACATACATTTAAAAACATCATTGTTACTTTGTCTCTTACCCCAAACCCAGACTCATGCTATTTCCAAACAAACCACAAATTTTCAGGTAAAATAAATCACTTGTATAAGAAAAAAATTATTATGTTAGTAATTATATAAATAAATAAGTTAAACATAAAGTTTTAATATTATACTAAACATAGGGTCATACTAGGAACATTGTGTATAGGATTGAGTTGTGGTTGATTCTTGCAGGTCACACCATTTCTTATTCATCTTCAAGTATTATATTTATGAAAATTTAGAAAAATAATTATAAGATAAAAATTATTAATAAATTAATTAAGTAATACAAAATAAAATGATTTAAAAAAAATCTAGGCTCATTTGCTCCATTTTGGTGATACGATACGCGTTTTAAACTAAAATGACACAAATTAAATAAAATGATGAACATAGAATCATATAGGTCACACCATGAATCGAATTGAGGCGTGATTGATTCCTAAACATCTCAAATGACTTATGGATCATTTTCCTAATGTATAAAAATAATATGAATGATTTTTCTCAGTTTTGAGAATTTCGCTTGACTTTTTTACTAAAATGTCATTTCAAACTGAAAACACACACTTTCAGCTAGACATGTCAGATCATGTGATTGTTTAATGTGAGACTGATTTCTACACATAAAAAATTAATTATGAATAATTTTGTCAAATTATCATGGAAATTTGAGTGATGTTTCTTGTTTTTTAGTGAGTGACACTTTTTAAACTAAAATGTCAACTTTCGACTAATAACAGACACTTTGAGTCACACTGAGCACATCATTTATCAGATTGAGATGAGGCTACTTCATACATGTCAAAATTGAATTATAGATCATTTTTATAAATTAAATAAATAATATGAATGTTTTTTTATTAGTTTTGAGCATGTTAGTTTTCTTTTTTACTAAAATAAATGTCAATTTTAAATAAAAATATTCTATTGGATTCATATCAGTCACACCATGAATCAGATTGAGATTAAGATGATTCTTAGACTTCTTAAAATTACTTATGGATTGTTTTCCTAATGTATCAAAACAATCTTAATGTGTTTTCTCAGTTTTTTGTATGTAACTTGTCTTTTTAACTAAAATTTCATTTAGAACTAGAAACACACACTTTGAGTCATACATTTAGAATTGTGGGTCAGTTTGACATGAGACTGATTCCTACATGTCAAAAATGACTTATGATTCATTTTCAAAAATTATCATTACAATATGAGTATGTTTTATTAGATTTTAGTGAGTGACACTTTTTGAAATAAAATGTCCATTTTAAAGTGATAATGGACACTTTGAGTCATACTGGTTACATTAGGTATCAGATTGATTTTTGGATGTTTCCTACACATCACAATAGACTTATAAATCATTTTTATAAATTAAAAATACAATTTGAATGTTTTTTGTTTGTTTTGAGAATGTCAGTTGTGTTTTTTACTGAAATTAATGTTAATTTTGAATAAATAATGGCACTCTGAGTCATACCAGTCATGCCTATGGATAATTACTACACATCCCAAATAAATTATATTTCATTTTCAAAATGTATCAAAAAAATAAAAATTTGTTTTCTTGGTTTTGAGTACATTTCTTATCTTTTTTAAGAAAAATTCATTTTATACTGGAAACACATACTTCGAGTCATACTGGTCAAATCATGTTTTGTTTTGACATGAGATTGATTCTTAAAAGTTTCAATTGAATTATGAATCATTTTACTAAATTATCAACACAATATGATCACATTTGTTTGGTTTTCAATGAGTGATACTTTTTGAACTAAAATGTCAATTTTGAAGGAATAACGAACACTTTGAGTCGTACCGGGTGAATCATATTTTAGATTGAGGTGATTTTAATTCCTGAATGTAAAAAATTACTTATGAATAATTTCCCTAAAATATTAAAACAATATGAATATTCTTTCCCAATTTTTTGTTTGACAACTATTTTTTTTACAAAAAATATTTCCCATTTTAAATAAAAATGATGTACTTGGAGTTATATTGATTACACCATGCGTCTGATTGAGGTATATCTAATTCCTAAATGTCTCAAATGAATTATGAATCATTTTACTAAAGTATTAATACAATCCAAATGAATTTTCTCATTTTTGAGTATGTCACTTGTCTTTTTTACTAAAATGTCATTTTAAACTATAATCACCCTCATTGAGTTTTACCGGTCACATCATGTATTGGTTTGATATGATATTAATTCCTATATGTCAAAATGGACTTATTTATCATTTTCCATAATTATCTGAACAATCTGAGAAAGTTTAATTTCTTTTTAAATAGTGACACTTTTTGAACTAAAATGTCAATTTTAAACTGATAACAAACACTTTGAGTCATACCAAAAACATCATGTATCTAACTGAGGTGAGGATGATTCCTACTCATCAAAAAAACTTATGGATCATTTTAAAAATATATAAAAACAATATTAATTTGTTTTATTAATTTCATGTTTTTAAATTGTCAATTTAACTATAATTAATGTCAATATTAAATAAAAAGGTAAATTTGTGTCATAGCAGTCACACCATGCATCGAATTGAGGTTCAGATGATTCATACATGTCCCAGCTGAATTATCGATTTTTTTTCTAAATTACAACAAAAAAATATGAATTTTTTTTCTTTGTATTGGGTACGTCATATGTATTTTTTAAAAAAAATGTCATTTCAAACTAGAAACACACACTTTTAGTCATACCAGTAATATTTGGTGTCATTTTGACGTGAGACTGATTCTTACATGAAAAAAATGATGTAGTAATCATTTTACTAAATTATCAAGGAAGTCCAAGTGTGTTTTCTCAGTTTTTCATGAGTGACACTATTTTACCTAAAATGTCAATTTTAAACTGATAACAGACACATACTAGGAACATAATGTATCGAATTAAGGTGTCGATGATTTATATATATCACAAATAAATTATGGGACATTTTTAAAAAAGTCCCAAAAAAATACAAATTTGTTTTTTCATTTTTGAGTATGTCAGTTTTATTTTTAACTAAAATTATTATCAATTTTAAATAAAAAGATTCATTGTGAGTCATATCAGTCACACTATGTGTTAGATTGTGGTGTGTTTTATTCCTACACATCCCAAAGTATTAATAAAATCTAAACTACCAATGTTACCAAACATTCCATTTCATTTCTTTGTTGAACTACCAAAACTGCATATTGAGTCGATGTTCTTAGCTAAAAATAGTTTCTTTGTTTAAGAACATCAACTCAATATACAGTTGTGGTAGTTCTACAATGAATAGAAATGTAAAGTATAATAGAATTGGTATAATGTATTATGTTGTCTTCTTTTTTTATTATTTAATATATCTTAAATAAAAATATTACTACACAAAAGATCTGTGAAAAAAATAAAATATATATTAGATAAAAAAGATAAGGAAATTAACTAAAAAATAGTAGATAAAATTATGAAAATATTAATTAAATAAGTAGTATGAATTAACCTTTTCATGATGAATTTATACATTCTTAACCCATTTCCTAGTTGTAATTATTTCAGTTATAGCCCCAAATTTCAATATCTCGTGAGCATGACCAGCTTTGAACAAATCCCCCCAACTCAAAAAAAAATCCACCTATATAAGAAAAAATATTATGTGAGTAATACTAAAAAGAAAAAAAATTAATCATAAATATGAAAAGATACATTATTTCTATGAGAAATGATTTTACTTCAAATTCATCCAGATTATATCTGTGATTGAGAAGAGGCAACACTATTTCTATTCCTCTAAAGGAAGTAGAGGTAACATAAAGGAATGTGATAAATGTAAATACTGATTGGGTGAAACTATTTTGAAGTAGAAGAAGTATGTGGAAGTTTTGGTGTAAAAAGGCATGAAATATTGAAAAAAATTTAAAATAAAAGAAATATTCAGTGAATAATGAAAATTAAATCAATATTTCATTCAATAATATTTTGGTAAAATAGAGAAAATATATCGTAAAATTACATTTACATCATACCAGAGGGTTTCATTATTTATATTTTATTTTTTGTAGGTTTGGTAACATCATTATTTTCATAATACATTTTCTATATGAGTATTCAAACATTTAATTTAGAATATGTTAATATAGTATAGAATAAGAAATATAATGAGGAAACTATAGTATATTAAAAAACATTGTTACCCTCTCATTGAACTCTCTTTATTTTTTTTAAAGGTTTTACGAATTGGGAACCTATGTTAAGAATAAAAATACCCTCTTTATTGTCCCCTATAACATATAATACATTGTCTATATTAGGAACTCCATGAACTGATTGTGATCTACCAATGAAATGGTCATCCTTGATTTAATTTTCATCTAACATAGTAGTTGTTTTAGTATCTTAAAGGACAATAAAACAATTTTTAATTGCTAGATCTGATACATAAAATACTTACACTGTGTATGATTCAATTATTAACAGCTCGCCTCTTTCCCCTTCTACACTGAAATTCAACTTCATAAATCCTAATTCATCAAATTTCACTGCACTGTTTATCTCATCCAATTTTCCATGGAAAATCGTCACTTGAAATGATTTATAATATAATTATTATAATTTTTCAATAATTCCAAAATATTTCATATTTACATAAATTGGATTTATATCCATAGAACTAGATATGTGTATCACTTCTACCACAAGTTTAACTCCACCATTTTTCATTTTACTGTATCAATAATGTTATTTTGTATAGAACATATAACCATTGATTAAAAAATCTGTGTATGATATAACATTTTAATTAGTTCCTCTAAATATCCATCAATGTTGTTAGGAAAAAAATTTATATTTTCATATAAATCCTTATAAAATTGATCTCATAACCATCCTATAAACTTTTTATTATGTGTATTTTATATTCATCCTTCAATCCATTATGTATTAAAATCTATAAGAATTTATTTTGGGGCTTCAACATTTGGATCAGCACCTTCACTATTATGTAAAATGTGAAGGTGTTATTACTCTCTATTTGGGAAGCTAATTGAAAAAACTTATCTTCTAGAAATCCCTTCACCCATAAGGCTTCCATGGTAATGAGACTTTGGGAGACTATTGTTTTCAATATTTTATAGGTAATCATTAAATAATTCAATAACTTATTCAAAAATATTTCATTTTGTAAGACAACCTTTTGGATGACTTTGATTCTTGACTTTCCCTTTCAAAATCATCATATACTATTCAATGGGGTACATCCATCTATAATGGAAATGACAACATAATTGAACCTCTCTAACAAAGTGAACCGTCGGGTGAACCATTGTATAAAATAATAATGGTAGGAAGAACATCTCTAAGTCACCTAATATGACTATAACCGCCTTATTCATGATTGGAAACGACATCGGTTCTATAACATTACTGCATATATCTTTTAAAAAGAAGAAGAGTCAGGTTAATGTTTATTTTACATCTTTAGGAATAATGTAATGGAAATAATCATGTATAAAAACATTACAATCATGTGATTTTAGATTAGGTAACTACAAATTATTCGTTAACACAACATTCTTGATATTTGATGAATACCCCTCTAGAACGTTTACACAATTAATGAAAAGTAAAAATTATAAATTTTCTTATCTAGATGGAGTTTAAGATATTTGAGGAAGAAACGTATACCCTTTACACCTCACCAGTGACAACTCTTCCCTTATCCCCATGTCAATCATTTCTAACCTAGCATTTATTCCATATTTTTTTTCCTAGGAAAATTTAGTAATGTGCCAATAACACTATCTAATAAAATTTTTCAACATTTATGACATCATGAAAATATTTGACGTACAAACAATTACAATATGGTAATTCAATGAAAATTGATCTCTTCTTCTAACCAAATTTCCTATGGTTTTTAAAAAAATGTTTACAATAAATATTTTCAATATATTTTACTTTATCAAACATTTGATCACCAATTAATGAAGATGATTTTGATTGTTGTTTGATATTCCCATCGAATGTTGCCATCTAGGATTGGTATTTATATCATCGAGGTAATAAATTCTAATTTTCAAAAAAATTAGTCTTTGCAGAATTATTGAACTGAACTGAGTGTGTGTATTATTCATAAATTGAAGACCCCAACATTTCTTTAATGTTATAGCCCAATAAATTTCCATAATACAAAAATTCTTTTATCACCCTATACAGCATGGCCCTCAATGTGAATTCTTCACATCTTTGAGCATCATACATTATAAAACTTTTATACCAAATCAATTTTAGATCATTGATCAATGGATCCATATATATATCAATTTCATTATCAGGTTTCTTTGGTCTAGATATAATATAGACAATATAATTTATTTTCAATTCATACATAACTATGGTGGAATATTATAATTTACCAACATGATGTACCATACACTGTTATTACTACTCTATTCACCAAACATATTGATTCCATATGTAGATAAAGCAAGGCTAAATTTTCCCAATTTATTAGAAAATTCAGGATACTCATTAAAAATTTATTCTTCTGAGGAGAATATGATAGATGATGTAGGTTCTTATCTTTCATTCTTGTTTCTCTATTCCATGTTAATTGTCTCATAGTTTCCTAACATCCATATAGTCTTCTAAACCATGGAATGATAGGAAAGTACAATACATATTTTAAATAACTGGATTAGTTTTTATTATATTGATCTACACCACACTTAGGTAATTTTATGAGAGATTCATTATTCTTGAAAGACATTATGAAATCACTTGGACAAACATGAATTTTTTTAGGGATCATTCCCATTATATGTAGTGTTCTTTCAGTGTCAGTTGTTCGACATAAAGTTTATTTTATTTTATGGAATATCATTCCGGGGACCAAGTAGTTCTATAAAGTTAATGTCGCTCCATATTATACCAGAATTAAAATTATATAACTTTAATATAGTTATAAATGTAGTTTATTTAGTAAAAATGGTATACAATCACTATTAGAAATGAAGGATATCCCAATGGTTTAAAACTATTGGTATAGGCTGGAAAATAGTTCGTAAATGTTATACCAACATTTTTACAAACTGTTTGGTGGAAAGGCATGGGGATAGCCTTACACCAATGGTTACAGAGTAACCGTCGGTATTGACCAATAAAGAATATATTATCTCTATGGTTTAATGAAAGCTATTGAAATAGATAATTACCAATGGTTTATAAGTGTTGGTAAATATTAACTCTATAACATATATCAATGGTTTATAAACCGTTATTATATAGGTTTACCAACATATTTCTAATACCAATGCTTTGTGAACTGTTGGAATAGTGTTTTACCATCAGTTTAACTAAATTGTTGGTATAGATTTCTCCAAAATTCAATAGCATGAACTCTTGGCTCCCCTCTGCAATGTACATAATTCAACAGTAGCATTCATCCCCTCTTGGATCCCCTCTACAATATACATAATTCAAAACTTTAAAATATATTATAGAATGATTATACAACACCTAAATATATAGAATAAAAAAATCACTCTTTCCCATAATACAATGTATAGAATTCAAAAAAAATCTCAAAGAGACAATATATAGAATCACAATGAAAGAAAAAAACAAACAGATGAAACTTCCCAAAACCCTAGGAACTATATCCATATGATTATAGGCTCTATATAATCCATCCATATTCTCTATATGATGTTTAGACATGGGAACTAAACTAACTACTATTTTTTATTATCATAAATGATGTGGATGGTAACTCCATCATGCTCAAACTATCAAGAATGACTAAGTTGGGTAATAATAATCTAGTTTCTTTCAAGGTGGTTCATCTTATTCATGTTAAATTTGTTGGTAGTGACACATTGGTTCAGCTTAAAACTAGGAATGAGGTTGGGATGTTAAGAATTCACTTGTGTCTTTCATTAATAATGTGTGTTTTAACACAATAGCATTGGGAATTCCATCGGAGTTATATAATCTTTTCCCATATAATGATTCATATGGTCGGTAGCTCTTTGATTATTTAGGAGGAATCAATTTAGGACACTATGGTGTGGTGAGTTGAATAATTGTAGTGATTGTGGTATCGTATTTGGGTGATACTGAGATTTTGGATCATTTTATAGTGTTCGTGCTTGGATTCATACTAGAAAGTTTGATGCGAATTTACAAAAGAGAAGGATTCATGGGTAGTCAATTTTTATTTGATTAGGGACTATAGATCACTCCTTATAAGTGAAAAGGAGGTTGATCATGAGTCATGATTAATGTGACACAAAAACATTTTAATGGAGGTAACCACTTTGGTGGGGAGATTATAATAAACCACATCATTACAGGTTAGAATTTTCTAGGTAATATGGAACCTCAGTTTTCTAAATAGTTAGTTTTTGAGGACTAAAAATTACAGTAATGTTTTGAGTGTTTGAGTATCACAAAATGGAGTTTTGGGATAGGGATAAATGCTCAAGAGATAACATAAAGTTTCATGAGGTCATCATATGAGTGTACATGGGGCCATCATTACTGAGAAATGTTTCCATATTTCACTAACATCATGAATAGTGTATATACTACAAGAAGTGGTTTCATGTGGTGGATAAAAACTTTTTAGGATGTTAATCTAGTGATGGAGATTAAACCCTTAATTTTCATGGTATAATGATAGAATCCACATTGAGAAATATGGATAATTTCATTTTTATTAATTTAATAGAGCACATTGGCCCTCCGTTGTTTTCACTGATTGGTATTCACCAGAGAGGGATGAGCTGGAGCCACCATGTATCATTTATCCTCAAATTTATAAAATTTTGGGTGTGATTAAATAATAACAAAGGTAATAACATTATTCACTCTTCTATATTCATTGTAATTAACCTATTGTTTTGGATTTTGGGCATTTCCATTTTAGGTATTTTTTATGATTCTCCTATATATCATGGAATGAAAAAAAATTATGGTGTTTTCACACATCCCAGATAGAGGATAACATGAGATGAGATCTATATGATATCGCGAATCATTTTGGTGAATGTATGTTACCTATTTTAACTCATTTATAATTTACAACTTAATTATATTAAATTAGACTATCTCTTATTTTCTGGTGATAGGGGGTTTCCTTAAAAAAATTCAAGAGCATGCTAAAAACCTTCTATGGATTGTTGGTCATAGTTCTATCTAAGAATTTATATCTATTAATTCATTATATATGTAATCCTTTTCCTTTATAATGCGAGTTTCCATGTAAACAATTAATTAATTATAATTTATTTGTAATGAATTAATTTGGGGAACATGGGAATGAGTATGACCTCATAGGGATTGATGGTGACCCAATAGTCTTGTGTGAGTTGGAAAACATAGATGGGATTTTCTTAGATTCTTGTTGGATTCATTTGAATTGGGGATGGTTTTACCCTCATCCCACCCCCTACCCACCTACAGAGCCCCCCCCCCTGAACAGTCCAATCCCCTCCGCACCTGCACACCCCCTCCCCACCTCAACCCCATCGGCCTACCCTTGCACATCCCCCCCACCTTCACACCACTCCCCACCTACACCCCCGCCCACTTACACATCCCCTCCCCACCTGCACCCCCTCCCCACATGCAAAGCCCCCACTCCCCACCCCACCCCTAGCAGCCTCCCCCTAATAGCCCCCTCCCTTTTCACACCCCCTCTCCCACCATTCATACCCCCCCCCCACCCACTTACACCCCACCCCCACTCCCCAAGGCACCCCAATATCCTCCCCCTACATAGCCCCCTCCCCCTTTCACACTCTCCCTCCCCCACCAGCACGCCCCCTTTCGTCCTGCATAGCCCATCCCCTCCCCACCTGCCTAAGAAATATCAAAAATCACAAACCCAATAACATATCTAAAAAACCATGTTCTTTTATTTAATGAAAATATCCATGTTAATAACCTTATATAGGGTGAATCCTTCTATAAATTGAAACATTCATTTGGAAACACAAATATTAATATCACAGAAGAGTCCGTAAATTCCAAACTCATCTCCCAACCAACGTTATAAACCATTATATAATAGTACCAAACCAAACACACATGTTTCAAACATAGAAAATCTAGAACCACTAGGTCATAAATTATTAAACTTATACACAAAATATATGTGATCTATAATTAAATAATAAATGGGGAAAATGTGGATGTCCATTTGGATAGCTCCTCATATCCACCTTTCTCCATTATATCCTCCATGATTAAGGGTGATTTAATGGTCTGTATATGAAATTTTTAGGTATTATTCCTCCTCTCCTCCATCAATTTCACTCTCCCCCAACTTCCCTTTGATTTAGTGGTTGTGGATTTATGACTATATGATCATTCCACCACCACATAATACAATCTATAAAAGAATATGGGATATTTTTTGGAGATTGATAGTGAAAGCATGATGATGATGAATACTCAAGGTTTATTAATTCTTTTGATAGAGTAAATACCTCAAGTGACATATAGTGGGTTGATAGTGATGATATAATTACTCTAGGTGTAGATTCAAAGGATTTTATAAGGTATTTTATAAATATATGGATTTATTTTCAAGTTAATTTACTAGGTCCGTAGGGAATAGTGGTGAGTAAGGAACTTGTTTGACCTTCTAGACCTTGGGAATATTTTATCATGATATAATTTGTGAGATTATCTCAATGGTATGGATTTCATGATTATAATGTAAAATATTGATTTAATAAAACCTACGGGTTACAGAATATAACATAATGGGGTTAGAATAATAGTGAGGTGAAATGATATATATTTCATTATATTTATACAATAATGGGTAAGGTATTTTGATGATGTGACCAATATTAATGTGAAATATAAAAAATAACACTGATGACTAAAGTCTTAGGCATATAATATAGATTCATGTGGGATGATTTTCCTTGAGGGAAATGTGATATTTAATAGTTTTAACTTTTATGATTGATAAATCAGTGGTTGAGTTTTTTAGAGATTCCCAAAGTGGTGTGTTGAGAGATGGGGTCATGATTTAAATAGAAACTATTATGGTAGCAATGACTATATCTAGTTACATGATATATTTGGCTACAATAAATTCCTATATACTAGAAATTCTTACATGAATTTGGAAAATTACAAATTTCACTCAAATTCTCTCATAGCCTCTCCAGTTGACTTCCAACCAACATCAAAAACACTGTCTTGGATCATGAAACATTATACCATGATATATTCATACAAACCAGATGAAGAAGATTCATAATTTATCAAAACATTAAAATATTTTGGGTAAAAAATACAACAACACAAAGTAAAAATTACACCATGATATGTGAATGAGATTAGATTAAATACGGTGTCACATAATTTAAATCATTAAAAGACAATGAATTAGAAAAATATGACTAAGATGTGGTATAATGAAAATGAATAGGCTCAAGTTCATCAGCCAAGAATTTGAGTGTATGTAAAAAATGAATTGTGAAATATATTTGTTACCATGTAAAAAAGAGAATTCATAGAATCTATACCTCCATATCAAGTCATGTTTTATTATTCATAGATAATGAAATAAAGATATTGTTAACTACCTAATAACACATATATTCAGTAACAGTATGTCATCAAACATCAAATTTCAGTAATATCAGTCTAAAATATAACGGGTCAATCTGTCCCTCATCACCATCACTATCATCACCATAATCAACAACCTCATCCTAGTCCTCATCTGTATCCCCATAATCCTCCCCACCATCATCCTTGACCTCATTCTCATCCTCCTCTTAATCCTCCTCCTCACCCCTATCCTCCACCTCAACCACCTCCTCACCATCATCCTTGGCATCACCCTCATCCCAGTCCTCTTCCTATCTGTCAACATCACCAGGAATGACATAGTCTCGACCACCACTTGAACTACCACCTAGAAAACTATATATTAAAATCATTGAATAAATATATTCGTCCAAACTTTTTCTTACCTCTAGTGGATGTGTTAGACCTAAAACATTCATTAGTTACATAAATTCAATGTTTTCCTTAGAAGACCATTCTTCCACCTCTATGGCCCTATTTTTAGCCACTTTTCCCTATGCCTTAACCAGTTCCAACTCGGTAGCACTACAAATGGTATCTGAAGAGGGTAAATACCTCATCGAAACTATTCTCTTCCCATGTTAGTAGCGTACTCTTCCAGGTTTATCATATGCCAACATTTGATGAATGTGATCATTTGGCCCAAAATTGTCAGGTTCTTGAGAATCAAGGGCCTATAAATTAGCCTATAAAAATATTAATATATTATTAAGTTAAAAATAGATATTAAAATTTGAAATCAACGAAGTAAAACATACAATATTATACTCTGTCGTTTCGTTAACCTCACTTCCATATTTTTTCCTTTTACTCGAGAAAAATAGTTTTTCTTGAGGCACACATCCTTTAATATTCAATTCTTTCCTCTACACTGAAATTGAATGTACGAAACCATAATTAAAAATAGGTTACCAATATTTAATTTCATAACTAAAATTACATGAAAACATTATAAATTGAATAAATTATGGTGGAAAAAAATTGAAATTCCTAAGGAAAATTTATAAACAACTGTCATACATGCTTCCTCTCATGATCTGACATCATAGTACGTCAAAATGTATGGAGATATTCTTTAGCATCAATGAATATTTATTTTTTCCAAATGATTCCTTAATAAAATTCAATAATAAAACTGATAGTATTAAATCAAAACATGAAAATTTTAATTTAAATACCTCAATTGTGATTAATACCTTAAACTTGACAGTCGTCCAATGAGTAAAAATTCTCCGATATTATTCTATCATACATTCATCCATGGCATGTACCACCTCTAACTATTTTCCAACACTATCATGCAAGAAAATATACAAAGAATTCGTATAGGATCTCAAAATCTTACCTAACTCCTTTAGATGTGTTGGCTATGCACCCTCACTATAGGGGAAATTAAACTGAAGATGACACCAAAATATTAATTCATATAAACTCAAAAATAATATATTACATTAAATATTATAGACTATTTTACTCATATATGTGCCCAAACACTATCCCTGACTTCATTTGGCAACTATCTCCGTGAGATTGGGCTAATAATAATGATGTCAGAGTATTTGGAAACCGTTGCCAAAAAACTTCGACATTGCTACCCTATTTTTTCAATCATTTTATTATCTACATTATAGTCCACCATTTACTGTGTGTGGTAGGTCCACACCTCATGCATGTTTGTACGCCGTTTTCCCCACCTCCTATTAGAAGATGTATCTGTTATGAAAGAAAAATAAATATTATATAAATATATTTTATAATGAAAATAAATAATGGTATAAAAATTGTTGGGGTTCTATAAATATATTTGCGGCAGACCGATCAATGGGTACTGCGGGATCCGGAGAAACAGAAGGAACACCATGTATAGGTGGAGTGGGACATAGTGTATACTCCACATGCACAGACTGTGGTGGAGAAAGAGTCGAAGAAGATGGAATATAGAATTTCAGAGAGAAGGATGTATAATTAATATAAGAGGGTATGGATGGCTGGCCAAATGCATGATATGGATGAGAAGTGGGAATAATCATCAGATATGGTATCAAAGGATGAGGAGGCTCAGACGAAAAGGGTGGAGAAACATGGGTGTCAAAAATATCTCATGTTTCCCTAACAACACACCAGGATCAGAATGTGGGATATATGGTAAGTCCCTGGGAGGGGCAGGGTCTAATCAGGTACGCTGACTAGATCTCCTATCTCTCATACAACCCTCCCTCATACCACCATCCTGAGTAATGGGACCACTACTAGGCTTCTCATCAAATAATTATCACCTCAGTGGTGGATCCTTAGAAAATGTTAAAAAAAATTAATCACATGACATTATATGTATTTAAATATATATATTTGAAATAAAATACTCAGAATAGGATCTAGTGGAGGAACTCCCATCTAATCCATGCGACAATTGTTTTCTGTCATCCTTTTTCACCACATCTCTTCAATAGTTATCATTTCCTACATTTGAAAACAAATATGTAAGTAATTAGAAATGTATAACTAATATGTAACCCAAAAAACAAAAAATATGTTAGGGGGTAGGTGGATTCATGGGTTCTGGGGTCAAGCATCTATGATCAATAAATTATTGAAATGTTAAGGTGGGTCATAGAGTTATACTTATTTTATACATGGTCAATAAAGCATTGAAATGTTCAGAAAGTTAGAAATGTTGTTTTTGTAGGTTTGAAGTCAGTTCAAGTTGGATACAATATATTTGTAATCAAAATTAAATCAATTTTAATAGTACCAACCTTATGA
This sequence comes from Viscum album, assembly GCA_963277665.1. NCBI lineage: Eukaryota > Viridiplantae > Streptophyta > Magnoliopsida > Santalales > Viscaceae > Viscum > Viscum album. The sequence goes on along the minus strand of OY728150.1, from coordinate 1,578,588,866 downwards.
ACCCAATTCGAGCTAAACCAAAAAAATTGAGAGCATGGACGGATGATTCTACATATTTCCTAAAACAACATTGCATTCAAAATCAACTATGACAGTTGAGATATTAGAGTCATCATAAGTAAAAAATTGATCAGTTCCAATGGCAGTAGGGATGGTGTCAATTCCATCATCACCATTATAAAAAAATTATATTGGAATTACTTCAATAATGACACCAAATTTAGTTCAACGAAGATCTTTGACATAAAAAACATATTTTATCATTGATTCCAATATAGGTGTTTCATCAGTAGCAAGAGTGTGAGTCATGTAATTAACTCAAAAGCCATAATACTTAATAAATGTTCCATGCCTCATCATCGAATCAAACCACTAGCATTTCACCATAATGCCTCGACTATGATAGTAATAATAAAATATTATTATTTTCTCAACAAATCAATAATAAGATACATTTTAAAAACAATGTCTAATATCTGATACATTGGCATAATAGTTTGTTGTGGCAGTTATCATAACACAATCATGTTGTGTTCTCTTGTTTTTTTCTCATTAAGTGATAATAAATCTGTACCCATTGATCACTATGGATTTTCATTCATGAACCATGGTATTATAGTCATAATCAAAAAGATATTATTTCCTCAGAAATTGAGTGTATATGAAAACTCGATACATGAAATATAAAAAAATATTATATTTATTTAAATATTGATTTTATTTATTTATTACATCAATATTTATACCTTCAATTTCAACCAAGTAGAAAACTCGTGTTATGAAAATTCTCTCTCCTTCTTAATGATAAAGAATGATGCATTCTATTTAGAATTTATTATGTTCCCTATAGATAAAAATATAAATATTTTAACAGATATGTAAAATTATAAGAGAGGAGACAAGATATACTTGTTCAATTTACTTACTTGATGTACTCATTGAACATATCACAGTTGAACAACACTGTGTGATGTGCCATCTCATGATCATCAAGGCTTAATTTCATCAATGTATATGACCAGGAATTACTCATGTTTGAGGAAGTAATGAAAAACTAGGTAAAATTTTCTCATAATATTCTCCTTCATTTATCATTGGTTTGTTCATTCTCGTCGTAATACTAGACAAATACATTGTGTATAAATCAATACATTCTTGATCCAAGTAACCATTCACGATTGAACCTTAGGTATGATTCATGTTCTGAACATAAGATTTCAATGTGTACATATTTTTTTCAATTGAATACATCAAACAGAAAGAAAGAGGTCCTCCATGAAGTATTTTTTTGGGATATAGACAGTCAGATCCAACATGAATGTGAAAAATTATGGATGAAATATTTTCTCTAACTCACACAAAATTAATGGTGTCTCTCACATCATTTTTTGGAATAAAGACATGGAAAAATTCTTAGCACAATGATATCTTAACCAATGGCACAACGGAATAACTGATACCCTTACATTATTGAAAAAAAGATGATGGATTGTTCTTGGAATCAACTCATGCAGAAGGGCGTGATAATCACGAGTCTTCAATGACTTTAGCTTCAACACTCTTTTTTTACCTGTTTAGATATATTTCTTGAATATCCATCAGGACCATTAATAGTATCTAGTACATCTAGAAATTTATTTTTTTCAATTGGTTTCATCACATGAGAATCACATGGAACTTTCCATTTATTTTCATTGATACACACAGGATGCAATTTTAGTATAATTCCCCAATCAACGAAGTCACACAAAGATCGTAAATCATATTTTCTCTTTCCCTTGACATTTAGAATAATTTAAAACAACATTTCACATATATTCTTTTCAAACTGCATTACATCTGAGAAAGGACGTAACAAATTGGTTGACCAATACAGAAAATCAAAGAAGATACTCATATTCTTCCAATTGTAAAAAGTAGCATTGGAAACACTCTTTATCTTTCTAGATTTCATTTTTCCCTTCCGAAATGAAAAATGTAAATTTTTAAATTCATTAAGTACATCAGTTATAGAAATACACTGAGGTGGATAAACGATCTCCATGGTATGTTCAAATCATTGATGATTTTTTTATATGGATGGTTCATTGGAAAGAATCGTTGATGTATTATAAAACTACAACTACGGTGATATTTCAGTCTTATGGATCAATTATTCTTCATACAAATAAGAAATGACTATTTTCCCTTCCTACTCCATCTAGACATCATTTTATAAGCAAGAAAATCATTAATCATCCACATAAGCATAGAACGCATCTATAATATGTCTTTCGAACATGCATTGTATGTGCCCAAACACACATCCCAATGAAGTTTCAACTCTTTTATTAAAAGATGAATATATATATCTATATCATTTCTAGGATCAGAAGGGACATATATAAGTATACTCATGAAAGTGAAATGTTTTTTCATACACAACCATGGGGAAAGTTATAAATATGTATGAAAATAGGCCATGTGGTGTGAGATGTAAGCATCTACCCAAACGGATTAATACTGTCACATGAATGACCAAACCTCACATTAAACATGTAAGCTGAAAAATCAGGATATCAAGCATCATAATATCTTCCCTAAAAATCTATCTGAAGGGTGAAGAAACTATTCATTATTATTCATTTTCTCTCAGTATCATTACATCACATTTTCATTATTATTTCATAAGACATCAATAGATTTTGGAGTCTAGGGATCAATGGAAAATGACACATTACTTTCTGTGGCACATGGGATTGTGTTCCATCATCTTTTTTGCTTCCATTAATATGTTACATGTTTGATACAATCATTTCTTTCACAAGTTTCCTCCCATAATAAGCTGCAATATTTTGGGCAAGCATGAATTTTGTTTTTTGAGAATACATATTCCTCAACTAATTACAATTCCATATAGTTTTTTAAGGTAATATAGACATCAAATAGAAGTAAGTCCTTCAAGAAGGTAGGAATGTAATCGATGGAAGTATTATAAATCCCATACATGGTTTTAATATAAAACAATCAAATTAAAAATTCATGATTTTTCATTTTTCCACAGTGCCGGTATACTGAAGTTGTTCCAGCATCATTCAATTTTTTTCACTCTGTTAACATTATCATTTTCATTGGATGAATCATTAATTCTTGTATTGAAGTATTCTTGGATTGAAATCCTTTCCTTCTCATGGTGATGAATTAACAGAAACCAATCATATATAAAATTCTTCAATCTAATCCTCTCATTTAGAACATTAGTATTTTGAGATTCCATTTTCTCCCTATTCTGATACCACACATAATAGTTATTTTGAAAACCATATTTGGTTATAAGGTATATAACTTCTTCATGGCTCAACTGAGGTCTTCCAACATAATTATAACATGGGCAGTGCATGTGACCACTGGCTAAATAATTTTCAAATGTGAAATATAAAAATCTCTCCAAATTGATTTGAAAATTTATTGATATCTGATAACTTTCATACAACCAACTTCTTTCAATTTTTGTAAAAGAAATTATAATTAGTCATTTCATGATAGAGATTCAATAATATTGAAGTTCAATAAAAAATATTTTTATGTAGATGAGAAATTTCAACTTTATATAAAACCATTACTGATACAATATGTAGATACATTTTGAAACCTAGAATTGGAAATTATAATATTGCATCAACATTGATTTGAGACTGTGAAAGAGAAAAAAATAAGACGTAGTGGAATTAAATTAAAATAAAAGGATTAGTTCTAATATAGAACATAGTTCTCTCCATGTGATAGTAACTCACTACTAAGCACATTTATTTTAAAAAATAAAATGAACCATAACATGGATCAAATTTTACATCTAATAACTACACACTAGGAAGTCCAGGATACAACTGGCCTCTATTGTAGTTATTTATGTGAAAAATATGTAAAAATAAATAACAAGGAGTATCCGAGTACACCCTTTTAAATAATAATATATGTGATACGTAAATATACATTAAACACAAGAACAACTCAAATACAATATGAAACACAGAAGGTGAATAATGTATTCAGTTTTTGATGCAACTTAGTATTAGATCAACTTTGGTTGATGAATAATATTTAAATATATACCTTCTATAATATTAAATTATCTAATGAATCTTTCTCTTAGGTGTGGTAATAAATTTCAGAAAATAATGTTTTATATGGAGAAGTAAGTAACACAGTACCCTCATATGTTCCATACTCCCATTTCATTTGAGGCATTATCAAATTTATACTCAACTACTAATAAATTATCCACTGAGGAAAAATCATAATTAAATAATCATATTTATAATCTATTTTTAAAGTATTAAATGTTTAGATATTCATTAAATGGTAATATATTCATTAATCAGATTCAAAATATTTTGGTTTATCATGCAATGCAAGCTGCCAAGGAATTTGAATTTTTCCAAAAATAATAAAAATTCATCAAAACTCATGGTGTCACAAACCCAATGAATGTAAACTCCCATATCACCCGATCATGCCTCCAATATCATTCTCCTATGATCCACATGCCATAAAACCTATGCTCATTCAACTAAAAAATTACCATGATTCTCATATATGTCAACTTTATCTGGAAAAAAACACCCTTGGTGCTTCGTTCCCAATAATACTAAGGAATTACACTCATGTAATGGATTACTAAATAACCACCAGTCACTCAGGCATTACATGAAAACCAAAAGGACCATACACATGCTCTATAATTCCTAGATCCAACCATATCATATCATAAAAAATTGTATCATCAAAAACCACACCCAATACCAATAGGTCTAGGTATCTAATAAACCATTCCCTCTTCATGTAATCATGATTTGTAAATTACTTAATGTAATTTAATATAAACTTATTGAAATGATTATACATTTATTTAATTTTACCATCAAAAGGGTATTGAAATAATCAGGGTGAATAATTCTCATCATTAACCATCTTTTTATTAAATGAATCCCCAACTGGTAAAATACTTCCATTGAACCAATGGAATTTATTTACATCACTCAATAAACATTGAGGGTTGGGTGGGTATAATTTCATGACCAAGTTATATAGTAAACCCATATAAAACTCATTATGGACACTTTATACTACTAAACCCTATGTAATTATAAAATTAAATCACACATTATAATATAAATGTCATGTGAATCCTAAATTCCATATATGATTAATGTATAGAATCCTATTTCATGTATGGTCTAAGTGTCAAAACCAAAAATTACAATATCAAATGAGTACATCATACTTGAGTAAATATCTAAACTATAACACTAATAATCAAGAAGCAAAATTCCATAACCCTATTATCCTATAATTATTACTAGATATGGGTTCATGAATAAACTATTTTAGTACTATCACAAGTCCAATACATTCCTATCACCATATAATTTTCCACAAATAGTAAGATAAATTAAACACTCTAATACTTATTTCTAATGAACAGAATAAAAGAAAAACAATATAATCCATGTAGGTTCACAACAACACCTCAGGTGCACCTCCACAGACCTCAAATTCTATCAACTAGCAGTGAATAATTATGTTCACTTGACTATGCTATTTTTCGTGTGATATATATCAAAGGGTAAATAATGTGTAGACATGAACATCCTTGGTGAATTATATAATGTTTCTGCTCCTTTATTATGGGTGGATTCCTATGATAGAAAATCATATTACTTCCTTAATAATTCATTATAACTACCTAATAAAATTGTGACATGAATTCCAAACACTCATTTTGAACTTCAAAAAATATAACCTTATAAGTGTATGACCAGACCTCTTAATGGAGTAGGACTAAATGACCATGTAATAGAGTAAATTTTAGGTCAATCATCTTTCACACATAAAAATAACCCCAAACACACACTATTGGTTCAAGTGGAAGTGCCACTTCATTTAATGACTTATAATGAGGGTATAATCATCTAAAAATTAGAGTGTGATATTTCAAAGTCAAAATTTAGGGGTACATTCATAATGCATGATTATCATGTTGTTCCTCTTAGGATAAAAAATTATATAATTGTATTTATTCCTAACCAATGAAATGATGTCAATAAAACATAAATTTAAAATAAACCAAGGATAAAATTACTCAGGATCATATTGACCTCTTCCATATCAAAACCACTACAAAACCACAACCTAAAAATCTACAACAAACCCGCAACCAAAAGCCCAACAAAATAATAATACACAACAAAACCACAACCAAAATTATTCTATAAAGTTAAATCACAACAAAAAACAACCAAAAATGATATATTCTTATGTTCATAAGGGATTATAATACATAGTGCATTACAGAAAAACCGAATGAAAAATATAAAATAAATGAAGGAAGTTGTACCGATTTAAAGTAGATGAAAAAAATTACTTGAATCAAAGAGTGTTTTCTGGTTGGAATATAGAGTTTGAACACTCAAGAGCTGGTTGAAATGTTTAGGGAAAAATGTTTGAGATAGGATGGGTTCTGGAGGGATATAGTCCACATACTATATTTGGGTATTTTCAATCCCAACGGATTACAAAAAACATTGGTAAAACCCACCATAGACTAATAAATCCAAACAATTTGATGAAACCATTGGAAAAAACAAATGGTGGATAGGCTTATACAAACTCTTAAAGAGAATCGTTGGTATAGTATCCTTTTCCCAGTGGTTTATTAAATCGTTGGGAAAAAATTTGATGGTATAGGTGGGATTTCTTCCCATGTGTTTCTTATTTAGGGGAAAATAAAATTAAGTATGGTGATTTATTCTAGATGTGTGGTTGATATTAAGAGAATATCAATAGTTCTTTGAGTCCCTCAATGGGATATGGATCTACTAGGTTGTATGACTATGGGTGAAAAGGTTACTATTTTATGGACTGTCAATTTTTTCCCTAGAATTTTCTTTAGTCTAGAAACACAAATCATATAATTCAATTTTTTTAAAATGATTCTTAGATTAACATAAAAATTTTAGGCTATGGTGTAGGTGAAGAAACTAATAATTAGGTGAAGATCCCTCAATGATTGGAATCGAGTGAATCATGATCCAATGGGGCATCATGGATCATTTTATGGGAATATATATGTGGTTGATCAAGCTCTTGATGAGGATGGAGAGGGATGTTTAATAGTTTCTGGTATTGTTCTTATTTATTATACACTATATATTTATTTTTTTAATATAGGTGGGTTTCATTCATTCATATAATATTTCATGGGATCTACCATGGGATCCCAAATGCGAGACAAATCTATTTATATAGTAGTTTCCTCTAATTAGTCAATAGTTGTTATATTTTATGCCCAATCCAAAAGTCATCCAACTGGACTACACAAGCCTCATTTTGATGAAAACCCCACCATACCCTATTTCCTAGAATGATTGTAGTTCCACAAGTGTCATCTGAACCCTCTAGAGAAATATAATTATAGAACTCCCGCTTAGTACCCAGATTCCAATGACCAATAAGGAAGTGATGATGAATAAGTAAGAAAGTATTAACACCAAGACATAACAATTTACTCTCATTCACTTTTAACACCTTAATAATGAATAATATCATATATCAAAACCATATATGGTGTAGAGAATCAAATTACCACACCAGGTGTGAAACAAGCATCATGTAGTTCAAAAAAAACCCACATAACGGGTAAACAACTCAATGAAACAATTAACATGTTATTTCACAAACAACCATTTAAAAACAAAGTTAAAAATAGTTATTTAATGCTAGAATGTGGTTCAGAATCCCAACTGCATTTACTTTTTATAAAATATGACTTAAAAAATTCTTTACAAAATGATATAAATCTCACATAAAATTTAAAATAATTCAAATCCAAATAAAACATGAATCTTCATCTTTCAAATCTTTAACCTTTACCAATGCATTAATTTTCTATAAATTGTTTTTTCAAATATCAATTATTTCTTTATATAAAGGGGAAAATGACACACACATTTCAATAAAACGTTTCTAATTAATTTGAAAAAACTTTTTAAAACATGTCAAGTTCATCACCTCACATTAAATCAATTTCCGATTTAAAACATCGTTTTCACTACATGAAAAATGAAATTAGATCAAAATCTTTCACCCACAATTAAAGCCATTTCAAATGCTTTAAAAAATTACATATATCACAAAATTAAATAAAAAACAATTTATAATGAAATAATTTCATTGAAACGGACACATTAAAGAGGTTTAAATTGATTTAAAACCTTTCAAAACATTTCACCTTCAAGGATGAGCACCCAAAGAATAAATTGAATATTTACTGTAGTGAAATAGAATTAAAAACTCCAAAATAAATAGAGTAAAAATATATAACATAGTTACAACATACCAATTTTAAGTGGAAGGGTTATCTTTTTTAAGAGAAACAACAAAAATATATGCTTCTGGAATAAGGAGTCATGTCACTAAGGAAAAATGCGGACAGTGACTTGCGGCTAGGGAAAAATGCGGATAAATCAGGATTTTTTGTAATCAGGAGTGTCGTGTTGGGTACTTGGGTGTTTCGATCCAAACGATTTTTAAAAACCATTGGGATAGATGAGATATACCAATGATTTTTTAAAACTATTGGTATACCCTTTAACAATCCCAACAGTTTCATAAAACCATTGGAAGAAACCAATCTTAACACTCATATACCAACGGTTTCATAGAAACGTTGGTAAAATCATTTATTAACATCCCTATACCAATGGTTTTATTGAACCATTGGCATATGAAACCTATATCAGTGTTTTATTAAAAATGTTGGGATATATTTGTTTGTATAGCCCTAGTTTTCAATAGTAAATGGTCTCTAAGAATAACTATTTAACATCTCAAACAATATTGGAAAATCTTGAAGGACATATTCAATTTTAATTTTCATTTTCTCCATGTGGTATCCATCATAATTTATACTAGTATTCATATAAATGATCCATAAACCAAAATATCATCCTTATCGGTTTGAACATTGTGTTTTCCCTGTGTTTAGTATTCCATTCATTGATTTTATCTATTTTGTGAGAAATCAAATGTACTTACAAATATTTTGAAGTAATTTTTCATTAATAAAAATAATATAAACATGAATAAGAGATTTGAGAAGGGGTGTATCCATGCTCTATTTTAAACTTCATGAGCTCTTTAACTCCATATCCATCATCTTTTTCAAAACAATTATTGTAAATGGATTTTCCATTCATATCCATCCTATTAAATTCATAATATATTCATTTTTTATATTAAATAAATAAATACACATAAGATATTCATTATAAACGATAAAATTTTATAGATAATTCTAATAAGGGAAACCCAAAATTTGATTGTTTCAAATAATTTCAGTATTCTGCTAAGGAAATGGTTAATTGGATTTAAGAAAGGAATTAGTCCACTATTGTAGTTGTTATCCTCTAAAATCATCTACTGGTTAATGTGATAGACAACTATCTTCCTCTTAAACTTCATCTCCAAAACAATTATTATTCAATTTTATTGGTTAAGGCTCATATCTCATCTATTGTGAAGATTAACCTAGGTTTTGTTAACTATTATAACCAAAATTCATCTCATGACATGAATTGATTATCATTTCAGATGACTACTTCTCAGAGTAGTTTAAGAAACATTGAATTGTTGGGGGATGAGTCACAATAAACAAATTTCAATAATAACTATATGGGAGATGATGTCTATGAGGATGAACCAATCATTTATTATGTTAAATAATGGGGGTGATTAGAATTTTTCAGAGTTTATATTCATTAAATAACTAATAATGAAACTAAAATAATTAAATAAGTTTTTTCCTATAGAAAATAATAATAAATCATTCAGAATAATTAACATATAAGATAATTTCATTTTTGTATCTTGAGTTTTATATTTTTTAAGTATAAATTTAATAAATATGATTAAAATAAAATTATTCCTAATATCCAAAGATCTAGTGTTTCTTCTAGATTAGATATAATGTCATAAAATAATGATAATTCATGACATGAACCTGAATGGAGTACACTTCCTAGAAAGTAGAAATGTCCATTTCATGAATTCGTATATTTCAAATCATAAATTTTTCTAATTGATATAGATAAGAATAATAATATTATAAAAAATATCTAATTGGGATAACCATAGATGATGATATAAAGGTATATAAAAGAGCATTGTATTCAAAATATGTTGTGATCTATAAAGAATTACATAATGATGAAATAGATTCTATTATGAGAAATACGTCTTACATGTTTAAAATTTATCTAAAATATTCAAATCACTTTGGTTGTAAATGTGTCTTTAGAATCATGTATGACTCTAATGATTACATTCATGTTTTTAAACCTAGATTAGTGATAAAGGGTTTCAAAAAAAATGATTGAATTTTTTATTTTGATACTTATACTCATTTAGTTCAAATTATAACTGTAAGAATATTATTTTTCTTTAAATTCAATAAATCATTTGTTTTCATATAAAATTGATGTTAAAACTATATTTTTTAATATAATTTTAAATAAACAAATTTACATGTAATAATAGGAAGATTATCAAACATATATTATCAAGACCCTAAAAACATTTCCAATGAAATAGTCAATAATATTTTTGGAAATTTTAGTAATATATATGAGGAGATCACTGACAATGATGATGGAAAAAATGAATGGATAATGTTTTAAAATAAAGTGTTTAAATTTATTTTAATATCTCTAAACATGTAGGAAAAACAAATACAATTATTTTGGAATTCAAATAATAATAACCCAACATAAAAAATTCATGTCTCACTACAATTAAATAAAAGGATGATTAAAAGAAAGGGATTGAGGATATAACCCACAAATTAAAATAACTAATTGTTATCAAAGATGATCAACTAGTTATTATGGGGAAAAGGATTAAATGGATTGATCTTCTACTAAAATAAAATATATTAATTCATAAAGGTAAAATTAGAGAGATTAGAATATCATGTGAAGTCAAATTTAATAAAGAAAATAATGAGAAAATAATTTTAAATGTGAAATTATTTGAGATTTAAAATAAATTGGAGAATCTAGAATCAATACAATTATTGTGTTTTAAAAAAGTAAAAAAGATTGATCATACCCCACAATATTACATGTAGGATTATTTTAGTGAAATAACTCTATTTGGGGAAGTTAAAATCCTCATATCATCTAATCATCCACATATATCTACATCAAAATGGAAATATACCGTATATTATTTAATATATTTTTTTTGCTAAATCTTTTTTCATGTACACTGCATGATTGAAATGTAAATTATTGAATAACTAGTTGATGAAAACTTATAAAGGACCCCCACTCGATTCAGAGTGGCTGGTAGAAAGTGTATAACTAGTTTTTCCCAAATAAATCCCAACTAATTGATATAATCTCTTAAAACTGCAAGATTCTAGTTCTGAAAAAATAGAAAACATGTGGTTCAAAATAATAAACCATGGTTTATGAGTCATTTAATTTTCCATAACAAATTTTGACATCGTGAACTGGATATTTTGTAAAATTAAAAAAATATAATGGTACAATGTAAGGATATTTTTAGGTGGAAAACTTCTTAGATGAAGCAAAATCTTTAAACATTGGACATGCATATATTAAACACAATTTGAGTTGAAATGATTATAAATAATTGTGGTATTTTCAATAGTAGTAGTCATTGTGATTAGGCATAAAGGTAAAAATCATTCAAGAAAGAAGGAAATGATAGATGGTGGATAATAAGAGATAATTAAAAAAAACACAAAAATATAACATCAATAAAGAAAAAAGAGTGAGGAGAAGGATAAAATTAACATACCATGGATTAATGCTTGGACTCATCAATGTGAAATAGAGATATGTTGCGTGAATTCCTAGATTCATTCAAGCCATGGATTCTACGAGTCTTGATTTATTCAATCCTTGGACCTGATCCTTGGATTCATTTGATACTTGATTTAAGGTTAGATTCATTAAGGAGTGATGACGGGAGGTGGCTTATGTGGATAGCTTGAGAAATCACGACAGATTTAGTCGTGGTTAGGGTTATTAAATAGATCGGGGACACTTTATTCAGTGATTCTATATGAGTTCTAATAAAGATCTATTTTATCAGTGCCAAATTAATTAGAGCTGATAAAATAAATCTTTATCAATGTTGTTTTAGTGCTCATAAAGGTGAAAATTAATCATTGTTAAAAAATCATTGATAAATGGTTTATTATTATAATTATAAATAAAAAAATGTAAATATATTTATACATATATTTATTTATTTTAATTTTATAATTATTGAAATATATATTTACCTTTTTATAACAATATACATACTTTTAAAAAAATATTTATAATTATAAATATATTTACATCATTATATATATATATATATTATAAATATATATAAATATAAATATAGTAAATGTAATCATTATTTAAATATATTTATTATAATACTTTAATTATAAATATATTTATATCATTATATATTTATAAAATTATATATATATTTAATAAATTTGTATATATATATATATTAAATATATTCCTTATTTAGTATATTTATTATAATTCTATAATTATTTAAATATAATTATTATAATTTAATAATTATTTAAATATATAATTATCTAAATAAATTTTAAAAGAAAATATTTATATATTTATATATTTATATCATTATATATTTGTGTAATTATATATATATAATAAATATATATTATTATTAATATTAATATTAATATTAATATTAATATTAATATAGTGAATATATTAATTATTAAAATAAATTTACTATAAATCTATAATTATTTAAATATATATAATATTATTTTTATAATTATATAAACAATTTTAAAATACAAATATTTATATTTATAATTATAGATATATAAATTTATTAATATAGTAAATATAAATTTATAAATATATTTATTTATATATATTTACAATTATAATTTTAACATTATTAATGAATATATAATCTTAAATGCATGCATGTTAAAAATGAGTGAAATTTAATAATTAAGAATGAATACACATTAAAAATATTTAAAAAATGGATACGTTTCGTTGATTAAATATCAATTATAAAAAAATATGGATATATATTTAAATAAAGATGAATACATATTTAAAATATTTAAACATAGTAAATAAATATATGTTAATAAATAATAGAACATGATTAAATTCCCAAAAAATAAAATATAAAAAACAAAAAAAAATTAAAAATGATTTCAAACCTAACTAATAAAATTAAAATAAATAATATTTACTTATTAGAGATAGAATATATTAAATGTATCATGATATCATGAAATTCTAAAATGAATATTAAATTTTGAAAAAATTATATATATATTAGGTGTATGTGATTCTATATAAGATTTCATTAATTACGTAAATGTTTATGTGTGTGTTGTATATATAATTTCATTTATTACATATATGTATGTGAAATCAATATAACACACATTTGATATATGTTAAATTGAAAAATCAAACGACATTGAATTATGTTACTCGATACAATTAGTCAGTTTTTTTAATTCATATTAAATTTTAATTATAAACCATTCTTTGCTAAATATGTGACCTATTTAATGTAAATCATAAATATTTTTTATTATATAACTCATATATAAAGGGTACCCTTTATCAGCACTTTTTTTAGCATTAATAAAGGTTATAACTGTTAAAGGCATGTTTTGTAGTGGTGTTTCTCAATAGTAAAGCAAAAGAAAAGAAAACCTACCTTTGATACCACTTTGTATTATCCCCCAATTTGGTTCTCTCTCATGTGACTAAAATGGGTTGGTTACTTGACCACACGCGCACCTCCTCACACTCTAGATCCTAACAACTAGTAGTATGGGTGTGAAATGTATAGTGGGGAGAATATACCCCTGGTAAAAAGTGTAATCACAGTAGAAATAATCCATATAAATTAAAGTAATTAATGTATATACATATAAAAAAATAAAGGCCAACTGAATATTCAAATATATAATAAAGGAATAAAGTAATGATGTAATGGAATGTGACAAAATTTCATGATAGAAACAATACAAGTAAAAGACTAGAATACATAAATAAAAGACTCAAAAGTCCCTTCGATCCCACCACCAAACTCTTGCACATCCAGAAAATAGCAATCAACTGTAAGGTCTTATACCCTCATCTAAACCTATATCCACGTAATCTGCTCAAGTACAAAATTGTGTCCCAAATAGGGTGTGAGTATAACTCAATAGATCAACACCATAGTTTCTAAACCAACCAATCTGATAATAAGTGTATGCAATAAATTGATAAATAGGTGTATTAATTAATTCAATAATTAATAAAATAAAACAACAACATACTTCAGCTCCATTTTGAGATATCGTTAAGCATGTCTCACGACCATGCCAACCACAACCATATAACAATGGTATAAACAACAGAATTTTGCATCATGTTGGAATATCTTTAAGCATGTATTAAGACTATTCCAACCACATACCTATAACCACGGTATAGTCACAACAATTCTGGTAAAATATCTATAAGAATAATAGCATCTTGTTCAAAACCCTATAAGTATTACACCATGTGACTAGGTGGAGCCCTTTCACAATTAGAATTATAGTATGGGACTGGTTTTAGCACTCCCAATATCAACATTACAACATATAACTATGCATGTTCCAAGGATAATCTCGTTATATAAGAATTTCATCCTGGAAAACAAGTCCTATCCTACAGCATGGATGTCACAGTATCACATCATAAATCTCAATGGTTAATTATGATAATTACTATTTGAAATTCATATACCACTTTCATTTATATAACAATTGATTAACATGAAGAACAATAAGAAATAATCCACAATTTAGGGATTCTAAAACAAGAAATCATCTAAGGTATCATATCATGCTAAGCACACTTTAATCCATTACCCAATTAAATTATATTCATGGTTTTCTCACCCAATGGGTCTCCATAAGCCTGGTCAATATCCAATTGAAACCAAAAGACTCCAACGGATAATCTCAGTAATTATTTAATTGATTTGAACACATGTTACACTGGTGAAATAAAAACATTTCATATACATTGAAATTATCAAACCCTAGGGTTAGAATTTAGATCCCCTACCTTTAACTAAAGATCCAACAATACTTATGATGGAACACCCAAAAGAGGAAGAAGGTACAGATGATCGAAAAGAGGTTAATAGATCAAAATTGAAAATGATCAAAACCAACAACGTACACAGTCAAAGGATATCACCATAAAAGTTGGAGAACCATGGGATAGAAATGAAAACCAAACCCAAATGAGTTACCATGGATTTACTACATTATCAAGGTGTCAGTAAGGTAGGTTTTCATTCTAAATCTCTTAGAAGATGAATTAGGGATGAGTGAAGAATATTATTATGAGATAAAATGAAAAATAAACTACATGGAATACATTAAAATATAAGATTAGTGAATTACATGATGTGTAATTTAGTTTTATGTCATATTGTTATTTTTAATGGAATATACTGAAAACCCCATCACCTTATATTATTTTATTAAAAACACCCAAACATTACATGATCTGTAATCCATTAACACGATGTGTAACTGTTCTACAGATGGGTTTTCATCCCATTTCCCTAGAAATAGCACAAACCCCCATTAAATCTTCTCAAAATACCAAAAAACCATTCTAAAACATAAATTATTTATACCTAGAATCCATTAATTCAAACAATCTTAAATCCATGAACTTTATGTCATTTTCCCAACAAAGACTCTCTATGTGGATCCACTCCAATTTTTCTCATGTTTCCTTACATCACAAGATTGTGTTTATTAAAACTATATACATCCATGATGGAAACACAACTACTAATGTTTAAAGACAAGGCAGGACTTTCCCTAAAGAAAAGTTAACCAAAAACAAAGAGAGTGACATGCCTGGAAAAATATGGGATCTTACAACCACCCCACCATATAACAACTCATCCCCAATCTACTCTAAGAATCATTGTGAGGTCTTAGAGAAAAATTCGGCCACTATGTTAATATATAAAACCCCCTCTCCTAAGTATACTCCTAAATTATTCCATGCATCCACTACACTCAAACCAACAATATATTTCTCATCCTGATCTACAACCAGTATCATATTCTCTTTAAACAATTCATCGACAATAATCTCATCATTTGAAACATATATCACATGGGATGTGTATGGATGATATCTAAAAATCTAAGACACATGAACCATGTCATGAATGTAATTTTATCATATTGAAAGGGATTAATTGTATTCCACTAGACCAACCCTTTCCACTCTTTCAAATATCCTGAAAAAGCTGGGTGCTATCTTTCCATGTTTCCTGAGACAATATTGCGCCAATTTAGGTGACACCTGAAGGAAAAAATGATAACCATCCTCAATTTCCAAAGGACATATTCGATGGTCATAATATGATTTATGACTTCTCTATGTAGTCACCAACTATTTTCTCATCAACTAAAGTTGTACAGATGTCTCTTATAAAAATTTAGGCCCAACAAGTGTTGACTCACATGCCTCTAACCAGAAAAGATTCAAAAGGAACTACCTTATATAAAAATCCTAAAAAGGTTCCATTTTTATTGATTCATATAAGTTGTTTTTATATAAAAACTCCATGAGTGACATAAGTTTTTTCCATGAACCTCCAAAATGTAAAACATAGGCTCGTGACATATCCTTTGGAACCTAAATAGTCCACTTAGATTGACCATTAACTTGAGGATGATATGTTTTTCTCAATATAACCAATGATCCCAAATTCATATAAGTACCATTCTAGAAACATGATGTGAAACAAGGATCACTTTCAGAAATGATACTCCTCGAAACATCATGAAAACAAATTACCACATTTATGTAAATAATGCCTATATTATCAACTATGATGGTATTTTTGATAGGTAAGAAGTAGGATACCTTCATCTGTTAATCCAAAATCACCCATAAAACATCATTTTTAATGTTTTTTGTAGTTAATCCTCTCACAAAATCAATTATGACATCATAACATTTCCACTTAGGAATGGGTAAAGGCTACCAAAGGCATGCTGGCCTCTAATGATTGACTTTCACCTACTGACAAGTGAAGAATATCTCCATGAATCCTGCCACATTTTTCATCATTTCTAGGAACCAATAATTTTAATAGAGATCATGATACATCTTTTCCAAACAAAGAAGAACCACCCATCTAGAGTCATGATACTCCCTTATTAGATCCTCATGAAAGCCCATAGGAACTCGTACTCAACCATAGAAAAGAAATGGATTTTCACTTCCAAGAGACCATTATGAGGGTGTATACCTACCATATAGTTTGTCTCCCAAAACTCTGCCCTCTTGATCAAACAAATTCTCTATCTTAATTTGATACAAAATTATGGGTATAACAGATGTCATGGTCAGAGTTACCCATCTCTGAGACTCTTAAATATCCAGATGCATGTCTACAAAAGGGACATTATCCACTACCTGTCACAAGTCCCCCTTTCTACCCGTATCTGTGTCCTATGGATAATATTTTCCGAAACTAAATTTCCATTGCTTGGTGTATAATCAAATTTGAAGTCTAAATACATTAGATACATAACCCACCTCCTCTATCAAAGGATCAGGTCTCACTGATGAAAGATCTACCTCAATATCTTGTTGTCCATATATACCACAAACCTCTCACCCCTGAGACAGTGTCTCCAATATATGAGGGAATGTACCATCGATGTTAACTCTAAATTTTGATAAGGGTAATTCCTCTCATGTGGTCTCAGATGATGGGATCCATAAGCAACCACATGATCCTCCTGTATCAGAACTGCTCCGAGTCCAACTTCGGATGCATCATAGTACAAGTTATTTTCTTCACCTAGAATTAGTAAAAATAGGATAGGTGATGTGTTTAGCCTTCCCTTTAGTTCCATAAAATACCTCTCACAATCATAAGACCAAAAAAACATCGACCTTTATTTTTCAAAGCTGAAATTAGTGCTTCCAAATAAGAGATATCCTAGATAATGAATTGATAATAACCTTATAATCCTAAAAATCTCCAAATCTCAAAGTCATTCTTGTTTTATTCCTAATATACCGCAGTTGAAGCCTTATTTTGCTCCTCTGACACTCTTGACTCTGAGATTACATGGCCCAATAAGGGCATGTTATTAATCCAAAACATCATTTAGTTGGCTTGGAATAAATTCTATGCTCTGTTAATGTACTCAGGATGATGTCAAGGTGTTTCGCATGATCATCTACTGACTAGGAATACATTAATATATCTTATAAATAACACACCAAAAACGAATCCATAAAATGATGAAATATCTTATTCATCAAAGCCATGAGTATCGACGCGGTATTAATTAACCCAAATGGAATCACTACAAATTAATGCCTGACATATATTCTCTTGAAAGTTGTATAAGTTATGTCTAACAGTATCACTCGAAACTGATGGTATTCTAGTCTCACATTAATCTTAGAGAAAATATTATAATCTCCCACCTGATCAAGGATATAATTTATATGTGGAAGGGGATACATGTTCTTGACCTTCTTCTAGTTCAACCTTTGATAATCCACACATAAGTGCAATGACCCATAAGCCTTCTTGGAGAAGAGAATAGGATAACCCCAATGACATGTACTATGTTGTATGAAGACTTTAGATTCTAGATCTTCTAACTAAACATTGAACCCATGAAGCTATACTATATCCATTCTATAATTCGGGATAGAACTAGCTTTTCTCCCAACACCAACTCAATCGTGAACTCAATATCTTGATCATGACGTAATATATAGGACTCATTAGGGAAAACATCCTGAAAATTGTATAATGATATATAAAATAATCCTATTGTATTACATCAACATCTAGAGTAATAATGGATATCTGAGCCATGAGAAAATCCAATCATCAATGAATTGTACTTACAGGACAAACCTGAAGATCCAACTCTTCTTGGTGAAACAATGTTGCCTCCTTCTGGAGATAGAAAGGCAACTCTCCTCCTATAACAATTGACATGATCCTGGTATGGAATTAACCAATCCATACCATGAATCAAGTCGAATTGTATCATTTCGATCATGAATGGTTCCTAAAAGAAATGGTAACCACCAATTGCTAGAGAACACGCCTTTCCATATTTGATATTTCCTGATATCGCTTCCAATGGTGTGTTGGTGGTCAAAACACCATCCAATAATTCCTCAACCAAGTCCATACTATTAAATAAAGAAGAATATATAAATGATTATGATGCTCATGTATCAAACAAAACACAAGACAAGGTAGATGATACCAGAATCATACCTCGAACAGTATACAATCTTCCATCCATGATAGCTAGATTAGTCTGCATAACATGAAGCAAACTTGTCCATCATCCCTAGGCTCTAGTATGACTACCTTGATTTATTTCCCCAGCTGGTACCGGTTCTCATGAACAGGGGTACCACATCCCCTTCCTCGACCTCAATGGTAAATGGAACTCCATCAACCAGCCTTCTGAGGGGTAGTTATGCCCATTCCCAACTCATGTGCCCTACTTTGATCCCCTTCCACTGGTATGTTGTGAAAATTGCACATAGAACCAATAAATATGGCTCAATATTCCAAAGATACAACACTTGACTATGGGGTAAGGACACTGTGGGTGCTTGTGGACAATATTTTAACACTGATAGCACTGCAACAGAACACTATCCGCAGAGGGTTGTCCACTGCCATAACTGCTCTTCCCACTACTTCCATGGTGAAAACTATCGTAGCAAAGTTTCTTTCCACTTATTGAGGAGCTCCAATTTTTCCCTACTAAAACAACGTATCTACTTCTCGAGGCCTCCCTCAGATTCCCTTCCATGATGAGTTTCCAGTTCATCACGTCCTCAATGTTTCTCAAGAAGAAAAATCACCCAAAACCTGATCTCATAGTGAAGACCATCCTTAAAATATCTCGCCTTAGAGATCTCATCAGTTTCCAAAGATGGAAAAAAGTTTTGTAGGTTGGTGAACCATATAGAATAGTCTAGTATTAACATACCCTCCCACATCAGATGCATGAACTCACAAGATTTTTCATCCCTTAAAATATCAAGATTGAAATGGATTAGGGACATTATCTTGAATTCCATCCAAGATAGCTAATCCTATCAACCAGCATCCTATAGAATATCCCACCAACGCTTGGAAAATCCATGAAGCATATATACAGTAAGATTCACCCTCTTATCTATCGGTCTCTCAAGATGCTTAAATATTGTTTGTACTGAATCAATCCAGTACTAATCTTCCATGTGTCCTCCTTCCCCAGTAAAGGTAGGTGAATGCTATAGTTGAAACTCTCTTATCAGCTCAGATATCGAAGGCATAGTACGAACAATCTCCCTTTTAATAGATTTCATGACCCTCAGGAAGCTAGCGCTATGTTGGAAATATATCAGATCCTTAGGTACTATAGGAAGCTTTAAGTTCATATGTGTTAGGAGCGTGTTGATTTCCACTCTCCTAGTTATCATGTTGAAGATGATAATGATGTATTTTCTATAAAAGATAAATTTACACCATAGAGCACTAGATAACAACAATTTCAACCTCAATAGGTGACTACAATAGAGAACCATTAAATCTTGGTCTCTCAAAACAAGGCTTAAAATTATTTTATCATGACATGTAAATTCATTTAATTTATCATGTATAACATATTCCCCATATCACAATATACACGAGAAATATATCGCATGCATATAAATATGTCCCTATCATGAATAACAAATGACAATATATATTCATATATTCCTATTATATTGAATACATACTCATATTGTTTCATACTTGGAAACAAGTACTAACCTCAAGAATCAATAACATCATAGAATAATAACCTCACACAACATGTGAATCACCCAAGGTGAAATAACATCAACTGTAACAAGAACACAATACAAACATAAATCACATCCTTAGGTACTCAGAAGTCCCCCATACATGGGTTAGCTACTCCCATACACAAGCTCATTACCATTTCTCGAAACATCCAAGTATCCTTTCTACCATCCACTATTATAAATTTGGAATTTAACAATGTAAAAATTTCTTTTATCAAAACTAGATAAGTGATGACAAATGAGGCATGATTAAAATCCCTAAGCTTTTATTAGTACTATAAAAGAACTGATAAAGGGGTCCTTTACCAACACTTTTAGAAAAACTAAAAAGGAAACCCATTTATCAATGCTTTTATTTAGCACTGATAAAATGGAATATTGTAATGTGTTATAACATCCCACTTCAGCACCATAAATAGGATCACAAAGCATCAACATCAAGTACCAATACAGAATTCAAATTAAATAAAATTATTAACACAAATAAATGAAAAAAACAATATTATAGGCATTTCAAACATATTTTTATGCAATCGCATGAGTAAGTACAAATTATTACATATATTCAAAAGCATCAATGTTCTTTTGTATTTTTTCCCATAACCCAGACTCATTATATTCCCAAAAAAACCACCCACGCATGAGAAAAACAATACTCATGTTTAAGAAAAAAAATATTCTATTATTAATAATATAAAGATATAAATTAATTAGAAAGTGTAAATTTTAAACTAAACGTTGAGTCATACCTCAAACACTGTGTATCAGATTGAGTTGTGGTTAATTCTTGAATGTCAAACCATTTATTATTCATCTAAAACCAATATCTATGTGAAAATTAAAAATAATAATTATAAGATAAAAATGATGAGTAAATTAATTAATTAATAGCAGATAGAATAACAATAAAACAATATAGGCTTGTTTTCATGGTTTTAGCGATGTGATGCGCATTTAAAACTAAAATCAAACTTATTAAACAAAAAGAATCTCCTTAAGTCATACCATTCACATCATGTACTGTATTGAGGTGTAGATGATTACCAAATGTACCAAATTACATATTTATATTTTTTATAAAGTATATAAACACTATAAATGTGTTTTCTTGGTTTTGATTACGTCTCGTGTCTTTTTTAATAAAATGAAATTTTAAAATGGAAACACGCACATTTAGTCATAACAATCACATCGTGTTTCAATTTTATGTGATACTAATTCATGAACATAAAAAATGGCTTATGAATCATTTTCCTAAATTATCAAGATAATCCATGTTCATTTATACAGTTTTAAGTGAGTGACACTTTTTGAACTAAAATATCAATTTCAAACTGATAACGGCCACATTGAGTCATGCTTTGAATATCATGTTTCATATTGAGCTTTTTTTTACTTATACACATCAATAATTAATTATGGATCATTTTAGTAAACTACCAAAACAATCCAAATGCATTTTCTCATTTTGGAATATCGCAGTTGTCTGTTTTAATAAAACTAATGTCAATTTTAAATAAAAAGATTCACTTGGACTCATATTGGTCACACTGTGTATCAAATTGAGTTGGATATATTTTATATACATATCAAATAACTTATTGATCATTTTCATAATGTATAAAAATAATCAGAATGTGTTTTTATCAATTTTGATTACACCACTTGTCTTTTTTACTAAAATGTCATTTTAAACTAGAAACACACACTTTGAGTCATACCAGTCACATCTTGTATTAGTTTTATGTGAGATTAATTCTTACACATAAAAACTTATCTATGAATCATCTTCATAAATTAAAAATACAATATAAGTTTGTATTCTGGAATTTAAGTGTGTCACACTTTTTGAACTAAAATGTCAATTTTAAACTGGTAACATACACATTGAGTCAAAAAAAGTACATCATTTTTCAAATTGTGGTGAGGCTGGTACCTACACATCAATAATTAATTGTGGATCATTTTCATAAAGTAAAAAAAATTCAAATTTTTTCTCAATTTTGAGTATTTCAATAGTTATTTTTACTAAAATTAATATTAATTTTAAATAAAAAGATGCACATTGAGTCATAATGATCATACCATGAATCAAATTGAGGTTAAGAGGATTTAAAAACATCGTAAACGAATTATGGATAATTTTCATAAATTACACAAACCTCCCAAATTTGTTTAATTAGTTTTGAGTATGTCACTTGTCTTTTTTAATAAAATGTCATTTTACAATGGAAATATCCACTTTGAGTCATACCGATCACATCATGAGTTTATTTAATATGAGAACTATTATTACATGTCAAAAATGTATTATGAATAGTTTTCCAAAATTATCAAGACGACCCATGCATGCATTCATGGCTTTCATTGAGTGACACTTTTTGAACAAAAATATCAATTTTAAACTAACAACGAACACGTTGAGTCATACAGGGGAAATCATGTATCAGATTGAGGTGAGTATGATTATTAAATGTCAAAAATTACTTCTGGATCATTTTACTAAATTATAAAATAAATCATAATTTTTTTCATGGTTTTGAGTAAGTTAGTTGTCTTTGTTATTAAAATTAATGTCAATTTTAAATAAAAAGATGTGCTTGGATTCATATTAGTCATACCGTGCATTGGATTGAGGTGAGGATCATTCCTAGATATACCAAATGACTTATGGATCATTTCACTAAATTATAAAAACAATATTAATTCATTTTATTGGTTTTGAATACATCTCTTGTATTTTTTATTAAAATGTCATCTGTAACTAGAAACATGTATTTTGAATCATAACTGTCACATGATGTATTGTTTTTGCGTGAGACTGATTCCAACACATAAAATAATAATTATGAATATTTTTTAAAAATTATCAATACAATGCAATTGTGTTTTTTTTATTGTGTGACATTTTTTGAACTAAAATGTTAATTTTAAAATGATAACATACACTTTGAGTCACACCAAGAATATCATGTTTTGAATTGAAATGTGGATGGTTCTGAAACATTTAAAATTACTTATATATATTTTTTATTAAGTATTAAAACAATTTAAATGTGTTTTATTGGTTTTTACAATGTAATTTTTTTTAAATAATGTCAATTTTAAATAAAAAGATGCACTTAGAGTCATATCGATCACGCCATGCATCAGATTGTCATATAGATGATTCTTACATGTCTTTAATGACTTATGGATTGTTTTCCAAAAGTATTAAGACAATATGAATGTTTTTTCATAGTTTTGAGAACATCAATTCACTTTTTTACTAAAAATTCATTTTAAACTGGAAAAAAACACTTTGAGTCATACCGATCACATTTTGTATTAGTTTTAAATGAGACTAATTATTTTGTGTCACAAATGACTTATGAAATGTTTTCCTAAATTATAAAAGAAAATACAATCACGTCTTCTTAATTTTTAGTGAGTGGTACATTTTTAACTAAAATGTCAATTTTAAACTGATAATGGACACTTTAAGTCATACCGGGAACATCATGTATTGGAATAAGATAAGGATGATTCCTACACATCCCAAATGACTTATGGATCATTTTAATAAAGTATAAAAAACAATATGATTTATTTTCTATGTTTTTAGAATGTAAAATATCATTTTTAATAAAATAAATGTCAATTTTTAATAAAATGATGCACTTAGAGTTGTATTGGTCACATCATGTTTTATATTGTGGTGTGAGGGATTCCTACACATCCCAAAGTATCAAAAAAATATAAACTTCTAATGTTACCATGATTTCCAGGGCATTTATTTTTCAAACTACCAACAATGCATATTGAGTTAATGTTCTTAGTTGAAAAGGTTTTTTCACTAAGAACATCAACTCAATATACAATGTTGATTGTTCAAAAAAGAAACGAAAATTAAAGCATGGTAAAATTAGAATAAAGGAACGTGTTATCTCTTTTTTTTTCTTGTTATAGATAGTTGGAATAAAAATATTACTTCCAAAAATATCTATGAAAAAACAAAATAAGTAGTAGATAAAAATAATAAAGAAATTAACAAAAAAAGAGTAGATAAAATATTGAAAAAATAGATTAAATAAGTATTTGGAATTCACCTTTTCATGATGGTTATATATATTCTTTACTTATTTAGTTATTTTCATTATCTCAGTAATATCTTTAATGTTCAATATCTCCTGAGAATGAGCAGCTTCGAACAAACCACCCCATCTCTAAAAAACGAATCCAAATGTATAAGAATCAAATTCTTATTTGAGTAATACTAAAAATAAATAAATTAATCATAAATATGAAATAATATATTAATTATACAGACAATTATATTACAATGAAGACATCAAGATTACATCTGGGATTGAGCAATGGTAGCATCATTTTTCTTCCTGTAAAGTTAGTAGAGGGAACTTGAACGAAAGTGATTATTGACAACACTACAGGGGTGAAAATATTTTGAGGGAGAAGAAGTATATGGAATGTTTTTTGGATAAAGACATGATGGATGGAAAAAAAATATTATAAAACCAATTAACTATGTAAGGAATATTGAAAAGTAAATCAATGTTTCATTATATAATTTTTTGGTAAAATAGAGAAAGTACATTGTAATATTACTTTTACGTCTTCCAAAAGGGTTTCCATTATTATATTTTGTTCTTTTATGGGATTGGTAACATCATAATTTACAAAAAAAATCAACATGAGTAGTAAAAACGATAATTTAGATTATGTTAATTCAATAAAGAATATATAATATTATTAGAAAAAAACATAATATATTAAAAAACACTTTTACCTTCTCATTGAAATTTCTTTATTTTTTTAAAGGCCTTGGGGATCTAGATCTTCTATCATGAATCCATATCCTCTATTTATGGTCCCATCAAATTTACAGTACATTGTCTAAAATTTTACCTACATGAATTTATTGTGATCTCCCAATTATATTGGCATCCTCAATTGAATTCTCATTTTACCCAAATGTTTTTTTTAGTATCCAACAAGATAATCAACAAATTATTGTTTATTGTATTTGATATGTAAAATAATTTCACTTCTTGTGATTCTATTATGACTAGATTACCTTTTTCCTCTTCTACACTGAAATTCACCTTCCTTAAGAACATTTCATTAACGTTCATTGCACTGCGATTCTCATCCCATTTGCAACAGAAAATTATCACTTGAAATTTTTTATAATGAAACGCATATAACTATATTATAATTAAAATATAAGACATATTTTTATAAATTGAACTTCTATCTTTGGAACTAGATATGTGAATCACTTCTTCCACAAGCATGACTCCACTATTTTTCATTATACAGCATTCATCATAAACTTTCACATAGAATGTATAACCATTGATTAAAAAACCAGTGGAATATATAACATTTCAATTTGTTCCCCTGGATATTCATTGAAGTCATTCGGAAATTTAATTTTTATTTTTAGATAAATCCTTATAAATTTGATCTCAAAACCATCCTATAAATTGTTGATTATATGTATTTTATATCCATCATTTATCCCTTTATGGATTCAAATATATAAGAATTGATTTGTGAGATTCAACATATGGATCAACATTTTCACTATTATGTAAATGTAAATTTAGGCTTTCTCCCACTCTGTGAAATTAATTGTAATAACATATCATCGAAAAATAACATCTCCCATAAGGCATCTGTTGTGAAAAGACATTAAGATACTGATGTGGTCAACATCTAATAGGTAATTGGTACAGAATTCAACAGCTTATTCAACAATATATCATTCTAAACTATAACCATAAAGATGACTTTGGTTCTTCAAATTCCCTTTCAAAATATTAATATATCATTCAATGGGGTACATCCATCTATAATGGATAGGAACACATAGTTTAACCTCTCTAACTAAGTGAACTATTAGGTGGAAAATTATATCATATATTGATATTTGTAAGAACATCTCAAATTCACACAACATGACTCCAACCTTATTATTCATGATTAGAAAATTGGTCGGATCTATAACTTTATAGCAATTGGATTTGAAAAAAGATTTAAAATCTAGTTAATGTATGCAATACATTTTTAAGAAGAATTCAATATAAAGAAACAAACAGTCACATGATTTTATTCCCTATAACATCAAATTATTCATTAACATGACATTCCTGATATTTTATGAATACCCCTCATAAAAATTTACAATATTAAGGAAAAAAGAAAAATTGTAATTTTTCCTATCTGGATAGAGTATAAGATTTTATAAGAATAAATTTCCATCCTTTACCCATCACCGGTGTCAACTCTTCCCTTATCCTGATGTCAATAATGTTCAACCTAGCCTATATTCCATCATTTATTCCCATGAACATTTAATAACATTATAATAACACTATAAGATACGTTTTTTATACATTCATAGCATCAATAAAATTTCTGATATACAATCAATTCCAATATGATAATTAAATGAAAATTCATCACTTCTTTTAACCTGGTTCCCTATGGTTTTTCAAAAATGGCTTACTGAAAATATCATCAATAACATTAACTTTATCAAATAGTTGATCATTAGTTAGTGGAGGCGGTATTATTCCTTGTTCAATATTCCCATTGAACGATGTCATCCAAAATTGGTATTTATTTCATCGAGGTAAATATTATCTATTTCTTAAAAACACAGTCTTCGAGGATTGTTTCAACCAAACTGAGTGTGTGCATTGTTCACAAATGGAAAACCCAAAATTACATTAATATTATAGCCTAATAAATTACCATTAGCAGGAAATTCATTTATCATCCCATACAACATAGCCCTCAATGTGAATTCTTTTTTTATTTGAGCAGCATACTTTATAACACACATATACCACATCAATTTTAGATATTCGATCAAGGAATAGAAATAAACAAAAATTTCATTATCGAGTTGATTTTGACTAGATATAAGAAGAGTAAGGATAATTTATTTGTTCTTCATTCATAACCATTATGAAAAGTTATAATTTACCAAAATGATGGGGAGTTTTTTATGAGTACTAATATGTACACAAAAAGGATTGATTCCATCGATAGATAACACAATACAATAGTTTCTCTACTCATTTCCAAATTCAGGATACTCATAATACATTTTCTTTCACTTGGAAGAATCTACTAGATGATTTAGGTTCACATCTTTAATTATTGTATTTATGTATCCTTTAAAGTGTATCATGATTTCCAGAAATCCATTTAGTCTTAAAAACCATGGAATGAAAGGAAATTATTGCATCACATTCAATGGACTTGATTCATTTTTCTTGTATCGATATGCACCACACTTAGGGAATTTTATTTGTGATTCATTTTCCTTACAAAATAATATGAAATAATTTTGACAAGAATGTATTTTTTTTAGAGATCATTCCCATTGAATGTATAATTAGTTTAGTGTCATATTTTTGACATGAAGGTTCATTTTATTTTTGAAACATATCATTCATGATACCAATCAGTTATGTAAAGTTGTTTTTTCTCTATCTGCTCCTAGATTTCAAATTATATAACTTCAATACAACTGACAATATTATGTATTTAGTAAAACCATTATACCATTGTCTATTATAATAGGTATTTATCTTCCCAAACAACTTTGGAAAATCATGAAGTTCATCTTAAATTTATGTTATCATTTATTCCATGAGATCTCCATCATCATTTATGCTACTATTCATATCAGATGATCCCTAAACTACGGTATCATGTTAATTGGTGTGCATGTTCAGTTTTTCCGTGTGTTTTGTCCAAC
The DNA here is from genome assembly GCA_963277665.1 of Viscum album. Classification (NCBI taxonomy): domain Eukaryota; kingdom Viridiplantae; phylum Streptophyta; class Magnoliopsida; order Santalales; family Viscaceae; genus Viscum; species Viscum album. The sequence goes on along the minus strand of OY728150.1, from coordinate 1,578,560,099 downwards.
ATATATAGCTCTGATCTATTCCATGACAAAACAAATTTACTTCTAATTCATATGTACTAATGTTTCATGAATAACAACAACACATATATGAAAAAAGGATTTGAGAAGGGTCTTATGCATGCTATATTTCAAACATGATGAACTCTTTAACTCCATATCCATACTATTTTTTTAAATGATTTGTGTACATCCATATGATATTCATATCCATCTTATTAATTTCAAATAATATTCAATTTTTATAATAAATAAATAAATACATATATGATATTCGTTATCAAAGGTGAAAGTTATAGATAATTCTAATAAGGGATACCCAACATTTTATTATTTCAAATAATTTCAATTTTCCTTAAAGGAAATGGGTAATTGAATTTAAGAACGTAATTACTACGCTATGGTAAGTGTTATCCACTAAATTAATTCAAAGGTGAGGGTTATAGACAACTACCATCCTCATCATCTTTATCTCCCGAATGGTTATTATTTAAATTTTTTTCTTAGGAGTCATCCCCAATATATTGTGGACACCCAACTATGTTCCTTGAACTACTCTAACCAAAATCCATCATTTATCGGGTAACAGTGATCATTTTGGATGACTAATGATCATATTAGTTCAAGAAACATAAAAGATATGGGGATCAATCCAAAGCAACAAATTTCAATAATAACTGTTCGGGATATAAAGATGATGAGGATGAATCCAAAACATTAATATATTAAATAATGGGCTTATTATAATTTTTTAGTGTTTTTATTCCTAAAATAAATAAAATTAAAACTGAAAAAATTTAATAATTTTTTCCAATGGAAAATAATAACAAATCAAACAGAATACTTTACATAGAATCTAATGTCATTTTTGAATCTAGAGTTGAATAAATTTTATAAATAACATTAATATAAAATTGCTCCTCATATCTATAGATCTATTATTTGATCTAGTAATGATATAATGGTAGATAATATAGATGATTCTTGAGTTGAACCTAACTATAATAAAAGACCTAGAAAGTAGAAACATCTATAGAATGAATTTATATATTTTAGATCATATATTTTTTTTATAGATAGATATAAACATAATAATATTATAAACAAATATTATGGGGAGAACAATATATAATGATCTTAGTTTATATAAATAATCATTATCTTCAAAATATCTTGAGTTTTATAATGAATCTTTTAATGATGAAATAGATTCTATTATGAGGAATAAAACTATCATCTTTAAAAATTTTCTAAAATATTCAAATCATATTGGTTATAAATTTTTATTTAGAATCATGTAAGAATCCAATTATAAAATTAATGTTTTTGAGGAAATATCAGTAATCCAAATTCCCAAAAATTTGAATGGATTGGTTATTATGATACTTATACTAATTTATATTAAATTATGAAAATAAGGATATTATTATTTTTTAATCCAAAAAATAATTTTTTTCTTCATTATATAGATGTTAAAAATATATTTTTAAATAGAAATTTATATAAATAAATTTACATGGGTTAATATGAATATTCTAAACCTTATTTGATAAATAACATAATGAACATTTCAAAAGAAATAGTCACTAATATTTATTGAATTTTTAGATATATTTACAAGGATATAAATGACTATGATGATGAAAATAAATTAATGTATAATGTTTTAAATGAAAGGATATAAATCTTCTTTAATCACTCCCAAAAACTAAGGAAAAATTATATGATTTTACAATTCAAATAATAATGTACCAATTTTACAAATGTGTATCTCACTATAATTAAATAAAGGGGGGATGAAAAGAAAGGGCTTGAGGAGATAAACCCCAAATTAAAATAATTATTTATTATCATTGATTCTAAACTGAAGAGTAATGACTCGTATTTTTCAAGTATTATTTTTAAATTTTATATGGATTGATTTCGAGACTAGGCACTGAGATGGAATGTGTTTATAAGGCCTGGATCAGAAATATAAGGACACCGTTGAGTTCAGAAAAATAGATTTACACTAGGCGCAACCTAATATTGGTCGTCAAGTATTGATTGTGGAAATTCATCACGGACATTTTAAATGATTAAAATAAATTGAGAAAAGTTTATTTTCTTTTCTTTTATCAATGCAATGATAAGTTTTTCGTTAAATAAATTCTTTTTCAGAAATTCAGGATTAGTCTCATAACCCTAGAATTATTTGGAGATGTTGGAAGGAAACCATTGGAGAATCCTCTTGAGTAGGTGATGATGGAACCTCATATCCCAGATTGATGAACACCGATCTTAGATGATATCTCCAATAGTAATGATTCAAAGACTGATATTTTTCATTGAACGATCGGAATCCATGTAGGATGAATTATTTTGATTCTCTTTACATGTTAATTATTCTTATGATGAACACGGTCTAATCAATGAATAAATTATCTCATGGATCGATCATACTTGCGGGATGGGATGATTTTGTGGGTTTGTTGAGGTGATTTATTCTATGTGATTTAGAACTATTGTTTGGATTCATTTAATGTTCTAATGGTGATGAACCAAGTTCTACATGAACCTTGGTAAAGGTTCCTACCTTTCGATTCTTATGCTTTTCTGTCCGGATTTTTTGGGTTTTCATGTCTGTTCTTCATTCTACCCCGGTTTTGAGCAATTGATTTATGTGCCTTTTATTCTTGGTGTAATGATCTGAAACTGGATATCCATCATCGGAAAGACCCAATGGAGTTTTGATGGTGAATGTGGAAGATGGATCAAAGCGATTTGGAAGCACTTATTCTCTAGGTGAGTTGTGTGGGGATGGATTGAATTGGATTTCTGAGCCAATTGAAGGCTCTAAACGCTTTTTTTTCTTTTAGGGGGGTGAAAAACTCATAGATTTGGAGGTTTGAGGTGAACGGACCACCAGAATGAGATTTGAAATAACAGACATGGAATGCGGAGGAAGAAGATGGATTTTTGGAATACTCAATACACACGGAGTATAGTTTTGAATACATGGTGTGTTCTCATCATTGGATCACTCAGTGTGTTCATGGGCGGTACACAGACACGGGGTGGAGCACACGAGTTTCCTATATGGTGTGTACTCCCCCACATGGCTTTTCCTGGACTAGTTTCAAAGAATACCCCATTTACTGGTACACAGGCATGGATACGTGTGTTTACGTCATGTACTGGCACACGACCAGAGTACACGAGTAGATCCCTGATGCAAGGTCATGGCATGTGACCCATTATACACATCGTGTTCTCCTCTTCTACATGAAATGTTTTAAAGACATGGTTCATTGTAGACAGGTAGTACCCGGGGTCAAGGGACATAGTGTGTGACCCTACTACACGTCGTGTACCCCTTCTTATATGGATTGATCCTCATTTCCTTTGTATCCTAGACATCATTCATTAGGTTTAATTCCATTATTTGTATCCCTAAAGGTTTGTACAAATCATTTCCCACTCATAGGACTATGATCCCTTTAGTTAGAATTCATGGATAGAGTTGTTGGAATCCCCCTGAGAGGCCTAGAGTATGATCCCCTATTCATTCATCATGCCCTTGGTGTAGTTCTTGGTATTGATGTGACCAACACTAAGTGGGCATACATCCTCTACTTAGTAATTTATTACATACTGAGTTGTTAGTATCACCCCATGGAAATATCTATTATCCTCAACTACATATTGTATCTCTCTTCAGATCTATCATTGTATCTCTCTCATGATGAGACCCAATGAGTAGTACCTCTCAGACAGACATCATCAGTGCTATCAGATTCAAAAGTGTGTTCTCCCGGATGAGTTCTTCATGGAATCTTCAAAATCAATTCCTAAGGTTTGTATGCAGTGGTCATGAATTACCTCTAGACAGTTTTTATTGGTTGAGTATATTTTGATATTCTTGTTATATATGTTATAGATAGATACCAATGTAGAGATTACTATTTTTTCATTTTTTTATATATATTTGTTTTTTCGATGTGCCCTACTAAGTATTGTTATTCTCATACCTTCATGGTCTTTTCCTTAATGTGTTGTGTATTGTGCAAATTATTGACCCTTTGATGGATTCATAGGTGGACTAGGACCAGACGGTGCTTTACAAGACCAGACAGACCAAGGTGGGATCCTCCAACTTTCAAACAGTAGTCCTTGTACCTTTTTCATATAGATTGGACTTGTGATTATTTACTCTTTTTAGTGGTCTTGTATTCTAGACCTATTTACTTTAACTTAATTTCCTTTATACTCTATTTGTGAGATATAGTGGTATGTATTAATTGGTACATAGTGGTTTTTAAATTTCATCATTTTGTGGACTTTGAGATGTGTGTGTACGTACAGGTACATAATCAATGCCTCCCATGTTAGTGATATGCATATTCGGTGATATTAACCGGCCCCTAGAAAATTGGAGGAGGGCTTGGGGATTCATTGAATGGGACCCACTAGGATGGGTCGTGATAGAGTGGTATCAAAGGTGATTTTTTATACATTATCACTGAGAGTATAAGGGGTTGGTTTGGGGAAACAATGTTAAGTGTTTCGAGTTTGGATTTCAGGCTAGTGACTCCAGTGTTGGTTTGGCGGCTGACATATCCATACACCTAGACTCTGATAAACTTCTACTTTATTTGGTCTATTAAAATATTAGTCTTAGGGAAAATAATGGTACATAAATCATATAGGAATGGGTGTCGGTTTCCATGTCCTTCCTGATTAAACTCTCTAGATATAATCATTAACTATGGTACATCATGTTTTCTTAAAGGATACCTCTGTGATTCATACCTTCTAGGATTCGGCAGATTGATCATGAGGAGGACCCCCTCAGTGATGAGGATTCAATAGAGGGGTGAGTTTTCTTGATGTTACCTCCACGTGGAGCACCAGCCATACCGCCACCTATAGAGAAGCACATGGTACCTGATGTACTGGTGGATGAGAATCACAAGCTCAGCGTGCTTCATGAGTTTCAGCAATAGAGACCCCTCAGGTTCTGATACGAGCCCAACCCACAAGTGGTTGAGGACTATCATGAGGTGGTGACTAGAGTTTTTTGTCTAGTTCGGACACCAGCGGATCAGATAGTTGTTCTAGCAGCGAGCCATTTACATGGATCAGTGGGATGATGGAAGAGTTTGGCCATCCAAACTCATGAAGAGGTGACTCTTTCATGGATAGAGTTATTTTACCTATTTTTAGAGGAGTTATCACCACTTAAACTGAGTTTTGTGCATATTTAGGTGCTTATATAGTTCTCGTAGCGTAGCATGTCGGTGTATGATTATTCATCAAGGTTCACAAACTATTCTAGGTACTTGATGGATATGGTTAAAGATCAGTACTTCAGGGCTCATACCTTTGAGAAATGTCTGTGTGGAGATATATAAACAATTTTTATCCCACAATTCGTTCTGATATATGCCATGGTTCTTGAGTTGGATTTGGTGGTTGAAAGATTATTGTCTGAGCAGATACAACCAATGATAGTCAGGAGTGGGTGATCCGGAATAGAGACATCAACATTAAGGATCAAAATTCAGTCTCAGGTCCAAGACATTGGAGTCATTTCAGTAAGAAGTCTTAGGATATGGGATCTTCAGTTCAGGACTCACAGTGTGGGTCCAGTCAACCTAAAGAGTGGTGGTTCTATTCATGTGACGACATTGTACATATCACTAAAGATTATCCAACCATTTAGACTACTGACAGGGAGATAGTGGATAGACCATCAGGATATAGATAACATTAGGAGCAGATAGATCTACAAGATGATGGATGTGGAAGATCAGCTGGGAGATCAATAAGAGGTGGTTGAAATTTCAAATTGATACCACCACCACCCCCAGGTGGTCCATGCTAGGATCAAAGAGTTGAAGGATAGGGCAGGGGATAGCTACAAGTCTTCAAGGCAGATGACCCAGGGGCTCCAAGAATTATATGAGGTATGATCTATGTATTTTTCTACCATAGTTTTCATACTAATAGACATAGGTGATATTCATTATTTTCTCACCAAAAATATTGTATGAGACCTAGAGATCTCATTTGAACCATTATGTCACAACCTGACCCATGCTGGGGCTCGAGCTGCAAGTACCTCTCATGACCCCCTCCCTCCAAAGATGTCCCTTCTAGGATGGAAATGAATAATGGGAGTTAATGACCCATATATCTGGCCTTTCATAGGCCCCGAGGTGGCAACCAATACCAAGGGTATACAAGTATTAGGAAATATGAGGAATTTATCTTTTTGAATAAACAAGGTAGGAAGATAAGAATGTTCATCCCAAAAAAAACTCATATATATATAAAATAAAACCAAATCCATCAAACATGCATGTTCAAAATAGAATTGTTATAATTACAATAATAACTCCAAAGTAACAAAAGTATGGCTAAGCAGTAGAAAAGAAACAATCCTAAAGTATTAGAAATTAAGGTCCAATAATTTCCACATAGTAATTTTGGAAACCTAAAAGAAATTTTATATATGTAGGGTTAGCATAAAAGTGTACTCAGTAGAAAAAACAAAGTATATTGTGCCAAAGTGAGAGAAGTATACTAATTCCCCTGTGAGAAAATAGTAGAACCAAACAACACCAAACAAGGAATACTAGCCATCCCAAACTCACCAAGGCACACCCACTATGTAACTCAAGTCATGTAAAGTAATATAGTAAGAGCATTGATGAATTGTGAACACCACACCTCTTCTTAATAGTTTAGCCACTCTTGCCTAATGGAAAACTTCCTCACGCTCCCACCTCTTCCGAAATAACTATGTCATAATCCACCCGCACACACCTGGGCCAAAAAAACCACATCTCATCTCATCACCTGGGCCCCGTTCCACATCATATCCTTCTCAAAGACACCTGATCCATAAACCACATCTCATCCCACCCACAGACACCTTGACCAGAAACTGGACCTCATCCTGCCCACAGACACCTGGGCCAAAACCTACATCACATCCTGAAGACACCTTGGAAAGTACAACACATCTCATCCCATAGACCCCTAGCAATTGACAACCCATATCATATCTAAGAAACCATGGAAGCAAAACACATCTCATCCCTAGGACACTTGAGAATCAAAACTTGTCTGCAAACACCTGGGCCTCACAAACCACAACCTTCCTGAAGAATCTTGGGATAACACTACCTGGAAGAGAGAGTATGAGAGTGTGTTTTCCAATCCATCCATTATCCCATTGAATATTTTTGGAAAGACACCTTCTCCCATGATGATGGGGGTGTTCGACACATAATGCTCAACTAGGTTGGGGGCGTATATAAATCATAAGGAAAATACAACTATATACATATATGATAGCAAAAAATCAAGCCCATAATATGGTTTCATGATTGAAAAACGAATTCACAACCACCACATTCATGTTTATACCTCTAAAATCCACAATATTGCACAAAGAAACATTTTAGAAATAGAGGAGCCTGATGAAGTAATGTAGCTTCACATTTATCCCATGTTTGACACCCATTCAGGTTTTCATGTTTACTATTTCCATTCCATTATCCAAACCATCCCAAATCATTCCATAATTTTGTAATCAATTAATTTATTCATCCCATTATTTCCCAAGAAACTATTATCCATAACACTAGAAGGTAACTCAGAAACAACCAAATAGGGGGTGAAGAGCCATGATAAATTAACCCACTTCATAGTAAAGGAACATCTCCCCCATGATTTTTCTAGGAATAGGGGAAGCTTATGCATGATATAAATGGGAGAGAACCCATACCAACCACTACCATCATTCCTCACCTCATCTACTAACGTCAAATATCAGCATAACCGAACCCTAACTCACAAGCACACCACCATAGCCAAAATTCCACATACACATCTCTTTACAGAAACATATACTATCATAGCCCCATTACATAATCATATCATAGCCATCACCGCATCCCCACTACACAACTGTATCACAACAACCATCGCAATCCCATGGAATAAAACATCTCATCCACTACCCCCACATATCACAACACGGGTGTATTCCATCCAGTACATCACCGAAGCCAACCCACGGCACACAACGGTGCTCACAACCAAAATACAACACATAACAGATCAAAACATACTTTCACATTTAATATGGTATTACTTATTCAATTTTACATAATTTAGAGTGTTATCACATAATGTTCTTAATCTTGTGGAATCCATTTATTTTATTTGATTATACGTTGTTAATAGATTCCATGCATCTGTTTCACGAGAATCATAAAATGATGCTTCCAAATCAGTTTTTGTGCAACCAAGGACCCCCAACAAAAATTATATTTATTGGGTAATTATCCCATATAAATCAAAATATCAATACGAATGTAGGAAACATATCAATAACATACTTCACTTTTCCCTGACATTGTAGATTGTTTTTTTAACAGATTTAATTTTCTTTTTTAATCCAAATTCAACTATCTTCAAAAAATAAAAATTTGTACACCCACCCCACATGATTCACATAAAATAAATTGAAAAAGTGAAAGATATTTGGAAGAAGATACAATCAACACTTTCATTTCGAAAAAATAGTGTTGTGCATATAGTAGAAAAACTCTAGGGGGAAAACTCAAACTGAAAGATACAACACCACCACATGACTCCTACTAGAATAAGGGTTCTGAGAAACTAATACCAATGGAAACAAGAAGTAACAACAAGTGAGAATGATATATCTTCCTTTGAAAAATATAAACACAGTAGTCGTTTAGTATGTTTTGGATTTTCCATTAAAGGCGGATCCGGTCAAGACAACAAATTTTGAGAGGGTAAAATACACTAAACACTTAAGATAATTAAGATAGGATTTGTGGGAATTGAATCAACCTCAAATCCTTTCAAATGATTCTTTAGAAGTGTTTTATGTCCATGAAAACATAAAAAGGGTGAAATTTGAGGAAGATGAAAACACTGTACATGAGTCACCATTAGATGACTCATTGCTCAATGAGGCACCGCTCGTGAGTCACCATTTTTTGAGTCACTATTTGGAGAGTCATCACTCAGCAAGTCACTACTCATGAGTCACCGTCAGGTTAGGCAACACTTGGCGAGGCACCGATCAAGTGTCATTGTTCAATGAGTCGTTTTTCATCGAGTCACTGTTAGGCATGCTACCATTCAGAAAGACACCATTTATCAAGCTATCGTTCAGCAAGGCACCATTAGACAAGGAACCACTGGGTGAGTGACGACCAGTGATCCACCTCCAGAGATTTACCACCAGTGTTCAATCGCTAGGGTGATCCACCCCTAGGGTGAGCCACCACCAGAGTGTACCACTATTAAGAAACATGGAAAACTAGGAAATTTCCCAATGTGATGAAATAAGTCACCTGGATTCCCCAGAACACTTAAAACACCATATTTTCACAAGTAATTGACCGTTGAGGTCATGTATGTAACATCATATACCTATCATACTATTTTCACCCTCAATAATTCAAAACCAAACCCATAAGGTAAAAAGGGGTCTGAAAACCCACCCTGTGAGATACCTCTCAAGAATCTCATCACTCCTCAGGCACCACCACCAGTTTATCACACCAACATAAATGATAAAAAAACACATCAAGCAAGAAAAAATAACATTCTATCCCGAACACATGAATCAAGAAATTTATCCTTCCATATCAAGATATTATCTGCTCTAGCCGACACTAACTCACCTGCACGTGTTTCATCGCATCGTGGTTAATGCGTCTTGATTAGGAATCTAGTCTTCCCATTTTCACATGTTAGGAATTTATCATGAATTTCACCACACACATCTCAACCCAAAGTAAAATAGATTATTTTATAAAACATGGTTCAAAAATTACATCATATGAAAAAAACAAGGAAAAGCTCAAAAAACCTCAGGTATTAGGTAGGCCTCTACGTTTCTCACTCCCAAGTACTCTCCTCAATTCCATTATTCCACCAAAACACATGAACAAAACGAATGGTTAATCCATGCATCACCTTCTCACAATGATCCTGAATCTATATTGGACATACCATGAACATCACATCACCATTAATATCCAACTCTCCTCAATCAAGGATATGGGATTCATCGTGAAGATACCAGAGAATATAAGAGACTTGGGATATGTCATGAATCATCTCTAACTATAGTGGAAAAACCAATAGGTATACCACTTTTGCAACTTCACCCAACACTTAAGAGTTTCTAACAAACCTTGGAGAATTCTTTCTCCCTCTGACAATCCTCTGTTACCCACATCGAGGGGAAACCATCAAGAACATTTGGTCCCCAACCTAAATTCTAAGGGCCTCTTCCTAAAATCAGCTTAAGACTTATTCTGGTCATTTTATTCTTTCACCATGTCATGAAAAATCTGAACATTCTCAGTCATGTTCTGCACCACATCCAGACCAAGAATAGTTCTTTATCCAACCTCTGACTCGCACAATGGAGAACAACGTGGTATTCCATTCAAATCATCAAACATAACCATTCCAATAGAGGAGTGATAGCTATTATTGTAAGAAAACTATACCAAGGGAATTTTCATACCCAAGATCAACCAATTTCCATAACACATGCTCACAAAATATCATCCAATATCTGGATAGTATGTTCTATTTACACATCTAACTAAGGGTAGAAAGTAGTTCTAAGGCACAACTGGGTGCCAAAAGAAAGCTGCAATCCCCTCTATAATTTTGAGGTAAACTACACATCTAAATATGAGATAATAGTACACATTACTCAATGAAACTACACCACCTCATCCACATACCTCTTTTCCATGTCATAAATTGTGCCTGACTCATTGATTGTTAAGAAGTGGGACGATTACATCTACTGATCCACTACCACCCAAATAGAATTGTATCCTCCCTATGATCTGGGAAAACCTATGATGAAATCCATAAATATTTCATCTAAATTCCACTTGGGAACATCCAAGGGCTGCAAAAACCCACTGAGAACATGGTGCTCAGCCTTCACCTGCCAAAAAACTAAGCATCATACAATAAACTTCGCTACTACCCAAATCATCTGGAGACGGAAAAACTGCATCCTCAAGCCATGATACATCTTGGAAATTCATGGGTGTACTGCTAAAGGTGGTTTATGAAACACGTGAATAACTTCCTCTTTCATTACTACCAAAAAAAACAACTTCTCACATAACAACATCTTATTTTGACTATCCTTCAACCATCCCTCCAGAGCATCACCATGGAACATACTATCATGAAACACCTATTCCTCTAATTATCCCCACTACGAGACCTCCTCCAACTTTCTCAATGAATACTACACTTCCATATGGTATAAATAACTCCATCACCATACATTCCCTCATTTAAGTGAAAGGATGCACAATTTTCTGTTTCTTTCCAAGAATCCATAGATTTCTGAACAACTCCCTTCTACCACTTTTTCTCAAAGCATCAGCTAAAAATTTTCCCTTTCCTAAGGTGTAAGGGATATCAAAATTGTAATCTTGAAGAAACTCCACCCACCTCCATTGTCTCATTATTGAATCTCATTGGGAAAATTTATGCCTCAAACTATTGTGATCTATGAAGAGCAAAAAGCGCTCCCCAATGAGGTAATGTTTCCAAAAAATATCTCAAATTCAACTGTTTCTAGATCAAAATCATGGGTGGCATAGTTATGCTCATGGGGGGAAGAACATTATAGAACCATAAAATATTAATACATAATACTTCATCAAGATGAATCCCAAGCAAAGACAGGAAGCATCACAAAAAACATCAAACATCACTACTTCCTCAAAAAACTGGAGCACTGGAGTACTAACCAACTTCCCCTTCAGATAACCAAACACTACCTAACACTGATCACTCCACAAAAAATCTTTATCTTTTCTATTCATTGTTTTCAATAGGGCTACAATATGAGATAAATTGTGTAAAACCCTCTGATAATATCCTGCATGACCCAAAAAAGTGAAAACCTTTTCCAGATTATTCGGTGTTGCCAAAGAAAAAACTACTTCAACCTTCTATGGGTCCACTTATACTCTCTGTTGATACCCCAAATGCCCATGTAAATGCACCTCTCATTTCTACAACTTTCAATTAGAAAACTTTACATAGAGATGGTGGTGTCAAAGAAACTACAAGATCATCTTGAGATGCCTGGCATATTCCTCCTATGACTTTGATTATACCACGATTTCATCAATAAACATGACAATGAATTGATCCAAGAACTCACGGAAAAAATAATTTATAAGTCCCATGAACATAGATTGTGTGTTTGAAACATTTAAGGGCTTGACCACAACTCAAAGTACCCATACCTGCTCCCGAAATTAGTCTACATGATATCTCACTCCTTCACCCTCAACTGGTGGTATCCAAACCATATATTAATCTTAGAAAACTAACCCCCCCCCCCCTCAGCTGATCGAAAATATCATCTGTTCTCAGAAGAGGGTAACAATTAATGAGAGTCACATGATTCAACTTCTAATAGTGTATGCACAACCTCAAACCACCATCTTCATTCTTGGTGGACAACACTAGGACACCCCCATGGTGATACACTAGGCCAAATAAAACACTTCTATATTAGATCACCAATATATATACACAACTCCCTCAACATAGAATGTTTCATCAGATAAGGATCCATTGAAATCAATGAAGCATTGGGATACAGTTCTATCGTGATCTCAAAATCTTGTTGAGGGGGCAGAGTCACAACGTACTCAGGGAAAAAATATAGTATCACTCCATCATAAAATCTGGGAAACTCCACCATCCCATCATCTATTGATTCAACTGATAGCTCATCCAATAAAAAAATAAGAGGCTCTACATGCCGAATTTCCACCTGACAGCTTTTCTCAACAACAAAAAACCACACATTAATCATCCATATCTGAAAAGGAAACTCTCCTCCAGAAGTAGTTGATAACAGAATGCAAAGAATACGGCCATTCTATGATGAGAATGACATATTATGGATACATTTGTATAAATAAAATTTCCTCATAGGACTGATGTGGTCCCATCATTAGTTTACATTTTCATCACACATCTAAAAAGTTGGTATGACCTCTGACTAGTGTACTCAACACCATGGGCATGGAAAGACTCTAAATTTCAAGTCCTATATAATTGTCTAGACTGGTTTAAGAAAATATTTTGAATCTCTTGAATACAAAATCACAAGAAAGGGTACTAAAAAAACTAATCTTATATATATTGATCTTTGTACCTAGCAAAACATTCACCTCTACTCCGTGAAACTTACCACGCTCAGCTCCTCTGCCCCTCTACTAATGAACACCTCCATAAACATGCTTAGGTCATGGTCCCTAAGGAACATCCTAAGGTCGGCCTCTGCCTGCTCCATCTCCCTTCAATGAAGCATGATCCTTCTATCCGTACTGTTGAAACAGCCTAACTACATACTATTGTTGAGGAGTTTAACCTATCCACCTCCACCATATGATGCTTGAATAGCCATTGGACACATATTATAAATGTGGATTCGTACTCTGTAGATGAAACACATTGGTTCCAAATTCACAGGAAAGGGGAGGGAATCGCTAGAATCAGATGTTCGGAAAGGAAACTAATGAGGTTGACTCCCCACTAGTTGAAACCTTAAAGACCCCGACGCCTAAGATCTACTTTTAGTAACCATTACCTTAAAAGAACATTGTTATCTCCCCTCTCATGGTAGACCTCCTCATGAGAGCATTTGATCAATTACCTCCACCTTCTTCTAAACCTATAAGTGTGTCGGCATTGTAAAGGGAGTAACTGCATAGTATATAGAAAGATGAAGTTCCGACTATAGATGTATTTCATGAGACTCCTCATATAGAAAAAGATAAAGGGAAAATAAAGGAGGTACTTGAACTTGATCCTGAGCTCTCATACCGACATACCATACTTCTGGAGGAAGAGTTGATCCTACCTTTTCTCACCCTTCATGGTCAATGAAATGAATTATTCTCAAAACTCCCTGAAGTTAACCAAAAAAAACATCAGCCTCCATCCTCTTCCACAATTATATCATCAACCACTAACATGTAGTTCCCTATATCTGACTCACTTCTAAAGTAACCCAATACATTGTCGGATCCTGGATCAAACTGATGGTGATCACAATCTCCTCAGGCCATCTCTCGATATTCATGTCTAAAAAACTTCCCGCGAACTTTCCCAAGGCCTTCTTATATGAAAAAATGTAACATCCTATGCCACTGGTCGTCCTCTTACAATGGATCAACCATCCTCTGATCTACCAAATCACCTTGCTAGGCCTCAACTGCCTGAGCCACATGTGGACAACAACCAGGTTCCATAGCTGGGAGAAAAAAAATACTTCCTAATCCCAAGTAGTATGTAATTTTATTTAAGATTCATTTTAACTCATTTAGATAATTTTTTATCAATTAATAATTTCTCAAAACACCCAATTCAAAAAGGAACACAAGTCATTATGATGAATGTACCTTTTCTAGGGTCTCTACCTTGTAAATGGTGTAGCTGATCATAGTTGTTTGATAGGCTCAGAGTCCTTTAATCAGATCACATGGGGCCCTAAAATTACATTTCCTAGATGGTCTTCCCTAGCCATTGTAATGCACCATGATCACCTGACATTGTTTCCCTAAAAACCCATGAAATCATCATTATTCCTAACTCCAAAATCCATCCTATATCTCAACCATCATCTCTGATACCATTTCATCATGACATACTCTCTCTAAAGATCCCCGTCCTGGGCTGGTAATGAAGAATGGGATATAATGACCCCCATGTCCCACCTCCAGTAGGCCCTGTGGTGGTGACCAGTACTAAGGGTATACAAGTCTTAAAAATGGGAGGAATTTCCATTTTTAATGAAACATGATCAGGAGATAAGATGGTTCATTCCAAAGAAACTCCAATATATATATATATATATAAAACTAAAATCCATCCCACATGCATGTTCAAAATAGAAATGTTACAATTACAATTAAAAATTAAAAGTACCAACAGTAAGGCTAAGCAACGTCACAACAATTGTCCCAAAGTTCGAGCTAGTATAGTCCAGAATTGTCCTTCTAGAATCCTGAATGATGTTTTATATACGTACGGTGAGCATACAAGTGTCCTCGGTATGAAAACCAATGTCTCTTGTGCACAAGTGAGAGATGTATACTAATTCCCCTATGATAAAATTGTAGAACCAAACAACACCTAACAAGGAATACTAGCCATCCTAACATCACTAAGTCATGCTCACCAAGTAACACAAGTATAGTAAAGCAATACAATAAGAACATTGATGAGTTGGGTACCCTGCACCACTTCCCACTAGTTTATCCACTCTTGCCTAATGAAAAACATTCTCATGCTCCCACCTATTCTGAAAGAATAACGTCAAAACCCACTTGCACACACTTATTCCCCACAAACTATATATAGTTCAATCACATGGGCCCCAAACTACATCACATCCTACCCACAAACACCCAGTCCACAAACCACATCACATCCCACCTGCAGACACCTAAGAAAAAAACCACACCTCATCCCACCCACAGACTTCTGGGCCACAAACCACATCACATACTGAAGACAACTGGGAAATTACAACACATCAAATATCGAATACTCATCGTAAAGAACAACACATCTCATTTTGAATACACCTGAGAAGCACAACACATCTCATCCCAAAGATACCAGGGAATCACAACTCGCCCACACACACCTAGGCCTTAAAAACCACAACCATCTCGAAGAATATTAGGATTCTAGAACCTAGAAGAGGGAGTAGGGAAGAGTGGATGGATAGACATCCATCATCCAACCTTAATTTTTGGGAAAATATTCTCTACCCCATGATGATGGTGGTGTTTGGAACATAGTTCTCAACTAGGGTGGGGTTCTTATGAAATCACATGGAAAAATTAAAGTATATACATATATGATACCAAACAATCAAGACTGACCTAGGGGTTCATGACATTAAATCCAACTCACATCCACCAGCTTAATGCTACTACCTATAAATTGCACCACAACACACAACAAACATTTCAGTAGGTGAGGATACTAATAAACTAATGTAGCTTCACATTTATCCCTCTTTTAACACCCATTAATGTTGTCATGTTTACTATTTCAATTCTATTAGCCAAACTAGCCCAAACCATTCCATAATTTATTAAGAAACTCATTTATTCATCCTATTGCTACTTGGGAAACTTACAGGAACAACAGTAGTAGGTCGCTTGGAAAAAACCCAACACGGGTGAATATCCTTGGTAAATTAACCCACTCCACAATAAAGGAACATCTCTCCTATGAGTTTTCTAGGAATTGGGGGATATTTCTACATGATATCAATGATAAATCACCCATACCAACCACTAGCATCATTATTAAACTCATCCTCCCATGTCAAATATCCTTAGAACCAACCCCCAACTCACATGCACAACACCACAGCCAAAATTTTCACATCTATATCTCCTTATAGACACATCAAGTTTTAGATATCCACTACATAACAATTTCACACCCACCATCATATCCCCCCTGCACAACAATATCACATCAAACATCACCGCCCCATGGAATAAAAAAACTCATCCACTACCCAAAAAAAGCACAATACAAGCACATTCCATCAAACACATCACTAAAGCCAACCCACAACACACAACGATGCTCACAAACAAATTACATCACATAAAGAAACAAAAAATACTTTCATATTTAGTAGGTAATTCCTCTTTCAATTTCACATAATTTAGGGTGTTATCACAAAAACATCTAATTCATGGGGTATCCATTTATTTTAGCCGAATATAGGCAGTTAACAAATTCTATGAATTTGTTTCAAGAGAATAAAATAATCGTGCATCCAAATAAACTTTTTCAAAACCACAGTCCCCCAATGGCCATGATTTTTAGTGGGTAATTATCCCATACAAATCACAATATCAAAAAGAAAAACTAGAAACACATCAAGAACATAATTAATTTTTCCCAGACCCTACAGACTGATTTTTAGCTTATTTAACTATTTTATTAATCATAATTATACATTATTCTCAAATTAAACCTTTATAAACCCACACCAAATGATGAAAAAAGAAGATATGGATGATTGGAAACATACATAGAAGAATAGATGACCCGAACATTCTTATTGCTATAAAATAGGGGCACACATGCAGTAAAAAACTCCAGGGGAAACTCAAAATGAAAGCTGCAACACCATCACCAGACTCCTACTATAATAAGGTTTATGGGTGTCCCAAAATAAGGGAAATAATAAGTAAGAACAGTGGTAGAAGATATATAGTCCTTTGGAGAATCTAAATGAAGCAATTGTTTAGATATGTTTTGGAATTTTTATTAAAGGTGAATCTGGTCAATAAAATGGGTTTTGACTGAGTAAAATCCCCTAAACTATTATGAAAATTAAGATAGAATGTATTGTATTTTAATAAACCTTAAATAATTTTAAATTAGGATTTAGGAGTTTTATAAATCAAAAAAAAATGTAAAAAAGGAAAAACTAGAGGAAGCTGGAAATATTGTACATGAGTCACCATTGGATGACTTTCCACTTGACGACACACCACCTGTGAGTCAGTGTCTATTGTGTCACCAATCAGTGAGTCACCGCTCATGAGTCACGAATAGGTGAGGTACTTCTTGGTGAGGAACCACTATCAAGTCACTGTATGGAGAGCCATCGTTCAACGAGTCACTATTCGGTGAGCTACAATTCCGTGAGGCACCGTTTGGAGAGCTACCATTCAGCGAGGCACCGCAGGGTGAGAGACTACCAGTGAGCCACCGCCAGTGAGCCACCACTTGTGAGATACTTTCACCAAGCCACCATCATCGTGTCACCTCCAGGGTAAGCCACCACTAGGGTGAGCAACCGCCAGGGCAATCCACTGTTGGAAAACATAATCAACTAGGAAGTTTCACAAAGTGAATAAATGAGTCACTGTGATTCCCCAGATCACTTCAAACGTCATATTTTCACAATTTAATGGATAAGAGAGGTTTTGTTCATTACACTACCCCAATCCCACCTCTATAGTCTAGAGGGTGGAAACAAATTCCAAAATCACAACAAAGTCAGGGAGGCCTTTTCCTAAGTACATGTACACATGCACACATCCAAATCAATGAAAAAGTATAGAGGGAAGGTAAAAGGCGGTACACTACTATAGATAAACCAAAAAATAATTGACCTCTATAAAATACAAGTATGGTAATTTAAACTGAAAGGGATATGGTATAAATAAACACCAAACCTGAAAAATTAATCTACCTAAAAGAAACTCTAAAAGTAAAATAGTTGATAGAGCCTCGCTCATGGATCCTAATCTATGACCACCATACGCAGTCTAAGCACCTGTATCTTTAAGATCCTCTAATGTCATGACCAAATTGTTTGTCATATACATAAGGAACAATATGTGTTGGAAAATTCCAGGAATTGGTGAGTATAAACATACCCAGTAGGAAACCCAAAAGCTGCATGGGGAGTAGTAGGAGATACAATAGAAAATGAATATTATAGATAAGACAAGGTACAGTGAGAAAGTGAAACTCAACACAACATGAGGGTGAGTAAACTCTTACAAACACAAGGAGATAGAAATGTTGAGAATATGAACTTCTCATAGAGTCTTATCTACCTATAGTATGAGAATAGACTTGTTCAACCACAAGAATCTATACATGGAAAGCACGTAACATACCATGCACATCTTCACCACTCTTGGAAGGATAGTAACACAACACCAAGAAGTGGGTACAAAAAAAGGATACGTGTGTGTGTGTGCGCGCTCTCAGACAAATAAACCCAAATGAGAGAGTAGGGGGATCTCTGTATTACATATCAACCCAATAATAAGATTCACCAACAATTCCTAGAGTATCCACCAACAATACCATGTATCCTTAACGTCTTCTCTAAACACATAATTCAAATGGAATCAATCACGACATGTTGATACTATCCTATTTGGGTGGTACTAACTCGCTCTCATGTTTTTAGTTCAGATCAATAGGACACATCATTGTGGGGAAAGCATACATCTTCCTTGTGAGTCATAAATTATGTAAATTAAGGTCATGCCACTAATCCATAGCTAGATGGTGAAAACTCAATGTATAGGACCCACACCCTACTACGTCAGGGTAATTCCACTCTAATAGTAGTCGTAGAGGACATGTTCCCTATTGCGCTAAGGGGGTACACTCTAATAGTCAAGGACCCACGCTCTACCCAATAGGGGTGTTCCACTCTGAAGTAACAATAGGGAATCTGTTCCCATGCTGATGGGATTTTCCACTCTCATATCATTGAGGAATCGCACCCTAGTGTATTTGAGGTGTTCTACATATAAATATCTAATATCCTTTCCCTACCACTGCAATCATTGAACTCATCTTAAATAATAATCATGCTTGGAATACCAATCATTATAACTCAAAAGTTATATCAATGGTCACCATCAGGCTCTACATAGAAAAACATGCATTTTAGGCTATTTACATACCCAAATCGGATAACTAATGAAAAGGGTGATTTTCACTAAAAAATTACCAAATGGTGCCTCATGGGGCCCACATCTTGATCATGAACATTAAATTCTTAAACTGGCCTCAAAAGTTTTGTTTTGAAAATACGATCACATTTTCATAGAAGTAACTTCAATAGGATGCCCTGTTTAAAAGTTATGGCTGTTCGAAGCAGCCGACCGAAGAGTATCTCATAGGCCTACCCAAACCTGTGGGCTAACCAGCCATGGTTCGATCGTCACAGTCTATTGACCAACCACCCATACTACGTATATCCATGGACCAACCGCCGCCATCACTATACCCACAGTAGCTCTGGCTGTAGCGGCTCCATGGTTGACCATCATGGAGACCACCCAGGATCGGTGGCGGTCATTGGTCCTGTGGTAGATCGAGCTACTAAGGCATTGTAGTTTACCGCAATGGTTGACCACAACATTACTTCACCCCTGTCACCCCATGTTAGAGCCATATTTGACTTGGGTCCACCTCGATCTGCCCCACCATGTCCCAACTCGTCTGGCCAACCATAGACCAACCCACTCATCCATAGTCATGCCCTATCAACATGGCTTCCCACTGCCTGCCACATTTTATAGCTGCCTACTGCCACTTGGGTCATGCCTAATCACACTGCCACCACCTCGCCGTTGGCCACTTCCATGAACTATCATTCCTACTATAATTTCCTGAAATTTGAGACAAATGTAGATCTATAATCCTTATACCAAGATCTACACATATCTAATCCCCGCTCAATGATCCTATGTTTCTTCGATGTGTAGAAATGTTAACAATGAAGAATACACAATGAAAAGGGGAAAAAAGTTATATCAATCAATGGTCTTTTTTGTTAGGCCATAGACGTTGATGTTCAAAGAAATGAAATCTACAACGAATAAATATAATTCAAGAATTGAAATTGGGGAAGAAAAATTCAATGGAAATAATCCTACCTCAATTTGGATCCATTCGCCATCGATAAACAAATCAACCGACAATTGTTGCGATCCATCGAAGCCTCATCATCTAATCACCAAAGGGTGGAGAGGATGCGATATTTTTGTCATTGTTGGTATGATTATGAGGAAACCCTAATCAAGAACCCATAATTAACTATTTATAATATGTAATTATGTCAAGGTATTGGCTTAACCACATCGGCCACCGAATGAGGGATCTAAACATCTTGTGCCCTGTCACTTTAGGTCGCGCTTAGGAAAAATAGCACATTACAAACTCAACAGTGGTATTAGATTTCTAAAATGAGTTCCCATTCAAAATTAATTCAAAACAACATCCGAAATAAAATAGAATAATTTAATTATTTTATTTACTGTTACATCCTCTATGACTTTTTCTATAGAAAATCAATGCTTAATAGATATAATTCGTTTCTAGGGTAAACACCACATTTTGTACTCAACCATGGCCTATGATTTCTGATTCAAGCTTCCATTTTAGGGTTATCTCATTTCCTTTGCATTCATATTATAAAATATAATTATTATTTTTATAAAGTTAATTTGGAGCACGTCGGGCCTTAGAATTGCACACTATCTTAGAACATAGATCTGAAAATACGTATACAAATATTTTAAAGTCCTATAAGGAATAAACCGGGTCTCTACATGTTGACCCTACCCTTAATCTTTAAAAAACCTACTCAAGAGGACTCAGTGATCACACACATATACCAGAAGTGTGTCCTTTCCCTGGGAGGTGAGAGTTTAGGTTGTAACATCTTAGTAGCAGCATTGAGGCCTTTCATTTTCATTCTGGGCATGAATTGGTTATCTACTATCCATGCCCAAATTAAGGGTTTTCGGGTAAGGGTGTGGTGTGTCCACAGGGATGGAAAGAGTTTTACCATTTTTGGTGAAAAGGAAACCCAAGAAGCACATGATAGACTCATGCATAGGAGGGTGTAGCCAATTAATCATCATTTGGTTAAACCGACCCTCAGTGTAATAGATGTTATGAACTTGCAGTTTCCAGTAGTGGTGGAGGAGTATAAGGATGTATTTCCTGAAGATATTCCAGTATTAACTCCCTATTGGGAGAAAAACTTATACATTTGTTTACACATTTTTATGGAACAGATATCTACACCATAATATCGAATGGATCCCACATATCTTATTGAGCTGATGGTGCAGTTGGAGGACATATAGATGAAAGTATTTGTGAGACTCGATGTTTCACCATGGGTAGCCATAGTTTTGTTTTCCAAAAATAATGATGGGATGTTGAGGTTCTGTGTGGACTACCGATGCTTGAACAAGAAGATTGTGAAGGACAAGTATCCACTATCAAGGATTGATGACTTATTTGATCAGTTGAAAATGGAAAATGGTTCTCAAAGGTTTCCCTTAGATCACGTTTTCACCAGTTACGAGTATAGGATAAGGATATACCAAATAAGGCCTTAAAATGTCGTTATAGTAACTATGAGTACTTGGTGATTCCCTTTGGTGTGATGAACACCCCAACAATGTTCATTGAACTCATGAACCAGATCATTCAACCTTACTTAAACCAGTTCATCATCAACTTCATCAACAATATCCTTGTGTACTCGGCATATGAGGGGGAGAATGTGAGACACATAAGGATGGTTATGGATATACTCTGAGAGCACCAAATATATGAGAAACTCTCAGATTTCCATTTCTAGATTCATGCGGTCTACATTCTGGGATAGTTATCTCAGTCGATGGAGTGGCAGTGGACCCGACCAAGGTCGAGGAAGAGTTAATATTTGATCCACCTATTAACATGATAGAGGTTTGGAGATTCCTCATGTTATTAGGATATTATAAGATAGTCATACCTTATTTCTCTAAGATATCAGCCCCCGTGACATATTTGACTCAAAATGGAAATACTTTAATGTGGATGGATAAGTGCTGGGAATATTTTCAGTAGCTAAGGTAGAGTTTGGTTACCACCCTCATCTTAAGATTGTTGGAGGAGGGTGTCGAGTACATAGTGTAGTGCAATGCATGAGGAGCCGATCTTGGATATGTCCTGATGTCTAGTTGAGTGGTGATTTCTATGATTTATTCCAGTTGAGACCACATGAGCAGAACATTGAAACCCATGATCTTGAGTTAGCAGCGGGAGTCTTCGCATTGATGATATGGCGACACTGCTTGGTGGGATAATGGTTTATCATCTACTCTGATCACAATAAAATCAAGTATATATTATCCTAGAAATATCTAAACATGAGATAGAGGCGATGGATAGAGATCCTCTAGGACTATTACATTGAGATTATTTATAATCATAAGAAGGTGAATGTGGTGGTAGATTCTCTCAGCAGGAGATCTACTTCACAGTTACTAAAGGAGGCATCGAAGAAGTTGGCATTGTTTCAGATATCCTTTATGGATGGAGATAGAGTAGAATACATTCAGTCGATGATTGTTAAACCTCCACTCTTATAGTGAGCCAGGTAGGAACATCTTTGGGATACCGACTGTGAGACTTTACATGCTTAAATATCCACAGGGCTTGCTCTTGATGGATATTAAAAAAGTGGGAAGAACATATTCATTTTCATAAGAAGTAAAATAGTACCAATTTTTTTGTTGGAGGAGATTATAGGGGAGTTCCATACGTCCCCTTTGGAAGTAAATTCAGGTGAGGATAAAATTATACAGGACCTACGACGTTAGTTTTTGTGTCCAAATATG
This sequence comes from Viscum album, assembly GCA_963277665.1. Lineage (NCBI taxonomy): Eukaryota > Viridiplantae > Streptophyta > Magnoliopsida > Santalales > Viscaceae > Viscum > Viscum album. The sequence goes on along the minus strand of OY728150.1, from coordinate 1,578,536,796 downwards.
AAGAAGAAAGTTGAAAAGTTTGTTTATCGGTGTCTTACTTATCAGCAAGTAAAATCTGAGCAGTAGGTTCCCACTGGTTTAGCTCAACCCCTTGAGTTATAAAAATGGAAGTTGTATGGGATATCGATGGACTTTATGAAGATTTTACCACATACTTCTATGGAACATGATTCCACCTAGGTGATCATTGAAGGACTCACCAATTTATCCCAGTTCTTAGCTATCTAAGAGTAGAGTTCAGTAGAGAGCCTGGGATTCCTCTATGTGAAAAAGATATTTCAAATCCATGGAGTTCCATCAAAGATATTTTCAGATCATGATGCTGGTGTTACCTCCCGATTGTGGAAGGGTTTATAGGAGGCTTTTGGGACCCAATTATGCTTGAGCATAGTATTTCCCCCACAAATGGATGGCCATACGGAGCAGACCATTTAGGTTCTATAGGACATGACATGGGATTTCATGTTGAGCTACATTCATAAATGGGAGGATCACCTACCACTAGTAGAGTTCTCATAAAACAATAGCTATCATTTGACCATTAGTATGACACCATTTGAGACTTTGTACGGGTGACCCTGTATGTCACCACTTTACCGAACTGAACCAAGAGAGTCAACACTCATGGGCTTGGAGTTCATGTGATATACTACTAGGAAGGTGAAGATCAACTAGGAGTGTATTAGGATTGCACAGATCCATCATAATTCATATCCTTACAGGTGGGGGAGGTATTTGTATTTGGATTAGGGAGACCATGTGTTCTTACGGTTTTCCCCTCGATGTAGATTATGGAGATTTTACCAGTGTTAAAATCTATCTCTATGGTTCATTGGAACGCTTTAAATACTACTTAGAGTTAGTGAGGTGGCGTGCCTCTTTGCCCTACTGCCACAGTTATACCAGGTACATAACGTCTTCTATGTGTCGCATATGAGGAGGTATGTGCACGACCCATCGCACATCATCGATTGGGGTGAGCTAGACATCGAGGATGGTGTGACTTTTTCTAAGTACCCAAGGATGATCTAGGATCAACTCGACAGGATCCTTCACGGGTGATCGATTCCTTCAGTGTGTGTTTGGTGGAGGCATGGTAATCTTTAAAACTGCACTTGGGAGTGGGAGGCTCAGATCCATACTTACTAACCTTATCTTTTTTAGTAGCCTTTGTTTTGAATTTTTGGGGACATAAATTCTCAAGGCGGGGAGAATTTAATGAATATTATGTTATATGTATTATTTTTAATTATTATATAGATTGATTTCGAGAACGGGCTCTAAGACGACATATTATTCCTAGGCACAGTGTGCCAAGAATAGCACAAGCATGCAATTTTCCTAAAAAAGTAGAATAACATCTAAACAGGTGTCTATGTCATAAATAATAGGGCACCGTTGTGTTCAAAACAACAGATTTTCACTAGAAGCTACCTACCATTAGTTGGTGTTGGTCGATTGCGGAATTTCATCATGGGATTTTAAATGAAAAAAAAATTAGTTGAGAAAAAAATATTTTATTTTATTTCCACAATGCAGTGACTTGAAAACATGTTTTTCTTTAAATAAAACATTTTTCATAAATTTAGGACTATTTTCATAACCCTATAATTCTCTAGAGACACTGGGAGGAAACTTATAGTGAACAATCTCATGTAGGTGAAGAAAAAACCTCATATTTAATATCAACGAACACCGATCATCACCGATCTCTCCAAAAACAACGATGTGATGACCAATATTCATTAGTGAGTGATCTAAATCTATGTAAGATTTGTTATTTTGATTCTATTTCCTCATTCTTGATTCTTACGATGAAAACAGACTAATCAACAAATAGATTAGCCCGCAGATCGATTGTACTTATGGGATGGGGTGATTTTTTAGGTTTATCATGATGATTTATTCATTGTGATTTAGAACCATTGATTGGGTTTTTTTACCGTTCAAATAGTGATGAACCAATATTTACATGAATATTGAATTATTTTTGTCCCTATTGATTGTTGTTATTTTTCTCCCATAATTTATTCAATACTTCGTGTGTGTTCTTCGTTCTTCTGCTGACTTTGAACAATCAAATATTTCACCTTTGATTCTAGGCATAACGATCCTAAACTGGAGATTTGGCATTAGAATGACCCTATGAAGGTGTGACCATGATGGAAACAGATGGATCAAACAGATTTGGAGCACCCGTTCTTCGGGTGAGTTGCATGGGGATGGATGAAATTGGATTTTCGAGCTGATTGAAGGCTCTAAATCCATATTTTTTATATTATGGTGGTGAAAAAACCATGGGTATGGTGTTTTGAGGGGAATAGACCATCTGAACTAGATATGAATGATCGGTCGAGGGATGAAGAGTAAGAATATGGGTTTCTAGAAAATTTCATACACATGGTGTGTAGTCCCAACTACCCAAAGCGTTTTCATCATTAGACGAATCACTGTGTACATGGGTGGTACATGGATATGGGGTGGAGTACAGGGGCTACCTATATAGTATGTACTCCACCACATGGCTTAGTCTAGACTGGTTACATGGACTACCCCATGTACTGGTACACATGCATGCATACATGAGTTTAAACCATGTACTAGAACACAACCAGAGTACACGGGTGGACCCCAAATTCAACGGAAAGGTGTGTGACTCATTCCACATGACAAGTAATCCTCTTCTACATGACAAGTTCTAATGTCATAGGTCATTGTACATGGGATGTACCCTACGTCAAGGGACATGGTGTGTGACCCTACTACACGTAGTGTACCCCATTTTACACGGCTTGAGCTTCTTGTCCTCCGTATGTGGACAAGATTTTTTAGGGTTCATTACCTTATTTGTTTCCCTGAAGGTTGGTACAAATTGTTTCTTACCCATAAGAATATGATCTCTTTCATAGGACTTCCTAGATAGAGTTTGGTGGAATCCTCGAAGAGGCCCGAAGTAGGATCCTCTATTCATTCTTCGTTCCCTAAATGGAGTTCTTATTATTGACATAACCAACACTACAAGGGATCCAATTATTTACTTACTGTTTTAATCTAGATGGATTTTTTGTTATCACCCCATGGCCATGTCTATGTTCCCCATATATGTTTTATCTCACTCTTCAGATCTATCGGCATATCTATCTCGTGGCGAGACCCGATGAGCAGTACCTCTCTGACAGACATCATCAGTGATATCAGACTCAGGAGTGTGTTATCTCGAATGAGTGCTTCATGGAATCTTTGAGCCAAATTCCTAGGGCTAGCATGCAGTGGTTGTGATTTAACTATATATTGTGTGTCTTTGTTTAGTATATCTAAATATTCTTATTATATTTGTTTTATACATATACCTGTTTAGAGATGATTTTTCTTTCATTTGTTATATTTGATTGTGGTTTTAGAGTGTTCTACTGAGTGTTGTTATACTCACCCCTACATGGTCATTGCATGTAAATGTCGTGTCTTGTGTAGATGACTGACCCTATTCATATTCCTAGGTGAACCAGGACCATACAGTGCTTTGTGTGTCCAAACAGACTGAGGTGTATTCTTGTGGCATTCAGAAAGCAGTCCCACTACATTTTTTTTACAGGTTTAACTTATGGTTACAAACTATTTTAGGTGGGATTGAATTCTGGTTATATTTACTTTACATTACTTACCATCATACTATGTTGGTGGGATATAGTTGTATGCACACATTGTTTACTTAGTGGTTTTTACATTTCAGCATTTTGTGGGATTGGAGATGTGTGTGTACATACAGGTACATAGGTAATTCCTCCAATGTTAGTGATATGCCTACATGGTGCTAGTCACTATCCCCTAGCCTATTGGAGGATGGCTTAGCGAGTTGTAGAATGATCCCCACTAGGATGGGTTATAACATGAATATTAGAGGTAAATGGATTAAATAGATTCAACATATACTAAATGAAAACTGAGAAATGCATGAGGATAAAATTACTGAGATGAGAATATCATGTGAAGTCAAAATAAAAATATAATAGAAATATAATATCATTCTAAATATGATATTATTTTAGATTTATTATAAAATGGAGAATTCAGAAAAAAAAATATAATTAGTGTATTCTTAATAATTAAAAAATAATTATCATACCCCAAAATATTACATGGAAGGTTCTTGTAGAAAACTAAATCAGTATAGGGGAATAAAAATACACATATTGTCTAATCATCCAGATACATCTACATTAAAATGGAAATCTACCATTTATTCTTTAATATAATTTTTGTGCTAAAACTATTTTCATGTGCACTGTATATTTGAAATGTAAATTATTCTATAATTGGTTGATGAAAAATTATGAAGGACCCTCTATTATAGACAAGGTGGCTAGTAGAAAGTGTATTCCTATTTTTTCTCCAAATAAATCCAAACCAGTTGATACAATCACTTGAAAACTATAAGCTTCTAGTTTTGGAAAAACTAGACATCATGTTGTTCAAAATAATAAACCATGGTTTATGAGTATTTCTATTTTCTATAATAAATTATTGACATGGTGAATTTTTTATTTAGTACAATTTATGAATTTTAATGGTACAATGAAAGAATATTTTTTTGTGTGAAATGTCTCAGATTAAGAAACATCAATTATAATTTAACAAAAATATGTTAAACTCAATTAGAGTTAAAATAATTAGAAATATATGGGGTATTTGCAATGGCAGCAGTCGCAGTGAAGAGGCATGCAGGTAAAAATAATTCAAGCATGAAATTAGAGATAGATGATGAAAAGAAAGAGATAATGAACAAAAAACACAAAAAGATATTTCCAAACAAGAAAAACAAGTGTAGAGAAGGATAAAAATTAATATACCTTAGATTGAAGTGTTGATTCGTTTGAGAGAAATAGACATATCACACGCAAAAACCTAGATTCGGTCGAGCCTTGGATTCTTCGAGAATTGATTCATTTGAGACTTGGATTTTCCCATTAGATTCATTAGGGTCTTAATTTGAGGTTGGATTCATCGATGAGGAGCGATGGCAGGAGGTGGCTTTCGTGATAATCTTGAGAAATTGCAACAGATTCAGCCACGATTTGGGTTATTAAAAAGATTAGGGACACGTTTATCAGTGCTTCTAAAAAAGTGATGATAATGATATCTTTTATTTGCACTAAATTAATAATAATTGATAAATGGAATCTTTATTAATCTTATTTTAGCGCTGATATAGAAACAGATTTATGAGTTCTTAAAAAGAATTGATAAATTATTTATATTTATAATTATTAAAAAAATTAATATATCTATAGAATTATATATATTTTATTATAATTTTATAATTTTTTCAATATATAATTAATTATTTATAATTATATAGATACTTTTTAAAAAAATTATAATTACATATTTATAATTATAAATATATTTATATCACTATATATATTTATATAATTATATATATATAATAATAAATATATATAAACACAAATATAATAAATATATTTATTATTTAAATATATTTATTATCATTTTGTAATCACAAAATATATTTATATCATTATATATATTTATATAATTATATATATATAATAAATATATATATAAATATAAATATGGTAAATACATTCATTATTTAGATATGTTTATTATAATTTTATAATTATTTAAATATATTGATTCTAATTTTATAATTATTTAAATATCTAATTATATAAATACTTTTTCAATGAAATAATATTTTTATAATTTTATTTTTATATCATTATATATTTATATAATTATTTATATATATATAATATTTATATAAATATAAATATAGTAAATATATTCACTATTTAAATAAATTTATTATAATTTTATAATTATTTAAATATATATAATTATTTATTTATAATTATATAAATACTTTTTTAACAAATAAAATTTATTTATTTATTTATAATTATAGATATATAAATTTATAAATTTTTTTAATATAAATTTTAAATAAATTTATTTATACATATTTAAAAATATAATTTTAACATTTTTAATGAATATATAATATTAAAAGAATTCATGTTAAAAATGAGTGAAATTGAATAATTAATAATGAGTACACTTTAAAAATATTGAAAAAATGTATAACTTTTATTTTTTAAATATAAATTACTATATATATATATATATATAATGAAATTATAGAGACCCTAGCCATTTACATATAAAATTACATGATTATAGGCACAATTATACATCAGAGTACAAGCCAAGGATCGTAAAGTCTAATTTCTTGGAAGACTGGGTACATAATCGAACATTATAAAAACAAGTTTTTATTTAAACTCCAAAATGAGCTCCTATCTTCCATTGTGCTCATAGAACTGCATAGGATACCCCTGGGGAACAAATGAACAAAGGGATTAGCTAAAAAACCCATTAAGGGAGTATACATAAGAATAAGGTTTTAGCATATGGGTTAGAAGGCATGACATAATGATAACAAAAGCATGGATTTTGTGGAATCATAATATATAAAAATAGTATCACATAAACATGGAATCATACTATTGTGGTAATGATAACCATGACTATAGTATGAGTCAAGGCTAACTTCCAAGATAATTTCACAGAGTAGCACAAGCTAAGGATAACCGCCAAGACCGTCGCACATAACATCTCATGAGACATAACTTTACCCAATGCATTTGAGCTCTATCTGGGTGATCCCTTCATAAATTTTCGTGAATATGTTTTCCACATAAATAATCATACATAATAAACCACACATGAACATAAGGGTACCAATGGAAAAAATTGAGTATCACAATCATGTCATAAAGCATAATAAATGGGTGTATCATAAAAGTGTCCGTGAAAGAAAAGAACTAAAATATACATATACATTCATAAGGTAAAGTTGGCATGTATCATGGTGAGTGATGTCAAGTAAAAGTTACAAGATATAAGAAATGTGTTTATGAAACTTTAGCATTAAAACATTTTTGATCAGTTTTAAGGAAAATACTATTGAGCCATTAAAATAGAAAAGGGAAAAATAATTTATAAAAAACCATAATTTATCCAATAATATTTTCAAAATAAAATTACTAATTTTATAAATACAATGGTGGATTAAAACTGAAGATAGAGTGCACTTGAAATCATGTAAGAATTTGGGATGTTCACTTAAAATAGGTTTGCTTATCAGGATGAATTAATGAGGGATCACTTAAAAACATGTATACCCCCAAAAGCTAATGAGGTATGGATCATGAAACAAGATTTTTGAGCATAAAAATTGAATGTAGACTATTTTCATGTAAATAAAAGTCAATTTATTTAGGGTAAAATAATGATAGATAAACACGATGAAATAAGGGCGGTTCATGTAGAATTCCTTATGGAATATCAGCATGGCATCAAGTGTACTTAAGAGTTTATAATGAGAGATAAATGGATTTATCATCTTTTATAAATCATAAGGTATGTATGATTCTGTTTTGAAATCATACCCCAATATTAGGAATTATACGTAAAAGGTCATAATATAGACAACATTCATGAATAAAAGTGAAATAGAGAGGACCCCTTACCTTAAGTTTGATGGTATTCTCTACTTGATATTAAAGACCTGAATAATAAAATTAGGTTCATTAATTAATAATTCCTGAACCTATTATATATTTAAATAATTTATTAATCCCTCTTTGAGTTCCATCATAACCTTTTTGATTGGTTATGAGGTTCAATTTCATTGTTTGAGTCCTTTTGTTTCTCTAGATTTAATGATCGGTTCACTTATATTCATGTTCGTAGAATCATGAAAAAGGGGATTTTGTCTGAAATTGGAGTTATATTCTATTATTTAATAACCAAAAGGTTACATGGTTGTAAATTTCATTTGGTTACGTGGAGTTATTATTAATCATTATGTAAATCATTAGTGAGAACCTTTTTGGTTAATTGGCAGTTTTAGGTCAGAAGGAAAATATGTTGTTTTATAAATCAAAACCCTCTATAAAATAAGATTCAAGAATCACGTATGAGACATAATACATGTATCATGGTCCATTTCAACCAAGAAAATGGTTTCATTACCAGAATTAACGATGGTAACATAAATTGAAAACCCATCATCCCTGAATGTGGTAAATTAGCACATCTTGGATGGTGTTCTCATTTTTAATAATAAATAAAGGGAAAGGAGAGATGATGATGAATTATTCCATTATAATGAAAAAATTACAGTACTTTTAAGTTACTATATTTATCCCAACATTTGTATTAAAGTAGGTGAGTAAAAAAATAAATTAAATGGACTTGAAAACAAAACAAAAGTTGATAGATCCCTTCTAAAAATTCAGCATCCTAATAGCGTCACTTAAAATTTTATAAAATGAATTTATGAGAGAAAAGAGGGTAAATATTTATATGACAAAAAAGGACAATAATAGGCATACATAAAATCAAACCCCAACATACTAAAATAGAGATTCAAATAGATAATATAAAAGTAGTGTTGACTAAAAGAGGTGGGTGAAAGGTTCCCTTACATAGTGGAGTAACTCCTAAAACCTGAAGGTTGGGACATTGGGGGCTGGAGAACACTTTGGAATGGCTACTAGGGGTAAAAACACCATATCATTGAGGATGACGGATGTGGGATGAAATATAACGATGGAAATAGTGGGTATATATTGTAAAAGAGAGATATTTTTTTATTAATTTCAAAGGACACCTCATTAGTTGTTTTTGCAAAACCATGGGCTTGACCATGGTATTTGACCATGGAATTTCCCACATGGGACACATCATATATTATTTTAATGTAAAATATTGACCTGACTTTTTTATTAATTATTACCTTATTATGATTTCATCAAACATTCTGAAAACTCATAACTATATTTTTTATATTCATGAAAAAATCAAGTATTTTAAAAAAATCCCAAAAATTCACCCAAACCAATTTTAAATGTATAGAATTCGTAAATGAACTCCATTTTTTAAAAATTATTTTCTAAATATTTGTAATTTAATTTTTAAATAAAATCATAATTTATTCAACAAAATCAACATTAAAACTATAACTTGTTTTATAAAACCTCGAAAAATTAACCAAGGTCTCATAAAATTATATTATAACCATAAGAAAATAAAGTAACAATCTATTATTAAATTTTATGAAAATAAATTTTCTTTTTAAAATATTAAATTAATCATAAAGTTTTAAATAAAATATTTTTTACACTCAAAAATACCAATTCTTGTTCTATAATCAGTTATTCACTTTTAAGATGTCTAAATTGTATTTATTCATTCATGGGTAAAGTGTCAATTTTTTTGGATGATTTTCTATTCATTACTATTAATTACTATTCATAAAGTTATGTTTCTATTCATAAGGGTATGCTACTTTTCATCAAAAATTCATTTTGTCTTATCAGACTCCAAATAACTTACTGATCACAATTAAATATGACCGGTTTTTTAAATATGAATCACATTAGTGTCAAAATTATGTTTAAATGTCACATATTACATAGTAGTTCATTGTGTTGTGATTTCATGTGATTATTTGACATTTTTATAATAATGTAATTTCCATTGATAAAACATTGGATCGTTACATTCTTCCCCCTTAAGAAATTTCACCGTAAAAATTTTGTTTTAAATTCTAGGCCATAAACATGAGTGGGTACTTTTCATTCATTGCTTCCTCTAGTTCCCATGTAGCATCTTCATACTTAAGGTTCTTTGATAGTACCTTGACCAGGTGTGTAGCCTTGTTACATAGAACATTATCCCTAAGATCAATGATCTTCACTGGTTTCTCCTCGTAATAAAGATCATCCTACAACTATACCACTTATAAAGAGAGTACATGTGAAGAGTCTGATATGTACTTACATAAGTGGGATACATTAAATACATCATGTACTTTAGAAATGGTAGGTATATGTTCTATTTGATAGGCCATAGCTCTCTCTCGATCAAGGATCTTGAATGGTTCAATATACCTGGGACGTAGATTCCCTTTATTTCCAAACCTCATGACCTTTTTCTATGGAGATATGAATAGAAATACCATGTCTCCAACTTTGAACTCAAGGACTCATCAATTATTGTTTTCATAACTCTTCTATAGACTTTGGGCTGCCTTGATGTGTGGATAAATTGTTTTCACCTTCTCTGCTATTTTTTAAACCATTTCAGGTACTAGAATCTTACACTCACTGACTTCATCCCAACACGTCGGTGATCTGAACCTTTTCCCATAAAGGTATTTGTATGGTTCCATTCATATTCTCAATTGGAAACTATTGTTATAGGAGAATTCATCCAGTGGAAGGTGTTGGTACCATCCTCCATTAAAGTCTATATAACATGCTCTCAAAATATCTTCCAGTGTTTAAATATTTCACTCAGATTTTCCATCAGTTTGAAAATGATAGGTCGTACTAAATATTAGTTCAGTTCGTAGAGCATGTTGGAGACTTTTCCATAACTTCGAGGTGAATCTCAAATCACAGTCAGATATAATATATAGTGGTACTCTATGCAGCCATACCAATTCGTTGATATATGTCTTTTTAAGTTGATCCAATGAGAATTCCTTTCAAATAGAGATAAAGTGAGCTATCTTCGTAAGATGATCCACAATGACCCATATAGCATTGTTTCCTCTAGATGACCATGGAAGTCTAGTGAAAAAATCCATTGGGATTTCCCCCCACTTCTAGGTTAGTATGGTTTGTGGTTGCATCATCACCTTTGAATTCTATATTTCATCCTTCACTGGTTGACATACAAGGCACTTTGATGTATATTCAGAAATATCCCTATTCATATTGTCTCACCAAAATCTCTCTAAGTGATGTCGATACATTTTTGTGCTCCCTAGATAGATAACAAAGGTTGAGCTATGTGCATTATTCAGAATCTCCTTCTTTATCTCTGGATTGGATGGTGCACATAATCATGATGCAAATATTACCACTCGGTCCTCATCAATTTTGAAATCATGGTATTTCCCATTTCTAATAGCTTCCTCCCTTTTCTGAATTTCCACATCTTTTGCTTGAGCATCCTTTATTTTATCCATGAGAGATCGTTGAGAAATAATTTGAGAAAGGATTGATGATGTTCCCTGTTTAATGATTCTCATGTCATCCTCAGAAAATCTATGAAGATCAGATCCGTTTAAATTCACATCATTTATAAAGATGCAGGATCCTTTCTGCTTAGATAATCCTCCACCTTGTTTTCCTTACTGAGATGGTAGTGGATTGAGAATTCATAATACTTGATGAGCTCTATCATTCTTCACTATCGCATATTATTCTCTTTTTATGTGAAGACATATTTGAGACTCATTTGATAAGTATATATCACACACTTCACCCCATATAGATATTATCCCCATATTTTCAACACAAAGATCATAGCCGCCAACTCAGATCACGTGTGGGATTGTTTTTAACATGTATTTTCAGCTTCCTTGACATATAGGAAATCACCTTATCATTTTTCATTAGTACATAGCCTAATCCCTTCGTGTAAGCATCATTATACAGCAAAAAAAGTTCACCACTTGCTGGGAGTGTGAGTAATGGAACAGTGATTAGCCTCTTTTTAAAAAGATTCTTCACATTCTTGAGTATAGAAAAAATTTACACCCTTCTATGTTAGCTTGGTCATTGGTATTGAAAATTTTCAAAAGTTCTTCACAGATCATTGATAATACTTGGCTAGACCCAGAAAGTTGCATATCTCTATTACAGATGTTGGATTGGGCCACTCTTCAGTTGGCATTGTCTTGGATGGGTCCAGAGATATCCCTTTGCTGGTGATAGCATGCCCCAAAAATGATACATCTTCCATCCAGAACTCACATTTACTATACTTTTCATATATATTCTCCATTTTCAATGTTTTTATCACAGTATACAAATGGTCCTCATGTTATTCCTTTCTCTTGGAGTATATCAGAATATCTTCAATAAAGACTACCAAATATTTGTTGCGGTAATATCTAAAGACTATTAATTAAATCCATGAAAATTGTTGGCACATTAGTGAGTTCAAAGGGCATCACAATTAAATCATAGTTTCTATACCTCGTTCAAAACGTTGTCTTTATAATATATTCCTTCCTCATATTTAATTGGTGATATCCCTACCCGAGGTCCTCCATAGAGAAATAACAGTCCCCACGAAGCTGATTGAACAATTCATCTATCTGTGAAAGGGGATACTTTTTCTTTATCATTATTTTATTGAGCTCACAATAATCAATGCAGAGGAGAATTGATCCATTATTCTTCTTGATGAAGAGAACTGGCGCACCAAAATGTGAAACACTAGGACATATAAAACCCTTCTTTAGATTCTCCTATAACTACTTCTTTAGCTCTTCCAGCACAAAAATTTCCATTCTAAAAGGTGTATTTGATAAAAAGGGATCTAGGAATAAGATCAAATGAGAACTCAACCTCTCATTCATAAAGAAGACGAGGAAACACTACTATGACTTGTCCTTTTATCAGCGCTAAAAATCGGCATTAACAGCGCTAGAAAAGAGCTGTTAATGATGGCGTAGATAAAGGGGATACCATTTATCAGCGCTTCGAAAAGAGCTGATAAAGGTGACCTTTATCAGTGCACTTTTAGCGCTGTTAAATGTATCCTTTATAAGTGCTCAAAAATGTGCTAATAAAGGCACCTTCCCCTGCACCTGCACATCCAACACCTGAACACCTTCTCACCTGCACAAACTAGCATACCTGCACAAACTAGCACCTACAAACCTCTAAAAAATAGCACCTGCACACAATATTCTGAAAAACAATGCTATATACATTTACTTAACATCATGAATACAAAAAAACCCTGATATATACATTTAAAACAATGTTTTACATGGTTACAATTACAATTATACAACAAAAGTTATAAACATTAATGATTCATCATTTGTTATCCGTGATCTGCTGTAAAAAATTTTCGTACATGGTATTTGTTGCTAAACAAAGCATTAGAATTGAAGGAAAAAAATTCACCTATATGAAAAAAAATATTATGTTAGTAACACAATAATTAAATAAATTAAAACATTAATAAGAAAGAATACATTAATATGGAAATGTGAAACTAAAATATAAAAATGATAAAATAAAATGTTTAGATTCTGATAATAATGAAAGGTAATAATGTAAAATCAATATGTTTTTGGATGATTTATCTCATTTAATAAATACTGATTCTCTATCTAATGAAAAGATTTACCAGTCTCACCATGTGTCATATTATGGTGCAGTTGATTTTTACACGTCACAAATGACTCATGGATTACTGTCCTAAATTACCAAAAAAATCAGAACATGTTTGCACGGTTTTCTGTATATTACTTGTGTTGTTTTCTAAAGTTTGTGTCAATTTGAAACTGATATCAGACACATTTAGCCATACCAATCACAACATGTGTCGGATTGAGATTCTATTGATTCTTATACATCACAAATCACTCATGGATAGTTTTCTCTCAAGTATCAAAACAATCTGAATGTGTTTGCTCGGTTTTTCTTATATTACTTGTGTGGTTTTCGAAAGTTAATGTCAATTTGAAACTGATATCAAAAAATTTTAGCCATACCATGTGTCAGATTGAGATGTGTTTGATTTTAACATGTCAAAAATGACTCATGGATCATTTTCCTAAAGTATCAAAACAATCTGAACACGTTTTCTCGGTTTGTCGTATGTTACTTGTGTTGTTTTCTAAAGTTAATGTCAATTTGAAACTGATACCAGAATCTTTTAGCCATACCAGTCACACCATGTGCCGGATTGAGGTGTGGAAAATTCTTAAACAACAAAAATGACTCATGGATCATTTTCCTAAAGTATCAAAATAATCCGAACACATTTGCTCAGTTTTTAGTATGTTACTTGTGTTCTTTTCTAAAGTTTATGTCAATTTGAAACATATATCATACACTTTTAGCCATACCGGTCACACCGTAAGTCTTATTGAGGTTTTGTCAATTATTACATGTCACAAATAACTAATTCATCGTTTTCCTAATGTATCATAACAATCCTAATGTGTTTGCTCGGTATTCCGTATGTCAGTTGTGTTGTTTTCTAAAGTTTATGTCAATTTCCAACTGATATCAGTCACTTTTATCCATACCTATCACACCGTGCGTCAGATTGAGGTGCGTTTGATGATTACATGTCACAAATGACCCATAGATCATTTTCCAAAAGTATCAAAACAATATGAATGTGTTTACTCAGTTTTCCATATGTAACTTGTGTTGTTTTCTAATGTTTATGTTAATTTGAAACTGATAACAGAAAATTTTAGCCATATCGGTCGCACCATGCTTCAAATTGAAGTGAGGTTGATTATTACACATCACATATGACCCATAGATCCTTTTCTTGGTGTATCAAAACAATCCAAACACATTTTCTCAGTTTTCTGTTTGTTACTTTTGTTGTTTTCTAAAGTTTATGTCAATTTCAAACTCATATTAGACACTTTTAGCCATACCGTTCACACCATGCGTCGGATTGAGGTCTTGTTGACTATTACATGTCACAAATGACTCATGGATCATTTTCCTATAGTATAAAAACAATATAAAGGAATTTTCTTGGTATTTTATTTGTCAGTACTGTTTTTTTTTCTAAAGTTTATGTCAATTTCAAACTAACATCATACCGTTTTAGCCATACCGGTCACACTGTGCGTCGGATTGAGGTGAGGTCAATTAATACACGTCAAAAATAACATATGGATCATTTTCCTAACGTATCAAAACAATATGAACGTGTTTGCTCAGTTTTCCTTATGTTACTTGTGTTGTTTTTTAAAGTTTATGTCAATTTGAAACAGATATCAGACACTTTTAGCCATACCGGTCACACCGTGCATCGGATTGAGGTGTGGTCAATTCATACATGTCAAAGATGACTCATGAATCGTTTTCCTAATGTTTCAAAACAATCTGAAGGAGTTTTCTTAGTTTTCTGTATGTTACTTGTGTAGTATTCTAAAGATTATGTCAATTTGAAACTGATATCAGACACTTTTAGCCATGCAGGTCAAACCGTGGGTTAGATTGAGGTGTGGTCAATTCATAAACGTCACAAATAACCCATGGATCTTTTTCCTAAAGTATAAAAACAATATTAATGTGTTTTCTCAGTATTCCATATGTTACTTGTGTTGTTCTCTAAAGTTTATGTCAATTTGTAACTAATATCAAACACTTTTAGCCATACCGGTCACACCGTGCGTCGGATTGAGGTCTGGTCTATTCATACATGTCACAAATGACCCATAGATAATTTTCCTAATGTATCAAAACAATCTGAATGCACTTTCTTGGTATTCTGTATGTTCATAACGTTGTTTTCTAAAGTTAATGTCTATTTGAAATAGATATCAGACCCTTTGTCCATACCAGTCACACCGTGCATTAGATTAAGGTGAGGTCGATTTGTACATGTCAAAAATGACTCATGGACCATTTTACTAAAGTATCAACATAATACAAACACATTTTCTTAGTTTTCCATATGTTACATGTGTTTTTTTCTAAAGATAGTATAAATTTGAAACTGATATCAGACACTTTTAGCCAAACTAGTCACACCGTGCATCGGATTGAGATTCGGTTGATTCCTACATGTCACAAATGACTCATGGATCCTTGTCCTAATGTATCAAAACAATTTGAATGCATCTACTCAGTATTTTTTATATCAGTAGTTCATAATAGTTTATCATTAAGTTATTATTTACTAGAAACTCAAAAAAATTCTAAAACTATTATTCATAATCTAAGGATATGAAACATAAAAATGGTTGATCATAGATGCTCAACAAGTGTAAAAAAAGGGATCTATCAATGATCATATAAAGATAACATTATTAGTAGGAATTCATCTTCATTGTCCTATTTTTTTACATTCTTCTATCTGGTACGATGTCCATTCGTTTCTAAACACATCTATATCATCTTCTGAATAGGAGTTTTTGTGACAGTTATAGTAGTACTGAAAAAATATAAATACCTAAAGGATTAATAATTATTTTAAATGAAGTAGTAATTATTTTAAAAAATACCTCTTCAGGGATGCTAGTTTGTTAATGAAATATGATCTACTTTATAAATTTACAAACATAATAATCGTAGTCTTTGTCGTTTGTTTGTTTTGGACACTGCAGAAATGATTCCAAATTCCTAATTAAAGATTAATCCACTGTTGATTTCTCTTCTAAACCTTCATCTGTTTTGGTCGATAACCAAACAATTGACCAGTTTCAGTTTGATGGATCTGGAACATACAATACTTTCACTCCCTGTGATGCCATTATAAACGGTTCATCATTCTCCCCTTACATACTGAAATCAACTTTCACGAATCCCAATTCATCTTTTTTAACATCACTCCTGTTATCAACCCACTTGCATTGAAAAATCGGAACTTGGAATTCCTTATAATCCAACTCCCTTTTTTGTTTGATGATGCCAATGTATGACATATTCGCATTAATTTTATTTCTTTCCTTAGCACCGGAAACATGCATCGCTTCAGCCACATGTGTAACCCCACTATTCGGCATGGTACTATCTCCGTCATTTTCTTTAGTATAAAATGTATAACCATTAACTACATAGGCATTGTAAGATAATACATACACACTTGGTCCTCCGTCTAGCCATCGAAGTCGTTCTAAAATGGACTCTAGATTTTCATCTGACTTCTCAAAAATATCGTCCTTAAACCATCCTATAATCTATCGATTATGTGTATCTGAAATCCATTTTTCAGCCCTAGATGGATTCAAATGCCTAAAAATTTCTTTTTGGATTTCAACATATTGGTCAATGTCGAAACTGTTATGCAAAACATAAAGGTGGGCCTGCTCCTGATCTGTAATATTGATTGTGACAACCTATCTTCCAGAAATTCCTTTACCCTCAAACCACCCAGTGTGACGAGATTTTAGTAGGCCAATGCTTTCCACACCAGATAGGTATTCGGTACCGAATTCAACGACATCCTCAAAAATATATCACTATGCAATACAATGCTCTGGCCGACTTCGATTTTTGACATACCATTTTGAAATCATCATATACCGTTCAATGGGGTACATCCATCTGTAATGTACAGGACCACATAGTTGAATCTCTCTCACCAAGTGGACCATCAAATAAACTATCATATCAAAAAATGAAGGAGGGAATAGAATTTCTAATTCACATAATATGACGAAAATTTATCTTTCCGTAGTTGGCAATTTCACCGGGTCTATAACTTTGCTGCATATTTCGTTGAAGAAGAAACACAATTTCATTAATTTATGATGAACATTCTTGTGAAAAATGCAACTTAAATTATTAGGAATGAGATCTTGCATCAAAACATGGAAGTCATGTGATTTCAGACCTTTTAACTTCAAGTCACTCTTTGACATGAGGTTCCTGATATTTGACGAATATCCCTCTAGATCCTTTACATCATTCAAGAAGTTACAAAACTGATATCTCTTATTACTGGAAAGAGTGGAACTAGTAGGAGGAAGTAATGTTCATTTTTCACCCTTCACTAGTGTAACTCTTCTCGCATTCCCATCTCAATCATGTCCAACCTAGACTTAATTCTATCCTTTTTTTCCATATGTATTTAGCAATGTACTTATGACACTATCAAATACATTTTTTTTCTACATGCATAACATCAGGAAAATTTCTGACATACAGACAATTCCAGTATTGTAATTCAAAAAAATATGATCTCTTTTTCCATCCGATTTTCATAAGGTTTTTCGTAGCCAATTTACCAAAAGTAGTGTCCACATTTTTAACTTTCTCAAATAATTGATCGCTTGTTATTGGAGAATATGTTTTACATTCTTCTAAACATCCTTCGAATGATTTCATCCAAGAACAGTACTTATTTCTTCAGGGTAGAAATCTGTGATGTCCTAGAAACATGGTTATGGATGAATAATTCAACCTAATTTATTGAGTACCTTGTTCGCAAACAGAACACCCTTGAGTTCCATTAATGATATATCCTGAAAAATTTCCATAAGTATGGAAGTCATTTATCATTCTGTATAACATGGATCTCAATGTGAAGTATTCCTTTCTTTGATAACCATACAATGTAACACCTAAATCCCACAATAATTTCAAATCTTCGATCAATGGAGCTAAATAAACATCAATATCATTACCCGGTTGTTTTGGTCCTGATATAAGCATAGATAAAATGATGTATTTTCATTTCATGAATATCCACGGTGGTAAGTTATAATTTACCAACATAACTGTCTATGTACTATTACTGTTGCTTTGAAAACCAAAAGGATTCACTCCATCTGTAGATAACTCAAGATGAAGGTTTCTTGACTCGTTTTTAAATTCAAGATACTCATGATCAATTCTCTTCCTCTGAGGAGAGTCTATCGGGTGACGTAGTATCACATCATTAATTCTAGTATCTTCATGCCATGTCAATTGTCCTGCAGTTTCCTCAATTCCATATATGCGCCTAAACCTTGGAATGATTGGAAAGTACCATGCAACATTAGTAGGACTGGATTCAACATTCTTGTATCAATAAGCACCACACTTTGGGCATTCTTTAAGTGATTTTTGGTCCTTAAAAAAAGTATACAGTCATTTGGGCAGGTGTATATTCTTTCAGAGATCATACCCATCAAGCATAGCATTATTTTGGCGTTGTATGTTCGACTCGGGAGCTCATTATCTTTTAGGAGAATTTCATTCAGAAGAGCAAGTAGTTTCATAAAACTGGTTTCACTCCACACATTCTCTTCTTTCAAATTATATTGCTTCACTACAGCTTACAATGTTGTATATTTAGTTCAACTAGCATACAATGGCATCTTTGGACAACTTTTTAACAGGTCAAAAAATATTGGGAAATCACGAAGTTCATTTTCGAATGTCCTTTTCATTTCCTCAATATGATCTTCATCATCATTCACATCTATAATCACATCCTCCATACGATCATCTTCATTGTTCATGATTGTAATCATATCAGATGATTCATAAAACGCAGTGTTATCCCAGCCACTACCTACATTCTTTGTTTCCCCATGTTTATTTCAACATGTATAACACTGATCTATTCTGTGATAGATCAAGTGTTCTTCCAACTCCTAAGGACTAATTTTTTTTGAATAACAATAGTGTAAACATGGACAAAGGATTTGAGAAGGTTCATATGGATGATCTTTTGAAAACATGATAAACTGTTTCACACCTTCTTCATACTCTTTTTTCAACCGACTGGTATTAATCCATTATTTATTTATATTAATCCTATTTGAAATCCATAGAATGGGTATATAGGTTAGGGGAGAAGGAATATGAGTTTAATTTAGATAAAAAACTAGATACTTCAAAAATGGTGGGGCGTTCTCATTAATAGGAAATCTTGGGTGGTTCTTGGGATTCATCCATTCTCTTCCTCTCTTCGATCCCCCCTAAGGAGGGATGGTTCTTGGGAGTTTTTTATAGTGAGTTAGTGAGACCTTCCATCATACTTCCTCCATTACTATTATCCTTCATTTCCATATGATTTGGGATAATTTTAACTAGGATTTTTGTGATGATTTCACTATATCATCTTCAAATCAATTCAGATGGTGTAGATTTTGTTTGTATTGGCTAGAGGTTATCCTCGTATGATGAACGCACCATGTTTTGTGTGGTTTAGGTAGTGTTGTGTTTCCCATTGAGTTTTTGAAAGATTATTCCTAATTATATTAAGGTGAATAATTAATTATAAGTCTCTAAAATTAATTATTTGGGAATTTTCCCTTGAGATTGGGTCTCAATCATTGGAATATGAATAAGTAAGGCACTTATAGTCTTGGTTGAGGATGAGTTGATCTTGGTGAGGGGGTTACTCCATTTTTTGAGGTAGGTGGGCCGTATAATACAAAAACATGTTCCAATATATGCATGATTGTTCATTCATTCAGGAGTATATGTGTTCTAGTGAAAGGGATAAAAATCAAGAGCAACCAAGGTAAATAAATAGGGTGTTTTTGATCCACCAAGAGATAGAGTGAGGGTTATATTGAATGTTTGTGATTTTGTGATCATACAGAGATTATGTCTCCATGGAGTAGTTGTGTTTATGAGAGGATCGAGTTTGGTATGAGATTTTTATATCTTAGATATGTTTTCTATGACTATTTGAGTAGGTATTAGAGTCTTCAGCCTAAAGAAGATAGATTATATAGATTTATATCTCACCTATGATGAGGAACGCCCTCTTAAGGATATATAAGAGTCATGGTGTGTGTGATGAGTAGTATATTTCATATAGGGATTGGTGAAGTGTGACATAGAGGATTTCCTCTTTATAATTGGATTAAGAGATCTCCAAGGGGAGATATTATATGGTACCTAAGTGAGGGTCATGATAATTTCCTGAATGACTTAGCATAGGGTATCCAAGGTAGTTAGTGTGAGTTTCTTAGGATGGTCATTATTTAGTTTTAATGAGTTTTACTATGGGAATTAGAAGATGGAAGAGACTAGACTATCGAGGCCTAGATCAAGTATAGCATGTGGGTTGAGACATTACCATGTAGAGATGAGTGTGTGTTGGTATCAATTAGTAGAGATGTTTTAGGTTTTTAGAACCCAATAGATTACCTTATAGGCGTAATTATGATCATCCATGGGGCCCATATTAGTAGAGATGGGTTAGTTTTATCATTTATGGTCAGACCGACTACGAGATTGGGACTTCACATGACTTTCGCCTAGTTGAAGTATGGACATCTATGTAGCCCACCTATTGATGATGTGGTTTAGCTAGTACGAGAGGTTGGCTATATAGACACCATCCATAGATTACTATTTATAAGTTTTGTGGAATGAGACAAGATGGATGGCTTTTATTTAAGTCATAAGGTGTTTATAGGACCCTAAATTGAGTGATAAGGCATTAGTAAAAGGGGATTGGTGTGTGACTTCCAATGGATCTACCTATTAATAGTGAATTTTGACCTGTGATAGAGGTTGGATGTTGTGATTCCCTCCTTAGATCATTTTTTGTATGATAATTTGATGTGATATAGAGAAATGTGGATCACTTAATATTGGTTTGGAGTAGTTTTGTGAGATGTTTTCTATAGATATTCTCTCCTCAAATTGTTTTTTTATGTGATGTGATGGTGAGACCCACCGTATGTGGGGAGAGCTAATCAAGATCAAACAAGTAACAAACCACATATACATGTTTCACACACTCAAGCCACACACACAAGAATCATGACAAATCATAATTAATCTCAATATTGGAAATAAATGAATACATAATTAATTAATGTAAATTCAATTTTACTCACCTAGGAGGAGGACCCGGTGGTAGAGGAGGAGGAGGCTTCGACAACAGAGGCAACAGAGGCAGGGAGGAGGCAGCACAGAGGCAGCGAGGAGGCAGCGCGGAGGCAATGCGGAGGCAGCACGCAGGTAGCGCGGAGGCAGCATGCAGGTAGTGCAGAAGCATCACAGAGGCAGCACAAAGGCAGCACGGAGGCAATGCGGATGCAGTGGAGGCAGTAGAGGCAATAGACGCAAATCAAAGGTAGCGGAAGGCAGCCGAGGCAACGGAGTAGGAGGAGGTGGAGGAGGAGTAGGAGGCCGTGGTGGAGAGGGGGAGGAGGTGTTACGGTGGAGAGGAGGCAGTGGAGTAGGCGGAGGAGGAGGAGGAGGCGCCGGTGGAGGAGGAGGAGGAGGAGGCGCTAGTGGAGGAGGAGGAGGAGGAGGCCGTGGTGGTGGAGGAGGAGGAGGAGGAGTAGAGGAAGAGAGGAGTCCGCGGTGCAGGAGGAGGAGGAGGAGGAGGAGGAGCCGCTGTAGAGGAGGAAGAGGAGAAGTAGGCACCAGAAGAGGGGGAGGCAGCGGCGGCCGCGACAGAGGAGGAGTAAAAGGAGGGGCGACTGCGGCGGAGAGGAGGCAGTAGTGCAGGGTAGGGCTTTGGAAAAAGCTTGACAGGGTGCAGGGAGGAGGAGGAGGACCCAATGGGTTTTGTAAATCCCGTGTGGACCGTTATCAGTGCTAGTAAAAGCACTGATAAAGGGGGTCTTTATCAGTGCTAAAATGAGAAGCACTGATAAATACCCCCATTATCAGCGCTTTTTTAGCACTGATAAAGGATAGACTTTATCATTGCTTTTATAGCACAGATAAAGGGCGACTTTATCAGCGCTTTTCATTTTAGCACTGATTAAGACACTCTTTATCAATGCTTTTCTAGTGCTGATATAGACATAGTTTATCAGTGCTAATAAAAGTGCTGATAAATGTATAAATTTAATAATTTATTTATATTATTTTATATTTATTTTGAATGATATTTATGATAAATATATATATATATATATTAATAATTATAACTATAAATAAATATATCTCTATTTATACTTATAATTTTTTTTAAAGGTATATTTATATATATATCCTTGAAAATATAATAAAATATATATTTATTTTTTATATATATTTTAATTTTAATTATATGTGTACATTTTTTATAACATGTATATTATATGGGTAACATAATGATTTATAAATCAATAACAAATCAACGTGACATATAATTATAATCTATAAATGAACATTATTCATGCACATATATATATACGCATGTACATTGACCCCCAATTCATTGTAAAACACATATATATTCAATAATTTGAATTATACATATATATTAAAACGTATTATATATTAATAAATAAAACAAATACATTAAATAAAAACAAATATAATATATATATATAGTAAATATAATGAATTAATAAATTTAATAAATAAAATTAATTAATAAATCATATAAATATAATAAATATATTTATTATTAATCTTATAATTATTTATATATATATATATAGTTATAACATGTGTTTTTTATTTAATGTATACAATAAATATTATCAGCGCTAATATATGCGCTAATAAATGTAACCTTTATCAGCTCTAATAAAAGCGCTGATAAATACACCCTTTATTAGTGTTAAGAAAAGAGCTGATAAAGGGTACACCTTTATCAGTGCTTGTTTTAGCGCTGATAAAGGGTGCATTTATCAGTTCTTTTTTAGCACCGATAAAGGACAACCCCTTTATCAGCACTTTTCTGTTAGTGCTGATAATGGCAGGCGCCTGCCTTACCCAGTTTTGTGGTAATGCAACTCTTTAGGGAATACATCTGTGTAATCCATTAGGATGAGCATGTGTTCAATCATGATTCTCTCCTTTCTCTCAGTCATTAGACATAGAAATTATTTCTCTAAAGGAAGTAATATCCACACATGAGACACCAATTCCAATGGAGATTCATCTTCCTCCTTACACTTGTAAATAATTGGAGGTTGCTTCAGGATGTGAAGAGTGATATCCCTTTCTCAAAATTTGATGTTGGCCTTGTATAAAGATATCCAATCCATGCCCAAGATATTTTCAAACTCCACTAAAGGAAGTATAGAAAGATTTTCTGAGAGGTTAAGTCCATAAACATTAACCTTGGAGGATTTATAAACCACACAAATAATAATTTCCCCATCCATTGATCTCACAGAAAAATGATCCTCCAAATTTTGAGGTGGTGTTTGAATAGTTCTACTAAAATTGGAAGATATGAAATAATGTGTAGAACTAGAATAAAATATTACATTTTATATTCTTGAATGAATAACTACTGTACCTATCGCCACTTCTATTTCAGTCACCACCTCAGCAGTAGTGATAGAATAAGGCCTTCCTTGTTTCCTTGGAGGTTGTTTTCGATTTCCCCCGATAACCCTTGGCATAGGTCAATTGTTTTCTTAATTCCTAGGCTCCATGCAGTTGTAACACTACACCACTAGCTGAGCATTGATCTGAACCTTTTTTTCTTCTTCCACATTAGCGGGACTTTTCATATCTCTTTGGCCGTTCTAGGTCAGATGTCCTAGCTTTCAACATTTGAAGTAATTCATAGTTCCCTTTATACAGTTCCCAGGATGCCTCTTCCCACAAATTTTATATGTGGTATATTCATACTTCATTCCATCATGGGATTTGTTTGTTGAACCACCCATGTTATTATCTATTTTTTGCTTCTTGTCATCAGGCCCACGAGACCACTGAGAGTCTCCAATCTCCATTTCAAACATGAGGGCACAACATACAATCTCTTCATAACTATCAAAGTCTTGAATCGCCTACACTTTTCATAGACTCGGCTTTAGTATGCTAAATAAGCGATCCAACTTCCATTTAGTGTTCATGAAAAATCCATAGGCAGACCTTACAATCCCTATAAAGTTTGCTTCATATGCCCCGATGGACTGATCATCCTTCTGCTTGAGTCCCAGGAACTCTCTTTCCACCTTGAGATGTAGGGTTCAAGGAAAATATTTATTGAAAAAACACCCTCTTGATTTCCTCCCAATCCATGGAATCAATTTCCTCTTAGGACATTGTATGTAATGACCTGGATTTTTTCTATGTAATTTTTTTTAATTATATGGTAATTTTAAGAGTCCGTGAAAATTGAAGGTGCATGATTCTGAGGCCCATAGTGCTCGAAATTAATTTATGAACTTTTTTTCAGGTATGTTTAGTAACCATACGAGCAGGTTTTTGTAACTTTTGAACCAGTACTCAGAATTGAAATCTAAGGACACCGTTGAACTCATAGTGTTAGTATTAATTTAAGGAGATTTCACCTTGACTGCAGTAGGTCGATATTGAATGTTAGTTTTAGGACATTTTGTGGGTGTGTTAAAACAATTAAATTAAAATAAAACATCTTTATTTTACTTTTCTTGTTGAAACCTCCATTTGAGTTATGGAGATGGGGACCACCTGAGTTTGAAATCTTATTTATGAATTTTAGGGGCGGGGGACACTCAAACCAATCATTAATTTAGGGAAATTCATTTGAATCCTCAAATTAAATTGTGCCAATATGAATTCGATTTAATGTGCCATTCAACTGTGTAAACGTATTTCAATTTAATGTACCGTTTAATTGTGCCAACGTTAATATGCCAACAAAACCGAATTAATTGTGCCAACCTTAATTAATTTGATAAAACTTTTTTAATATATGTTTGCTCCTCATTTCATGGTTGGAAATGGTTGGAAAAGGAGAGTTGGGAGAACCTTGAACAAATGGGAAGAAATTTTCCAAATAAAGAACCACCCCTAATGAAGAATGAGGAACCAACCCCAAGCTCGGATCGAAAGCCACTTGCGGAAGAGACGAACGCCGACATTCTTCATCGACTACATATTTCTTTCTCATGCCACCTCCAATGAAAAATTGAGGTAGGGGTTTTATATATGTTTGAATTTATTATTCTAAATAATCATATCCTAATTTCTTGATGACGATGGCCCAACAAACATGGCCATCATCCCGCACATTAACCTTACTTCTCTTCATTTTATTTCATCACGCGTTCTTCGAGTGTTCTTCAATCCCTTATTGTTTATTAGTACTGGAAATACGGAGTTTTTCTGATCATGATATATGGACACGAATTCCTCGACCCAAAGATCACAAATATATGATCATATAATTTTTTGTTCTTGGAACGAAGCCCCAATGGCTTGTGCAAGAAGGTGATGACCGATACCCGACAGGCCGCGAGGAAGGGAGGGAGGTGCGCATCTGTGCCACTGGTTGAAGAGGAGGTCGCATCCCATCGGTCGCGGCAGGGTTGGATTATGACCGGGAACTATCCAACCGCACAGTGGAGCAGCAATGCGCGTCCACACCACCGGTGGAGCAGGAGGTTGCGGCTGCATGGCCATGGTGAAGGCGGACGACGGCTAGCACCCGGCCCGCCGTAGGTGGACAGCGGTGACGTCGTGCATCTGGAAGGAAGACCGGTCAGTCGTTCCAGATGGCCGAGGCACACTATGCTGGACTACCATGTGGTCCTTCATGCTAGCATGGCGGCACCGTGGGCTACACCGCGAGCCGCCCAGTAGGCCGTGCTAATGGGTTGCGGCCTTCACAGGCCGGGTTGATCCTCCCCCTTCATGAGATGATCCAAACCACACCCTAGAGGGATGGGCCCGCTGAGACCCTAGACATCTGGTCTAGATCCGGACTGAGTTGGGTTGACTTGAACCAGTTCCGGCTGTGTCGGGCTTCCCATTTGGACTGGACCCAGGCCCATCTGGGCCCAATTTTACATTTTTGGGCATAACATGAGAACCGAGCGTCCGTTTGACTAACCGTCTATGGTGCTGGAATCCTTGGATTGAGAAAGTAATTTTGATATAATTCACATGATGTTTTAATAAGGTTAGAGTATAGCTGGTTTGGATTAGACCCCAAATTTAAGCGGGCCCTCGGAGCGGAAACGCTAATAACTTACAGACCGGGCATCTGATTGACGTGTTGTTTGTGCATTGGGTACCTTTTCATGTGATATACATTTGGGTTACTTTTTAATGTAAATTAGGGGTGGTTGAGGTATGATCTATGGCTTGGGGAGTGGTTCTCCCAAGTGTGATACGTACAGAACCTTGCGATTGGTTGAGACTTGACAACTACTCACTGTTTTGACTCGAAGTGACTCGACTGGCCCAGTGGGGAGCGCCATTGTGTGATGCGGCAGAACCATGGTGGGAAGCTCCTTTTTGAAACGTGGCAGACCCATGGTACTTGATAGGAGGAGTACCCCAACAGGACACGAGGGGGAGTGCCTCTATGTGATGCGGTAGACCAACATTGGGGAGCGCCTCTGTGTGACTTGGAAGACCAATGGTACTCGATTGGAGGAGTACCTCAGTAGTCAAAGGTTAGTGGAAAGCGCCTATGTGTGACATGGAAGGCCCACTGTACTCAATAGAGTAGAATTTCTCCAGTATCCAGGGTGTTTGTAATGTTACTTGTTACTATCCCTACAGAGTCATGTGGCTAGCTATCAGCTTCTATAGCTATCCTATGTGGGTCAGCTTAATAATTATTTTTCTCAATGTTTTATACCTGATGTGAGCGGAGTATTTATATTTGTGATATTCATTTATTCGTGGAACAGTTGGGATTAGGGATTTTCAGTTGGTCCTTGTGTTTCCTCCTGATTGAGAAGCGTTTACTCGACAAATTAGGTATATGTATGGGCATATTTCTAAGTGGGGTTGTTCGTTGTTTTCTTGTTTTGATGCTTATACATTGTATATTTTGGGATACCTTTAATTGTCTCAGGGTACCTACTAAGGGATATGTCCACACCTAATTGTGTTTGATGCAGATGATGGACAACGCTGACTGAGGACTAGGGTACCAGGACTGGAGGTAGCTCGGAGGTGGACCATAGACGAGGTGTACTGCAGAGACGACTGTTATAGATATGTTCCTACCTTTTAAGTATGAGTCCTTGGTAGGTGTTCACAGGATATGTACTCATTATTACCTGTACTTCTAGTTTTTCGCCTACTTTACAGTTGAAATTTTATTCTGGCCCCTTTTACTTTCTTTACACACCCTGTTTACTACATAGTTTTACTTTTTTGCTTGCATTCTGCTTTGTGCATAGTTGTGTGAGTTACAGGTTATAAAGGAAATGCCTTCCCATTTTTAGGGAATACGTCTTTCAGTTCTAGTCTACAGCCCCTGGCCTATGGAAGGCGGGTTTGGGGTAGTGACGGCCTGGGCCCCGTGGGACAGGTCAGGACAAATTGGTATCAAAGTAGTTTGGTTCTACCGATTAACTATAAACCTGATCTTCTATATCTGTCAATAGTGTTAAGTGTTATGGGTGTGGTTTTTAGTTCAGGGATTCTAGTGTTAGTGTGGCGGTCGACGTATCCATACACCATGACCCTGAATTCGTATTTCCAACTTAGCGCACGAAAATACCGATAGCATGTGTTTTTAAATTGTTTTTGATCTCATTGAGTCAGCTCACGAGGTATAAAATTAATGATCGTGGCACACCTGTTTATTCTCAGGATGCCTCCACATAGATAGCCAACCAGTATTCCACATAGAGTACATGATTACAGCCCACTAAGCGACGAGGCTTGGGTGCAGGGCCCCCTTACAGCAGTTGTACCACCGAGTGGTGTACTAGAAGAACCACTATAAGTTGTGCAGTCGATGCCACCAGACTCAACAGTAGAGGGTGCATGCCGCCTATGTTCATTTCACGGGTTCTAATGCCAGAGGACACCAAGGTTCCAATGCAAGACAGACCCCTAGCCTGCTGAGGATTGGCTGGAGGCTGTGGTTAGAGTCTTTCGACTGCTAGGGACACCAGCTGATCTCATATTGATCCTTGCTACCTGCCTTCTTCAGGAAGCAGCTGGAAGATGGTTGAGCCTGATGCTCAAGGTTCACGATGAGGTCACTCTAATCTGGGTGGACATTGAGAGCCTCGTCAGAGTAGAGTTCTTCCCAGCGACCCTATGCATAGTGCGTATACAGAATCTTCTCCACTTGTAGCAGGGTAGCATAATTATGACTCAGTATTCAGCAAGGTTCACTGACCTCTCATAGCACTCCACTGACATGGTGCGGGACCCTTTCTATAGGACCCGGACCTTCGAGCAGGGGCTCGTATGGGAGATTAGATATTCGATGGTTTCTCTAAGCATCCCTATGCAGGTGGGGGTGTTAGGGCGAGCACATTTTGTGGAGAGTTTTTTTGCTGAGTATTCCACAAAAGTGAGACACACCACCAGACGACACGTAGTAGAGTAATCGGTAGCTGGAAGTAGACAGATGACACATAGGTCCAAGAGGACCAGACCTACAGGAGGATGACTGTGGGATACAAGGTCGGTGGTGTAAGGCTCTCGAGGCAAAGCAGGACATGCGAGGGACACCCAGTGTTACATGTGCGGTGAGGCTAGGTCACAAGGCTCGTGACTGCATGACCTGTTGTACCGACGACCAGCGGACTGTTGAGGGACCACTGATATAGGGATAGAGGTTCGATATAGGTGGTCTATTGGCTGGAGGTGTACGTGGTAGAGGAACAGGATACGCAGCAGGTGGTGGGCTATGTTTTGATGTTCTACCGCCACCACTGCCAGGTGGTCCACCATGACCACTGGGATCAGGAGGACAAAGACAAGCTTGCTCCAGGCAGCTGAATCCTATTACCACGACTATCCTCAGATGATTAGAGGTACGATCTGTGTCTACTCCATATTAGCTACAGTACCTACAGACACAGGTTCTAGTCACTTATTTTTTGCCACAGCCCTTGTTCAAAGCTCGTAGATTCTGATTGTGTCATTGGCATGATCATTTTGGCTAGAGACTTCTATGGGAGCAGATTCAATGATTATGCATTGGTGACAGTAGTGTGAGCTTACTCTAGGAGGTGAGAGATTCGGCAAGGGTCTTCTAGTAGCAGCGTTGAGGCCTTACAACACCATCTTGGGTATGGACTGGTTATCCATAGTCCATGCTCAGATTGACTATATTAGGCGCAAATTTCATTGTGTCCTCATGGATGGGACCAGGTTTTCCTTCACCAGCGAGAAGGGAACCTTTGTAGTGCATGATGGACTTACCCAGAGGAGTGTGCAACCAATAACACATCAGTTAGCTAGCCTTACCCTCAGAGCGGTTTATGTTGAGAGTCTAAGCTATCATGTAGTGGTGGACCAGTACACTGATGTTTTCCCTAATGATGTTACAAGTCATGCTCCCCACAGAGAGGTTGTCACGACCCCTCCCCACAAAGTGTAATCCTCTTGGGCCGGAAATGTGAGAAGGGATATAATGACCTCCGAGTCATACCTTATGTAGGCCCCGGGATGGAGACTAACCTCGAGGGTATAGTAAACACACAAATGGGAGGCTTTAACCTCTAAGAGAACACATGAAAAAGAGTGATAAGATAGAAACCAACAAACTCCAACTCAACCTGTAAGATAAAAGAAATCCGAAGTACTAAATATAAACTATCATGCAAAACTACTAAAACTGAAAGGGGAAAAATTTCAATTACCCAAAGAGGATGTAAAATATAAGCAACCACAAGCCTGAACTACTCCTGCAACTGCGAGCTAGTAGTAACCATCTTGATATCCAACCTTCTCCAAGTGACCTGAAAAGAATTTTATATATAAATTGGTTTAGTATAATAGTATACTCATTAGGATCCTCCCCAAATACTCTCATGAAAAAGTAAAGATATCATGTTAAAGAACGGTGAACAACAAGTGAAACTGAAACGTCACCTAAACAGGTATACTGAGTTCCCAGTCTCACCATGGCTACTCTTACCAAGTAACACAAACAAGAATATATCATATAATAATGAATATCAAGTGTATCATAATACTACTTCTCTATTGGATTCCGACTTTTCCCCAACGTTACATGTCCTGAGCATTTCAATCTAGAAAGTCTTGCCTGCAGACACCTAGGTGAATCAACACAACATGCACCTTGTGCAAAAAAACCACCATGTCCACATAATCAAACTGACCAGGTAGTTTTTGGGAGCCACAATAGCCCATATAATGTGTATCATACATCAGGTATTATACCTCAAGACATTACACCCCATACACCAAGAAAGGATCCTCAATCATCATAGCATATACTTGTTTCACCTATGGTAGTCCATAATAAACTATATTCAGAATATATGTATGTGAATAACCACAAGCCATTACAACCCTCTACACATATATATGGGGATAACTAACCGTTGGGCCTACCAGCACAAGTAACTACCAAGAGGACATAGCGGTGATAAAGGGGGTAGTTAGCCATTCATCCTCCCACCAAAATGTTAGGTAAAACACCCCCAGGGCTCAAGATCCATGGGGTGTCAGTTTCCCTAACTGACAGGGTGGAGTAGTGTATAGAAACACCAAAAGTACAGAATATACTATATCTCACAACCACACTATGGAAATAACCTAGTCTTAGACTCAACTGCAGCTAACGTCTCTCGGACTCCTGGCTACCACTTCTAAGACTATGAATCCTATATGCACACAACCCTTTAAGGAGCTTCAATAAATTATTTCATTCCATTTTTATCAGTTGTACTTTATGTTAATTAATTCTTTAAAACATAATTAACCAATAACAATTCTACATTAATTTTCATTAGCATCACACCCAAAGTACATTGTTCATTAAAATCACAACCTCAACATTACACCCCAGCAAGCTCCAAACCCCATAGGTTAACATCATTTATTCAATTATTTATTTACAGCATTAATTTCCCATATTCCTAGGAATTCAAAAAAAGCACTCTATGCTACTAAACACAAGGGGGCTTAACACGGTGAGTAGATGAACTACCCATTGAGTCTTTTCCACATATAGAAAGATCATAGACCCATTCTCCCTTGAGATGCTAAAAACGGAAATCATGTGGCATACCTCACATGTCATTACCCCTTTCTGAAGAAGGATAAGTAAGACCAAATGCCTTGAGAAGTGGGGAGAAGTAAAGCACATAAACAACCATTAAGAATCAACAATCCTCCAAACATTCACATCCAACACGATCCATCATCCCTTTTGTCCTCCATGACACCAACATTTAAAATTGATGAATCTAGACACTCTAGGAATCAACTGCTGTCATAATCAATAGGCCTCCCTGCCCCCACATATCACAATAGCCATCTAGGCTCACACCACAACACATGCAGTAGGAAAAACAAACATCACATCAAATGGGATCTTAGCCCTTAAACAACCAAAAGGGTAACTTAGAACCCTACAAGTGATTATATTTTATCAAACCACCAGTTCATTAATCCATCTTTGATTAACCAATTTATTAATCATAGGTTCCAACATTGGGAATCCTAAACAGTAAGCTATCACAAATAATTAATCATGCTTACTACACCATTTTAATTAACATCAAATTACAATAAGAAGAACCAAATTCATTTACATGACTCTTTATCTTTATCCAAACAATTATCAATCAATTACAATTTACGTTCGTTACCAATTTTCATCATGAATTAACATATATACGAAGCAAGCATAGATATCACACTATCTATCAAAACAAGAGGTAATAACATATGATCGATATCAATTAATTTATAGAGTTCAAATATTTATTATATCAATTCCATAGTGATCTAGTGGGATAAAACATGCAAACTACATAGTTGCACAAAAAATAAAAGAGAAGCAACAAGATCCCCTACCTCAAATGATTCTTGTCGTTCTTTATACAAGAATGATCCACACAAAGTATCACGATCGCCTCCTCCCGGGAAAACTATATCCACCTGAGGATGTTGTGGTATGACCACACCAATGGAAACCTAAAGAATAATCCATTAGTATTATAGAGATCACATACCATAATAGGTAAAGGAGAAACAAAAGGAGACGAACACAAAAGAATGGTGATAGATCATACCTTATACTGAAGATTGATCGATACTGCTTGGTTACATCAAAACAGAGTAGAACCAATCCTCGGAGGAAATTTTGATTGCACAACCCCTATAAAATATAATGAAAGGTTTTTGAATATCATTGACATGAACAAAGAGGAAGAACTAGGGATTAAGATATTCTATCCCTTTAGACGATTTGACGGAGTGGTGGTGCAAGATATGCAAGATTTTCTATTAAAAGTAGATCGCATTAAACCACACGGTTTGACCAAGTAAAAAAGTCATGAGACTTAGGATTAATTAATTTAGGATTTATGGCCTTTGAATCCACCATAAATTCCTTAAAATATGTTTTAAATGAATTTTATGTTAAAGAAAACATTAAAGGGGCGAACTGTAGGAAGCTGGAAACACTATTCAGAAACTCAAAATTTGGAAAAGGAAATAGAGGTTACCGATAGACCTCACCATTCTGGAAACACTATTCATGAACTCAAAATTTTTTAAATGAAATAGAGGTTACCGATAGACCTCACCATTCGGGAAACACTATTCACGAACTCAAAATTTTGAAAAGGAAAATAGAGGTTACCGATGACACTGTTCGCCAAGGGTCACCGATGACACTGTTCACAAAAGGTTACCAATGACACTATTCATGAGAGGTTACTGTTTCACTGTTCACAACCATCTACCCTTGGAACTGTTCACCAAACTGAAAAATTGGCAATGTGTTGGGGATTAGTAACCTTGACCTCCTGAATCACCTCATACACCTGATCTTCGCAAAGGAATGGATCCGAGAGGTCTGGGCCATTAAATCAGATACTGCTCAAAACATTCTCATCCTTAATAATTCAAAACCCAACTAAAGGGGAAATGAAATGAAGTCTGAACAACCACCCATCGAGATACCTCTCAAAAGAGAGTAAGCCATAAGAAGAAACAAAAGAAATCCATACAATAAGCACAAAAGTTCAATAATCACAAAGGGGGCATTATTATATGAAAAGAGTTAAACATCAAACAACTCTGGGTACTGAGAAAGGATCTATGACTCACATTCCCAGTTACTCTCATCCATGCCACCGTGTCACCACAAGACAAGAACCAAGAATATAGAATGCCCACGCAACACCTTCTCTTTGTGGTCTTGGATCTCCATAGGTCAATAATCAAAGGTCGCATAATCATTTACATCGATCTCTCTCCAATCAATGACGTGAGAGTCATCATGAAGATAACGACGGAGCTATGATATTTGGAAACCTAATGTATCCGACTCATCTTTCGGGGAAGTGCTACTCGATACACCACAACTCCAACATGAGCTAACACCTAGAAAGGCCCAACAAACTTGGGAGAAATCTTACTTCCATGACCAAAACATTACTGCCCCTGATGGGGAGTCACCTTCAAAAACACATGGTCCCCAACAACAAACTGTAATGGCCTCCTCCTTTGATCAAAATATGATTTCTAATGATCTTGCACTGTCTTCATCATCTCTCAAATCACCTGAACCATCTCGGTCATATTCTGCACTAGTTCTGGTCTGAGAATTGGTGACTCTCCGACCCCAGTCCAGCACAGTGGAGAATGGAAACGTCGGCCATAAAAGGCTTCAAAAGGAACCATTCCGATGGTGGAGTGAAAACTATTATTCTAAGTGAACTCCACCAAGGTTAATTTCCTCATCCATGAACCTCCAAAATCTTGGACAAAAGATCGTAACATGTCTTCAAGAATATAGATAGTTCATTGTGTCTGACAAACTGTTTGAGGATAAAAAAGCAGTGCTAAGGCATATCTAAGAACCGAAAGCATACTGGATAGCTCTCCACACCATAGATGTAAATTGAGGATCCTGATCATAAAAAATCATCCTTTGGACTCCATGGAGTCTCACCATCTCCTCTAGATGTTGCCTTGACAAAACTTCTACTGAGCTCGACTCCTTGATTTCTATAAAGTGGGATGATTTTGTTAAGAGATCCACAACCACCCAAAGAGCATCATTCCCTCTCGAAGCTTGAGGTAAAACAGCAACAAAGTCCATTGAGATGACCTCCCACTTCAACTGAGTAATCTCTATTGGCTGGAGCAGACCATTAGCAACACGGTGTTCAGCCTTCACCTTCTGGAAGACCAAACATCAATACACAAACTACGCAACTGCACGCTTCATCCCAAGACACCAAAATTTTCTCCTCAAGGCTCATTACATCTTTGTCAAGCCAGGATGCACCGCTAAAGGATAACTATTAAAATCTCTGAGAACCATCTTGTGCATGATCAAAGGAACAAAAATCCTTCCATGATATAACGCTCGGTGTTTTTCATCCTCCCACCAACCATCAGGGGCCTCACCACAAAAAACTCGGTCTCTCCACACCTCCACCTCAAGATCACCCTACTAGGAATCTTCCACTTGCTTCATGAGAGATGACTGCACTATCAACTGTAAAATAAAACATTTACCCCCAACATCTCCCATATCAATATGTAATGCTGAATGTTCTTCCATTACTATCCAGGAGTCACCAGATTTATGCACTGCATCACTACATTACTTCCATCTCAGCGCATCAGCTACAACATTCCCCTTTCTAGGTGTATATGATATTTTGAAGTCGTATTCCTATAAGAACTCCAACCACCAATTTTATCATAAGTTCAAGTCACGCTGGGAGAAAACGTACATCAAAATCTTATGATCAGTGAAAACCACAAAGCGCTCACAAATGAGGTAATCTCTCAACAACTTAAGAGAAAACACCAAGGATTCCAACTCAAGATCATGAGTGGAAAATTTATGTTCATGGGGACATAACTTCAGAGACCCATAAAGAAACAAATTATCTTCTCTGCATCAAAAAACAGCCCAAACCTGGATGTGAAGCATCATGGAAAATATCAAACTAAACTCTCTGAGCTGGAAGACAAAGAACTGGAGCACTTACTAACTTCTCCTTTAGATACTCGAAAGCTTACTGACACTGATCAGTCCATATGAATGCCTGATCCTTCTTGGTCAATGATGTCAGAAGAGTCTCAAATCTTGAGAAATCAGCTACAAAACTCTTGTAGTATCCTGTGAGACCATGTAATCTTCTCACCTATGTCACTATATTGGGGGCTTCCCATGACACAACTTCTTATATATTTGATGGATCCACAGCTACTCTATACTGGTACACAACATGTCCCAATAAATGGACTTCTTGAACCCAAAACTCACACTTATAAAACTTCCCAAATAGCTGATGTTGACAAAGGATTCCCAAAACAACGTGTAGATGCACTACATGCTCCTCCTTAGACGTGGAGTACACAAGGATTTCATCGATGAAAACTACCATGAACTTGTCCAAGAACTCACATAACATGGATTTCATCAATCCCATGAACAAAGATGAAGAATTCATCACGTTGGACGGTGTTACAACGAAATCATAATTCCCATGATGATAACAGAACGAAGCCTTTGGGATATCCTCACCCTTCACACGCATCTGATGATATCCTGGCCACAAGTCGGTCATTGAGAACCAACTTGAACGCTTCAGTTGAACGAATAAATCATCAATCCATGGAATAGGATAGCGATTCATTATTTTCACTTTGTTTAAGCGATGATTATCAACACACAACCGGAAACTGTAGTCATCCATATTCACAAAAAAAACTGGTGCACCCCACGGTGACACACTTGGTCGAAAAAAACCACACTGTAACAGACCATCAAGATGTATATGTAGCTCTCATAACTCATAAGGGGCCATCCTATATGGATACATAGAGATAGGAGATGCTCCAAGTTGTAGCTCGATCCTATACATTATCTCTCGTCATGGGGGTAATGCTACAACCTCTTCTGGAAAGACATCATGGTACTCTTATATGAACCAAGGAAACAAATACTGTTGAACATCTATAGAACTCAACATCATCTCATACATCATGGTTGATAAGGATGAAATGTTACTATGACCCATCCAAGGATCTCACTCGCCAACAAACACCACCGGCTCCCCATCCCCACCAAATAAAACGACGTTATTCCTGATTAAATCCATGATATCCTGCACTGAATACTACCAATCCATGCTAAGGATGAC
Organism: Viscum album; assembly: GCA_963277665.1. Taxonomy (NCBI): domain Eukaryota; kingdom Viridiplantae; phylum Streptophyta; class Magnoliopsida; order Santalales; family Viscaceae; genus Viscum; species Viscum album. Next base: position 1,578,500,285 of record OY728150.1, on the reverse strand, counting down.
ATCATATTGTTTCAGTTGTAAACAGAGGAAATCTCTCCAAGAGCATGGCTTCCACAACACTTGCTCAGAATTTATACATACTTCAAACAAGTCAGCTCGACCTCCAACTAGAGAAGTCAACACCAAGTGAACTGGAAGCTTCTCTACCTCAAGACCCAAAATCATGGACAAGGGTAGGTGATATGAAGGAGTGTGTTTCTCCTAAATCAAACAAGGAATACAACAAGGTATAAAAAACAAAGGGTACCTAAAACGACATTTGGCTCTCCTGGAGGAGGAAAAGCAAGAGCATGAAGATGACCACGACCTCCACCATGGCCTCTCTGACCCTGATGGCAACCACTACCATGGTCACACTCTTCTCTCTGAGGACGGGGAGTATCACGAGGTTGTCCTCTACCTACCCCATCTACCCTCTGCTGATCTAAAGCTAGTGAAACCTGCTGCTGCTTCCTCGGATTGAACTTCCTCAACGGAGGAACTGGGAGCGGAGAACCTGGTGCACGATGACTGATCTGAATGGTCGAGCATTCCCTCTAATAATGGCCTCTACCACCACTATAAAAAAAGCATCTGATCCCTTGGCATAGGCTTAAGATTTTATGCCTCCAGAGAAATGAGATGTGAAGAGCTGGGACCTACCCCCAGCTGAATGGAAACTCTTCTGCCCTAAAAACTGGGAACCTCGGACCACAACTCTGCTCTGTGCGTAATCACGATGACTCCCCTCTCATGATGATCTAGTTCTGGCCAAAGTCCCCTCAACAACCTCTTCCCTCGACAACACCTCAAGATATGTGTTCAGTATAAATGGGGTGACCTGGCGCTAGATCTTTGGATGCAAAGCCTCCTCAAAATGCCTCTCCCTAGCGTCCTCATCTAGAAACAGGTCCAAATCATATCATAAAAGGTTCCTGAAAGGGATTCCAAACCCTCGAAAACTGAAGATCCCATGTCGATGGGTAATAAGATTATGTCGACTGGACGGATTCGCTCTTAAAGAGAGAAAATCGACACGAAACATGTCTCGAAACTCCTCCCATGAGATCAATGACTCATCGTTATCGCCGAGGAACAAGAACCACCACTGCCTCACTACTCCACATAGCATCGTCACAAACAAAGACACCCAATGTTCTTTTGGAGCATGGATCAAACTGAATCTGATCTCAACCTCCTCTAATATGTCTTCCATGACTGCGTCTGAAATGGAGTCCTCGTAAATCTGCAGACTCTGTGGATGAAACTCTTATAGCCACTGTTAGAAAATAGCCCTATACCCACTGTTTTTGAAAACCGTGGGTATAGGGGTATTATGGGAACCTATACCCATGGTTGTGGGACAAACCGAGGGTATAGGTTTATCTTTGAAGACCAATTCCCACGGTTTTCAAAAACTGTGCTAAAAAAGATAGTTATACCCACGGTTTTGGTCAAAATTATGGATATAGGAATTTTTTTCAAGACCTACACCCACATGTTTGGAAAAACCATGGGTATATAATTTATTTTTTCAAAGCCCTATACCCACGGTTTTATAAAACCATGGGTATATATTTCTCGTGTTATGGTGGGAAAAAATCCATGGTACTCAAAAAAATATTTATCGGTAAATCTTATCCCCATCTTTTTCCCTACTATACCCATAGTTATGATTAATATATTTAGGTATATACAAATAATTAAACACATAATTGTTGTAGATACTTTTGTTGGGAACTGGGTATACTTCTCCGTGGTCACAGGATCGAAATCCGTCAGGTGAATTTTTTTCTAATTCATGGACAAAATTATTATATTTAATAAAATGAATATACATTCAAATAAAATCAGGCTTGCTCGGTTGGTTGGGTGATGGAGTCCTAAACACAGTGACGCGGGTTCGAAACCTGCGAGAGGTTTTTTTTCTAATTCGGGCACGCGTATATTGGTCAGAGACGTATTAATATATTATCCAAAATAGTGATATATATACCGTAATTAATGCAGGTTAATTGGTAAAGATCCTGAATTTGGATATTAAGGCTACGGGTTCAACACCTACCATGCATATTTTTGTAAAACAATATATAAACACAGTTATAAACTGTGGGTATAAGGTTTTTCTAGCATTGTAATTGGATACAAACCATTGACATAGTGGAAAAATATTTGTGCCCACGGATTGAAAAACCATGGGTATACGTTGGGGACCTATCCTAACTCCTCGGTTTCCCAAGGTTACCAAAACAATGGTTATAGGATATACCCACGTTTTCAGGGGCTATACCCATGGTTTTTAACTATTGGTATATGTCATTTTTTCCGTAGTGAGTGTCTTCCGCCTAGTGTCATCGTCGTCAACCACTACCCTGCAACGATCTATTGGAACAACTTTCTAGACATCATCTATGCGATCCTGATGAGGACGTCAACCTGGAGTCATGCCTATAAAATAACAAACAGTTAGGGCTCCTAAACTAGGAAAATGGAAGATTCAACATTAATTAATTAATTGTTTTCTTTTATTCTTTTTAGATTAACCTATCACAAGGTCAACCCATTCAAACACAGGAACAAAGTAGAATGATGAATGATCCTTTCCAAGGTCTCTACCTTGCAACTAGTATCATCTCGGTTGGTGGTCAATGTAAAATTAAAGGTTTTTACATCAGATCATTGGGGTCCCTAAATGCCTATGTCTATACCGGTCTCCAATTTTTACATCACTTGCCAAACATTAATGACATCGTTGCCCTACCAACCCATGCAACCTCACCAGGGCCAAACTCCAAACACCATCTTTTCCCTCAACCTTCATCTAATACCACTCTATCATGACCCCATCCCCACAATGTGTACCACTCCTAGTCTGGAAAAGTGTGAAGGGAGATAATGACACCCGAGTCCCACCTCTAGTAGGCCCTGGGTTGGCGACTAGTATAGAGGGTATAGTAAACACTCAAATGGGAGGCATTTCCCTCTAAGGGATCACATGTGGAGGAGAGATAAGATTGACACCAAAAAACTCCAACTCAACCTATAAGATGAATTAAATCCCAAGTACTCATATGAAATTTCATGAAAAACTACAAAAAAATGAAAGGGGAAAACCTGCAAGTACCCAAAAAGGATGTAAAACAACAGCAACAACAAGCCTGAACAGCTCTTGTAACCGCAAGCTAGTAGTAACCAGCCTGATCTCTAACCTACTCTATGTGACCGTAAAAGTAGTTTATATATAAATAGGGTGAGTATAAGAGTATATTCAGTTGGATCATCCCTGAAGCCTCTCATGCAAAAGTAAAGAAAGCATGTCTAAAAACTATAAACAACATGTGAAACTGAATTGTCACCTAAACAGGTATACTAAGTTCCCAGCCTCACCATGGATACTCTCACCAAGTAACGCATACAATAATATATCATATAATAACTAATATCAAGGGTACCCCAATACTACTTCCCTACTGGTTTTGCACTTTTTCCCAATGTCGCACGTCCTGAGCATATCTCTCCAAAAAGGCTTTCCCACAGACACCTGGGCGAAGCACCACAACATGCACCTCAAGTAACAAAAACACCATGTCCATGTAAGAAAAGTAACCAGGTAGTTTCTTGGAGCCATCATAGCCCGAATAACATGTATCATGCGTTGGGTATTGTTCCTTAAGCCATTACATCCCATACAATGAGTAAGGATCCTCAAACCATCATATCTTATACATGTTTCATCTATAGTAGTCCATAGGAAACTATATCCAGAATATATGTGTGTAAATAACCACAAGCCATTACATCCCTCTACACACATATATAGGAAAAACTAACCGTTTTGCCTACCAGTACATGTAACTACTAAGAGTAGAGAGTGAGGCCAAAGGGGGTAGTCATCCATTCATCATCCCACCTAAATACTGGGGAAAACACCCCCCCCCCCCAGGGCTCAGAATCCCTGGGGTGTCTGTTTCCCTTACTGATAGGGTGTATTAGTGCATAGAAAAAAAAATACAGAATATACTATAGCTCACAACCACATTATGGGCATAACCTAGTCTTAGACTCAACTGCAGCTAACATCTCTTAGACTCCGGGCTGCCACTTCTAAGACTAGGTATCTTATAAGAACACAAACATTTAAAGAGATTTAATACATTATTTTATTACCTTTTTATCAGTTTCACTTTACAATAATTAATTATTTAAACATTAATTATCCAATAACAATTCCACATTAAATTTCATTATCATCACTCCCAAAGTACATTGTTCCTTCAAATCACAACCTCATCATTGTTCCCAAGAAAGCTCAAAACCCCATGGGTTAACATCATTTATTCAATTATTAATTTATAGCATTAATTTCCCATATTTCTGGGAATTCTATAAAAACATTCTATGCTACTAAACACATGGGTGATCATCACGGTGAGTAGATAAACTACCCATCGATTCTTTGCCCCCTACAGCAAGAGCGTAGACCCATTATCCCTTTGGAAGATAAACACAGAAAGCACGTGGCATAACCCACACATATTCAACCCTTTGGGAATAGGGTAAGTAAGACCAGCTTCCTTGAGAAGTGGGGTGAAACAAAGCACATAAACAACCAATAAAATATCAGTGAGCATCCAAACATTCACATCCAACTCGTTCCATCATCCCTTGTGTCCTCTCTGACAACCACATGCCAAAACCGATGCATCTTTCCACTCTAGGAGTCAACTGTAGACACAATCAATAGGCCTCCATGCCCCCACATATCACTAGAGCCATCTAGGCTCACACCACCACACAAGAAGTAAGAAAAAAAACATCATTTCAAATGGGCACTTGGCCCTTAAACAAACAAGAGGGTTACTCAAAACCCTACAAGGGATTATCTTTTATCAAAACACCAATTCAGTAATCCATCTTGGATTAACCAATTTATTAATCATAGGTTCCAAAATTGGGAAACCTAAACTGTAAGCTATCATATGTAATTAAACATGATTACTCCACCATTTTGATTAACATAAAATTACAACAAGAAGAACCAGATTCATTTACATGCCTCTTCATTTTTAGCCAAACCATTATCAATTAATTCCAGTTTATGTTCTTGACCAATTTCCATCAAGAATGAATAGTTATATAAAGCAAGAATAGATATCACGCTATTTATAAAAACAAAATCCAATAACATATGATCAATATCAATATATTTATCCAGTTCAAATATTTATTATTTCAATTCCATTTTGTTCCACTGGGGTTAAACATGCTAATTATATAGTTGGACATAAAATAAAAGAGAACCAACAAATCCCCCACCTCAAACAGTTTATGTCGTTATTAATACTATAACGATCCGCACAAAGAATCATGATTGCATCCTCCTGTGACAACTGTATCCACCAGAGGATGATGTTGTACAACTGTACCAACACACACCCAAGAAAACTCCATTAGTATTATAGAGATCACATACCATAATAGGGAAAGGAAAAATGGAAGGAGATGAACCCAAATTAATGGTGATAGATCATACCTTATACTGAATATAGATCGATACTGCTTGGTTGCATCAAAATAGAGCAAAACCAATCCTAGGAGGAATGTTTGATTTCATAACCCCTATGGAATAGAATAAAAGGTTCTAGAAACTCATTGTTGAGAACAAGGAAGAAGAAATATGGAGTATGATATCTGTTCCCTTTAGAAGATTTAACAGAGAGGTGGTTTAAGATATGATAGGTTTTCCATTAAAAGCGGATCACATTAAACCATGTGATTTGACCGTGTAAAAACATCCCGAGCCTTAGGATAAATTAATATACGAGTTATGGCCTTTTAATCGTCCTTAGAGTCCATAAAAAAGTTTTAAATTAATTTTATGTCAAAGGAAACTTTAAAGGGGTGAAACAGTAGGAAGCTCTAAACACTGTTCATGAACTCAAATTTGGAAAAGGAAATAGAGGTTAATTATAGACATCATTATTCTAGAAGCAATGTTCATGAACAAAAAAAATTTCAAAGGAAAAAGAGGTTACCGATAGACCTCACCATTCTGGAAACACAATTCACGAACTCAAAATTAGGTAAAGGAAAATAGAGGTTACTGATAACATTGTTCACCAAGGGTCACCGATGACACTGCTCATAGAAGGTTACCAATAACAGTGTTCATAGAAGGTTACCATTGCACTGTTCACAACTGTCTATCATTGGAAATGTTCACCAAACTGGAAAATTGAAAAAGTGATGGGGATAAGTCACCATGACATACCGAATCACCTCGTACAACTGATTTTCACAACGGAATGGATCAGAGAGGTCTGGGCCATTACAGAGGTGGACTTTCACATTGACTTTTACCTCGAGATGACACCAATATCTACCCCAGCATATCGGATGGAACCTATAGAGCATCGATAGCTGTGAGTACAACTGGAGGACTTGCAGAACAAGGGGTTCATTAGGCCAAGTTTTCCCCCTTTGGCTGCCCCGATTTTTTTCGCCAAGAAGTCGGATGGGAGTTTCGGACACTATGTGGGATATCGGCACCTGAACAAGGTGACCATGAAGATCAGGTACCCACTTTTGAGGATTGATGATCTCTTTGATCAGATGAAGGGATCACGATGGTTTTTGAAGATATATCTCAAATCAGGCTATCACTAGCTTAGTATACGAGATGGGGATATGCAGAAGACAGACTTCAGATGTCGGTATTTCCATTACGAGTTCCTGGTTATGGCTTTTGTCATGACTAATACCCCAGCAGTGTTCGTGGGTCTCATGAACAGGATCTTACGGCCGTACCTCAATCGCTTTGTAGTAGTCTTCATCGATGACATCCTGACATACTCAACGACGGAGGAGGGTCATGCCTATTATTTGTAGGTAGTTCTGGACACATTCCGATAGAACCTCCTTTATGGTAATCTCTCAAAGTGCTCATTTTGGATACGAGATGACCAATTTCTAGGACCCGATATCTCGGGGTATGGAGTTACGGTGGATCCAGAAAATATTAAACTTGTACTATCTTGGGAACCAACCATGAGTGTCATGGAGGTGCGGAGTTTTCATGGGTTTGGATGGTTACTACTAGAGGTTTATGCCTAACTTTTCCAAAGTTATGGAACCGTTATCAGCATTGATGAACAAGGGTAAACCCTTCGTGTGATCAGAGAGATGCCAATGGGGTTTCTAGAAGCTAAGGGACAGGCTGATGAGTTCACCCCATCTTGAGACTATTGGAGGAAGGTGTTGGGTACGTAGTCTACTGCACCGCATTAGGGACCGGGCGTGGATGTGTCCTGATGCGGGAGTGATCAGTGATCACGTATGGTCCTCGAAAGCTGAGATAGCATGAGAAGAACAACGCTACCCATGACCTAGTGTTGGTAGAAATATTCTTCACCTTGAATATGTCGTTACAATTATTAATGGTATAATGTTTTACAGTCTACATTGATCACAAGAGTCTTTGGTATATCTTCTCTCATAAAGTATTGAACCAGAGACAGTGTAATTGGCTGGAGTTCTTCCAGGACTATGACTTCGAGATAGTTTATACTTCTGGGAAAGGGAATGTAGAAGTAGATGCACTTAGTAGGATATCTGGTATACAGTTTCTGAGTGAGGCACCGGAGTAGCTAGTCACTTTGCAGATATCCTATGTGGATTTAGATGGGGCAGCTTATCTTCAGTTTCTGACAGTCACTCCCCAACTCCTTCAGCGAGTCAGGGAGGTGCAACTTGGGGACATCGACTACGAGGCTTAACGTGATCATATATCCACAGGATAGGCACCTAATAGATTTTATGAAGGTGGGGAGAAAGTTATCCTCTTTAGAGGGAATACTATGGTACCGGTAGCACATAGAGAGGAAGTGTTGAGAGAGATCCATACGTTCCCTCTAGAGGTACATCCAGGAGTGGCAAAGATATACCTGGACATTCTACATCAGCACTGGTGGCCCGGAATGAAGAAGGCAGTGGGAGAGTTTGTCTCTCGGTGCCTCACTTGTTAACATGTGAAGGTAGAGCTTCATGTTGCAGTAGGTTTAGTTCAACCATTAGTGGTGCCAGAGTGGAAGTGGGATGGAATTTTCATGGACTTTGTGATTGGACTTCCACGCACGTTTATGAGTCATGATTCTATATGGGTGATCGTTGACCGACTCACCATGTCATCCCACTTCCTACCTATCAGAGATCTGGGATCAGTAGAGAGCTTGGGATTCCTCTATGTGCAGGAGAATGTACTTCTTTATGGAGCTCTATCTACGATTTTTTCTGATCGTGATGCACATTTTACTTTCCGACTAAGGAAGGGGTTGTAGGAGGCATTCAGGACACAACATCGTTTGATTACCGCCTTCCACCCTCAGACGGATAGTCAAACGGAGCAGAACATACAGACCCTCAAGGACATGCTATGTTCTTGCCTCCTTGATTTTGGCCGCAGCTGGGAGAATCACTTACCTTTGGTGGAGTTTTCATACAACAATAGACATCACTCCACTCTCGATATGGCACCATTTGAGGCTTTGTATGGTCAACCTTGCAGATCACCACTATACTGGACTGACCCAAGGGATACAACACTCGTGGGACCAAATATGGTACATGCTACCAAAGATAAGATGCATATCCTCCAGAAGTGGATGAAGACTGCACAGAGTAGGAAGAAATCCTATGCAGACAAGAGACAGAGACCTGAAGAGTTCGAGGATGGAGACCATGTCATTTTATGGGTCTCACCTCGATGAAGTTTACAGAGATTTGGCTAGGGCGACAAGTTATCTATGAGGTTCATCAGACTCTTTTATGTCCTCAATAGAGTTGGTGAGGTGGCTCACTGCTTAGCTCTTCCACCTCAGTTACACTGGGTGCACGATGTTATCCACATATCCCAACTGAGAAGATACATGCATTACCCTTCATACATCATTGACTTGGGAGAGTTGGACATCGACGATGGAATGATGTTTACAGAGGTTCCAATAGAGATTGAGGATCGATAGGAGAAGGTCCTTCGTGGGTGGTCGATAACTCTGGTACGCGTTTTCTGGTAACAAGGGAACCTTCAAGAGATCACATGGGAGTGGGAGGCTTAGATACGTACTTAGTACCCCCACTTGTTCCATTAGTTTTAGTTGTGGCTTACCCAGATAAAAATTCCTGAGGTGGGGAGAATGTAAAGACATAGATTTTTTCCCAAGTAATTTTTTTAATTGTATGGGAATTTTACGAGTCTGTGAAAATTGACGTCTCCTAATTCCAAGGCTCGGAGTGCCCGAAATGAATTTCTGAAAATTTTTTCAGGTAACTTCTGTAAAAGTGCTAGTGTGTTTTTTTAACTTTTGAATCAGTGCTCAGAATTGAAATCCAAAGACAACTTTGAATACGCAGCACCGGTATTCGCTTAAGGAAACTGTCACCTCGAGCATAGTAGGTCAAGAGTGAAAGATAGTTTTCAGACATTTTTTGGGTGTGTTAAAAGAATGAAAATTAAATAAAACATCGTTATTTTATTTTTCTTGTTGAAACCTCAATTTGAGTTATAGAGGTGAGGATAACCAGAGTTTGAAACCTCCTTTTTAAATTTTAGTGGTGGGGACCACCCGAACCCCTCTTTAATGTGGGGATATTCCTTAGAATCAACCCATTCAATTGTGCCAATGTGAATTCAATTTAATGTGTCATTCAATTGTGCCAATATAATTCAATTTATTGTGCCATTATATTGTGACAACTTTAATGTTCCATTATAACCAATTTAATTATTCTAGAGTTAATTAATTTAATAAACCTATTTTAATATATGTTGGATCCTCATTTTACGGTCGGAAATTGTTGGAAAAAGAGAGTTGGGAGAACCATGTAGAACCAGGAAGAACATTCTCTAATAAAGAACCACCCCCTCCCCCAACGAAGAAAGAGGAACCGAACCCGATACTGGATCGGAAGCGTCTTGCGGAAGCGACGAACACCGACGTTCATCATCGACTACGTCTTTCTTCCTCACACCACCTCCAATGATCAATTGATGTATGGGATTTATATAGGTTTTAATTTATTCTTTTGATTACCCATATCCTAATTTCGTGACAATGATGGGCCAATTAACATGGCCACCATCCCGCACATTAACCTTGCTTCTCTTACTTTTATTTCATCAAGCGTTCTGTATGTGTTCTTCAACCCCCTAATTTTTTATTGGCATAGAAAATACGTCATTTTGATGAGCGTGATATATAGACATGAATCCCTCAATAAAAGTATCATTAAAATGTGATCATATAATATTTCGGGCATGGAAGGATGCCACAATGGCTCGTGGAAGAAGGCGACAGCTAGCACCCGGCTAGCTGCATTGAAGAAAGGGCGGTGCATATCTGCGCTGCTGGTTGAAGATGAGGATGCAGCCTCTCAACCGCGGTAGGGCAGGATGGCGGTCAGAAACTGGCTGGCCACATGTCGACGTAGCGGCGCACATCTGCGCTGATGGTGGAGCAGTAGGGCGCATCTGTTTTGCCGCAGTAGAGGTAGTCGATGGCCGACACCTGGACTGTCAGAGGTGGACAACGGTGTCGTCCCACCATTGGAAGGAAGACCATTCGGCCATTCCGGTCGGCCGAGGCACACCTTGTAGGACTGCCAAGCTATCCAGCATACTAGCCAGGCCAGACCATGGGCCGCACCCCGATATGCACGATGGGCCGCACCCCGATCTGCACGATGGGCCGCACCGCAGGCCACACCAAAGGCCTTACTGTGAGCCGCCTAACGTGTAGAGACCTGAAGCTTAACGTACAAGGATATTAAATTACTTTTGCGGAATACTTATTATATAACAAAAACACACACACAAGGACCGTAATAGTTTAGTGTCTTTGGAAACTCGAAACGTAATCTTCTAATCATGGTGAAAGATCTTCAACATCTCCCATAAAGATCTTTCCTTTTTTTTCTTACCTAAAACCTTTTTTTATATCCTTGGGAAAAGAAAACATAAAAGGGTGATCTCAAATGCTCAGTAAGGGTAAAAAAACAAAAATCAATCACATCATATTCATAAGAACATAACATTTTGAAAATCTTAACCTGTAAAAGAGATCATAATATCATAACATGGGATAAATCATATTAGTGAAATGAAATCCTAATAATCTAGCATAAAACATGAAACTTTGTGTAATACACACATAATCATAGAGAATCATATCTTATTAGTCAAGACTCATTGCCAAGACTATCTTAGAGGACAATGTCCAATTCTAAACTGAGTCACCCTCGTTTCAGTCTTGTTTCACTGAACCGGTATAACCTACCATTCCAGCCATGTCTATCTCATGAGATATAAAATCTTTACCCAATGCATTGGAGGGAGATATTGGTCCCACACATCTCATAATGATACCATTCTTATGTGTGACACAAAATCATAAATCATACATCATTACATAACCCATATAATAAAAATGGGAATCTTAAACATCGTGACATCATAAAACAAATAATATAAGATAAAGGAATTCATTAGAATATTTCCATCACAACATAATCAAATCCATGAAATAAATAGGGATAGAAACAGAACCCTATATTTTCTTAGATGGAAAATAATTTTGATAAAACTCTTGAACTCCATTCTTGAGGAAAATATCCTTTCTACTTCAAAAACATTTATCCTTTCATAACATGTCATAAAATTTTAAACTAAAAAAAGTTGATTAAAAAAACATGAAAATTTTTAAAGTAAGCTTCTTGGAAATAATTTTTTAAAAATACATTCATGCCATATAAGTTAAAAAAAACATTCTTCGTACTTTTGTTGGAAAAGTCAAAAAGTACCTCGTACGAAAAACGACAAAATATTCCTTTCATATCCTTTACTAAAAACTCACCAAAGGGTAAAATTGGATTTAAAAAATTGTAGGTGTATGGAAATAATATTACATATTGAGGAAACATGTATGTGAATGATAAAATACACCCCAATAAATTTCAAAGTATAAAAAATCTTCGATAAAAATGTGATTGTGATATTTCCCTTACCTTATGTCTGATATGCTTTGTATGTATCCTAACCTCTTGTATAATGATTTAAATAATGACATTAACTTATTAAAGAATCATATTCATTGTTATGATATCATATATGGTTCACTTATGACTTTATATTACATGTTCTTTTGTAAATTCCATGTTAAAGAAGCCTTTTGGGTAAAATCGTTTCATTTATCGTAGGTGTTTGGACTTGTTGTTCTTGATATTATTATTACTTATATCATGGTTTAATTACTTCCAGAATATAAAACATGATTTATATATCATATATATTTAGTGTATATATATATATATATAATATAGATAAATGAAATGAAACACACCGTTCATGGAGACGGTAGTCCGTACGTACGCATGAACGCTGGTTTCCTTTCCTTATTGTCTTAAATGGAAGTAAGTAGATGACATACATATATATATATACATAAATAAAGTTGATTTAACATGTCAAATATTTAATTATTATTCATTATATATACTTTATAATCTTTCATGAATGGTTAATGTGGAGATTGAATCTCATCGCGTCGTGGAGACGGTAGTCCGTACGTACGCACGAGCGAAGATATCGTTCCCATGGTCGTGGAATTGTGTTGAAGTGTATGTATACTATTTCAGTATCAATATCACTTTATAATAATCATATATAGTTACTCATTATACCATTATACCCATCCAAATAAGGTGGTGGCGGAAAATAGATTACACCACGGTGTGGAGACGGTATTCCGTACGTACACACGGGCGGTGATTTCCTTTTTCCGTAGGATGGATAGAAGGTTAATTAGAGTTGTTTCATATTTATAATAACATATCAGTATATAATAAATACTTATGTTATTACTTTATAATGAAACAACTAAAGATGAAGAAGTTGAAGAAGAAAGAAATTGAAAAAGATCGGTAATGGATATTACCTCTTTTTGACGCGCCTTCACTTAACCTCCACTTAAAGAACTATGGATGGTATTTGAAGAAGACCAGGACCTCTAGGATGATACTAGGGAAGTGGAGAAGAGATTTTGGCAGGGGTTTTCCGAGATTTAAAGCTCAAATTGGTGTGAGGAGGAGAGGGAGGAGGTTCCCTTTTATAAGGGAGGATAGGGGCACCTTAGGAAAATCTCAAAATATTATTTTATATTAAGGTCAAGTTCGGTTTATAATGGTTACAAAGGGTCTTATTTCGAAGCTAAAGTGGGGATGGGTCTCAATACTCTCATCCAATAGGATTTAGACAAGTTTAGGTTATTATTTTAACCTTATCAACTAGATTTAACTCTAAGTTAAATAATTTAACTTTTACCGTGTCTTTTTGTTTTCTTACACTATATGGTTAATAAACTTACTATATCAAGCCAAAAGAACCCCAAGTTGTTTATTATTAATATATATATCCTTATCTATGTCATTTGGAGGAACCTTAGATTTTTAGGACTAAAATAACAATTAATAATATAATATTCGTTTTAAAAACTAATTTATGTCAATTTTGACACTATTTGGTACATGATTTTTATGAAATTCATAACAGAATTATAAGTTATAACCAAGTTACGTAAATACACAATAACATGACATATTAACCTATAAAATTATTTTAAGTCATAAAAAGTCTCAAATTACATTTATTTGGGCATTTATAACATCAATTATGTCACTATTTCATTAATAAGACAATTACTACATCATATTTGTGTCATAATAAATGATAATTATTTAATCCCTAAAAATACTAAATAAATTTCTATGATGTATATAATTGTATTAGATTTCTGGAGACTATTCATGTTCGAAGTTTCATGAATTTTATCACTAAATTTAAATTATTATACTTATAAGATTTAAGAAAGTGACATGTTGTCACATTCTTTGGTTTTAATAATAATTAAATTATTTTCATGGACAAAAGTCCATAAAATGAATCTAATTCTACTCTTAGGTTATATGGGTCTACTTTTAGCCATCCAATAAGATTTTTACAAGTGTTAGGGTAATTTTATAATCTTATATTTACCCTTAATTACCCGATTTACCTTTAACTACAGTAAATAAAATTTACCGTAGTTACTATTCACAATGCCCAAAATTAAAAAGTAGCCTATTAACATAATTTGGACCCACTGATTCCAAATATGGAATCAATTTTTCCAAATTCAATACACAAAATATGCAGAAATTAAATTAAAATTAATCCCATTGTCGAAAGAAAACGGGTTTTTCTTTAAAACATTGCAAAAGATTGAATTGATTTAACCTACGAATTCAAGGTAAAATCAATGATAATGACATATATTATATTAAATGGTAAAAATATATTCTATTTATACTTTAAAACCATTCAATATTATAATTTAACCACATAATATATTACGATGAAAAAAGTTGTTTTTAATTAAAATACAGCGTGTTTTTACTATTCATTAAAATATGAAAGTTATCGGGAAAATATCAAAACTTTATCTAATGTAAATTTTTATATCCTGATTCAAAAGAAGAATTTTATTCTGTAAAATTGAACATATAAACATGTCGAAAAACTAGATTTAAAGTGGGTGCGCCATCAAAAGGCGGCAAACTGCATTTTTTTAAAAATACTTATTTTACCCGAAAAATTTATTTTGTTCTTATACCATGTTCTAGAAATGTGTAAGATGAATAATAATGTTATAAAATTCAAAATTTAGTTAACACTATTTATAACAGCTAGTTCATAACAATATTATAATAATATATCGTTTTTTTAGTAAAACCCGGTATTGCGTACAAGACACGCTATCGAGGAAGGTCGTGATTGCGTGTAATGCAAGGCAAGTCAAGGATGCCTGTTATGAAAGATCCTTTTGGTGTAGCGTACAACACAATATATTAATGAAAAGAGTATTTTTCATAAAATCTCGGGGTGTTACATTCTACCCCCCTTAAATGAATTTCGCCCTCGAAATTCGTCAGGGTTATAAATGGTTTACTACTTGAAAGTTTCTTTAATAGAAACCCACATCGTAAAAAGGAATACCAAAACCATTCTTTAAAAAACAAAAGTATAAAACGTAACGGTTACCCAAATAAACTAATCACTAGGTTTCCACATAGGTGAAAATATGGACATGAAAGAGAAATCTAACCGTCATGTTCTGATGGAGAGTGGTAGAGAACATGGCTATGAAAAATCCAACAATCACAAAGCTATTGATTTGTGGTGATCTAAGGTACCATCTGATTCATCGGATATAAGGGCAGTAGGACAACATTTTTGGTTTTTTTTTCAAGATCATTTCCCTAAAGTTGATAAAATTAGAATTAGAAGAAATACTTTCGTGATTTTGGTATAGTCTCACCATTTTTCATTCTTTGGACAATTTCCACTTCATCTCTTAAAGAAATGAAGTTGAATTTATCATTCGTGATGTGTTAGCAGATCATGTGATAGAATGACAGTTCATTCCATCTGTCTCAAACAAAAGGTTTGAAAAGTTTTCAAAAAAAAATACATAAGTCCATCTATAGTGAGATTAATCTTATATAGTTCCTAAAATCGACTTATACTGCTTAATATAATAAAACTAGTTTCTACTAAACAAGGACTTCTTGTAGGCCAATGGTAGGCGAAAAATGCCAGTCACACTTCAGTTGTGGGTTAAATTCCAACAGCCTTGTCCGGCGCGATGGGTTGTCGCCCGTCCTGCAGGTTGTCTTTTTTCTAAAACAACATTACTATAAAATCCCATCAGTAATATCGAAAAATGTTTTATCCTTAAACAATACTTAGCATATGTCCAACATAATCCATTCCAATATTTAGGATTATCTAAAATACTTCGGTCCAAGCTCATAGTATAATGAAAACGATTACTTGAAATGTCATCAACCAAGCATGTGAATACCATCATTTATCCCCCATATATATATATTGTTGGACACATTCCAATCATGTGAATACCTTAATCATGTATTCTCTTGAAAATAATGAATACCCATTGAACCATAGTGAAAACTTGAATGCAGTTAAAAGTTAACACTTTCCACATACCAAAATCCTAAAAATTCTATATACTCAAACCATGATATCACTTAGTCCTTATAACAATCATGAGCTCATGAATACTGTTAAACATTTCATTTTCTCGTTTTCCCTTCATTATGCGCATATCATCTTATTTCCAAAAATATCTCAATCACTTTGAATACCACATTAGACCAATACATAAATATTACAATACTTCATGATACAACATTATTTTGGAATCCCATTACATAAACACTTAATCATTCCACCACATCGTTGTCATATTCAACATCGTCAATATTGATCGCATGTGACTTCCCTTTGTCCTTTGCCTTAAGTGGTTGCTCATGTCGATCATCACTAACCCCTGGATTAGGGCATTTATTAGCATAATTCCCCATTTCCCAGCACTTGAAGTATTGAAGTGTTGGTGGTGCGTTCTCTGCAGTGTTTGCTTTATTCACATCATTATAAACCCTTTTTCCATTACTTCGACACTCAGCTGCTTGATGACCTTCTTTTCCATACATAAAACATTTTATAGTCCCATTAAGACAATCTCCACCATGCTTCATTCCACACTTTGTGCATAAGGAAACATTCATCTTCTTTTCACCATGATTCTAAGATTTCTCCTTGAACTCCATCTTTCGTTTCTTGTCAAAACCATGATATGGATATGTAACACCAACTTCCATTTCTACCTTGATAGCACAACGCACAATTTCTTCATAGCTACTGAAGTCACTTATAGCTAATTCCCTTTGAAGATTTGGTTTTAAGCCACTGAAGAATCGATCAACTTTACTTTCAGGTTGGATGATAATGCTAGATGCATACCTTGGAAGTCTTGTAAAATTCACTTTGTATATACCAACAGATTCATCATCCTTCTGCTTCAGCTCAAGAAACTCTGTTTCCATCTTTGTTCGAAGAATACGAGGGAAGTACTTACTGAAAAACAAGTTCTTGAACTCGTCCCATTCCATGGACTCAATTTCATCTCTTGGCCTCGTATTCTTGATAAGATTCCACCGTTGATCAGCTTCACCTTCCAAACGATATACTGATAAGATAACTTTATCATGTTCAGAACATTGAAGAACTGAAAATATCTTTTTAGTGGTACTCATCCATTGTTCAGCAACAAGTGGATTGGAAGACCCACTGAAAGAAGGTGGACGTTGCCTCATGAAGGACTCAATAGAATATTGTTCCCTTCTCTTCTCATTTGGAAGTCCAGAATGATTCATAGCTTGTGAAATTATAGAAATAAGATTTTGCACTCTATCTCCCATAACACTTGTTTTTTCAGGAGGACAATCATTGGATTGTCCATTACAGTGATCAACACGGTTCCTTCGGATTCCAGCCATCGTCTAAACCCCAAAAATAATAGTGTGAGAGGCAAAAATCATGCTTGGGAAAACAACATAATAAAGGGATATTACCTTCAATATCTAACATCTTAGGTTTAATTATATGATCGTTAGTGTAATTCTAGGACTATAACCTATACTTATACTTAACCTTAGGTACATCCCTAAACATACCTTAGAAATATCTCTAGGGATCTCACTAACGTTTTCGCATCCTAATTTCCAAAGGTTGACTAAACCTTTCCTCTGATACCAACTGTAGAGACCCGAAGATTAACGTACAAGGACATTACATTACTTTTGTGGAATACTTATTACATAACAAAAACACACACACAAGGACCGTAATAGTTTAGTGTCTTTGGAAACTCGGAACGTAAACTTCTAATCATGTTGAACGATCTTCAATATCTCCCATAAAGATCTTCCCTTTTTTTTCTTTCCTAAAACATTTTTTTTATATCCTGGGGAAATGAAAACATAAAAGGGTGAGCTCAAATGCTCAGTAAGGGTAAACAAAAGAAAAATCAATCACATCATATTCATAAAAACATATCATTTTGGAAATCTTAACCTGCAAAAGAGACCATAATATCATAACATGGGATAAATCATATTAGTTAAATGAAATCCCAATAATCATAACTTAAAACATGAAACTTTTTTGCATACACACATAATCATAGAGAATCATATCTTATTAGTCAAGACTCATTTCCAAGACTATCTTAGTGGACAAAGTCCATTTCTGAACCGAGTCACCCTCGTTTCAGTCCTGTTTCACTGAACCGGTATAACCTACCGTTCCAACCATGTCTATCTCATGAGATGTAAAATCTTTACCCAATGCATTGGAGGGAGATATAGGTCCCACCCATCTCATATTTATACCATTCTTATGTGTGCCACAAAATCATAAATCATACATCATTACATAACCCATGTAATAAAAATGGAAATCTTAAACATCGTGACATCATAAAACAAATCATATAAGATAAAAGAATTCATAAGAATATTTCCATCACAAAATAATCAAATCCATGAAATAAATAGGTATAGAAAAAAACCCTATATTGTCTTTGATGGAAAATAATTTTGATAAAACTCTTGAACTCCATTCTTGAGGAAAATATCCTTTCTACTTCAAAAACATTTATCATTTCATAACATGTCATAAAATTTTAAACTAAAAGAAGTTGATTAAAAATAAACATGAAAACTTGTAAAGTACGCTTCTTAGAAATAATTTTTTAAAAATCCATTCATGCCGTATAAGTTAAAAAAAACATTCTTCGTACTTTTGTCAGAAAAGTCAAAAAGTACCTTGTACGAAAAACAACAAAAGATTCCTTTAATATCCTTTACTAAAAACTCACAGAAGGGTAAAATTGGATTTAAAATAATGTAGGTGTATGGAAATAACATTACATATTGAGGAAACATGTATGTGGATGATAAAATACACCCCAGTAAATTTCAAAGTATAAACAATCTTGGATAAAAATGAGATTGTGATATTTCCATTACCTTATGTATGATATGATTTGTATGTATCTGAACCTCCTGTATAATGATTTAAATAATGTCATTAACTTATTACAGAATCATATTAATTGTTATTATATCGTATATGGTTCACTTATGACTTTATATTACCCGTTCTTTTGTAAATTCAATGTTAAAGAAGCGTTTTGGGTAAAATCGTTTCATTTATCGTAGGTGTTTGGACTTGTTGTTCTTGACATTATTATTACTTATATCATGATTTACATACTTCCAGAATATAAAACATGATTTATATATCATATATATTCAGTATATATATATATATAATAGATAGATAAATGAAATGAAACACACTGTTCATGGAGACGGTAGTCTGTACGTACGCATGAACGCTGTTTTCCTTTCCTTATTGTCTTGAATGGAAGTAATTAGATGACATACATATATATATATATAAATCCAGTAGATTTAACATCTCATATATTTCATTATTATTCATTTTATATACTTTATAATCATTCATGAATGGTTAATGTGGAGAATGAATCTCATCGTGTTGTGGAGACGGTAGTCCGTACGTACGCACGAGCGGTGATATCGTTCCCATGGTCGTGGAATTGTGTTGAAGTGTATGTATACTATTTCAGTATCAATATTACTTTATAATAATCATATATAGTTACTCATTATACCATTATAACCATCCAATTAAGGTTGAGGCGGAAAATAGATTACACCACGACGTGGAGACGGTATTCCGTACGTACGCACGCGCGGTGATTTCCTTTTTCCGTAAGATGGATAAGAAGGTTAATTAGAGTTGTTTCATATTTATAATAACATATCAGTATATAAGAAATACTGATGTTATTACTTTATCATGAAACAACTAAATAAGAAGAAGTTGAAGAAGAAAGAAATTGAAAAAGATCGGTAATGGATATTACATCTTTTTGACGCGCCTTCACTTAACCTCCACTTAAAGAACTAAGGATGGTCTTTGAAGAAGACCAGGACCTCTAGGATGATACTAGGGAAATGGAGAAGAGATTTTGGTAGGGGTTTTCCAATCTTGAAAGCTCAAATTGGTGTGAATAGGAGAGGTAGGAGGTGCCCTTTTATAAGGGAGGAGAGGGGCACCTTAGGAAAATCTAAAAATATTATTTTATATTAAGGTCAAATTAAGTTTATAATGGTTAAAAAGGGTATTATTTCGAATCCAAAGTGGGTATGGGTCGAAATAATCTCATCCAATTGGATTTAGAAAAGTTTAGGTTATTATTTTAACCTTATCAATTAGATTTAACTCTAAGTTAAATAATTTAACTTTTACCGTGTCTTTTTGTTTTCTTACACTATATGGTTAATAAACATACTATATCAAGCCAAAAAAACCCCAAGATGTTTATTATTAATATATATAACCTTATCTAAGTCATGTGGCGGAACCTTAGATTTTTAGGACTAAAATAACAATTAATAATATAATATTTGTTTTAAAAACTAATTTATGTCAATTTTGACACTATTTGGTACATAATTTTTATGAAATTCATAACAGAATGATAGGTTCGAACCAAGTTACATAAATCAACAATAACATGTCATATTAACCTAGAAAATTATTTTAAGTCATAAAAAGTCTCAAATTATATTTATTTGGGCATTTATAACATCAATTATGTCAATATTTCATTAATAAGACAATTACTGCATCATCTTTGTGTCATAATAAATGATAATTATTTAATCCTTAAAAATTCTAAATAAATTTCTATGATGTAGATAATTGTATTAGCTTTTTTGAGACTATTCATGTTCGAAGTTTCAGGAAGTTTATCACTAAATTTAAATTATTATACTTATAATATTTAAGAAAGTGACATGTTGTCACATTTTTTGGTTTTAATAATAATTAAATTATTTTCATGGACAAAAGTCCATAAAATGAATCTAATTCGACCCTTAGGTTATATGGGTCTACATTTATCCATACAATAGGATTTTTACAAGTTTTTGGGTAATTTTATAATCTTATATTTACCCGTAATTACCCGATTTACCTTTAACTATAGTAAATAAAATTTACCATAGTTACTATTCACAATGCCCAAAAATAAAAAGTATCTTATTAACATAATTTGGACCCACTGATTCCAAATATGGAATCCATTTTTACAAATTAAATACACAAAAGACGCAAAAATTAAATTAAAATTAATCATGTTGTCGAAAGAAAACGGGTTTTTCTTTAAAACATTGCAAAAGATTGAATTGATTTAACATACGAATTCAAGTTAAAATCAATGCTAATGACATATATTATATTAAATGGTAAAGATATATTCTATTTATACTTTAAAACCATTAAATATTATAATTTAACCATATAATATATTACGATGAAAAAGTTTTTTTTAATTAAAATGTAGCGTGTTTTTACTATTCATTAATATATGAAAGTTATCGGAAAAATATCAAAACTTTATCTAATGTAAATTTTTATATCCTGATTCAAAAGAATAATTTTATTTTTTTCAAATTGAACATATAAACATGTCAAAAACTAGATTTAAATTGGGTGCACCATCAAAAGGCGGCAAAACTGCATTTTTTGAAAAATACTTATTTTACCCGAAAAATTTATTTTGTTCTTATACCATGTTCTAGAAATGTGTAAGATGAATAATAATGTTATAAAATTAAAAATTTATTTAACACTATTTATAACGGCTAGTTCATAACAATATTATAATAATATATCATTGTTTAGTAAATCCCAGTATTGCGTACAAGACACACTATCGAGGAAGGTCGCGATTGCGTGTAATGCAAGGCAAGTCAAGGATGCGTGTTGTGAAAGATCCTTTTGGTGTAGCATACAACACAAGATATTAATGAAAAGAATATTTTTCATAAAATCTCGAGGTGTTACATAACGGGTCGTGCTAACGGGTCGCACCCTTCCCGGGTCGGGCCATGCCACCCCCTATGAGAGCCGGGATGGACCACAACTTAGCGGGTTGGCATCGCTGAGGCCTAGGCCATATCGTCCAGACCCGTACTGGGTCGGGTAGACCCGAACCGGGTCGGTCCGGGTGAGACTAGACCTCGGCCCATCTGGGCCCCACTTTACATTTTTGGCCATATCTTGAGAACTTCGCATCTATTTAATGAATAGTCTGTGGCATCAGAATCCTTGGATAAAAATGTTCCTTTTGATATACTCCACATGAGTTTTGGATAAGGTTGGAGTACGTACGGGTTGGATTAGACCTCAAATTCATCCGGGCCATCGAATCGAAAAAACTAATAACATACAGGTCGGATGTCCGATTGACACGCTGTCTGTTGAGTTGGGTCCCTTTTGAGATGAAGCACCATTGGATTACTTTTTTGTGAAACTTAGGTGTTTTTGAGGTATGAACTATGTCTTAGAGAGTGGTTCTCCCAATAACGATACATAAGGAACCCTACGACTAGCTGAGACTCAGCGACTGCTGACCGTTTGGACTCGGAGTGACTCGATTGGCCTAGTGGGGAGCCACTTTTTGTGACAAGGTTGACCCATGGTGGGGAGCACCTTTGAGTAATGCAATAGACCCATGGTACCTGACATGAGGAGTACCTCAGTAGGCCACGATGGGAACCGCCTCTGTGTGACGTGACAGACCCATGGTGGGGAGCGCCTCTATGTGAGGCGGCAGACCCACAATACATGACAGGAGAAGTACCTTAGCAGTACAAGGTTAGTGGGAAGCGCCTCTGTGTGATGCGGCAGGCCCACTATGCTCGATGGAGGGTGAGTTCTCCAGCAACCATGGTTTTTAGAATGTAACTTCTTACTATAACTATAGAATCTTGTTGCTGGCTATCAGCTTCAATAAAGATACTATGTGGGTCAGCTTCATAAGTATATTTCTCAAAGTTATATACCTACTGTGAGCTATGTATTTATATTTGTGATATTATTTTATTCATGGAACTATTGGGATTTGGGCTTTTGATATGGGCCTGGTGTTTCTCATGATTGAGATTGTTTTACTCGACAACTTAGGTATCGGTATGGGCATATAACTAAGTAGGGTTTTCAGTTAATTTCATGTTTTGATGATAATACTTTGTGGGTTTTGTGAGACCTTCGAGGTTCTTGGGGTCCCTACTGAATATTGTTATACTCACCCCTACATGGGCTACACCCGCACCTTATTGTGTTTGGTGTAGATGACAATCAGAACTGACTGAGGATAAGGGTACCAGGACTAGAGTAGCTCAGAGGTGGACCATAGATGAGGCATACCTCAGTGAAACATGTTTGAGAGTTGTACCTACCCTTCTGGTAGGAGTCCTTAGCGGGTGTCCATAGGTGTTGTACTCTGTATAACTTGTACATTCCTGTTTTTCTTGTACTTTACAATTGGGCATGTATTCTATCCCCTTTTACTTTCTATACACACCCTATTTACTACATAGTTTTACTTTGTGCTTGTATCCTCATTTGTGCTTATTTGTGTGAGATATAGTTTATAAAGGAAATTCATTCATGTTTTTAGGGAATACGCCTTTTGGTGCTAGTTGATAGCCCATGGCCTATAGAAGGCAGGCTTGGGGTAGTCATGGCATAGTCCCTGAGGGACGGGCCGTGACATAGTATTCTTGATCAGTGTCAACCACTGATCTGCTTCCCCATCAAAACGATAGACCACCAATGCAACATTATCTTCTTTTGAGCACTAGAGGATAGAGAATATCTTTTCAATTGAGTTAATCCTCTATTCCATGAGAAGGGGGTCAGAAGATCCACTGAACATGGGAGGCCATTGTTGTATGAAAGATTCTACGACAAATTTCTCTCTTCATGGAGGAGGAGGTAATTCTACGTGATTTATGTTATTATTTGTAACTTGAGCTAGTTTAGAAATTACTATCATGATGTTCTGAGCACCTGTTCTTGTCATATCAAGTATACCATTTGGACATTCTTCACATTCCCTTTTACATTGATTTTTGGAACATGTTCTTCTATTCCCCACCATTCTAAAAGTAATATAATGTGCAATTATAAGGATTTAATACTTATCTATTGAACATAAAAAATGAAACTTTTGGACATAAAAGGATAAACTTATAGAGGATAAGTATATCCTAACTTGTGATTCATTTGGTTTAAATCTAGGTCATCCTTGATCTACTTCATAACATATAGTCTTATAGTTTTTTTATTCCTTTAATAATGTTTTGTACCAAGATCATGAATTTACCAAGGAATATCCCCTCGGGAGTGTCAACCCAAGAGTGCATCAAGGCCTATTTTCATGTACCAGGATATATCGGGTCAAGCCCGAAACTTCTTTTCAATGTTATTACTCCTAGGTAAATTTGAGCCAGATCCACCTATACATGTTTTTATCCAGACGGGGATGAGTTTTAATGATAAACCAGTTACTCTATACTTACCAAAATTTAGGGATTTTTTCATATACTTCATCTCAGCCTTATGGTTCCCACTAAGGTGCTCTATTCCTAATCTCCAAATGTAACTATACCATGCTCTGATACCAACTATAGTGACCTTAACCTTTTACATATAACATTACATGATTTTAAGCATAAATATATATCAGAGTACTATCCAATGATCGTAAAGTCTAGTATCTTGGAAAACTAGGTACATAATTAAACATTATAAATAAACATTTTAATTAAATTCCAAAAAGTGCTCCTATCATCCAGTGTTCTCATACATGAGCATAGGATACCCTAGGTGACACATGAACAAACGGATGTGATAAAAATCCCAGTAAAGAAGTATACATAAGAATAAGTCGTTAACACATGGGTTAGAAGGGATGACATAATGATAATAAAAGAATGGATCATATAAAATCGTAACATATAAAAATGGGATCATATAAACATGGAATCATAGTATTGTGGCAGAAAGATAAAACATAACTTTAGTAAGAGTTATGTTTTACCTCCAAGATCATTTCACATAGTAAATCAAGCTAAGCCTAACTACCTAGACTGTCCCACATAACATCTCATAAGACTTAACATTGCCCAATGTGTTGGAGTGAAACCTGGTCGCACTCATCTAAACATTTTCATGAATATTCTTACCACATTAATAATCATACATATTCAACCACACATAAACATAAGGGTACCCATTGAAAGAAGTGGGTATCACAATCATGTCATAAAGCAGTCTAAATGGGCATATCAGAAAATGTAAATGAAATAAAGGATCTAAAATATATATGGATATTCATAAGGTAAAGTAGGAATCTATCATGGTATTTTATTTCATTTAAAAGTGACAACATGCAAGAAATGTATTTATGAAACTTTAGCATTAAAACATTTTTGAGTTGTTTTAAGGAAAATACTATTGAGCCTTTAAAAAAGAAAAGAGAAAATTCATTTATAAAAAACCAGAATTGAACCATGAAGGTTTTCAAAATAAAAGGACTGATTTTATAAATACAATTGTGTCTTAAAATTGAAGATAGAGTGCACTTTAAATTGGGTATGAATTCAGGATGTTCCCATAAAATTGGGTTTCTTATCGGGAAGAATTAAGGAGGGAATCACATAAAAACATGTATATAACATAAAATTAATAAAGGATGGATCGTGAAACATGTGTTTGGAGTATATAAACCGCATGTATAATTTTTTCATAAAAAGAAAAAGATAACATCTTTTGGGTAAAATAATGATATATCAAACCGAAAGAATAATGGCATTTCGGTTAAAATTCCTTAAAGAATATCAGCATGGTATCAGGTGTACTTAAGAGGTAATAATGACAGAGAAAGGGATTTATCATATTTTATAAATCATAATTAATGTATTAGGATTGTGTGAAATCATACCCCAACTTTAGGAATTATACGTAAAATGGCATAACATATAGTACATTCTTGAATAAAAGTGAAATATAGAGGACCCCTTACCATAAGACTGATGGTATTCTCCACATGATATTAATCGACTGAATAATAAAATTAGGTTCATTAATTAATAATTAAATAACCTATTATATATGTAAATAATTTATTAAAACCTCTTTGAGTTCATTCATAATATTTTTTATTGGTTATGAGGTTCAATTTCACTGTTCGGGTCCATTTGTTTCCTTAGTTTTAATGATCGGTTCATATATATTCATGTTCTGAGAATCATGTAAAATGAGGATGGTTGTCCATAATTGGAGTTATATTATAGTATTTAATAAAAATAATGTTACATGGTTGTAAATTTCATTTGGTTACTTGGACTAATTATTAATCTTTAGGTCAAACTTTAGTGATAACATTTTGGGTCAATTGGCAGTTTTTGGCCACAGGAAACATATTTGGTTTTATAAATCCAAAACATGTGTAAAAAAGGATTCATGAATCATGTATGATACATAATACATATATTATGGTCATGTTAAACCATGAAAATGGTTTCATAGACAGAATTGAAGATGGTAATAGAAATTTAAAGATCCTCAACCATGAATGTGGTAAATTAGCACACCTTGGATGGTGAAAGGTACTATTACCTTGTGAAGTAACTCCTAAAACATTTAGTATGGGACCTTGGGTGCTTGTGGACACATTAGTAGGGCTACTAGGGAGGTAAAACCACCAGATATTTGAGGATGATGAATACGGGATGCAATAAAAATAAGGAAATAATGGGTATATATAGTAAAAGAGAGAGAATTTTTTTATTAATTTCTAAGGACACCTCATTAGTAGTTTTTTCAAAACCATGGGTTTTCCCATATTATTTTCAACTTGGGACACCTCATATATTATTTTACTGTACACAATTCGACAGGAATTTTTTATTAATAATTGCATCATTATGATGTCATCAAACATACCTAAAAATCAAAAACTATATTTTTTCTACTCACAAAAAATTCAAGTATTTTGAAAAAATCAAAAATACTGACCCTAACAAATTTTCAACGTGTAAAATTCAAAAATGAAATCCATTTTTTAAAATAATTTTCTAGATATTATTTATTTAAATTTTAAATAAAATTGTAATTTATTCAACAAAATCGACCTTAAAGCTATAAATTGTTTTAGAAAACCTTGAAAAATTAATCAATGTCTCATAAAATTATATTATACCCTTAATAAAATAAAGTAACAATTTATTATAAAATTTTATGAAAATACATTTCCATTTTAAATTATTAAATTAATCATAAAATACTATATAAATCATTTTTGACATACAAATATAACAATTCTTATACTATGATCATTTTTTCACTTTTCAGATGTCCAAATTGTATTTATACATTCACCGGTGAAGTATCAATTTTTTTTCCAATTTTCTATTCATTAATATTCATTACTATTCATAATGGTATCTTATTGTTCATATGGGTATGTTACTATTCATCAAAAATTAATTTTCTGTTATCAAACTCCATATAACTAACTGATCACAATTGTAGATGACTGTTTTTCAAAATTCAAATCACATAAGTGTCTAACTTATGTTTAAAGATTGCATAGTACTTATTATTACATTGTGTTGTGATTTCACGTGATTATATGAAATTTCTATAAGAAAGCAATTTCCATTGATAAAACATTGGGTCATTACAGAAATAAAGATGAATACATATTGAAAATATTAAAACATTGTAACTAAATATATAAAAATAGATAATAAAAAATGATTAAATTCCCAAAAAATAAATAATAATAAATAATAAAAATGAACTAATACCTAACTAATAAAATTAAAAATAAATAAATAAAATTTACTAATTAAAGACATAATATATTAAATGTATCATGTTATAATGAAATTATAAAATGAATATTAAAATTTGAATAAATTACAAAAATATTAGGTGTTTGTTTCTTTTAAAAAGATGAGGCTAAAGGCCCCTTTTCATAATAAAAATGTGGAAAGATACTGAAGATAAAAGGAAAAATAAGACTAATAAGGTCCATGAAATAAAATATGGATAAAATGAACCTCAGACAACTCAAGAGAGAGTGCATATACTATGAAAAGTGGTGTGTCCACCCCTGCCACGAGGGTAACAACCCCTTCTCTAAGTTGTATCCTCTATACATAGACCACCACCACCATCTGGAAGTACAAAATATATATATTTCCTTGTCTCGTCAACAATAGCTGCTCCACCACTTTTTTCTATCCTCCTCACTACTTTCATATACTAGAAATTCAAAATAATTATGAGTACATTCCTTCATTTTATCCTTCTCTTTAACAGGTTGGGTAGGAACACAACTTCTTGATACTTCTATATCAGTTTCACCTATCCTCCCTTCCATGTTCTTTGTAACTTGGTAAACCAAGTTCCTTTGATCAAAACCAATTCCTGAGAAATCTTTGAGCACAACAAGATCTTATACTTCCCAGGTCACTTGAGAAGTAGGGTTCAAAGGGGTGAATAAATTCTTCAAACCATTAAATATTTATAGAGATACATCACTTGAAACATTTATAGCAAAGGAAGGGACAATGTTTTACAATTTATTTTTAATAGTAGTAACAAAAATTGAGACAGCCTTGTGGATATCATCCCTCACTGAAGGAAGAGGTGGTTTTAGTAGAATGTGAAGTAGATCCTCTATCTATAGGGTCTTTTAAAAAATCATATCCCACATGTGTTCTGCTATAAATAAGAGTGAAATGGGTAGTAGGTGAAATAGAAGATAAGGATTCACCAATACTATTTCTTCCTGAGTATTCCATAAAAGCTTTGAAATTATTTGAAGATATTATGCCATTATCATTTCTCCAAAAAGGGGAATATTTAGATGGAATAGATCCTATGGATTTAACTTTAAATGAAATGGTTTCATCCAACTTAGCCTTCCCCTTGATATTCATTTTATGTGTCATCTTCTACTCTTTATATAAGCTAAGATACATAGCCTCTTGAGAAAAACATTCCATAGATGCTTGGCTTCATATGAATATCAATCTACCAGATCATCAGCATGACACCCTGGATAGCATTTCATTGAAATTAATACTAGTGGCAGTCATATAATTCACCTCCTCCATGTATTCCAATGATTTAATTGATTTATCCTTCATGAAATAAGTATTAGAAGTAGGAAGTGTACCAGCCCAAGGAGAAGTAATAACCCTTGAAATGGAAACATCCATGTATTAGTTTTCTTGAATAGGGAAATCCAGAATAGGTCCTCCTTTTTTATTTGATGAGCCTGTGAAATAAATATTAGTCAATCTAAATGGGGAATTTATAATATTAGGTGGATCAACATCAGCACCATTACTTACAGCGTCCTCAGCTAAATTACTATTAAATAGTGGATTACTTTTAACACTTCTTTGATAATGCTCTATGTCATTCCCACTCAACTAATAGTTAGAGAAAATAATATTCCTCCGACATCTAGAGATTGAATGACCAATATACAACATACATCATAAAAAAGTCATTTTTTCATACTCAACTATAATATTAATGTCATCCTAGGGAGTAGAAGGAACATCTTTATCAATCTGGGGAGCATTAAGATCCATCTCAACCAACAGCCATGGAAAATGGCCAAAATTAACCATTTTTGTGTTGTTATCCATCCATATTGGCATGCCAATAGCATAGGTAGTATCAAATAATATTTTTAGATTCCATAGGATCCAATTTAATCCATGTATTTGTACCCAAACCTATGTACAAGACTCCTTGAAATCATTCATATTAAATTTCAATCTCCAGTCATGTTGCCTTAAAGCGTTTGGCCATAAGTTAATCAAACCCACGGTCCAAGACATCCCTTTCAATTACATGGAAGTAAAAAATGATATTTAAGAAACCATGCCCTAAAGAGACACATTTAAAATATGAGAAAACCAAAATGGAGGCATGCTAGGAAACAAGGTCAACTATTTTACATGGTTTCATTCATTTCAACATATTGATGTGAGAAATAACAGAGTACTTACACAAATAAATTCATTCTTTTATGGCACCATTTGATGTTAAGACATGAGTATTTGTGCCTTTTTTGATTATTCATTGTGAGATTGTATTATTATGTGCAGCGAAGTAACCCCCTGAAAATCCAATGAAGGATGCAAGCTCTTTCAAAATCCCACCATCTTTCACCTGAGTCTTCTTTGGATGATGACCTCACTAAAACATGGCATAATGATTTGGAAAATAAGAATATAGATTTAGGGTTATAGGTTTATCAAGAAAATTATGCTCACTAGATGAACTCAAGGCTTGGTCTTCCCCTTCTTCCATAAAAATATTATGTCTATGTGTTTCTATATAATAGTTCATTAATTACATAAATATTTGTGTGTGCATTGTATATAAAAATGAATTAATTATGTTTATGTATGTGAAACAAATATAACACTCATTTGATATATGTTAATCTAAAAAATCAAACAACATTTAATTATGTTACATGATGAAATTAGTCAGTATTTTTAATTCATTTTAATTTTTAATTATAAATTATTCTTTGCTAAATATATGACTTATATAAATTTAAGAATAAATATTTTGTATTACATAAATCAAATTTAGTAAATATTATATAAATTATTTTATATATATATTTAATATATATTATTTATTAATATTTATAATCTATATATATGTGAATTAAATTTATTAATTTTCATCAATAATTATTTAATTAACAACGTTTTTAATATTTTTCTTAATTTACTAATTTTTAATTTTTATTTATATAATTATTTCATGTTACACACAAATATATAATATATATATTATTTATGCGTATCTATAAATTATATATTCTAAATTAAATTTAGTCATTTTTATCAATAATTATTTAATTAATTAATAATATATTTTTTTAGATACTCATTTTCAATTTTTATTTTTATAATTATTTCATTTTATTTGGGACCTTTATCAGCATTAAAAAAGTGGTGATAAAGAATCACTTTATCAATGCTAAATATAAAACACTAATAAATGTTACCCTTTATCAGTGCTAAAAATAAACCATTGATAATGGGTACCTTATGCTAGTGCTAAAGAAAAGTGATTTTAAATGTTACCCTTTATCAGTGCTAAAAAAAGTGCTGATAAATCGTAACATTTATCAGTTCTAAAAAAACAATTACCACGAACAAAATCTGGTCACCACTAATACCAGCTCGGAATCCCATCCATGACAAGACCTGAAGGGTGTTCCATATCCCCAAAATATGACACACATTCTCGGGTATCAATAAATTAGGTTTGGGAATTATTTTCCTGAGTATAAAAGCATAAAACCTTAAAAATAA
Organism: Viscum album; assembly: GCA_963277665.1. NCBI lineage: Eukaryota > Viridiplantae > Streptophyta > Magnoliopsida > Santalales > Viscaceae > Viscum > Viscum album. The sequence goes on along the minus strand of OY728150.1, from coordinate 1,578,469,040 downwards.
TCAAAAATATGAATCTAAAATTTTCATGCCAAACAAGACATATGAAAAATGCAGATATAAATACATGTTTTTAAATAAATTACAAGATGTAAAAAAATAAATTAAAACTTTAGAAAAAAATCCACAAAGACTCCATATGACAAGGGGTCATCACCCCTGAGCCGTCTCCACAACACCGCACAATAGTAGGGGACTACCAACCCGAATTGCCATCACCCGAGGCTTTACCTTTACCTATGTAAAACATAATCATGTATACTTACACACAAGGGGTATAAGTTGGGTGTGATCTTAATCCAAATATGATACCACCCAAATATTCTAAATAGTATGCAATACAAAGTGAAAAAGTAGGTAGTATTAATATGTAAGGAAAAGAGGCAATAAATTCAAGAAATGCAACCTTCAATTGAAATTAGTTTTGAAACTAAAACTTTCATAATGTTAATACATTTAAAGAAGACAAGTTAGATACTATAAATTACATCCATACACACCCTAATACAAGGTTAAATAACAAAAATACAATGAACACCAAAAGAGGGAACGCCCCTAGGCACTAGATAGTCTCAGGCCTTCTGTACCTCATACCTCGGTGTAACGAATCCAAGTCAAAATAATTTCTCATACATGATCCAAAAGTAGGAAACATTCCCATAACCTATGTTTCCACAATAATCATCCACATAGTTTATTTAGATTTGTATTTATCTATTTTCTCAGTGAAACAGAGACCAAACCCATCTAGATCACTTGTCGAAAAAGTATATATCCACCCACCTAGGTACCCATGCATCCCCATTTGTGCTCAAAATATTTTAGAATGTCACATAACTCCCTTTTAATATAAAACCCCAATAATTTCACATAAAAACAATAAATTATCTATACACACTCTATAGCACTTAAAAAACACAACAAAAGATTTCTATTTTCAATAAAACATCTTCTCAAAATCCAGCATTGTTTTGAACCCAAAACTCCTTGATATCCCCACCTTACACACCATGTGCACACTCACAAGTCACCAAAACATAATTGGAATCCAAATACCTTTCAATGAAACCTAAAAATCTGTTTTTGGTGAGCCATTTATGAAAAATGTAGTGAAATCATTAAAAAACCTCCATTTTCACAAAAACACGACACTTAAAAATTCTTTTGATTCACAAACACCATCAAAACAGATGTTTGCAGAAGAAATAAAAGGATATAAACACTCCAAAAAGTATTTTCAGCCTTATTAAACTTCATTAAAATCAACTAAGTAATTATAGTATAGCCCCAAATGAACCGAAGAGATATTTCTATAAAAAACCCCCAATTTCACATAAAACATTCACTAAAAATTCATTTTCATTACAAACCCCACTAAAACCAATTTTTTTTGTAATAATAAAATTATATAAACATTATAATACTATAAACACTTAAATCTAGGTCACAATGATTTCTTACATATTGGAATCACCTATCAAAATGGTTAAAACCTTGAATCCTTTGGGCGAAAACGCAATCGCACCACCACCGCACCTCAAGAAGGGTAGATCAAGCCTAAAAACAGAATATTGGACCATGAAACCCAAGTTTAAACCCTATTTTATAAACCCTACCCTTTGTTCATTTTGGGGTTCAAGGATAAGGGAATAAACCCTAAGTAAATTGAATGAACCCCTAAGAAAATTGATAGAAGAATGAAGGGGACCCACTTACTTGAGAGATCTTGAAGAGATCGCCCCAAATACAAGAGTATCTAAATTTTCAAACAGTAAAAATGAAATTGAGGATTGAATAAAGAATATAAGGTTAATTTAGAACTGAAATGGGGTAATAGAGTGAACAATGAAGGAGTTATGAAGGAATCAAATTACCGTTTTAAATCTGGACGAATTGTGCAAGCTTCATATGTTTTGACCTAGTCCATGAATCAAATGAGCTCTAAAGAGGGGTTAAAGAGAATTGGGGAGCTTCTAGGTTAATTGGGATAGGATTAGAGGTTTAATCATCTAAAATTTATTAAAATTGAATAACATATTAAATAAAAAATTTAAAAAAACCGGAAATGGACTTCTAGGATGGCCCAATTCCTTAAATAAAAACCAAATGCACCATGATTATGGATTCTTAAAGGGTCCAAATTGAAATGGTTGTGTTAATAGGTAAGGTTAATCCATGTATTAATTTCAATTAATGAAAAAATTTTAAATATGAAGGAGTTATAAAATAAAAAAAAATTAATTTTAAAACTGGAATTGGGCTCACGGTTTGGCCCATATTTTGAAAACACATTTTCCACAAAAATTCATTGGAAACACCCAAAACAAAACAAGAATGGATATTAAAATAAAATTACCATTAAAATAACTCATTTTTGTGACAATTATCCCAAGAATTAAAACTTTTTATCCCAAAAATTCAACACAAAGCTTGATCAAAAAACAGGAACATATACTCTTCCTCAACCCATGACATCCGCTCCCATGTCTCATGTATATCATTTCCATGCTGCCAAAGAACCCAAACTAGTGGAATAGAAATTACCCAAAGAACCTTTTCTTGCTAGTCCAATATCTCAATTGGCCACTCAAGAACAGATAAATCAGGCTCTACATCCAAATCCTCCCAATTCAGTACATGGGATTGATCCGGGATGTATTTCTTCAATTTGGAGACATGGAATACGTCATGGATGGATGTCAAATAAGAAGGTAAGGCCAACCTATATCCCACTTTTCCAATATGCTCAGTGATCTCAAAAAGTACGAAATATCATGGCGTCGGCTTCCCTTGATTTACCAATCCACAATGGCCCCGATGAGGGGCTACTTTCAAAAATACCATGTCACCCACAGAAAACTATAATTCTTGATGCCTCTAGTCAGTATATGATTTTTGGAGACTCTAAGCTATCAATAACCGATGCCTGATCAACTTGACATTCTCAAACATCTCGTGCCCCAAACTCATCCCATGTAATGAGGTCTCACCTAACTCATCCCAACACAGGGGGGACCGACATGGCCGACCAAGAGTGCCTCAAAAGGATCCATTCGAATTGATTATTTGTAACTATTATTATATGAAAACACAACCAATCCCAAATGGATATTCCAGGAACCTCCAAATTATATAACACATGTTCGGAGCATGTCATCCAAAATAAAATTCCCCCGCTTAGTCTGACCATCTGTCTAAGGGTGGTATGTCGTGCCCATCTTAATCTTGGACCCCAAGGACTTCTAAAGGCCTCCCCAAAACTAAGAAGTGAAACATGGGTATTTATCTAAGATAACTGCTGATGGCACACCATGGAGTCTCACCATCTCCTAGAGATACAAATGGACCATCTAATCCCCTTTTTCTATATATTTGATCGGAATGAAGTGGGATTATTTGGTCAGATGATCAATCACCACCCAAATGGAATTCTTACCCTGAGGTGTACGAGGCAATCCAACAATGAAGTCTATAGAAACCTCATCCCACATCAAGGTAGGAGTGGGTAATGGATGGACAATACATGACGGCCTTTGATGCCCTGCTTTCACATGATATCATTTGTAGTATCTCAACACAATGTCTACAATGTCTCGTCTCATTCTTGGCCACCAGAAATTTCATCACACATCATAATACATCTTGGTGGCCCCTGGATGGACAACCCACTATGACTGGAGGTTATCCTCCAAAACCACCTTCTGAAATGATAATGGAACTACTGAATGGCTCTTGATATAAGTCCCCATCCTTAAACCTTACATAATCTTGAGTTATTACAAGATTACACATTGAGGATCTTTTCAGGTTTTGAGTTTTAGAGAATTAGATCATAAAACTTTCATTACATTCCACATTTAAACAAAGTGGTTACATAAACGATAGTATTCATTTTTTTCCATCAACGGAAACATATTCAAAATAAACCATGGATTATTTCTTGACACTTCCTTGACACTATAATCACATCAAGTACTCTTCCCTTGACCTGTGAAAAACATTTCAAAAATATGGGATGAACATAAAAAGATCAGTAAGGGATATAAAAATATGGAAAGGAAACATGAGTACATGTATACATTAGAATCAATGAAATAATACTCTACTCATAAAACATAAGCACTTAAAAATACATCATCAAATCATGAATAAATCATAGAAATCATAAGACATAAAGGTAATGTGAGGCATTCATAACATTCTTACGTAGGGAGTAACCCTCTTGGTTACGTTTGGAATACCCATCACAGTATATTCCCTAAATCTCTTCGGAGAAACCTCAATGTTTAACTCCTTCACGTTACCCAATACATTGGAGAGCTATATCGGGCTCACCCACCCTTAGTTTATCACGTAACCACCCGTCTTCATAATAATGCCTTAGAACCATAACATAACCGTATCAAATAAAACATGCATAAAGGAAACATAACATTTCCACCTTTCAATCACAAGATATCAATACAACACATTGAACTAAAAACATTATGAAAACCATTATTAATATAAAAATAAAATAAATGTAAAACATGGTATTTATTTTTCTTTTTTATAAAAAAGTATGGCTTGTAGAGGAAGCCGAAACTCAAATAATGGTCACAGCGGTGGAGAAGTCATTGTTGCCGCATACATACGACAAAAACATTCCATTTTGTCATTTAGTAAAATGATTTTTATAAAAAATATTCCTCTCGGATAAACGTAAAAGTCAAAGGGGTTTATACACCATATAAATAATGTTGTGTATAAAACCTAATATGCCTCAATGAAAGGTGATTGAGACGAAGTCCCATACCTCGGGTCCGACTTGACCCGATCGTTCTTTAATCTCCTGAATAATACACTTGAGTTAATATCTACTTGCTTAAGAACCTTTTTAAAGTTCATTATTCCTTTTATATCACTAATTACCATGTCATGAACACAATGTTATTATTTAAGTTAATAACGGTCATTTTAATGATAATTGGTACGTGAGTCAAAAATAAACTCTTTATAATTACAAGTTGTTCATGTGGTAAAATATCCATTATATCCATAATTGTATTCATGATGTAGATATCATATATATCATATATATCCAGTACATGCATGAATTTAGAATATTAAATAACATTTAGAGGTAAGAAATGAAATGCACCGTTCATGGAGACGGTAAGTCGTACGTACGCATGAACGCTACTTTCATTTATATTTCATATTTAATGGAATTAAAACATAATGATACATAATTTTATTTTAATTCCAGTATGATATCATATATAATATCATTAAATATATCATTTATAGGTACCAAATATGGTATTAACGAATCAAATCACTTTGAGGGGGTGGTAGTCCGCACTTCCTAAAATGAAGATATCGCGTATACCTATAATGGGAGCCATGAAGGTATGCCATAAATGAAAAATACAGAAGCTTAAGGAAAACATAAACATATTATATATCATATATAAATATAGTGACATATTAATGGCCACCTTTGAAGGTGTTAGAAGAATATTGAACAATCATCATTTCGTGAGGCAGAAATTCGCCATCCACGAAAACAGTATGTACTTTAACCATTATATGTAGGTGTGTGTAAGTGTAACTTGAATAATTATTATAAAAACCTCATAGTATATTGAATAAACTGTATTTGTGACAAAATATATGAATAAAAAGAGTTTAGGGGGTTGGAGGAGCAAAATAAAACAAAAGGACTCAAGTGAAGACATTACCTTAAAATCGGGTAAATCCCTTTGGTTTGAGCTCAAAGGCTTCCTTGGGAAGACTTCTGCCAAAAGTGAGGCTTCTAAGAGTTATATAGGGATGTGGAGAGACAAAATGGTCAGGGGTTGGCTGAGCCAAAGGATTTGGAAGTTCGGGTAAGGAGGTAGAGCTGGGGGCCTTTTATAATAGGAGAGGAGAGGTACTCTTGGAAAGTAAAGAAATGTTACTTTATTTTAAAATGAGTTTCAGATTTAAAAGGTCCCACATTGATATAAATCAAGGATAAGGTGATAAGGGTTCGAAATACACCCATAAAATAGGTTTTGGACATGTGTAGGTCATAGATTTTACATTATCTTTTCATTTTATTTAAATCATTTATTAATGAGGTAATTGATGCATCATCATGATGTCATAAATAATTTAATTTATTTAATGTCTAAAAATTATAAAAAAATACTATGAGGTATGAAATCTTTTTATCTTACCAATGAAGATTTATAGTCAAAAATATGACTTGTATAACCCCATGTGAAAATTGTTTTAGTAAAATAACTAATGTTTGTGACATTTTTACTTTAACATTAAATTAAAAGATATTAATGTCATTTTCCTTCCAAAGTGGCTCCATGGGGTCACCACGTTGACACATGGATTTTCTTGGTCAGCCATGACACATCCAATATAGGTAGGACATGTGTCTAGGTCATTGTATATTATTAAAACATTATTATTACCTTAAATTACACTAATTACCTCTAATCGCGATTAATAAACTTAAAAGTTACTATTCACCAAAAAATTATTTTAATCTCATTGAACCACATTTTACTTCTTAATAAAAACCATGTATGTCAAATTTTTGAAATTCAAAACACAGAGGTGGTAAAATTTCATTTAAACAAAAAATGAGTTTTTTAAGTACCACTTAGTGGTTTCACTATTCATCAAAAATTGAAGTTTTTCAGAAAAATATCAAAACTTCACCCTAAGATATATTTGATATTCAGAATTCAAAAATGATGTATATTTTACAAAATTCACAACATATAAGTTACATTAATTAATTTAATAATTAATTTCCACTGTCAGAGCAAATAGCGTGTTTTTATGAAACAATAAGTATCAAAAGATTGACACTAGTTTAAGTCCAATTTCAGAGTGAAATTAATTCCAACGACCACTATTGGATTAAATGTTAAAAATATATTATATTTACACTTTAAAATTATTTAAAAAGATAATCTAACCATATAATTAAATTAGATGAAAAATCAGATTTGATGTAAAATGCAGTATTTTTCACTATTCATTAAAAAATGGACATTGTCAGTAAAAAACCAAAAAATTATCCAATGTAACATTCAATGTTACAATAATAAATAATAAGTTTAATTTGACAAATAGAGCCTATAAAATTGTCAAAATATTGATTTAATAATGGTTTTCCATCAAAAAGCCAGTAAAACAATCTTTTAAAAATATTAATGTATTCCATGCTTAAGATTGTATTTATTATCATTTTAATCCTCTAAATCACTATCTAATTCATTAGTAGAAATAGAAAAAAAATATTATTTATTACTTACTTGGGATGTTACATCCTTCCCCCCTTTACAAAATTGTGTCCTCGCAATTTATTCACTTATCAAAATAAGTGGAGGTATTTATCTCTCATAGCATTTTCAGATTCCCATGTTGCCTCTTCAATCATGTGGTTTTTCCACAAAACCTTTACCTAAGGAATCACCTTATTCCGTAACACTTGCTCCCCGTGGTTAGGAATATGGACTGGTTGTTCCTCATAAGATAGATTCTCTTCCAGCTGAACTACCTCTCAACTCAAAACATGAGATGGATCTAGCATATACTTTCTCAACATCGAAACATGAAAAACATTGTGTACCTCAGATAAACTGGGAGGTAAAGCCACTCAGTAAGCAACTGATCAAACTCTCTCTAGAATTTCATATGGTCCAATGAACCTTGGACTCAGGTTTCCTTTTTTACCAAATCACATCACACTTTTCCATGGTGAGACTTTGAGAAAAACATGATCACCTACCTCAAAAGAGAGATCCTTCCTCATATTGTCCAAATAACTCTTCTGCCTACTCTGAGCTGTTCTCATGTGTTTCTGTATCAGCTAAAATTTTTCTACCAACTCTTCTACCAATTCTGGTCCCATCAGCTTCCTTTCACCCACTTCATCCCAGAAAGCTGGAGTTCGACACTGCTTCCCATATAACGCCTCAAATTGTGCCATATGTATACTAGAATGAAAACTGTTATTATATGAAAATTCAACCAAGGAAAGATGTTTGTCCCAACTTCCCTGATAATCCATCGAACAAGCATGTAGCATATCCTCCAATTCCTGAATTGTTCGTTCTGATTGCCCATCTGATTGAGGATGAAAAGCTGTACTAAAATTTAATACAGTACCCAATGACTTCTGAAGGCCTTTCCAAAAGTTAAAAGTAAACCTGCGATCACGATCAAATACAATGGAGAGAGGAACTCCATGTAACCTGACTATCTCTTTAAAATACAAACAGGAAATTTGAACTAGGGAAAAAGTGTCTCGTATAGCAATGAAATGAGCATATTTAGTCAAGCGATCAACAATAACCCAGATTGCATTATTACCTCGAGATGTCTTCGGTAATCCCACAACGAAGTCCATGGATGTATTTTCCCATTTCCACTCTGGTACTGGTAAAGGTTGAAGCATCCATTTCGGTAACTGCTGCTCTACTTTAACCTGTTGACATGTCAAACACTTAACAGTAAAATCAGAAATATCTCTTTTCATTCCATCCCACCAGTAATAATCTCGCAGATCTCTGTACATTTTAGTACTGCTAGGATGAACTGAAAACAAAGAACTATGAGCTTTACATAACAACTCTCTCTTAAAATTTGAATCACAAGGCACACACAATATCTTCCCAAATCTCAAAACACAATCATTATCAATGTTGAATTCAGGCAACATAACTTTCTGAACCAGCTCTACCTTTTCCTACAACTCACTGTCTTGCTTCTATGCTTGCTTGATTCTATCTGATAGAGAAGATTTTACTGATACCTGAAACAAAACAGAAGGACATCCTACACCAAAAACTTCTATTCCAAAGTTCGTCAAATCCTTAACCAAAGGATCACGTTCCAAATGAAACATTGTTAATGAAGCATTACATTTTCGACTCAAAGCATCAGACACTTTATTTTCTTTTCCCGGATGGTAATGAATTGTACAATCATAATCCTTGATTTATTCTAGCCATCTCCTCTGTCTCATGTTCAATTCATTCTGAGTGAATATATACTATAAACTTTTGTGATCGGTATATATTTCACACTTTACTCCATAAAAATGATGCCTCCAAATTTTTAAAGCGAAAACAACAGCAGCTAATTCCAAATCATGTGTAGGGTAATTTACCTCATGAGTTTTCAACTGTCGTGAAGCATAAGCAATTACATGATCATTATTCATTAAGACGCATCCAAGTCCTTTCAATGAAGCATCACTGTAGATAACAAACTCACCATTCCTGGAAGGTAGTGCCAAAACTAGAGCATTCACCAATATTCTTTTCAATTCATAAAAACAATCATCACATTCTTTTATCCAGATAAACTTAACACCCTTCCGAGTTAGCTTAGTCATTGGACTAGACAACCGTGAAAAATTTCTAACAAACCTTTGGTAATAGCATACCAAACCAAGGAAACTACGAATCTCTATTACATTTGTGGGTCTTGTCCATTCTTCCACAACTTTTGTTTTAGCAGGATCAATAGTTACGCTATCTTTTGAAACAATATGACCAAGGAAAGAAATTTTTTGTAACAAAAACTCACACTTGATGAATTTTCCATACAGTTTCTCTTCTTTTATGGTTTGCAAGATAACCCTTAAATGACATTATTGCTCCTCTTTTATTTTAGAAAACACAAAAATATCATCAATAAAAAAAACCATCATTTTCCTCCTGAGTCAACTGATCCATCACTGAAACAAACCATTTAGTTCTGATTCTGACCATATCAGGATATTGATTTAAAAGGTAATTTCCCTTTGTATGCCTTCCCAGAAAATTTGTTCTGTTTCCTCTATGAAAAACCATTCTTAACACAGAAATATCTTAGGAGAAGCAACATGGTAATATTTAAATGCTATATCATTTCAATAATACCATAAATTAATTTATAATTTAACAATTTTATAACTCCTAAAGTTGTTTAAACCGACCTTTGATACCAACTATAAGGCCCCAGCCTTAAACCTTACTTAATCTTGAGTTATTACAAGATTACACATTGAGGATCTTTTTAGGTTTAGAGTTTTAGAGAATTAGATCATAAAACTTGCATTACATTCCACATTTAAACAAAGTGGTTTCATAAAAGATAGTATTCATTTTTTCCCATCAACGGAAACATATTCAAAATAAAACATGGATTCTTTCTTGACACTTCCTTGACACTATCATCATATCAATTACCCTTCCCTTGACCTGTGAGAAACATTTCAAAAACTTGGGATGAGCATAAAAAGCTCAGTAAGGGATATAAAAATATGGAAAGGAAACATGAGTACATATATACATTAGAATCAACGAAATCATACACTACTAATAAAACATATGCACTTAAACATACCTCATCAAATCAAGAATAAATCAAAGAAATCATAAGACATAAATGTAACTTGAGGTATTCATAACATTCTTACGTAGGGAGTAACCCTCTTGGTTACGTTTGGAATACCCATCACAGTATATTCCCTAAATATCTTAGGAGAAACCTCAACGTTTAACTCCATCGCATTACACAATGCATTGGAGAGCTATATCAGGCTCACTCACACTTAGTTTATCACGGAACCACCCTTCTTCATAATAATTACCAAGAACCATAACATAATCCTATCACATAAAACATGCATAAAGGAAACATAACATTTCCACCTTTCAATCACAAGATATCTATACAACACATTGATATAAAAACATTATAAAAACAATTATTAATACAAAAATAAAAGAAAAGTAAACTATGGTATTTATTTTTCTTTCTTAAAAAAAGTATGGCTTGTAGAGGAAGTCGAAACTCAAGTAATGGTCAGGGCGGCGGAGAAGTCGTTGTCGCTGCAAATATATGACAAAAACATTCCCTTTTGTCGTTTAGTAAAACACTTTTTATAAAAAAGATTCCCTTCAGATAAACTTAAAAGTCAAAGGGGTTTATGCAACGTATAAATAGAGTTGTGTATAAAACATAATATGCCTCAATGAAAGGAGATTGAGACGAAGTCCCATACCTCGGGTCCGACTTGACTTTATCGTTCTTTAATCTCTTGAATAATAAACATGAGTTAATTTCTACTTGCTTAAGAACCTTTTTCAAGTTCATTATTAATTTTATATCACTTATTACCATGTCATGAACACTATGTTATTATTTAAGTTAATAACGGTTGTTTGAACGATCATTGGTACTTGAGTCAAAAATAAACTCTTTATAATTACAAGTTTTTTATGTGGTAAAATATCCATTATATCCAGAATTGTATTCATGATGTAGATATCATATATATCATATATATACATTACATTCATGCATTTATAATATTACATAACATTTAGAGGTAAGAAATGAAATGCACCGTTCATGGAGACAGTAAGCTGTACGTACGCATGAACGCTACTTCCATTTTTATTTCATATTTAATGGAATTAAAACATAATGATACATAATAGTATTTTAATTCAAGTATGGTATCATATATAATATCATTAAATATATCCTTTATACATACCATATATGGTATTAACGAATCAAATCACTTTGAGGGGGCGGTAGTCCGCAATGCCTAAAATGAAGATATTGCATATACCCATAATGAAATCCATAAAGGTATGCCATAAATGAATAATATAGAAGCTTAAGGAAAACATAAACATATTATATATCATATATAAATATAGTTACATCTTAATGGACACCTTTGAAGGTGTTAGAAGAATATTGAACAATCATCGTTTCGTGAGGCAGAAATTCACCATCCACGGAAACAGTATGTTCTTTAACCATTAGATGTAGGTGTGTGTAAGTGTAGCTCGAATCCTTCTTATAACAACATCTGAGTATATTGAAGATACTGGATTTGTTACAAAAGATATTAATAAAAAGAGTTTAGGGGGTTGGATAAGCAAAATAAAACAAAAGGACTCAAGTGAAGACATTACCTTAAAATCGGGTAACTCCCTTTGGTTTGAGCTTAAAGGCTTCCTTGGGAAGACTTATGCCCAAAGTGAGGCTTATAAGATTTAGAGTGGTATGTGGAGAGACAAAATGGGCAGGGGTTGTCCGAGCCAAAGGCTTTGGAAGTGTGGTAAATGAGGTAGAGGTGGGGGCCTTTTATAAGAGGAGAGGAGGGCACTCTTGGAAAGTAAATAAAGGTTACTTTATTTTAAAATGAGTTTCGGATTTAAAAGGTACCACAATAAAATAATTCAAGGATAAGGTGATAAGGGTTATAAATCCACCCATTCAATAGGTTTTGGACATGTTTAGGTCATAGCTTTTACATTATCTTTTCATTTTATTTAAATCCTTTATTAATGAGGTAATGGATGCATCATCGTGATGTCATAAATAATTTAATTTATTTAATGTCTAAAAATTATAAAAAAAATATTATGATGTATAAAATCTTTTTATCTTTTCAATGACTATTTACAGTCAAAAATATGACTTGTATAACCCCATGTAAAATTTTTTTTAATAAAATAACTCATGTTTGTGACATTTTTACTTTAACCTTAAATTAAAAGATATTAATGTCATTTTCCTTCCAATGTGGCTCCATGGGGTCCCCAAGTTGACCCATGTATTGTTTTGGTCGGCCATTACACATCCAATAAGGGTAGGACATGTGTCTAGGTCATTTTATATTATTAAAACATTATTCATACCTTAAATTACACTAATTACCTCTAATCGCGATTAATAAACATAAAAGTTACTATTCACCAAAAAAATTATTTTAATCCCATTGAACCTCATTTTAATTCTTAATGAAAACCATGTATGTTGGATTTTTTAAATTCAAAACACAGAGGTGGTAAAATTTTATTTAAATGAAAAATCAGTTTTTTAAGTACCACTTAGTGGTTTCACTATTCATCAAAAACTGATGTTTTTTCAGAAAACACCAAAACTTCACCCTAAGCTTTATTGGATATTCAGAATTCAGAAATTATGTCTATTTTAAAAAGTTCAAAAAATATAAGTTACATTAATTAATTTAATAATTAATTCCCGCTGTCAGAGCAAATAGCATGTTTTTATGAAACAATAAGTATCAAAAGATTGACACTAGTTCAAGTCCAATTTCAAAGTGAAATTAATTCCAACGACCACTATTGGATTAAATGGTAAAAATATATTCTATTTACACATTAAAATTAATAAAAAAATAATCTATACATATAATTAAATTAGATGAAAAAGCATTTTTGATGTAAAATGCAATATTTTTCACTATTCATTAAAAAATGAACATTGTCAGAAAAATACGAAAAAATTATCCAATGTAAATTTCAATGTCCCAATAATAAATAATACGTTTATTTTAAAAAATAGAGCTTATAAAATTTTCAAAATATTTATTTAATAATGGTTTTCCATCAAAAAGGCAGTAAAACAATCTTTTGAAAATATTAGTGTATTCTATGCTTAAGATTGGATTTATTCTCATTTGAAGCCTCTAAAACACTATCTATTTCAGTAGTAGACATAGATAAAAATATCTATTATTCCTTACTTACATGGGATGTTACACTTGAAGCACAAGATACCCTTGGGAGAAGAAGAACAATCAGAGGACATCTCCCCCCCCCACGAAGATGCTCCCTTGACCACTGATAAATCTCACCACTGGGATGTTCCCACTAAATCAACTTCAAAAGTGGAGTCAACTGAATTCTTACCAAGAAGTCACCCCCATTTCTCTTCACCATCTAGACATGAATCTATGAAAATATCCCCATCAAAGTCCACTCACCACTGGATTTCCTCAAATCATGCACTAGAACTCTTCAGCACAAGGAATCAGCAACCACATTACCTTTTCCTAGGATATAGAAAATGTCAATGTTGAACCCCAGCATATACTCGATCCAGTGATGCTGCCTCATGTTGAGGTCATTCTATGAGATTATATAGGTCATGATTTTGTGATTATAGTAGTCCAAAAACTTATCCCCTGACAGGTATTGATTCCAATTATTCAAATCATGCATTGTAGATTCTAACTCAAAATCATGGGTCAGGTAATTATTTTTGTGTGTTCAAAGTTGGTGGGATCCATACACCACCTTGTGATCATCCTGAATAACCACACACCCAAGACCCATACCTGAAGCGTCGAAATAGACCACATACCCCTTCTCTATAACGACCCATACTTTACATACATTGTTATTACTTCAGAATTGAAGCATACTTATTATAACATATAACCAAACCCTAAAAGGACTGTATAGGTATAGTGTCTTTAAAAACTGGGAAACATAAACAACTGGTTCATAAATCATCTACATTGTCTCCCATTTATTTCATTATATCTAGAGTCCCTTTTGGCATATTCTACTTAATACCCTTCCTCCAGACCTGGGGAAAAGAAAACATACAAAAGGGTGAGCTCAAATGCTCATTAAGGGTAAACAAAAGAAATATCAATCATATCCTATTCTTAAGAACATAACATTTCGAAAATCTTATCCTGGAAAATAGATCATAATATCATGACATGGGATCAATCATAATAGTGAAATGTAATCCAAATAACTGTAACATAAAACATGAAAATTTGCGTCATACACACATAATCATAGAGAATCATTTCTTATTAGTCTAGACTCATTTCCAAGAGTATCTGAGAGGACAAACTCCATTTCTGAACTGAGTTCACTCCTCATTTCAGTCATGTTTCACTGAACCAGATTAAACTATCGTTCCATCCATGTCTATCTCATGAGACATAAATATTTACCCAACACATTGGAGGGAGATATAGGTCCCACCCATCTCATAATGATACCATTCTTATGTGTGCCACCAGATCATAAATCATACATCATAGAATAACCCATGGAATAAAAATGGGATTCTTAAACATCGTGACATCATAAAACAATTAGTATAAGATAACGGACTTCATAAAAATAATTCCATCACAACATAATCAAATCAATGTAATAATATGGATAGAAACAAAACCCTATATTATCTAAGATGGAAAATAACTTTTATAAAACACTTGAACTCCATTCTTGAAGAAAATATCCTTTCTACTTCAAAAACATTTTTCCCTTCTTAACATGTCATATAATTTTAAACTAAAATAATTTTATTAAAAATAAACTTGAAAACTTGTAAAATAAGCTTCATGGAAATAATTTCCTAAAAATCCATTCATTCCATATAAGGGAAAAAACATTCTTCTCTTACTTTGGCTGGAAAACTCAAAAAGTACCTCGTATGAAAAACGACAAAAGATTCCTTTCATATCTTTTACTAAAAAATCCCCAAAGGGTAAAATTGGATTTAAACAATTGTAGGAGGATAGAAATAATATTACATATTTATGAAACATGGATATGGATGATAAATATTCCCCAGTAAATTCTGAAGTAAAAACAACCTCGGATAAAAATTGAGATTGCGATATTTTGCCATACCTTAGGTCTGATTTGCTTCGTAAGTGTCTGATCCTCCTATATAATGATATATATAATTTCATTGACTTATTATAGAATCATAATTATTGTTATGATATCATATATGGTCATATTCTTAGCTTCTTATTAGTAATATTTCATTGCTACTTGTTATTCGGGTGTTTATTACTTTTTGTTCTTATGCTTGTTTTGTCAAATAAATTCTTATTCTTTTTTTTAGGTTATAGATACCTCATTTAAATAATGGTATTAGTGTAATATATATCATATTTATTCATTAAATTAATTTATATAATCATTATTCAATGAATATCATGTAGAACGAGTCGCATCACATCGTAGAGATGGTATTCCGTACGTACGCACGAGCGATGATATCGGTTCCATGATCGTGGAATTGTATTGGAGTGTATGTATACTATTTTAGAATAAATATCACTTTACAATAATCATATATAGTTATTCTCTGCACCATTATACCCATCCATGTAAGGTGGTGGTGGAAAACAGATTACACCATGGTGTGGAGATGGTATTCCGTACGTAAGCACGCGCGGTGATTTCATTTTCCGTAGGATGGATATAAGGTGAAATTGGTTTGTTTCATATTTATAATAACATATAAGTATATTATTGATACTGATGTTATTAATTCATAATGAAATAAATAAATAAGAAGAAGTAGAATAAGAAATAAAGTTGAATGAATCGGTAATAGACATTACCTCTTCTTTGAAGCGCCTCTTCTTAACCTCCTCTTTGGGCACTAAACATGGTCTTTGAATAAGACCAGAACCTCTAAGATGTTTCTAGGGAAGTGGAAAGGAGAAATTGGCAGGGTTTGGCCGAGATTGAAGGTTCAATGTGGTGTGAGGAGGAGAGGGAGGAGGTTCCCTTTTATAAGGGAGGATAGGGGTACCTTTGGAAAAACTAAAAATATTATTTTATTTTCAACTCATATTCTGTTTTAAATAGCTCCAAATTGATTTATTACAAAGATAAGGTGGGTATGGGTCGAAATCCCCTCATCCAATATAATTTAGACATGTTTAGGTTTCCATTTTAACAATACAAGTTAGATTTAACTTTAAGATAGATAATTTAACTTTTTCTATGTCTTCTTGTTTTCTTACACTATAAGGTTAATAAACAAACTATAACAAGACAAACGAACCCCAAGTTGTTTATTATTAATATCTATAACCTTATCTAAGTCATGTGTCTGAAACATAGATTTTTAGGAATAAAATGACAATTAATAATATAATATTTGTTTTAAAAACTATTTTATGTAAATTTTGACACTATTTGGTAATTGATTTTTGAAAAAATCATAACTGAATGATTAGTTAGAAAAAAGTTAATTAAATAAATATTATCATGTAATATTAACCTATAATATTATTGGAATTCATAAACAGTCTCAATTTAAATTTTTTTGTGTATTTATAACATCAATTATGTTAATACTTCATTAATAAGATAATTAATGCATCATCATTGCGTCATAAAAAAATTAAATTATTTAATCTATAAAAATTATAAATAAAATACCGTTATGTATTAAATCATGTTATCTTTCTAATGAATATTTATAGTCTAATTTATCTTATGTATAACCCTGTATTAAAAACGTTTTAGTTATTAAACATTGATTTTAACTATTTTAACTATTCTTTAAATAAAATAATATTAAATGTCCTAATTTAATCCAAGTGGGCCTAAATGGTCTTATTTTATTTCTAAGGTTTTTTTTGATCGAATTACACTTAACCAATAGAATTAGGACATGTGATAGTGTAATAATAATATCATTTTTACCATTAATTACCCTATTTACTTTTAACTGTGGTAAGAAATAGTAAAAAGTTACTATTCCCCAAAAATTATTTTCATCTCATTGAACCACATTTTAGTCCTTGATATTAATCGTGTCTCTCAGATTTTCGAAATTCCACTCACAGAAGCGGTAAAATTATGTTTTATGTGAATTTGCAAATTCTCCTAGGAGGATGTAAAAGACGGTAAAAAGTTCAATAAAATTTTTATATATCTAAAATTATTATGAAATGACTCCAATGAATTAAATTGAACTTGTATAGGTATTATGTATAAATTTTGACCTAAAATAAATTTAAATAAAATAAATAAATAATTAAATAAAAAGTTGGTTTTTAAAAAGAAACCTAGTGGTTTCACTATTCATCAAAAATTTATTATTTTCAGAAAAATGCAAAAATTTCACCCTAGGATAATTTTGATATTCAGAATCCAAAAATGAAGTCCATTTTGAATGATAAAATTTACAAAATTTTAAAAAGTTGTTATTACTATTCATAATGGCTAGTTTAATAATATTTTAATAGCATATCGTTGTTCAGTGAAACTCGGTATTCCGCACAACGTAAGCTATCGAGGAAGGTCGTGATTGCATGTAAAGCATTCCATGATTGTGTTGTGTGTAGTGAAATATTCCTTTGATGATTTATATAACATAAAAACAAAACATTTCTCCTAAAAATCTTGGGTGTTACATTCTACACCCCTTAAAATGAATTTCGCCGTCGAAATTCGTCACATTGTAACAAAAAGTCAAGGATACCTCTCCCTCATCATATCCTCAAGCTCCCATGAAGCTTATTCTAATTTGAGGTTCCTCTATAATACATTCACCAAACGAGTGGTCTTGTTCTGTAGAACTTTTTTGCTACGATCCAGAATCTCTATCAGCTGTTCTTCATAAGAAAGATCTTGCTCCAGCGGTACAACTTCTGAGCTGAGTACATTTGAAGGATCGTGTATATACTTTATTAGGAGAGATACATGGAACACATCATGAACTTGAGAGAGATTTGGTGGAAGCTTCAATAGGTAAGCTACCTTCCCAACACGATCCAGTATTTCAAAAGGACAGATATACCTAGGGCTCAGCTTTCCCTTCTTTCCAAGTCTCATTACTCTCTTCCAATGAGATATTTTTAAGAACACTTTATCACCCACTTAAAACTCTAGATCTTTTCTTCGGTTATCGGCATAACTTTTTTGTCGACTCTGAGCTGCTCTTATGTGTTGTTGAATAGATCAGACATCTTCTGCCATCTCATCAACAAGATCAGGTCCTAATAGCTTTCTTTCCCCAACATCATCCCAACAAGTTGGAGTCCTACATTTCATTCCATAGAGAGCTTCTTAAGGGGCCATCTGAATAATGGAGTGAAAGCTATTATAATAAGAAAATTCCACCAAAGGTAGGTGTTGATCCCAACCACCTTTAAAATCCATATAGAAATCTCTTAACATATCTTCTAGAGTTTTAATTGTCCTCTAAGACTGACCATCTGTCTGAGGATGATAAGCAGTGCTGAAACTCAACTCTGTATCCAGAGTATGCTGAAGACTTTGCCTGAACTTTGAGGTAAACCTCGGATCCTAATCAGATATAATGGAAAGTGGTAATCTATGAAATCTTACCACTTACTTTACATATATCGTGGAAAGTTGATCTAGAGAGAAATCATCATTGATGGAAATGAAGTGTGCAGACATTGTAAGGCGATCAACTAAGAACCAAATAGTATTATTGCCTTAAGATGTTCTAGGAAGTCTGGTGGCAAAGTCTATAGTGATGTGTTCCAATTTCCATTCGGGTATGGGTAATTTTTTTAACATACCCTTAGACATCTGTCTCTCAGCTTTAACTTGTTGACAAACCAAGCATCGAGAGACATATTCAGCAACATCTCTTTTCATTCCATCCCACCATAATTACTCTTTCAGGTCCCTATACATCTTCGTGCTTCCAGGATGAATAGAGAATGAAGAAATATGAGCCACATCCAGCAGCTACTTCTTTAATTCTGGGATGATAGGAACAAAATCCCGATTTCTGAACATTATTATCCCTTCACAATCAAGGTTGAATTCAGTAACATTTATCACCTTCTTTTGTAACTCTACATCTTCTTTCTATGCATCTTTAATCTTCACATGTATAGATGGTTGAACATTCATTTAAGAAAGATAAGATTCTACCCTTCCATTATAATTCCAAGATCCATCCTTTTTATATCCATAAATATTTGATCTTTTGTGATCCTCATCATGGATAAGCTGGCATGGTCTTGTCGACTTAATACGTCTGCCACCTTGATTGCTTTCCCAGGGTGGTAATGAATTGAGTAGTCGTAATCCTTAATCAACTACAATTATCTTCTTTGGCACATATTCAGCTCCTTTTGTGTGAAAATATACTTTAAAATTTTATGATCAGTATAAATATCACATCTCTCACCATAAAGATAATGCCTCCAAATATTTAATCCCAAGATTACGGGAGCTAACTCCAAATCATGAGTTGGGTAATTTTGCTCGTGGATTTTATACTATCGTGAGGCATAAGCTATCACCTTATCATTTTTCATAAGAACACACCCTAGCACCTTCTTCGATTCATCAATGTAGATTAAAAACCTTTCTCCACTACAAGGAAGTGTGAGTATAGGTGCACTGGATAACCTTATTTTCAAATCCTTGAAATTCTTGTCACATTCCTCCGTCCACATGAACTTAACTCCTTTTCGAGTCAACCTGGTGATTGGATTAGATAATCCTGAAAAATCATTCACAAAACGTAGATAATATCCATCCAAATAAGGAAAACAACATATCTCAGTTATTGTTGATGGTCTCGTCCATCTTTTAATAACCTCTTTCTTTGTTGGATCCATAGATATCCCCTCTTTTGAGATTATGTGACCCAATAATGAAACTTTTTGAAACCAAAATTTACACTTGGTAAATTTGGAATAAAGCTTCTCCATTATCAAGGACTTTAATGCAATTCTCAAGTGATCTTCAGGTTCTTCCTTGCTCTTTGAATAGATAATAATATCGTCTATAAGGACTACCACATACTGATCAAGATAGTCTCTAAAGACTCTATTCATTAGATTCATCAAGATAGCAAGGGAATTAGTAAGACCAAATGTCATCATTATAAATCCATAGTGTCCATACCTTGTATGGAAAGCCGTTTTTTGTATATTCTCCCTTTTGACACTTAATTGATGATACCCTAAATGAAGATCAATCTTGGAAAAGTATTGAGCTCCGCATAGTTGTTCAAATAAGTCATCAATGCATGGTAGATGTTATTTTTTCTTGAGAGTGTTCTTGTTAAGTTCCCGATAATCAATGCAGAGTCTCATTGATCCATCTTTCTTATTAACAAACTGAACAAGTGCTCCCCAATGTGATACACTAGGGTGTATGAATCCCTTATCAAGATTCTCTTGGAGTTGCTTCTTTAATTCCTGCAACTCAATTGGGGCCATTCTATGAGGTGTCTTTGAAATAGGTAAATCACCTGGAACGAGTTCTATTGAAAACTCAACTTCACGACTTGGTTGAAAACCCAGAAATTCCTCTAGAAAGTCAACATAAAACTCCCGTACAATTGGCATATTCTTAATCGTGTGTTTCTCACCAACCATTTGAGATAAATAACCTTCATTTATGTGAATAAACACCCATAAGATGGAAGAAATTTCCACTGGAAGGTTATGTTCATCCTTGCATCGATAGACGATCATAGATTGATCTGGAATATGAAATGTGACTTCCCTTATTTGGAAATTGATATGAGCTACATATAAAGAAAGACAATCCATGCCATGAATCACATAAAATTCCACTATAGGAAGGATCACAAGATTTACAGGATGCACTTTCCCACAAAAATCAATCATAGAAGAATTATAAACTTTTTATGTGGCTGTTGTGGCATTAGGGGTTGTCACAGCTAACTCAACATCTAATTGTTGAGGTAATGCAGCGATACCCTTAGAAAATTCTTCAGAAATAAATAGTTGATGGATGCAGAATCAAATAAAACATTTGCTGCTTTAGAGTGGATGGTAAGTGTACCTTTCACTACTTTGTTCACATACTCCACATCGCTGATAGAAATTGCATGTGTCTTTCCTTTATCTTGAGCCTTAAGAGTTTGTTGACGTCGATCATCATCAACAACCCTTGGATTAGGGCATTGATTGCCATAATGCCCCATTTCCTTTCACTTGTAACATTGAAGTGTAGGAGGTGCACTCTATGTGGCCTTTTTGTTGTTCGCATTGTTGGACATCTTTTACTCATCATTGTGGCATTCAAATGCCCGATGACCTTACTTTCAACATTTGAAACATTTACTTGTCCCTTTAAGACAAATCCCTCCATGTTTCTTTCCACACTTTGAACATAAGGGAAAACTCATATTCTTTTTAGTGTGGTCATTAGATTTTCCTTTGAATTCCATTTTCCAATTCTTATCAAACTCATATGACTGATGGGTTACTCCAATATCCATCTCAACTTTGAGAGGACATCAAATAATTTCCCGTAGCTATTTAAGTCCCTTATGTCTAACACCCTTCGAATACATGGTTTTAAGCCACTAAAGAATTGATCGATCTTACTCTCAGGTTGGATAATAATCCCAGAAGTGTACCATGCAAGACTTGAAAAAATTTCTTCGTAGGTACCAACAGATTCATCATCCTTTTTCTTTAGTTAAAGAACTCATTCTCCATCTTTTTTCGAAGAATACGAGGGAAGTAATTATTGAAAAATAAGATCATGAACTCGTACCATTCCATGAACTCAATTTCATCTCTTTGCCTAATATTCTTGACAATATTTCACCATTGATCAGCTTCACCCTCCAAACGATATACTACTAAGTGGAATTTATCATGTTTAGAACATTGAAGAAATGAAAATATATTTTTAGTAGTACTGATCCATTGTTCAACAACTAATGGATCAGTAGACCCACTGAATGAGGGTGGACGCTGCCTCATGAAAGATTCAACAGAATTTTTCCCCTTCCTTTTCTCATTTGGAAGTCTTTCATGATTCATATCTTGAGAAAGTTGTGTTAGCATGGCTTCAAGATTTTTCATTCCAGCTCCCATAACATTTGGTTGTTGAGGGGGGCAATCATTTCATTTCCCGTCACATCCCGCATTAACAAAGTTCCTTCGGGTTCCATCCATTGACTAAAACAAAGAAGAATAGAGTGAGAATCAATAATTATAATAGGAAAACCACATAATGAAGAATAAAATTCTACACTTTAGGTCTTATCATAGGTTATTCATGGCCATTTCTAAAACACTAAGATTGTGTTCTATGATTAGACGTATCCTTAGGGTTCTTACTAAGGCTTTCACATCCTAGTTTTCAATGGTTGACTATACCTTTCCACTAATACCAACTATAACGACCCATACATTACATATATTGTTATTACTTAAGAATTGAAGCATACTTTTTACAACATATAACAAAACCATGAAAGAACCATATAGGTATAGTGTCTTTAGAAACTGTGAAACATAAACAACTGGTTCATAAATCATCTACATTGTCTCCCATATATTTCATCATATCTAGAGTCCCTTTTGGAATATTCTCCTTAATACCCTTCTTACAGACCTGGGGAAAAGAAAACATACAAAATGGTGAGCTCAAATGCTTAGTAAGTGTAAACAAAAGAAATATCAATCATATCATATTCTTAATAACATATCTTTTTGAAAATCTTGTCCTACAAAAGAGATCATAATATCATGGCATGGGATCAATCATAATAGTGAAATATAATCCAAATAATCATATCTTAAAACATGAAACATGGTGGAATACACACATAATCATAGATAATCATTTCTTATTAGTCTAGACTCATTACCAAGACTTTCTTAACGGACAAAGTCCATTTCTGAGCTGAGTTAACTCCTCGTTTCAGTCTCGTTTCACTGAACCTGACTAACCTGTCGTTCCAGCCATGTCTATCTCATGAGATATAAATCTTTACCCAATTCATTAGAGGGAGATATATGTACCACCCATCTCATAATGATACCATTCTTATATGTCCCATCAGATCATAAATCATACATCATAGCATAACCCATGTAATAAAAATTGGATTCTTAAACATCGGGACATCATAAAACAATTCATATAAGATAAAAGACTTCATAAAAATAATTACATCACAACATAATCAAATAAATGTAATAACAGGCATATAAATAGAACCCTATATTATCTTAGATGGAACATAATTTTGATAAAACACTTGAACTCCATTCTTGAGGAAAATATCCTTTCTATTTCAAAAACATATTTCCATTCTTAACATGTCATATAATATTAAACTAAAAGAATTTGATTAAAAATAAACATGAAAACTTGTAAAGTATGCTTCATGGAAATAATGTCCTAAAAATCCCTTCATTTGTATAAGCTAAAAAACGTTCTTCTCGTACTTTGGCTGGAAAAGTCAAAAAGTACCTCGTACAAAAAATGACAAAAGATTCCTTTCATATCTTTTACTAAAAACTCACCGAAGGGTAAAATTGGATTTAAAAAATTGTAGGTGGATAGAAATAATATTACATATTGACAAAACATGGATATGGATGATAAATATTCCCTAGTAAATTCTAAGGTAAAAACAATCTCGGATAAAAATTGAGATTGCGAGATTTTCCCTTACTATTGGTCCGATTTGCTTCGTAAGTGTACGAACCTCCTGTATAATGATTTAAATAATGTAATATACTAATTCCAGAATCATACATATTGTTATTATATCATATATGGTCATATTCTTTGCTTCTTATTAGTAATATTTCATTGCTACTTGTTATTCGAGTGTTTATTACTTTTTGTTCTTATTCGTGTTTTTTCGAATAAATTCTTATTATTCTTTTTAGGTTATAGATACCTAATTTAAAGAATGGTATTAGTGTAATATATATCATATTTATTCATTCAATTCATTTATATAATCATTATGCAATTAAGATTATGTAGAACGAGTCACATCACATCGTGAAGATGGTATTCTGTACGTACGCACGAGCGATGATATCGTTCCCATGATCATGGAATTGTATTGATGTGTATGTATACTATTTCAGAATCAATATAACATTAAAATAATAATATATTTTTATTATCTACACCATTATACCCATCCAAGTAAGGTGGTGGTGGAAAACAGATTACACCACGGCGTGGAGACGGTATTCTGTACGTACGCACGTGCGGTGATTTCATTTTCCATAAGCTGGATAGAAGGTGAAATAGGGTTGTTTCATTTTTATAATAACATATCAGTATATGAGTGATACATATGTTATTACTCCATAATTAAATAACTAAATAAGGATAAGTAGAAGAATAAATAATGTTGAAAGATTCGGTAAAGGACATTACCTCTTCTTTGAAGCGCCTCTTCTTAACCTCCTCTTTGGGAACTAAAGATGGTATTGTAAGAAGACCTAAACCTCTAGGATGTTTCTAGAGAAGTGTAGAGGATACATTAGAAGGGTTCTTCCGAGCTTGAAGGCTCAATGTGATGTGAGTAGGAGAGGGAGGAGGTGCCCTTTTATAAGGGAGGAGAGGGGCACCTTTGGAAAAACTAAAAATATTATTTTATTATAAAGTCATATTTCGTTTTTAATAGCTCAAAATTTATTTATTTCTAAGATAAGGTGGGGATGGGTCGAAATAATATCATAAAATATAATTTATACATGTTTAGGTTTCTATTTTAACCTTATCATTTAGATTTAACTTTATGTTAGATAATTTAACTTTTACCGTGTCTTCTTGTTTTCTTACACTATAAGGTTAATAAACATACTATAACAAGCCAAACAAACCCCAAGTTGTTTATTATTATTATATATAACCTTATCTAAGTCATTTTCAGATCCTTAGATTATTAAGAATAAAATAACAATTAATAAAATAATATTTTTTCAAAAAACTATTTTATGTCAATTTTGACACTATTTGTTAATTGATTTTTTTGAAACACATAACAGAATGATTTGTTTGAAAAAAGTTAATTAAAAAAATAATAACATGTCATATTAACCTAGAAATTTAGTGGAATTCAAAAAATTTCTAAAATTACATTTATTTGAGTATTTAGGACATCAATTATGTTAATATTTCATTAATAAGATAATTATTGCATCATCATTGTGTCATATATAAATTAAATTATTTAATATATAAAAATTATAAATAAAATACCATTATATAGAAAATATTTGTTTCTTTCTAATGAATATTTATAGTTGAATATATTCTATTTATAACCCTATATTAAAAATGTTTTAGTTATTAAACTTTGATTTTAACTATTTTAACTATTTTTTAAATAAAATAATATTAAATGTCCTAATCTAATCCAAGTGGGCCTAAATCATCATATTTTATTTCTATTGTTGTTTTAGGTTGAACTAAATATATAAAATAGAATTAGTACATGTTTTAGGGTAATAATTATATCATTTTTACCCTTAATTACCCTTTTTACTTTTAACCGTGGTAAAAAAGTAAGAAGTTACTATTCAAAAAAAATTATTTTCATCTCATTGAACCAAATTTCAGTCCTTGATATTAACCGTATGTCTTGTATTTTTTAAATTCCACTCACAGAAGTGGTAAAATTATATTTTATGTGAATTTGCAAATTCTCCTTGAAGGTGGGTAAAAGACTATGAAAAGTTCAGTAAAATTTTTATATATCTAAACTTATTATAAAATGAATCCAATGAATTGCCTTGAACTTATATAGGTATTATGTATCAATTTTGACCTCAAATAAATTTAAATAAAATAAATAATTATTTAAATAAAAAGTTTGGTTCTAAATACTAACCTGGTGTTTTCACTATTCATCAAAAATTGAAAGTGTTCAGAAAAATCCAAATTTTTACCCTTGGATAATTTTGTTATTCCAAATCCCAAAATGAAGTCCATTTTGAAATATGAAACTTAAAAAATTCAAAAAGTTGTTATTACTGTTCATAACGGCTAGTTTTAATAATATTTTAATATCATCTCGTTGTTTAGTGAAACTCGGTATTCCGTATGACGAAAGGTATCGAGGAAGGTCTTGATTGCGTGTAAAGCAAGCCAAGATAGTGTTGTGTGTACTAAATGATTTCTTTGATGATGTATATAACATAAAAACAAAACATTTCTCATAAAAATCTCGGGTATTACATTCTCGGCCTGAGGAAAAATCAGCATGGGGGCGATAGTCAACCGTCGCTTCATCTCCTCTAATGATGCCAAAAATTCTGGGGCACATACAAACTTCACCCATTTTCGGGTTAGCGCGGTCATCACTGATGAAATCTGAGAGAAGTCATGAACAAACGTCCTTTAATAACCAGCTAGTCCGAGGAAACTTCTGATCTCAAATACATTCTTCGGTTTCTCCTATGACATGACTGCAATGATCTTCTCGGGGCCCACTGAAAACCCATTCTACAAGACCACATGCCCTAGAAACTTCAACTCCCTAATCCAGACAGTGAACTTTGACAGCTTTTCATAGAGGTGGTTATCCCACAAAGTGTCTAGAACGATCCTCGAGTGATGTTCGTGTTCCTCCTCTGAGCTAGAGTATAAAATAAGGTAATCCATGAACACCACAATGAATTAATCAAGTTATTTATGGAACACCTGGTTCATGAATTCCATAAAGACCACTGGAGCATTGGTCAATCCTAAGGGCATGACCAAATACTCAATGTGGTCGTACCTGCTTTAGAAGGCAATCTTCGGGATATCTTCCTCTATCACCCTTAGTTTATGGTTTCACGAAATCAGGTTTAATTTTTGGAAACCACTTTTCCCCCTTCAACTAATTGAGAAAATAATCTACTCTGGGAAAAGGTTATTTGTTCTTAATTGTTACCTTATTCAACATCCGATAGTCAATTCCCAACCGGAGGGATCCGTCAACCTTTTTCACGAACAACACTAGAGAGTCCCAAGGAGAGACACTCAAGTGAATTAATCCTTTGGATCTTAAGTTGTACAACTTTTTATTTAATTCTCTAAGCTTGGTTGTGTCCATGCGATATGAGGGAAGAGATATCAGTTGTGTTCTCGGTGCCAGTTCAATAAGGAAATCTACATCCCGCTCAGGGGGAAAACATGAAAAATCATCTGGCAATACTTCCGGAAACTCATTCACTACATGAGGTAGTGAAGCTTCATGGGAAGTACCATCGTTCTCTAGTGTGGGAAATGATAACTGGAAGACAATAATTCCCAACTCTAGGAGTGGAGGTCCTTTGTGGTCCAACCGAGGATCTCATTCCCCACGAAAATCCTGAAGACTCCCATTAAGTGTTGTGAAATTCACTTGTTGCTTGTAGAAATCAATGTATGCCTAGAAGTTTCCTAGCCAATACATGCCAAGTATTATGTCAAACAGTTCCATATCTAAGACCAAGAGGTCTCATTCCATCTCAATCCCTAACATATAAGGCACACACGGTAGGCACCTGAGACCCTGTTCCTTCTTCTTTCCCAACTGCATCACCAACTCCATCGCAAAAGACATCAACTCAGTTGGTAAATTAAGCATGAACACCAAATAGATATAAATTAATGAAATAGAGGAACTAGTATCAAAAGGAGAAGCAAATATAGATGAAATCATCAAAATGGTACCTCGAACCCTCGACGGTCCCACCTCTGATCCTGCTGGTTCTTAGTCCACCGCATGGAGATGTCTGGTCTCTGATTTAGGATGGACACCAGTCTGTGGCTATGACCTGAACTGGATTTTCCCAGAAGATGACCCAGACCTAGCACCACGACCACCAAATCGAGATCCCCCAGTCCTTGATGGCTCAAACTTTATTTTCACTTCTCTTGAAGCCACTCGCCCTGCCCACTTGGCAGTGGACGTGCCACCCCGTAGAAGTGATGAAAAAATGACATACCTCCACACTGGTAACAAGGCATAAAAGGAAGTGGGAATGGTATTTTTATGTGCCCTAGCTTCCCACACAGGTGGTACACGACCGATCTCACATCAGAAGCCACAGAAGAAAACTGCATAGAGTAGTGTCCTGATTGACCACCTTCTTTCTTCACATGTTCCTCCCACTTTCTTTTCTTCTCTGAAGAGTTTTCACTTACCACTGTTGATACTAACCTTGAGAAACCAGCCCTATAGTTTTGGTCAGTCTCCACCATGCACACCCGATCAACCACCTCAGTATAGGTTCTTAAGTAAAACAGGAACACCTAGGAGTATATCTCTGTTCACTAGCCTTTATCAAACCTATGGGCCTTCACTTGTTCATTGGAGACAATTTTAGGAGAATATCGAACCAAATCAGTGAAATTTTTGGCATACTCTAGGATAGAAATATTCCCCTGAACAGGATCCATAAATTCTCCAGACCTGGTATAAGATAAGAATTCCAGGCAGTACTTCTCATTTAAGATAGCCTTGAATTCTCCCTAGTGCATATTCTCATTATTCCGAGTCTGAATAACGGATTCCCACCACTTTTAGTTGAGACCCTCCAACAGAAATGAGGCACATTTCACCCAGATCTCCCAATATGTATTAAGGACTCTAACATGAACTCGATCATCTCGAGTCATTCCTTTTCTTCCTGGGGTTCTATGCTCCCTCGGAAGGTAGGAGGATTATTTTGAGAAATTCCACGGCCTTGTATTTTATTGAACTAGTCTCATCCTCTATAACAGGATTTGGAAGTAAAGATGGTCCATTACCTAGATCCTAGACAGCCCGAACCATATCCTCGACTATCCTCTGATCAATTAGTTTGGAAGAACTCTCTTTGTCTTTCTCCAATGGGCACATGAGAGCTTTCGGGGGAGGCATGTTGCTAAAAAATTAAAAAATCACAAAAACAATAGTAAACAAAACAATTCTGAAAATTTTAATCAATTAAATCAAATATAAATAATCCAAAAACATTACAGTAATAAAAGAAACAACTACTCCACCCCCGCCCAATGTCCACATGTAGTCTATAGCCCACACATCTCACCTGAAAGTGAACTCAAATACCCAATTCCAAATTCCCATGGTGACTCAAGATTTTCCCAGAGTGTTACGAGGTAATAAACCTACTCATGACCAAAACTCAATGTCTCAACAATCTTATCTCATGTCTAGCCCGACTAATCCCAAAATAATAATGTAACCAAAAAACATAATCCTCCCCTGATACCATTTTTTCACGAACTGAATCTGGTCACCACTAATTCTCAAACATAATCCAATCCATGAAAATTTCCTAACTTATTTAAAAATCTACATGGTCTGTCACAAGTTCCTGAGTATCAATTAATTAGGTTTGGGAATGATTTACTTGAGTATGAAAGCATAAAACCTTAAAAACAATCAATAAGAGGAATCTGATATTTTCATGCCAAAAAAGACTTATAAAAAATCCAGATCTGTATAAATGGTTTTAAATAAATTAGAATAGGTCCAAACATAAATTAAAACAGTATAAAAACATCCAAAAATATTTCATAGGACAAGGGGTCATCACCCCTGAGTTGTCTCCAAAACACTACACCATAGAAGGGGACTATCAACCTGAACTGCCTTTACCTGAGGCTTTACCTTTACACGTGTCAAACATAATCAAGTCTATATACACCCAAGGGCTTTTAGTAGTGTGTTAGCCTAATCCTAAAAGTATAACACAAAATTATTCCAAATATTATGCAATACAAAGTGAAAAATCAAGTAGTTTTAATATGTATGGAAAAGCGATAATAAATTCAAGAAATGCAACCTTCAATTGAAAACAATTTTCAAAATAAAACTTTCATAATGTTAACACATTTAAATAAAATATTTTAGCTACTATGAAATAAATAAAAACAAACCCTAATACAAGAGTAAATACGAGAAATCCAATTAGCACCAAAACTAGGAACACCTCTAGGGACTAGATAGTCTTAGGCCCTATGTACCTCATACATCGGTGTAAAGAATCAAAGTCACAATCCATTCCCGTGCATGATCCACTACTAGGGAACATAACCATAACCTATTTTCTCCCTAAAATAATCAAAATAGTTTAGTTAGAGTTGTCATTATACATTTTCTCAGTGAAATAGTGACAAAACCCATCTGTATCACTAGTCGTACTAGTTCATATCCACCCAACTAGGTACTTGTGCTTCCCCCTTTGTGCTCAAACAATTTCTGCATGCCACATAAATCAATTTTCATATAAAACACCACTAATTGTCATATAGAAACAATATAGTATCTATACACACTTTATACCACTTAAAATACACAAAAAAATATTTTTATTTTCAATAAAACAGCTTCTCAAAATCCCGTATTGTTTTGCACCTAAAATCACTTGAAATCCCCACTTTTCACACCATGTGCATACTCACAAGTCACCAAACCGAAGTTTCATCCAAATAAATTTCAATGAAACCAATAAATCATTATGTTTCCATCCGAATATTAACCATGAAGTTATATTTTTAAAAACATCCTTTTTCACACAAACACGACACTTAAAAATTCATGTGTTTCACAAACACCATTAAAACAGATTTTATCAGCATCTACCAAAGGATAAAATCAATAAAAAAATAATTTTTAGGCTTAATACATTTCAATAAAACAAACTAATTAATTGTAGGGTAGTCAAAAATGATCCTAAAATATATTTCTATGAAAAATCTCTAATTTCCCATAAAAATGGCACTGAAAATTAATTTGCAAAATAAACACTACTAAAACCAATTTTTGCAGCAATAATCAAATTATATAAACATGAAAATAATATAAAAACATAAATATAAGTCTCAATTATTGCATACATAATGGAATTCTCAACCAAAATAGTTAAAACCTTGAATCCTTTGTGCGCAAACTCAATCACACCACCGCCTGACCTTAAGGAGGGTATATCCAGCCAAAAAATAAATGATTAGGACAAGAAAACTCGAGTTTAAACCCTAGTTTCTAAACCCTACCCCTTGGTCATTTGGGACGTCAAGGATAAAGGAAGAAACCTTATGAAAATTAAATGAAACCCTAAGCATATTGATAGAAGAATGAAGTAAACCCACTTACATTAGAGATCTTGATCAAATCGCCTCAAATACAACAGTATCAAAATTTGAAAATATCCAAAAATGAAATTGAGGTTGGAATAAAGAAGAAATGGTTAATTGAGAACTAAAATAGGGGTAAAAGAGTGAAAAATGAAGGAGTTTTGAAGGAATCAAGTTACCATTTTAAATCTAGTCGAATTGTGCAAGCTTTAGATGTTTCGACCTAATCCGAGAAGAAAATGAGCTCCAAAGAGGGGGGAAAAGTGTCTTGGGGTGCTCCTAGGTTCATTGGTCTCGAGTGAGAGGCGGAATCACCAAAATATCATTAAAATTGAATAATATATTAAATATACAATTTAAAAAAAACTGGAAATGTGATTTCGGGATAGCCCAATTCCTTAAATAAAAACTCAAATAAACCATGATTATGGATTCCTAAAGGGTCCAAATTTACGTGGTGGTATTAATAGATAAGTTTATGCCATGTAATAATTGTAATGTATGGAAAATTTTTAACAATGAAGGATTTATAAAAGAAATAATATTTATTTTTAAATCTGGAATTGGGCTCATGGTTTGGCCCAAATTTTGAAAACCCACCATTTCCACCAAAATGCATGGGAAACACCAAAAATAAAACAAGAATGGAAATTAAAAGAGAATTTACTTTAAAATAAGTCATGTATGTGACAACACTAATAAAAATTATCCTTTATCATTTCTCATTTTAGTGTTGATAAAGGACAACACTGGTAAATTCTTATTTTGAAGTAGTGTTTACCAAACAGTAAAGGCAAAGAAAAGAAAACTTGTCTTTTATAACACTTTTTGGTGTCCTCCAATCCATCTCTCTCTCTCACGTGACCAAAAGGGTTTGGTAATGTGACTTCAAGAACACATCCGTGTACGCTAGAGGGTTTCAACTTGATGTGGTGGTGTGCAATGTATATTGGGGAGACTATAAATCCTGGTAATAAGTGTCATCATAGTAGAAATAAGACATATAAACAAAAGTATTCAAAGTATTGACATAGAGGAAACAAACAAAAAAATGCAATTGAATAATCCAATAAATAATAATGTAATGATGTAATGATGTGTTGTAATGTGAATAAATGTCCTTCTAGAAACAATAAAAGTAAAATACTAGCATACTCAAATAAAAGACTCAAAAGTCCCTCGTACCAAACCCCATGTCAGTCCCCCCTGCAAACTCCAACCCATCGAGCAATCAAAAATCCAAAACAAGGTTCTTTTCCCTTGTCCAAACCTACATCCATGTAATCTTCTTGAATACCAAACCGCTGCCCAAATAGGGTGTGATTATAACTCATCAGGTCAACACCACCATGTCAAAACTAACCCGTCTAATACGAATATTACACAATAAGGCGATAAACATATGTATTCATTAATTCAAAATTTAATAAAATACGACAACAACATGATTCAGCTCTGTTCTAGAATATCACTGAGCATGTCTCACAACCATGCCAACCACAACAATATAACCATGGTATAAACATCTCGCTTCGGAATCATGCCGGCATATCATGGAGCATGTATTACTACCATGCCAAAAACAACCATATAACCATGGTATAGTCACAAAAATCTAGTTCAATGACCTCTAAGTATTACCGAATTTAGGTCAAAGCCTTATAAGAATTACAACATGATATTGGATAGAGACCACTCTCTATAAGCACTATAGCATTTGAATGGGCCGATCCTGGTCAATATTAGTATTATTGCATATATGTGTGAGTGTTCTAGGGCCAATATCGATATATAATAATTTCATCATGGAAAAAAAGTCTTTTCATACAACACGAATATCACAATATCACATCATAAATCTCAATGATTAATTATGTGAATTACCATTTGTCTTTCAAATACCACTTCTGTTTATATAACAATTTATTTATAGTAAGAAAAATTATCAATAAGCCACTTCTTAGGGATTCTATATCAAGAAATCACTTAAGGTCTCATATTATTCTAAACACACTTTAATCCATTAGATTTGTCAATTATATTCCAGATTTTCCTACCCAATGGGTATCCATAAACTAGGTCAGAAGCCAATTGTAACTAAAGGACTCCAAGGAATAATCTCATTCATTGTTTGATTTATTTATATGCACATTTCATTAGTGTAATCACAATTTTTCATATAATTTGAAAATATCAAACCACAGGGTTAATATTTAGACCCCCTACCTATAACTGAATATCCAACAATGCTTCCAATGGAAAACTCCTCAGAGGAAGAAGGTGTCGATGATCAAAAATTGTTTACTAGATCAAATATGATCATGATCAAAAATAAAAACACACATGGTCAAATGATTTCACTACAACGGTTGGAGAAGTAGGGGAGAGAAGGGAAAACATATTCAAAAGTACTTTCAAGGATTGAATGTGTTATCGTGATGACAGGAAGGTAGGTTGGCACTCGAAAGTCACCTAGAAGATGCCTAAAGGTTGATAAGAGAAGACTACCATGATATGAAATGAAAAATCAATTGCATGTCATACTTTAAAATAGTAGGTCATGGAATTACATGATGTGTAGTTCAGTTACACATAATTTAATTATTTCTAATAGAAAACGCTGAAAAACCCATCGCCTCAGATTGTATTATTGAAAACACCCAAACATTACAATATGTGTAATCCATTTACACGGTGTGTAAATATTCTAAAGGTGGGTTTTCAGACCATTTTCCTTATAAATAGCCCAAATCCCCTTTAAAGATTCACAACATTCCAAGAACCCATTGTAACACTTCACCCATTTATACCCAAACTACATTAATTCAAATAAACATACATCCTTGAAAATTAATCCATTTTCCCCAACAAAGGCTCTCCATGTGGATCCCCTCCAGTTTTTCCCAAGATTCCTCTCAATCCAAGACTGTGTTTATTCAAAAAAACACATACATGATGGAAACACAACCACAATGGTTTTACGATTAAGATAAACATACCTATAAATATAGATAACAAAAAACATAGATATAGACATACCAAAAAAATATGGGATCTTACTCCCATGCGTTAGAGACTAGAACTTGACATCAAACAATATAAAAGTGGGAATTAATTTTCCTCAAACATAAGAAAAGAAACATATACATATCAGTATGCTCAGAAACACCAAAGGGATATAATACCAGAAACCAAAAAACTATATCAAAAACCCAAATACTACATCATTAATATACCAAAAGTATAATAAGACACTCTGAGTCCCAAAAGACACTTCACTCTAAGCCCCAAGGGATCATGAAAATCCACATCCTTTAAGAGTCACCTTCCCTTAACTCAAACTTCGTATGAGAAAATATAAAAAATTCCAAAGGAAAAGGTAGATTATGTTCTAAAAATACTTGTAAGGTCTCACCATGTGTTCTATAATAATATTCTAAAATAATAAATAAAAACATATTTTAAATTTTAATCAAAACAACCATGGTAGTACATTTTCATATTTAAAAGAAAACATGGTTTTCATTTAAAATGATGGAAAACATTTCATACATGGATTAAATTAACACCTTATATATAAGAGTGTATATAAATCATTATTCATGATAATGAAATTCACAATCAAAGGAATTTATAATAAAAACAATCATAACAAGCACTATGTTCATCTATCCTAAGGTACGATAGTTTTAACTTATGGGATCCTCACACATATCATATCAGTGAACACAATAATATGTATAAACACATCCCTCAGACTCACACTGAATATGATTCATCAGCATTCCATCTGGGATAAGGTATGTTGAACTGGGTTTTTTAGAGTTGCAAACCATCAATCCATTGTTTGGGCATTACCATCCAAGCTTGTTTGTCTGAAATAACCCAGTAACTACCCATGATCTTATGTTCTAAATCAATCCATTGAAAAGGGTAAAATTATTTCATTTATCTATACTTCACAGTTTCTCACATTCCTTTTCAAAATGACAATTCACTTTGAAAACCACATCCTGGGTTTTTCATCATTTCAAGCCTTTTTCAAATTAAACCAATCATTGGTTTTCATCATATTATTTTAAGAAATTTCCCAATGATAAATTATCAATGCATTTCACAATATCTATCAATTTCAAGTCTTTCCCCAACTTCTAATTCCATTGGAATTGTATATTTTTTCATAATCCATGCCAAAAAAAATCCACGTTCCAATTAACATCAAATTCATTTTTTGAAAATCAATTAAAAGTGATTTCAAGAAATAAGAAATTCAAGTTTTATTCAATTGATAATCATAAAAAAAACAACCTGCATTTCTCATTGAATCACAACGCCCACAATAGGACTCGAAAATGGAAAATGAAGGCGCAGAAGATCTAGGAACTAAACCTAGAAAGAAGATTCAACAACACAGAGTTTATAACCATCAATCTCATGATTATCTATCAAACTCTAGGAGTAATAGAGAGAGATATGCAAGAGACAAGAATATATCATAACTAGAAAGACGAACCTCAACCAACACAACGATCAATTGCTGAATAAAATGATCTAGATGAGTTGGATATCTCAAAAATCACCTAGGGATGGATCTAGGTTGAGATAAAGGTATCCTAGAGGATAGGGAATAAGAATTTCATTCCAACCACCAGCTTAAAACTGATACTCCGGATTTTACATGACATTTAACCCAATTACATGTCGTGTAATTGTCGAGTCCTATATATGCTGAAAAAATAACCACTTTTTTAATAAATACTTTATATTAATATTTACACAGTGTGAAAACTATAAATAGAATTTAAACATGAACTTTGTGTATCCATTTTATGAAATCTTCCAGTTAAATATTACACATCATGTAATATCATTTCACAGTGTGTAAATCCCTAGAAAATTGTAGAAAATGTAGGTTTTACATTGAATATTCCAACAAATCCAACAACTTCACCATTACAGGTATCCTCCCAATTCTTTTTAAGTAGTATACAACCAACAAAAAAGGATATCCAAAACAATGATTAATGATTACCAGATAGAAACGTAGTGGGATGTTACATATGGAATAGTCTGAAAACTAGTGCAAAATACACCAATTGGCTTGGTTTAACCGATTGGATCAACATAAGCTGGAAAAGACTCCTTAGTCTAGAGTAATTGAAAACCTATGTGTAGGAATCATGGATTCTTAGACAAAATAATTATAGGCTATTGGTCCTACCCTGATCCTCTCCAACTAGGTTATGGTCATTCAACATACACCTATGATAGTCATGGGTAATGCAAGAGAATGAGATTAACAATTGTTTTAAATTGGGTTACTAGCCATGGTGTTACCCAATTTCGTTTTTATAATTTCATTAGGTTTAACCACCCCTGCACTCAACCCCTAACCGTAAGTGGGCTTGCCGTCCATGATGAGTTTTAATAAAAATTGGGAAATATATCAAAACATGATTATCATATCAAATATTAAATAGAAAACATAGAAACTCACAATTGAAATCATGAAAGAGAAATTAAATAATGACTTTGATGAATAAACAACAAAAAATATATTGGAAATAGAAGTTTCATGGAAACCAGGATTGAAAACAGAATGTTTGAACAACAATGATCAATAAACACGTCTTCGAATTGAATGTAGAAACAATGGGATGTGTAGAATAATAAAAGAAAGATATAGAGAAATACGGATTTTAAAAAGTGATCAAAATAAAGAATGTAAGGAAAGAAGATAATGTGTTCTGGGTTCGAGAACTCTTTTTCATTGTTGAGGGCCCTGAAATATTTAAAGGGGTCTAAAGGAACACGACGTGTAAATGGTTCACATAGTGTACTAATATTTTTGGCTTTTTCATTGACACTTATATGAATTGTAACTGGTTTTCACATAGTGTACTTCTAATATGCCAAATCCTATGGATATTTTGGATGTTCGTGGAGTTTTCTTCCTAAATATTCAGTGGAAACTAGGTTTTGAACTTCTCTCATCATGTAATGAGTTCACGCCTTGTAATATTCAGATTTGGACTTCAAATATTTCATGAATTGTGGTCAGGATACATGTCATATACTTGATTCACACCTTTTAGTTGGGATTCATGACTTTTAAATTCAGTTGGAAGGTAGTATTTTTGGAAATTACACATTTTTTACTTTAGTTTTACGATGGGTATGGCTAATTTCTACCATTTCTTCAGCATTCATCCTTTGATCCATGAATTCCTAATTCTAGACAAAACGCATCAAAATTCAGGGTGTTATCAAGTAAATCACGGTTAAACATTCGATAAATGCATCCAATATATATATATATATATTCGGCTTATCGGGATGTTACTTCCAGGTGGAGGATATATGCTGGTTTCAGATAGAGGATGCGACCCAAGAAGATATGGTTTTTCAAACACAAGCTCTTGGGTAGGACATGGTCCTCATATGTGATATTCTGGTGAAAGTTTAAGGGTGGGGCACGGTTCCCCCTGGGCGATACTGTAAATAGGTTCTGAGGTAGCATATGAATCCCACAGGGTGGTATTTTTTATGATGGAAGTCATTTGACACTCGATAAAGCAGGTATGGTCAATCACATGTGTCACCTCAGAACCCAATGATCAACTATGGTTATTTTATTATGCTTTCACATTCATTTAGTATCTGATCATATCATATGTTCATGTGACTTATGTACTGGTTATGTTAGGTTTATAATTAGGAGATAACTTACTGATATTTATTTCTTGCTCCTTACATGGGAATCCTGGTACACATGCTGAATTTATGTCAACATTCATGTTGGGCATGTAAAGACCCAAAATTTTCCATGTAATTTTTTTATTTATGTGGAAATATTATGAGTCTGTGAAAATTGATGGCTCGTGATTTCAAATCCCAAAATTCCTAGAATAAATTTCTGATCATTATATAAGGTACGTTCAGTAATCGTGCCCGTAGTAATTCGTAACATTTCAATTGATACTCAGAATTGAAATCTGAGGACATTGTTGAACTCGCAATGCCGATTTTCACTTAAGGAGGCCTTCACCTCGATCATATTGGGTCGATGGTGGATGATGGAAATCTCAATTATTTTTAGAGGAATAAAAATAAAACAATGGTTTTATTTTTATTTGAAATCTCTCCACCACTTTTTTATTTTGGTGGTGGGGACCACCAGATCTTGAAACCCCTCTTTTAATGTGGTGTAACTCTTGGAAACCCTCCCCCAATTAATGATCCATCATTAATATAAAAATCAATTAAATATTAAATGTAATTTTGGGGATTGGCTCCTCACCTCTTGTGTTTATGAATTGTTGGAAAACTAGATTGGTGGAGAACTCTTTGTGAAAGAACATCCTCCAATGAAGAACCTCCTCCAACGAAGAACGAATCCCCGGATCGAGAAAGTTGAACCAACATTGGAGCATGGATCGAAAGCGTATTGCAGGACCGACTAACATCAGCGTCTCCTTCTTCGTCTTCATTTTCTTCCTCATGCCATCTCAAATGAAATATCTAGGTAGTGTTTTTTCATTATTTTTCTTCATTAATTTATGTTGATTCAATATTCTTGAGCCACATGCTATCGGTCTAACATGGAGGGTAAGGGCTAAACAAACACGACCTGATCCCTTTTCTACTACATTTCTTGATGTGTTATTCGTGGGTGAAACATCAGGTTGATCAAAACTTGACATTTACAGAATAGATTCAAAGGCAATGTTCTAGAACACACACTGATTCCTTCGAACTGACGAACGATCCACCAGAGCTCACCCGGTGACCAGTGCAAGTCCGTCAGGGACTGGCTCCGGCATGGTACAAGTGGAATTGGCACAATCACACTGTTGAAGGAGGCTGCGGCCCATCAGCCACAGTGGAGAAGGGTGAAGGTCGGAATGCTAGCTGGCCACGTGGAAGCTGTGGTGGCGTGAGTCTGCAACAACAGTATTGGAGTCTGACGCTGCCAAGCCACGGCAGCGCACATGGAGAGCGGTTGACACACGACTGGCCCCAGAGGCAACAGCCGTGCACACAGGAGCCACTGGAATGGGAGTTGGTGGGAACCCAAGCTGGTCGCGTCATGTTGAGCAGGACCCACTCCGATGGGTCTCGCGTGCCAGCAAGCGATGCAACATGGTGCCGCCTGGTTGGCCAGCACCAAACGACCCTCGAGCTGTTTGGGAATCTAGGGGTCACCTCCCCCAGGTGGAGGCTAGGGAAAGACCCACCACGGAGGGCCATCCAACGGGCCTCCCCAGTGGGCCAACCCACCCCCGGGGGCTGGGCCACCCCCTTTTTGGTTCGGTCCAAACGGTGACCTAGTGGGCTAGGCCAGCTGCGGTCCCGCCCATTCGGGTCGGACCCGGACCAGGTCAGTTCAGACCGGACCCTACCTATCTGGACCCAGATAATTATTTTTGGCTATATCTTGAGAACCAGGTGTCCATTTGATGAACCGTCTATGGCACCATAATAGTTCTATCGAGATGGTCCTTTTGGTATACTCCACATGAGTTTTGGATAAATTTGGAGTACGACCTGGTTGGATTGAACCAGAATCCAACTGGGCCCTCGAAATGAAAATGCTAATAATATACAGATCGGTCATCCTATTGACGCGCCTTCAGTAGTATTAGTTCCCTTATCAAGTGATAGAACTTAGTGATACATTTTTTTTGGTCTTCGTCGTTGTTGAATTATAGACTAATGGCATGAAAATCAGATCCTCCCAAAACCAAGTGTACTTGGTGCGGGAACCCTGTGGCTGGTTGTATATGAAGAATCTACTGATCCTCTATTGGTCATCTTCATATCCTGTGTGGGTCATCTTCGGATCCTATGTGGGTCATCTTAAAATCCTGAGTGGTTCATCTTCAATCCTATATGGTTCACCAACAGAGCTTCTCGAAAAAGTTAGATTATCTAGCAATACATATAATTATCTATATTTTTGTACTTTAGATATACCTGATGTGAGTTGAGTCTTTAACATTGTGGTAAAATTCTATATGGTGATACCTTCTTGGTATTCTTCTATGTGGCATTACCTTTTTGTTACTTACCTTCATGGTGTTACCTATGTGGTATTCTTTCCTTCGTGGAACAGTTGTGTGTTTGGATAAAGAGTTGGGCCCTATGTTTTCTCATGAATGAGATGGGTATACTTGATAACATAAGTATATGTATAGTCATATACCTATGTATGGTTGACTATTGTATTTTTACTTTGTGATTATGGTATTGCTTTGTGTTTTTTCCTTTTTGGATTCTGAGATAACTTCAGGGGTATTGGGGTCTCTACTGAGTTTTGTTATACTCACCCCTGCATGGGCTACGCCAGCACCTTGTTGTGTCTTGTGTAGAAAATGGATAGTTTTGATCAAGGATGAGGGTTCTAGGACTGCAGTCTGCTTAGAGGTGGACCATTAGATGAGACATACCATAGATATGGCCATTCAAGAGTTGTAACTACCCTTCAGGTAGGATCCTTCGGAGGTGTTCACAGGAGATGCTTTTAGTTTTACATGAACTTTCTAGTTGGGCTGGTATTTCATCCCCCTTTACTTACTATACTCACCCTATTTACTATATAGTTTACCTTTTGCTTGTATCTTTCTATGTGATTGGATTCTATGAGTTGGTAGATTTAAAGGCAATGCCTTCCCATTTTTAGGAATATGCCTTTCTAGTGCAAGTCACGGGCCTTTGGCCTATGAAAAGAGGGCTTAGGGTAGCCATGGTATGGGCCCTAGGGGATGGGTTGTGTCAAAGCACAAGATGTGCATCAGATTGATATGAGACTATTCGATGGGGATTTGGAGATTGGGAATGTGGTATTGCATAGGGAAGGATTTGGAGATTATTATACATTTTGATTCCTCTATTTATTTTTAATATGTGGTTGGTTCATTGTGTAGTCAGTTGGGATGTATGCTTGTAATAATGCATTAAATTTTCACATAGTATGATTTTTGTTTATTTATTATGCACATTATAGATTTTTATTGATATTTCTTGGTTATTTTTTCAATTACTTACTCAAATATGAGAGTATATTCTCCTCATGATAATACTTTAGATCATCGCAACTAGTTGTCTATCTGTATCATAAAGGGAGGTGCGTCTGAGGTCATGTGACACCCTATTTTAGACATTGCCCGAATGGCCTGAAGGCTTATTTTATTTTATTATTATGGATAATCTCCCTTTTAAAGGTTGAAGGGGAACCCGTACATGACCCGCAGGCCCAAGGCACAAGGCCCGACATGACCTGCAATACATGACCCGAAAGCCGAGAGGCATACCATGCCCAGTACATGACCCATAGGCCCAACCCACTAGAACTTCCCCTCCACAGCTTCTGCATCATTGATCACCTAGCTCCCCCCTTGCATTTCTGATTGGATAGCTTTGCCTCGTACAAAGCTGCACGGTGCCTGGTCCCGATGGTGGCTTCCATACCCTCTCATTCTTCTGATCTAGTTAGCTCTGCATCTGGAGACTACTACTCTTGTTGCTATGTTCCTCTTCTGGGCCCTGCTCTGTGTGAATTGGGCCACTTCATGGCCTTTGTGGCCCGAAGGCATTTGATGACACAAACACCCTTGAGACCCGTAGGACCAAGCTGGTGGCCCGAAGGCCCAAATCGGGTGAATAGTTTCGAATGCTATAGTACCTAACAGTACTGCTACAGTATTGATACAATACTACTACAGTATATGTAAATTCCCCTCCAACCTAGGTCTCTTAGATACTAAGCAGGAGCCCTTACCACTCTGGTACGGGCTCGTTGGCCAGTCCATACATTAGAGAGTGTTCTAGGTACACCAAGGCATTACAGTATTTTAAGTGTATCATCATGATATCTCTATGTTCTCATTATAGTTGGAAATTTTTATAATCCATTGATGCGACAAATACTTTAATGATATTATCACATTAATGCTACACAAAGGAATAATCACTATGTGCCATGATAAATATGCTCTAGTAATTGAATGTAAAAATTCATTTGGTTCTAGGACAAAAACTTTAGTAGTACCACGAGGTTTTACCTAGAAGAAAAAGAATTTTAAGGTAAATTCACTCATGATGTGTCCACCACTACCCCCAACTAATTTTGAGATGGTGAGAAACGAACTACATGACAGTTCCCCCTAGGCATGGAGTAATCACCTTACATGTAAAACTAGGCTCCACACTCATGGGATCTTATAATCGTAATAAAAAACAATTATCTTTATAAAATTTTTATATATTTATATATAATATTTTTTAATGTTTCAAAATAAAAATACATCATCATTCTTAAAAAAAAGTGTGTCTACGTACAGAGAGATAAAAAAAGAGGGAGAGAGAGGAAGAGAGATTATCACGAATATATTTGAAAATATATATTAATATAATCAAGTATATGTTAATAAAAGTATATGAATATAGAAAAAAATATAATAATTTATATATTTATATACTTATACGCATGAATTCATGCATGCACATATGTGCATACACACACACATATATATAATGTATTTAAAATATTTTGTGTGTGAATAAATATATGTA
The DNA here is from genome assembly GCA_963277665.1 of Viscum album. Classification (NCBI taxonomy): domain Eukaryota; kingdom Viridiplantae; phylum Streptophyta; class Magnoliopsida; order Santalales; family Viscaceae; genus Viscum; species Viscum album. The sequence continues at coordinate 1,578,426,027 of OY728150.1, read as the reverse complement.
CGTATAATTTTCTAAATAATATATCACATATAAAAAATATATACCATGAATTCTAAAATGTGTTCATTCTAATATAAAAGTAGTGAAAATATCCTTAGAAAACATCAATGTTGAATATTTATTGGAAATTTACGATGTAATACATTAAAATTTATACAGATAATTTTCACCCCGATTTTTATGTACAAATTTACAATATACATTAATATTAATTTATATGAATATATGGCCATGCATGTAGGAATTTTTATGTATAAATAATATGTGTGTGTCTATACAGGTCCGACCAAGGGAAGAGCCTAACAAGCCCCTGGTCTTTGGAAACATGATCTATAGGGGAAATACCTTGATCCCCCTATGCCACTCTCAACCCTATCCTTTTCCATTGCTCCACAGGTCGTTCCGCACTCACCTCTCCTCAGCGCGTTATAGATCTGCAGCACTAAGATCCTTTATCTACCCGACCTACTGCCCTCAACCCGCGTCTCCCACCCTACTCTCCCCCATACTGCCCTGCCCTCCTCATCTACTCCCCTGCTAAATGGCCTTGGATCGTTTTTTCTGATCCCATTGGCTGGAGGCCTTTCGTCTAGCACCTCGCCACTCTTGCCTTTCAGGCTGAGCTGATGCCAGTTTTGGTGTATACCCCTACTAATGTCGGCCCTCCAATTTCCCAGATCCATAGCCTCACTTGGTATCGCGGGCTCCTTGGTATGTGGGTTTTTTATAATCAATTTTTAATTATGATTGTTATTTTTTATTAATATTTTTTTTAATTCTCAGAATTCATTGATGTGTTATCCATCTTATTTGTTGTTTGTTGTTTGTGGTCTATGGTCTGAGATTTTCAATTTGCAGTTTCACAGAAGGAAATTAATTATATGTTTATATTTCATTTTTTTATAATTAATTAATTTTAAGATCATATTGATTTGGTTGATTGGTTTATCAATTTTGTAAATAATCAATTTTGATTTTCACACTATTTAATCATTTTCTAAATCATCCCTACAATTTTCATTTACTGTCTATATTTCGTTTTTATTATATTTATGTATTAAATTTAAATTTAATAATTGATTTTTTAAAATATAGATTATTATTAAAAAAATTATTGTTTTCAATTAGATTCAGAAGTCGGTTTTAAACACAAATAATATATTCAGTAGATTGGTAAAGTAATTAACTATTTTGAAGTGAGTTTTTTAATTCTACTAATAAGTTATTTTCAATATATTCATTTAAATTTTTAGAGGATGGGAATAAGAAGAGGGGGATGAAGATGAGGATGATGATGATTCAATGGAAGAAGATTCCAATGATATTTGAATTGGACTATTCTATATAGGTAAATTTTAATTTTGATTCAACATTTATGATTCAGTTTAAATGGAAATATATTATTTCATTTATCATTCATATGTTATTATTTATTGTTTAAAGTTTACTTCTTTTGCTCATTTTTGAGTTTTGGATAACACATAAAAAGAGTATTTTAAATTTATTTTATTATACATGTTAGTCAACTTTTTCCATGTGTTATTTTAAAAAACATGTTTGTGTTTCTAATTTTAACTTTATTGAGTTTAAGTGGTTGTTGCACCTTATTCATATTATTTTCTACTTTGTATATAAATATATATACTTTTAGCCTTACAATGTGAGGTTTATTTAGTGAACTATAATCACTTAGGTGTTAAAAGTTGTTTTTTATCTTAACAATTTCATTTGAATTGGATTTAAAAGTGGTTTAAGGGTTACTGTTATGGATAATATTTGATGTTTTATATGATTTAAAACATTGTTTTATGTTCTTTTTTAGTTTTTTTCAAGCGTCAATGGTGCACTTATAAACATATGATTTTTTCTATTGTTTTTTAATTTTTTTTATATATTTTACAACGTGCTTGTGGTTGATGTGATCATGTGTAGACCCGACTTGTTTTTTTAAACCCATATATAATGTGGGTTTAAATTTCTTAAAATTATAGGCTCACCATATTCTGTATCATATTCAGTTGGATCTGGTCCAACCCGTTATCCACTCCCACTTAAAGGGAAATATTTCTATAAATTGTTTTGGGCAACAAGAACCTTCAGTCCGATCCTATATATATATATAATGGCAATGATTATTATTAACTTTAGCATGCACAAGAACAAAGTCACAGATTGGATGAAGTCCAAACAAATCCACACATTACTCCGCCTCATTCACAGTTTAATGATTTTTTTAATATCAAATATTAAAATAAATGAATTCATAGTTTTTAAATTATTAAATGATAATAAAAAATGTAAAATATAATTATTCAATTCGGATTCTGATCACATTAAATTTAAAATTTTCATTTAATATTTTTTATATAATAATAAAAAATTCAAATGAATTGTGATAATTACACAAATATTTAAAAATACAATATGGTAAGACTTCGATAAAATGATATAAAAGTACATGCATTTAATTCTATAATGATTAAACATATTTGAATTCAAATACTCCAAAAAATGTGATACCCAGATGTAATATCTTGAATGAAAATTGAGGGGGAATGAATCTATAACTAATATATATATATTTTATAATTTTATTTCCATTTAAAAAAATATAGTGAATAAATTAACAATAATTAATTTCATTTCATTCCGATCTAAAATTTATTTATAAATAAACCATTGATAATTAATTTCATCCCTAATTAATAATTAATTAACTCATATTATCACCATAATAAGGGGTGTTTTATACAAGAAAATGCCCACATATGGCAATGAAAATTTGCTAGAGTTCAAATTCATGCACCTCTTGTTTTAGAGATGTTCCCCATCTTAATCCCATTTCTATTTTCTTTACTATCAATGAAATGACACCTTCCCTCTTTCATTTTATCTTATTATGTACATTACTATAAAAAAATTTCATTTCCACAGCTCAAAACTTGAAAACCCATGGTGGAAAATATCCTAACGGAAAGACTATTTCCATAAGTTTTCCAAAACCATAAAAATATACTGCATATTTTCACAATTTATAAATTATGGTCATATAGTTTTTTCACTCATTAATACAAATAGTGCTTTTAACTATTTTAAAAATGACCTTTCGCAAAGATAAAAAGTGATCACAACATAACTGATGTTGAAAGCTGTTGATTTTTATCACCATTGATAAAGGGGTTCTTTATCAATGATTTTCATAGAACTGATAAAGGTCATGCAACTATTGAAAGATATAAACACCCATACAACATCAAAAAATATAAGAAACCAAAAAAATACAAATACAAATATACAAAAAGATTATCTAAATACAAATATGACACTGAACAATCATTTCAATTCAAAATTTGCATAAAAAATCTTTACGTTCAAGTGATATTTGAATTAATCTAAGAAAATTAAAATCAACATACAAAATCATAACTCTTATATTATACTTTATTCAAAAATTGACCTCCATACAAAAGCCTCTATCTTCAATATAAAAAATGTTGATTTTAATGACATCCACTACCACAGATTGCACCTTGCATCAGAGTAATCATGGGTAGACTCCAACAATGAATTGGTACACCACTCTAATCACACGGTCAATACGTTAGAGTGATTAATGGAATATATCCTCTAACTGTGATTCACATGTGCTTCAAAAACCTTAGATATTCCCTCTAAAATTATCTAGGTTCTAGTATTAATGAATCCATCACTTGCTTTGATCACTATTTATTGCAACTGAATCCTTCAAGAGAAGAAGATTTCGTTCCAATCGAGGGGGATAATTGTTCTCCGTTCTTCCAATTATTCTATGGAAAGATCAATCTAGTGATTGATAGAATGCTCTATAGATTTCATTAATCACAATGATGGTCTGAATCTAGGTCTTGGAAAAATGTTATAAATAGATTTATAGAGTGTTAGGGTTAGAAACAAATAATTTTTCAAGGACCTTTTTATTTTCTTAATTTTTAGAAGAAATCATGTCTAAATAATAATATTATTATTATTATGTACTGGTCATGTGATAAAATCATGGATAAAATAAATATTATTTTATTGAATAAATAAATTAATATTTATTTAAATAATATTTATATGACATTTTCCATGAAACCATAAAACATATTCTACTAATCATCCCTACAAAAAAACCAGTGGTCGATGATGGTTTATTAGCAGCAGTTTTAATAATTGTCATGAAATAAATTGTATTAAAAAATTATAATATACAGGTGGATTTATTAAGCCATCATTATTTTCTTAACAATTTGTGATGGTTTTATATAAACTACCACTACATATTTAAAAAATATTAATTACACCCCTCACCCCATCACCTAGAGCCACCACTACCACAGATAGACACATGGACAACGTTATCCTTTATCAACGCTAAGAAAAAATGCACTGATAAAAAGGGGGTCTTTATCACTTGTAGATAAAAGCACTAATAATTGTTTTTAATAAAAAATAAAATTAATTTATAAAAAATTATTAATTTTATATTCAAAAATAATGTTTATTTATATATTTTAAATAAAAAATGCATGTTTATAATTAATACATTTTTTTAAAAATTTAAATATATATATAATCTTTTTAATTTTTTAAATAAGATTATATTATAATAAATATATTAATTATATATATAATAATATATATAATAAATATATTCGTTAAAATTTTATAATTATTTAAATAAATATATATATATATATATATATATATATATATATATTAGGTTCTTGATGGAACAATTACATTAAACAGACACACACCACACACAAAGTTCAGAAAGGTAGGCCATAACCCCTCTAAGGGATAGCTCACCGATCAATATTTCTTTATTTAGTACATGGCCCGAAGGCCCAGTGAGTATGCAACCCATTACATGGTCCAAAGGTCCACAATCTGACCTGAAGGTCCAGTGCGGCATCATGCCTGTATCACCACCTTCCTACATCATGCTTTTGTCACTATCTGCGTCACTGCTTGCCCGCATCATGTCTGCATCACCGCCTTCCAACAGAAATTTGCTCCCACCTGTATTTGATATAGAATCACAACCAACTAAAAAAAATGTGTTGTTCAGGTAACGAGGTATTGGTGTGGCCTCACCACCTATACACCACACATCCCCAATGAGGTCTTTTGGGATACCATAGCCCCCAAGGGATTGTCCACCCTTTGAACTCTATTTATTCAATAAAAATTTAGAGATTTTATCTCTCAAAATGGACTTCATTTTTGGATTCGGAGTATCGAATTTAGCCTAAGGTGAAATTTTGGCACTTTTCGGATAACTTTAATATTTTGATGAATAGTGAAAATTACTAAATTTTAATTAAAAACAACTTTTTTAATAAAAATAGTTAATAGTGATAAATTATGAATTTGAGTGGTTTTAAAGTATATTTATAATATATTTTTACCATTTAATACAATTTTGGTCATTTGAAATAATTTTACAATTAAACCGAACATAAACTAGTATCAATCTTTTGATAGTTATTATATCTTAAAAACACGCTTTTTGTTTTGACAGTGGGAATTAATTTTAAATTAATTTATGCCACTTCTGTGTTTTGAATTTGGAAAAATGGATTATATATTTTGAATTAGGATTTTCAAATTGTGTAAATAGGTAACTTTTATTTTTAGACATTTTGAATAATTAATTCGGTAAATATTTTATTTACCATGGTTAAAGGGTAAATCCGGTAAATAAGGGTTAAAAAATAATATTATAATAATAAAAAATTGCCATAAAACGTGTTACAACCTAATTGGATGATACATTTCCGACCATGGGCATCTTTAGGTCGATTTTGGGACCCCATGGTGCCACTTGTAGGTGATAGGGACACTTTATTTTAATTAAGTTAAAATGAATACAAAAATGACACAAACATATATCATTTAGAAAAAAAATTACATAGGGTTATATATGTTGAATTTTAGACTATAAATATTAATTAAAAATATAAAACGATTTTATACATAATTCTATTTTATTTATAATTTTTAGACATTGAATAATTTATTTTTATTATGACACAATGGTGATGTAGTAATTACCATAATAGTGAAAAATTAAAATGATTGATATCGTAGATACCCAAATAAATATAATTTGAGACTGTTTATGAATAAAACTTATTTTCTAGGTTAATATGACATATTAGTAATGATTTAATTAAATTTTTTCAAAGTAATCATTCTGTTATGATTTTTAAAAAAATCAATTATTGAATAATGTGAAAATTGACATAAAAGAGTTTTTAAAACAAATATTATATTATTAATTGAAATTAAATTCCTAAAAATATACGGTTCGGCCAATAGACTTATATCATAATATTTGTATCATTAATGGACCACTTGGGGGTGTATTGGATGTATATAGTATGTTTAGTAACCATATAATATAAAAATACAAAGAGACATTGTTAAAGTGAAACTAATTAACTAAGAGTTAATACTTAATGATATGGTTAATATAGTAACCCAAACATGTCTAAATTATATTGGTTGAGTGGTTTTCGACCCATCACCACCTTAAATTTTAAATAATCAACTTTGGAGCCATTAGAAAACAAATAAAAATTTGTTATACAATAATATTTCTAGTTTTTCCAAATGTTCCCCTCACCCCTCTTATTAAAGGGCACTCCCCCTTCTCATTAACTCACACCTTTAAAGCCTTTTGGCTCGGTCAAAATCTTCCCAAATACTCTCTCAACTTCTCTAAATTCATCCTATATGCCTTCCTTTAGTCAGAAAGCCAACCTAAGAGCACTTTTGATCAAATCAAAAGGAAGAACCCGAAGAAGAGGTAATGATTTCACCACCCTTTTTCAAGTTCCTTTCTTCTTCCACTTCTTCTTTATTTGTTATTACCATTATAAAATAATGAATCCAGTATCTCCTATATACAGTAATATTATTATAAATATGGTACAACCATATTCAGTATTATATTCATCCTTTGAATGACATGTCACCATACGTACGTACGTACGGCTTACCGTCTCCACGTTGTGGTGTAATTGTTATTCATTATATTAATATTTGTATGGGTATAATGATGATGTGTAACTCATGTAAATAATAAATATAAGATGATAATGATTCTGTATATATGATATACCATCCAATTATATATTATTTTAATATCAAAAGAATGATATTGTCGCTCGTGCGTACGTACGGACTACCGTCTCCACGAACGCGATGAGATTCATTCTCCATTGTATACATTCAAGTATAATTCTAATTTGGTGATTAATAATAGTATCTAAGGACTTGATATCATTCTGGATATGATTAAGATACAACCTATCCATGACAAACACAGCTTACGTAACAATACATATAAAAGAAATCGAGTAAGTTAACACCTGAAACAACGATAATACTAAGATATTATTAACAAATCAATGTTAAAAGATCATATATGATATCATATTAATGTATATGAGTCTTCAACAATTTAATAACAATTATTTTACCATTATACAGGAGTTTAACCTACCCCAACCAAGGAAAAATACAAGGTAGGGTTATTTCACAATCTCTTCATTATCCGAGGTTGTTTATTCGTAATAATCTACTGGGATCTCTTTATCATCCACATTCATGTTTCTTAAAAATGTATTTCAAAACATTTTTACTATTTACAAGAATATGGGTTAAATTAATTTATACCCTTTTTTGACTTTTTATAAGAGTTTTATAAAGGAATATTTCCGTCGTTTTCCAAACAAGGTGATTTTTAACCTTTTCGGCAGAATTAAGGTAAGAATGTTTTTTTAACTTATACAGAGGGTGCGGTTATTTTCCGCCGTTATAAAATCATTGAAGATTCCCTTACAATATTATAAGAATATGTTCAATGAAAATGTTTTATTTTATAAATATATGACTCTTAAATGATTTCAAAGTAGAAAGAGATATTTCTCTAAAAACAGTTTTAATTTCATCTATGTCAACATCCTTTGATTGATTTTACGCTTATTTGAAGTTGATTTATTATGAAACAAAAATTATATATTATAATGAAGGTTTTGTGATATGTTTGACCGTGGATGTTTTACTTTTATACCATTTATGGTTTATGGATGAAATATTTTCATTTTGTATGCTAGTTTTAATACGAATGTTTATGTTATGTTTAAACATTTTCATATGGGAGTGCATTGGACTTAATATGTGACGGGTGGAGCCTGCTATAGCTCCTCAATGCATCGGTAGGTCTCATGAGAAAAATTAGTGTCTTGGTACAAGGCCTTGACAAAATCTTATTTGTAGTCTTGGCACGAGGCCTTGACTATGTGGTTATGATAGTCTGTCATTATGCATTCCATCATTCTAAAAGTGGTTATTGATATTGCATGTTATTATTAGATTAGTAGAATATCCATGTGAATAAGTAAATGGAATTATTTCATTTAATTTTTTCCATACTATGTTGAAGTTCAAGTTTAAAAGGCTTTTGTTTTAGTTATACACTGCCTTAAATGTTTATTCTTATTTATGAAAGTTTCTGCTATATTGTTATCCTTACTGGGCATTTGAGCTCACCCCTTTTCTATGTTTTATTTTTCCCAGTATGTGAAGAAGTAAATTATGAATGACCTATAGGTATATTATGAGGGGATAATAGTGTGGACTATGGAGACAATATGTTGTTGTTGTAGTTTTTCACTTTATTATGTAATGTAAAATATTATGAATATATCTAGTGTTTCCAAGGCTACTAAACTAATTGGTATTTCGAGATTTGATCTTCCTTTTGATCATGACAATGTTATATAATAATGCACCGACTCTGGGTAACTGGGGCAGGGGCGTTAGAGTTGTTATCAGAGGAAGTTTAGTACAAACCTTGGAAGCTATATTTAGATAAACTCTGATTAGAGCATATAGACCTAAGATAGACTTTGAAGATTAGTATAGAAGAACTTCCTAGAATTTTGGTATTGTAGAGATTTTGTGAGTTTTCTGAGCAACAAATCCCTGTCTGGATACGAGCAGGTAGAGGCAGCTCTAGCACAGATGTACCTAGGGGTAAAACTCGAAAACACCGCTTTGAGCTAGACTCGAACGGGAACTGGTGCACGACAACGGGCCTTGCTACACTCTTGGTTACAACACTCGCGGGGGATATTCTTTGGATAACTCTCATTTTCATTACAAATAATTATGAAGGGTTAATGAGTATATACTTCCTCAAAGAAATCATTTTTATGATTATGGATTATATCCATAAATAGTTCAATTTCTGTTAAGTGTTTTATAAGTATGGAATTATGTATTTTGATTCATAAACTGATCTAGTTTATGCCATTTTCTAGAAATGGCGCCTAGTGGAAGAAATGGAAACCATATCAATGCACTCACTCCATGTAGAGATTTCCCTCCTACTCAAGATAATTATAATGTAGCTGGTGATGCAACTGGTGCTGATCAACTAATAACCATACTGGGACAACTCACTCAGGTTATGAATAATAACCTTACCCGTATGGAGCACCCTGATCCGCAGCGTGGAGGATCAATGATAGATCGATTCATGAGGCAAAAACCACCAAAGTTCAATGGGAGTACAAATCCCTTAGTAGATGAGCAATGGATAAATTCCTTAGATAAATATTTTAGGCTTTGGGGAGTAGTGAATGAGAAAAAGTTATCATGGCAGTTTACCGCCTCACTAAAATGCTGGTCAATGGTGGTCATTGATTCAAAACATGAAGGAAGACGCTGAAGTATCAAATATGGAATGGAGGGCATTCAAAGATCTTTTTTTAGAAAAATACTTTCTTCATGACCATCGAGCAGATATGGAAAGGCAATTTCTGAGTCTGAGACAAAAGGAGGATGAGAATGACGCAAAGTATGAGGCTAACATTACAAGGTGAGCAAGGTATGCTGGAGATTATATATGAAACCCAAGAAGTAATATTTATCATTTCTTTTTTGGGTTAAAACCATTTCTCCGTCAAGAATTAGTCTCACAATCCTTCTCGTCATACAAAGACATTTTCTCATGTGCTATCAAGACAGAAAATGAATTCTCTGAGTCTTATGACTTTAAAGAAAATAAAGAGAAGAAGAGATCTGATGATCAATCTGGGATTGGAAATAAGGTGAATAAGGGAAATGTTTAATATCCATCATGTGGTAAATGTGGGAAGAAACACCTCGGTACTTGGTTGAAGTGAATGGGTGTCTGTTACAAGTGTGGTGAAAAAGGCCACCAAGCTCATGATTTCAAAGGGAATACGGAAGCTACCAACGTTCAGTGCTACAATGGCAGGGAGATGGGACATTATAAAAATGAATGTCCTAATCATCAGGGGAACTTACCTCAAAAAATGCCTAGGGATCAAGGCCAAGCATTTTATATCACTACTGCTGAGTTAGAACCTCCAAAGGACGTGGTGGCAGGTAATTTAATGGTTTCCTCAAGTTTAGCAAATGCATTATTTGATTCTGGATCATCGTATTGTTTCATATCTTCCCAATTTTCTAAGAAAATTAGTTATTTCCAATTTGATTTAATAAGGGAGTTTTCAGTTAAAACTCCTAAGGGAAGTGTCATTGCAACAATGTTTTGTGAATCAGTCCCCATTAGAGCATATAAATGTTATTTGTCTGCTGATCTCATCATCATACCTATGATTGAGTTTGATATAATCCTCGGTATGGATTGGCTTTTGGACTATGATGCGAAGATTTATTGTAAGAAGAAGGAGGATATGATTTTTGATGATGATGATAAGGAACACCTTATCTTTAGAGCAGAATCATCACCACCTAATTGTTATCTAGATCCACCCCCAGTAGCTCAACTAAATTCAATTATTGGGGAGGAAGATAATGAAATGACTATGGGTGAGGAATGGAATGTTCAAATAGAGTATGTACCTATTGAGAAAGAATATGTAGATGTATTTCCGGAAGATTTACCTGGACATCCTCTATAACGAGAAGTTAAGTTTCCCATTGATTTAATTCGTGGATCAAGGCCTATATCGAAGACCCCTTATAGAATGGCCACTGTAGAATTAGTTGAACTAAAGAAACAACTTGAGGAATTGAGTAATAAATGATTTATTCGCCCTAGTTTTTCTACATGGGGATCCCTTGTTCTTTTTGTTAAAAAGAAAGATGGATCTATGAGGTTATGTATCGACTATAGGGAGATCAATTCTATAACAATATAGAACAAGTATCCCCTACCTCGCATTGATGATTAATTTGACCAGCTGTATGGAGCTCAATACTTTTCAAATATTGACCTTCGACCAGGATACCATTAGTTGTGTGTAATAAAGGAAGACATTCCGAAGACAGCATTTCGAACCAGGTACGAGCATTACGAGTTTACTGTAATTCCTTTTGGATTGACTAATGCACCCTCTGTATTCATGGATCTGATGAATAGAGTTTTCAAGTAATATCTCGATGAATTTGTGGTGGTATTTATTGATTATATCTTGGTATACTCTAAAAGCTAAGAATATCATGAAAGTCACTTGCGCATTATCCTGAAGACTCTGAGAAGACATAAATTATATGGGAAGTTTAGCAAGTGTGAATTTTGGCTTCATGAGATTTCTTTTCTTGGCCATATTGTCTCTAATGATGGAATCTCTGTTGATCCTTCTAAGACCAAGGCAATCCAAGAATGGCCATCACCTACGAGTATAACTGAGGTACGTAGTTTTATTGGTTTAGCAGGTTATTATCGATGTTTCGTCCAGAATATTTGCCGATTAGCTAAACCATTAACGAAGCTCACACGTAAAGGGGTTATATTTGTTTGGACAAAAGAGTGTGAATAATGTTTCGAAGAACTGAAGATAAGAGTAGTCAATGCTCCTATATTGACTCTACCATCGAGGAATGATGGGTTCGTTATTTATAGTGATGCATTGAAGAAAAGACTTGGTTGTGTCCTTATGCAGAATGATAGGGTTATTGCCTATGCATCATGACAGTTGAAAATTCAGGAGAAAAACTATCCTACTCATGATCTTGAGTTAGCAGCTATGAACTTTAATTTGAAGATATGGAGGCACTACCTCTATGGTGAAAAATGTGAGATTTATACTAATCACAAGAGTTTGAAGTATATTTTCCCACAAAAAGAACTCAACATGAGGCAAAGGAGATGGCTTTAATTACTCAAGGATTATGATTGCACAATATACTACCACCTGGGGAAGGAAAACAAGGTGGAAGATGCTTCGAGCAGAATAGACCATGGAGTTTTGAACAATATGAGAATTAAAAGGGATCCAATTTTCATGGATCTAATGAAGATGGAAATGGGAATAACTAGGAAAGGTGAGACATCAATGCTTTTTCAAATGGTTGCCAAACCATCTTTACTAGTAAGGATTAAGAGTTCTCAGACTGATGATGAAGAATTTCAAAAGAAGATTAATGATGTGAATGATGGGAGATTGAGAGACTTTGTGTTCCTGATATACCTGATCTAAAAAAAGAATTGCTGGATGATTCTCATAGTTCCAATTTCTCTATACAACCTGGGAGCACCAAAATGTATAGATATTTGAAGGAACATTTTTGGTGGGACAACATGAAGAGGGAGATTGCTGATTTTGTGTCAAGATTTATGGTTTGTCAATAAGTGAAAGATAGAAGGCAACAACGTGGTGGAGTATTGCAACCTCTCCCCATACCTAATTGGAAATGGGATATAATTACGATGGACTTTTTCATGGGGCTACCAAAGACTCCTAGAAGAAACGATGCTATATGGGTCATTGTTGATCGTCTTACCAAGCCAGCACATTTTCTTGCTATAAGAGAAGATCTACCACTGGAACGTCTAGCAAGACTATATATTAATGAAGTTGTGAGACTTCCTGGAGTACCTCTATCGATTGTTTCTAGTCGTGATCCCTGTTTAACTTCAAGATTCTGGAAAAGTCTTCAGAAATACTTGGATACTGAACTTCATTTGAGCGCTGCCTACCACCCTCCAACAGATGGAAAATCAGAACGAACTATTCAAACCTTAGAAGACATGTTGAGATCCTGCTCACTTTACTTTCAGGGTATGTGGGATCAATATTTACCTCTGGTAGAATTTTCCTTTAACAATAGCTTCCATTCGAGTATTCAGATGGCACCATATGAAGCGTTATATGGAAAGAGATGTCGTACACCAACCTGTTGGGATGATGTTGGTGAAAGAAAACTTGTAGGCCCAGAACTAGTGGAGGAAACGATGGAAAAGGTGAAGGTAATCCAAAACCTTATCAAAGCAGCTCAAAGTAGGCAGAAGAGCTATGCCGATAATCGAAGGATTTGGAATTTCAAGTCGGTGATCATGTTTTCCTAAAGGTATCTCCATAGAAGTTAGTCATACATTTTTTTAAGAAAGGTAAATTGAATCCCAGGTACATCGGACCTTTCTAAATTCTAGAACTAATTGGGGTTGTAGCTTACTGATTGGCAATGCCGCCAAGTCTCTCCAAAGTTCATTATGTCTTCCACGTATCTGACCCAACGCATGTACTCACCTATGAGAAATTAGAACTGGAACCCGATCTGTCTTATTGTTAAGAGCCTGTCAATATTATTGATATGACAGAACAAGTACTGAGAAACCAGACGACGCGTCTGGTAAAAGTTTTGTGGAGAAACCATAATATGAAAGAAGCAACGTGGGAACCCGAGGAACTTATGATGAAGAACCACCCGAGCCTTTTCATGCGGTAGTATTCTAGAAATTTCTAGGACAAAACTATTTGAAGGAGAAGAGAATGTAACACCTCAAGCTTCTACGGTATGCTTCTCTTTGAATAATGCAATAGCGTGTGTTATACGCAACATCGAGTTCTAACACACACCACAACCGATCAAACTAGCCGTTATGAATAGTAATATCTACTTTTTAAAATTTTAGAGATTTTATATCTCAAAATGGACTTCATTTTTTGATTCGTAGTATCGAATTTAGCTTAAGGTGAAATTTTTGTACTTTTTGGATAACTTTAATATTTTGATGAATAGTGAAAATTAATAAATTTTAATTAAAATAAACTTTTTTAATCAAAATAATTAATAGTAATAAATTATGAATTTGAGTGGTTTTAAAGTATATTTAGAATATTTTTTTACCATTTAATACAATTTTGGACATTGGACATAATTTCATAATTAAACTGAACATAAACAAGTATCAATCTTTTTATAGTTATTATATCTTAAAAACACGCTTTTTGTTTTGACAGCGGGAATTAATTTTTAATTAATTTATGCCACTTCTGTGTTTTGAATTTGGAAAAATGGATTACATATTTGGAATCAGGATGTTCAAATTGTGTAAATTGGTAACTTTTATTTTTAGACATTTTGAATAATTACATCGGTAAATATTTTTATTTTACCATGGTTAAAGGGTAATTCCGGTAAATAACGGTTAAAAAATAATATAATAATAATAAAAACTTATCCTAAAATGTGTCCTAACCTTATTGGATGATACATTTCCGACCATGGGCATCTTTGGGTCGATTTTGGGACCACATGGTGCCACATTTAGGTGATAGAGACACATTATTTTAATTAAGTTAAAATGAATACAAAAATGACATAAGGATATATCTTTTAGAAAAACAATTTTTACATAGGGTTATATATGTTGCATTTTCGACTATAAATATTCATTAGAAAGATAAAAATATTTCCTACATAATTTCAGTTTATTTATAATTTTAGAACATTAAATAATTTAACTTATTCATGACATAATGGTGATGCAGTAATTACCATAATAGTAGAAAATTAAAATTATTGATATTGTAGATACCCAAATAAATATAATTAGAGACTTTTATGAATTAAAATAATTTTCTAGGTTAATATGACATATTAGTAATGATTTAATTAACGTTTTTCTAAGTAATCGTTCGGTTATGATTTTAAACAAAATCAATTATTGAATAGTATCAAAATTGACATAAAAGAGTTTTTGAAAAAAATATTATATTATTAATTGATATTAAATTCCTAAAAATCTAAGGTTCGGCCAAGAGACTTATATCATGATAGGTGTATCATTAATGGACCACTTGGGGTTCTCTTGGATATATATAGTAAGTTTATTAACCATATAATATAAAAATACAAAGAGACATTGTAAAAGTGAAACTAATTAAATAAGAGTTAATACTTAATGATAAGGTTAATATAGTAACCCAAACCTGTCTAAATTCTATTGGTTGAGTGTTTTTAGACCCATCCCCACCTTAACCTTTAAATAATCCCCTTTTGAGCAATTATAAACCTAATATTAATTTATTATAAAATAATATTTCTAGCTTTTCCAAAGGTGCCCCTCACCCCTCTTATAAAAAGGCACTTCCCCTTCTCATTAACTCACACCTTCGAAGCCTTTTGGCTTGGCCAAAATCTACCCAAATACTCTCTCAACTTCCCACACTTCATCCCAGAGGCCTTACATTAGTCATAAATCCAACCTAAGAGCCCTTTTGATCAAATAAAAATGAAGAACCCGAAGAAGAGGCAATGATTTCACCACCCTTTTTCAAGTTCCTTTCTTCTTCCACTTCTTCTTTCATTGTTATTACCATTATAAAATACTGAATCAAGTATCTCCTATATATTGTAATATTATTATAAATATGGTACAACCATATTCAGTATTATATCCATCTTTTGAATGACATGTCACCATATGTGCGTACGTACGGCTTACCGTCTCCACGTCGTGGTGTAATTGTTATTCAATATGTTATTATTTGGATGGGTATAATGATGTGTAACTCATGTAAATAATAAATATAACTGGATAATTATTCTTTATATATTATATACCATCAAATTATATATTATTTTAATATCAAAAGAATGATATTGTCGCTCGTGCGTACGTACGGACTACCGTCTCCACGAACGCGATGAGATTCATTCTCCATTGTATCCATTCAAGTATAATTCTCATTTGATGATTAATAATAGTATCTAAGGACTTTATATCATTCTGGATATGATTAAGATACAACCTATCCATTTCAAACACATCTTACATAACAAAACATATAAAATAAAATGAGTAAGTTAACACCCAAAACAACGATAATACTAAGATATTATTAACAAATCAATGTTAAAAGATCATATATAATATCATATTAATGTATATGATAATTGTATAATTTAATAACAATTATTTCACTGTTATACAGGAGGTTACCCTTCCCCAACTAGGTAAAATTACATGGTAAGGGTTATTTCACAATTTCATCATTATCTGTAATTGTTAATACGTAATAATCTACTGGGATCTCTTTATCATCCACATTCATGTTTCTTAAAAATGTATTTCAAAACATTTTTACTATTTACAAGAATATGGGTTAAAGTCATTTATACCCTTTTTGACTTTTTATTATTGTTTTATAAAGGAATCATTCAGTTGTTTTCCAAACAAGGTGATTTTTAACCTTTTCGGCAGAATTAAGGTAAGAATGTTTTTTTAACTTATAAGGCAGGTGTGGCTATTTTCCGCCATTATAAAATTGTCAAAGCTTCCCTTACAAGCTTATAAGAATACTTTCAATGAAAATGTTTTATTTTATAAGTAGATGACTCTTAAATTATTTCAAAATAGAAAGATATATTTCTCTAAAAGGATTTTTGATTTCATCTATGTCAACATCCTTTGATGGATTTTACGCTTATTTGAAGTCGATTTGTTATGAAACAACACTTCTATATTGTAATGAAGGTTTTGTGATATGTTTGACTGTGTATTTGTTATTTTTATACCATTCATGGTTTATGGATGAAGTAATTACATTTCGTATGCTTGTTTTACTACGAATGTTTATGTTATGTCTAAACCTTTTCTTATGGGAATGCATTGGACTTAATATGTGACGGGTGGAGCCCGCTATAGCTCCTCGATGCATCGGTAGGTCTCATGAGACAAACTAGTGTCTTGGAACAAGGCCTTGACAAAATCTTATTTGTAGTCTTGGCACAAGGCCTTGGATATGTGGTTATGATAGTCTGGCATTACGGATTCCATCATTATGAAAGTGGCTCTTGATATTGCATGTGATAATTTGATTAGTAGAATATCCATGTGAATAAGTAAATGGAATTATTTCATTTTATTTTTTCCATACTATGTTGAAGTTAAAGTTTAAAAGGCTTTGGTTTTAGTTATACACTGCTTTAAATGTTTATTCTTATTTATGAAAGTTTCTGTTATATTGTTATCCTTAGGGCATTTGAGCTCACCCCTTTTCTATGTTTTATTTTTCCCAGGATGTGAAGAAGTAAATTATGAATGACCTGCAGGGATATTATAAGGGTATAATAGTATGGACTATGGAGACAATATGTTTTTGTAGTAGTTTTTCACTTTATGATGTATTGTAAAACATTATGAATATATCTAGTGATTCCAGGACTACTAAACTAATCGGTCTTTCGAGATTTGATCTTCCTTTTGATCATGCCAATGTTATGTAAAAATGCACCGACTCTAGGTAACTGGGGTCGGGGCGTTACACCAGGCAGGAGAGATATCAGTTTTTCATCTTCTTGAATGACATAAAGGTCTCAGAGGGGTATTCATATAATATTATGAACATCATGTCAATGATTGATTTAAAGTTAAAGGGTCTGAAATCACCTGACTTCTATGTTTTGATGCATGATCTAATTCCTATAGATTTACGTTGAATTTTCCACAATAATGTACACCATAAATTAACCATGCTCTATTTTTTCTTCAAATATATATGCAAAAAAGTTATAGACCCAATGAAATTACTGACTATGGAAAGGGAAATTGCCATTATATTATGTGAATTAGAAATGATCTTCCCATAAAAATTCTTGGATATGATGGTTCATTATATGGTTCACTTGGTGATTTAGATTCAACTATGTGGTCCCATACACTATAGATGAATGTACCCCATTGAACGTTATATAATATTTTGCAAGGGAATGTCAATAATTGAAGTCGACCATATGATTGTATTGTAGAATGATATATTGTTGAGGAAACTATTGAATTCTATACCGAATAACTTCCCGGTATGGAAATAATCAGTCTAACAATATCTCATCACACTGGGAGGCTTGGGGGTGAAGGAATTTCTGGAAGAGCTATTGTCACAATAAATATTATAGATCGGGAGCAAACCCACAATTATATTTTTCATAACAGTTTGGAATTTTCCCCAAATATTGAAACCCACAGAAAAATCACAGTCATTTGAATCCATCAAGGGATGAATTATCGATATCAAATACACATAATCAATAGTTTATAGGATGATTTTAAAACCATATTTTGGAGGAGTCATATGAAAATTCAGATTCAATTTCAGAACGACTTCGATGTCGAGCCAAAGGACTAAGTTTCTATGTATTATCTTACAATGGTTATGTAAATAATGGATATATGTTCTATACAAATAAACATGATGAAAATAGTACCATGAAAAATAGTGGAGTTACACATGTGGCTGAAGCGATGCAAGTTTCTGGTACTAAGAAAAGAAATCCATTTTACACGAATATGCCACACTTTGTAATCATCCAACAAATAGGAGAGTTGGATTATAACACATTCCAAGTGCTGATTTTTTAATGAAAGTGGGTTGATAATAGAATTGATATTAAAATAAATGAATTGGTAATTGTGAAAGTAGATTTTATTAAGGAAGGGTATGAAGATGAACCATTTATAATGGAATCATAAGAAATACTATTATTTTATGTTCTAGAACCCACAAACCAAAGGTGTTCAATTGTTTTATTATTAAAAAACAATGAAGGGTCAGATTAAAATTCTACTGAGGATGACCCTCTCATTGGGAAATTGCAATAATTTCATAGAAATCACAATGTAGATGGTGTTTTATATGTCATAGGAGACCACATTGAATGGATTTGGATAGATGATAGAGGGTTAAAATCCCTTCAACCTTAAAAAGAAGAGTTTAATAATCATGTTATAATTTTTTTAATATACATCATGTTACCTATTGTTATTATCTATTCACTACTGCATTTATGTACTATAAATTAAATGTTAACCACTTTTATAGATAATGAATTCTGTATGTTATGGTGCTACCAATCCTGAGGAACAATAGGTTCATCAACCTGCTATTTCTCAAATAGCAGAGAAACAATGTCCTTCTACACATGTTGGTGCTTTCAAACCTGAGGAACAATAGGTTTCTCATCCTGTTTCAACTCCCAGTGCAAATGTACAACGACCATCTTCGCATTCCAATGATACCACTCTAGAGGAACATATTAATGATGTTGAATCCGAGGAAATGGAAGGTGATGAAGGACCAGAAATAAAGAAAAAACAATACCACTATAGTTTGACAGTGATAGAAAATATCATTAAGGAAAAAATAACAGGTATCAAATACGAGATCAGATGGAATGTGTGAGACCATCATGTTAACCCCAACAAGACCATGTATAGTAGTTATATTAGAATCGTCACTTGACAACACTTGTCGATTGATTTAGATTCACATAACTATATTGTGTTCGTACTTAAGACACTGATGTAGGAATAGATCCTGATAACATTTTGAAACCATTTATTTATTTTACTAAAAAATCATAATAATTAAACATTGAATTACTGTTCATAATCCCTTGTAGATTTCATTAATAGTAGATGAATCCCATAATAAATATGTATTAATACTTACTAGAAGGATTCATAAATTTTTTTACACATTTCTAATGAGACATCATCTTAAAGATACTAAAAGGAAAATAAACCCACACACACCACTTATCTATACACACTTGATAACCCAATAAGCATGTGATTTATTTATTGGTCTTCATGTGGTTGTGTCTTTTCAGGTACATTGTTACTAATAATACATTGTTTTATGATACATGTATTCATCACGTTGAATGAATTTTCTATATGAAACAACAACTGAGTGATGAAAATAAGGAATGAGCAGCAAAACTATTGTAGCCCTACTTTAAAACAATGACGGGGTATGCTTTAATTTAAAAAAATGGTACATATTTTAAATCAATAGTAATACATTTATGTGACATGAAACAACAACATAATTATGTTCCTATATTTATATGAATATTGATGACTCCAAATCCAAATCCTCTTCCATACAATTCCATGTGATATAGAAAGAGGATCAGGTAAATAAATATGGGATAATAATAGATAAAAACACACAAAAGTGTGAGAAACATATGTATGTATGACATAATAAAAATATGTTTTGCTTTAAATCACTATTACATAAAAATGATTACTCATTTCCCTATATTTTATATCTAAAATAGTCATAGGAGTCCACAACAACTGTACTAGATGAACACCTACTATCGACGATCTTCAATCATCCATAACAGAATGGTGGCATCATAGGTGAGAGATTTGGGGTGACACCCTGAACATATTTTTGGAAAAAAAGAGGAGGATAAATGTGAGAAAATGAAATAGATGAGAGAAATACTAGCTTCCCTTGAAGAACAATTATAATGTAATAGAGAGTTTCAAGAAAATTTTATGGGAGGGTAAGAAAAGAGAAGAAACATCTCAAGAACAACCATCGTAGGAAGACCCCACCCCACCCCACATGTTTTGGGGAATCTATTCCTCTCAAACAGTTTTCTTATTCATGGTAATCAATCACCTAGTAATTATTTCTATGAAATTTGAATAAGACATGCATGGATACCTTTCTAAACTGATATTATATAGGGTGAAAATGAATTTTATTTTCATATATCAACACCCACCCATAATCATGTGGCGAGGGCTACGGTGTTCAATATCCAAGGTGACATTCTACACAATAGAACACTTCCAAAAGTTCAAGTGAGAGTGGTGATTAACATAGCTTATTAGAAAAGCACTGAGCTACCTTTTCCAATTGATGATTAAAATACTCATATGGTTGATCGAGCAATTGGAACATTCATCTCATGACCACCACATATTGTAAAAAACATGTTGACAAAAAGGTATCCATTTCAAATTTATTTTTCAATGTAAAACTTTAACAATTAATGAAAAAAGGTCTAACCCAATGAATGTTATTGTAGATGGACAGAAGGAAGCTGGTTAAATGAAAGAATGAATAAAACCCATATGAAGGGTCAACCAACCAATCAAAAAGATATACTGAAAGCACCTTTACCCCACCCATTCTATATCTTCATTAACTAACATTGAAAGATCATGTGGATAAAATGCTAAAAATGGTAGTAGTCACATAGTTGATTTGAAGAAAATATATACAAAGAAGAACGTGAAGACTACATTGGTGTTGTGAATTTAAATGAAATCATAGACTATGATTGGCTAGGTGCCTCATTTTTAAATGTATACATGAGGTATGTTTTCATGATTTTATTTTCCAAAAGCTGATATACTATGTTAATAATGACTAAATACATTTCATATTTTATGAAGGTGTATATATAAAAAACAATTTAAGGGAATTCCCCCTGATTTTATTGGACTCGTTAGTCATCACATCACTTATATAGAACAAACAAAAACAAAATCCAAAAATAAGGATGAAATAGTGGCAGACATGGTCAAATTGTTTGCAAGAAAACTTATTGATGACAAACTCTTCTTAATACACAAAATTTAGGGGTAAAACCCTAAAATATATTCATATCAAATATATTTTCATTTCTTTTATTAATTATTACTTTTTGTGTTTTTACGTAACATTGGATGCTCATTTCATTGAATTTGGATACTCAAAATATATATTTCCATGATTCAATTCATGGATACCCAACAAACCGAACACACATGATGACATTTTCAATTTTTAATACACTACATCTAATGTTTTAGAACTAAACATCATGTTATATAATTTAAATTATATTTTACTGATTATTATGTTATGATTGGGTGATGAATCAATATAATGAAAAATAAGGAATGATGCTAAGGGATAAGCATAAGGACCCTAACATGTTTTAAAATTGGAAAAATTCAAGGTATATATAATATGATTTCATTATTAAAACAAATATCAAAACAAATTACTTATTTTTATCAATGTTTCTACAATGTACGAAATAAAAAAATAAAAAATATTTTGTTCATTATGTTTGTAAATTTATAATAGAGATCATATTCCACAAAAAACTAGCATCCCTAAAAAGTTATTTTTGAAGATAATTATTATTTCATTTGGAAGATTTATTATTCCATTGTGTATTTATATTATTTTAGTACTAATATGACTGTTGAAAAGTCTCCTATTCACAAGAGGATATATATTTTATTAGAACTGAATAGGAAAAATACCTGATGGAAGATTGTAAACAAATATAATGAAGATGTGACTTCCATTGAAGTAGTGTATTTTTTCATATTTATGTTTAATTTAATTATTTTTAGTATTAACCACAGAAGAATATTTTTTCTTATATAGGTGGATTTATTTTTTCAATTTGGGGTGGTTTGTTAGAAGTTGAGTATAATCATGATATATAGTAATTTGATGCTATAATTTAGAATTCAATGAGATGGTAATGTTTTTTAATATACCATTTTTTCATTTACAATTGACATTAATTTTATCAAAATGAACAAGTGGCATAATGAAAATTGAGAAAATTCATTCATACTATTTTTATAATTTAAGAAAACAATCCATGAGTATTTTTTTATGTGTAGGTGTAAAACAAACATAAATATGATGCATGGTGTGGCCGGTATGACCCAAAGTGTCCCTTTTTATTTGAAATTAACATTAATTTAAGTAAAAAAGAACAATTGAAATACTAAAAACTAAGAAAAAACATTTTTATTATTTTAATACTTTAGGAAAATGATACTTGATTCATTTTTGATATATAGGAATCAACTAAACCTCAATTCGATGCACGGTGTGAACATGATGACTAAAAGTGTCTGTTATTAGTTTAAAATTGACATTATATTTCAAAATATATAACTCACTAAAAACCGAGAAAAAACACTCTAATTGTATTAATAATTTATGAAAACAATTAATAAGTTATTTTTTATATTAATGAACTACTCTCACATAAAATTGATGCACGATATGACCAGTATGACTCAAAATGCATGTTTCTCGTTTGAAATACCATTTTAGTAAAAAAATAACTTGCATATTTAAAATTAAGAAAATGAATTTGGAATGATTTCAAACTTTATAAAATTGATATATAATTACTTTTTGACATGTAGAAATCAACCACACCTGAATATGATTCACAGTGAGACCGATATAACTCAATGTTTCTCTTTCCATTTAAAATTGACATTAATTTTTGTATAAAGAAAAAGTGACATACTAAAAACTAGTGAAACATGTTCATATTATTTTGATAATTTAGGAAAACGATCCATGAGTCATTTATGATATGTATAATTCAATTTCACCTCAAAAAAATGCACATTGTGGCTGGTATGACTCAGAGTGTCTCTTATTATATAAAATTGATATTAATTTAGGTAAAAATAACAAGTGACATGCAAAATTTATGTCAACATTCATGTTGAGAATGTAAAGACCCCGAATTTTCAATGTAATTTTTTAGTTATGTAGAAATATTACGAGTATGAAAAAATTGACAGCATGTGATTTTGAGGCCTAGAGTGACTTGAATGAATTTCTGAACTTTACTTAAAGTACGTTCCGTAAACGTGCAGGTGGTAATTCGTAACATTTGAATTGGTGCTCGTAATTCAAATATGAGGACATCGTTGAACTCATAGTACCCATTTTCACTTAAGGAGGAATTCACCTCGACTGTACTAAATCGAAGGTGGAACATGGAAATATCAATTTTGCGGAGGAATAAAAATAAAACAATGGTTTTATTTTTATTTAAAATCTCTCCACCACTTTTTGAAAATGGTGGTGGGGACTACAAGACCCTGAAACTTTTATTTTATTGTGGCGTAACTCTTGGAAACCCTCTTCCAATTAATGATCCATCATTAATTGAACAACTGTTAAATCATAAACATAATTTAGGGGATTGGCTCCTCACCTCTCAGGGTTTGGAATTGTTGGAAAACTGGTTTGGTGGAGAAATTTTGGTGGAAGAACATCCTCCAACGAAGAACCTCCTCCAATGAAGAACAGATATCCAGATCAATAATTTTGAACCAATGTTGTAGCATGAATCGAAAGTGTATTTTAGGTGTGATGAACATCGGCGTCTCCTTGATTGTCTTCATATTCTTCCTCATTCTATCTCAAACGAACGATCTAGGTAGGGTTTGTTCGTGATCGTTCATTGTTAATTTAGGTTGATTCAATCTTCTTGGGTTGCATTCTATTGGTCAAAAGTGGAGGGTGTGCTACCAATCAGACACAGCCCGATCCATTCTCTATTACGTTGTTTGACATGTTCTTCATGGGTGGAAAATTGGGTTGAGCGAAGCTTGACATTGACAGAATAGATGAAGAGGAAATGTTCTGGGACACACAATGATTTCTTTGGATCGAAGAACGGGCCACTGGAGCTCACCCGGTGACCCGCAGAAGTCCGCCTAGGACCGGCACCGGTAGGGTATAGGTGGCGGTGGCACAATCGCACTGTCGAAGGAGGCCACGACCCGTCGGCCATGGTGGAGGAGGGTGGCGGTCGGCACTCTGGTCGGCTACGTGGAAGCTCGGGCTGCGCGAGTCTGCACTGACGGTGTTGGAGGTCGCGGCTGCCGAGCCGTGGTGGCGCACCTGGAGGGCGGCCGACACCCAGCAGGCCGTAGAGGCCAATGTGGCACACGACGACACCACTTGAAGGGGAGCTGGCCGAAACCCGAGTCGGTCGTGTCATGCCGAGCTAGACCCACTCCGACGGGTCTTGCATGCCTGCAGGTGATGCTACATGGTGCTGTTGAGTTGGCTAGAATCAAATGGCCCTCAGGATATTTGAGAATCTTGGGGTCACCTCCACCAGGTGGCAGCTAGGGAGGGCCCCACCACGATGGGCCACCCTGGTCGTGGGCCGCACCACGAGCTACCTAGCAGGTTGACCTAGCGGGCCAAGCCGCCCCAGTGGTCCGGGCCGCCCCTTTGCGGGTCAGGCCGAACCGTGGGCTAGAGGGCTGGACCAATCGTGGTCCCACACATCTAGGCCGGACCCAAACCAGGTTGGGTCAGACTAGACCCAGGCCCATCTGGACCTAGATACATCTTTTTGGCCATATCTTGAGAACTATGTGTCGGTTTGATGAACTGTCTATGGTGCCAAAATCCTTGGATTGCGATGGTACTTTTGGTATAATTCACTTGAGTTTTGGACAATGTTGGATTACGGCCAGGTTGGATCGAACCCGAATCCAACTGGGCCCTCATAACGGAAACACAAATAACTTATAGATCGGGCATCTGATTGACACACCATCAGTCACGTTGGGTCCTTTATGATGTGAGATACCTTTGTGATGTATCTTTGTGGGACTTCGTGGTAGTTTAAGTATATATCGATGGATTTAGGATCGGATCATCCCAGAACCAATCATGCTTTGTGTGAGAACTTTCTGGCTGGTAGTACTTGAAGCATCTACTGATCCTGTGTGGGTCATCTTTAAATCATGTGTGGGTCATCTTCAGATCCTGTGTGGGTCAACATCAATGAATCATGTATGGGTCATCTTCAGATCCTGTGTGGGTCATATTCAAATCATATGTGGGTTATCTTCGATCCTGCGCAGGTCAACAACAGAGCTTCTCGACGAAGTAGAATGATCTAACAATACATCTAATCTTTTATATTTTTGTACTTAAGTTATACCAAGTGTCAGCTGAGTCTTTAACTTTGTGGTACACTTATGTTTGGTGATACCTTCATGGAATTCTTCTGTGTGGTGTTACCTTTATGGTACATACCTTCGTGGTATTACCTTTGTGGTATTCTTTCTTTCGTGGAACAGTTGTGCTTTTGGAAAAACAGTTGGACCTTGTGTTTCCCTATGAATGAGTTGGGTATACTTGATAACTTAGGTATAGGTATGGGCATATACCTAAGTAGGTTTGACTGTTTTTTTCGTTCTTTTTTATTATGGTATTGCTTTTTGGTTTAACAATTGTGGATTCTGAGAGACCTTCAGGGGTATCAGGGTCTCTACTGAGTATTGTTATACTCACCCCTGTACTGGCTATACCCACACCTTGTTTTGTCTTGTGCATATGATGGACAATGTTGATCAAGGCTGAGGGTGTTGGGACTGGAGGCTGCTCGGAGGTGGACCATTTGTTGAGACGTACCGCAGAGATGACCATTCGAGAGTTGTACCTACCCTTCAGGTAGGATCCTTAGTGGGTGTTCACTAGATCTATTTTTAGTCATACATGTACATTCCAGTTGGGCTTGTATTTCGGCCACCTTTACTAACTATACACACCCTATTTATAATATAGTTTATCTGTGCCTTTATCTTGCTATGTGCTAGGATTGTGTGAGTTTGTAGGTTAAAAGGAAATTACTTCTCAGTTTTAGGGATATTCCTTTCTGGTGTTAGTCGTCACCCCTTGTCCTAGGGAAAGTGGTCCTGGGGTAGCCACGACACGGGCCCCGAGGGACGAGTCATGACAAAACACAAGATGTGCATCAGATCTAGCTGAGGCAGCTCGATGAGGATTTGGAGACTGGGATTGTGGTATTACATAGGGATGGAAGTGGAGATTCTTATATATTTTGTTTCTATTTTTATTTTGAAGATATTATTGGGTTGGTGGGAAGTCAGTTGGGATGTATGCTTGTAAGACTGGATTACATTTTCACATTGTATGATTTTTGTTTATTGATTATGCACACTCTAAATTGTTGTGGAAATTTCATGGTTATTTTTTCTATTGTTTACTCAAATATGAGAGTATATTCTCCTCATGACAATACTATAGATCCTCGCTACAAGTTGGCTATATGTAGAATATAGGGAGGCGCGTCTGAGTTCATGTGACACCCCATTCCAGACATTGCTTGAATGGCTCAAATGCCGTTTTTGATTTCATTATTATGGATAATCCCCCTTTTAAGGGATGAAGGGGAACCCGTACATGACCCGTAGGCCCAAGGCACAAGGCCTGACATGACCCAAAGGCCCAGTGGTATACCATTCCCATTACATGTCCCGTAGGCCCAACCCATTAGAACTGCCCCTCCCAAGATTCTGCATCATTGATCACCTAGCTCTCCACCTTTCATTGCTGATTGGCTAGAATTTCCACGTACAAAGCTGCACGGTGCTGGGTCCCGATGACGACTTCTATACCCTCTCATTATTTCAATTTGGTTATCTCTTCTTCTATTGGCTTCTAGTCTTATTGCTATGATCCTCTTATGGGGAAAGCTCTGCGTGAACTGGGCTACTCCATGGTCTATGTTGCCCTATGGCCTTTGATGACTCGAACACCATTGAGACCTATAGGCCCAAACCGGTGGCCCAAAGGCCCAAATCGGGTGAATAGTTTCGAATGCTACAGTACCAAATAGTACTACTAATGTATTGATACATTACTACTACAGTACCTCGAAATTCTCCTCCATCCGTTTTGAACCTAGGTCTCTTGGATGCCAAGCAGAAGCCCTTACCACTTGGGTACGAGCTCATTGGCCAGTCCAGACAATAGAGACTGTTCCAGGGACACCAAGGCATTACATTATTTTAAGTATATCATCATGTTATATCTATGTTCTCATTATAGTGAGAAATTGTTATAATCCTTTGATGTGACAAATATTTTAAAGATATTATCATATTAATGCTACAAAAATGAATAATCATCATGTTTTAAGATAAATATGCTCTAGTAATTGATTGTAAAAATTCATTTTGTTTTAGGACACCAACTTCAGTAGTACCGCTAAGTTTTACCTAGAATAAAAGGATGTTGAAGGTAAATTCACTCATGATGTGTCCACCACTACCCCAACTAATTTTGTGATGGTGAGACTCGAACCACATGACAGTTCCCCGTAGGCATGGAGTAATCACCTTACATGTACAACTAGGCTCTACCCTCGGGGGCTCTTATAATCATAATAAAAAAGAATTAGCTTTATAACATTTTTATATATTTATATCTACATTTTTTTAATGTTATAAAATAAAAATACAACATCATTCTTAAAAAAACGTGTGTCTATGTATATAGAGAGAAAAAAAGATAAAGAGAGAGGGAGATAGATTTTCACGAATATATTTGCAAATATATATTAATATAATCAATTATATGTTAATAAAAGTATATGAATATAGAAGTAGAGATAATAAGTTATATATTTATATACATATACGCATTCATGCATGCATGAACGTATGCACAGACACACACACACACACACACATATAGTATATAAAATATTGTGTGAATGCATAAATGTATGTATGTATAATTTTTTAAATAATATATCACATATAAAAAATATATACCATGAATCATAAAATGTGTGCATTCTAATATAAACATAGTGAAAATCTCATTAGAAATCTTCAAAGTTGAATTTTTATCGAAAATTTACAATGTAATGAATTAAAATTTAGACTGATTTTTTCCACCCTGAATTTTATGTTCAAATTTACAATATAAATTAATATTAGCTTGTATGAATATATGGTCATGCATATAGGTATTTATATATATAAATAATATGTACGTGTCTATACAGGGGCGACCAAGGGGTGAGCCCAACAAGCCCCTGGGCTTGGGAAACACGATCGGTAGGGGAAATACCCTGCTCTCCCTCTACCACTCTCCACCCCATCCTTTTCCATTACTCCGAAGGTTATTCCACACTCACCTCTCCTCAACGCGCGATAGATCTGCAGCACTACGATTCCCCCTCTACCCGACTAACTACCCTCCACCCGCATCTCCCACCCTGCTCTCCCCCCTACTGCCCTGCCCTCCTCATCTCCTCTCCTGCTAACTGTCCTTGGATCATTTTTCTGATCCCATTGGATGGGGGCCTTTCGCCTAATGCCTCACCACTCTTTCCTTTCAGGCTGAGCTGATGCCTGTGTTAGTGTGTGCCCTTGCTGATGTCGACCCTCCCATTGCCAAGATCCCTAGAATCACTTGGTATCATGGGATCCCAAGTAAGTGGGTTTTTTTATAATCATTTTTTTAATTATGATTTTTATTTTTTATTAATATTTTTTTAATTTTTAGAATTCATTGATGCGTTATCAATCTTATTTGTTGTTTTCTATTTGCAGTCTATGGTCTATGACCTTCAATTATTTGTTTCACTGTTGGAAATTAATTTCATGTTTATATTTCATTTTTTATGATTAATTAATTTGAATATCATATTGATTTGGTTGATTGGTTTGTCAATTTCTCAAATAACCAAATTTGATTTTCACACTATTTAATCTTTTTTTTAATCATCCCTACAATTTTCATTCAATGTATATCTTTAGTTGTTATTTTATTAATGTATTAAATTTAAAAGTAATAATGGATTTGTTAAAATATAGCTTTTTTTAAAAAAAGTTATTGTTTTAATTTTGATTCATAAGATTGTTTTTAACTCAACTAATATATTCTGTATATTAGTAAGGTCATTAACTATTTTGAAGTGTGTTTTTTAATTATAATAATAAGTTATTTTAAATCAATTATTCTAAATTTTTATAGGATGGGAATAAGAAGAGGGGGATGTATATGAGGATGATAATGATTTAATGGAAGGAGATTCCAATGATATTTTAATTGGAAAAAACTATATAGGTAAATTTAAATTTTCTTTCAAAATTTATGATTCAGTTTAAATATAAATATAAATTCAATTATAATTCATATTTTAGGATTTATTGTTTAAATTTAACTTCTTTTTATTATTTTGGAGTTTTGGATAACACATATTAAAAGGGTTTTAAATTAATTTTATTATACATGTTAGTCAAATTTTTCCATGTGTTATTTTAAAAAACATGTGTGTGTTGCTAATTTTAACTTTATTGAGTTTAAGTGTTTATTGCACCTTCTTCATATTATTTCCTATTCAGTATATAAAAATATATACATTAAGCCTTACAATGTGAGGTTTACTTGAGTGATGTGTATTCACTACGGTGTTAAAAGTAGTTTTTTCTATCTTAACAATTTCATTTGGACCATATTTAAAAGCGGTTTAAGTTTTATTGTTATGGATAATAATTGATGTTTCATATGGTTTAAAACAATGTTTTATGTTATTTAGTTGTTTTTTCAAGCGTCAATGCTTCATTTCTAAACATATGGTTTTTTCTATTTTTATAATTTTTTTAAATATTTTACAACTTTATCATGGTTGATGTGGTCAGTTGTAGACCAAACTTGTTTTTTGAAACCCCTGTATAATGTGGGTTTAAATGTATTTATAATAATAAGCTAACCAAATGCGGTCTCATATTCAGTTGGATATGGTCCAACCCATTAACCACTCCCACTTAAAGGGAAGTATTTCTCTATTTTGTTTTGGGCAACAATAACATGCGGTCCGATCATATATATATATATATATATCATGGTAATGATTATTATTAACTTTATCATGCACAAGAACAAAGGAATGGATGGGATGCAGTCTAACTAAATGCACACTTTACTCCACCTAATTCAAATTTTTAAGATTTTTATAACATCAAATATTAAAATAAATGAATTCATAGTTTTTAAAATATTAAATGATAAAAAAAATGTAAAATGTAATTATTTAATTTGGATTCCATTCATATTAAATTTAAAATTTTCATTTAATCTTTTCTATATATTAATAAAAACATCAAATGAATTGTGATAATTACACAAATATTTAAAAATGTAATATGGTAAGAATTCGTTAAAGTGATATAAAAATACAGGAATTTAATTCTATAATGATTAAACGAATGTGAATTAAAATACTCCAAAAAACCGTGACACCCAAATGTTATACCTTTAATGAAAATCTAGGGGGTAATGAATCTAAAACTAAAAAATATATATTTTATAATTTTATTTCCATTTAAAAAAAATATTACAAAAATTAGTAATAATTAATTTCATTTCCTTTCGATCTAAAATTCATTTATAAAAAACCAATTGATATGTAATTTCATCCCTATTTAATAATTAATTAACGTATCTTATCATCTTAATATGGGGTATTTTATACAGGAAAATTCCCATATATGGCATTGCTGATGTGATAGAGTCCAAATTCACACCCCTCCTGTTTTGGAGATGTTAACTGTATTACTCCCATTCCTATATTCTTTAATATCAATGAAACAACACCTTCCCTCTTTCATTTTATGTTATTATGTACATTACTATAAAAATTTGTCATTTTCACAGTTCAAATTTTTAAAAACCATGGTGGAAAACATCCCACTAATGAGACTATTTCCATATGTTTTCCCAAACCATGAAAATATACTGCATATTTCCACTATTTAGAAATTATGGTAATATGGTTTTTTCACTCATTTATACAAATATTTCTTTTAACTATGTTAAAAAAGACCTTTCACGGTGCAAAAAATGCTCACAACATAACTGATGAAGAAAGCTGCTGATTTATAACACCATTGATAAAGGGGTTCTTTATCAATGATTTTCATAGCACTAATAAAGGTAATGAAACTATTGAAAGGGTGAAACACCCCTCAAACATCAATCAAAATAAGAAACCAATCAAATATAACTACAGATATACAAAAATCAAGATCGAAATACAAATATAACACTGAACAATCATTTCAATTCTAAATTTACATACAAAATATATACATTGATGTGATTTTTTAAATTAATTTAAAAAAATTAAAATCAATATACAAAATCGTAACTCTTATAGAATACTTCATTAAAAAATTAACCTCCGTACAAAATATTCTCTCTGCAATAAAACAAATTCTGATTTTAGTAACAGCCACAACCACATATTGCATCTTCCATCAGAGTAATCATTGTTTGAATCCCCCAATAAATCAGTAGACCACTCTTATCACACTATCATTTCTTTAGAGTAATAAATTGAATATATCCTTTAACTGTGATTCACACATGATTCAAGAACCTTAGATCTTACTTTTAAATTATCTCGGTGCTAGTATGAATGAATCCATCGCTTGCGATGATCACTGTTGATTGCAACTGAATCCTTCAAGAGAAGATTATTTTTTTCTGATCGAGGGGGAGAATCATTCTGCGTTCTTCAAACTGTTCTAGGGAAAGAACTATCTAGGGATTGAGAGAATACTCTCGAGATTTTATTAAGCATAATGATGGAATGAATTTAGGTCTTTTAGAAAATGTTATAAATAGATTTATATAGTGTGAGGGTTAAAAAAATAATTGTTCAAGGACCTTATTATTTTCTTAATTTCTGGAGAACCTCATGTCTAAATAATAATAATATTATTATTATTATTTACTTGACATGTGATAAACTCACGGATTAAATAAATATTATTTTATTGAATAAATAAAGTAATATTTATTTAAATAATATTTTTATGACATTTTCCGTCAAACCATAAAATATAGTCTACTAATCATCCCTGAAAAAAAACCAGTGGTTAAAGACGGTTTATTAGCAGCGGTTCTAATAACTGTCATGAAAAAAATTTTATTAAAAAAATATAATATAGAGGTGGCTTTATTAAACCGTAATTTTTTTTAACAATTAGTGGTGGTTTTATTTAAACTATCGCTACATATTTAAATAAATCCTAATTTCACCCATAACTCCATCACCCCGATCCACCACCACCACAGATCGACAAAAGAACAATGTTAGCCTTTATCAGTAATATGAATGAACACACTGATCAAAAGGGGGTCTTTATCACCACTAGATAAAAGTACTTATAAAGGTTTTTAATAATTTTTTTATTAATTTATAAAAAAAATTTATATTTATATTCAAATATAATCTTTATTTATATACATTAAATAAAAAATGCATGTTTATAATTAATACATATTTTTTAATAATTCAAATATAATCTTTATTTATATACATTAAATAAAAAATTCATGTTTATAATTAATACATATTTTTTAATAATTCAAATATATATATAATCATTTCAAAAGAATTATATATAATTTTATATTTATAATAAAAATATTAATTATATATATAATAATATATATAATTAATATATTCATTAAAATATAATAATTATTTTAATAAATATATCTATATATATATTAGGTGCTTAATGGTACAATTACATTAAACAGACACACACCACACACACAGTTTGAATAGGGATGTCATATCCCTTCTAAGAGATAGCTCACCAATCAATCATTATATATTTAGTACATGGCCCGAAGGCCCAGTGAGTATGTAACCCATTACATGGTCCAAAGGCCCACAATCTGACCCGAAGGTCCAGTGCGGCATCATGACTGCCTGACCACCTTCCTGCATCATGCTTGTGTCACTATCAGCGTCACGGCCTGCCTGCGTCATGTCGGTATAACCACCTGCCAGCAAAAATTCGCTCCCATGTGGATTTGATATAGAATCATGCCCAACTATAAAAATCGTGTTGTTCGGTTAACGAGGTATAGGTGCGGCCTCACCACCTATATGCCACACATCCCCAATGAGGTCCAAGGGATACCATAGCCCCCCCAAGGGATAGTCCACCCATAAAACTCTATTTGTTCAATACATGGCCTGAAGACCCAGTGGGTATGAAGCCC
This sequence comes from Viscum album, assembly GCA_963277665.1. NCBI lineage: Eukaryota > Viridiplantae > Streptophyta > Magnoliopsida > Santalales > Viscaceae > Viscum > Viscum album. Next base: position 1,578,392,278 of record OY728150.1, on the reverse strand, counting down.
ATTACATGAGCCAAAAACCCACAAATTGGTCGGAAGGCCTAGTGCAATGTCATGCATGCGTCATCATCAGCAAGTGGAAATTCACTCCCACTCAGATTTGAACTCAGGTTAGATGCAAGATTACAGGAAGCCTTTACCACTTGGGTAAGCCCCCAACTGCTATAATTAAATAAATATATTTATAAATATATAAAAAAATATTAAAAATAAATACAAATATTTATAATTATAATTGTAAATAAATATAGATATATTTAATTAATTATAAAATAAACATTAATATATTAATTATATATATTTATAAAAGTATAAGTATAATAGATACTGTTATTATAATTTTATAAAAATATATATATAAATAAATAATTTTTTATTTATAGTTATAAATATAAATAATATATATTTATTTAAATATTTATAAAATTATATGAAATATTTTTATTATCATATAAATATGTATAAATAATAAATTTATTATATATATTTATAAAATTATAAATATAAAAAATACAGTTGTTATCATTTTATAATTACTTAAACAAATAATAATAAATTTATAGTTATAAATATAAATAAAAATATATTCATAATTATTTATAAAAAATATATTAATCATGTATATTTATTTACCAATATAATTATAAATATAATAAATTTATTTATTATAAAATTATAATTATAAAAAAATATTTATTTATTTAAAAAATTGATAATTTTATAAATATAGGTCATTATATAAATATATTTATTATAAATATAATTATATATATATAGTTATAATTTTAAATATATAAATATATATATTTATGTAGTTGGGGTTAGACATGGTGGTAAACACCCCCATAAAACTACAGCAATGTTAGGGGTTCAAAACCCATTGAGTGCATATTATTATAGTAAAACTATAGCAGCGGTGGAAGTGTTGCACCGACGACACTGTTGCGGTGGTAGGCACTGTTTCTAGAACTGTAGTGATGGAAGCACTATAACAGCCCGAGCACTGTAGCATCACTATTCACTGATGGGATTTTGGGTTAAAAAATATGGTCTTCATGTACACTAGGATTATGTGAAATGTAATGATCTTCATGTTCACTGGGCCTATGATCTATGTAATAAATAAATAAGTCTTGAAGGGTAGGGTATCCCCTTGGGGGCCTGCCCTTACAACCTACGTGTGAGGTGTGTGTGTGTTTGAATGTAATTGTACCCCAAATCACCTTATATATATAAATATATATATTTATTATATCTATAATTTTATAAATATATATAATAATATAAATAAATTATTAAAATTATATCCTTATAATTTCTTTTTTAGCGTGGGTAAAAGTATGTTTTATTAGAGCATTCTATTTTAGTGCTGATAAAACATTCCTTTAGCAGTGCTTTTTAAGTAGCGTTGATAAAAGCATTACCCAATTTTATAAATGAAACCTTACAGTCAGTTTCTTCTCTCACACACATCAATCACTTGTGGAAGCCAACTATTACCGCACTTCCATTGTTTCTGAACCCCATTGTTGCTGCTCCATCGCTCTCACCAAACTGCCCTGCCATAGCCCTGTAACCGTGGCCGAATCCCATGGTCACCGCTCACCGCTCTTCCCCAATCGCACTGTCTCTGCACCGCTTCCTCACCACACTGCTACCGTCTCTCCATTCCCTACTTCCCTCTCTCCATGCCCTTCCTCCCTCATTCTCTTTTATCATTTCCATTTCCATTGATCCCTGCCTTGCTGCCATCTCTTCTAATTTCGTTGCAGATAAGGTTGTTATCACTGGTTTCTAGCATACTAAATATTCTATTTAGTGATATTTTTACCTTTAAATTTTCATCATTTTCATCCTTATTGATGATACTTCTAATAGTCGTGATCTTCCCCTTTGGTTTTATTTTGGTACATCAATTCATACCCTAGATTAGAAATACCTGCCTTTGTAGCCATATTATACAAAAAATAGTAATAGTCATTGTAAACATATCATGATTAGAAAATTATTCTCATATATTTTTGTTTCTCATTATCCATAAGGTTACACTTTTCTATAGAATAAATTTTTATGCCTCGTATTTACTAAATAATAACACCAATTGATTAGTGTATGGAATATGCCTTTTCATCACCATATTTTGGTTTTTGATTCTATCATAAACTGATAAATAAAACCATTTCCACAAATTGTTCCACTGAGTTTTTTCCTTCACTATCTATGATTTGTTCTTATAATCATTACTGTGTTATAACTTTCATTTATCAAGGAACCACTTTATTATTTTTTTGGTATATACCCTTTATCCAGATTCTTAATGTACCCCCTTTTAATCTTTCATAGCCCATGCACATGATCTTTCTTATTCCATTCTGAGAGTTAGAAGCCTCTCTTAATCATCACACATCCATAACAACATCCTAACAACCATTTTGATTTCCATTATTCTCTTCACTATATCAATAAATAAATTATTCATACCATCAATTATATAGGGCCATTCTTCATTTATAAGCCATACCTCAACCACATTTCTATAATTTTCATAAAATTTTTATGTTAGTTTCTTAATATCCATTTTTAGTATTGGTTTTTACCCTATTTTTTCTTGGATAAAAATCATGGATTATTTAAAAACACCTTTTTATTCTCTTGTTTTATCCCTCCAAATGTTAATTTCCTAGAAAGATACATTGAGTTCAATATCATGATCAATGCTTCTCTCAATTCGAAAAATTTATCCATCATGGTATTCATCTTATGGCTTATCTATAACTCCCACCATGAATTTTTTTTAAAGTTCTTTATATTCCATGACCTCCCTAATGATTTCCTCTGTTATTCCTAAGAATGAGTACCTCATGTTATTTGATAAATTCCATAGCTCTAACATGGGTGGAACCAAAATTTAGAAAAGTAATTTTGTAACATAATCTATTGAAAGTAGTTTTGTTGTAGTGAATATTTCTTCTTATTCCATATTATCATGACTTTCAGTAGTATTCCTTTTGGATTTTACGTCGATCATGTAAATAATACCTTTTTATTCAAACAATTTTATTTTTAATTCTCTATAATATTCATTAATGGTGATAAATACATGACAATATTCATGTTCATCTACAGGATTCACCTCTTTCATTAAGACAAATTAGACCATCCCCACTCAAATTTATAAAATCAACTGTCTTAGATTTAATTTAATGAACTACTTCCCCATGGATATGAAATTTCATCCAATGATTATTAGTACTTATCATTCCTCCACACTTTCTAGAATGATAATATCAAAGGGAATGATTAATTTACCTTCATAGACTAAGACATAATCTTAAATTCCAATGATGTACTCTATGGATTGGTCATATATTTAAATAATAACATCTATGGTATTTGGATTACATTACTTGAAAATATTTAGTATCATAGTCTGGATATCCCCTATATATCAAAAAGGAAATTCTAGAAAGTTCAAACACATATATTTCATGGAATATAAAATATACCTGGATCATTAATTTTTAGTAGAAGATTTAATAGGAGAGTATCTATGAAATGATCTCCTCGAAAAATCACCCCTATATCTTCTAATTTATTTTTATTATAAATGAGTTCCTTATAGAACATGGCACATGATGACCTTTGTGATATTTAAAAGTTTAATGGGATATTGATGTATAGTTGTTTGAACATTTCCATTAACATTTTATATTACTCTTAATTGATTGCATAGATCATCCTATTTATATATTGATTGTGTGTCATTTACCAACATACTTTGGTTATATTTGATGTGTCCTTCTTATTCCTTTATACATCATCTTATTTTTAATAGATTTCTTATATACCATATTCCCATTATTTTTATTTACCCATCATATTTTCATTATCTTTAAATGATTATTATTTTTAAAGTGTTTCCTTATTATACTTATGCCTATATGAGTGCATCTGAGTGATAAATTTTACTTTTTAAAAGGTTTTATATAAGGCCCGAACCTTAAACATTACTTAATATTGAATTAAATGAATAATTCCCATTTAGGATCTTTTCAGCTTTAGAGTTTTAGGGAATTAGATCATAACAACTACATCTCAAAATATTACACAGTAGACACTTCTACAAAGTTTCCATTTTTTTCAAAACAAGAACTCTAAAAAAAGTCATTTCTTGTTCCATGTTTAAAAAAGCATGACTTTTCCTTGATCCCATACTTTACCCTATTCCACATTATGTCCTGGTAAAAACAATTCAAAAAAACTTGGGGTGAACATAAAAAGCTCAGTAAGGCATACACAAAGAAGGAAAACTGTTAGTTTTTCAAGACAATAAGTAAACCATGAATACTTTATCAATGTAATAATTTTCACCTTTATGGAGTAGTAAATACTATTCACTTAATAAAATATCATTACTTACTCTTTTGTAACAAAAATATTAACATAAAACCCATATAAAGAACACATAACATATAAAGGTAACTTGGGACATAAACATACTTAAATGGAATAACCATACGGTCGACTTACACACATATCACTTAATGGAATAGCCATACGGCCAACTTCCATACCCAATTAATTGGAGGTTATAATGTAACCACCCATTCTAGTATTCACGACACCACCTATTATATGGTTTATCATGTAACCAACCGTCAAATGTCCAAGTACCATTATAAAATCATAAGACATAAAACAAATATAATGGAATGAAAACATTTCCAAATTTCGATCACAATATATATCATAAATATATTTACATAAAAAGTTCATCATAAAGAACCATTTTCAATACCAAAATACATAATAGAGTATATGGTATTTATTTCATCTTAAAAACATTACGGCTCGTTGAGGAAGCCAAAGACCAAATAATACTAGCAGCGGCGTAACAGGTCATTGTCACCGCGTACATTAAAATAAGCATTCTTTTATGTAGTTTATTATAATGATTTGTAGAAAAAGATTCACTTTGAATTAAATGAAATGTCAAAGGTGTTTTATACAGCGTATAAAAGAAAGTCTTTTATTAGAACAAAACATGCCTCAATGAAAGGAGATTGAGACGAAGTCCCTTACCTCGTGTCCAACGTGAATCGATTGCTCATTAATTTCCTGAATAATAAACTATTGTTAATTTATACTTTCTTAAGAACCTTTTTCAATCTTACTATTCCTTTTATATCACTTATTTCCATGTTATAAACATTATGTAATCATTTAAGTTAATGATGTTTGTTTTGTCTATATCTGGTTCATAAGTCAAAAATGGACTTCTCACAATTACATGTAGTTCATGAGGTCAAAGGTTCATTATATCCAGAATAATATTCATGATTTGGATATCATATATATCATATATATCCAGAATATACATGGATTTATAATAGTACATAACATTTAGAGGTAAGAAATGAAACACACCGTTCATGGAGACGGTAAGCCGTACGTACGCATGAACGCTACTTTCATTTATATTTTGAATTTAATGGAGTGAATTCATAATGATATAAAGGTATATTATAATTCCCGAATAATATCATATATCATAACATTAACTCCGTCTCTTATACGTCCCATATATGGCATTAATGAATCAAATCACTTTGAGGGGGCGATAGTCCGCACTTCCTAAAATGAAATTATTGCGTTTACCCATAATGGAAACCATAAAGTTATGCGATAAATTAAAAATAAAGAAGCATAAGGAAAACAAAAACATAATATATATCATATATAAATAGAGTTACATCTTAATGGCCCCCATGAAAGGTGTTAAAATAATATTGAACAATCATCATTTCGTGAGGCAGAAATTCACCATCCACAGAAACATTATGTTCTTTAACCATTAGATGAAGGTGTGTGAAAGTGTATCTCTAATACTTCACATAAAAGCATCCTAGTAAATTTAAGATACTGATTTTATTACAAAATAATTGAATAAAATGAGTTTAGGGGGTTGGAGAAGCAAAATAAAACAAAAGATCAGAAGTGAAGACATTACCTTTAAATCGGGTAAGTCCATTTTGTTTGATACAAAAGGGTTTCTTGAAGTGTTTTCTGTCTATGGTAAGGCTTCTAGGATTAAAATATGGATGTGGAGAGATACAATGAGTAGAGCGTGGCCGATCCAATGGCTTGATTGGTGTGGTTAAGGTGGTAGAGGTGGGGGACTTTTATAAGGGGAGAGGAGGGGCACTCTTGGAATGTTATAAAATGTAACTTTATTATATAATGAGTTTCGGTTTTTAAAGGTCCCAAAATTATATATTTCTAGGATAAGGTGATAGGAGTTCGAAATAAACAAGTAAAATAGGTTTTTGACATGTTTAGGTCTTATATTTTAGATTATCTTTTCAATTTATTTAAATCGTTAAATAATGAGGTAATTGATGCATCATCATGGTGTCATAAATAAATTAATTTATTTAAGATCTAAAAATTATAAAAAAATATATCATGATATAGGAAATATTTTTATACTTCTAATGAATATTTATATTCAAAAATATGACTTGTATTACACCATGTACAAATTGTTTTATTAAAACAACACATGTTTGTGACATTTTTATTTTAACATTAAATAGAAAGTTATTAATGTCATTTTCCTACCAAAGTGGCTCCATGGGGTCACCAAGTTGACCTATGGATTGTATTGGTCAGAAATGACACATCCAGTAAGGGTAGGACATGTGTCAAGGTCATTTCATATTATAAAAACATTATTTTTACCTTAAATTACGCTAATTACCTCTAATCGCGATTAAAAACATAAAAGTTACTATTCACCAAAAATTATTTTAATCCCATTTAACCCAATTGTACATCTTAATGACAACCATGTATGTCGGATTTTGAAATTTAAAACATAGAGGTGGTAAAATTTCATTTAAATGAAAAATCAGTTTTTTAAGTACCACTTAGTGGTTTCACTATTCATCAAAAATTGAAGTTTTTCAGAAAAATACCAAAATATCACCCTAAGTTATATTTGATATTCCGAATTAAAAAATGATTCCTATTTTAAAAAATTCAAAACATATAAGTTACATTAATTAATTTAATAATTAATTCCCGTTGTCAGAACAAATAGCGTGTTTTTATGAAACAATATATATCAAAAGATTGACACTAGTTTAAGTCCAATTTCAAAGTGAAATTGATTACAATGACCACTATTGGATTAAATGGAAATAATATATTCTAATTTCAATTTAGAATCAATTTAAAAGATAATTTAGGCATATAAATAAATTCTATTAAAAGCGGTTTTGAACACTTTTTACTATTCATTAAAAATGAACTTTATCGGAAAAATACCAAAACTTTACAAAAAGTAAATTTTGATGTCCGAATTCTAAAGAAGAATTTTATTTGGTCCAATAGAATGTATAAGAGTGACCAAAACAATATTTATAGAGGGTTCGCCATCAAAAGGCGATAGTTCGACCTTTTAGTTAATATTATAGTATCTATGCCTAAAATTGAATTCTTTTAGTATTTTATGCATTAATATTTTATTTGATAAATGTAAAACCATTTAACAAAAATATATAATAATATTATAGTTTTTTATATTCATTTCTTCCAATACAACGGCTACGTGTTAACTACCATTAAAAATAATATTATTTTATTACTAGTGTGCAACGTAAGATTTCAAAGATACTCTTTGTTGTGTATCGGGTATGCTATCGAACATAGAAACCCCTTTAAAGTAAAATTAATATTTAATTCGTAAATATTAATAAATATGAGAATGCATTATTCATTATTTAACTGGGATGTAACATCCTTCCCCCTTTTGGGAATTGCATCCTTGCAATTTTATTCAATTATCAAAATAAATGGGGGTATTTATCCCTCATAGCATTTTCAGATTTCCACGTTGCCTCTTCACCCATATGGTTTTTCCACAAAACCTTTACCTCGTGAATTACCTTATTCCACAACACTTTCTCCCTATGGTCAATAATCTGGATAGTTTTTTCTTCACAAGAGAGATTCTCTTCCATCTGAACTACCTCTAGGCTCAAAACATGAGACGGATCTGGAAAATACTTTCTCAACATTGAAACAAAAAAACATTGTGTACCTTAGATAAACTCGGAGGTAAATACACTCGGTAAGCAACTGATCCAACTTTCTCCAGAATTTTATATGGTCCAATGAACATTGGACTCAGCTTTCCTTTCTTACTGAATCGCATCACAATTTTCCATTTTGAAACTTTGAGAAAAACATGATCACCTACCTCGAAAGTTAGATCCTTCCTCCGGTTATCTGCATAACTCTTCTGCCTACTCTGATCTGTTCTCATGTGTTTCTAAATCAACAAAACTTTTTCTTCCATATCTTCTACAAATTCTAGTCCCATCAACTTCCTTTCACCCACTTCATCCCAAAATGCTAGAGTTCGACATCGTTTACCATATAATGCCTCAAATGGAGCCATATGTATACTGGAATGAAAACTGTTATTATATGAAAATTCAACCAAAGAAAGTTGTTGGTTGCAACTTCCCTGAGAATCCATTAAACAAGAACATAGAATATCCTCCAACATCTGAATTGTTAATTCTGATTGCCCATCTGATTGAGGATGAAAAGATGTACTAAAATTTATTTTAGTACCCAACGGCTTCTGAAAGCCTTTCCAAAAGTTAGAAGTAACCCTGGGATCACAATCAGATACAATGGATAGGGGAACTCCATGCAACCTGACTATATCTTTAAGATAGAATCAATAAAGTTTATCTAGAGATAAAGTATCTCAAATAGGAAGGAAATGAGAAGATTTAGTCAAGAGATCAACAATAACCCAGATTGCATTATTACCTCATGATGTCATCGGTAATCCCACAACAAAGTCCATGGATATATTTTCCCATTTCCACTCTAGCCCTGGTAAAGGCTAAAGCATTCCTTTCAGTAACTGCCGCTCTGCATTAACCTACAGACAAGTCAAACACTTCACAGTAAAATCAGCAATATCTCTTTTCATTCCATCCCACCAGTAATACTCTCGCAGATCTCTGTACATCTTAGTACTGCCAGGATTAATTGATAACGGGGAACTATAAGCCTCACATAACATCTCATTCTTCAACTGTGAATCGCCAGGCACTACAATATCTTCCCAAACCACAAAACACAATCATTATCAATATTAAATTCAGGCAACTGACCCTTCTGAACCAGCTCTACCTTTTTCTGTAACCAACTGTCTTTCTTCTGTGCTTGCTTAATTCTATCTGATTGAGATGATCTCACTGATACCTGAAACAAAACAAAAGAACTTCCTACACCAACAACTTCTATTCCAAATATCATCAAATCAAAAACCAAAGGATCTTGTTCCAAAGGTAGCATGGTTAATGAAGCATTACTTTTTCGACTCAAAGCATCAGCCACTTTATTTTCTTTTCCCGGATGGTAATGAATTGTACAATTATAATCCTTGATTAATTCTAGTCATCTCTTCTATCTCATGTTCAATTATATCTGAGTGAATATATACTTTTAACTTTTTTGATCAGTATATATTTTACACTTTACTCCATACAAATGATGCCTCCAAATTTTTAGAGAAAAAACAACAGCAGATAATTCCAAGTCATGTGTAGGGTAATTTACCTCAAGAGTTTTCAACTGATGTGAAGCCTAAGAAATTACTTGATCATTCTGTATAAGGACACATCCAAATCCCTTTAATGAAGCATCACCCTATATAACAAACTCACTATTCCTGGAAGGAAGTGACAAAACTAGAGCATTCACCAATCTTCTTTTCAACTCCTGAAAACAATCACCGCATTATTTTGTCCAGATAAACAGAACACCCTTCCGAGTTAGCTTAGTCATTAGACTAGATAACTGTGAAAACTTTTCAACAAACCTTTGGTAGTAACCTTCCAAACCAAGAAAATTATGGATCTCGGTTACATTTGTGGGTCTTGGCCATTCTTCAACAAGTTTTGCTTTAGCAGGATCAACAGTTATACCATTTTTGGAAACAATGTGACCATGGAAAGAAATTTGTTGTAACCAAAACTCACACTTGCGGAATTTTCCATACAGTTTCTTTTCTTTTATGGTTTTCAAGATAACCATTAAATGACATTTATGCTCCTATTTACTTGTAGAAAAAACTAAAATATCATCAATGAAAACAACCACAAACTTATCCAAGAACTCATGGAAAATTCTATTCATAAGGTCCATGAATACAACAGGTGAATTGGTTAACCCAAAAGGCATAACTACAAATTCATAATGGCCATATCTAGTACGAAACACAGTCTTCGGAACGTTTGCTTCTTTTACTTTCCCTGATGGTACCCCAACCTCAAGTCAATCTTCGAAAAATACTGAACTCCATGGAGTTGATCAAAAAAATCATTGATATGAGGAAAACGATACTTGTTCTTAATAGTGATATTATTCAAGGCTCTGTAATCAATGAAAAGTATCATTGAACCATCTTTCTTTTTAACCAACAAGACAGGAGCACCCCATGGTGATGTGCTAGGTCTAATGAAACCTTTATCTAATAACTCTTGCAATTGTTTCTTTAACTCTAAAAGATCGACTTGAGCTATTCGATAAGGGGGTTTTAAAATTGGCTTAGAATCAGGAACTAAGTCAACAATAAATTCAACTTCCCGATCATGAATAATATCAGGCAACTCATTATAAAAAACATCAAGAAACTCATTTACCATTGGTATATCATTAATCTGAACAGTTCCTTTATTTTCAACAATATGTGCAAGATAACAGTCATTTCCATCTTTTACTAGATTATCAACTTCCTAATATGTTATCAAAAGAATTGGTTCATTCTTGTACACAAACTGAAAATATTTCTGAAAAGAAACAATTTTAGCTCTACAGTCAATCTTATCATGACAAACAGAAAGCCAATCCATGCCCAAAATAACATCAAACTCTACTAGAGGAAAAACAATAAGGTTTTCATGTAGATTCTTTCCACACACAAGGATATGAAGGTTCTTATAATTTCTTTTTGTGTCAACGTTTCCTCTGGGTGTTTTTACCATAAGTTCAGGATTCATATCTTGTGATGGAATTCCCAATTTACTAGAAAACTTCTTAGAAATGAAATAATGTGTAGACACTGAATCAAACAACACATTGTCATAATCTGAACAAACAAACAGTGTACCTGATACTACTTAATTAGATGGCCCAACATCTGCTGAAGTAGTTGCCAAGGATTTCACCACCCCTTTTTTCTTGTAGTCTGGATGCTTTACCCTAGTTGAGTTCTTCGTTAGGCACTCATTCGCATAATAACCCATTTAATTACACTTGAAACATCTTACCACTAGCTTTTCATTGCCTGCTTGATCATCTTCCTTAATGTTACAAGCAATATAACCCGACTTACCACACTGAAAGCACTTTCCAGATTTGGATAAACATTCTCCAGGATGCAATTTACCACACTTCTCACTGGATGGATATTTGGTTTTCTTACCTCCTTGTTTCTTTGATGAATTATCCCCCTTTGCCTGCCAACTGGACCTCTTATTCTGTTGTTTTTCAAACAACACCTAATCATCAGCAAACTACATTTCCACCTTCTCCGCACATCGAACTAGTTTTTCATAACTTTTGAACTCACGAGAAGCTAAATCACTTCGATACATTGGCTTAACCCTGATTAAAAACGGTTGATTTTACTATCAATATCTCGTAAGAAGTTTGGAGCATACCTCACCAGTCGAGTGAACTTTGCTTCATAAGCAGCCACTGAGTCATCCTCCTGCCCCAATTCTAGGAATTGTTTTTCCATCCTAAGACGAACCAACTTATGAAAATATTTTTCAAGAAACATACCTTTGAATTATTCCCAGTGAAGATCATCAATCTCATCACTATACCTGATATTTTTCATCATCGATCGCCACTGATCTGCTTCACCTTCAAAACGGTAAACAACAAGACTAACCTTTTGATGTTCTGAACACCCCATTACATCAAAAATCTTCTCCAGTTCTTTAATCCACCCTTCAGCTAGCACATGGTATGATGATCCTCTGAATGATGAGGGATGTTGCCTAATGAAATGTTTCACCACTGACATGTTCCTCTGTGGTTGATCTGGCTGATCTCGTGCATGGATACCACAACTATTTATAGCCTGAGTCAACTGTTCCATCACTGCAACAAACTGTTCAGTTCCAATTCTGACCATCTCATGTTACTGATTAGGAAGGTTGCCTTCCTCCTGATGTCATCCAAACATAGCTGCCTTGTTTCCTCTGTGGAAAACCATTCTGAACACAGAAATATCTTAGATGAACCAACATGGTAATCATTAAATGCTATATCATTTCAATCACACAATAAATTAATTTATAATTTAACAATTATTTAACACCTAAAGTTGTCTAAACTGACCATTGATACCAACTATAAGGCCCCGGTCTTAAACATTACTTAATATTGAATTAAATGAATAATTCCCATTGATGATCTTTTCAGGTTTAGAGTTTTAGAGAATTTGATCATAACTACTACATATCAAAAGATTATACAGTAGACACTTCTACAAAGTTTCCATTTTTTTTCAAAACATGAAATATAAAAAAAACTCATTTCTAGTTCCATGTTTAAGAAAGCATGACTTTTCCTTGATCCCATCTTTGACCCTATTCCACATTATGTCATATGAAAAACATTTCAAAAAAACTTGGGGTGAGCATAAAAATCTCAGTAAGGGATACACAAAGAAGGAAAACTGTAAGTGTTTCAAAATAATAAGTAAACCATGAATACATTATCAAAGTAATAAATTTCACCATTATGGAGTGGTAAATACTCTTCACTGAATAAAATTTAAATACATACCCTTTTGTAACCAAAATATTACCATAAAACCCATATAAAGAACACATAACATATAAAGTATCTTGGGACATAAACATACTTAAATGGAATAACCATACGGTTTACTTCCACACATATCACTTAATGGAATATCCATATGGACGACTTCCATACCCAATTCATTGGAGATTATAACATAACCACCCATCCTGGTATTCACGACACCACCTGTCATATGGTTTACCACGTAACTACCCGTCAAATGTCCAGGTACCATTATAAAATCATAAGACATAAAACAAATATAATGGAGAGAAAACATTTCAACATTTCGATCACAATATATCACTTAAATATATTGACATAACAAGTTCATCATAAAAAAACCATTTTCAATACCAAAATACATAAAAGAGTATTTGGTATTTATTTCATTTTAAAAACATTACGGCTTGTTGAGGAATCCAAAGAAAAAATAATACTCGCAGTGGCAGAAAAGGTCATTGTCACCGCTTAAATTAAAATAATCATTCCTTTTTGTCGTTTAGTAAAATTTTTCATAGAAAAATATTCCCTTTGAATGAAATGAAAAGTCAAAGGTGTTTTATACAGCGTATAAAAGAATGTCTTGTATTAGAACAAAACATGCCTCAATGAAATGAGATTGAGATGAAGTCTCTTACCTCGTGTCCGACATGACTCAATTGCTCTTTAATCTCATGAATAATTAAATAGTGTTAATTTATACTTTCTTAAGAACCTTTTTCAAGCTTACTATTTCTTTTATATCACTTATTTTTATGTTATAAACATTATGTAATCATTTAATTTAATAATGTTTATTTTGTCGATATCTGGTTCATAAGTCAAAAATGGACTTCTCACAATTACAAGTAGTTCATGTGGTCAAAGGTTCATTATATCTAGAATGATATTCATGATGTTGATATCATATATATCATATATATTCATCATATATATGGATTTATAATAGTACATAACATTTAGAGGTAAGAAATGAAACGCACCGTTCATGGAGACGGCAAGCCGTACGTATGCATGAACGCTGCTTTCATTTATATTTTATATTTAATGGAGTGAAATCATAATGATATAAAGTTATATTATAATTATAGAAGAATTTCATATATCATATCATTAACTCCGTCCTTTATACATTCTACATATATTATTAACGAATCCAATCACTTTGAGGGGCGGTAGTCCGCACTTCCTAAAATGAAAGTATCGCGTTTACCCATAATGGAAACAATAAAATTATTCCATAAATTTAAAATAAAGAAGAATAATGAAAACATAAACATAATATATATCATATATAAATATAGTGACATCTTAATGGCCACCATGAAAGGTGTTAAAAGAATATTGAACAATCATCGTTTCGTGAGGCAGAAATTCTCCATCCACAGCAACATTATATTCTTTAACCATTTGACAATGGTGTGTGTAAGTGTAGCTCAAATAAATCACATAAAAACAACCTAGTATATTGAAGATACTGGTGTTCTTACAAATTAAAATAATAAAAAGAGTTTAGGGGGTAGGAGAAGCAAAATAAAACAAAAGAACACAAGTGAAGACATTACCTTTAAATCGGGTAACTCCCTTTGGTTTGAACCAAAAGGGTTTCTTGAAGAGATTTCTGCCTAAGGTAAGGATTCTAGGATGAGGAGAGGGATGTGGAGAGATAAAATGAGCAGATAGTGGCCTAGAAAATGGCATGAGAGGTGTCGGTAAGGTGGTAGAGGTGGGGGACTTTTATAAGGGGAGAGGAGGGGTACTCTTGGAAAGTTATAAAATGTTACTTTATTATATAATGAGTTTCGGTTTTTAAAGGTCCCACAATTATATATTTCCAGGATAAGGTGATAAGAGTTCAAAATCCACCCATCCAATAGGTTTTTGACAGGTGTAGGTCTTAGATTATACAGTATGTTTTTAATTTATTTAAATCGTTAAATAATGAGGCAATCACTGCATCATCATGGTGTCATAAATAATTTAATTAATTTAATGTCTAAAAATTATAAAAAAATATCATGATGTAGGAAATATTTTTATATTTCTAATGAATATTTATAGTCAAAAATATGACTTGTATAACCCCATGTACACATTGTTTTTGTAAAACAACACATGTTTGTGACATCTTTATTTTAACATTAAATAGAATGTTATTAATGTCATTTTCCTACCAACGTGGCTACATGGGGTCCCAAAGTTGACCTATGTATTGTATTGTTAGTCCATGACACATAAAATAAGGGTAGGACATGTTTCAAGGTCATTTAAAATTATTAAAACATTATTTTTACCTTAAATTACACTAATTACATCTAATCGCGACTAAAAATTTAAAATTTACTATTCACCAAAAATTATTTTAATCCCATTGAACCACATTTTACTTCTTAATGACAACCATGTATGTTGGATTTTTGAAATTCAAAACACAGAGGTGGTAAAATTTCATTTAAATGAAAAATCAGTTTTTTAAGTACCACTTAGTGGTTTCACTATTCATAAAAATTGATGTTTTTCAGAAAAATACCAAAACATCACCCAAAGCTATATTTGAAATTAAAAATTAAAAAATGATGTCTATTTTAAAAAATTCAACACATATAAGTTACATTAATTAATTTAATAATTAATTCCCACTGTTAGAACAAATAGCGTGTTTTTATGAAACAATATATATCAAAAGATTGACACTAGTTTAAGTCCAATTTCATAGTGAAATTAATTTCAATGACCACTATTGGATTAAATAGTAAACATATATTATAATTTCACATTATAACCATTTCAAAAGATAATCTAATCATATAAATAAATTCTATTAAAAAGGGGTTTTGAACATTTTTCACTATTCATTAAAAAATGAACTTTATCAGAAAAATGCCAAAAATTTACAAAAAGTAAATTTTGATGTCCAGATTCTAAAGAAGAATTTTATTTGGTCAAATAGATTTTATAAGAGTGACCAAAACTATATTTAAAGATGGTTCTCCATTAAAAGGTGATAGTTCGACCTTTTAGTGAATATTAGAGTATCTATGCCAAAAATTGAATTATTTCGTATTTTAAGCCTTAAGATTTTATTTGATTAAATGTAAAACCATTTAACAAACATATATAATCATATTTTAGTTGTTTCTATTCATTTCTGCCAATACAACGGCTACGTGTTAACTACCATTAAAAATAATTTTATTTTATTACTAGTGTGCAGCGTAAGATTTTAAAAAAACTCTTTGTTGCGTATCGGGTACGTTATCGAACATAGAACCCCCTTTAAAGTAAAATTAATATTTAATTCATAAATATTAATAAATATGAGAATGTTTTAATATTTATTTACCTAGGATGTTACATCCTTCCATCCATTTGGGAATTGCGTCCTCACAATTTTATTCACTTATCAAAATAAATGGGGGTATTTATCCCTCATAGCATTTTCAGATTCCCACATTGCCTCTTCAACCATATGGTTTTTTCACAAAACCATTACCTGGTGCAATACCTTATTCCACAACACTTGCTCCATATGGTCAAGAATCTGGACTGGTTATTCCTCACAAGAGATATTCTCTTCCAACTGAACTACCTCTGGGCTCAAAACATGAGATGGATCTGGCATATACTTTCTCAACATCGAAACATGAAAAACATTGTGTTCCGGAGATAAACTCGGAGGTAAAGCCACTCGGTAAGCAACTGATCCAACATTCACTAGAATTTCATATAGTCCAATGAACATTGGACTCAGCTTTCCTTTCTTACCGAATCGCATCACAATTTTCCATGGTGAAACTTTGAGAAAAACATGATCACCTACCTCAAAAGATGGATCATTCCCCCGGTTGTAAATCCCAAGATTTTTATGAGTAATATTTTGTTTTTATGTTATATATATATCATCAAAGGAATCTTTCACTACACACTAGCTTGTCTTACTTTACACGCAATCGCGACCTTCCTCGATAGCCTGTGTTGTACGCAATACTGAGTTTCACTAAACGACGATATGCTATTAAAATATTATTTAAAATAGCTGTTATGAATAGTAATAACCACTTTTTGAAATTTTATCTTTCAAAATGGACCTCATTTTTGGATTCGGAATACCGAAATTAGCCTAGGGTGAAATTTTGGTATTTTTCTGAAAACTTTCAATTTTTGATGAATAGTGAAACCACTAAGTGGTAGGTTAAAAACAGAATTTTGCATAAAACTTAATTTTACCGCTTCTGTGAATGGAATTTCGAAAATACGACAGACAGGGTTGATATCAGTAAGTAAAATGTGGTTCAATGAGATAAAAATAATTTTTTTGGTGAATAGTAACTTTTTACTTTTTTTACCGCGGTTAATAGTAAATAGGGTAACTAAGGGTAAATATGATATTTTTATTACCATAACACATGTCCTAATTCTATTGGATAAGTTTAATTCGACCAAAAACAACCTTATGAATATAATATGACCATTTAGGTCCACTTGGATTAGATTATGACATTTAATATTATTTTATTTAATTAATAGTTAAAATAGTTAAAATCAAAGTTTAATAACTAAAACATTTTTAATATGGGGTTATACATAAGATAAATTCTACTATAAATATTCATTATAAATATAAAAATATTTCCTACATAATGATATTTTATTTATAATTTTTAGAAATTAAATAAATTAATTTATTTATGACACAACGATGATGCAGTAATTACCCTTTTAAAGAAATGTTAACATAATTGATGTTATAAATGCTCAAATAAATGTAATTTGAGACTTTTTATGAATTCCACTAATTTTCTAGGTTACTATGATATATTAGTGTTGATTTAATCAACTTAGTTTGAACATATAATTCTGTTATGACTTTCACAAAAATCATATATCAAATAGTGTCAAAATTGACAAAAAATAGTTTTTAAATCAAATATTATATTATTAATTGTTATTTTATTCTTCAAAATCTAATGTTCGGCCAAATGACTTAGATAAGGATATATATATTAATAATAAACAACTTGGGGTTCGTTTGGCATGTTATAGTAAGTGTATTAACCATATAGTGTAAGAAAACAAAAAGTCACAGTAAAAGTTAAATTATTTAACTTAGAGTTAAATCTAATTGATAAGGTTAAAATAATAACATAAACTTGTCTAAATCCTATTGGTTGATATTATTTCGACCCATCCCCACTTTACCTTCGAAATAAGACCTTTTGGAACCATTATAAACCGATTTTGACTTTAATATAAAATAATATTTTGAGATATTCCTAAGGTGCCCCTCTCCTCCCTTATAAAAGGGCACCTCCTCCCCCTCCTCCTCACACCAATTTGAGCACTCATGCTCGGCCAACCCCTGCCAAAATCCCTTCTCCACTTCCCTGGAATAATCCTAGAGGTCCTGGTCTTCTTCAAAGACCAATCTTAGTTCCCTAAGTGGAGGATTCAAAGAGCCGTCTCAAAGAAGAGGAAATATCCATTACCGATCTTTTCAATTTCTTTATTCTTCAACTTATTCTTCTTTATTTGTTTCATGATAAAGTAATAACATCAGTATTACTTACATACTGATATGTTATTATAAATATGAAACAACCCTAATTCACCTTCTATCCATCCTATGGAAAAATGAATTCATCGCGCGTGCGTACGTACGGAATACCGTCTCCACGCCATGGTGTAATCTATTTTCCACCATCACCTTACAACGATGGGTATAATGGTGTAATTAGTAACTATATATGATTATTATAAAGTTATATTGATACTGAAATAGTATAAATACACTTAAATACAATTCCACGATCATGGCAACAATATCTTCGCTCGTGCGTACATACGGAATACCGTCTCCACGATGTGATGCGACTCGTTCTACATGATCATCATTACATAGTAATTATATAAATTGAATGAATAAATATGATATATGTTACACTAATACCATTCTGTATATAAGGTATCTATAACCTTAAAAGAAGAATAAGAATTTATTCGGCAAAACACGCATAAGAACAAAAGGCAATAAAGACCCGAGTAACAAGTAACAATGAAATATTACTAATAAGAAGCTAAGAATTTGACCATATATGATATCATATCAATATGTATGATTCTGGAATAAGTCAATAACATTATTTAAACCATTATACAGGAGCTTCGGACACGTACAAAGAAAATCGGACCTAAGGTAAGGGAAATATCACAATCTCATTTTTATTCGATATTGTTTATACTTTGACACTTACTGGGGTGTATTTTATCATCCACATCCATGTTTCTTCAATATGAAATATTATTTTCATCCACCTAAAATTTTTTAAATCAAATTGTACCCTTCGGTGAGTTTTTAGTAAAGGATATGAAAGTAATCTTTTGTCATTTTTCGTACGAGGTACTTTTTGACTTTTATGACAAAAAGTACGAAGAATGTTTTTTTAACTTATACGGCATGAATGGATTTTTAAAACATTATTTCCAAGAATCTTACTTTAAAAGTTTTCAAGCTTATTTTTAATCAACTTCTTTTAGATTAAAATTTTATGACATGTTAAGAGAGGAAAAATGTATTTGAAGTAGAAAGGATATTTTCCTCAAGAATGGAGTTCAAATGTTTTATCAAAATTATTTTCCATCTAAGATAATATAGGGTTCTGTTTTTATCCCTATTATTACATTGATTTGATTATGTTTTGAGGGAATTATTTTTATGAAATCATTTACCTTATATGATTTGTTTTATGATGTCATGATGTTTCAAGAATCTCATTTTTGTTACATGTGTTATGCGATGATGTATGATTTATGATTATGTGGCACACATAAGAAAGGATTCATTATAAGATGGGTGGGACCTATATCTCCCTCCAATTCATTGGGTAAAGATTTATATCTCATGAGATAGACATGGCTGGAATGGAAGGTTATTTCGGTTCAGTGATACAGGACTGAAATGAGGAGTGAACTCGGTTTAGAAATGGACTTTGTCCGCTAAGATAGTCTTGGCAATGAGTCATGACTAACAAGAAATGATTTTCCATGATTATGTGTGCATGCCACAAAGTTTCAAGTTTTATGTTATGATTATGGGGATCTCATTTTCACTTCTTTTATTTATTCCATGTTAAGATATTATGATCTCTTTTGCAGGTTATGATTTTCAAAAAGATATGATATGATTTTTATTTCCTTTATTTTCCCTTGCTGAGCATTTGAGCTCACCCTTTTTGTATGTTTTCTTTTCCCCAGGTCAGGAAGATGGATATTAAGTAGAATATGATAAAAGGGACCCTATATATGATGAAATAAATGGGAGACACTGTAGAAGATTTATGAACCATTTGTTTGTGTTTCCCAGTTTCTAAAGACGCTATACCTATACGGTCCTTTATGGTTTTGTCATATGTTGTAATAAGTCTGCTTCAATTTTGAAGTATTAACAATGTATGTAAAGTATGGGTCGTTAGAGTTGGTATCAGAGGAAAGGTATAGTCAACCTTTGGAAACTAGGATGTGAAAGCCTTAGTAAGAACCCTAAGTATAATTCTAAGCATAGAACACAATCTTAGTGTTTTAGAAATGTCCATGAATAACCTAGGATAAGACCTTAAGCGTGAAAATTTTATTCTTGAATTATGTGGTTTTCCTATTATAATTAGTGTTGCTCACACTATTCTTCTTGGTTTTAGTCAATGGCTGGAACCCAAAGGAACCGTGTTAATGCGGAATGCGATGGGAAATGCAATGATTGTCCCCCTGAGCAACCAAACGATATGGGAGCTGGAATGCATAATCTTGTAGCCATGCTCACACAACTTTCTCAAGCTATGAATCATGCAGGACTTCCAAACGAGCAAAGGAAGGAGCAACATTCTGTTGAATCCTTCATGAGGTAGCGTACACCTTCTTTCAGCGGGTCTACTGATCCATTAGTTGCTGAACAATGGATTAGTACTACTGAAAAGATATTTTCAGTTCTTCAATGTTCTGAACATGATAAAGTCATCCTAGCAGTGTATCGTATTGAAGGAGATGCTGATAAATGGTGGAATCTTATTAAGAATACGAGGAAAAGGGATGAAATTGAGTCCATGGAATTGGACGAGTTCAAGAACTTATTATTCAATAAGTACTTCCCTCATATTCTACGAACAAAGATGGAGAAAGAGTTTCTTGAACTGAAGCAAAGGGATGATGAATCTGTCGGTACCTATGAAGTAAATTTTACACGACTTGCAAGGTACGCTTCTGGTATTATTATCCAACCTGAGAGTAAGATCGATTGATTCTTTAGTGGATTAAAACCAAGTCTTTGAAGGGCGTTAGCCATAAGGGACTTCAATATCTACGAGGAAATCGTTCGATGTGCTCTAAAAGTCGAGATGGAGATTGGAGTAACCCATCAATCATATGGGTTTGATAAGAAGAGGAAAATGTAATTCAAAGGAAAATCTAAAGTGCGCACTGAAAAGAAGATGAGCTTTCCCTTATGCTCAAAGTGTGGAAAGAAACATGGAGGGAGTTGTCTTAAAGGGACAAGTAAATGTTTCAAATGTGTAAAGGAAGGTCATCGGGCATTTGAATGCCGCGATAATGGGAATAAGATGTCTAATGATGCAAACAAAGAAGGGATACATAGAATGAACCTACTACACTTCAATGTTTCAAGTGCAAGGAGATGGGGCATTATGCCAATCAATGCCCAAATCCAAGGGTTGATGTTGATGGTCGGCGTCAACAAACTCTTAAGGCTAAAGACAAAGGAATGTCACATGCAATTTCTATCAGCGATGTGGAGTACGATAACGAAGTGGTGAAAGGTACACTTACCATCCACTCTAAAGTATCAAATGTTTTATTTGATTCTGGATCCACCCACTCTTTTATTTATGAAGAATTTTCTAAGGGTATCACTGTATTACCTCAACAATTAGATGTTGAGTTAGCTGTGACAACACCTAATGTCACATCAATCGCATCAAAAGTTTATAATTCTTCTCCAATTGACGTTTGTGGGAAAGTGCTTCCTGCAAATCTTGTGATCCTTCCTTTAGTGGAATTCGATGTGATTCTTGGCATGGATTGGCTTTCTTTATATGGAGATCATATCAATTGCCAAATAAGGGAAGTCACATTTCATATTCCAGATCAATCTATGATCATCTATCAATGCAAGGATGAACATAACCTTCTAGTGAAAATTTCTTCCATTTTATGGGTATTGATTCCACTAAATGAAGGTTATTTTTCTCAAATGGTTGGTGAGAAACTCACGATTAAGAATATGCCCATCGTACGGGAGTTTGATGATGTCTTTCCGGAGGAATTACTGGGTCTTCCACCAAATCGTGAAGTTGAGTTTTCAATAGAACTCGTACCGGGTGCTTTGCCTATTTCAAAGACACCATATATAATGGCCCCAATTGAGTTGTAGGAATTGAAGAAGCAACTCCAAGAGAATCTTGATAAGGGATTCATACGCCCTAGTGCGTCACCTTGGGGAGCACCTGTTCTATTTGTTAAGAAGAAAGATGGATCAATGAGACTCTGCATTGATTATCGAGAACTTAACAAGATAACTATCAAGAAAAAATATCCTCTCCCACGCATTGATGACTTATTTGACCAACTACGCGGAGCTCAATATTTTCCAAGATTGATCTTCGTTCAGGGTATCATAAATTAAGGGTCAAAAGGGAGGATATACCAAAGAAGGCTTTCCGTACAAGGTTTGGACGCTATGAATTTATAGTGATGTCATTTGGTCTTACTAATGCCCATGCTATCTTCATGGATCTAATAAATAGAGTCTTTAGAGACTATCTTGATCAATTTGTGGTAGTCTTTATAGACGATATTCTTTTCTATTCAAAGAGCAAGGAAGAGCATGAAGATCACTTGAGAATTATATTGAAGACCCTGAGAAAGGAGAAGCTTTATGACAAATTTACCAAGTGTGAATTTTGTCTTCAAAAAGTGGCATTTTTGGGTCACATAATCTCAAAAGAGGGGATATCTGTGGATCTAGCAAAAACAGATGTTATCGAAAGATGGTCGAGACCAACAACAGTAACTGAGATCTGAAGTTTTCTTGGTTTGGCTAGATATTATCGACGTTTTGTAAAATATTTTTCATGATTATCTAATCCACTCACCAAGTTGACTCGGAAAGGAGTTAAGTTTGTTTGGACAGAGGAATGTGAAGAGAATTTCAAGGAGTTGAAAAGAAGGTTATCCAGTGCACCTGTGCTCACATTGCCTTGTAGTGGAGAAAGGTTTCTGATCTACAGTGATGCATCCAATAAGGGATTGGGGTGTGTTCATATGCAAAATGATATGGTGATAGCTTATGCCTCATGACAGTTGAAAATCCATGACCAAAATTACCCAACACATGATTTGGAGTTAGCTGCGGTAATCATTGCATTAAAGATTTGGAGGCATTACCTTTATGGTGAATGGTGTGATATTTATACTGATCATAAAAGTTTAAAGTATATTTTCACACAAAAGGAGCTGAATATGCTTCAAAGAAGATGGTTGGAGAAGATTAAGGATTATGACTGCTCAATCCATTACCACCCTGGGAAAGCAAACAAGGTGGAAGATGCATTAAGTCGACAAGACCATGATAGTTTATCCATGATGAGGATCACAAAAGATCCAATATTTATGGATTTACAAAGGATGGATCTTGGAATTATAATGGAAGGGGAAAAATCTTATCTTTCTCAAATGAATGTTCAACCATCTATACATGTGAAGATTAAAGAGGCACAGAAAGAAGATGTCGAGTTACAAAAGAAGGTGAGAAATGTTCCTTAATTCAACCTTGATTGTGATGGGATAATAAAGTTCAGGAATCGGGTTTGTGTTCCTCCCATCCCCGAATTAAAGAAGGAGCTGCTGGATGAGGCTCATAGTTCTTCATTCTCTATTCATCCTGGAAGCATGAAGATGTATAGGGACCTGAAAGAGTACTTCTGGTGGGATGGCATGAAAAGAGATGTTGCTGAATATGTCTCTCGATGCTTGGTTTGTCAACAAGTTAAAGCTGAGAGACAGAAGTCTAAAGGGATGTTACAACCATTACCCATACCCGAATGGAAATGGGAAAACATCACTATGGACTTTGTCATAGGACTTCCTAAAACATCCAAAGGCAATAATGCTATCTGGGTCATAGTTGATCGTCTTACAAAGTCTGCACACTTCATTGCTATTAGAGAGGATTTCTTTCTAGATCAGCTTGCCAGGATAAATGTAAAGGAAGTGGTAAGATTGCATGGAGTACCACTTTCTATTATATCTGATCGGGATCCGAGATTTACCTCGAAGTTCTGGCGAAGTCTTCAGCATACTCTGGATACAGAGTTTAGTTTCAGCACTACTTATCATCCTCATACAGACGGTCAGTCTGAGAGAACAATTCAAACCCTAGAAGATATATTGAGAGCTTGCTCTATGGATTTCAAAGGAGTTTGGGATCAACACCTACCTTTGGTGGAATTTTCTTATAATAATAGCTTTCACTCTAGTATTCAGATGGCTCCTTATGAAGCTCTCTATGGAAAGAAATGTAGGACTCCAACTTGCTGGGATGAAGTTGGGGAAAGAAAGCTATTAGGACCTGATCTCGTTGATGAAATGGCAGAAAAGGTCAGATCTATTCAGCAACACATAAGAGCAGCTCAGAGTCGACAGAAAAGTTATGCCGACAACCGAAGAAAAGACCTAGAGTTTGAAGTGGGTGATAAAGTGTTCTTACGAATATCTACATGGAAGAGGGTTATGAGATTTGGAAAGAAGGGGAAGCTAAGCCCTAGATATATCGGTCCTTTCGAAATACTGGATCGTGTTGGAAAGGTAGCTTACCGATTGACTCTTCCACCGAATCTCTCTCAAGTTCACGATGTCTTCCATGTATCTCTCCTGAGAAAGTACATACCTGATCCATCACATGTACTCAGCTCAGAAGTTGTATCGCTGGAGCAAGATCTTTCTTATGAAGAACAACCGATAGAGATTCTGGATCGTAGCGAAAGAGTCCTACGAAACAAGACCACTCGATTGGTGAATGTTTTATGGAGGAACCACCAACTTGAAGAAGCTACATGGGATCTTGAGGATATGATGAGGGAGAAGTATCCTCATCTGTTTGTTACAAAGTGACGAATTTCGAGGGCGAAATTCTTTTTAAGGGGGTAGAATGTAACACCCGAGATTTTTATGAGTAATATTTTGTTTTTATGTTATATATTTATCATCAAATAAATCATTCACTACACATTAGCTTGGCTTACTTTACACGCAATCGCGACCTTCCTCGATAGCTTGCGTTGTACGCAATACCGAGTTTCACTAAACGACGATATGCTATAAAAATATTATTTAAAATAGCCGTTATGAATAGTAATAACCACTTTTTGAAATTTTATCTTTCAAAATGGACCTCATTTTTGGATTCGGAATACCGAAATTATCCTAGGGTGAAATTTTGGTATTTTTCTGAAAACTTTCAATTTTTGATGAATAGTGAAACCACTAAGTGGTAGGTTAAAAACAGAATTTTGCATAAAACTAAATTTTACCGCTTCTGTGAATGGAATTTCGAAAATCCGACAGACACGGTTGATATCAGTAAGTAAAATGTGGTTCAATGAGATAAAAATAATTTTTTGGTGAATAGTAACTTTTTACTTTTTTTACCGCGGTTAATAGTAAATCGGGTAACTAAGGGTAAATATGATATTACTATTACCCTAACACATGTCCTAATTCTATTGGATAAGTGTAATTTGACCAAAAACAACCTTATGAATATAATATGACCATTTAGGTCCACTTGGATTAGATTATGACATTTAATATTATTTTATTTAATGAATAGTTAAAATAGTTAAAATCAAAGTTTAATAACTAAAAAAATTTTAATATGGGGTTATACATAAGATAAATTCGACTATAAATATTCATTAGAAATATAAAAAGATTTCCTACATAATGATATTTTATTTATAATTTCTAGACATTAAATAAATTAATTTATTTATGACACAACGATGATGCAGTAATTACCCTTTTAAGGAAATGTTAACATAATTGATGTTATAAATGCTCAAATAAATGTAATTTGAGACTTTTTATGAATTACGCTAATTTTATAGGTTAATATGATATATTAGTGTTGATTTAATCAACTTTTTTCGAACATATAATTCTGTTATGACTTTCACAAAAATCATATATCAAATAGTGTCAAAATTGACACAAAATAGTTTTTAAATCAAATATTATATTATTAATTGTTATTTTATTCCTAAAAATATAAGGTTCGGTCAAATGACTTAGATAAGGATATATATATTAATAATAAATAACTTGGGGTTCGTTTGGCATGTTATAGTAAGTGTATTAACCATATAGTGTAGGAAAACAAAAAGTCACGGTAAAAGTTAAATTATTTAACATAGAGTTAAATCTAATTGATAAGGTTAAAATAATAACCTAAACTTGTCTAAATCCTATTGGTTGATAGGATTTCGACCCATACCCACTTTACCTTCGAAATAAGACTCTTTGGAACCATTATAAACCGATTTTGACTTTAATATAAAATAATATTTTGAGATATTCCTAAGGTGCCCCTCTCCTCCCTTATAAAAGGGAACCTCCTCCCCCTCCTCCTCACACCAATTTGAGCACTCAAGCTCGGCCAACCCCTGCCGAAATCCCTTCTCCACTTCCCTAGAATAATCCTAGAGGTCCTGGTTTTCTTCAAAGACCAATCTTAGTTCCCTAAGTGGAGGATTCAAAGAGGCGTTTCAAAGAAGAGGTAATATCCATTACCGATCTTTTCAATTTCTTTTTTCTTCAACTTCTTCTTCTTTAGTTGTTTCATGATAAAGTAATGACTTCAGTATTACTTACATACTGATATGTTATTATAAATATTAAACAACCCTAATTCACCTTCTATCCATCCTACGGAAAAATGAAATCACCGCGCGTGCGTACGTACGGAATACCATCTCCACGCCGTGGTGTAATCTATTTTCCACCATCACCTTACAAGGATGGGTATAATGGTGTAATGAGTAACTATATATGATTATTATAAAGTTATATTGATATTGAAATTGTATAAATACCCTTAAATACAATTCCACGATCATGGGAACAATATCATCGCTCGTGCGTACTTACGGAATACCGTCTCCACGATGTGATGCGACTCGTTCTACATGATCGTCATTACATAGTAATTATATAAATTGAATGAATAAATATGATATATGTTACACTAATACCATTCTGGATATAAGGTATCTATAACCTTAAAAGGAGAATAAGAATTTATTCGGCAAAACACGCATAAGAACAAAAGGCAATAAAGACCCGAGTAACAAGTAACAATGAAATATTACTAATAAGAAGCTAAGAATATGACCATATATGATATCATATCAATATTTATGATTCTGGAATAAGTCAATAACATTATTTAAACCATTATACAGGAGCTTCGGACACGTACAAAACAAATCGGACCTAAGGTAAGGGAAATATCACAATCTCATTTTTATTCGAGATTGTTTATACTTTGAAATTTACTGGGGTGTATTTTATCATCCACATCCATGTTTCCTCAATATGTAATATTATTTTCATCCACCTACAATTTTTTAAATCCAATTTTACCCTTCGGTGAGTTTTTAGTAAAGGATATGAATGTAATCTTTTGTCATTTTTCATACGAGGTACTTTTTGACTTTTCCAACAAAAGTACGAAGAATGTTTTTTTTAACTTATACGGCATGAATGGATTTTTAAAACATTATTTCCAAGAAGCTTCCTTTAAAAGTTTTCAAGCTTATTTTTAATCAACTTCTTTTAGATTAAAATTGTATGACATGTTAAGAGAGGAAAAATGTATTTGAAGTAGAAATGATATTTTCCTCAAGAATGGAGTTCAAATGTTTTATCAAAATTATTTTCCATCTAAGATAATATAGGGTTCTGTTTTTATCCCTATTATTACATTGAATTGATTATGTTTTGAGGGAATTATTTTTATGAAGTCATTTACCTTATATGATTAGTTTTATGATGTCATGATGTTTCAAGAATCCCATTTTTGTTACATGTGTTATGCGATGATGTATGATTTATGATTTTGTGGCACACATAAGAAAGGATTCATTATAAGATTGGTGGGACCTATATCTCCCTCCAATGCATTGGGTAAAGATTTATATCTCATGAGATAGACATGGCCGGAACGGAAGGTTATTTTGGTTTAGTGATACAGGACTGAAATGAGGAGTGAACTCGGTTCAGAAATGGACTTTGTCCGCTAAGATAGTCTTGGCAATGAGTCATGACTAACAAGAAATGATTTTCCATGATTATGTGTGCATGACACAAAGTTTCAAGTTTTATGTTATGATTATGGGGATCTCATTTTCACTTCTATGATTTATTCCATGTTAAGATATTATGATCTCTTTTGCAGGTTATGATTTTCAAAAAGATATGATATGATTTTTATTTCATTTATTTGCCCTTGCTGAGCATTTGAGCTCACCCTTTTTGTATGTTTTCTTTTCCCCAGGTCAGGAAGATGGCTATTAAGTAGAATATGCTAAAAGGGACCCTAGATATGATGAAATAAATGGTAGACACTGTAGAAGATTTATGAACCAGTTGTTTATGTTTCCCAGTTTCTAAAGACACTATACCTATACGGTCCTTTGTGGTTTTGTCATATGTTGTAATAAGTGTGCTTCAATTTTGAAGTATTAACAATGTATGTAAAGTATGGGTCGTTATACCGGTTATCCGCATAACTCTTCTGCCTTCTCTGAGCTGTTCTCATGTGTTTCTGAATCAACCCAACTTTTTCTGCCATCTCTTCTACCAATTCTGGTCACATCAGCTTCCTTTCACCCACTCCATCCCCAAAAGCTAGAGTACAACACCATTTACCATATAATTCCTCAAATGGAGCCATCTGTATACTGGAATGAAAACTGTTATTATATGAAAATTCAAACAAAGAAATTTTTTTGTCCCAACTTCCCTGATAATCCATCGAACAAGCACGTAGAATATCCTCCAATTTCTGAATTTTTCATTATGATTTCCCATCTGATTGAAGATGAAAAGATGTACTAAAATTTAATTCAGTACCCAACGACTTCTGAAGGCCTTTCCAAAAGTTATAAGTAAACCTGGGATCACAATCAGATACAATGGATAGGGGAACTCCATGAAACCTGACAATCTCTTTCAGATACAATCGAGAAAGTTGATCTAGAGATAAATTATCTCAAATAGTAAGGAAATGAGCAGATTTAGTCAAGAGATCAATAATAACCCAGATTCCATTATTACCTCGAGATGTCTTCAGTAATACCACAACAATGTCCATGGATATATTTTCCCATTTCCACTCTGGCACTGGTAAAGGCTGAATCATCCCTTTCGGTAACTTCCGCTCTGCTTTAACCTGCTGACAAGTCAAAAACTTCACAGTAAAATCATCAATATCTCTTTTCATTCCATCCCACCAGTAATACTCTCGCAGATCTCTGTACATGTTAGTACTGCCAGGATAAACTAAAAATGGGGAACTCTAAACCTCACATAACAACTCATTCTTCAACTGTGAATCGCCAGGCACTATAATCTCTTCCCAAACCTCAAAACACAATCATTATGAATATTAAATTCAGGAAACTTACCCTTCTAAACCAACTCTACCTTCTTTTGCAACCCACAGTCTTTCTTCTGTACTTGCATAATTCTGTCTGATAGAGATGATCTCACTGATACCTGAAACCAAAAAGAAGAACTTCCTGCACCAACAACTTCTATTCCAAAGTTCATCAAATAAAAAACAAAAGTATCTTGTTACAAATGTAGCATGGTTAATGAATCATTACTTTTTCGACTCAGAGAATAAGCCACTGTATTTTCTTTTCCCAGATGGTAATGAATTGTACCATCATAATCCTTGATTAATTATAGCCATCTCCTCTGTCTCATGTTCAATTAAATCTGAATGATTATATTCTTTTAACTTTTGTGATCAGTATATATTTCACACTTTACTCCATACAAATTATGCCTCTAAATTTTTAGAGAAAAAACAACAGCAGCTAATTCCAAGTCATGTGTATGGGTAATTTAACTCGTGAGTTTTCAACTGACGTGAAGCCTAAGAAATTACCTGATCATTCTACATAAGGAAACATATATGTCTCTTCAACA
The DNA here is from genome assembly GCA_963277665.1 of Viscum album. Taxonomy (NCBI): domain Eukaryota; kingdom Viridiplantae; phylum Streptophyta; class Magnoliopsida; order Santalales; family Viscaceae; genus Viscum; species Viscum album. Next base: position 1,578,362,092 of record OY728150.1, on the reverse strand, counting down.
AAGAATCAATGTATATAACAAACTCACCATTCCTGGAAGGAAGTGCCGAAACTAGAGCATTCACCAATCTTCTTTTCAACTCCTGAAAACAATCACGACAATCTTTTGTCCAGATAAACTTAACACGCTTCCGAGTTAGCTTAGTCATTAGACTAGATAACCGTGAAAAATTTTCAACAAACCTTCGGTAGTAACCTACCAAACCAAAAAAAACTACATATCTCAGTTACATTTGTGGGTCTTGGCCATTCTTCAACAAATTTTGTTTTAGCAGGATCAACAGTTATGCCATTTTTTGAAACAATGTGACAAAGGAAAGAAATTTGTTGTAACCAAAACTCACACTTTCTGAATTTTCCATATAGCTTCTTTTCATTTAATGTTTGCAAGATAAACATTAAATGACTTTCATGCTCCTCTTTACTTTTAGAAAACACCAAAATATCATCAATTAAAACAACCACAAACTTATCCAAGAAATCATGGAAAATTCTATTCATAAGGTCCATGAATACAAAAGGTGCATTGGTTAACCCAAAAGGAATAACTACAAATTCATAATAGTCATATCTAGTATGAAACGTAGTCTTCAGAACGTTTTCTTATTTTACTTTCACTGATGGTACCCCGACCTCAAGTAAATCTTCGAAAAATACTGGGCTCCCGAGAGATGATCAAAAAAATCATTGATATGAGGAAAAAGATACATGTTCTTAATAGTGATATTATTCAAAGCTCTGTAAGCAATGAAAATTCTCATTGAACCATCATTCTTTTTAACAAACAAGACAGGATCACCCCATGGTGATGTTCTAGGTTGAATGAAACCTTTATCTAATAACTCTTGCAATTGTTTCTTTAACTCTAAAATTTCAACTTGAGCCATTCGATAATGGGGTTTTGAAATTAGCTTAGAATTAGGAAATAATTCAATAGTAAATTCAACTTCATGATCATGAATAATACCAGGAAAATCGTTAGGAAAAAACATCAATATACTCATTTACCATTGGAACATCATTAATCTGAACAGTTCCTTTATTTTCAACAATATGTGCAAGATAACATTCATTTCCATCTTTTACTAGTTTCTCAACTTCCTTATATGTTATCAAAAGAAATGGTTCATTATTGTACACAAACTGAAAATATTTCGGAAAAGAAACCATTTTAGCTTTGTAGTCAATCTTAGCATGATAAACAGAAATCCAATCCATGCCCAAAATAACATCAAACTATACTAGAGGGAAAACAATAAGGTTTGCATGTAGATTCGTTCCGCACACAAGTATAGGAAGGCTCTTATAATTTCTTTTTGTCTCAACTTTTCCTCTGGGTGTTTTTACCATAAGTTCAGGATTCATATCTTGAGATTGAATTTCCAATTTACTAGAAATCTTCTCAGAAATTAAAGAATGTGTAGACACTGAATCAAACAACACATTGTCATAATCTGAACAAACAAACAGTGTACCTGATACTACTTCATTCGATGGCCCAACATCTGCTGAAGTGGTTTCCAAGGATTTCACCACCCCTTTTTGCTTGTTTCTGGCTACTTTCCCCCAGTTGAGTTATTAATTAGACACTCATTCTCATAATGAACCATTTCATTACACTTGAAACATCCTACCACTAGCTTTTCATTTCCGTCTTGATCATCTTCCTTACAGTTACGAGCAATATGACCAGAATTACCACACTGAAAGAACATTCTAGACTTGGATAAACATTCTCCAGGATCCATTTTACCACACTTCTCACTGGATGGATATTTGGTTTTCTTACCTCGTTTTTTTTTTTTTTTTGAATTCTTCCCCTTTTCCTGCAAACTAGACCTCTTATTCTATTGTTTTTCAAAGGACGCCAGATCATCAGAAAACTCCATTTCCACCTTCTCCACACATCGAACAAGTTTTTCATATCTTTTTAACTCACGAGAAGATAAAGCCCTTGGATACTTTGGATTTAACCCGGATTAAAAATGGTTGATTTTACTATCATGATCTCATAAGATGTTTGGAGCATACCTTGCTAGTCGAGTGAACTTTGCTTCATAATCAGCCACTAAGTCATCCTCCTGCCTCAATTCCTGGAATTGTTTTTCGATACTAAGATGAACCACCTTAGGAAAATATTTCTCAAGAAACATTCCTTTGAATTTGTCCCAGTGAAGATCATCAATCTCATCACAATCCATGATATTTTTTATCATCGACCACCATTGATCTGCTTAACCTTCAAAATGGTAAACAACAAGACTAACCTTTTGATGTTCTGAACACCCCATTACATCAAAAATCTTCTCCAGTGCATTAATCCACCCTTCAGCTAGCACAGGGTCATATGATCCTCTGAATGATGGGGGATTTTGCCTCATGAAATGTTCCACCACATACATGTACCTCTGTAGTTGATCAGGCTGATATCATTCATGGATACCACCACTATTTATAGCCTGAGTCAACTGTGCCATCACTCCAACAAAATGTTCAGTTCCAATTCCAACCATCTCAGGTTGCTGATTTGGAAGGTTGTCTTCCTCTTGATGTCATCCCAATATAGCTTCCTTATTTCCTCTGCGAAAAACCATTCTGAACACAGAATTATCTTAGGCAAAGCAACATGGTAATCTTTAAATGCTATATCATTTCAATCATACCATAAATTAATTTATAATTTAACAAATTTCTAACTCCTAAAGTTGTCTAAACTGACCTTTGATAACAACTATAAGGCCCGGTATTAAACATTACTTAATATTGAATTAAATGAATAATTCCCATTGAGGATATTTTCAGGTTTAGAGTTGTAGAGAATTAGATCATAACTACTACATCTCAAAAGATTACACAGTAGACACCTCTACAAAGTTTCCATTTTTTTCAAAACACGAACTCTAAAAAAAGTCATTTCTAGTTCCATGTTTAAGAAAGCATGAATTTTCCTTGATCCCATCCTTAACCCTATTCCACATTATGTCCTATGAAAAACATTACAAAAAAACTTGGGGTGAGCATAAAAAGCTCAGTAAGGGATACACAAAGAAGGAAAACTGTTAGTGTTCAAAATAATAAGTTAACCATGAATACTTTATCAAAGTAATAAATTTCACATTTATGGAGTGGTAAATACTCTTCACTGAATAAAATATCATTACTTACCCTTTTGTAACCAAAATATTACCATAAAACACATATAAAGAACACATAACATATAAAGGTAACTTGGGACATAATCATACTTAAATAGAATAACCATACGGTCAACTTCCACACATATCACTTATTGGAATAGCCATATGGCCAACTTCCATACCCAATTAATTGGAGGTTATAACATAACCACCCATCCTGGTATTCACGGCACCACCCGTCATATGGTTTATCACGTAACCACCCGTCAAATGTCTATGTACCATTATAAAATCATAAGACATAAATCAAATATAATGGAAAGAAAACATTTCCACATTTCGATCACAATATATCACTTAAATATATTGACATAACAATTTCATCATAAAAAACCATTTTCAATACCGAAATACATAAAAGAGTATATTGTATTTATTTCATTTTAAAAACATTACAGATTGATGAGGAAGCCAAAGACCAAATAATACTCTTTGCGGCGGAAAAGGTCATTGTCGCCACGTACATTTAAATAATAATTCCTTTTTGTCATTTAGTAATATGCTTCATAGAAAAACATTCCCTTTGAATGAAATAAAAAGTCAAAGGTGTTTTATACAGCGTATAAAAGAAAGACTTGTATTAGAACAAAACATGCCTCAATGAAAGGAGATTGAGACGATGTCCCTGACCTCTTGTCCGACGTGACTCGATTGCTCTTTAATCTCCTGAATAATAAACTAGTGTTAATTTCTTCTTGAATAAGAACCTTTTTCAAGCTTACTATTCCTTTTATATCACTTTTTTCCATGTTATAAACATTATTTAATCATTTAAGTTAATAATGTCCGTTTTGTCGATATCCGGTTCATAAGTCAAAAATAGACTTCTCACAATTACATGTTGTTCATGTGGTCAAAGGTTCATTATATCCATAATTATATTCATGATTTGGATATCATATATATCATATATATCCAGAATATACGTGGATTTATAATAGTACATAACATTTAGAGGTACGAAATGAAACGCACCGTTCATGGAGATGGTAAGCCGTACGTACGCATGAACGCTACATTCATTTCTATTTCGTATTTAATAGAGTGAAATCATAATGATATAAAGGTATATTATAATTCGAAAATAATATCATATATCATATCATTAACTCCGTCCTTTATACGTCCCACATATGGCATTTACGAATCAAATCACTTTGAGGGGGCGGTAGTCCGCACTTCCTAAAATGAAATTATCGCGTTTACCCATAATGGAAACCACAAATGTATGACATAAATTAAAAATATAAAAGAATAAGGAAAACAAAAACATAATATATATCATATATAAATAGGGTGAAATCTTAATGGCCACCATGAAAGGTGTTAAAAGAATATTGAACAATCATCGTTTCGTGAGGCAGAAATTCACCATCCATAGAAACATTATGTTCTTTAACCATTAGAAGAAGGTGTGGGTAAGTGTAGCTCGAATCCTTTACATAAAAACATCCTAGTAAATTTAAGATACTGGTTTTATTACAAAAGAAAATAATAAAAAGTGTTTAGGGAGTTGGAGAAGCAAAATAAAACAAAAGAACACAAGTGAAGACATTACCTTTATATCGGGTAACTCCATTTGGTTTGAACCAAAAGGGATTCTTGAAGAGCATTCTGCCTAAGATAAGGATTATACGATGAGGAGAGGGATGTGGAGAGATAAAATGTATAGAGCGTGGCTGAGACAATGGATTTAGAAGTGTAGTTAAGGTGGTAGAGGAGGTGTCTTTTATAAGGGGAGAGGAGGGGCACTCTTGGAATATTATAAAATGATACTTTATTATACAATGAGTTTCGGTTTTTAAAGGTCTCACAATTATATATTTCTAGTAGAAGGTGATAAGAGTTCTAAATCCACACATCCAATAGGTTTTGGACAAGTTTAGGTCTTATATTTTACATTATCTTTTCAATTTATTTAAATCGTTAAATAATGAGGTAATCGATGCATCATCATGGTGTCATAAATAATTTAATTTATTTAATGACTAAAAATTATAAAAAAAAATATCATGATGTAGTAAATCGTTTTCTATTTCTGATAAAAATTTATAGTCAAAAAAATGACTTGTATAGCCCCATATAAAAATTATTTTAGTAAAACAACACATGTCTGTGACATTTTTATTTTAACATTAAATAAAAAGTTATTAATGTCATTTTCCTACCATAGTGGCTCCATGGAGTCCTCAAGTTGACCCATGGATTATCTTGGTCGGACATGAAACATCCAATAAGGATAGTACATGTGTCAATGTCATATCATATTATTAAAACATTATTTTTACCTTAAATTACACTAATTACCTCTAATCGCGATTAAAAACATAAAAGTTACTATTCACCAAAAATTATTTTAATCCCATTGAACCAAATTTTACTTCTTAATTACAACCATGTATGTTGGATTTTTGAAATTCAAAACACAGAGGTGGTAAATTTTCATTTAAACTAAAAATCAGTTTTTTAAGTACCACTTAGTGGTTTCACTATTCATCAAAAATTGAAGTTTTTCATAAAAATACCAAAACATCATCATAAACTATATTTGATATTCTGAATTAAAAAATGATGTCTATTTAACAAAATTAAAAACATATATGTTACATTAATTAATTTAATAATTAATTCCCGCTGTCAGAACAAATAGCGTGTTTTTATGAAATAATATATATCAAAATATTGACACTAGTTTAAGTCGAATTTAAAGGTGAAATTAATTCCAATGACCACTATTGGATTAAATGGTAAAAATATATTCTATGTTCACTTTATAACCAATTCAAAAGGTAATCTAATCATATAAATAAATTATATTAAAATGAGGTTTTGAACATTTTTCATTATTCATTAAAAAAATGAACTTTATCGGAAAAAATACCAAAAATTTACACAAAGTAAATTTTGATGTTCCGATTCTAAAAAAGAATTTTATTTGGTCCAATAGAATGTATAATAGTGACCAAAACTATATTTAATGACGGTTCACCATCAAATGGTGATAGTTCGACCTTTTAGTGAATATTAGAGTATCTATGCCCAAAATTGAATTATTTTCGTATTTTAAGCCTTAATATTTTATTGGATAAATGTAAAACCATTTAACAAACATATATAATCATATTTTAGTTTTTTATATTCATTAATGCCAATACAATGTCTACGTGTTAACTACCATTTAGAATAATATTATTTTATTACTGGTGTGAAACGTAAGATTTCAAAGAAACTCTTTGTTGCGTATCGGGTACGCTATCGAACATAGCAACTAATTTAATGTAAAATTAATATCTAATTCATAAATATTAATAAATGTGAGAATTTATTATTCATTATTTACCTGGGATGTTACATTTTATCCCTTGTTATGGAATTATATTCGATGACAAGTGTTTGGGAAAATGCCTAAATGGATTTCTTAAACGAATTATTTTTCGTTTTAAAATTAGTGGTAATCATCGAATTTGAAATTCCCCAAGTATAGAAGCTCAAATCTGGTGCATTATATTAATATATTGACATTCTTACAAGTAATATAATCCCAAAGGACTGATCAGTTTATCAGTCTTGGAAAATTGATTACATACATGAACTTTACATTACAATTTCTAACAGAAAACAGAACATAGATAGTCCTTTGAGAACACCATTATTCCCCCAGCTTTACCCTACATATCAATCATTAAAAACTTCTTGTCATCCTGGAAAATAAGGCATAAGAAAGGGGTGATCTCGAATGCTTAGTAAGGATATACAATACAGTGGATGCTATTAAAAATAAGCATAAACTTTTAATGAAATTTACAAAACTAAAACATAGACATTTTAAAACATTATCTTTAATTTAATATGACAAGAATAAATTAAATAATGAAATTTTAACATTCACATTGATATTAAACTAGTCAAATAATCTCAAGTAAAATCAATAAATAATCTCATAAAAAGGGAATGAATAATGACATACATCTGAAACATACCATCGGGGCCTCGGCCAAGGAATCTAAAAATAAATGGTTAAGGATTTGTCCAAATCAACTTCTAAAAATTAATGGGTAAGGCCTCATCCAAGTCCATATCTAGTTTGTCACATGATACCTACCGATGCATCGATATGCTATAGCGGGCCCCACCAGTCACTTACTATGTCCAATTAATTCCTCTTATTAAAATGGTAAAATATAATATAAACATTCATATAAACATAACATACGAAATGTTAATACTTTAACCATAAATCATGAATGGTATCAAAATAGCACGTCTATAGTCAAACATATCCTAAAACCTTCAACACAATATGGATGATTGTATCATACTAAATAACCCTCAACTAATAATAAAATCCAACAAAAAATGTTGACATAAATGAAAATAATCTTACAAAATCATTAATAATATTTGAATGAAATATATCATTTTACATTGAAATAATTAAGAAGGAACACAATTATAAAAGAAAACATTTATTTTGAAAAAAACGTTATAATATTTTAAGGAAATATTTAAAATGTTATGTCTTCATAACATTATAAAATAGCCGCCTGCACCCTATAAGTTAAAAAACATTCTTTCCTTAATTTTTCAAAATGGTTATAAAGTACGTTGTTTCGAAAATGACAGAAATATTCCTTTCAAAACATTTTCTAAAAAGTCAAATATGGGTAAAATTGAATTTGAAATTTTTTTGATAATATTTTGAATTACATTTTAATAAACATGTACTTGTATGATAAGGATGTCTTAGTATATACTTATGTATAAGTATTCTTGGATAATAAAGATATTGTGAAAATAGCCATTACCTAAGGTCTAATACACTCTGTACATGTATAAAACTAAAAAATGATGTTTTTAAATATATTATAAACTTATATCACAATCAAAATAATATTTATTATATCATATATGAATCTTTTATGACTTTATATATTACCCATTTATTAACAATTCCAAGTAAATGTAACATTTTAAGTAATAATTACTTTGTTTATCATATATGTTTTGTCATGTTATTATTGATCATATTACATAGATCATGATTTACTTACATCCAGAATGTATAATATGATTTATATATCATATATATTCATAATATAAATATATATAATAGATATACATATTAAATGGAATATACCGTTCATGGAGACGGTAGGCCATACGTACGTATGAATGTTGTTTCCGTTTTCTTGTCATATTAAATTGTTGGTAGTGAATGAAATATATATATATTATTAAAATAGTATTATTATTTCATATATTTCATAATTATTCATAATATATATTTTTTAGAATCATTCATTGAGGTTGAACATGGAAGATGAGTCTCATCGCGTCGTAGAGATGGTAAGTCGTACATACACACGAGCAATGATATCATCTCCTTATGGTTAAATACTATAGAATTGGATGGAATATAAATTTTACAGAAATAATATTATGTTATATTTATTATTTAAGTAATTTATATTCATCATTATACCCATTGAAATAAATTGTTGATGAAAACAGTTTACGCCACGGCGTGAAGACGGTAATCCGCACGCACGCACGCATGATGATATTGTTTTTCATAGGATGAGTAAAAGGAGGAATATGGCTATAACATAATCATAACTAAATATCAACATATAATATATTCTGGATTTATTATTTTTATATGGTAACAACTTAGGAGGAGGAAGTAGAATAATTAAATAACTTTGAAAGTAGGGATAAAACGATTACCTTTTCTTCGGGTGTTTACTTTTGATTTGTACAAAAGGACTCCATACGTTGGTTTTCATCCCAAATGGTAGCCTCTAGGATGTTGTGAGGAAATTTGGGAGGATTTTTGGGTAGGTTTTGGACGATCCAAATGGATTTCGATGTGTGAATAAAAGAGAAGGAGATGTTCTCTTTTATAGGAGAGGCGAAATAAAATTTTGGAAAGTCTTAAAATATTTATATATTATAAATTTTTTTTAGATTATAATAGCATCAAAGTGATTTATTTATATTATAATATGAGGATTGGTCTAATTCATATAAAAGTATCAGTTTTATACAAATTTGGGTCATGATTTTAACATTATCTTTTGGATTTAACCCTTAGTTAAATAAGTTAACTCTTACCATGTCTTCTTTATTTTTATACTATATGGATAATATAGTTTATATAAAATGAAAAGATAACCTAAAGTGGATAATTAATGAAATTTATAATATTAAATAACTCATTTGGCCATATTTTATATTTTTATGAATTTTTAATCATTTAATAAAATAGTATAACTTTTAAAAACTCATTTATGTCAATTTTGACACTATTTAGTAATTGATTTTTGTTAAAGTCATAAGAAGATTATTACTTAGAAAAAAATTATTAAATAAATTAAAACATTTCATATTCATAAATAACTTTTTTTGATGTCATAACAACTTTCAAATTATATTTATTTTAATATTTATAATCTCATTTATTCGATTCATTCATTAACAAGGAAAATACTGCATCATTATTGTGTCATAAATAAATTAAATTATTTAATGTCTAAAATTTAAAAATAAAATACCATGATGTATTAAATCTTTTTATATTTCTAATGACTATTTATAGTTTAATATATCACTTATATAACTTGAATTAAAATTGTTTTTTTAAGAATATACATGTTTATGCTATATTACCCTTTACATTAAATTACTTATTATAATGTGTCATTTTCACACCCAAGTGGATTTATTGGGTCTTAAAATCAACCTAAATATGATCTTTTTCGGTTATATATCATCTAATATGATTAGGACACATTTTAATGTATTTTTATATTATTATGATATTATTTTTTCACCCTTATTTACCTGATTTACCATTTAACCATGGCAAGTAAGAATAATTACGGATATTAATATTCCTAATATCCAAAAATAGAAGAAAATTACTTAAATAAATTTTATCTTATGATTCAAAATATGGAATACAAATTTACAAATTCAAAACAATGAATTAGAAGAAATTTATTTAAAATTAATTCCCATTTTCAAAACCAGAAATGAGGTTTGTAAGAAGTAAAAACTGTCAAAAGATTGACATGTGTTTATGTCCAATTTAAATGTAAAATTACTTCCAATGATCAAAATTGGTTTAAATTATAAAAAAAATAAACTAAACTTTAAAACTAATTAAAAAGTTAATATAACTATATAAATAATTTAGATTAAATAATAATAATGAATTAAAATGCAGTATATTTCATTATTCATTGAAATATAAAAGTTATCAGAAAAATACAAAAAATTTATCCAAAATAAACTTTTATATCCCAATTATAAATTATAATTTAATTTTATAAAATTGAATATATTAAAGTGTCAAATATTGGATTTAAAAAGGGTTCTTCATTAAAAGGCGGTAGAACTACATTTTAAAAAAATACTTATTTTATCTGAAAAATACAATTTGTCCTTATATTATATCTAATAAATACATAACATGAACATTAAAGTTTTATGGGATATATATAATATTAATATTTAGGTTAGTACTATTCATAACAACTTTTTAAATGACTAGTTTTATATGTCCTAGTGCACTCGAACTCGGTGTTGCATGTAGCGCCAGCTAAGATGGTTTTTTCTGTAGCACAAGCTTATCTTAGTGTAGCTTACAACATAAAAAATTGAATTTATTTAAAAATCAACATACAGTGGAATATTGGGGTGTTATAGACTCAATGTTTTAAAATAAAATTTTTTGTTAATTTTATTTCAAACCATGAGTTTGGGTGATTTAAAAGTTTTAAAAATGCTGGAAAATGTTGTTTTATTTTTAAATTGGTGAGTTAACCCTTATGATCTATATTTAAAACAAATTTTTTTAGACTTGGTTAATTTTTATATCAATTTTTTTGGGTGTTTAATGATTTTAACATTTCAAAATGAGATTTATTATTTCAAAAGGTTATATTTTCCCACGTGTATTGGATTTTGAAACTTATTATGTCATTGAATGTTTTTCAATGACCATTTAATGGGTAGTGTAAATTTAAATTTGAGTTTAAATGGTTTTTGGATAAAATTGGTCCTATGATTACATTGATATGAACTTTATAAATGATAAATTGGTTTGGTATTCAAAGAATGTTCTGAAAATAGAAGGCCCATTTCATATTTTATAAAAAATGACTTTCCATAAAAGGTGTGATACCCTCATAATCCCCTTTGATTCTGGTAAGACCACTGTAGATTTTGGTCAAATTTGGGGATGTTAATTATTGATTACCTAATTTGTGTGACTTGACATAATGGTGCTTGACTATGTGATTTATTCCTTCTATGTATGGTTTGCTTTTCAGAGTTTTTGAAATGGGATTGTGAAAGGTTTTTATAGAACGAAAAATGTAAATTGTGATTTGGAAGTGTTTTCAAACTATTTTAATAATGAGTTAGAAAAGTGTTCTCAAATGAGAGAAGTCATAATGTTTTTTATTTGAAACTCAAAGAATTTTTTAGTTTTAAAAATGGGGTTTTAGGCCACCATGCCTAGTTTTATGTAAATGGTTGGTTTTCAAACATGTTTTAAAGAACTCTATGATATTTAGAAACATATTTGAATTTTTAAATCTGTATTTCAATAATGGGTGTTTATGAAATAGTTTAAAGTCATAATTTAATTATGTTATTTGACCAAGAGGTATTTTCTGAGGAAAAATGTTTTCCAAGTTATTGGATTCATTTAATAAAAATCATAGAAAAAGGGGGTTAACACACTTTTTTGTGTTAATAATTATTTGTTAAAACTATATATAAAATATTTATTTTTATAATGTATTTAATACTAGATTTTTTAGGACGTAATACCAAAGTGATCTATTAGATTGGGTAGGTTTTCATGGCCAACTAGAATTTTAGATCTTGCATGTATTTTATAGGCTCAGGTTTGTTCTAGTTTTTTTTCTTCCTTAGGATCTTCTGAGAGGGATATATAGTTGGATGATGAATCTAGTTGAACACCACTTATGTATTTTTTTAAAATATTATATATTAATGAATCAAATTTTATTTGTATGAATAAATAATGGATGGATTCCAATCGTCTTACAAAATAGTCCGAAGATGGAGTGAAAGAGTTCATCGTGTTTGCAAAATATCATGCATATAATCCTTTTAAAATCCCATATCCATGTTTATAATTTTATTATTCAATAATAGTTAGTACAAAGGAGTTAAAAGAACACTTGATCTATCACGGAATAGACCGAAGTTACAAATATTGGAATAAACATGGGGAAAAGATAACATAGCTTCTACTTGGGATAACACTACATTTTATGGATTATATGATATGATTACAAGTGTAGAAAATGAATAAGGCCATATTGTGGATTTGATTGTAGATTTGAATAATGATGATGATTATATTGAAAAAATTAAAAGGATAGTTGAATAAGAACTTCACGATTTCCCAAAATTGTTTGAGAAGTTAAAGAGTTTTTCAAAGAAGCCATTGTATGATGGTTGTACTAAATATATAGAATTTTCAACTGCACTAAAGCTATATAATTCTAAAGAAGGAAATAGATGGAGTGGTGCTAGTTTTACGAAACTACAGTCTCTATTGAATGACATGCTACCAGAAGATAATAATCTCTCGAGCCGAACATACGATGACAAATGAATGTAATACTCAAAGTGTATGATATCTGAAAGAATACACACCTACCCAAATGAATGTATACTGTTTCTAAAGGACCAAAAATCACATACAGAATTCCAATAGTGTGGTGCTTCTTGATACAATAAATATTAATATGGTCCTATGAATGTTTTATGGTACTTTAGTATTATTTCACGGTTTAGGCACCTATATGGAAGTGAGGAGACTATAAAGTAGTTAACATGGCACAAAAATAAAAGAAATAAATATTGGAAACCAAATCACCCAAAAAACTCTCCTTAGTGGGAAATTATTGATCATGAGTATCATAAATTTGGAAATGAGCTGATACACTTTCATCTTGCGTTACCTATAGATGGGGTAAATAATTTTGGTTTTCAAAGAAGTACTCACTTTACATGGTCAATTATTTTGGTAAATTATAACTTTCCACTGTGGTTATGCATGAAATGAAAATAAATTATGTTATCTATTTTTATATTAGGACCAGAACAACCATGTAATGATATTAATGTTTTTTAGGATCCATTGATCGAGGATTGGAAATTATTTAGGTATTTAGGTGTTATGTTGTATAATTCTTACATAAATTCAGATTTTATGTTGAGATCCATTTTGTATAGAATGATAAATGAATTCCCTACTTATGGAAATTATTTTGGATATAATATTAATGGATCATAAGGGTGACCCATTTTTGAACAAGGTACACATTCAATTTGGTTGAAACATTCATCGAAAATATTGTTTCTAGGGCATCACAGATTTCTACACAAATGGTATAAGTACCAATCTTGGAAGACATCATTTGATAGAAGTTCAAAAGAACACACAAAATCATCTCCACTAATAGATGATCAACTATTTGATAAATTAAAATAAGTGGAAACTGTTTTTGGTAAACTATTTTAAAAATACCTTATGAAAACAAGTTGGAGAAAGAGATTAGTTTTTTTGAATTACCATACTGGAATTGTCTGTATGTCCAATATTTTTTTGATGTTATGCATGTTGAAAAAAATGTATGTGATAGTATAATCGGCACATTTTTAAAATCACCTTAAAAATAGATGATGGAATTAAGGCTAGAATGGATATGATTTACATGGTAACATGAGAATTGTTGACTCCAATAAAGGGTGAAGAATGATATTTTCTTCCTCCGGTTGCATAAACGCTTTTCAGGCAGGGGAGATATCGGTTTTTCATCTTCTTGAATGACATAATGGTTTCATAGGGGGTATTCATCAAATACTAAGAACATCATGTCAATGATTTATTTAAAGTTAAAGGGTATGAAATCATATGACTTCCATGTTTTGATGCATGATATAATCCCTATATATTTATTTTGAATTTTCCCCAAGATTGTACACTATAAATTAAACATGCTCTATTTTTTATTCAAATATTTATGCAAAAACATTTATAGACCCAATGAAATTATTGGCCATGGAAAGAGAAATTTCCATTATATTATTTGAATTATAAATGTTCTTCCCATAAAAATTATTCGAAATTATGGTTCATTTGATGGTTCACATGGTGATATAGATTCAACTATGTGGTCTTATACAGTATAGATGAATGTACCCCATTGAACGTTATATTTTGTTTTTAAAGGGTATGTCAAAAATTGATGTTGACCATATTATTGTACCGTGGAATGATATATTGTTGAGGAAGATATTGAATTCTATACCGAATAACTGCATGGTGTGGAAATCAGTGGTCTACAAAAATATCATCACACTAGGCGGCATGTGGGTGAAGGAATTTCTGGAAGAGCTGTTGTCACAAAAAATATTATAGATCTGGTGCAGACCCACCTTTATGTTTTTCATAACAGTTTGGAATTTTCCCCAAATATTGAAACCCACAACAAAAATAATAGGAATTTTAATCCATCAATGGATGGAATATGATTATCAAATACACAAAATCAACAGTTTATATGATGGTTTTAAAACGATATTTTGGGGGTGTCAGATGAAAATTCAGATTCAATTTCAGAATGACTTTGATGGTGATCCAAAGGACTAAGTGTCTATCGGTTATCCTACAATGATTATGTAATTAAGGGCTATATGATCTATACAAATAAACATGATGAAATTAGTTCCATGAAAAATAGTGGAGTTACACATGTGCATGAAGTGATGCATGTTTCTCGTACTAAGAAAAGAAATCCAATTTACACGAATATTCCATAATTTGGAATCATCCAACAAATATGGGAGTTGGATTATACCACATTCCAAGTGATGATTTCTCAATGAATGTGGGTTGATAATAAAATTGATATTAATATAAATAAACTGGTCTTTGTGAAAGTATATCTTATTAAAGAATGGTACAAAGATGAACCATTGATAATGGAACCATAGAAAATACAAGTATTTTATATTCTAGATCCCATAAACCAAAAGTGGTCAATTGTTTTGTTATTAACAAAAATCACTGAAGGGTCGGATTAAAATTCAACTTAGGATGACCCTATAATTGGGACATTGCAATCATTTCATAAAAATCACAATATATATGGAGTTTCATATGTTAAAGGAGACCATACTGAAAGGATTTTGATAGTTGATGGAGGGGTCAAATCCCTTCAGCCTTAAAAAAGAGAGTTTAATAATAATGTTATATTTTTTTATAATATACATCATGTAACCTCATGTTATTATCCAATAACTCCTACCTTTATGTAATATAAATTAAATGTTAAACCACTTTTATAGATAATGACTGCTGTATTTTCTAGTTCTCCCAATCCTGAGGAATAATAGGTTCATCAACCTGCTATTTCTCATTTTGTAGAGAAACAAGGACCTTCTACACATGTTAATGCTTTCAATCCTGGGGAAAAATTGGTTTCTCATCATGTTGCAACTCCTAGTGCAAATGTACAATGACCGTCTTCACATGCCAAAGCTACCACTCTGGAGGAACATATTAACGATGTTGAATCTGTGGAAATGGTAGGTGATGAAGGACCGACAATGAAGACAAAATGATATCACTGTAGTTTGACAGTGATAGAAAATGTCATTAAGGAAAAAATCAAAGGTATCAAATATGAGGTCAAATGGAATGTGTGAGACCATCATGTAAACCCCAACAAGACCATGTTTAGTATTTACATTAGAATCATCACTCTACAACACATGCTAATTGATGTATATTGATGGGACAATGTTGTGCTCGTACATAAGACACTGATGTAGGAATATATCACGATAACATTATGATATCAATTATTTATTTTACTAAAAAAATATAATAATTAAAAATTGAATTACTTATCATAATCCCCTGTAGATTTCATTTGTAGTATATTAATCCCATAAGAAATATATATGTATTCTTACTCAAAGTATTCAGAGAAATTTTCTCACAATTCTAATGAGACATCATTTTAAAGATACTTAAAAGAAAATAAACCCACATAGACCGATTATCTATAAAGACCTGATATCCCAATAAGCATGGGATGTATTTATTAGTGTTCATGTGGATGTGTCTTTTCAGGTACATTGTGACTAGTAATACATTGTTTGATGATACATGTATTCATCACTTTGATTGGAAATTTTTTATGAAAAAACTACCGAGTGATGAATATAAGGAATGATTAGTAAAACTATTATATCCCTACTTTAATGAAAATATGGGGTATGATTTAATTTTTAAAAAATTGGTACATATTTTAAATCAACAAATATACTTTTATGTGACCTGAAACAATAACATAATTATGTTCCTCTATTTATAAGAATATTGATGACTCTAAATCCAAATCCACTTCCATACAATGCCATGTGACATGGATAAAGGATCATGTAAATAAATATGGGATACTAATAGATGAAAACACAAAAAAGTTTGAGAATCATATGTAAGTAGGCCATAATAAAAATTTGTTTTTCATTAAATCACTATTAAAAAAATTGATTTCTGATTTCCCTATATTTTATATCTGAAATATTCATAGGATTCAATAACACTGGTACTAGATGAACACCTACTATCGATGACTTTAAGGCATCCATAACAAAATGGCAGCATTAGCGGTGAGAGATTTGGGGTGACACCCCGAACATATTTTGAGAAAATAAACAAGAGGAGGATAAAGGTGAGGAAATGAAATATATGAGAGAAATACTTGCTTCCCTTGAAGAATAATTACAATATAAGAGAGAGTTTCTAGAAAATTTTATGGGGGGGTAAGCAAAGAGACGAAACAACTCATGAAAAACCATCGTATGAAGACCCCACCCCACCCCACAAGATTGGGGGAATCCATTCCTCTCAAAGAGTTGTCTTAGTCAGGGTAATCAATATTCTAATAATTATTTCATTGAAATTTTAATAAGACATACACTGATACCTTTCTCGAAATGCTATTATACAGGGTGAAAATGAATGTGATTTACATATATCAACACCCAACCATTACCTTGTAGTGAGGGCTATAGTGTGCAATATCCAAGGTGATAGTCTACACAAGAGAACACTTCCAAAAGATCATGTGAGAGTGGTGATTAATTTAGCTTATTAGATGAGCACTGAGCTACCTTTTCCAATTGATGATTAAAATATTCATATGGTTGACCGAGCTATTGGAACATTCATCACATGACCACCACATCTTGTGAAAAACATGTTGACAAGAAGGTATCCATTTCCAATTTATTTTTCAACGTAAAACTTTAATAATTAATGGAAAAAGTTCTAAACCAATGAATGTTATTACAGATGGACAAAAGGGAGTCAGTGAAATGAATGACAAAATCAAAAACATCTAAAGGATCAACCAACCAATCAAAAAGATATATTAGAAGCACCTTTACCCCACCCATTCTATATCTTCATTTAGTAACATTGAAATTTCATGTGGATGCAATGATAAAAAACGGTAGTAGTCACATAGTTGATTTGAAGAAAATATATAGAAAGAGTAATGTGAAGACTAAATTTGTGTTGAGAATGTAAATGAAATACAAGACTATGATTTTATAGGTTCCTCAGTTGTAAATGTATACATGAGTTATGTTTTCATGATTTTATTTTCCAAAAGCTAATATACTGTGTTAATAATGACTAAATACATTTCATATTTTTAGAAGGCGTATATATAAAAAACAATTTATGGTATTTCCCCCTGATTTTTTTGGACTCGTTAGTCATCACATAACTTATATATAACAAACAAAAATAGAATTCAAAAATAAGGATGAAATAGTGGTAGACCTGGTCAACTTATTTGGAATAAAACTTATGGATGACATACTCTTCTTAATACAATAAATGTAGGGGTAAAACTGTATAATTTAATAATATAAAATATATTTTCATTTCTTTTATTAATTATTCCTTTTTTTGTTTTTAGGTAACTTTGGATGATCATTTCATTGAATTTGGATACTCCAAATATTTATTTCCATGATTCAATGCATGGATACCCAAAAAACCGACCACACATGATTGCATTTTACAATTTTTAATACACTACATCTAATGTTTTGGAACTAAAAATAAAGTTTGATTATTTATATTATATTTTAATGAGTATTATGTTATGATAGGGTGATGCATCAATATCCTGAAAAATAAGGAATGTGGACAAGGGATATGCACAAGGACCCTAACAAGTACTAAAATTGAAAAAACATCAAGGTATATAGAATATGATTTAATTATCAAAACACATATAAAAAATTACTTATTTTTTCTCAATGTTTCATTAATGTTTGAAATAACAAAATAGAAAATATTGTGGTCATTATATTTTTAAATTTATGAGAGATATCGTATTCCAGGATAAAACTAGCATCCCAAAATAGGTATTTTTCAAGATAATTATTATTTCATTTAAAATATTTATTATTCTTATGTGTATTTATATTCTTTTAGTACTACTATGACTGCTGAAAAGACTCATATTCACAAGATGATATAGATTTTATTATAATTGAATGGGAAACATATCTTCTGGAAGAATGTACTAAAATATCATGTAGATGTGACTTTCATAGAAGTAGTGGATTTTCTCATATTTATGTTTAATTTCATTATTTTCAGTATTATCCACAAAAAGATTTTTTTTCTTATACAGGTGGATTTGTTTTTTCGATTTGGAGTGGTTTGATAGAAGATTCTTATAATTATGATAGATTGGAATTTGAGGCTACTATTTATAATTCAATAATAATGTAATGTTTTTTTGAATATAATATGTTTTCATTTAAAATTGACATTAATTTTAGTAAAAAGAACACGTGACATAATGAAAATTGGGAAAATTAATTCATATTGTTTTTATAATTCTAGAAAAAAATCCATGAGTAATTTTTTATTTCTATGAGTAAAAAACTCCTCAGTATGATGCATGGTGTGGCCTGTATGACTCAAAGTGTCTCTTTTTATTTAAAATTAACATTAATTAATGTAAAAAGAACAAGTGAAATACTACAAACTGAGAAAAAAATAAAATTTATTATTTTGATACTTTAGAAAAATAATACATGAATCATTTTTGATATATAGGAATCAACCACACCTCAATTCGATGCACGGTGCGAACATAATGACTAAAAGTGTCTGTTATCAGTTTAAAATTGACATTATAGTACAAAATATATCACTGACTAAAAACCATGAAAACACACTATAATTGTATAACTAATTTAGGAAAACAATTTATAAGTTATTTGTGATATGTATGAAGCAGTCTCACATCAAACTGATGCATGATATGACCGATATGACACAAAATGCGTGTTTCCAGTTTGAAATGACATTTTAGAAAAAAAAAACTGGCATATTAAAAATTGAGAAAATGCATTTCGATTGTTTTTAAAATTTGGAAAAATGATATATAAGAAATTTTTGACATTTATAAATAAACCAAACCTCAATATAATGTGCATTGTGACCAATATAACTCAAAGTGTCTCTTTCCATTTAAAATTAACATTAATTTTAATAAAAAGAAAAAGTGGCATACTAAAATCTAGTGAAACAAGATCATGTTATTATGATAATTTGGGAAAAAGATCCATGAGTCATTTTTTGATGTGTATAAGTCAATTTCTCCTCAATACGATGCACGATGTGGCAGGTATGACTCAAAGTGTCTATTTTTATTCAATATTGATATTAATTTAAGGATAAATAACAGGAGACATACAAAAAACTGAGAAACAAAATTCATATTGTTTTTATACTTTAGGAAAATGATCTACGAGTCCTTTTTAAGGTTTAGGAATCAACCACACCTTAATCTGATGCATGGTGTGACTAGTATAACTAAAAATGTCCATTATCTGTCTAAAATTGACATTTTAGTTCAAAATGTGTCACACACTAAAAACCAAGAAAACACATTATGATTGTCTTGATAATTTATTAAAGATATTAAAATGTCATTTTTGACTTTTATGAAGTATTCTAACATTAAAATGATGTACTATGTGACTGGTATAACTCAAAATGCATGTTTCCAGTTTGAAATGACATTTTAGTAAAAAAACATAACAATTATACTGAAAATGATGAAAAAAAATACAGATTGTTTTTATAATTTAGGATAATGATATATATGTCATTTTGGATGTATAGGAATCAACCGCACCACAATATAATTCATGGTGTGTCTGGTATAACTAAAAGCATCTCTTTTTTATTTAAAATTAACATTAATTTTCGTAAAAAGAACAAGTGAGTTACTGAAAAATAGGAAACAAATTTTTATTGTTTGATAATTGAGGAAAAATATAAATTTGTCTTTTATGATGTGTATGATTCAACCAAACCTCAATATAATGCATGGTGTAGCCAGTATGAATCCAAGTGTGTCTTTTTGTTTAAAATTTACAATAATTTATGTAAAAATAACATGTGACATACTGAAAACTGAGAAAATGCATTCACATTGTTTTTATAATTTAGTAAATTGATACATGAGTCATTTGTTACCAGTAGGAATCAAGCACACCTCATTCCAATTCACAGTGTGACTGTTATGACTAAAATTTCCCATTATCAGTTTAAAATTGACATTTTAACTCAAAATGTGCCACTCACTGAAAACCAAGAAAACACAATATAATTTTGTAGATAGTTTAGGATAGAGATTCATAGGTAATTTTTGATGTGTATGAAGCAGTATCACATCAAAACGATGCATGATTGGACTGGTATGACTCAAATTGTGTGTTTCTAGTTTAAAATGACATTTTAGTAAAAAAATTGACATACTAAAAACCAAGAAAACACATTAATATTGTTTTAAATCTTAGAAAAATGACCAATAATTAATTTTTAATGTATAGGAATTAGCCACACCCTAATCTGATGTACGGTGTGACCGATATAACTAAAAATGTGTCATTATTTAAAAATGAAATTAATTTTAGTAAAACGACAAGTGACATACTAAAAACCAAAAAATCATTCATATTATTTTAATATTTTAGAACAATTATCCTTTACTCAATTGCGATATGTAGGAATCAACCCCACCTCAAAATGATGCATGATGTAAAAAATATAACTCCAAATGTGTCTTTTTTTTAAAAAAATGACATTTTATTAATGCATTCTTTCATAATAATTTTTAATTTATTTCATTATAGTATTACTAACATAATACCTTTTTCTTATATATGCAGAATATTTTTATCAGGTTGAGATGATTTTTTTGTCAATTGATACCATAGGTGGACAATTTTGAGAGGGGATCCTTGGAATCCAAAGATGAAAATTTAATGTTTTTATATGTTTATAGGATAATTTTAAACATTTTTATATAAAACATTTTTTGAAATTTATATAGCAGTGTTTTTTTGAATATACCATGGGCATACATTTTTTTATTCATGATGTAAATTAAATGTACATAGTATTATTTGAAATTATATGTTTTTTTGTGTCTGATGTTATATTGACAGAACATTGCAGTCATCTAGGCCTTTATCAACACTATTTCGAGCACTGATAAAGGCCTCATTTATCAGTGGTGTGATAAAAAACACTTTTTAGCACTCTTAAAAGGAATTTTCATGTTGTTAAATAGAATATGTGTTGTAGTGCACCCCTCCCTCTCCCGCACCCCCTTCAACTCCTGACCCAAACCTCCTCAACCTATCTCTCCCTTCATCGGTGACCCCCCACCTCTAGAACACCCTGACCCCATCCCCCATCCACCTTGATCTCCCCTCGGTGGTTACACCAACCTCATGCTCCCCTTAGCAG
The DNA here is from genome assembly GCA_963277665.1 of Viscum album. Taxonomy (NCBI): domain Eukaryota; kingdom Viridiplantae; phylum Streptophyta; class Magnoliopsida; order Santalales; family Viscaceae; genus Viscum; species Viscum album. The sequence continues at coordinate 1,578,339,980 of OY728150.1, read as the reverse complement.
TATCCTTGACCCCAACCCCCCACTCCCACTCCCCTCGGCGAAGATCCCCAACCCCGATCCCCACCATCCGCTCCCCTTGGTAGTGATCCCTGACCCCCACCTCCAATTCCCCGCAGTGATTTCCAGGACCCCAAACCCCCTGCTGACTACTTCAACGACCCTAACACCCCGACCTCCCTCTTCCCTAATCTGTGTCCCCCTCCTCCTTCACCCCTCGATGGAGACCCCTAACATTGACCCCCACCTCGATCTCGGCTTGGAGAAGACCCTCACCCCCTCTCCCCTAGGTGGAAAATCCCAATCCCCACCACCCACACCCCACCTACCACTCCCCTCGATGACATCCATGAACCCAAACCCCTATACTAGTAACGGACCTGACCTTACCACCCAACTAGCGACCACTATCACCTCTACCCCCTGTCGACTACTATCGTGACCCTAACCCCCACTTCTGTTGACCTCCATGACCCCAAAACCATTTCCAAAAACTATTGTGACCCCAAACCTCCCTTCCATATAATTTCAGGTCCTTGAATGCACTATCTGAAACCTCCATATCCCTGACCCCCCTATCCACTACCATTGTGACTCTGACCCCCCCTATCGATGAAAATTGTGAACCTGAACCCCCTACTAGAGACCGTCATGACCCCAACCCCCATGCTCCTCGATAGTGACCCCCAAAGGAATCTCTTCCTTTTTATAGTGACTTCATTCCTCAACATCTTTTAAGGTATGATTTTTTTAATTTTTCTAAGATTTTTATTTAAATAATTTGAATATTCTTATAATAGAGTGTTTTTCATGTTTTTAATATTGGATTGAATCATTTTGATGTTGAATTTTTGTTATGTTGAATAACTAAACTACCCATGCCAATGAATAAGATCGGTGATGTTTAATTTTTTTTAATTGTTTGATTAAATATTTATATATATATATCTGAATATAGAGGGAGAAGACAAACTAGTTCATAAATGATTTTTCATATTGGTTTGTTTTCTCTTCACATCAATTATTTGGCGATGTTATTAAAGGAGACATTGTAAATAATTTTTTAGCATTGATTAATTAAAACAAACATTGTAAATAAATATATGTTGGGGTTTTTCACTTAATTTATCTAATAACTGATGTGAAAATTAAACTACCCAATGTTTTTCATGTTGGTTATCTGATATCTAATGTGAAAAACAAAAGGTATTTTTTCACATCAGTTTTCCTATAACTGATGTGAAATTATTATTTTTAATTTAAATCGATTCATACTCTGCATATAAGTCAAAAGAAAATCATAAATAAAAAAGGCACCATAAAAACTAGCAAAACTTTCAGCAAAAGACACTTACAATTCAACATTAAAATTTACAATATACATTACAAATAAACTAAAAATCAATCAAAACTATACAACAATTCCACAATTAGATTTGTAAATGTCTAATATCTTATGAAATATATAGAATTAGGTTATCAACAAGATAAAAAATTCCAAAGAAATTATTTAACATATATTATTCAATAAAACAAATGAAATATTAAGGAAAATTTTTAAAGAAATCTAACCTTCTAGAACTTGGTAACTATCCCCAAAGAAATTATTTCATACATAAATCTTAAAAAATAATATCCCCATTATTTTAAACATTATTGGTTATGAAATGTTTTTTCCAAATAAATTTTAGTTAAAAATAAAATATTTATGTAATATATGAAAATTTTAGTAATTGTGATTGAAAATTCACCTTGGTTTGTAAAAAATTGATCATGAAACTTATCTTTTTAATCGTCTCTCCAATAAAATTTCATACCTTGTTTGTAAATAATATTAATAAAAAAAATTTAGTCATTATAATATAAAAATGTATTAAAATATTCAAACATACTTGTTCAATACATTCTTAAAATTTTCTCTCACTTCACCTGGGATAGACCATAGCCAGTTCAATGTATTCTCTCTTGGAAAAAAACACCCAACATCTAATGACCCATTATATATATAAAAAATTAATGTGATTTTTTATTATTCTAAGAGTTATATAAAACTTTTTAATAAATATGTCTCATACTCTTGAAGATATATAATCATCCAATGTTGAATAATTTCATTCTTTTGAAATATTTTAGTAATATAAACTGTTCTTTCTACATCATTCATTGTCTTATCTATAAGTGAAATAAAATATGGGTCCATAAATCTTTATAAATATGTATTTTCAGGATTTGTAAACATTTTATAAAGCTACCTAATACAAAACAAACATAATTATAAATTTTAAATAAACTAAATGAATGATATATTTTTTGTTAATTGATGTACATGGAAAAAATTTACATCATTTTGATGCCCAAATGATCTCCACCTATAAGATCTATGATATAAAATATCAAAATATCCACATTAATTGCACACCCTTAAAAAATATTCAATTTTATTCTCATACACATCCAATAAAAAAATTAATATGTTTACAATCAATCTAGACTTGTAGAATCTGTATTTTATGTGAAAACACTTTGTGTTTTTTTTTTGTCTATAAAATAATTCTCCACCTTTAACGTATTCCATTAAAAAATTAGATAAATATACAATCATTAAATTAATAAAAAAATTAATAACAAAATTAAATAAAAAATAAAATATATACATACCTCTAGGATAATATATCAATTAATTCTAGATGGACAAAACTAATAAATGACCGATACTTTTTCTATCCTCACTCACTTCATCAATAGAGCATAGTATTTTTTCAGATCAATCTATAATATCTTGTACAATGATCCTATAATGCTCTATCTATATTTGTTGATGATGAATGGTTATGTTGATATAATATATCATCCCATATGAAATAATATACTTGAGATCATCAATATATAACTCACAGTAACTGGGAATCTGTAGAGGATTTGGTGTAGGGGTAGGATAAGAAGGAGTGGCATATACAGATAGAGATGTATGAGTAGGATAAGTAGGAGGATTGGGATATTCTCGCAGAGGTGGAGGAGTCGTATCAGAAGTTTGAAATGATCTTTTCATTATTGCAAACATTGATTGTGCTAAAGCTTTGATCCCTTCCACTGTTGTCACATGAATATACAAAACTTCAGCTTATAAAGATTCTATTTTTTATAAACATCCCCCAATTGAAGAAGCATATGATTTTGAAAACACTTTTTTCCGATACACCTATTGGGTATCCTCATACATTACCCATGTGTTCAGGATTTCCTAACACTATAGCTAAAATATCCTTTCTAACCTTAATAATAAAGACCCCCCAAATTCTCTTCTCCTCAAGAGAATCAAGTATGGAATATTTGAAAAAATATATAATGAATCATAATATATAAAGAGTTGATTTAACTTAAATAAATAAATAAAGTAAACATCTTAAAATCATCTTAGTTACAACCATTGACTCATCCATAAGATATTTCTTTTTTTCTCATCCAAGTCCTCTTCATGTGTAGTGGGGGGAGGGGGGAACCTCGATAGACCCTGTAGACTTAGATCTTATATTTTGATGTTTTTTGATATCAATTATTCTTCCATTATCCTGTACCCTACCTAGGATAACTTATGAGGGTATACGTTTCTAGATTGGATCTCCTAATGAGATCTTATTGATTGTTGTAAATTAATAATTAAGAATAAATAAATCATTAACATGGTTATTAATATAATTTTTTTCTTAAAAGGTGACATTCCACTAACTAAAAACAATTGTCATAATCTACATTAAACAAATTTCTTCCATGTATCTTCATCTAAAAAATTATATATATCACATAAATAACTATGTTTTCTATCACCAAAAATAAACTATGATTTGAGTGGTGATTTAAAATCCCTCCATCTCCAATCAACCCATGATAATCATTTCCTCCTTACTCTTCTGATATCAGGTATTTCATACATCATCTGAAAATATGGTGGAAAAATATATCATTATAAACATTTCAAGATAAGTAAAATAATGACTAATGATCGTAACGAAATGGTCACCCACAAGTGTGATAATGTCACTTTGTCAAAACTTCACAAATAAACAAATAAAATACAAACATTTATTTTACTTCGAACTAATATAATAGTCTTGAATTATATTGAATTTGGACCTTTTGGAATATCATTATCATAAAATTCTTCCAGTATCCTCTAGTAATGGCTATGAGAAACTGGTAATTTTTTTAACTGTGTGGTTCCACATTTACCAACCCCTGAACTCTCCCCCCATAGAAGTAGATGTTTTGTGTAAAGAATGATGAGGAGGCTCATCGATAGGAGAATGTGTACATTCCTCCCTACAGGTATGATTATTATCATCTTCAGATGTATATGGTTGTTCAAATAATTGAACTGTCATTATCCTACAAATCAGACCAATAACAATTAGTACAAAAATTTACAAATCAAACTATTACATACAAATGTCAATAAAAATGAACTATTATCAAACAAAGAGTAAATTAAACTAAACGTAAAAAAAATTATTAATATTTTTTATAGTTAACTAAAATGATAAAAATATTAATAAGAGATGAAATGACATAAATTAATGAATAAAAATAAAAAAATGGTGTGTAAATTGTAGAAATTCTCAAACCTAAGAAATTGTTTTTACAGTAATAATAATTTTTTTATAATATACTCTTATACAATAATTTTTCATTTTATCTAACATATTAAATTTTAAATAATTGGGTTTCAATAAAATCAATTAATATATTTGTTATGTAAGGGTAAACATAGTGTAAAGTCCTATGTCTTTGACTAGGGATTAAATTATGATGGCTTTCGAATTTTTTTCCATGTATCAACGGGTTGGATTTTAAACCGAGCTATGAAACATTATTATGAGTGTTGGAACACTTAAAAGGTTATGTTATTGGACTTGGGTGAATACCTATTAATTTTCACATGTGTCCCAATAATTTTTGGGAGCACCAAATTCGGAGAATTCAACTTTAATGGATTTGCACGGGCTGCACACGGTTGATGTCCAACCCATGAAACTTACCCAGTTTATTTTGTTATTTATTTTAGTTAAATAATATTAAATGAGAGATTTATTTTTAAATAGAAGAATTTGTAAATAATACTAACTATAATAATAATAATATTACTATTATGGTGTTAGAAATTATTTATATGTTAAAATATTTTAGTTTCATGATTAATGGGGCGTAATATTTATGTTAAAAGATTTTAATTACTTGATTAATGGGGTGTAACATTTGTGTGAAATTAATGTGGCATTTTTGTATCTCAACATAACATTTAATTAAACAAGGAGTAGCATTTACAAGAAATTAAATGAGGAGTTTTTGATTTAATGAAGATTCATTTAATTAAATAAGGAGTTTTAGAATTAATAAAGAAGCGTTTTTATTTAATATAGGTGTCGGGTTTTATCTAAGGTTGAATAATAAAAATAATGTGATTATTATTATGGTTTTATTATTATAATAATAATTATTAATTATTGTTATTAATATTATTATTAAGAATAATAATAATGGATTTTGAGGTTTTTAATAAAATACAAGAAAAAATGGTATTTAATTAATTATTGTGAAATAGTGGTTTAATTTAATTAAATTGAGTTTAATAAATTTAATTGAATTATTTTATTAGGTATTTTTTTGGGTTTTATCAAGGAAGTGTTTTATTAGATGACAATAATAATGATGGTTATAATTATGACAGTTTCATTTATTTAATTTGATGTTGAAATGAATTTAATTAAATGAGTTGTTGGGGGTTTCATTTAATTAAATTCATGATCAATAGGAATTTAATTAATCATTGTGAAGTATTTGTTTTATTTAATTAATTATTGTTGAGAGAATTAATTAAATAATGATGAGTTGGAGTTTTTAATTTAATTAAATTATGTTGAGAGTATTTAATTAAATAACTATATGTGGGTAATTTATTACATTAAATTTTGTGAATGAATTTAATTAAATAATGTGTTAATGAGGATTTAGTGGTTATTAATGATGGGTAATATTAAATGACATATAAATAAGGAGTTGGGTGTAATCTGGATGTGCACTGTTAGTCAAATTGTGTGGGTGAGTTGCACAGTTACCCAGTTTTAAAATGTGTTTTTATTTTATTTAAATAAAAGAATGTTTTAATAATAATAATAATAAATATTTTGTTATTATTATTGTATTTAATTAATTATATAAATGTTATAATAATTTAATGGGATGATTAATGGGGGGTTTTTGAATTAATTATAAAACAGTTATTTAAGGGTTAATTAATGCAGAAACGTTATATAAAATGAGAATAATAAATGTTTTTATTGTATTATATCTATTATTTTATTAGGGTATTAACTAGTCTATTGAGAGAGAATGAATGAGGATACACACTACAAGAGAAGTGACATGCACCAGGCCCCCACCCCCTATGAGGCATGCTACACCCCCTTTCCAGCTCCTCTTCATATGCTCGAATCCTTCCAGTGTCTTCCTGTGTCTGGTCTGCCTCGTCAAGGTGAGTCCGTATAAGTATTTTTCATGATTCACATCATCCATTTGACTCATATCTTGCCTTGTTTTCTCGGATGAAACCCTAAGTATCAGGTTTAAGTGGGTTTCCTTGTTTCTTCGATTATATGGTAGTGCAATAGGGTTCTAGGGACCCGTTGGTTCATGTTTCTTCAACCGCTACCGAAAGCGAGGTTGTTTGGGCTGATTCAGTTTGTTGAAATTTTTTTAGAGACAATGCACACATATGTTTTTGATGGTGTGTGGGCATTGACTGCAGAACAGTTGTGGATTGGTTGTCGTTATATGTCATGGTGGTGAGTATTAAATTGGATCCACCCCGTGGTATGATCCCTTTTTAATTACTCAATTTTATAAATGCATTAATATATTTCCTACTTCACTTTTATTAGAAATTAAATCCATGTAGTGAATTATTTATATTTAATGTCTCTTAATATGAATTTAGCATGTTTAATGTTTTAAAATGATAACTATCAAAAGTGATTTGTGTGATAAGAAAAATCAAGTTTTTATTATAAAACACCTCAATCAAAGGGCGTATCCTTCAAACCAAAAATTATTGGTAGTGTTATATCATGTTTTATTGTGGTTTGATGTTTCTATATATCTTTCTATCAGTTTTGATATATGACGGGTTGATTCCAGGGAATGAATATTTGATTGTTGAATTAATCATGGGATGACAAGGCTTTTGAATAGTGTTAATGAATTGTTGAATTAATTACGGGATGTTGACCTTGTTGAAACATGTTAATTAATTGTGAATTAATTAAATGGAAATGATATGATAAATTAAATTTTTTAAAAATTATTTAATGTGATAAGTCATTTTGGAAAAATTGACGTAATTAATGGTGAATTAATTATTTGATTTTATATAAATTGATTTAAATAATTAATTTTGTAAATTAATTATGGAGATGTTAGATTTAGATTGAGATAATTAATTTTTTTGGAAAATTAATTAAGGGATATGATTATTTTTGTAGATTAATTAACTGAAGGATTAATTAATGGTAATGTGTACTTAATTATTTGTTGCATTTACTAATAGTTTTGGTATATTTAGCTAGTCTATTGGATTAGTAATGGAATAAGGATAATTTATTGGTAAATTAATTATCATGTTTCAGTTAAGGAATTGGGATATTTAAATGTTGATTTAATTATCTGGTTGACTTTATTTTGGTACAGAATAATTAATTGTTAATTTGTTATTAACTATTGTGATGTTGAATGTTTAATTAATTGTATAATTATTTTATGTGAGTTTGATGTTATTAATTAGTTGTTGAATTAATTAATTAATTTGATTAATTAATTTATGAACTAATTAATGGATGGTTTTGGGGTGTTAGACATGGAGTTCTACACCAATGATAAATATATATATATATGATTGATAAATGGGTTGTGAGAGATGGATTGATGCTCCAAATACTCATGGGGTGAAAGACATGCCATTCTACAACTAGCATGCATGAAAATATTCTTTTATGGGACAAATACAGATTCTCCAAATAACCATGGGTTGTGATATAAGGATTGATTATCTAAATACTCATGAGGGTGCTCGATAAGATGTAATATACCCATTGATTGACATTGGACTATGGGTCCAATTGGTTGTACAGTAACTGAATTAAATGGATAATGAATGTTGGTGTGATGTAATGATTTTTGATTGAATATGGAAAATTGTTCAAATCCTAGCATGACTGAGGTAGGTATTGAGATACGAGTGTCCAGGGGAACCCATTGATTTTTGAAATTAAATAAATAATACCAATTAACAAGGATTATATAATTTAATGATGATTATATAATATAATGAGGCATGAATATTTCATAATTGAAAATTAATGTGTGATGATTGTTGTGTATGCATGACAAATGTATGATGGAGGTTCAGACACCAGCTAAGGGCTGAAGCAGGTATTTGGATATATTGTTACACTTTACTACATACTTTATTTATTCATTCCTTCACACAATTTAAATTATTTATTGATTGTCTAGATTTGGTGTAGAAACTGGTGGTCCCGACCCACTGAGATTTATATCTCACACCCTACTTGAGCTACCATTGCACTAGGGTACACGAGTATATTCTATTTGGTTGCAAGATTGTGCTGTTTGCATATACATGGTATATTGGAGTAGAGGACCGAGAGGAATCTCATGATGCTTGAGGAGATCTCCCTCAATGCTTGAGTCATAATTTATTTATTTCATTATTGACATGTAAAGCATTATGTATTGTTTATCACTTTCATTGATGTACCATCATAACATGCATTCATTGTATAACATTGGCGTTGGCCATTTTGTTTTATACAAGATTTATAAAATTATTTTTTCCGCTTATTTATCATTATTCATACTGTTTCAACAATTTGATGTTATTTTCAAATGTTTTTACTCTGATATGGGGGTATAGTCTCCCCACTAACTATAGTTAGAGCCTATCTACAAGTCGGCAACCTATGGTGTACGGGGAGGCACACCTGAGGTCATGTGGTGACCGGTTTGGCCACTGGTTCAGGGGTGAGACGGTTTGGGACATTACATATGACAAACTAATTAAAAATAAACTAATATAAACAAAAAATTTAACTTATTTGTTATAATATTTTTTTTAATAAATAAAATCAAATTCAAAAATCTAATAATTTATGAAATTTAAAAAATTAGACTAGAAATAAACATATTTTTTCTACAATATTAGGAATGTACTATAGTATTGTTTCCCTAAATTCCTTCATCTTGTTCATTATATATTGAAAAAACCATTCCTATGAATTACTCATCAATATTATTTGTTAATCTTTCCATGGAAATAGGGATCTCAGATTAATCATCGTGTTTTTCAAGTTTATCATCACCAATTTAGTAATTTTTTCTTGTAAAACAATAGATCACTGCAAATTATATTGATCAAGAAAATATAAAATTTATTTTCATGGTTTTCCATGATAAAATGATTAGTTTTGTATTTTAATTTATTCATATTAACTAGTGCCCTTCTAAATTCATCATTTCTAGTACTATTGTTATGGATAAACAATTTGTAGTTAAACACCAGAAAATGAAATTTAATGTAATCAACCAACCATATTTTTTAATGACTCTACAATATTTAGTTAATGTAGAGATTGGGTGTTTAGTATTTGGTACATGAAAATTTATTTCTTCTACGAATGCCAATACACTACTATTCTAAACCGCAATTTTATTGTCATGATCTTTAGTATGAAATATATACCCATTAATGTCATACCCATTCAAAGTTATCAAATTTAAATGTGGACCTCCCACTAACCATATCAATGTTTACGATTCATCTAATCTACCATGTACGATCTCTTTAAACCAAGGCCAAAAAGTTTTTTTATGCTCATTCAAAATCCACATATCATTCCGCATTGGATAACATCATTTCAACACGTTAATATGTATGGATGAGCATCATATATGTTATTAAAGATGTATAAATGTTCTTTATTTATTTGTTCACTTATAAAAAATTTTACTTTCAAGCCATGAATCCCCTTTTCCCCATAACTAACTCATTCAGGGAGAGATATAGGTAAATTTATGTGCTCTACTATAGACAAATAGCTTGAAAAAAACTCTAAAACCTCATCAAAAAATACCTCTCAATAATAAATGCATGAAGTTGATATAAATTCTTAACATACCCCTTCAATATCTTCATATACCTTTCAAAAGGATACATCCAATATATATATAAAGGTCCACAATGCTTTATTTATCACACAATGTGAACCATTAAATGCTCCATGATATCAAACAAATCTAGAGAAAAATAAATATCCAATTAATAAACTATAGAAACTGATTCATTCTACAATGTTTTAATAGTATTTAAATCAACCAACTTCTAAAAAATTTAATGTAAAAAAGAACACTCCTTCATGATAGTCATTCTAAAAAGGATGTGAAATATTCCAAAAAATGAATCTAGAAGGAGCTATTGCATCAGGACTTGACAATAATGAGATTTCATACATATCAGCTTCAAATATTTTAAAGGAACATAATTTTTACACTTAAATAATAAATGTGGGGAACATTTATATCATGAAGACATCGAAAAAAGATAATTTTCTACCTCTTGGATAATATTTAAAAAGGAGAGGGTAAGAAATTTATCCTTCCATCAGGAGTGGGAGCCAAGTCCAAACATATTCCCATTGAGATTATGTTTAATCTTGTATTCAACACCTCTTTAGTATTTCCTTTAAAATATAACTATGTTCCAATCAATATGTCACATATATTCTTCTCCACATGAATGAAATAAATGTTATGATTGAACTCATGATATCTCTAATATGGTTGCTCAAAAAATATTGACTATTTCTCCCAAATATTTCTATAATTATAGTATTTATGTTTCTTTCTGAATTCATATCAATGTTTTGTAACCTCTCAAAATATTGATCAGTGGATAAAGGTTTTGGAGTAATATAAAATTAATGCGATTCATTTAAATAATTTTTTAAAATTTTATAAGAGTTATCCATAGACAAAAACATTTTATGACCCTTGTATACTATTTTTCTCCCATGATTTAGTTGATAATATGAAGTTGGTTACTCACAAATTAGACAAGATTTATGCCCCTTTACACTGCATCTAGAAAAATTTCCTTATGTTGGGATGTCATTTATAGTGAACATAATTATTTCATTCAGTTTAAAATATTCCATTTTATAAGAACCATACACCCTTATACATTCCTCCCATAAAATTTTCAAATCATCAATTAATAGTGACAAGAAAAAATAAATATCATTTCAATGCTATTTTTGTCCAAATATCATTAAACTCAAAATGAAATATTTTCTCTTCATACATAATTCAATAGATAAGTTGTAAATTGCCATTAAAATAGTCCATGAACTAGGTGTGATAATAATGATTCGATATCGATTCATTTTATCCCTGCATATTCCAAGTCTATGATTTCTAAATTCATTTTTGAATGTAGTAAACTGGTGATGAATTTTCTTCTACTATGTATAATTAGTTAGATTCCATAATTATATATCACATATCTACTCATCTGCATTCCATCTTAACCTTTTTTTAATATGTGAATTTTCAGATATTTTTTTCAAACAAGAAATTATTGTATGATAAAAAATACCTTGGTATGGGTCTCTATAACATCTAAAACAGCCTATGATTTTTCATTTAACTGATACTGTGATGTCCCAAATTCAGGACACACTGAAATAAATTTGTATTCCATATTATATAGCACACAGTCATTCAGGCATACATGTATTTTTTTGCACCATAATCCAATAGTACATAGTATATTCTCCTCTTTATAATGTGAATCTGGAAGATCATTTTCATTAGGAAGAATATCTTTCAGCAATTTTAGTAACTCTATAAAACACTTTTCACTTCATCCATGTTTCACTTTCAAGTTAATCAATCCAAACACCATTGATTAAATAGTAAATTCTGTACAATGCATATACAATGGGTTTTCAGCATCTCCATATAGATGTTCAATTGTAAATTATTTCTCAATTTCCTTTACTTTAATATAAAAAATCCTTTCATCAATTTGATTATACTTATAATATTACAAAGCATCATCATCAAGAGATCCAAAATTCTACCTGATTTCACCATGCTAAATCTAAGGGATCTAACGTGGATTAAAAACATGAAAAATTAAATGATCTTTGATCTCCATACATTTAAAATTATTCATGTGTAAACATTTAAGGAATATATAGAAAAATATTTTGTTGTTTGGAAAATTTGATTCAGTAAATTATAAAAATGAATTAACACCATCCCCATACTCATCACTTATTCAAAGTTCCATAATCCAAAATCGACACAATATTAAGTATAAAAAATATCAAAAATATATATCTTTTAGAGATAAACCAAATTTAAATTTATATTAAAGATGAAGTAATTTGAATGTATAAAATTTTAAAACATAAAAAAATATATGCATATTTGAAATGTAAAATTATCAATTATTGATAGTAATGAAATGTAAGTTTTAATATAAATGAGAAATAATAAAAAGATATTCTTGGAACTCATTTAAAAAATAAAATGTAGTTAAACCATTCTCTCATTTTTCATTTTATTCTTATATTAAATTAGATGAAACCTGGAATTGAATATTATTGAACAGAATCCAAATCAAGTGTTAATTTTTCATTTTTATTGGTTTCTTTATCCTAAAATTTCCTAATATTATTTTTGAATAAAATACCCAACAATTATTAGTTGAAACATTAATTAATACTTTAATATAATCATATAATAGAGTTCAAACAACATAATTATGAATTTGTAATGTGATACATACATACATACATACATATATAAATATATACAGAATTAATATAATACTTTATTTATGTGTAGTGTATTATGAAAATTGTGCAAAGATCATTTAACATGATACAATAAAAATATAAATTTATGGAGAGAAAAATGCTTTGAGTGTGAATACCATGTGATGCAGGAATAAATCCAGGAAAGTATATCTATCAGAATATAACATGATATGTGAAGGGACCAATTAATAGTTCATATTGTATATTCACCGACAATTTCAACTTTATATTGATAGTAACTACAAATACACAGAAAAAATATTTAATATATTATTTTTCAAGGTAAGAATATACTAACATCAAAATACCAGTGTTGATATGCATATAAACTAGTTATATGTTATTTTATATTAAACTGTATGAAAATTACAATATATGTATATATTAAATTTTATGATTAGTAAGTCCCTAATAAGTTTATAACACTAACTGAAATTTATCCATATACATGGATGTGTATGCATAAACAATGAACGATTCACAAACATCATCCAAATAAGAAGAATTTTGAGATTCAATTCATAAATTCAATATGTAATGCAGTATAAAAATCTGTGAAATAATTTAGTGAAAATTCCTTTCCATTTAAATGAAACACCATGACATTAAGATATAATGAAACCCGCATACTTTTTTCACTTAAATCAACATATAATTAAGGTATATGAAAATGGTAAAGGGATATTTGGGATGAGAAGTTCTAAATTAGAAAGTGAAATGATGAGATCAATTGAATATTAGGGTTTAAGAAGATACTAATGTGATAATTGGGTACAATGATAAAAATATAAAAATCTTGGCTTTGAAACCATTGAATTACTGAAAGAGATGATATATGTGTGATTCTTACCTGAGTAATGAGAAGATCGAATATGCAATAATAAGGCTAAATCAACCTAATGATATTTGAAGATGTAAAACTGAGATTCCAGTCCACCATATTCAAGAAACAAGGGTTAGGGATTCCATGTGAGAGAAAATAGTTATCTTTCATGAGAGAGAACAACAAAAAAATGATTCAAATCGATGATTCATAATATTTTAAATGATATATAACTTTGATTACATAATTATCGACATAATTAATCCAATTTTTTACATCAGTTATTATAGAAATGATGTCAAAAATAAATGAAAATTGGTTTATCACATTAGTTATATAATAAATAACTTGATAAAGTGGGGTAACATGCTTTATCATGTTGGTTATTACAAAACTAATTTGATAAATCAACATGCCTAATTTTTCACATTGGTTAAATAATAATTGACGTGAAAAAAACATAAATCACTCTATCACATCAGTTATTATATAATTGATGTGATAAAACTAGATAAATGCCTCTTTTATGTCTGTAATGAATAACTGACATGATAAGGTTGATGTGATAAATATTTTTATTCTAGTGAATATCCAATACCTATGGACAAAAGCTGGGTTAATTTACCTTGAAACACACCTCTGTATACCATGGATTTGGAAGAATTTTAAGATTATGCATTTATAAAATGATCAGTGGTTTGTAAAATAAAATGTAAATGTCCTGATTAAAAATTCTAGTGATGGGTGAATAAAAATGAAGTATATGAGCATTTGATATTGAAATAGTTTCCTTCTGAATTTAAATGTTAGATTTTCATTATGAATAAATTTTTTTGGAAAGTCATGACAATGAAAATATTTTCAACGAAACACAAAGTGACCTGAAAAAGGAGAATTTAGTTAGAAATTTCTGAAAAGATGAATTTGGTTTTGTAGAACACAATGTGCATGATTTTATTAGATCAAAAAAACGTCAGTTAATCGTGAGTAGGTTAGTCTTGATTATAGCTTTACTGAAAAAAAATATTTTTATTATTTAGTTGAAGACATGAAACAAGAACTATATGAATGGTGTTCCATGTATTCAATGTTTTATTTTCCACTTATGTAGTATGATATGAAGTGTCTCTGTAGAATTACTAAAAAAGAAATGTTGATGATTTTAGAGTTTCTTCATGATTAATTTATTGAATCAAAGATTCCAATATAATTTTATGAGATGAAGAAAGTCATCAAAAAACTTGGACGTGATTATACAAATATACATGTATGACCTAATGATTGCATGCTTCACTAGGAAGAAGTTTCCAATAAATAAGAATGCATAAGATTTCATATAACTTGATAAAATTAAATGAATAAAAATGAGATTATAAATATATTCAACCCTAGGAAGAAACATAAGAATAAAACACATGAAAAGTTATTGAGTTACATTCTTTTGATACCACAAATGCAAATAATATCCATGTCATCCAAGACTACATAATACATGATGTGGAATGCTAGAGATAGTAATTATTTCTTGATGATACATCTAAATGATTCAAAATAATGAATTTTTTTTCATTTTTTATATGCAATTTTTTCTTCGGATCCTTGGAATGTATGTTTAGGAATGAGTTCTAATGGTTTTAACCCTATTGGTACTTTTAGTACTAATTATGGTATTTGGAAGTTATTTTGATCCCCTATAATCAACCTCCAAGGATTTGTATGAAGAATACTTATTTCACTTTTTAAATTATTATTCCTATAAATAAAATGAATAGAAATGAAATTGATGTATACCATCAACCTATAATAAAAAATTTGGGAGAATTACGAGATGATGGTGTGGAAAAATATGATGCTTCAATGAGACAACTGGATAAAATTCATCCTACTTTAATGTAGACAATTAAAGACTTTATTGGAGTTGGAAACATATCTGGTTGTAACACTCATATTGGTTTGGATTTTACAGTTTTTAATTATTATTTTGAACCTAAATGATTACCTCATAGATAAAAATGGGGTTTTATGTTTGACCATTGATTTCTGGATGCTTATCTTAAATTTATGTTTAATAAGACAATATTTCATGTATATATTGAATTAATAAATACACCTAATATATTATATGGTTTAGAAATATTAGGAAATTTAATGAATTTCAATAAAAAAAATTTAAAATTTCATTTGTTTATAGAAGGGGGAAATGGTACGAGGTATAGCATCCAAAGCAGGTGGAGCACAACAATGTAATAAAAATATAATATGTTTCACAATTTCTTATTGGGAGTTTAATTTGATAAGTTATTATATTGATATAATAAATATTGAGAATAATGTTTATGGAAATGTAATTTTTACATTACTTAATGAGTAGGGTAAATTGAAGGATCACCTTAATGGTCATAAGGATTTGGAGTCAATGAATATAAATCATGGTTTGTGGGAAAATGAGAGTGGAAAGTATCCTTTAACTATTTTTGCAATGAAAAATCATAACAAAGATATATTCCATTGTACATTAAAGACGGTAAAAGAGCAAGATAGATATTCAAGTTATATATCATGGCGTGTTGAATTAAAACATTCAAAGGTTCATGGATTGAAAATTCATGACTCACATATTCTTATGGATTAGTTGTTGTCATTGGAATTGCATAATATGTTTCCTAAATAATTAAATATGGTTCAAGTTGAGTTCTATACCATTTTCAGAGAGCTTTGTGCATAATCTCTAAATATAACCAAGATTGATAAACATCAATAAAGAATAGTTTTGACACATTTATTTAGAGATGTTATTCCCCCCTTAATTCTCTATAGTAATGATTTATTTGACTATTTATTTGGTTGAATAAGCTTAACTTGGTGGAATGATACCCCATCAATTGATGTATCCTATTGAAAGGTAAGTTGATATTATTTTTATTTTCATTGTTGAATTAAATTTTATCAAATCCTTGCATAATTTTTTTATTATGTTTCTTATTTTTCTTCATAGTGTACATAGGCCATTTGAAATAATATATGAGGAATAAATATCAACCAGAAGGCTATATTGCTAAAGGTTACATAGATGAAGACAAATTGGACCTATTTTATTTATATTTGGATGTGATTGATTCTAGATTCAGTCATACTAGACATTTTGATGACACGTAAACTAATTCTCATTCTGAAAACCAGTCATAGATATTTCCAACAATTAGATGACAAATTAGAGAGAGATCGAATTTTACATTGACTAAATTGGATTAGATACAATAATATCGAAATGTGATCCACAATAGTGTTTTTTCATATCCTTTTATGGAATTGTTTTTCTTTAAAACAAAGAGTCAACTAATGGGTCGATCTCAAAATGAGATGGAATTAACAAAAGTTGTTAATAAAGAGATTGTCAAATGGTTCTCCCATCATGAAATTATATACTCATATTCATATTATTAGTGTGTAGTTATTTTTTTTATGTTAAAATTAAAACATTATATCTTTTGTAAAGATAATTAAAGATGATAATTGATCTGAAATAACAAATGATTTTATTTGTTTGGCTCAAGGTTTTCTAAGGCAGGTTAAGAGAATAATGCTTGTAATTTTCATGGATTTAGATTTTGAACATTTTATCATGCAGAAGACTTGAAAACTCAAAATAGTGGTCTATTTACAATTTTAGAGGTGGGATACTATGGAAATATGAATGATATAATGGAATTACACTATCATGGTAAGTTTCTAGTTGTTCAAATGCAATTGTATCATTATTGATAGGGGTATAATTAAATATTCATTTCATTTTACTTCGATCAACTTATCTAATTTGATACATGATAGTGAACATATAGACTATGATCTATTTATCTTGGATTGTTGTTTTACACTTAAAGAAGAGAGACTTATATGATATTGGTAAAGGAGATCAATTGGTACTTTGTCACAGTAAACATCATCAACCAAAAACGTTGAACTTTTTTTTCTTAAAAATATTAAAACAATGTAACTTGAAAGAGATGGTCAAAATTAAGGGCTCATCGCAATGGATGTTGACAATAATGAATTAAATGATGTTGAATATAATTTAATTTATATATTTGTAATGAAAATATATTACAATTTCTCATTGATAACTTCTTCATACATATATATATATTATAGTATTTTTTTTAAAATTATTTTAGTTTTTCTTTTTTATACATTAAATATACCTAATCTATTTTAATTGTATGAATTGTGAGAAAAAAATTCAAGATCCTAACCAAATAGTGTCTCATATCACACCACTATTACTATCATTTTTTTATCTGAGTGATTCTATTATACCCAATACTAGTAGAGAGCTAGCTATTTCCTAGATTTCATTGGTTTTCCACCACCTAATTCACCTCTAGTGATGGAGAAATTGGTCACGCTTTCATATATGGTATATTGGTGGGCTATCATTACTGGTATGTATATCATTGTATAAAAATACTATATATTTTTTAAAAATTTAAATTCATTTGTCAAACAAATAAAGAAAACAATAAAATTAATATAAATATGAACACGATAGATGTATGGGACCTGAAGTAATTCGAGATTATTATTTCATTTGATGAGTTTAGGGTTCCTAATAGTGATGTTATCAGAATCTATGGGAAAATTCTTGGGCATATTTTTTATGAGATAGTGAGATTTTCTATTAATTATAAATATTGGAGTCATATTCCTATAGCTTGAAAATTGAATTATTTAATACTCAAGTAAAGGAAATATTAATTTAATATTCAATGATGACTAATTTAAAATACATGAGTAAAATTTTGTAATATATTTAGAAAGTTTCTGGTTTTTTATTTCAAGATGTTTTTTCATTTTGATGTCGCTGACTCTATTTAATACTGATGGAATTTGTAAAATTTGGGCAGGAAATAGAGAAAATTTAAATAGAGATTATGTAATGAGTTTAATGAAACATATATGAGATTACGACATATTTATGAAAATGTTCTTAAAGGCATTTATTATGAGAAATAGAATCTCTTCATCGATATTAATAGATATGAATCTCATGAGGTAATTTCATATTTTATAGCATCTTAATAACATGAACACAACATTATTATAAATTTGATTATTGTTTATTTTTTATTCTAGTAATTATATTAAAAAATATTGTGAATCGTGAGAAGCAATTCATTCCTCACATCGCTGGGTCTCAGAGTTTTTAAAGAAAAATAACAATTTTGGTTAGTATTCTATTCATTACTATTTATATCATTTTATTATAAGTCAAGGTTTTTTATAACATTTTTATATTTTTTTTATAAATAATAATGAATTTGGTTACTATATTTTCCAAATAGAGACGTCGTTCAATGTGCATAAGAAAACTATATGGTATTTTTGTAAATGAACCCACCATATATGTTAGAGTAAGTAATTTAAATTATAATGTCATGTTATTTAATTTAATATAAATGAAAATAATGAAAAATATTTTATAACAACTACAATCCTTAAACCCCATTAAATGGGGCCAAATATACAGATCAAACGATGCCAATTTGGTGTCATTTGAAACATCTATCCAGTCCCAATTAATTGGTTTTAAGACATCTTTTTTTTTATAATTTATTTTTCAATATTATGTTTTTATAGTAATGAAATAACAATAAAAATTAATGCAAATTTATAAATTATATAATATTATGAAGTTCAAATATTTTAAAAAATCATTCCTAAAATTTTGGTATTAACAGGTTAAAATTAAAGAAGTCTGGGATGAGAACCCTTCAAAATCATTATCGGTTTCCCAAAATAAAGTTGTTGATAATTTTTAGGGATGTAGAATCCTAGAAATGTATGAGGGATGAGTTCTGGGCCAACTCCATAAACTGTCTTTGGAAGGGCATCATCATCCCTTACAACTACACCTGATGGGGGTTTGAATAGTGCTATCGATTGATATTCACAAAGAGAAATTAAAATATTGAAATTAAAAGTTCAAGAACAAAACTCTTATAGGAAAACAAATGATCAGTGATGGTTGATAATGGAAGATTACATAGATTCTATATTTCAATGGATGAACAACATGATACTCAAGGAAATTTATATCCTTATAACTCATCATGAAAAGGTAAATACTAAATTATATTGATCATTCACATATTTTAAAAGAATGCTTAAAACTCACATAAATAAAACTAAAATGTCAATTTTATATAGATAAAACACAATTTGAGTCATAAAAACACCTCTTGTTTGAGATTTATGTGTGGTTTACTCTGATATATAAAAAATAAATTATAGACCATTATCCATAAGTTTGAAAACAATCCAAGCTTGTTTTCTTGGTTTTGACTGTGTAAAAAATTTATAAGGGTATGAAAGATTTTAAAACTTGTTTCATGGGGTCAAAACTAGGAAAAAACATTAGATTTTCCTAAAATTATAGTAAATTGATAATATATTGAATTGTAAAATATAGGAACTCACGTCTTGTCATTCCGTGATACGATTTTCTCAGGATGGTCGCAAATAAATTTTTTTATTTTAAAACAATAAAACATTTTTGTAATGGATAAAAAAATAGAAAAAACCATAGTTTGACATGAAATCATAAGAAAATCACTTTTCAGTTGTTTTTAACTTGTACGCGTAGAAAACACATCAATCCAATGGGCGGTGTAGTCAAAATGACTTAGTAATCACTTTTTAAAAGTACCACAACCTTTAGAAACATATTTCAAAGGGTCAAAACTAGAAAATCATTTAAGATTACCCTAAAATTAGAATCTGATTACCTATATTATTTTTTTAAATGTAGGAACTGAAGGTACATCATTCCGAGTTATAATTTTCTCGGGATACCTATAAATGAGTTTTTAGTGTTTTAAAACACTAAAATATTCATGTAATGGTAAAAATATATAAATATACCTCTAATAGATGTGAAATTATGAGAAATTCATCGTTGAGTTATTTTTTATGTGTGCACATTGAAAATACATCAATCCGACTTACAGTGTGGTCAGAATGACTTAGTAAACACTTTTTAAAGGTATTAAATCCTTTAAAAACATGTGTTTGGGGTTCAAAACCAATAAAAAGACATCATATTTCCCCAAAATCATTGGTAAAAGACCATAGATTTATTTTTGAAAATTATAAAATGATGTCATATCATTATGAGTTACGATTTGTTCTTTATGGCCGTAAACATATTTTAAGAGTTTTAAAACTCTAAAACATTTGTGAAATGGTAAAAACCATAGAAAAACCCTCATATTGATGTGAAAAAATGGGAAAAAACAACTTTTTATTTTTTTTATGTGTATTTCATAGACTACATGTCAATCCGATGTGTATTTTGGTCTCAATGACTTAGTAATCAATTAATAAAGTTATTAATGCCCTTAAAAACATGTATTGGGGTGTCAAACAAGAAAACAATGTTACATTTCCCTTAAATCATAGGAAAATTAATATATATTTATATTTCAAATATAGGAACTCAAAAAACATCATTTAGATTTATGGTTTTCTCGAGATTGTTGTAAACATGTTTTTAGTGTTTTAAAACACTAAAGCATTCATGGAAAGTAAAAAAACCATAGAAAATGAACACATATTGACATGAAATCATTGTAAAACCACCATTTTCTTATTTTTTACTTGTATGTGTAGACTACACATCAATACACCAAGTAATGGTGTTGATATGACTTTGTAAAACCTTTTTAAAGGTACCAAATCTTTTAAAAACAAGTGTTGGGGGTGAAAACTAGGAAAATGATGATGGATTTCCCTAAAATCATATTAAAATGACCATAGATTTAATTTTGAAATTTAGAAAAAAAAATAACACATCATACTTAGCTAAGTTTTTTCTAGGATAGCTATAAATAATTTTTTGTGTTTTAAAAGAATAAAACATTCATGTAATGGTCGAACCCATATAAAAAGACCTCATATTGATGGGAAATCATGGGGAAACCACCGTTGAGATATTTTTGATACGTACACTTATAAAAACCATCAATATTATTTTTGGTGTGGTCTAAATTAATTGGTAAATTCTTTTTAAAGGTACCAAAGCCATTAAAAACATGCGTTGGGGGGGACAAAAAATTGAAAATTATGTCAGATTGTGTAACATCCTAGGTAAATAAAGAATATGACATTTTTATATTAATTAATATTTGTGATTAAAATGTTAATTTTACTTTAAAGGAGATGCTATGATTGATGGATTACTCTGTCACGACCCACCTTCACCAAGATGAGAGAAGGGACAACAGGTTTCCAGACCCATCCTTCTTCAAGTTGAAGGAGAGATAATGACCCCTGAGACCTGCCTTCAATAGGTCATGGAGTGCAAACTAGCACTAAGGGTAGTTAATCACACAAAAGATGGAAGGCATTACCACTTATATTTAATATGATCGTGAGATAAGATAGTAAACCCAACAACACCAAAAGTGGAAGTATAGGTAAATCCAAAAAAAACCATTCTCATTTGCATGTTTCAAAAGTAAATGATACCAAAGTAAAAGAAAACCCCAAAAAGGAAGTACCAAAAGAATGAAAAACAGCAAGAGGAATTGTTACAACGTCTGAACTAGTATGACCCTGCACAAACTCTGAAGTCCTCCTGGAAACCTGAAAACAATTTTATATACATAGGGTGAGAATACAAGTATACTCAGTCAGGAAAACCAAAATCCCTCGTGCACAATTGGGGAGGCATTCTAATTCTTCGTGAGAAAAGAGACAACCGAAACACCTAGTAAGGAAAACCTCCCACCCAAGCCTCACTAAGGAACTCTCCCCAAATAATTCAAGTCAAGAAATATAATATTAATAACACATCGATGTTTGGGTACCCCATGCCACTTCCCCACTGGTTATTGAAGACATCATACACATTGAACCTATCCCACCATTCTCACTGTAGTCCCACTGCCACACCCCGCTCACACACACCAGTACCACAGCCACACATCCCGCCCACAGACACCTGGGCCACAAAAACCATGTGTAACCATTGCCCGCAAACACCTGGACCAGAACAACTACTGCCACGCCCGAAGACACCTGAGCCTCATCCCGAAGACACATGGGAATCAACCTGCCCGCACACACCTGGCCAACCACCACAACTACCCTTCCTGAAGAATCATGTTCTAAAATGGACCTCAGGCCATCATAGCCTGCTCGATGAGTCTTGGTCTATTCGGGAAAGGGAGCAGAAAATGAGTTAATAACCAGCCACTCATAGGAGTGTTTGGAAAAACACCCTCCCCCATGAAATGGGGGTGTTCGGCACTAGTTGCTTAACTTGGGTGGGGATTAAATAAGAAACATAAGAACTAAAATTATATAATATATATAACAATAACTCATCCCAACCTAGGAGTTCCAAAACCAAAGTAAGCACAAACACCCTCGATACTATTCATTCACAAGAAGCACTGAACCCACGACCATGTCACTACTCATCCCGAAAAACAATTCCCCATCGAGCACATTCTTGATTTCATGTTAAAGTGATCCCATTTAATTAAATTCTACACTACTAGGAAACTAACAGGCAATGACACAATCCAGAGAAAGAGAAACATCCAAACAGCAATTTAAGCATTCACACCCAGTTCTCTTGAAAAGTCACAATTAGAAAAAAGGGATTTGTGAGATCCCTCAATGTACTGGAACCAAACCAAGCCTCTAGATATATCCCCACAAGGATTTATATTCACAAATAACAACCATTCCACAATAGAGGATCCCATCCCCATCAATATAAACCCATAAGCATCAAGAAGAACAACAAACCTACTACCAAGATAGAGTAGGGAAACTTCCAGGTTCAGGCGCATCATTCATTAGGTTCGTCATTTGTTTTGGTTAACTGGGGTGACCACACAAGGATTTATGTTCACTAGGCTTCCATTTAACCAACTGAGTTTTAGTGATTTAACCAATTCCCATGTTATTGTTATTTAATCATGTAAATATCTGGAAGTGCGGAGGTTCATTAGTGCATAAGGAAGAACCACCAACATCCATGATTTTTAGTGGACATGAGCCCATACAATTTACAACAAATAATTAAGAAAATAAACACAACAGAAACACCGATCACACCCTCCCCCCACTCCTTTCCTTAAAGGTACGTTTATTATCATCATTTAATGTTTGGTTTCATCCATCCCCATAGAAACAATAGAATACCCACCCCGAATGATACACAGTGAGAGATACGAAGGAAAAACCCTACATGGATTATCAAAGATCGATGTTTCTCTCGACGTGCCAAGAATTGGGGATGTGCAACTTGTAGGGGAGGAGCATCCGAGACTCCATGGATGAGAAGTAAGGGCTCCAGCACACACGCACCACTTGCCTCAGAAAGGGAATTCCAAAATCTCTAAGGGAAGAGAAAACCCAACCAAGAAGAAGAAAAGGAGGAAAGCACGTGCGATAAAAATATGAGCCCAGGCGTTACTGGATATCAAGATCTTCGTTAGTTTTAAAGGTGGATCATGGTTTCACCACAAGGTTGGGTGGTCATACACGATGTGATTAATTGTTATTTAATAAATCTCATCGGGAAATAGTGGTAACAGCTGTGAGTTTAAATAATTTTTTATAAACATAGGGGAACGTTACACGGACACGCAGATGGGTCTGCTGAGGGTCGCTCCACCCATAGGAATTTAAACACGGAATATGGGGCTAAAAATGGCCTTGAACCATTTCAAAAATGTTAAAAGGGTTTAAAATTAGTGTTACAGGAAAAAATGTAGATGAAAAACTCAACAAGGGTGAATGTCACTGATCGGTCGGACATCGATCGGTCGCACAGATTGGTGACACACCGATCGTGTCACACCGATCAGTCGCACCGATCGGTGACACACTGATCATGTCACACTGAAATGACATCCTACCACTAGGACACCACCCTTAGGATCTGGAATTTGGAAAAGGGATGGACCATGAGGTTCTGGGCCATTACATCAGATACCCCTCGAACTATTATCATCCTTGAGAATCAAAGATATACCCGAAGAGAAGAGAGGGATCCAAAACCACCCCCCCCCCCCCTCGAAAGATACCTCTCGGGGAGAAACCAGCTCAAAAAGTCATGCCTAACTTATGATCCATATTTCCCTGACAAACGGTTCTAGGAGTTCCTCCCCCCATGTCAAGATACTATCTGCTTTGGGTGGAACTGACTCTCCCGCACGAGTTTAATCACATCCACCTTAATTTTTCTTGACTAGGGATCAATTCCTCTCTTCCTCACCTATCAGGACTTTTCATAACATTCTCAAGGTAGGGAAAAAACATCGTATAACCCAACAAGGTTAGCATTACATCACAAACAAGTACAAACAAAAACAGAACAAAACTCAAAATAGCTCTGAGTAATGGGCACGCATCTGTGCTCCCATTCCCAGGTACTCTCCTTGAGCCCACCATGCCTCCATAACACATGAAAAAAAGGATGGTTCTTCCATGGATCATCTTATCCTCATGATCCTAGATCCTCACAGGTGTTTCTAGAAACATTGTGTATGACTCAATATCTAGCTTTCCCCAGTTGAGGATGTGTGAGTTGTTGTATAGATACTGTCTGAGGTGAGACACATGGAAGACATCATGCATTCTCAGTCCAGCACATGGGTGAGCGACATGGAATCCCATACAATGCATTGAACGGAGCCATTCTAATGGTAGAGGGATAGCTATTATTGTAGAAAAACTCAAAAAGAGGAAAGTGTTACACCCACTATCCCCCAAAGTCTAGAATACATGCCCGTAGCATATCATCCATTGTCTGGATAGTGTGTTCTGTCTGTCCATCTGTCTAGGGGTGGAAAGCAGTGCTAAGACACATCTAGTTTCCAAAAGCAAGATTCAATCCCATCCAGACTTGTGAGGTAAACAATGCATCCCTATATGAGACTATGGACCTTGGAACTCCATGAAACCGCCACACCTCATCCACATACCTCCGTGAAAAGTCATCCAGTTCACCCAACTCCTTGATCGCTAGAAAGTGAGCCGATTTTGTCAATCGGTCCACCACTACCCAGATAGCATCACAACCCCCATGAACCTTGGGTAGTTCTGTGACGAAATCCATCAAAACATCATCCCACTTTAACTCGGGGATTTCTAAAGGCTGCAACAAACCGTCTGGAACATAGTGTTCAGCCTTCACCTACTGACACACTATGCACCTGGTCGCGAACTATGACGTCACCCGCTTCACCCCGGGCCACCAAAATCGAATCCTCAAACCCTGGTACATCTTGGAAATTCCCGGGTGCACCACAAGGGGTAAGTTGTGGAACTCACCAAGAACTCTCTCGCTCATCATCTCTAGAATAAACAACTTCTCTCGGAAAAGAATCCAATTCTAACCATCCTTCGTCCATCCTTCTGAAGCATCACCTTTTTTAAACCGGTCACGCATCACTTCACTCTCTATGTCTCCCCACTGAGACTCCTCCACCTACCGCAGTAGAGAGGACTGCACTGTCATCTGAAACAGAAAACCTCTACCACCATCCTCCCTTACATCTAGGTTTAGGGATTCTAACTCTACCATTTCCTTCCAAGCATCAACATATTATTGAATGGATTCCCTCTGTGACTTCCTGCTCAATGAATTTTCCACAACGTTCCCCTTACCTTTAGTGTAAGAGATCTCGAAGTCAGGTGAACCTACCCCTACCAATGTATATTAATAAAAAAGTGACAAGGCATGAAAAATCATATGGAAGTGGACCAATAACGGGAATGCCCTCATCCATAAGAAAACTAACAATGAATAGGATCTAGTTCATCTCCATATTCACGATCAGAGATGTCATTTCCATATTTCAATTTTGGCTGTGAGTTCTTTTGATTGAAGAGCACAGATTATATCTACTTATGATTTTCCTGCTCCAAAGTGAGTTATCTCAAAGAGTAGAAACTCCCTAGTGTAGAAGCCTCAGTATAACCATGTCCTCAACCACAATATTTTTGATGATGTCCCAATCTCCATGACTTGGATTTTTTCCAATTCCAATTCGTTTCAACCTCCTCTACTTCCAAATAAATCACTATAGTTGAAGAAGTCCCGGGATTCTTGGGTCTATCCACAGAGTCGTGAGGCTTCCTCTTCTCTTGAGATTCAATCAGAGTAATAGAGATATATGTTCACTTACCTTTTTTGGTTCTTATCATTTTATCATGCATGAAGCATTGATCAACTATACATTGTGCATCAATCACTCGTGATTCTTTTTCATCCTCCACCACCGGTGTTTGTTCATCCAGAAGAATTCTATCAGAACTCCCTTATTTTGCAACTATAACATCCCATAGTATATTATTATAGCCCTCAATATGATGATTACATGTATCAACATCAATGGAATAATTCCATAACTATTTAGTAGAGTTAAAGATTGGAACACAAAAGGATCCATTATACAACATAGTATACTAATCATCCACAGCTTCAGAGCTTTCCAAATTATTTAAAGCAGTTGACCTAAGTTATTCCTGGGACTGACCCATTAGTAACTCCTTTCCCTCATCAACCTTAATTCATCCTCCATATCCTCCACCTATGAAATGATATCTCTTATAGAATTTTGTTTCCATATGTCGAGTCATTGAATATAATGAACAAAAGACATATATTCTACAAATCAAAGATTCATGTACAATAATCTTGTATATTGATCATAATTGTAGAACTTTCTCATATTCATTTTTGAGATCAATATCATCATAGTCAATGGAGAGTAAAATTATGTAAAACTTGGTAGCACCATGATAAAACTCAACCAAAAAAGTTGCATAATGTCCAAATCGATCAATCTCATTTTCATTATCATGTTTTATGGGAACACCAATTGCAATCACAAGATCATACAAGATCTTTATGTGACACAATATCTTGGTAAGACCAAACAATTTGAACCAAAGTTGTGTAGATGAGGTACATACCTACAATGGATTAAAACTTTTATCTGATTCACAAATATGAATAATTACAGGCTTAAGAGAGATTTACCCAAATCCTAATGCTCAAAATTTCAAATCCAATGAGGGTAAAATAATATAGAAGAACCCTATTCCTAGTGAGACACATCTCCAGTTTTCAAACCCCCAAATCGATGATAGACGCATGACCAAATCGTCAACAATACAAGTTTTGGATCCCCTGGATAATACCCATCATGCATTAATCGAGTGGAAACATATCTTCAGACATTCTGAAACCACACCATCACCAGCTCCCACATGTCTGATGCACCCCTTCTGAAAAATTACCCCAATAGATGATCTTTTATAGATTGAAAATGAGATTTATCTCATGAGAACCAAAGAATTAGGCCTGGAATCATTCTGGACCACCCTACAATCATCAGATCTACAAATTCCATACCTGTGTGAGTCAAAACGCCCTTGACCCGGGGTAGATTTAGTAAGAGATTCCATTTACCAAATTACTCTGTGAGGTTGGGGAAAATTGAGGTGAGCACTATTATGAGATCTGAAAACCCCACATTGCTAGGACATTTCATTTTTTGGGTCCTCGTAATTCTCATCTGAGGAAAAGTTAGACAAATATTTCAAAATGGAGTAGATCCTGAATTTCTAGGATAGATACCGAAAATCCATCCCTGGTGTAAATTAAAAACCATCCTCAATATTAATCACTAAAAACATCAGAACTAATAAGTAATCATTAAAACCAAATAGATCTTGATCCATAGATAAGTAAATGACATCAAGTTGCAAGAAACCCCATTTTATCACTTCTTTACTAAGTCCCTTAGTGGGCCTCTCCCCTTCATAGATTGTTGGAGATATGATGTTAGAGTTATTTTATCGTGTATTCTTACACTCATCATCAGGTACCTTTCTAAGATAAATATAATTATTTTTCATTAACTCATTGGTGTTAGGTGGATAAACCCACTCCAACTTCTCATCATTATATGGGTGATCAACATACAAAGGAAGAACCTTCAAAGAAGTGAATCTTGGAAGCTCATCCCACACAAGAGTCAGATCTGTATCTCTTACAATGGAAGAGTCTTTACATGCATTCATTACATCATCATGTCCCATTGATTACACTTTATCCATAGGTTCACCTGATGAAAGGGTAGTGGGAACCTATTTTCAAGGATAAACATGTCACATTTGAGGCTCAATGTCCAAGGATAAGTCACTTGATGTACCAGGAGGTTGAGGATGTCGATGAGTAGTAGGTTTGAACATCGTATAAGAAAACAATTGAAACCCATATTCATCCACTAACGTGGATGAAGATGGTTTCCTGGCTTCTTAAGGTGAATTTTCATGAACTGAATGAGAAGTACTAAAAAATAATCATTACCCATTGTTGTCATCCTGTCTAACCAGAAGGATACCACCATCATCCTGGATTTACCCTTTTTAAAGGAGGTCATGACTTGTTCATTTAAAATATCTCTATCCATTTCACTTTGAATGGAAATTTCAATATCTAATTGTTTATGGACACGAGAATTAATGACATCATAAGAATGTGGTGTAGACCCATTGTCCCGCTCCTCTACGAAAATGTCTTCCCAAGTTCTCTTTAATAGAGTTGAGGAGGATCCCTGACCCTCCCTTGTATCCACAGCTTGTGGAAAAAATATGAAATTGTTTCCAAGGAAGGGGACATCTCTTTATTATCATTGGTTTGGTCCAATTTTAGCACACTCCACTAGTGAGGTGACACTAATTTAGACAACCCAGGCATAACCCCCTATCCTTTGAACCATCCAGGGGTGAAGTAGGAAACTGTATACTAGTCTTTTACTATTGAACAATAGGGGAAGAGTTACCCATCATTTTCCCTTATATTTTTTTCATTTTCTTTTGTCTATCACTCTTAGCTTAGATTAGCTTTACGTACTGAGATCTCTTGTTACAGTTTTGTTCATCATTTCTTTGAGCTAAGAAGAAAGAAAAAACCATAGTCCTCTTATAGCTCAAAGAGTCACGACCCATCATCCCACAACCCATAAAAAATTGTGGCATCCTCTCATATTCAATTTTCAGATTAAACTCATCATAATTGTTAGAAAGGAGGACTATATTAATCATATTTGAGCATAGGTACACCTCTACCAAAAAACAGGCATAGTTCCCAAATCTGACCATTTCAGTTTCTTTGTCCATCTTAATGGGTACCCTAATAAAAAATGTAGTGTTTTATAGGATCTTTGGATATGATAAGATCCAATTTAGGCTAAACACTTTTAACAAAACTTGTACAAAAGAGTTACTTACTTCTGTAGGATTAAATCTTCAATCCCACTTGTGAATATTCATGACACCTAACTTAAGAGAGACAAACCCAAGTCCCCATGCTTTCATCTTGATTCCCTCCTAGGGTAAGTGGATGTGAAAAATCCTCTACCCATAAAAATGGGCTTCCAATTGCTGAAACCCAATACTTTTGAAAGCCTACATACCAGATCTCTAATTTTCCATGGCTTGGAGCCTTTTGGTATAATGATGTGAGCTATAATAGAATGCTTATCGAGTAGCAGCTGTTCTGAAATTACATCATCATCATCCTTGACATGTGTATAGTTTCCCTTGCGATGAATCATATCAATGGTAGCATCATTAGAGAGAGAGAAAGAACCACTATCCGTACTATATGGATGTGAAGCAACCAAAGTAGAATCACTATGAGCTAACCTTCGACATCCCGATCTGAGAGCGGTATTCCTATAAGAGTCAAAACACCCAAGAATCAAAAATTATTTAGCAATCAAAAAACCATACAGAGGTGTGTAGAGAAGAAATACCTAAGTGACATCGAGTTCAAGGGAGATAATCTCCCAATCATATCCAATAATTTCATAAATACTTATTAAAAAACTTATATATATTTACAATTGTATAATTAACTATTTAAATTATAAAATTATTATTAAAATATTTTAAATAGATTAATTAAATATATTTCAAACATATTTTAAATGATAAAACATAATAAATAAAAACAAATAAATATTACTCATAAAAATTATAAACATATTGAAAATATTACAGGTATAGTAAATAAATATATGTCTAAATAAATATTAAAAATGATTTAATATATTTTTATCATTATTAAAGAATATATAATAATAAATGATTAAACTAAATTAAATAGATTAAGAAAATATTAAAAAGGGAATTCGTAACATTTATGTGATTTAAAAACATACATATGTATATATACACATCTACACACACATATACATACACACATGTATATACACACATACACATACATGCATGCAGTTATGCACGTACATATATTTTAAATTATTAAATATAAATATAAATACACATCTAAATAAATATATTCATTTATATATTATATGACTTTTTAAATAAAATATTAACACATTATATTTATTTTAATTATTTACACATTTTGTAATCAATGTATATAAATAAACTATTAAACATTATGACAAATATAAATTTGATAATTTTTTATATAAAACTATAAAAATAAGATTCGGTTTTTATTAAATGTTATATACATCATATTTATATATTAATTATAAATATATATATATAAACTTATTGTAATATAAATATTATATATATATATATATTTATAATTATAATTATAAATATATATACTTATAAATACTTGTATATAATTATAAATATATTTATGTAATTATATATATTTATTTATTAATATATAAGTATATATAATTATAAATATAATAAATATATCTTTTTTAAATATATTTATTATACTTTTTTAGAGGTGAGCTCTGAGGATATTTGCTCTCAGGCGCACCCAATTATGCTTTGATGGAGAATTCGAGTAGCATCATTGGCCATGGTGGTGTGTTTTGGGGCAATGTTGAGCATTCAAGGCACGAAGGTGGGTGTGCATGCTTTGATCGCCTGAGTTTAAATCATCCAACGTGGGGTGTCTAGGTTTTCGGACATATCATTATCTCCTGGGGATCACCGATTAGAGGAGGATCGCCTCAGTGTAGATCAGTGATAGGTTTGTTGGCGGTGATGTAGTGGCGCTGAAATGAGCCTAGATGTTCATTGTTAGGTTCATCGTGTGGTTAGGTGACCGGTGGAGTATTGTTGGTATGAGGATTTGGTCTTTAGATAGTGTCATAAAATTATGAGAAAAGTGGGTATTTGCGACGGGTCAATTGCGACAGGAATATATACCGTCACAAAAGGTCCCACGAAATACGTATTTGCAACGGGAGTCTTTTCCAGTCGCAAATAGTAGGTTAATTGTGATGGGAATAGCCGACCCGTCGCAATAGCTTTGGCGCGGTTTGCGCGCCAAAATTCAGGAAGGGTATTTGCGATGGGGATGGATCCCCGTCGCAAAAACCCTTTTAACCGCAGACTGTAATTAATGAGGGCGAGGGTATTTGCGACGGGCCCGTCGCAAAAGCCCTGGAGTGGTAAATACCATTTGCGACGGGAAAAGCTATCTGTCACAAATAGTATGTCGGC
The DNA here is from genome assembly GCA_963277665.1 of Viscum album. NCBI lineage: Eukaryota > Viridiplantae > Streptophyta > Magnoliopsida > Santalales > Viscaceae > Viscum > Viscum album. The sequence continues at coordinate 1,578,307,670 of OY728150.1, read as the reverse complement.
AGGTGGTGGTTGCAACGGGCCCCGTCGCAAATACCCTTTTAATCGCCAACTTTAATTAATACGGGCCGAGGGTTTTTTGCAACGGACCCCGTCGAAAATACAACTATTTGAGAGGGGAAACCCGTCGCAAATAACCCCGTCGCAACCAATCTAACATATATATACCTAGACCCGTTTTTTTCCAAATCACTCAGATCATCCCCTCTCCTTCTCTTCATTCTGTAGTTTTAAGGGAAAAATTTCTTTTAGTTAATGGTTTTTATACGAGAGCAATTGGAAGGCGCCCATACCTTCAGAATATCAATGTTTAAGGTATTTATATTGTATTTTTTTATATTAATTTTAATTGTTGTTTATTAGTTGTAATTAAATTAGATTTAAATTGATTTTTATTTATATTTATTTTTAGAAAGAAATTGTTATTGTTAGAGATAATTATAAATAATTATTGTCAATTCGCAATAATTATAGATTACAATAGATAATTAGCGGAATTTAGTCACAATTATTTATAATTATATATAAATAATAACAATTAGATATAATTAGGAATAATTAGATATAATTAGTAATAATTACATATAATTCGTAATAATTAGTAATAATTAGATATATTTATATATAATTAGTAATTATTATATATAATTAGTAATAATTATATATAAGTAGTAATAATTAGATATAATTAGATATAATTAGATACAATTAAATATAATTAGTAATAATTAGATATAATTAGTAATAATTAGATATAATTAGTAATAATTAGATATAATTAGATATTATTAGATACAATTAGATATAATTAAATATAATTAGTGATAATTATATATAATTAGATATAATTATTAATAATTAGTAATAATTAGTAATAATTAGATATAATTAGTAACAATTAGATCTAATTAGTAATAATTAGATATAATTAGAAATAATTAGATATAATTAGTAATAATTAGATATAATTAGTAATAATTAGATATAATTAGTAAGAATTAGATATAATTAGTAATAATTAGATATAATAAGTAACAATTCGACAGAATTAGTAATAATTAGTAATAATTATTAATAATTAGTAATAGTTAGTAATAATTAGTAATAGTTAGTAAGAATTTGGTATAATTAGTAATAATTATGTATAATTATGTATAATTAGGTATAATTAGTAATAATTAGGTATAATATAATTTGTAATAATTAAATATAATTAGAAATAATTAGATATAATTAGTAACAGTTGGATATAATTATTAATAATTAGTTATAATTAGAAATATAATTATTTATAATTTGATATAACTATATATAATTAGATATAATAAGTAATAATTAGAAATAATAAGATATAATAAGTAGTAATTAGTAATAATTAGTAGTAATTAGATATAATTAGTAATAATTAGATATAATTATTAATAACTAGATCTAATTAGTAATAATTAGATATAGTTAGTAATAATTAGATATAATTAGTAATAATTAGATGTAATTATTAACAATTAGATATAATTACTAATAAATAGATATAATTTGTAATAATTTGTAATAATTAGTAATAATAAGTAATAATCTGGTATAATTAGTAATAATTTGGTATAATTAATAATAATTAGGTATAATATAATTAGTAATAATTAGATCTAATTAGTAATAATTAGATATAATTAGTAATAATGAGATATAATTAGTAATAATTAGATATAATTAGTAATAATTAGATATAATTAGTAATAATTAGATATAATTAGTAATAATCATATATAATTAGTAATAATAATATATAATTTGTAATAATCCATAATAATTAGTAATAATTAGTAATAATTAGTAATAATTAGTAATAATTAGGTATAATTAGATATAATTAGTAATAATTAGATATATTTAGTAATAATTAGTAATAATTTGTAATAATTTGTAATAATTTGTAATAATTAGGTATAATTAGTAATAATTAGTTATAATTAGGTATGATTAGGTATAATTAGTTATAATTAGGTATAATTAGGTATAAGTAGGTTTAATTAGGTATAATTAGGTATAATTAGGTATAATTAGTAATAATTAGTTATAATTAGTAATCTTTAGTGATAATTAGTAATAATTAGTAATAATTAGTGATAATTCCTAATAATTAGTAATAATTAGTAACAACTTGTAATAGTTAGTAATAATCAGTAATAATTAGTAATAATTAGTAATAATTAGTAATAACTAGATATAATTATATATAATTAGATATAATTAGATATAATTAGATATAATTAGTAATATTTAGATATAATTAGATATAATTAGATATAATTAAATATAATTAGATATAACTAGATATAATTACATATAATTAGATATAATTAGATAAATCTAATTAGTAATAATTATATATAATTAGTAATAATTAGATATAATTAGTAATAATTAGAAATAATTAGTCATAATTAGTCATAATTACTAATATTTAGTAATATTTAGGTATAATTAGTTATAATTTGGTATAATTAGATATAATTAGGTATAATTAGAAATAATTAGTTATAATTAGTAATAATTAGTAATAATTAGGTATAATTAGTAATAATTAGGTATAATTAGGTATAATTATGTATAATTAGGTATAATTAGTTATAATTAAGTATAATAAGGTATAATTAGGTATAATTAGGTATCATTATGTATAATTAGGTATAATTTGTAACAATTAGTAATAATTAGTAATAAATAGTAATAATTATTAATAATTAGTAATAATTACTAATAATTATAAATAATTAGTAATAATTAGTAATAATTAGAAATAATTAGAACTAATTAGATATTCTTTGTAATACTTAGATATTATTAGATATAATTAGAAATAATTATATATAATTAGTAATAATTATTAATAATTAGTAATAATTATTAATAATTAGTAATAATTAGTAATAATTAGTAATAATTAGATATAATTAGTAATAATTAGATATTATTAGATATAATTAGATATAATTAGATATAATTAGATATAATTAGATATAATTAGATATAATTATATATAATTAGATATAATTAGATATACCTAATTATCAATATTCGCAACAGGCTTTGCTCTATTCTTAACATGGTCAAATATCAAAGGTTCGCCAATTGTCAGGTCATGCGAAACAAAAAGTTTGTGTCAGCCATGACCAATGTAAACTCTATAATTTTCCTCGCATGGTTGATCACCTTGCAAGTAGCGTTGCAATATGACAACACTAGTCATGCCTTTCTCATCTATAAGAATTATCTCACATGACCCTTTACATAGACCATTCTTCCTTGGAAATTTAATAGAAATATACTGACGTCCCCTCAAATTTTTAAGGAAGAATGATCTATGTAAAGTGAGAGAGATGATTCTTAGGGACGAGAAAGACATTACTTTGGTCTTCCTATTGCAACACTACTTGCGAGGTGATAAACCATGCAAGGATACTTATAGAGTTGACATTGGTTATGGCTAACACAAACTTTTTATTTCACATGACCTGACAATTGCTGACCTTTTGAGATTTGAACATGTTAAGAATAGAGAAAAGCCTGTTGCGAATATTGATAATTTTAATATTTTATAAAAAATTTATTATTTTAATGATATTAATTTTGTTTTTTTAAATATTAAAAAATGAATTTTTTTATTAGTAATAATTAGTAAACAAAATTGCTTGGATTATGAAGGGAAAGTTATAATCATCTCCATAGCATTGATTACAAAATTTACTTTCATTATTATTATAGTTTTCATTCTGCTAAGTATTTCTAACTTAGTAATAAATTGTAATAATTAGTAATAATTAGTAAAAATTGTAGAAATTTGAAATAAATTGTAATAATTAGTAATAATTAGTAATAATTAGTATATATTATAAATTTTTTATTATTTTAAGGATATTATTATTGTTTTATAAAAATAATGATAATAGAATGTTTTTATTAGTAATAATTAGTAAATAAAAACTGCTTGGATAATGAAGGGAATGTTTGTAATCATCTCCACAACGATGATTACCAAATTTCCTTTCATTATTCAAGCAGTTTTCATTTTTCTAGGTATTGGTAAGTATAGCTAAATTAGTAATAAATTGTAATAATTAGTAATAATTAGTAATAAGTTGTGATAATAAGTAATAATTTGTAATAATTTCTATTAATTAGTAATAATTAGTAATAATTATTAATAATTTGTAATAATTAGTTATACTTAGATATAATTAGTAATAATTAGTAATAATTAGCAATAATTAGCAATAATTAGGAATAATTAGTAATAATTAGTAATAATTAGTAATGATTAGTAATAATTAGTAATAATTAGCAATAAATTGTAATAAATTGTTATAATTAGTAATAATTAGTAATAATTAGTTATAATTAGTAATAATTACTAATAATTATTAATAATTAGTAATAATTAGTAATAATTAGTTAGGAATAGTGAGGAATAGTTAAGAATTTTTTTAATAAATTTTAATAAATTTTAAGAATGTGGCACAATTTCTTGTGGATTGACGACACTCCTTTTGCTCGATGAATTTTCTCCTTTCAAATATCACCGAATCAAAACATTATGAAAAATGTGCTGCTATGTTGAAATTCAATCTTGTATGCACGAGAATGGATATGCATTCATAGGATCATATATTTTATAATGTTTTCAGGCATTGATAGTTGGATGAAGATGATTCATCGACATAATGGGGGCTCTTTTGTCTGAGGCTCATTTACTTGCATCTTTCTCATAGTGAAATCACAAAGAAGAATGTGGTCGGAGGTACAAATATTCATTTTCATGCATACAAGAATGAATATGCGTACCTCGGACCAGATTCTTCATTGTGATTTCAGTGTGAGAAAGATGCATGTAAATGAGCTGTCAGAAAAAATAGTAACTGCCAATCCACTGGAAATTGTGTCGCCCTTAATTAAGGGTAATTATGAAGAAGTAGTTGTAATTATTTATTTTCTTTTTTCAGACAGTGTTTTCATAATTTCAAATTATTCAAAAATAGTGATGATTTTATATTTTATTTAGAAAAATATGGGACAAGGAAGTCGAAATCAGTCATTATTAGACGATAGTGCTTGGATAAATCAGCACAGAAATCCAAATAGGTCTGGTTTAAATTCTGTATATATTGAGGGTGTTGAAGCTTTCTTAGCATTTGCATCATCAAAAATAGTATATGTTTCACAAGGAACAATTAAGTGTCCTTGTGAAAAATGTGATCTGAGAACGTTTGAAACATTTGACAAGGTTGGGGGACATCTCTTGTGGTTTGGTTTTCAACTAGATTATTTTTTTAGGTATCAATATGGTGAACACAGTTCCAGAGAAGAAACTAATAACATGATTCCATATCCATCACAGTTTCAAAATTTAGTACATGATTTTGTAGGTCTATATGTGCAACAAACTGAAACTCATGATGATACTGATTTTACTCCTAAGTTGGAACCATCTGAATTTTATGAGTTGTTGAGGTCTACTGAGGATATATTCTATCATGGTTGCAAAATAAGAAAAATAGAAGTGGTTGAAAAATTTATGGCTATTAAATCAGATAATGCAATGTTAAACAACTTTTTTGATCAGATATTTTCTTTGGTTAATACACTGTTACCTGAAGGAAATGTGTTTCTTGCAAATTACTATGAGAGCAAGAGGCTGGTTCGTAATCTGGGCCTTAATTATCAGAAGATTCATGCATGTCCAAATGATTTCATCTTATATTCTGTTGAAAATGAGTCATTGGATAGTTGTCTCACATGTGGAAAATCGAGGTATAAAAAAGATCAACCAGGAAATTCTAGATCGATTCCAGTAAAATAGTTGTGAGATTTCCCCATTACTCCCAGGTTGCATCATTTATTTATGTCCCAGAACACAACGTCAATGATGTCATGGAACAAATCCTAGATTTCAACTGATAAAAGCTCAAATCATCCTTCTGATGGTGATTCATGGAATCATTTTGACCGTCTGCATCCGTCTTTTGCTATAGTTGCCTGAAACGTGCGATTGGGTCTTTCTACTGATGGTTTCATTACATTTAGCTCTTATGGTAGTCAGTATTCATGTTGGCCTGTCTTTATAACTCCGTACAACTTGCCTCCATGGATGTTGATGAAGGGGCCTTATATATTTTTGACTCTATTAATCCCAGTACATCCGAAAAATAATACTAATGTTTATTTGAAACCATTTATTGATGAGTTAAATGCATTGTGGATTGATGGTGATAGCACATATGATGTTGCTGCGAAACAAAATTTTATATTAAAAGTTGCATTGATGTGCATGATTACTAACTTTCTGCTATACATCATGTTATCTGGTTGGAGTACACATGGTCCAAAATCATGTCCTTAATGTATGAAAGAAAAAAAAATCCTTCATGCACGTCAATGGAAAAAAACATTTCTATTTTGATTGCCACTATAGATTTCTTCCAACCGATCATCCTTTTCGGAGGAACAAATCTCATTTAAAAAAAGGTATAATTTAAAGGGATGAAGCTCCAAATATGATCTTAGGTATAGGCTTAAAATCATTTATATGTTTATTACCTCCCATTACATTTGGACAAACAGTAAACCAATAGAAAATTCATGGCTTTGGGAAAGAAAATAATTGGAAAAAACAGAGCATTTTTTGGGATCTTCCGTATTGGTCTGATTTGTTGGTTAGCCACATGTTGGATGTTATGCATATTGAGAAGAACTATTTTGATAATTTATTTCATACAGTTTTGGATATACTATGTAAGACCAAAGATACTATAAATTCACGATTAGATCTTTCCAAAATTTACTGGTGACCAGAACATGAACTATTTTAAAATGCCAGATCACAGAGGTTAATGAATCCCAAAGTAGCTTATACACTGTCCAAAGAACGTCGCTTATTATTTTGTCAGTGGATTTCAGATTTGAGACTTTCAGATGGCTATGATTCCAATTTGGGTAGATGCGTTAAGAATAGTTATATTACTGGATTAAATAGTCAGGATTGTCATGTTATAAAGGAAATGATAATGCTGATTGGATTCATAGGTTTTTTGAATTCTCTGGTTTGGGATTCGATAACAGACATATCATATTTTTTTCTAGACATTTTTGATTGACAACAAACTACGATGAACTAAGAAAACTGGAAGAAGATGTTGTTGTAATTATATGAAAATTAGAAAAAAACATTCCGCTGACTTTCATTGACTCAATGGAACATCTGATAATACATTTTTCACATGAAGCTTGATTTGGAGGTCCAGTACAGTTTCGATTGATGTACCGATTTCAGAGATGCGTGCAGAAATTGAAGAAAAAAGTACGTAACAAATAATCATTTGAAGGATCAATTATTGAAGCTTATTTGTAAGAGGAAATTGCTTTTTTTCAGCTCTCATTATTTTTAATCTCAATATCCCTCAAAACACAATATCATTGGACGAAACAATGGGAATTTTATTGACAAAATGGAAAATCAATTAACAGTTTTTAATCAACCAAATATTGTTTTCGGTGGAGTTTATGAACGGTGGATTTCAGATGATGAAAATCACAGAGCTCATATATATTTTCTTCTAAAATGTGAAGAAATAAAATCATTTGTCCTATGAGTGCTTCTATCACTTATTCTATAATTTATGTTACATTATTTAAACTTATTTTATTTGTAGGATATATGATAATATTATCAAGGAACAACATCCACAAATTACAGTAGGTGCTCTTGTAGAATGCAGAAAAAAAAATTCTCAATGGTTTCAAAAACTATTTACTTAAATTATTGATGGTTTAATATCAATTCTGTTTATTATTTATTAAATTGATAATTTTTTTAAAAATTTTACGGTGTCTAAATATGGTGATAAAATTGATAAGCGACTGTGTATATTGAGTAACCTACCATCCAAAATGGTTAAATCTTATAATCCATATATGGTGAATGGTTTTCGATTTTATACACATGCATACGAGGAATAAAAAAAACAATAAACAGTGGAGTTTTCTTGATAGGATCACATCACAAATAAAATAAAGATGACTTTTATGGAATTTTGGATGAAATTATTGAGTTGTGTTATCTATGATTGAATTACATATCAATGTTTAAATGTCAGTGGTTGGATACTAAGGGAGGCTTGCGTGTTCATCCAACTCTTGGAATCGTTGATATAAAATATAATAGTATTCTTGAAGTAAATGAACCATTTTTACTGGCTCAACAGGCACATAAAATTTATTATGCAATGTACTATGCTACTTCAAGAGAATTGAGCGATTGGTGGAGCTTAATAAAAATGAAATCTCTGGAAAATCAGTTTACTATGACTGAATGTGGTTCTACTGAAGTGAAAGGAACTGAAAGTTTTCAAGAGACTCCCCAAAATCCATATGATTCACAAAGAGACGTGAATATCGATGATGACACCCCACAATTAAGGATCGATGGGGATGAAGATTTACTGATGTTACTAATGAATTTTAAATGGCAAGAGATGCTGAAACTGAAACTCATATTGATATTGATGATGATAAGGAGGAAGATGAAGACATTTACATTGATAGCTGTGGAGAAGAGGATGAAGATGATCATTGACACAGTTAAATTCTGGTTATAATCATAACAAATATATATCTATATATAATAGTTATTTTCAACTATATACTAACAACAATCATTTTGTGTTTCAGATGGACCCTGATCTATATCGCGAGTTTCTGGAGGCTGACCTATGGTTGGATGAGGGTGATTTTGGATCATCTAACCCTCAGCCTACTAGCAGTTTAGGGGGTACGCGGAGGGGGCGTGGTCTTGCACGACTGATGATTCCTGACCCTACCCCCGAGCGACGTCCACATCTTGGTTTTGATCTACACACACAGAGGTATGGTAACCTGTATATTTTAGTTAGCTTTCATTAATTTATTTTTATATGTACTATTTTTTTTTTATTCCTTTTTCACAAATTTACGTATGTAGCTATTGGAAAGGGGAGCGCTATCTTGCACAATTATTTTTATCATCCATGGATAACATGGGAACAGATTTTCGTTGATGTGCGACAAAACATGTCCCATAATTGGCTGGTATGTAAATAAATAATATTTATTTTGAAATTTATTTTTTTTATAAATTGATATTATAAATTATTTTTTGGGTTTATGGTATCCTATCGATGATAGCATGCGTGACGCTATCCACGAAGCATGGCAGGTCTTTATGCCTGACCTTTTCCATCAGTTTTAGCACAATTTGAGAAGGACAACCATTAAGAAAGTAGGAGTGACAGAATTTGATGAGTTGTGTAGAGCTCACTGACCAAGGTACATTTCATCTCAAGTTTTGGATGGATTATGTTTACACTGGTTGGGTGGTAGATTTTAGAGTATATCATCAGTGGGATGATAAAACAGGGGGAGATAGGAGGTGACACATCAAGTTAGTAGTCGTACATTCAGTTCGCATATAGAGAATCTAGTAAGTAAATTTTTTAAATATTTTATATAAATTTAAATATAAATAGTATATTTTATATTTCTGTAGGCATTCAAGCATCCCGATATTATGGAGTTCGATGTTTATCGGAGAATGTACAATGATTCAGCAACTGGAGATATTAGAGGTGATCTCCAGCGTTAGATTGTTGTGAGTATTATTTTTTCAGTTCGACAATTAACTGCATATAATATTTTCACAATTTTAATTTTAAATTGGACTAGAAGGATTCATATGAGGATGTGACCTCTGAGACACATGCTGAGGGTGAGGACGAGATGATTGAGCAGACCGGTGCTCACCATTTCGATGAGGTGGCATGGATGCAGGCAACTCGGTATGGCGTTGAGAAGGGCTTAGTAGTTGGTATCAGCTCCCATTTGACTCATGGTACTTATTATGGTAATTATGTGATGTCGGCATCCAGCTCAAGAGGAGCTCGTGGATAGACATCATCTTCTGTCTCACAGTATCACGAGCAGTTGCAAACTCAGGCTGAGCTTATAGAGTCCTTGCAGAAGCATTATAAATAGATGTTTTGGCGGTAGGAGCAGCAGGAGACTCATTACGAGGAGGAGTTGCATCGATTGGAGCAGCGGCGGTAGCAGGAGTATCATGAGCAGATGGAGTACATGCGCCGCCTGACTCGTAGTTTAGGGATAGAGTATCCTCCACCACCTCCAGATGACCCCCAGTGATTTTTTTATGTTAAAAACATTTGAATTCATGTTTTGTAATAATATGAAATATTTACAGTTTCTGTCTTTTATATTGGTGGAAATATTGCATAATTTAATTTTTATTAATATTATATTTTTTATTATTAGTAATATAAATTTTAATATTTGTTTATTTTACTAATAATAATAATATTTTTTGAATTTTTTATATTTTTTTGAAAATATTTAAACTTTTAATAATTTCTTATTATTTTAATAATATTGAAATTAATTTTTTATTAATCATAATTTAATAAATAAATTTTTATAGTATTATATTTTTTAATGTTTGTTTATTTTACAAAAAATAATAATATTTTTTTTTATAATAAAAATATAATTTTGTCATTACTAATAATTTTATTATTATTTGTATTTATTATTTTTATTTGCGACGGGGTCTTTAACGATAGGGCCCCATCGCACATAAGTGAAATATATTTTTTAAAATTATTATTTGCGATGGTACGATGGGATCATCAAAAATAGTATTTGTGATAGGCCTATCGCAAAAGGTTTATGGGTATATAATGTATATAATCAGAAGGCTATTTGTGATGGGTAAGTTTTCTGTCACAAAAACTAATTGCGAGAGGCCTGTCACAAAAGGTTTTTGTGTATATAATGTATATAATCAGTTTTTTTTTTGCGACGGGTATAATTCTCGTCACAAGAGATATTTTTTACGACATGCCCATCACAAAAAATATATGTTGCGACACCGTTTTCTACAACGGGCTATTTGGGACTCTGCCGAGTCGCAAAACCCTATTTGCGACAGGATCCCATCTAAATAGCCCGTTGCAAAAAAACTGGAATTCCAGTAGTGTCAGTATTGACTGCCAATGATGATTTTGGAGGATGATGAGGAGTCGTGATGTGGATAGGGAGGACCCTCCACGCTATATCTGGACTTTCATGTCATCAATGGTTAGATTTTTACTCTTTATCTAGGGAATCCATGTGTGTCTCTTTATGATGGACGGTGGGAGATTTCTATTAGCAGAGTTTACATGGGATCACATTGTATAATCTTGACTGGGTGGGGTGGTGATTTTGGCTGGTAGATATGGCGAACAGGGCTTTCATTGATGGTATTTACAATGGTAGATGTGGCATAAGAGCACTTGTGGGGACTTGGTGTCAGGTAATGGTGTAGTGTTGAGTAGCAGCGGATTTCGATGATTTTACCGTGGTTTTATTCTTGATCATAACACATGGGTTGCAACGGTGTTTTCAGTGGTGTTGGATGGAAGGTGTCATTATCACTCTCAGTTGCATTGCTTCAGGAAACAACAAGTATCGCTGATTCCTCAGTCTAGATTTCCTTGGGATTTTGGGATTTTGGGACATCATACTGGTCATTTGGCCATGGGAAATTTGGGTTGTCATTTGTTGATATCAAGTGGAATGATAGGATTGAGGAGAATGTTTTGGTGCATCCAGAAGGAAATTCCCCAACACAGCTGGGAGAGTGGCCTCATTTAGAGGGATGAACATGTTGATGCTCATTATGTAACCTCTCAACTCCTTAATTCTGGGATGGAGGGGTGATGTTCAATCTGATTTTATTCACCTCAGTTCACTCTAAAGATGTACTGAATTGGGAAATTGATGAATGTTATGGCCATATAGGCATCACTAGGTTGGTGGAGCAAAATACTGATGGGTGGGCTGACACTTATCAACCGACACTCCCTCAATTATGGTGGGATGGGTACCTTACCTTGTTGCATCATTCTATCATGATAGATCATTTTCAAAAGAGGGGTTGTAATTCCCCGACCCCAGTTACCCAGAGTCGGTGCATTATTACAAAACATTGGCATGATCAAAATAATGATCAAATCTCGAAAGACTGATTGGTTTAGTAGCCTTGGAAACACTAGATATATTCATAATGTTTTACATTACATCATAAAGTGAAAAACTACTATAACTACAAATTGTCTCCATAGTCCACACTATTATCCCCTCATAATATCCCTGTAGGTTATTCATAATTTACTTCTTCGTATCCTGGGGAAAAATAAAACATAGAAAGTGGGTGAGCTCAAATGCCCAGTAAGGATAACAATATAACAGAAACTTTCATAAATAAGAATAAACATTTAAGGCAGTGTATAACTAAAACAGAAGCCTTTTAAACTTGAACTTCAATATATAATGGAAAAAATAAAATGGAATAATTCCATTTAATTAATCACATGGATATTCTACTAATCAAATAATCACATTCAATATCAATAACCACTTTCATAATGATAGAATGCATAATGACAGACTATCATAACCAGATAACCAAGGCCTCATGCGAAGACTACAAATAATATTTTTTCAAGGCCTTATGCCAAGACACTAGTTTGTCTCATGAGACCTACCGATGCATCGAGGAGCTATAGCGGGCTCCACCCATCACATATTAAGTCCAATGCATTCCCATATGAAAAGGTTTAAACATAACATAAACATTCGTATTAAAACTAGCATGTGAAATGTAAATACTTCATCCATAAAATATGAATGGTACAAAAATAACACATCCACAGTCAAACATATCACAAAACCTTCAATACAATATAGAAGTTTTGTTTCTTAATAAATCAACTTCATATAAGCGTAAAATCCATCAAATGATGTTGACATAGATGAAATCAAAACTCTTTTTTGAGAAATATCTATTTCTATTTTGAAATAATTTAAGAGTTATATATTTATAAAATAAAACATTTTCTTTGAAAATATTCTTATAAGATTGTAAGGGAATCTTCGACGATTTTATAATGGAGGAAAATAGCCGCACTCGTCGTATAAGTTAAAAAAAACATTCTTACCTTAATTCTGTCGAAAAGGTTAAAAAGCACCTTGTTTGGAAAATGACGGAAATATTCCTTTATAAAACTCTTATAAAAAGTCAAACAAGGGTATAAATTTATTTAACCCATATTCTTTTAAATAGTAAAAATGTTTTGAAATACATTTTTATGAAACATGGATGTTGATGATAAAGATATCCCAGTAGATTATTACATATAAAAAACCCCAGATAATGAAGAGATTGCGAAATAAACCCTTACCTTGTACTTTTCCTTGGTTGAGGGTAGGTTAACCTCCTGTATATTGATGAAATAGTTTTTATTAAATTATACAAGAATCATATACATTAATATGATACATATATGATCTTTTAACATTGATTTGTTAATAATATCTTAGTATTATCTTTGTTTCGGGTGTAAACTTACTTGTTTTCTTTTATATGTTTTGTTACATAAGTCATGTTTGTCATTGATAGGTTGTATCTTAATCATATCCAGAATGATATCAAGTCCTTAGATACTATTATTAATCATCAAATTAGAATTATACTTGAATGGATACGATGGAGAATGAATCTCATCCCATTGGTGGAGACGGTAGTCCGTACGTACGCACGAGCGACAATATCATTTTTTTGATATTAAAATAATATATAATTGGATGGTATATCATATATACCAAATCATTATCATGTTACATTTATTATTTACATTAATCAAACATCATTATTATACCCATTCAAATAATATTTTATTGAATAAAAATTACACCACGACGTGGAGACGGTAAGTCGTACATACGCACGTACGGTGACATGTTATTCAAAGGATGGATAGAATACTGAATATGATTGTACCATATTTATAATAATATCACAGTATATATAAGATACTGGGGTTATTATTTTATAATGATAATAGCAAATAAAGAATAAGTGGAAGAAGAAAGGAACATGGAAAAGGGTGGTGAAATCATTACCTCTTCTTTGGGTTCTTCCTTTTGATTTGATCAAAAGGGCTCTTTATGTTGGCTTTCTGACTAATGGAAGGCCTCTAGGATGAAGTGAGGGAAGTTGAGAGAGTATTTGGACAGAGTTTGGCCGAACCAAAAGGCTTTGAAGGTGTTAGTTAATGAGAAGGGAGAGTGCCCTTTTATAAGAGGGGTGAGGGGAACCTTTGGAAAAGCTAGAAAGATTATTTTATAATAAATTCATATTCGGTTTCTAATGGCTCTAAAGTGGATTATTTAAAGGTTACGGTGGGTATAGGTCAAAAAACGCTCAACCAAAAGAATTTAGACAGGTTTGGGTTACTATATTAACATTATCATTAAGTATTAACTGTTAGTTAATTAGTTTCACTTTTACAATGTCTCTTTGTATTTTTATATTATTTGGTTAATAAACATACTATATATATCCAAGTGACCCCCACGTGGTCAATTAATGGTACACCTATCATGATATAAGTCTCTTGGATGATACTTAGATTTTTAGTAGTTTAATATCAAATAATAATATACTATTTGTTTTAAAAACTCTTTTATGTCAATTTTGAGACTATTGAATAATTGATTTTTGTAAAAATCATAACAGAATGATTACTTCAAAAGAAGTTAATTAAGTCATTCCTAACATTTCATATTAACCTAGAAAATTAGTTTAATTCATTCAAAGCCTCAAATTGTATTTATTTTGATATTTATAATATCAATTATTTTAATTTTTCACTATTATGGTAATTAATGCATCATCATTGTGTCATAAATAAATTAAATTATTTAATGTCTAAAAATTATAAATAAAATATCATTATGTATGAAATAGTTTTGTAATTATATTTAATATTTATAGTCAAAAATCCAACATATATAACCATATGAATTTTTTTTCTAAAATATATATGCTTGTGTCATTTTTGTATTCATTTCAACTTAATTAAAATAAAGTGTCCCTATCACTTACAAGTGGCACCATGGGGTCCCAAAATCAACCCAAAGATTCTCATGGTCGAAAATGTATCAACCAATAAGGTTAGGTTACGTTTTAGGGTAATTTGTTATTATTATAATATTATTTTTTAATCCTTATTTATCGGATTTTCCCTTTAACTGTGGTAAATAAAATATTTACCGAAATAATTATTCAAAATGTCTAAAAATAAAAGTTACCTATTTAAACAATTTGAACATCCTGATTCTAAATATGGAATCCATTTTTCCAAATTCAAAACACAGAAGTGGTAGAAATTAATTTAAAATTAATTCCCACTGTCAAAACAGAAAGCGCGTTTTTTAAGATATAATAACTATCAAAAGATTGATACTTGTTTATGTTCGGTTTAATTGTGAAATTATGTCCAATGAAAAAAATTGTATTAAATGGTAAAAATATATTCTAAATATACTTTAAAACCACTCAAATTCATAATTTATCACTTCTAATTATTTTGATTAATAATGATGTTTTTAATTAAAATTTAGTAATTTTCACTATTCATCAAAATATTAAAGTTATCCGAAAAGTAAAAAAAAAATACCTTAGGCTAAATTTGATACTCAGAATCCAAAAATGAAGTCTATTTTAAGAGTTAAAATTTCAAAAAGTAGGTATTACTATTCATAACGGCTAGTTTGATCGGTTGTGGTGTGTGTTAGAACTCGATGTTGCGTACAACACACGCTTTTGCATTATTCAAAGGGAAGTGTACCGTAGAATCATGGGGTGTTACATTCTCCCCTCCATCAAATAATTTTGTCCTCGAAATTTCTAGAATACTACTGCATGAAGAGACTCGGGTGGTTCTTCATCATAAGTTCCTCGGGTTCCCATGTTGCCTCTTCCATCTTATGGTTTCTCCACAAAACTTTTACCAGACACGTCGTCCGGTTTCTCAGTACTTGTTCTCTCGTATCAGGAATCCTGACGGGCTCTTCGCAATAAGATAGATCGGGTTCCAGTTCTAATTCCTCATAGGTGAGTACATGCATTGGGTCAGGCATGTATTTCCTCAATAGAGATACGTGGAACACATCGTGAACTTTGGAGAGACTTGGCGGCATTGCCAATCGGTAAGCTACAGAACCAATTCGTTCAAGAATTTCGAAAGGTCCGATGTACCTGGGACTCAATTTAACTTTCTTAACATAACGTATGACTCCCTTCCATGAAGATACCTTCAAGAAAACATGATCACTGACTTGAAATTCCAAATCCTTCCTTCAATTATCAGCATAGTTCTTCTGCCTACTTTGAGCTACTTTGATGTGATTTTGGATTACCTTCACCTTTTCCATTGTTTCCTCTACCAGTTATGGACCTACAAGTTTTCTTTCACCAACGTCATCCCAACAGGTTGGTGTACGCCTTCTCTTTCCGTATAACGCTTCATATAGTTCCATCTTAATACTCGAATGGAAGCAATTGTTATAGAAAAATTCTACCAGAGTTAAATATTGATCCCACATACCCTGAAAGTCAAGTGAGCAGGATCTCAACATTTCTTTTGAGGTTTGAATAGTTCGTTCTGATTGTCCATCCGTTTGAGGGTGGTAGGCAGTGCTCAAATGAAGTTCTGTATCAGGGGATTTCTGAAGACTTTTCCAGAATCTTGAAGTAAAACGGGGATCACGATCAGAAACAATCGATAGGGGTACTCCATGAAGTCTCACAACTTCATCAATATATAGTATTGCTAGACGTTCCAGTGGTAGATCTTCTCTTATAGAAAGAAAATGTGCTGACGTGTTAAGACGATCAACAATAACCCATATTGTATCATGCAATCATAATCCTTGAGTAATTCAAGCCATCTCCTTTTCCTCATGTTGAGTTCTTTTTGTGAGAAGATATACTTCAAACTCTTGTGATCAGTATAAATCTCCCATTTTTCACCATAGAAGTAGTGCCTTCATATCTTTAAAGCAAAGATCACAGCTTCTAACTCAAGATCACGTGTAGGATAGTTTTTATCATGAATTTTCAACTGTCGTGATGCATAGACAATAACCCTATCATTCTGCATAAGGACACAACCAAGTACTTTATTCGATGCATCACTATAAATAAAGAACCCATCATTCCCCGATGGTAGAGTCAATATAGGAGCATTGACTAATCTTCTCTTCAGTTCTTATAAACATTATTCACACTCCTTTTTACAAACAAATTTAACACCTTTACGTGTGAGCTTAGTTAATGGGTTTTCCAATCGGGAAAAATTCTGGATGAAATGTTGATAATAACCTGCCAAACCAATAAAACTGCGTACCTCAGTTATAATCGTAGGTGCTGGCCATTCTTGTATTGCCTTGGTCTTAGAAGGATCAATAGAGATTCCATCTTTAGAGACAATATGGCCATGAAAAGAAATCTCATGAAGCTAGAATTCACACTTTCTAAACTTCCCATATAATTCATGTCTTCTGAGAGTCTTCAGGATAATGCGCAAGTGAATTTCATGATCCTCATAGCTTTTAGAGTATACTAAGATATCATCAATAAATACCACCACAAATTCATTGAGATATTCATTGACAACTCTATTCATCAGATCCATGAATATTGTGGGTGCATTAGTCAATCCAAAGGGAATTACTGTAAACTCGTAATTCCCATACCTGGTTCAAAATGCTGTCTTCGGAATGTCTTCCTTCTTTACACACAACTGATGGTATCCAGATAGAAGGTCAATCTTTGAAAAGTATTGATCTCCAAGCAGTTGGTCAAATAAATCATCAAAGCATGGTAGGGGATACTTGTTCATTATTTTTATGGCATTAATCTCCCTATAGTCGATACATAACCTCATAGATCCATCTTTCTTTTTAACAAAAATAACAAGGGCTCCCCATGGAGAAACACTAGGGAGAATAAATCCCTTGTTACTCAATTCCTCTAGTTGTTTCTTTAGTTCGACTAATTCTATAGTGTCCATTCTATAAGGGGTCTTTGATATAGGCCTTGATCCAGGAATTAAATCAATGGAAAACTCAACTTCTCATTCTGGAGGATGTCCAGGTAAATCTTCCGGAAATACATCTACATATTCATTCACAACAGGTACATCTTCTATTTGAACATTCCTTTCCTTACCCACAGTCATTTATTTCTCTTCCTCCCCAATAATTGAATTTAGTTGAGTTACTGGGGGTGGCTCTAGATAAGAATTAGGTGGTGAATATTCTGCTCTAAAGATAAGGTTTTCTTACCATCATCATCAAAAATCGTAACCTCCTTCTTCTTACAATAAATCTTCGCATCATAATATGGAAGTCAATCCATACCGAGTATTAAATAAAACTCAATCATAGGTATGACGATGAGATCAGTGGATAAAAAACATTAATGTGCTCTAATGGGGACTGATTCAAAAAACATCGTTGCAATGATACTTCCCTCAGGGGTTTTAATTGACAACTCCCTTGTTAAATAAAATTGGAAATATCTAATTTTCTTAGTGAACTGGGAAGATATGAAACAATGTGATGATCCCAAATCGAATAATGCATTTTCTAAACTTGAGGAAACCAATAAATTACCTGCCACCACGTCTTTTGGAGCTTCTACCTCAGTAGTAGTGATAGAAAAATCTTGGCCTTGGTCCCTTGGCTTTTTCTGAGGTAAGTTCCCCAGACGATTAGGACATTCATTTGTATAATGTCTCATCTCCCTGCAATTGTAGCATTGAACATTGGTAGCTTCCTTCTTCCCTTTGCATTCACGAGCTTGGTGGCCTTTCTCACCACACTTGTAACAGACACACATTCCCTTGAAGAAAGTACCAGGGTGTTTTGTCCCACATTTACCACAGGATCGATATTCAACCTTTCCCTTCTTTCCCTTATTTCAATTCCCAGATTGATTAGAATATCTCTTCTTCTCTTGCTTTTATTTGAAGTCATAAGACTTAGAGAATTCCTTTTCTGTCTTGATAGCACCAGAGACAATGTATTCGTATGACGAGAAGGATTGTGAGACTAATGATTGATGGAGAAATTGTTTTAACCTATAAAAGAAACGATCAATATTAATTCTTGGGTTACATATATAATCTCCAGCATACCTTGCTAACCTTGTAAAGTTAGCCTCATAGTTTGCGACATTCTCATTCTCCTTTTGTCTCAGACTCAAAAATTGCCTTTCCATATCTTCACGATGGTCACGAGGAAAGTATTTTTCTAAAAACAGATCTTTGAACTCCCTCCATTCCATATTTTATACTTCATCATCTTCCTTCGTGTTTTGAATCAATGACCACCATTGATCAGCATCTCCAGTGAGGTGGTAAACTGCCATGATAACGTTTTCCCTTTCACTACTCCCTAAAGCTTGAAATGTTTTCTCTAGGGAATTTATCCATTGATCATCTACAAAGGTATTTGTACTACCATTGAATGTTGGTGGTTGTTGCCTCATGAATCGATCTAACATTGATCCTCCACGATGCGGATCGGGGTGCTCCATATGGGTAAGGTTATTATTCATAACCTGAGTGAGTTGTCCTAGTATGGTGATTAGTTGATCAGAACCAGTTTCATCACTTGGTCCACTATAACAATCTTGAGCAGGAGGGAAATCCCTACATGGAGTGCGTTCATAGATACGGTTTCCATTTCTTCCACTAGGCACCATTTCTAAAAAAATGGCATAAACTAGATCAGTTTATGAATCAAAATACATAATTCCATAATTATAAAACACTTAACATAAATTGAACTATTTATGGATATAATCCATAATCATAAAAATGTTTTCTTTGAGGATGTATATACTCATAAACCCTTCATAATTATTTTTAAAGAAAATGAGATTTAACCTAAGCATATCCCCCGGGAGTGTTGTAACCAAGAGTGCAGCAAGGCCTGTTGTCGTGCACCAGTTCCCGTTCGAGTCTAGCTCAAAGCGGTGTTTTTGGGTTTTACCCCTAGGTACATCTGTGCCAGAGCCGCCTCTACCTACTCGTATCCAGACAGGAATGTATTGCTCGGAAAACTCATAAAATCTCTACAATACAAAAATTCTAGGATTTTCGTCTATACTAATCCTCAAAGTTCATCTTAGGTCAACGTGCTCTAATCAGAGTTTATCTAAATCTAGCTTCCAAGGTTTGTACTAAACTTCCTCTGATACCAACTGTAATGCCCCGACCCCAGTTACCCAAAGTTAGTGCATTATTACATAGCATTGGCATGATCACAAGAAAGATCAAATCTCTAAAGACCAATTGGTTTAGTAGCCTTGGAAACACTAGATATATTCATAAAGTTTTACATTAAATCATAAAGTGAAAAACTACTATAACAACATATTGTCTCTATAGTCCACACTATTATCCCCTCATAATATCCCTGCAGGCCATTCATAATTTACTTCTTCACATCCCGGGGAAAAATAAAACATAGAAAAGGGGTGATCTCAAATACCCAGTAAGGATAACAATGTAGAGAAAACA
The DNA here is from genome assembly GCA_963277665.1 of Viscum album. Taxonomy (NCBI): domain Eukaryota; kingdom Viridiplantae; phylum Streptophyta; class Magnoliopsida; order Santalales; family Viscaceae; genus Viscum; species Viscum album. The sequence goes on along the minus strand of OY728150.1, from coordinate 1,578,287,154 downwards.
TTTATAAATAAGAATAAACATTTAAGGTAGTGTATAACTAAAACAGAAGCCTTTTAAACATGAACTTCAACATAGTATGTCCAAAATAAAATGAAATAATGCCATTTACTTAATCACATGGATATTCTACTAATCGAATAATCACATGCAATATCAATAACCACTTTCATAATGATGGAATGCATAATGTTAGACTATCATAACCACATAGCCAAGGCCTCGTGCCAAGACTACAAATAATAGTTTTTCAAGGCCTTGTGCCAAGACACTATTTTGCCTCATGAGACCTACCGATGCCTCGAGGAGCTATAGCGGGCTCCACCCGTCATGTATTAAGTCCAATTCATTCCGATATGAAAAGGATTAAACATAATATAAACATTCTTATTAAAACTAGCATACAAAATGTAAATACTTCATCCATACACTATGAATGGTATAAAAATAACACATCCACAGTCAAACATATCAAAAAACCTTCAATACAATATAGAAGTTTTGTTTCATAATAAATCAACTTCAAATAAGCATAAAATCCATCAAAGGATGATGACATAGATGAAATGAAAACTCTTTTTAGAGAAATATCTCTTTCTATTTTGAAATCATTTAAGAGTCAAATATTTATAAAATAATAAATTTTCTTTGAAAATATTCTTACAAGCTAGTAATGGAAGCTTCAACGATTTTATAACGGCAGAAAATAGCTGCACTCGTCGTATAAGTTAAAGAAACATTCTTACCTTAATTCTGTCGAAAAGGTTAAAAAGTACCTTGTTTGGAAAACGACGGAATGATTCCTTTATAAAACTCTTATAAAAAGTCAAACAAGGGTACAAATGACTTTAACCCATATTCTTTTAAATAGTAAAAATGTTTTGAAATACATTTTTAAGAAACATGGATGTGGATGATAAAGAGATCCCAGTAGATTATTACGTATAAACAACCTCGGATAATGAAGAGATTGCGAAATAAACCCTTACCTTGTACATTTCCTTGTTTGGGGGTAGGTTAACCTCCTGTATAATGGTGAAATAATTGTTATTAATTATAAAATAATCATATACATTAATATGATATCATATATGATCTTTTAACATTTATTTGTTAATAATATCTTAGTATTATCGTTGTTTCGGGTGTTAACTTACTTGTTTTCTTTTATATGTTTTGTTACGTAAGTCGTGTTTGTCATGGATAGGTTGTATCTGAATCATATCCAGAATTATATAAAGTCCTTAGATACTATTATTAATCATCAAATGTGAATTATACTTGAATGGATACGATGGAGAATGAATCTCATCGCGTTCGTGGAGACGGTAGTCCGTACATACGCACGAGCGACAATATCATTCTTTTGATATTAAAATAATATATAATTGGAAGGTATATCATATATAAAGAATAATTATCATGTTACATTTATTATTTACATGAATCACACATCATTATTATACCCATCCAAATAATAATTTATTGAATAACAATTACACCACGTTATGGAGACGGTAATCCGTACGTATGCACGTATGGTGACATGTTATTCAAAGGATGGATAGAATAATGAATATGATTTTACAATATTTATAATAACCACAAAGTATATATAAGATACTGGAGTAATTATTTTAGAATGGTAATAATAAAGAATGAAGAAGTGGAAGAAGAAAGGAACTTGAAAAAGGGTGGTGAAATCATTACCTCTTCTTTGGGTTCTTCCTTTTGATTTGATCAAAAGGGATCCTTAAGTTGGATTTATGAATAAAGTAAGGATTCTATGATTAAGTGAGGGAAGTTGAGATAGTATTTGGGAAGAGGTTGGCTGAACCAAAAGGCTTTGAAGGTGTGAGTTAATGAGATGGGAGAGTTCCCTTTTATAAGAGGGGTGAGGGGCACCTTTGGAAAAGCTAGAAATATTATTTTATAATAAATTCATACTCGGTTTCTAATGTATCCAAAGTGGATTATTTATAGGCTAAGGTGGGGATAGGTTTAAAACCACTAAACCAATAGAATTTAGATAGGTTTGGGTTATTATATTAACCTTATCATTAAGTATTAACTCTTAGTTAATTAGTTTCACTTTTACAATGTCTCTTTGTATTTTTATGTTATATGGTTAATAAACTTACTATATATATCAAAGATACCAAAAAGTAGTCCATTAATGATACAACTATCATGATATAAGTCTTTTTTCCGATCCTTAGATTTTTATGAATTTAATATCAATTAATAATATACTATTTGTTTTAAAAACTCTTTTATGTCAATTTTGATACTATACAATAATTGATTTTAGTAAAAATCATAACAGAATGATTATTTCGAAAAACGTTAATTAAGACAATCCTAACATTTCATATTAACCTAGAAAATTAGTTTAGTTCATTGAAAACTTCAAATTGTATTTATTAGGATATTTATAATATCAATTATTTTAATTTTTCACTATTATGCTAATTACTGCTTCATCATTCTGTCATACATAAATTAAATTATTTAATGTCTAAAAATTATAAATAAAATATAATTATGTAAAAAATTATTTTATATTTCTATTGAATATTTATTGTTGAAAATCCAACATATATAACCCTATGTAAAATGTTTTTTCTAAAAGATATATGCTTGTGTCATTTTTGTATTCATTTAAACATAATTAAAATAAAGTGTCCCTATCACTTACAAGTGGCACCACGGGGTCCCAAAATCGACCCAAAGATGCCCATGGTAGAAAATGTATCAACCAATAAGGTTAGGAGACGTTTTGGGGTAATTTGTTCTTATTATAAAATTATTTTTTAACCCTTATTTACCGGATTTACCCTTTTACCGTGGTAAATAAAATATTTACAGAAGTAATTATTCAAAATTTCTAAAAAGAAAAGTTACCTATTTACAAAATTTAAACATACTGACTCCAAATATGGAATCCATTTTTCCAAATTCAAAACACAGAAGTGGCAGAAATTAATTTAAAATTAATTACCGCTGTCAAAAAAAAGCGTGTTTTTAAGATATAATAACTGTCAAAAGATTCATACTTGTTAATGTTCGGTTTAATTGTGAAATTATGTCCAATGACCAACATTGTATTAAATGGTAAAAATATAGTCTAAATATACTTTAAAACCACTCAAATTCATAATTTATCACTATCAATTATTTTGATTAAAAAAGTTTTTTTTAATTAAAATTTAGTAATTTTCACTATTCATCAAAATATTAAAGTTATCCGAAAAGTACCAAAATTTCACCTTAGGATAAATTAGATACTCCGAATCGAAAAATGAAGTCTATTTTGAGAGATAAAATTTCAAAAAGTAGGTATTACAATTCATAACGGCTAGTTTGATCGGTTGTGGTGTGTGTTAGAACTTGATGTTGCGTACAACACATGCTATTGCATTATTCAAAGGGAAGCATACTGTAGAAGTTTGGGGTGTTACAGGGGTAGTGATTTTTTATAGTCTAGGCTCATGTTGGGATCTCTTGTAGAACAGGGATTGATGTAATGTATGACTACTGACATATAATTATGATAACTTCTTGCTATGGTCCTTTGGGACATGTTTTGGCCTTCCGACCGTTGGGCCTCTAGGTTATGTTGCCTTTGGCCTCATATCCCACAAGCCTTCAGGATATATAAGGGTTTCTTCTCCACCGTTTTTGAAAGAGGACTTTATTTTTCTGTTTAATAAAACGGTTCTCGACCTATCCAATTATAAATACTTTTATTATAATTTTATATTTATTTAATTATTATGAATATGTATTTATAATTCAAATTATAAATAAATATATTTATATAACTATATATAATTTATATAATTATATATAATTATATATAATTATATAATTATTTATATGTATATAAACTTACACATATTTATATTTATATAATTATATATAATTATATAATTATATATATATATATATATATTAATTAATATATAAATATATATAATTATAAATATAAGTTATTATTTAAATATTTTTATTATAATATTATAATTATTTTAAAATTATTGAGGTTATATAACCCCTTTATTAAGAATTAAACAAAAGTACAAAGATGGAGGAACATAAAAAAACATATTGTGTCCACAAATCAATAGAAATAAAGACTGGAAACTCAAGTAAATCAGGAACGAGTACCCATGCAGTGATGAGAGGTGTGTCCACCCTGACCATGAGGATGTTGTACCCTTCTCCATATTTTGACCTACAACCAAGGTCCACCTCTGTCATCTAGAATTCAAACATCAACATCATTTGTGACATAATTAAATCCAACATCAACAATAGTGGTCTCTTTATCTACTATGAGCTCACTATAATTTATCCCTTCCTCCTCAATAATTTTGAACAAAAGTAGATCAAAGGAATTGTGTGTTCCAACCTTAATGTTTGATTTATCCCTTACCGATTGAGAATGATCAGATCCCATTGAAGAGCTAGACGTGTTTACATTCATGACCCTAGGTAGCTCTCAACCATGTCCATGATTAGCCCCCTTCTTAGAAAAAGAATCCATAGTTCCTACATGAAAAAAGAATAAAAAAATAAAAATAAAAGAAAAATAAATGAAACCATAGTGCCTGCCACTGTCCCTTCATCCTCTATGCCTTGAAAAGATTTTGGGACCAAAAAAGTACCCCACTAGATAACAGATCCACTATAGTATGGAGAAACAAGGGTCTTCATTCCACTTTTTGAAACCATAGTAGTAACTAAACCTTCTCCACTATCCATCAAGGTATCCAAATAATTAAAAAAACTTCATTTAAATTCCCCCTGCTATTAACAGGTTCTGAGTCCACATTAAAACCGAGTTGATCCGATAACTCACTGAAAACAAGAGCATCAGGTGGAAGCCTACCACTAACTACATAATTAGTGAATTTAGGAGAATTTAGTGGTGATTTTAAATCCATTAACAAAACCATTTATTTACCAGAATCAAGAGGCAGAGAAGAGACCTATGATTCATGGCGTACCTAAATTCTACCTAAGGATCCCATAGAGTAACAATCAGATTTGAGCGAACTATGTTTTTTAAAAAGAACAGAATCCTTATCATTTCCTCTAATTGGGGAAAACATACCATTATTATAATAAGATTAGGTTTAATAATTACTGTTCTTGGTTTTATAGAAGTGGAAACATTCACATTGGGTTTCCATTGCAGTTTTTGTCGACAGTTATCTTCCGCACTTTCCAATGGTTAAAATCCACATCAATCTATGCTGAAAGTTCCCAAGAAACCTAACTATCATCTGATCACTCAAGAATATTATTATAATACATTAATCCATTATATTAGAACCAATAATTAAAAATATAGAAGCATCCAAGTGATTATCATAAGCTAAATCATCTTAGGATTCAATAGGCTTATATTTCAATTGGAAAAAGGAACTAGAACCTAGTCAAACACAAGGAGTAGAAGTATGACTACTCATAGGACCATATATAAATATTACTTTTCTAGTAGGACCCTAAATATTAGTTTATCTAATTTACTAATGTGTATCTTCGCCATTGATCTATAATTTTCCTTTATTGTCGCTAAGTTTCCTAAAAACATACCTATGATCATTTTTGTATGTGACATAATTCTGAGCACCAATGCATTTGAAAAACGCCAAATTTTACTTTATTAGAGAGTTTTCATAATTAACAAACTTTTAAATGGAACATATATTATAAAATATTTCCTCTAAAATTGTACATTTAATGTCCAATAATCTGATAGGAATAAAAATAAAATAGTGTTTTTTAAAATTTAATACTGATATTAATTTCATCATGTGGCATATAAAGAACAACCTTATCAATCAAATTAGAAATTAATTCAACCTTGACCAAGAACCTTGTGAAATGACCAAATCCATCCAAATAAGTGGCATGGTCTATCTTGATTGTAATGAAAAATGTGGATGCAATGTTAAAAAAAATTTGGATTCCATAAGTCCCAATTCAGACAATGAATTTTAATCCAAACCTGTAAAAAAGTATCCTTAAAATAATTCCGGTTGAAATATAGATTACCATCATGAAACATTATGGTTCTTGGTCTTATATTTATATACCCCACACCCCATGCTTTTCCTTTCAGTTTCATAGAAGGAAATAAGAGAGAAGAAACCATGTCCAAGGGAGACACACTTGAAATCAGAAAAACCCCAAATAGAGGATAAACAATAAATTAGGTTAATGATTTTCCAAGGTTTTATACATTTTAATGAAAAAATAATATATATGAATGAATTCTTACAAATATCTAGCCTCTCTGTGATTTTCCAATTTGATATAGACACATGAGCAGTGGTTCCTTTCCTGATAATCCTTCTCTCAACCCAATTGTTAAGAAAGGTGAATTTCCCTCCTGAAAATCTAGGGAACGATGAGAATCACATTAAGAATTATTGTTCATTATACTTAACTTTATTATAAGAATATGATCCTTATCGAGTAAAAAATGTTTCGAAATATAGGAGTAATGATTCACACTTCATAGATGAATGGGATCTTTACAGTCACCTGTGAGTGTCGAGATTATTTTCTCCCATTCCTCCAACATTCATGTGCATTTCCTTATTTATATATATTTATTATTTAAATGATTTTAACATAATTTTATAATTATTTAAATATTTATTTAAATATTTATAATTATATCAATACCTTTTTTAGAAGTTATAGATATATATTTGATTTTAAAAAAAATATATATATTAAAACATCATATTTATATTTGAACCAGGCCACAAGAAATGGGAATGCAATGAAACAAACCAAAATATCATCTAAAATGATATCCATGTAGATTCTACTCAAAACCTAATAGTGTTTCTATTCTCCATGGGATGAATACAAGAACATAGGCATCAATAAATAACTATAGGGAATTATTTCACCTTCAAAGTATTACAATAAAATAGTATAATGAAAAAACATCATCAAATATATATTAATCAATACATACATATCATGTAAAATGTGACCCAAATACAACTAAAAGAAAAACATAAAAACCAAAACCAATATCCTGGTGGTCCATGACCTCCCACCATGTCCCATGTAACCCACCCATGGTCAACCAAGAACTGTCCCACAAAGGAAAAATAAATCTTGAACACCTACTATTAGATCATAAAGGGATGAAACACTAAAATATAAAATCAGGGTGTAAGCTAAAGATCCTAGTAGGATTCCACCAAAGATTCTATTCAATTACTTCATATGGTAATTATAATATGTTAAAAGAGGGGTGAAAATAAGGGAGTTTGAGTGTTAGTTTAAAAATAGAGTTTTAAACATTTAAAATTTATTATTAAACTAAACATATAAAACATTCTATTTCACCATTTAAATACTAAAAATTTTCCTAAAAATTAATGAAAACCATTTCACAAGATTAAGTCAGATAATCAAGAAATGATGATAATATACACCTAATCTAGAAAGAAAAACAAGATTCAATTCAATATATCCAAGGTTAATAATAATAATAAATGAATCAACAAAGGAAACTTTGGTGCCAAAAAGTGACAACTAACACTGTCATGTGTTGATTATCGTGTATATTTATTTCATTGGTATAAACTAGGTATTATAGTGAGTCCACCTTAGAATATCTAATCAAATTAAAAAATGACTAATTTCTGGGATTACATCTTGTCTCACGGGTCTCAACAAAAATAGAACCATGGACACCTACTTTCCAAGCACGAACCTTTCAAATTCTCTTTGGATCTACTAGAAGAGTGTGAGTCTAATTGTGAAACATATAACTATGTGATACAATATAAAAATCATGGTTCCCTTGACTAGTCAAAAGTGGTGAGGGAGATAATCATGTTATGAGGATTACACATGGATCCTTATCAATCATGGGCATTGGCCCTAAATCCCATCACACACTTAACCCCAATTCACTCAAGGTAAATACTCCATTTTCCAACACCCAACTATTGAATGTACAAGAGTCAATAAATTTACATAAATGAATTATTACAAGAGAGGATCATCATAAAGTTCCAACTCGACTACCAATAATCATTAATTCAATTCAAATCATTTAAAATATTACAACAATAAAAAAGGTAGTTGTACATGCTCCTTTTCTCAAATCCTCATTTTAAGTCCAAACAGGCCTTTAAAATAAGCATTTTTTCAAATAATCCTTAAATAATATAAAGGAAGTATTATGATTTTAAAAGGATTGAATAAATTTCAAAACATGGGTATACACCCTCTTTCCATAAAGGTAAATTATTTTTTTCAAATAACCCAAGAACACCAATTCCAAAACAATGGTAAAAAAATTAAAATGGGTTCTTGGTCATTTAAAAAATTAATATTTTTAAACAATCTAGAAAACATGAAATAGTAAAATTCATTTAATTGAAATGAAGGGTGTTCATTTTATAAATCTAAACTCGAGCCAAAGAACTAAATTGCACTAAAACAATCTTTAAAATTTATTGGAAAATAATTCCAAACAAACATGGAATTTAAAAAATTTATAAAACATTACGAGTGATTAATATCATAGATATTTAAATAAAACCATGTTCAATTCAATGAGAATGGAGTTGAAGAAGCTTTTATGAAGAATTTTAAAGATATATTGTATAGAATATGAATTATAAATTAATAATCCCACTTTTATGAATTTATTATGAGACAATGAATTGAAAAATGAAGGAAAATCATATAAAAACCTACAAGGAATATAAGGAATTCAACCACAATGAATATGAGATATGTCACCATTGATGGCGATTACCAGAACTAAGAATATAAATCTGGAATGAAGAGAGAAGATATCCTAGATCCAATATCCCAAAAAATCTACCATGATCCAATAAAATGAAATTCCATCATAACCTGTAATAAAAATTAATAAAGAGAAGAAGGGAGAACTAAAATTGAGAGGAAATTAAATAAACAAAAGAGATTATCTCTACTTTGATTTGTGTTTCAATCTGCCAAGTGATATGGTGTGGGGAGCCAAAATGCCTCTGGAGGGCCCCCAAAATCCTGAGGATCAAATTATGTTTGAGTGGGAGGTTTATTGTGTTAATTAAGCGGGTTTCATGAATTTAAATAAGATTTTAGTAACTTTAATTACATGTGCACATTTTGCTGGGTTTGGTCACAGGGTTAGTACAAACCATGAACCTAATCATGCACCAAAAACAAATCCCCTAGAAGAGTTTAAAACATAAGATGCACACTTAGTTTAACCATGCACAAACCATGTGACCCCCTTATAAGCCCCTGACCTTAAACCTTACATAATATTTAATTAAATGAATAATTCACATTGAGGATCTTTTCAGGTTTAGAGTTTTAGAGAATTAGATCATAAATCATGAATTACATTCCACATTTAAACAAAGTGGTTACATAAAATATAGAATTCGTTTTTTTCCCATCAACAAAAACATATTTAAAATAAAACATGGATTCTTTCTTGACACTTCCTTGACACTATCATCATATCATGAACCATTCCCTTGACCTGTGAAAAACATTTCAAAAACATGGGATGAGCATAAAAAGCATAGTAAGGGATATAAATGTATGAAAAGAAAACATTATTCCATGTATGAAATAATAATTTACTCATAAAACATAAGCATTTTAACATACCTCATCAAATCATGAATAAATCATAGAAATCATAAGGTATAAATGTAACATGAGGCATTCAAAACATTCTTACGTAGGGAGTAACCCTCTTGGTTATGTTTGGAATACCCATCATAGTATACTCCCTAAATCTCTTCGGAGAAACATTAACTTTTAACTCCTTCGCGTTACTAAATGCATTGGAGAGCTATATCGGGCTCACCCGCCCTTATTTCATCACGGAACCACCCGTCTTCATAACAATGCATAAGAACCATAACATAATCGTATCACATAAAACATGTATAAACGAAACATAACATTTCCACTTTTCAATCACAAGATATCAATAAAACACATTGATATAAAAACATTATGAAAACAATTTTCAATACCAAAATAAAAGAATAGTAAAACATGGTATTTAATTTTCATTCAAAAAGAGTTATGGCTTGTAGAGGAAGTCGAAACTCAAATAATGGTCACGATGGTGGAGAAATCGTTGTCGCCGCATACATACGACAAGAAAAACGTTTCTTTTTGTTGTTTAGTAAAACAATTCATATAAAAATATTCCTTTTGAATAAACAAAAAGTCAAAGGGGTTTGTACACCATATAAAAGAAATTTGTGTATAAAACAGAATATGCCTCAATGAAAGGAGATTGAGATGATGTCCCTTACAAAGACGTTATCCTTGGATTAAGGATAAATCAATTACATAATTATGTGTGACAAATGAATACACCAAATATAAGTGGATATTAATTTTAAAACAATCAGAGGACATTCCAACATATTAATAGAATGACATATTCAAGGAGTACAAGTTTATCCCAAAGAATCAAAATTGGGTTAAGAAGTTCCCTTGCAAAAATTTGACAGCCTAACGGCGTCACTTCCAAATTCAGAAAAAGAGTTGATGAGAGATAAAAAGGGTATCTCATCACTTGGACATAGAATTTACATATATAAGTATATAGAAGAACATATACCAACATAATATTATGTGAATTAAAAGACATAACAAAATAAGTCTTTTAAAAAAAGGAGGGTGAAAGGTTCCCTTACCGACTTGGGTTACTTTCGAAACTTACACCCCATTGAAGAAGGGTAATACAATGAATATGTAAATACCAATAAATAAAATTACATTACACAAAGAGTATAATAATGGGAAGTACATACACCACTCAAAGGAAATGGTGGAAAATGTAGCATAAATCTCACGGGACTAACAGTGAGATGAAAAATCCGTTACGAAAACTCGGCAGCCTAACGGCGCCACTTAAAACTTAAAAAATGGATTGATGAGATAAAATAGGGTATCTCATGATATAACATTAAAATGTACAGCATGAGTAATATAAAATAACATCCCCCATCATAACAAATGAGAGCTTAAAATAAGTGACATAAAGGAGAGTACTTAAAAAGAAAGAGAGAGGTTAGATCTCTTACGAAAATTCGGCAGCCTAACGGAGCCACTCAAAACATCCAAAATGGATTGATGAGAGAAAATAGGGTCTCTAATCATATGAAAATAAAAATTACAGTATGATTAATATGAAATAAAATCCCAATCATAATAAATATTAGCTTAAAAGTAATGACATAAAAGAGTGTACTTAAAAAGAAAGAGAGGGGTAGGATCCCTTGCCTCATGTCTGACATGACTCGATCGTTATTTAATCTCATGAATAATAAAATTTCATCAATATATTATTTCATAAGGAACTAATTTAATGATTATTATTCAGTTAATATAACATATTATAAGGTTATAATAATTGTTTAATAAAGTGATTTCATGTCAGACGTTTTTGTCGATGTTCGGTACATGAGTAAAAATTGAACTTGTTGGAAAAGAATTTTACATGTAGTTATAGGTACATCATATCTAGAATAGTATTGATGTTTTAAATATAATATATATCCCGTATATATTCATTTTATACAATTCCATATAATTTGGAGATAAAAATTTAAAATCACCGTTCATGGAGACGGTAGGTCGTACGTACGCATGAACGCTACTTTCATTTTTTGTCATAATAATGGAATTGAAAAAAAATGAGAGATATGTATATTATAATTACCTAATTATATCCATCATTTAGATGTAATATATTACATTTATATCCATTATATATATGTACTTATAATAGTATATAACATTTGGAGATAAGAAATGAAATGTACCGTTCATGGAGACGGTAGGCCGTACGTACGCATGAACGCTACTTTCAATTTTTTTGTATTCAATAGAATAATAATGATATAAAGGTATATTATAATTCCAGTAGGATATAATATGTAATACCATTAATTCCATCCTTTATACGTCCCACATATGGCATTAACGAATCAAATCACTTTGAGGGGGCGGTAGTCCGCATTTCCTAAAATGAAGATATCACGTTTACCCATAATGGAAAGCATAAAGGTATGCCATAAATGAACAATAAATAAGATTAAGGAAAACAAAAAAATATTATATATCATATATAAATATAGTGACATCTTAATTTCCACCTTTGAAGGTGTTAAAATAATATTGAACAATCATCGTTTCGTGAGGCAGTAATTCGCCATCCACAGAAACAGTATGTTCTTTAACCATTAGACGGAGGTGTGTGAAAGTGTAGCTATAATACTTCATATAACAACATCCTAGAATATTTAAGATAATGTTGTTGTTACAAAAAAAATTAATAAAAAGATTTTATGGGTTTGGAGAAGAAAAATAAAACAAAAGAACACAAGGGAAGACATTACCTTTAAATCGGGTAACTCTCTTTGATTTGAGCTCAAAGGATTCCTTGGAAAGGATTATGCCGAAAGTGAGGCTTCAATGATTAAAAGAGGGATGTGAAGAGATGAAATGGGTAGGTTTTGGCCGAGCCAAAGGCTTCAGAGGTGTGTGTAAGGTTGTAGAGGTGTGGGCCTTTTATAAGAGGAGAGGAGGGTCACTCTTGGAAAGTTATAAAATATTACATTATTATAAAATGATTTTCTGATTTAAAAGGTCCCAAAAGGATATATTTCTAGGATAAGGTGATAAGGATTATAAATCCACCCATACAATAGGTTTGTGAGAAGTGTAAGACTTATATTTCACCCTATCTTCTCATTTTATTTAAATCATTCATTTATGAGGTTATCACTACATCATCACGGTGTCATAAATAAATTAATTTATCTAATGTCTAAAAATTATAAAAAAAAAAATCATGATGTAGGAAATATTTTTAGATTTCTAATGAATATTTATTGTAAAAAATATGATTTATATAACCCCATGTAAAAATTTTTTTAGTAAAACAACACATGTTTGTGACATTTTAATTTTAACTTTAAATAAAATGGTATTTATGTCATTTTCCAACCAAAGTGGATCCATGGGGTCCCCAAGTTGACCCATGGATTTTCCTGGTCGTCCATGACTCATCCAATGACGGTAGGACATGTGTCTAGGTCATTTCATATTATTAAAACATTATTTTTACCTTAAACTACACTAATTACCTCTAATCGCGATTAAAAACTAAAAAGTTACTATTCACCAAAAAATTATTTTAATCCCATTGAACCACATTTTAATTCTTAATGAAAACCATTAATGTCATATTTTTGATATTCAAAACACAGAGGTGGTAAAATTTCATTTAAATGAAAAATCAGTTTTTTAAGTACCACTTAGTGGTTTTAGTATTCATCAAAATTTGAAGTTTTCCAGAAAAATACAAAAAATTCACCCTAAGCTGTATTTGATATTCCAAACTCAAAAATCGTGTCTATTTTACAAAATTCAAAACATATAAGTTACATTAATTAATTTAATAATTAATTTCTGCTGTCAGAGCAAATAGCGTGTTTTTATGAAACAATAAGTATCAAAAGATTGACACTAGTTTAAGTCCAATTTCAAGATGAAATTAATTCCAACGACCACTATTGTATTAAATGGTAAATATATATTCTAATTTTACTTTAAAACCATTTCAAAAGATAATCTAATCATATAAATAAATTATATTAAAAAGATGTTTTGAATTAAAATACAACAATTTTCACTATTCATTAAAAAATGAACTTTATCGGAAAAATACCAAAAATTTACACAAAGTAAATTTTGATGTCCTGATTCTAAAGATAAAATTTTATTTTGTCAAAATTAACACATAAAATTTTCAAAAAGTGGATTTAAAAGTGGTTGGCCATCAAAAGGCGGTTAATCGACCTTTTAAAGAATATTTGAATGATTTCACTTAGAATTGGATTTATTTTCATTTTTAATCCTCAAACATTTATTGTAAAAAGTAAAAATATTCGACAAAACTATACAATCATTTTGTAGTTAGTTATGTTCATTCCCGACATTACAATAGCTAGGTGTTAACTACCATTTAAAATAATATTATTTTATTATTAGAGTGCAACGTAAGATTCCCAAGAAACTCGTTGTGGCATATTGGGTACGCCATCAAGCATAGCATCCCCTTTAAAGTAATATTAATATTATATTCACAAATATGGATAAATGTGAAAATTTCATATTATTAATTTACCTGGGGTGTTACATCCTTCCCCCCTTTTTGGAATTGTGTCCTCGCAATTTTAAAATTGGGCTTCGAAACTTCATTGAAAATCCCACATCGGAACAAGAGTCAGTAAAACAATCACTTTAAAATAAATAAAGATAAGTACAAAGGTCACCCGAGTTAACCCATACTAGGATTCCAAGTATGAAAATATGGACATGGAAAAAAACAAAGGTTCATGTTCTGATGGAGAGTGATAGTAAACATGTCTAGGAGAAAGTTAACCCTAAGAAAATCACAAACATGTGATGTGTTAAACGGTATTCGATTCTCCAGTAGGAAAAGTTAACAGACAACATTTTTGTTTTAAGTTACTCTTAATTGAGGAATGTATTTTTGAGCTTAACTAAATCATAATGAAACATACTTACTTATCACGTAGACTTTCAACTTTTACTAGATTCCTTAATCAAACTCATATTTTCTCCAAAAGATTAGTATTTAGGAAGTCTTTTCCGCATTAAGAGTACTATAATCAACTTATGGAGAATCACCTATTCCATAAAAGAGAACTATATATTTCCCATGTCTTTAGACAAAATCCAAAACCAAAATTGTTAGTATGCGATCAGATAATCCACAAAAGTATAATCCTTTATAAAATGAAAATCTATTCTTAATCTAGAAAATTTGTCCAAAAAAACCCAAAGTTCAACGAAGACCATTCGATAAACTATTTTTCATAAAATTCTTCAAAGTAAACTAAACTAGGATTGAAACCGAAATATTTTATGGATTTAATCACATAGTCTTCCAAGGTACAAATTAACTATTATATCCAAATAACATCAGTTGCTCTTAAATTCTCATATTGAAAAGTAATTAACCAAATCACATATCCTCCATGATAGGTTAATCATTTCCATAGATAACCCAAAATAAACATACTCTTGATTCCTAAAATCATATAACAAAAAATAATTAGTCAAAATAACCAGGGACTTCACGTAGTCCAGTGGTAGGTGATAAATACCAGTCGCACTTTGGTTGTGGGTTCGATTCCAGCAGCTTTGTCCGACGTGATGGGTTGTCACACGATCTCCATGTTGTCATTTTTTCAAAACTATATAATTCTTAAAACATTCCCCAAAATGAGATAAAATATTCAAAAATAATCATAACATATTTTAACCTCAATTTTATCTCATGCCTTTCATTTTCCATCATAATATATAATAACTCATAATTAACTCAAAATTAAGGATCATATAAACCCTAATGGGTACCTTTATAATTATTACCTGAACATCCACATCGATTGGTCATATCGTACATGATGCATTACAGAGCATTACATGGTACAAGTGGTTGATCATGACTCCTTGATATTTGGTTTAGAACAACCACTAGTTTCCATATTTAATACCCCATTTCATCCAGTCTCTTAATCAAAGAACCACCACAGTTTCCTTCAAACCTATTGTCACTTTGGTTCCTGCTAGATCCATCCATTCACTAAAAACAGAAATGTTTGTGTGAGTATATCAACAAAACCATCATGTACAAATGAGGAAGATAAACACTAAGATATACTTACTCATTCACTATATCTAAAACAAGGAATATTTCTGAAATCCTTACCATTATGGTAATGTCACTTATGCCTAGAGAATACCCTAACATCTAAAGTTATCTAAACTGACCTCTGATACCAACTATATGGCCCTGACCTTAAACCTTACTTAATATTGAATTAAATGAATAATTGACATTGTGGATCTTTTCAGGCTTATAGTTTTATAGAATTAGAGCATAAATCGTGAATTGCATTCCACATTTAAACAAAGTGGTTACATAAAAGATAAAATGAATTTTTTTCCCATCAACGAAAACATATTTAAAATAAAATGTGGATTCTTTATTGACACTTCCTTGACACTATCATCATATCATAAACCTTTCCCTCGACCTGTGAAAAACATTTCAAAAACTTCGGATGAGCATAAAAATCTCAGTAAGGGATATAAAGGTATGAAAAGAAAACATTAGTCCATGTATGAAATCATACTTTACTCATAAAACATAAGAATTTTAACATAAATCATCAAATCATGAATAAATCATAGAAATCCTAAGGCATAAAGGTATCTTGAGGCATTCATAACATTCTTACCTAGGGAGTAACCCTCTTGGTTACGTTTGGAATACCCATCACAGTATATTCCCTAAATCTCTTCGGAGAAACCTTAACTTTTAAATCCTTCTCATTACCCAATTCATTGGAGAGCTATATCAGGCTCACCCGCCCTTAGTTTATCATAGAACCACCCGTCTTCATAACAATTCCCAAGAACCATAACATAATTGTATCACATAAAACATGTATAAAGGAAACATAACCTTTCCACTTTTTAATCACAAGATATCAATAAAACACATTGATATAAAAACATTATGAAAACCATTTTCAATACCAAATTAAAATAAGAGTAAAAAATGGTATTTATTTTTCATTCAAAAAATGTTATGGCTTGTAGATGAAGCTGAAACTCAAATAATGGTCACGACGGCAGATAAGTCGTTGGCGCCACATACGTACGACAATAAAAACATTCTTTTTTATCGTTTAGTAAAAGGATTTGTATAAAAAGATTACTTTTAAATAAATGATAAGTCAAAGGGGTTTATATACCATATAAATGAAATTTTTGAATAAAACAAATTAAGCCTCAATGAAATGAGATTGAGACGATGTCCCTTACAAAGATTTTATGTTTGGATTAAAGATAAATCAATTACATATTTATGTGTGACAAACGAATACACCAAATATAAGTGGATATTAAGTGTAAAAAATTCAGAGGACATTCACACATATTCATAGACCGACATATTCAAGGAGTACAAGTTTATCCCAAATAATCAAAATTAGGTTAAGAATATCCCTTGCAAAAATTCGACAGCTTAACGGCGTCACTTCAAAATTCATAAAAAGAGTTTATGAGAGATAAAAAGGGTATCTCATCACTTGGAAATAAAATTTACATCTATAAGTATATATAAGAACATATACCAACATAATAGTATGTGAATTAAATGACATAACAAAAGAAGTCTTTTAAAAAGAGGAGGGTGAAAGGTTCCCTTACCGACTTGGGTTACTTTCGAAACGTACACCCCATTGAAGAAGGGTCATACAATGAATGTGTAAATACCCATAAATGAAATTAAATTACACAAAGAGTATTATGATGGGAAGTAAATACACCACTCAAAGGAAATGGTGGAAAATGTAGCATAAATCTCACGGGACTAAAAGTGAGATGAAAAATCCCTTACGAAAACTCGGCAGCCTATCGGTGCCACTTAAAACATCAAAAATGGATTGATGAGATCAAATAGGGTCTCTCATGATATTACAATAAAATGTACATAATGAGGAATATAAAATAACATCCCCCATCATAACAAATAGAAGCTTAAAAGAAGTTACACAAAGGAGATTACTTAAAGAGAAAGTGAGAGGTTAGATCTCTTACGAAAATTCGGTAGCCTAACGGCGCCACTCAAAACTTCCAAAATGGATTGATGAGAGAAAATAGGGTCTATAATCATACGAACATAAAAATTACAGTACGTGTAATATAAAAGAACATCCCAATCATAAGAAATATGAGATTAAAAGGAATGACATAAAAGAGTGTACTTAAAAAGAAAGAGAGGGGTAGGATCCCTTACCTCGTGTCTGACATGACTCGATCGTTCTTTAATCTCATGAATAATAAAATTTGGTCAATTTAGAATTTCTTAAGGAACTATTTTAATTATTATTATTCAGTTAATATCACATATTATAAGGTTATAATAATTGGTTAATAAATCGATTTCATATCTGAAGTTTTTGTCGATGTTCGGTACATGAGTAAATATCGATCTTGTTGGAAAAGAATTTTCCATGTAGTTATAGGTAAATCATATCAAGAATAGTATTGATGTTTTAAATATCATATATATCCAGTATATATTCATTTTATACTAGTCCATATCATTTTGAGATTAAAAATTAAAAGCACCGTTCATAGAGACGGTAGGCCCTACGTACGCCTGAACGCTACTTTCATTTTTTGACATATTAATGGAATTAAAACAAAATGAGATATATATATTATAATTCCAGAATGATATCCATCATTTATATGTAATATATTACATATATATCCATTATATATATGTACTTATAATAGTACATAACATTTGGAGATAAGAAATGAAATGTACCGTTAATAGAGACGGTAGGCCGTACATACGCATGAACGCTACTTTCAATTTTTTTTGTATTCAATGGAATAAAAATGATATAAAGGTATATTATAATTACATTAGTATATCATATTTAATACCATTTATTCCATCCTTATACGTCCCACATATGGCATTAACGAATCAAATCACTTTGAGGGGGCGATAGTCCGCACTTCCTAAAATAAAGATATCATGTTTACCCATAATGGAAACCATAATGGTATGACATAAATGAAAAAAACAGAAGCTTAAAGAAAAACATAAACATATTATATATCATATATAAATATAGTTACATCTTAATGTCCACCTTTTAAGGTGTTAAAATAATATTGAACAATCATCGTTTCGTGAGGCAGTAAATCGCCATCCACAGAAACAGTATGTTCTTTAACCATTAGACGGAGGTGTGTGAAAGTGTAGCCATAATACTTATTAAAAAAACATCCTAGTATATTTAATATACTGGTTTTGTTACAAAAAAAGTAATAAAAAGAGTTTAGGGGTTTGGAGAAGAAAAATAAAACAAAAGAACATAAAGGAAGACATTACCTTTAAATCAGGTAACTCTCTTTGATTTGAGCTCAAAGTCTTCCTTGGAAAGTATTATGCCCAATGTGAGGCTTCAAGGATGAATAGAGGTATGTGGAGAGATGAAAACGGAAGGGGTTGGCTGAGTAAAAGGCTTTAGAGGTGTGTGTAAGGTGGTAGAGGTGGGGGCCTTTTATAAGAGGAGAGGAGGGGCACTCTTGGAAAGTTATAAAATATTACTTTATTACAAAATGATTTTCGGATTTAAAAGGTCCCAAAATGATATCGTAAGAGGATAAGGTGATAATGTTTCGAAATCCACCCATAAAATAGGTTTGTGACAAGTGTAAGACTTAGATTTCACCCTATTTTCTCATTCTATTTAAAACGTTCATTTATGAGGCAAGCACTGCATCATCACGGTGTCATAAATAAATTAATTTATTTAATGTCTAAAAATTATAAAACAAATATAATGATGTAGGAAATATTTTTATATTTCTAATGAATATTTATAGTCAAAGATATGATTTATATAACCCCATGTAAAATTTTTTTTAGTAAAACAACACTTGTTTGTGAAATTTTAATTTTAACTTTAAATAAAAAGGTATTTATGTCATTTTCCAACCAATGTGGCTCAATGGGGTCCCCAAGTTGACCCATGGATTTTATTGGTCTTCCATGACTCATCAAATGAGTTAAGGACATGTTTATAGGTCATTTCATATTATTAAAACTTTATTTTTACCTTAAACTTCACTAATTACCTCTAATCGCGATTAAAACTTAAAAGTTACTATTCATCAAAAAATTATTTTAATCTCATTGAAAAAAAATTTACTTCTTAATGACAACCATGTATGTCGTATTTTTGAAATTGAAAACACCGAGGTGGTAAAATTTCATTTAAACGAAAAATCAGTTTTTTAAGTACCACTTAGTGGTTTTACTATTAATCAAAAATTGCTGTTTTCCAGAAAAATACGAAAAATTCACCCTAAGCTGTATTTGATATTCCGAATTCAAAAATGATGTCTATTTTAAAAAATTCAAAACATATAAGTTAAATTAATTAATTTAATAATTAATTCCCACTGTCAGAGCAAATAGCATGTTTTTATGAAATAATAAGTATCAAAAGATTGACACTAGTTTAAGTCTAATTTCAAGATGAAATTAATTCAACGACCACTATTGGATTAAATGGTAAAAATATATTCTAACTTAACATTAAAAAAATTTAAAAAGATAATCTAATCATATAAATAAATTATATTAAAAATATTTTTTGAATTAAAATACAACAATTTTCATTATTCATTAAAAAATGAACTTTATCGGAAAAATACCAAAAATTTACACAAAGTAAATTTTGATGTCCTGATTCTGAAGAGGAATTTTATTTTGTCAAATATAACACATAAAATTGTAAAAAAATTGATTTAAAAGAGGTTCTCCATCAAAAGGCGGTTAATCAACCTTTTAAAGAATATTAGAATGATTACGCTTAGAATTTGATTCATTCGCATTTTTAATTCTCTAACATTTATTGTAAAAAGTAAAAAATTTTGGAAAACCTATATAATCATTTTGTAGTTAATTCTATTCATTCCCACCATTACAACAGCTAGGCATTAAATACCATTTAAAATAATATTTTTTTAATTATTATAGTGCAACGTAAGATTCCCAAAAAACTCGTTGTTGCGTATTGGGTACGCCATTGAGCATAGCGTCCCCTTTAAAGTAACATTAATATTTTATTCACAAATATGGATAAATGTGAAAATGTCATATTCTTTATTTACCTGGGGTGTTACACCCCTTCTATCCAAGTTTCACATTTATTTTATCCATGCACAAACCATCTGAAAATCGTGCAACCCCCTTCATTCTAGGTTATACACTTAGTTTAACCATGAAAAAACTGTGCAAAGACCTAGAAACCTTCAAAAAAGTTGGAAACAAATATTGGAAACAACCTGAAAAGAGATCCAATCATTAGACACTCAAATAAATGGGTCAATAAATACAATAACATGCAATGATATGTTACAACCTTCCCACCTTAGTAATTTCTATTCCCAAAGAACTTTCAGTCTGAAAGATAGAACATGACAACACTAGAATAAATCCATCATGAATCATAGGATGTGAACAACCGGGGGTCTAGAAGTGAGAATCACACAGAGGATAACAGGACACAATAATTATAGATCAAAACATGCCTCTAAATTAGAGAATGAATAGAGAACATGTATATGTGTCCCCACCATTTAAAGACTCACAAAAATGGTGCAATAGAAGAAAACTAGATTCCATAATCATAAGGTAGATACATAAATGAATCACTATGGAGAAATATATAAGTTAAAAAATACCAATGAAAGTTATAGAATTGACAAGTATTTATACCCTGGATAAGTACTCAATGGAAACATAGGATTTTCACAACCGAGCCTCATACCTCAATGAGATCATAAAAAAATATTCCAATAGAACTAGGTGCCTGGTCTATTAAAAATGAACATTATCATAGTTACCTAAGTACATTTACAAGGACTATCCAAGTCCAACTAGAATGAGATAAAGCATATAGGTTAGTAAAAAATAGGTCACTACACTCTCACAAGTGAGATCATACAATATAACAAAATTAATCTCTAACCATCAAGTCAAAACAAGAGGATGACAAAGGAATAACAAACTAGATATCAAGAAATAAAATCATTATACATCAGTAGTAAAAAAATAACCCAAACCAAGTTCCACAAAATATCATTCAACAATATTCCAAAACAAAAAGAATTCTATAATAGAAAATCCACACGACAAAAAAATCATAAATAGTTTCCACCTCCACTATTGGAACAAAAAGCTGCATAAACATCTACCACATATTGAAACTAATATCTGAAAACTATAATCTCCTCCACTGCATAAAAATACTTACTCTAAGGTCTTAAGATGGAGCTCCATTATCATAAATCAGCTACTTCTTCTTTTTCAAGAGTTGAAATTCTTGAATTTGGTTTCTCTTTCTATTTTTCCAACATAAAAAACCTATTAAGGTGACATTAATTTCCACAACTTCCACAAACCATTAGAGATTTCAAACACACCCTCTTAGGATGAGTGGGTACTCCACACCAGAAACACATAAAATAAATCTTCTTGTCTTGAGATGAATTTCAATTATCAACCATGAATGAGGCATTCTTCCCCTCACATTGTTTCACATGCTCTGATTCAACTAAGATGACCTTATTGAGCATCCCCGAATAAGATATCAACCCATCCGTAGACTTTAGGGTTAAGAGGTATGGGTGAAATTTTTTTATTAAATAGATATATTTACAAATATCATTATGAACAAGCCTTGGAATGAAACATACCAAATTTGATAATTTCTTAGCATACTCCGTAACCCATAGCTCATCGTGACCCAAACCCAAGAACTCAAAAACTTTCCCCTTCTTCACATCCATAGGATATTTACACTTAATTATGTCTAACTTTAAGGATTCAAAAGTAATTACTTAATACATACCAATGGTAATAACAACATTCTACCACTCCTGGACAAGTACCTAAAATAACCTTCATAGATTTAAGATTATTAATAGAATCAATGATCCCATCAAATTATCAATACAATGTAGTGCCTTAAGAGAACATTTTTCTCCATTATAAAAATGTGCATGACAATTCTATAATTCAAGGATGGGGTTAAGAGATTGGAAAGCATCTAGATCCACCAATAAATATGGAGCCTATGTAGATTTTTTGACAAGGGATTCTACTTCTGGAAAATGTGAAGAACTACCCCAAGGATAAAACTACTGGACCAACATTGTGTATTTGTTGAAGAAATTCCTCAGAGAAATTTATGAATAAAAAAACATAGGCATATCAACTCAAGCATCAATGAACACTCAAACATGGCACAATTTTTTTTTAAACAAAGTCACAACCCAGTATAATCATTACATCATTGATTTTATAATACAAAGTATATCTCTATTTATAAAACATTAATATTTCCTTTCAAAATAATAATATTTATATAAATAAATCATAAATTAATAGACCATTACTATAACATGTAAATTATTCCTGGGATTCAAAACAATTAATCACATTATACAATTAAAAAAATAATATATATTCAAATCCATTATAAACCAAAATTTCTTCTTAAAACATTGTTTTATCACATCCCATAAGAGTATTTGACTATAAATTTTCCAAACCAATCATTATATAAAATTCAATCTTTGGAATTTGAAAATATTTATCAAATAAGTTAATTTTTTTTAATACATAATTCATTTTCCTAAAGGGATTTAAAATCATTAACAGGGTATTAAAGATGTAACAACCGCATAGGAGCATGAAACAACCCATGTCCATAACCCACATAACCAACCTCACATAATTGAATTCACTTATATGAAAATGGTCAGGATTCATGTTTAGAACCAAGTTATAGATAAAAATTTCCTGGTCTTATGGGAAAGTAAACCACACACCAATATCAAAATTATTCATGGTGGTGTTTCTAGATTAGTCACATCGATTCCTCAGAGTTTACATGACCATGAAAACATGGTTTGAATTTGTTCATCCATCTATTATAACTCAAAAACCAAGAATAGTTTCCCAAAATAAAATATATTCTCATTGGGAATCTAAATACAATTTCTCATCAGAAAAACAATAACTCAAAAGAAATACTCATGTCCCAATATATCTGGTAACTCATGTCTAATCATGAAGGGGTGGTGATCAAGAACCCTCTAACATACTACCTCTTGAGTCCTGACGCATTACTAATATTCTTTCTACCACAAATCACCCCAAATAACATAAGGATCTCAATGTTAAGTATTTATCTTCATGGAATGACTTACTCTAATACCATTTCTGATGAACCAACCAAGAATACCATCTAAACTGATATCCAATTGGATTTACCATAGAATTGAAGACTGTTATAGATCTTCATGGGCTGGTGAGAAGAACCTGAGAATAAATAAATAACTGTTGGGAATGATTTCTCCCTCATATTCCTATAATTTTAGAGTATAATTCATAAAAATTATCAGATATATATCAATTAATTCATAAATATCAAGTATAGAGAGACATTAAAAAAACTAAAAGTAGAACACAACAACCAAAACCCATCTCTTGGTAGTCCATGAATGGTATCACTCCAAATTACCCTACATGTAAAAAAATTTGTTTTAGTAAAATTAGAGGATTAATCCAAAATTACTATAGGAGTAACCTTGATACATTCATATTGGTTATGGATTTTGGATATAAATTGGACGACCTTGGGGTTGATTGAAATTGGGATACTAGAATACTAAAGTACATAAGAGAATGATTTTAATTAAATAAATAAAACATCTTAAGATTTTTAAATAAAACATCTTAATATTTTGATATAAAATAGGTAACGAATATGGGCTGATACAAGTTTGTTTCTTAGACTAGAATGGATGTAGTTTTTTTCTTATAAATTTAATCTCACACATTAAAGAAAATTCCACTAAATGAGATAAGTCGCAAACATCATTCAACAATTTAATCCCTAAAAAAATTAAAAGTCTAATCACTAATTCAATTATAATATTACATTAATGATAACTCTAAGGAATTAGATCATGATAGCACTAAAAATATTTCATCATTATAATTGGTTAACATGAAGAAGAAAAAAAGTCATTGAATTGAACTATTAAAATAATGAACTTATTTAAGAATATAAAAATTTGAAATATCAACCAATCGTGATACATGAAACTCCCTAGAATAAACCCACAATATTTTTATTCTTCAATTTATGAAAACCTATCAATAAAAGTAAAATGTTGACTTAAGGAAGTAGTATTGATGAAGACAAAATAAGGAAAAAACGGATACTCCACCTTTTTGTGAAGGACTTATCTCTTTGATATGTGAATAAATTCACACATTAATGAAATTATAATCATGTGTTAAAAAAATAATGGGAATAATAAGAAGTTTTATTAAGAAGCTAATTGGAATTATAAAAACATACATGTGAAAGAGATACTTGATACAACAAAATCACAACATAACATTTCAATGAAAACACACACAAAGAATCCTAAAATTCTATAACAACACAGCATTATATTGTCATTTTGGAAGCCATAGTTTGAAACCCAAATATTCCAAGTCCTACCACTTGATTGTGGTAGTCCTCAGGTGGTAGAGTTTTTTTTAAAATGTGGACTTTTCCACCCTTGACTCGAAATAGAGACAACTTGCATCCACTAAACAGAGGCACTAAAATGACCATCTTTAGGACTAAATTGGGGTAGACCATATAATAAGAAAATTAATACATGGATGTTTATTTAAAGTCTATAAAATTTCATCCCAATTGATGTTTTTTTTTCAAGAGTTGATTGAAACGATGGGATGTTTATCTATGCCACAAAATCTCGTCCAAAATTTTATCTACAATTTGGCCCATATGGAACTCCATTTAAAACAGGTAATTATCTATTTTCAGTATTGTATTAGATTTTACTCATAATTTCCTCTATTTGAAGTTAAAAATTTAGATTCATTGGTTTTACACAGTGTCCCGTAAAATATTTTTATTAGGCTGTTGTCCAGTTAATGTCACCCATATTGTTCTTTGTTCAAGGCCAATTTGGTCATCTTCTCCATTGAAAATTTAATTGTTTCAGAAGTATATAATGTTAATCATAGAATGGGATACCCTAAAATTTAATATGAAAATAAATTAGAGACTATTTTGTATTTTATACGGTGTTTAAAAATGTTCCATGTAATTGTACATGTTAATAAAGAATTATAATTTGGATATGAAATGATATTAAAATTGTAAAATGCACTAAAAATGTTATTAATAAATAATGAATAACATTGATATTACAATATAAAAAATAGATAATATCCTATTTTAGTGGCTAATAACACCCAACAATATTTTTTCATGTCTCAACCAAAATATATCTCAATAATATGAGATTTTATTTCCCATTTATAACAAAAATTTTAATATACAATACTCACCAAAAGACCTCATTCCAAACAATTATGAAATTAGTTAATATCATTTAACAAAATATTGGTTCATAAGAATATCCCAAGACTTAGCCCATTCCTTTGTTCAAATTTATAACCACATTCTATCCAATTTTAATTATTCATGATGATTTGTTTTTCATCACAATATAAATGGGGGTACGTTTTTATTTATGGTGGAAAACATCGAATCCCAAGGAGGGAAAAAATTTAATACTAAGATGAGTATTAATTTTTTTTCAATTTTTACACGGTAATTGAAATTACACTCAATCAAGTCATCCCCTATATGGAGGCTTTTCCAATGGAAACTAGTCTTAAAGACCTTAGAGAACCATGTGAATCTCATATACTTATGCATCATCTCAAGTTAACTCAATTAATAACAAATTAAAATTACAAAAAATAGAGATAAAATTCCCAAATCTAGGATATAAAACTATGTAGTTATGATATAAAAGTTCCTAAATCCACAAATTAGGTTATTCCATTGCAATATAGACTAAATCATGGTTGTTTTGTTTTGATTTTCATAATAATAATGATAAAAATAAAAAAATCACCAAACTTGTGAAATTTATCAGGGTACCAAATGAATTCAAACTAATACCCCAAAATCCAAGTACATGAGTTTTTTTAGTTAAATGGATGAAAAGTTAAGTGGTCAAAAAACACATTAGATGACCACACATTCCAAAATCAATGACCATGAACATAAAAATGTATTAAAATCAAAATAAAGGCATGAAATTTTTTTGATATTAAGTTTCAAAGTTTACATTGTGTATTAACATGTTCAAGGTTAAAAAAATGTGTCCTACATTATCACACATTATTTTTCATTTCAAATAATTTTTTTTGTTTTTTATACTTAAAAATCATTTTTTGATTTCATCCCCCCAACTAAGAATAATCT
Organism: Viscum album; assembly: GCA_963277665.1. Taxonomy (NCBI): domain Eukaryota; kingdom Viridiplantae; phylum Streptophyta; class Magnoliopsida; order Santalales; family Viscaceae; genus Viscum; species Viscum album. Next base: position 1,578,260,110 of record OY728150.1, on the reverse strand, counting down.
TTTCCCCAATGTTGAAAAAATAGAAACTTCAGACGGGGGTATAGGGAAAGAAGAGTAGTTCAAAAATGAAATTGAAAATCAGAATCATAGAATGAAGTCACTTGGTTGTTGAAGTTTAGGGTTATTATACTCCTTATTACCCATTTGATCTCTATGTTACTCAAAGATACCTTATCAATGGTAAAAGATTTTGTTTTACATCTTACAAGGAATTTTTTTTACTATTAATACATCAACCTCCTAATCTAATGAATCTTATAAACCAACACAATTAGAACACAATGGAAACACCTTGAGGTTCCCATAAAAAACAAAAATACACAAAATAATTAAAATCAATTCAGAAGACAAGTTTCCTCACATAATGTTCTTTGTTTTATGTCGTTGTCACAACATCTACCCCCACCAACTTATCCAAATCCAAATTTTAATATTTAAAGGAGTAAATTTTCACTTATTCTATGAGATTGAGATTAATTATTTGTTTATAATTTGATTCATATAGAAATATATGTTATACAATTTGTGAAAAAATCCATGGAATATCAGAAATGCTGAATCTAGTTTATTCTATAGTGTTGAATAATACATAAAAAACATTCCTATTTTATTTTTATCAAGTGATGTAGCAATGAAAAAATGAATGGTTGGCTATCCTTAATGAATAAAAAAAATTGGAAAGATAAAACGGAAATATGTTTATGTTTAGGTTGGATTACACTTTCAAACATATAATGGTACTTTGAATCAAACACGGTTTCATTTCTAATCCTTCTCAATAGATTCAGTTCCTTTTGAACAAATGATTCTACCACTAAATTGGACATATCAGTGTTGGAAATGGATATGGAATCAATGTTTTTTATTTCTCCCAATGGTCCATTGATTGGTGTTTCTGAAAAATCATCAATGCATAAATATTTAAGATCCTCAATCCATTATTTCAAATTATCTTCCATTGAATACAGAAAATCTATTTTTTCTTGATTTAAACATGCATTAATAGTCCTTAGATGTTCCTTGAGTTGAAATTATATGTTCCCTAATCAATTAACCTCATTATCTAGCTCTTCATTCTCATATTCTAATGTAGTTTATTCTATAAATTATGAGTAAGAGACAACCTGAGTGGGATCGGTTCTATAATCATTATAATAATTTATAGTTATACTCTCAATGATGAAACCTCTGAAGCCATTAACTCTCCATTTTTTGACATATTTTATCAAGTAAGGGTTCAAGATCTTGATAGTCAAGGGGTTGAGCCAAATTTTCTATTCTAGGAGGATAATTATATTGTTGTCATTTCATAAAAAGATGTTTAGATTGGCCTTGTTGGGATTGTAACTGATTATATAATGACATATTATGTGGATAATAGGAGTTAAAAAATTTTGTTCATTCAGTTGTTGGTTATACCACTAATGAAAACTATGATGGTCATCGTATATCATATTTATTATGGGGTAGTCAATGAAGGGAGAGATTTTGCATGTATGGATTGTTTCAAAATGCACTTCCATAGTAGTGAAATCGGGGGCAAGAACAAAGAAGTGGGGTGATAAAATGGTGATAGTGTCTAAGATAACTTACTTTAGTCCTCAGAAAAAATACCAAAATTTAGCCTCTCCCAAATTTACCCTACAGCTATAACTAGTCATTGTAATTCAAGTAGGGGTCGAATCTATAAAGACCAAAAAAGTAACATTGAGACATTAAGCTTTTTTAGGGATTTTGGCTATGAAGTGTCCATATTTGGGATTGATTGAATTTAGGATATTAGAATACTAATGTAACTAAGTGTATGATTTTAATTGATTAAATAAAACACCCTAATATTGTGAAATAAAATAACTAAGGAAGATGGTTCTATCCTAGGTTATTTTTAAAACTATAATAGATGTAATTGTTTTCAGAGAAATTTCAGGTAACTAGTTCAAGACGTTTTCACTAAATTAGATAAGTCCCCAAAATAATTCACCAATTTAAAACCTAAAAAATTCAATGTCCAATAACAAATTCAATTATAAGAACATTTTAATGACCAAAATGAGGAAATAGATGGTACTAGAACTCAAAATATTCCATCATTAAAATTAGAGAAGTTGAAGAAGGAAATAAGTCATTGAATTGAACTCTTAAAATAATGAACTAATTTAAGAATATAACCACATCAAATAATATCCAGTATAGAACAATGAATCTCCATATAATTGAAACATAATAGGTTTATTTATTCATTTAATAAAATATCTAAATTAAAGGTGGAAGTCAACTTAAAGTAGTAGGGCTTAAAGAATATAAAACAAACAAAATATGGACACTCTTCCATTGTATGGAGGATTTCTCTCTTTATTATGTGAATAAATTCACACCACAATGAAACAACATAAACATGTTAATAAAAATAATAGAAAATGAGAATAATAATAAGTTTTATTAAGAAGTTAAGGGTAATAAGAATAACTTATTTGTGATAAAAAAATCTTATGAAAACAAAATCACATCATAACATTACTATGAAAACATAAATTAATAATAATAAAATATTCTAACACCACTACCTTAAATAGGAATTTTGGAAGCCTTGGGTCGATTATCCAATAGACCAAGTCTTCCAACTTGATTATGGTGGGACTAGGGTGGAGGAATGTTTTAGGAATGGGGTCTTTTCCACCCTTGACTTAAAATATGATCCATCCTGCTTCCACCAAACAGAGGCACTAAAATGACTTCCTATATGGATGATTTTTGGTGTTATATAAAAAACGAAAATAAATCCTCATATGTTTTCTGATAGCTTATAAAATTTCATCTAAATTTAATTTTTGTTACTTGATATATGATTGAAATGTTGGGCTATTTTTATAGGTCATAGAATATGGACCAAAATTATATATTCAACTTGGTCCAACTAAAAATCATTTAAAGCACATAATTAGATATTTTAAGTATTGTATTAAATAACCCCAAAAAATTCCTCTATCTCTAGTTCAAATTGTATCTTAATTGGTCTTGTATCATTTCTAATATAGTATTTTTATTGGTTTGTGGTCTAGTTCACTTCACCAATAATGTTCTTTGTTCAAGGCCCAATTATTCCATCTTCCTAACTGAATCTTCCATAGATGTAGAAGTATATAATGTTAAAAATATCACGGGAGACCATAATATCAAATATGAAAACTAAAATCAATACCATTGGGTGTTTTATAAGGTGTTTAAAAATGTACATTTTACTAGTGGATTTTAAGAAATAAATGAAATCATGGTGCGAAAAGATCTTCAAATTTTAAAATGTACTAAAAATTGTTTTTATAAATAATGAAGAACATGAATATTAAAATATAAACAATATTGATTGTTCCAAGTACTGAGAAACATGTATCTCCAAAATATGAAATTTTAATCCCCATTTACAAAAATAATTTTAATATACAATGATCACAAAATGACCTCATACAAGACAATTATTAAACACACCAAAATTTTTTAAAACAACAGAGGTTTTTAAGAATATTTCAAGACCAAGCACATTGATTTTTTAAAATTAATCACTACATTTCATCCAATTTCTTTTAATCATGATGATGTATTGTGCATCATAATAGACTGGAGGTTCATTTTTCATGTGGTAAAGGATTAAAATGTGTCACGAACCAACCCGGGTCGACCCTGAACCGGTCACCCGAGCCGGTCCGCGACATGGCCCGAGAGGCGTTCCCGATCCTCCCGGGCTGGCGACAAGCGCCAGGGCATCATTTAGAGACTATGGGAACGATTTCTCCCAATATAAATAAATAAGAAAGCAAAGATAAAACAGAGCAGCGCAGATAAAGGTAAACTAAACAAAGTGACTAAACAGAAACAAACAGGAAACAAACTAACCAAACACGACGTGCGAACAAACTCCGTGCGACCTCGTGGGTCGCTCTTCGACTCAACGATCAAGCGTCGCCCTAGGCGAGCGCACTCAAGCTATAGCCTGCACAAACACTAAAAACAGAAAACAACTATAGGCGTGAGTATTAAAAATCAGTAGGGTAGCCCGATATCTATTCCCAATGCACTACCTTTAAAATAAAAGGAACATCATTTCAAGTTTGAACTACAATTTATAAAAGTATGTTTTTCTAAGCATTTTACTCAAAAACAAAGTACGAACCATTTCCCTTAGCCATTTCAAATATTGGTTTCATTTCATTAGTGTCAATGACATTTCAGGAAAAGGGGGAAAGTGGTGTTTAAATTTTCAAATTTGTACAAAAGGGATTAAACACTTCCATTTGAAAACAATTTTTTTTCGAAACCTAATCAAAAGGAATTTACCATTTTCCAAAGAAAACAATACACCAGAATGCATAAAGTAAAACACACAGCAAGGGCAATGTAGGTATACATGTGAGCATCATAATCATTACTGCAAGCTACAAAAGCTGAATAGACATGGGTGAACCTAGGAGATCGAGAATAAACCAGAAGACACCAATACATGAGAAATCATCTTTATTGACATGTCACGATGAAATCAAAACGCACAATACGCTCGACCATCCACTCACAGGCAGGTCGAGGGCAAATCCCATAGCAATAAACCCAATATATCCACCTACTATGGGCCACTGGTCAGTACCATAACCTACCAGTGCAGCAATCGTTCTTAGAATATTCTCTCAATATGCCAGATTCCCATGTCTCAAGTGTTTAAGAAAAAGGGGGGGTGAGCCAACCGATGCCAACCGAGCATCCAATCAGATATATCTATATATATAAAGAACAACAGGCATTCCCCCGAGCCACTCCATGGGACAACCTCATGCCTTTTTCCACTCAAGTACCCGGGAGCCTCTAAGCGCGGCCTCCCAAACAATCAATCGCAACCAAGGCATGAGAGTCGTCCTAAGAGGGTTTTTTATAAAAACATTTCCATCGCTTTCCATAAAGTGCCAAACGGGCATTTAATACAATTCACAATCACTACCAAAACCAGTTAAAACTATTTAAAGAACCCACAAAACACTACTTCACAGGTTGCCAATATTTTTATAAACCAAACCAAACCATTTTCTTTTTCCAAATAATCTTTAAGAGCCAACCGGGCAATTTCTCAAACGAACCAAAGTATTTGTTCATGCTTCAAAAGAAATCATTTCTCATTAAACCATAAATCCATTTTATATTCCATGAATTATGTTTAAAAGCCAAACGGGCATTCTTTCATTATTGGGTGTCCGCCCGTCAAAAGGATGTTTCATGTGTCGTGTATAAAATAAACGGCTCCTTTTGACATTAAATAACCATTTAAAAATTTACCCTCTTATATTAAAAATTAATTATCGTATATTATCTCATATTTATTACAATTATTAAAATGTTGATTTTGAATAATTAGGGTGCGCAAACAGCATGAAATAATATAACTTAAATTTTAGAAGCAGTGCAAAGGGAACCTACCTCAAGACCAAGCGCGTCGACACAACAACCTCGGATCCAAGGCGCGATGACACGACGTGTGTCCGAAACCACGTGACAAAGTCTAACACTCTGCATAAACAATTTCAAGGACTCAGACACATCCAAAACTCACCAGAGCATTCGAAACCAAGCGGCGGGAATAGATTCTCACCTTGAAACTAAAGCGCGGCGATGACGGAACCTCGGAAACAAGGCGCGGCGGTGGCGCTCACTTGGAAACGCCCTGCGCGGGCCCTCAAAAACCTCAACCTACCAAAAAGGACCGTAAGTTTATAAAACCTTCTAACAAAGAAAAGGCCAAAGTAGTAATACTAATAATAATAATAATAATAACAATAACAAAAGTAATAAGATTAATAATAATAATAGTAATAATAATGAAATTAATAATAATAATAATATTAATAATAACAAAAGTAATAAGATTAATAATAATAATAGTAATAATAATGAAATTAATAATAATAATAATAATAATAATAATAATAATCATAATATCATAATAATATTAACAATATTAATAATAATAATAATAAGAATAAGAATAGAATAATAATATATTAATATTTATAATAATAACTAACATATTAATAATAATAATAAAAGAGAACAAAATGTATTATTAGATAAGTTAAAATAATAATATAAAATGAATAAAAAGAAACAGAAAGCAACCTGCGCGTAGGAGGCCGAACAGGGGCGCCGGAACGGGAAAGAAGAGGAAGAAAAAAGGAAGGAAAGAAGAAGGAGATGAGAGGAAGAGGAGAGGAAGAAGAGGAGAGGAAGGAGAAGAGAAAGAAGAAGAGGAAGAAGGAGAGAAGAAGGAATGGGGGAAGGAGAAGAGAAGAAGGAGGTCGGGCGCCGGGTCGGGCGCGCTGCAGGCAGGAGGTGCGGCTGGGTGCGACGGCGGACAGAGGAGGTGCGGGCTGGCTGGACCAGGGGGGAGAGGAGGAAGAAAAAGAAGAAGAAGAAGAGGAGGAGGAAGAAGAAGGGGAAGGCCGAGAGCTGGAGGGTGCTGCGCATGCAGGGACCGGACGAGGGGAAGAGTTGGCGGCCGAGGGGTGCAAGGGTGGTCGGCCGGCTGTTGAGGTGGATCGGGCGCGCTGCTGCAAGGAGGTGCGGGGCAGGCAGGGTGCTGGGCTGAGTGCGGCGGCGGACAGAGAGGAGAGCAGGTCGGGGGGCCGTGCGCTGCACCAGGAGGTAGGAGGGGTGCCGAGGCGGATAGCGGGGGGGAGAAGAGGAGAGGAGGCGGCTGCTTCCGCGGGGAGAAGAGAGAAGAGAAAAAAAAAGATATAAGGGGGGCCGCTAGGGTTAGAGAGGGAAAGGAAAAAAAGAAAAGATAAAAGAAAAGAAAAATAAAAATAAAATCAAATCAAATCAAATCATAATCATAATAATAATAAATCACAATAATAATAATAACAATAATAAATATTAATATCAAATCATATTTAATAACGATTGCACTAATTTCCGCAACATTAAAAATTACATTAATTATTTATCTATAACATAATGATAAACATAATAATGATAATGATAATCATAGTGATAAAATAATAAAATAAAATAAAATAAAAACAATAACGGTGTTCCTATCATTTTAATGATAATTAATTCTTAACGCGCTAAAAATTTTAACGACGCAACAATTAACGCGCGATTTAAATATAAAGACTCTATTTAAAATTTTCCAAAGACAACGGGATGCGAAAATACACCGGGCAGGGACGAGCGGGGTTTCCAGAACAGGCTCCGCTCACGCGCCCGACGACGTCGCGTCAAAAAGCGCACATTTTAACAAAAACTCAAAAACCTGGTCCGATACTGAACACGAACCGCAGCAATATAATTTAAAGTCAAAGAAATCATAAAATAAAATAAACACGCATGTCCGGGTGTGACAATTCTCCCCACCATAACGCTTTCCGCCCCCGGAAAGCCACCACACCAACCAGTCGATCGATCAACACCTAAGGATTTCACAGAACACGATCCAACCTCTTATCTCAAGGACATCATATCGACTACCAACGGAACGAAACCTCATTGCCTGAAATGAATCACCAACAGAGGGAGGCCCGAACGGGCTCCCCACCATAAGAACTCCACTAGCATTCTATAACGACTTAAAATAAAACCCAAAGAGACTCACGGTGGGTCTCCCCACCATAAAGAACCGACCAACTAACGACCAAATGGGAAACCAGCTTAGACATGCATGAGACCTTATTCCAGCTAGAAAGAGCACAGCAAGGACCTTTAAACCACTTACTCTCATCCGAAAGGGGTAGAAGCTTAAATGGATACTTAGCACAACTAAAAACCCTAACCCCATGGGCGGGGAGGGTGGGCCCAAGGATCAAATCACTAAAACTACGACGTACGACTACTCACGAACCATCACTTCGGGATGGACACAAACCAGGGCCGCAACTGGTTTACATCAGTGGCCCACGCAAGGTCACTGATCAGCAACTTACATCCAAAAGGCACAATTCCCGGCGTTACACGAGGGATAAGTCCATTGCGCACTTTGTGACAAGAGGGAACTACAACGACAGAGAAACCAGAGCAACAACACCAAAACTCTCTCACCACGACGATAGAGGCACGACTTTCACCAGACTCTTTAAAATTTCCCCGGGGGGTTCCTGACTACGCGCCGGCTTCACTCCGAGACCTTTTGGCTAGAGCTCTGATGGATGAAGCATCTCCTGCCTCGCAGTCAGGTTCTGATAATCCCAACGAGATACATACATCTTTTGATCTGACAGATTGAAGGACAAGATTTTAAAATTAAAACATACCAGCATTCAAAGACGAGGTTCGTCAAAAGACCCATGAAGTTCCCATACATTTTAAACCCAAAACACCACCAGTATAACTACAACGATAAAAGATCCCTTAAACTGAAAGGAAACTTACACCAAGAACTCTGAACAAAGACCCAATAGCACATTACTTCTGAGAACACCCTCTGCGACGCTTTCTTGCAACGCCCTGACAAAATCGTCGCAAGTGACCCAGACGTCCACACGCCTGGTAGGGCTTCGGAGTGCTTGGGCACGATGACTTCTTGTGACCCCGCTTGCCACACTGATAACACACGATAATCTCTCGCTCCGAAGAGGTTGATGAAAGATCTCGAGGCCTCTTGATTGCGCGACCTAATCCATCCACTTCCATTTGCTTACTCATTTCCTTTCCAGAATCTTCACCAGTGCTCATAGGGATCAAAGGAGGGAGAACTACTTCGAGCACTCCTGCCATCGCGGCTTCGACATGAAAAGCTTGTCTTGCCACATCGACAAAAGAAGTCAGGTTGGACTCTGACACCTTCGACTGCAGATCAGGGCGGAGACCCGCCTCGAAGCGTCGAGCCTTCACGGGGTCATTTGTGGCATACTCTGAATCATAAGGTACTAGCTCCACAAAGCGATGGAAATATTCTAACACGGATCTGTCGCCCTGTTGCAGACAACACATTTCCATCCCCTTCCCCACCCTATCTTCTTCAAAGAAATACTGGCGAATGAACGAGGCCTTTAAAAACTACCAAGTAACCTCTTGACGGGGCTTATCCCGAGACACTGACTTCCACCACATCCACGGTGAACCTTCAAGCATGAAGGTCGCAAACTTCACCTTCAACAACTCGGGCAACTCAATGAGGCTGAAGTCCCTTTCAATCTTCCGCATCCACTCCTCTGCCACAGAAGTTTCTTCTTGACCATAAAAGAGAGGTGGATCGAGCTTCCGAAACTCAAGCATAAAATCCTTAGGTTGATCAACTGCACTACGATCACCCATCAAAGCTTCAAAGGGATAACCGCTGGACAAGGAATGGTCAAAAACCCAATCAAGGTTAACTCAACTAATGAATACAACCTCAAAATCAAACACTGCATCGGTGACAAGCTCGAAATTCGAGAAAACAAGTTGTCATATCATCAAAACTTTTCTCTTTGAAAAACATCTTTAATTTAGAACAAGCTTAGTCGGTTAAACCTTCACCTCTGGTATTCTTTAGAGCCTCACTCACATGCATGTATCCGTGCCACCCAGGGCATCCATCCACCATACCAGAAATCCATCCACATTTCCAACATACCACAATGCATGTGAGTACTCATCAGAACACCAAGGTCAAAACAAAGCAACTTCATTTTCCAAAAACAATTTATTCATACCACTTCTTTTAAAACAATCCACAAATTAAACATGTCATTTCAAACAACATTTTTTTTTTCTTTTCAAAACCAACTTTTCTGGTTCAAACCACTTTCAGAAATCAACGGAAACCCAAAACAACTCAAACAGGGGACTAGTGTCAGTGGGTGTCTTGACCATATGGTTGGCGGCCATATGCCAAACACGTCACTGACACAGAGAGCCTTCTTGGACCATGCCCCTAGCTCCACATGGCTTGCCAGGCCATGCGGCTTAGGACTATTAGCCCAACTCCATTTGTCGTACCCCAATGGCAAAACATTTCCATAAAAACCAAACAAACCAATTAAACCGGACTTCCCATGGAAACCTGAGGATCAGTACGGGCAAGAGTTCGCGACGCTCTTCTCGCACCTACCCCTCAAGTCCCGACAATCCTACTCCATCTACCTTGACATCCCAAATAACAAAGGGCGCTCTGAAAAGTGAGGTCTGCTACGAGCAAACCTCCTCTGATACCATTTTGTCACGAACCAACCCGGGTCGACCCTGAACCGGTCACCCGAGCCGGTCCGCGACATGGCCCGAGAGGCGTTCCCGATCCTCCCGGGCTGGCGACAAGCGCCAGGGCATCATTTAGAGACTATGGGAACGATTTCGCCCAATATAAATAAATAATAAAGCAAAGATAAAATAGAGCAGCGCAGAAAAAGGTAAACTAAACAAAGTGACTAAACAGAAACAAACAGGAAACAAACTAACCAAACACGACGTGCTAACAAACTCCGTGCGACCTCGTGGGTCGCTCTTCGACTCAACGATCAAGCGTCGCCCTAGGCGAGCACACTCAAGCTATAGCCTGCACAAACACTAAAAACAGAAAACAACTATAGGCGTGAGTATTAAAACTCAGTAGGGTAGCCCGATATCTATTCCCAATGCACTACCTTTAAAATAAAAGGAACATCATTTCAAGTTTGAACTACAATTTATAAAAGTATGTTTTTCTAATCATTTTACTCAAAAACAAAGTACGAACCATTGCCCTTAGCCATTTCAAATATTGGGTTCATTTCATTATTGTCAATGACATTTCAAGAAAAGGGGGGAAAGTGATGTTTAAATTTTCAAATTTGTACAAAAGGGATTAAACACTTCCATTTGAAAACAATTTTTTTTCGAAACCTAATCAAAAGCAATTTACCATTTTCCAAAGAAAACAATACACCAGAATGCATAAAGTAAAACACACAGCAAGGGCAATGTAGGTATACATGTGAGCATCATAATCATTACTGCAAGCTACAAAAGCTGAATAGACATGGGTGAACCTGGGAGATCGAGAATAAACCAGAAGACACCAATACATGAGAAATCATCCTTATTGACATGTCACGATGAAATCAAAACGCACAATACGCTCGACCATCCACTCACAGGCAGGTCGAGGGCAAATCCCATAGCAATAAACCCAATATATCCACTTACTATGGGCCACTGGTCAGTACCATAACCTACCAGTGCAGCAATCGTTCTTAGAATATTCTCTCAATATGCCAGATTCCCATGTCTCAAGTGTTTAAGAAAAAGGGGGGGTGAGCCAACCGATGCCAACCGAGCATCCAATCAGATATATCTATATATATAAAGAACAACAGGCATTCCCCGAGGCACTCCATGGGACAACCTCATGCCTTTTTCCACTCAAGTACCCGGGAGCCTCTAAGCGCGGCCTCCCAAACAATCAATCGCAACCAAGGCATGAGAGTCGTCCTAAGAGGGTTTTTTATAAAAACATTTCCATCGCTTTCCATAAAGTGCCAAACGGGCATTTAATACAATTCACAATCACAACCAAAACCAGTTAAAACTATTTAAAGAACCTACAAAACACTACCTCACAGGTTGCCAATATTTTTATAAACCAAACCAAACCATTTTCTTTTTCCAAATAATCTTTAAGAGCCAACCGGGCAATTTCTCAAACGAACCAAAGTATTTGTTCAGGCTTCAAAAGAAATCATTTCTCATTAAACCATAAATCCATTTTATATTCCATGAATTATGTTTAAAAGCCAAACGGGCATTCTTTCATTATTGGGTGTCCGCCCGTCAAAATGATGTTTCATGTGTCGTGTATAAAATAAACGGCTCCTTTTGACATTAAATAACCATTTAAAAATTTACCCTCTTATATTAAAAATTAATTATCGTATATTATCTCATATTTATTACAATTAATAAAATGTTGATTTTGAACAATTAGGGTGCGCAAACAGCATGAAATAATATAACTTAAATTTTAGAAGCAGTGCAAAGGGAACCTACCTCAAGACCAAGCGCGTCGACACAACAACCTCGGATCCAAGGCGCGATGACATGACGTGTGTCTGAAACCATGTGACAAAGTCTAACACTCTGCATAAACAATTTCAAGGACTCAGACACATCCAAAACTCACCAGAGCATTCGAAACCAAGCGGCGGGAATAGATTCTCACCTTGAAACTAAAGCGCGGCGATGACGGAACCTCGGAAACAAGGCGCGGTGGTGGCGCTCACTTGGAAACGCCCTGCGCGGGCCCTCAAAAACCTCAACCTACCAAAAACGACCGTAAGTTTATAAAACATTCTAACAAAGAAAAGGCCAAAGTAGTAATACTAATAATAATAATAATAATAACAATAACAAAAGTAATAAGATTAATAATAATAATAGTAATAATAATGAAATTAATAATAATAATAATAATAATAATAATAATAACAAAAGTAATAAGATTAATAATAATAATAGTAATAATAATGAAATTAATAATAATAATAATAATAATATCATAATAATATTAACAATATTAATATTAATAATAATAATAATAAGAATAGAATAATAATATATTAATATTTATAATAATAACTAACATATTAATAATAATAATAAAAGAGAACAAAATGTATTATTAGATAAGTTAAAATAATAATATAAAATGAATAAAAAGAAACAGAAAGCAACCTGCGCGTAGGAGGCCGAACAGGGGCGCCGGAACGGGAAAGAAGAGGAAGAAAAAAGGAAGGAAAGAAGAAGGAGATGAGAGGAAGAGGAGAGGAAGAAGAGGAGAGGAAGGATAAGAGAAAGAAGAAGAGGAAGAAGGAGAGAAGAAGGAAGGGGGGAAGGAGAAGAGAAGGAGGAGGTCGGGCGCCGGGTCGGGCGCGCTGCAGGCAGGAGGTGCGGCTGGGTGCGACGGCGGACAGAGGAGGTGCGGGCTGGCTGGACCAGGGGGGAGAGGAGGAAGAAAAAGAAGAAGAAGAAGAGGAGGAGGAAGAAGAAGGGGAAGGCCGAGAGCTGGAGGGTGCTGCGCATGCAGGGACCGGACGGCGGCGGTTCGGCCGGAGGAGGTGCGCCGGCAACGGAAAAGCCCGGTGCGGCAGTGCCGGAGTGAGTTGAGTGTCGCGGTGCTACTGTGAGCCAAGGGGAAGAGATGGCGGCCGAGGGGTGCAAGGGTGGTCGGCCGGCTGTTGAGGGGGATCGGGCGCGCTGCTGCAAGGAGGTGCGGGGCAGGCAGGGTGCTGGGCTGAGTGCGGCGGCGGACAGAGAGGAGAGCAGGTCGGGGGGTCGTGCGCTGCACCAGGAGGTAGGAGGGGTGCCGAGGCGGATAGCGGGGGGGAGAAGAGGAGAGGAGGCGGCTGCTTCCGCGGGGAGAAGAGAGAAGAGAAAAAAAAAAGATATAAGGGGGGCCGCTAGGGTTAGAGAGGGAAAGGAAAAAAAGAAAAGATAAAAGAAAAGAAAAAGAAAAATAAAATCAAATCAAATCAAATCATAATCATAATAATAATAAATCACAATAATAATAATAACAATAATAAAGATTAATATCAAATCATATTTAATAACGATTGCACTAATTTCCGCAACATTAAAAATTACATTAATTATTTATCTATAACATAATGATAAACATAATAATGATAATGATAATCATAGTGATAAAATAATAAAATAAAATAAAATAAAAACAATAACGGTGTTCCTATCATTTTAATGATAATTAATTCTTAACGCACTAAAAATTTTAACGACGCAACAATTAACGCGTGATTTAAATATAAAGACTCTATTTAAAATTTTCCAAAGACAACGAGATGCGAAAATACACCGGGCAGGGACGAGCGGGGTTTCCAGAACAGGCTCCGCTCACGCGCCCGACGACGTCGCGTCAAAAAGCGCACATTTTAACAAAAACTCAAAAACCTGGTCCGATACTGAACACGAACCGCGGCAATATAATTTAAAGTCAAAGAAATCATAAAATAAAATAAACGCGCATGTCCGGGTGTGACAAAATGCTAGGTGGAATCACATTTTAATACTAAGATTAGTATTAATTTTTTCTATTTTTTTTAAAAAATTCCATGGTAAATTGAATTTCACTCAATCAAGTCAACCCCTATAGTGAGAATTTTCTGATGGCTCTCAGACTGAAAAACAATTAGGGACCAAATGAATATCATATACTTGGTCATCATTTGGAGTTAAAACAATCAATAACAAATTCAAATCCCCAAAAATTAAGATAAAATCCATAAATATATGACAAACAACTATGGATTCATGATCCCAAATTTTCAAAAGCCACAGATTAGGTCATTCCACTTCTCCAAGCATAAATTTATGTTTATTTTGTTTTTCTGGAATAATCATGTTAAAATTAAAATGATCACCAAACCTTTACCATTTATTATGGGACCCAAATAACACAAACTAATACCCCAAAATCCATGGATGAGTCTTCTATTGTTTTATTAAATAGATGAAAATATAAATGGTGAAAAATCAAATTATACAACCACCCTTTCCAAAATCATTGCTCATGTACTTATGAATGGATTAAAATCAGAGTTAAGGGATTGAAAATTATTTTATATTCTGTCTTAATGATTAAAATGTGTATTTTCTTGTTCATGGTTAAGTGATTTTTCTTTACATTAACACACATTTATTCATTTAGAATATATATTTTTTTTCTTTTTTTTATGCATGCACACATTTTTTTTAATTTCATCCCCCCAACATAGAATAAAATTATCTCATGTGTTTAAAGAAAAGAAAATTCAGAATGGGGTAAAGGCAAAGAAGAGGAGTTGAAAAAGGAAATTGAAAAGGAGAATCATGGAATAAATCTATCCAATGGTTGAATTTTATTCTCATGATGTTCTTGATTACTCTTTTGATAACCTTTTTACTCAGAGATTCCTTTTTAATGATGGAATATTTTTTTGAACTCTTGGACAAAAAATGATTTTTCTATTAATACATCAAAATCAGTATCCCCTAAATCTTACAAACCCAAATAATTAGAATTTAATGTAAAACCTTTGAGGGTTCCTTAATTAATTAAAAACACACAATAGAAAATAAAATCAATGTAGAAACTTGATTTCCTCCTGAAAAGAGCTTAATTTAATGTCATTATCTCGACATGAACCCCACCATCTTATCCAATGAAGGCTTTTAGCATTTTAAGGACAATAATTTTTTACCAAATATATTATAATGAGATTGATTATTTGTTTATAATTTTTTTCATGTGAAAACCAATTTTCTACAATGAGTGGTAAAATATAATAAATATTCGAAATAGTGGATCTAGTTTCTTTTGTAGTATTGAATAATTCATTGAGTATCATCCCCCTTTTTTGTATCAAGAGTAGAAATAATAAAAAATGGAAGGTTTTTTCTATCCTTAGAGCATGAAAAATTGTGGGAAAAAGGAAAGGACATATAATCATGTTTAAGTAAGATATCAATTTTAAACATAGGTTGGGAATTTGAATTGAACTCAGTTTCATTTTCAAAATTTCTCAATAGAATTGGTTCCTTTTGAACATATGGTTCAACCACTAAATTGTACATATTATTACGAGGAATGGATATAAAATCAAATTTTTTGATTCTTTCCAATGGTTTAGTGATTGGTGTTTCTAAAAAATTATCAACTGAGAAATATTCAGGATCCACAATCGATGATGTCAAATTCTCATCATTTGAATATAGAAAATCAATTTAACCTTGATTTCAACACTCATTAATAGTCCCCAAATATTCCTTGGGTTAAAATGAAACATTAAATAACTAATTCACCTCATTATAGAGATCATAATTACATTATTCTAAAGTTGGATCTCATATCAATGATGTAGAAGAGACTACATGAGTTGGAATGGGTTCTATAACAATTTCAATTCTTAGTAATTATACTCTTAATGACAAAACACTAGAATTCATTCTCTCCATTTGTTGAAACATTTTCTTAAGTATTGGTTGTGCATAAATATGTTCAAGGGGGTGATCTAAATGGTCTATTCAAAGAGGATAATTTTATTTTTGAAATTGCATAGGATGACGTTCAGATTGAAATTGGTAGGATTGGAACATATCATCGGTTGGAATGTTTTATAGAGCATAGGTGTTAAAATATTTATATTCATTTAGTTATTTATTTTCTCACCAATAGAAAATAGGATCATCATTGTACATCAAATTTTTTGGGGTAGTAAAATAAGGGATTGATTCCCCTTGTTTGGGTTTTTTCATGATGTCCTTCTATAGTAGAAAAATAGGGGGTCAGAATAGATAAGGTGGGTGAGAAAAATATGATAGTGTCTAAGGTAACTTAATTAGGTCCCCAAAAATGGTGATTTTTTTATCAATAAAATTTTCCTTATAGGTACAATCATACATTATATTACAAGTAGTGGTCAAGTCCATAAGAACTGAAGATGTAACCCTGATACACTATGTTTTTTAGGGATTTTAAATATGAAGTTTCCAAATTTGGGGTTTATTGAAATTGAGATAATATAATACTAATGTACCTAGGATAATTATTGGAATTTTAAAACACCTTAAGAATTTTAAACTAAACAATTAAATAATATGGTATGATCCTTGGTTGTTACTAAGACTAGAATGGATGTAACTGTTTTCTTATAAATTTCAAGTCACTTGTTCACAAGGTTTCCACTAAATAATTTAAGTCCCCAAAAATAATTAAACATTTTAAACCATAAAAAATTCAAAGAATAATAAGCAATTAAATTTTAGGATAAATTTAATGAGAACTCTGAGGAATTAGATCATACTAGCACTCCAAATAAGTCATCTTTATAATTGGTTAAGATAAATAAGATAATAAGTTGGTGAATTGGACTCTTAAAATAATGAAATAATTTAAGAATATAAGAACATAAAATAAAATCCAATACAACCCCATTAAAATCCCTAGAATCTACCCATAATATTTATATTATTCTATTGATGAAAATATCTCAATTTAATGTGAATTTTTACTTAAAGAAGCATGATTGACGAAGAGAAAAGAAGTAAAAAATGAACACTCCATCGTGCGGAGGACTTATCTTTTCATTGTGAGAAAAAAATTACACATTAATGAAAATTTATCATCATATTAACATAAATAATAGAAAATGAGAAGAATAAGAATTGTTGTTAATAATCTAATGGAAATTATAACAACATTCATGTGAAAGACAAACAGAAGACAAGAAAATCAAAGAATAACATTACAAGGAAAATATACATTAATATTTCTCAATTACTCCATCAATACTACCTTAAATAGTAATTTTGTAAGCGGTGGTTATATCTCACAATAATAAAAGTATTACAAACAGATAATGGTAGGCTTAGAGTGGTAGAAAGTTTTTGGATTGTGGACTTTTCCGCCCTTGAACCGAAATCAGAGCTAGATTGCTTCCACCAAACAGAGGTGCATATATGAAAATATATTTGAAATAAATGGGGTACTCCATATAAGAATAAAAATAATCCCAAAATATTTCCTAAGGGAATGTAAAATTTCTACCAAATTTAATTTTTAGTTTAAGATATATGATTGAAATGGTTGGATGTTTTTCGAGGCCATAGAATCTGGCTAATAATTTTATCTTCAAACTGGGACACTTGGAACTCCATTTAAAA
The DNA here is from genome assembly GCA_963277665.1 of Viscum album. Classification (NCBI taxonomy): domain Eukaryota; kingdom Viridiplantae; phylum Streptophyta; class Magnoliopsida; order Santalales; family Viscaceae; genus Viscum; species Viscum album. The sequence continues at coordinate 1,578,242,464 of OY728150.1, read as the reverse complement.
GACAGAATTATCTCTTTTGAAAGTTGTATAAAATGTTACCCATCATCTATTATATATTAATTTCTAATTTTATCTTCATTAGTCATGGGTTGTGTCCACTATAATATTTTTATAGGGCTACTATCCAATTCACTTCAACTAGAATGTTCATTGTTCAATGTAAAATTTGGTCATATTCCCAATTGAAAATTTAGTAGATTTAGAAGTATATAATGTTACTTATAGCATGGGAGACAAGAAAATGAAATATAAAAACTAAATCAAGACCATTGGGTGTTTTATAAGGTGTAAAATATATAATGTAATAGTTTATTTGATGTAATAATTTCAATCATGATGTGAAATGATGTTCAAATTGTAAAATGCACTAAAATGGTGTTTATGAATAATAGAGTACACGAATATGACTATATAAAAAAATAATATTATCCCCACTTAGTGGATATTTAAAAACCACTCACAATGTTACATGTCACTAACCCCTAGTAACCTATGCCTGATCCCATGAAGGAGAAAGAAAGCACAAACACCTACTATAAGACCATAAAGGGCTGCCAACATCAAAAGGTAAAAGTATGATGTGATCTAAAAAACCTAGTAGGATTACGCTAAATATTATATGTAGTTACTTCATAAGGTATTTCATATATTATAAAAGAGGATTAAAAATAATACAGTATGTGGATTAGTATAAAAATAGAGTTTTAAACATTTAAAAAAATTTATTAAACAAAACCAGTAAAACATTACATTTAACCTTTAAAAACTAAATATTTTCTTGATAATATTTCAAAAAAAACCTAAGCTAAAGTAAAATAAATAATAAAATATCATAAAATGCACTTGATATAGAAATATGAACAATATTAAATTCAATGGGGCCAAGGTGGATAATAATAATAAATGAATCAGGAATGTAAACTCTGGTGCCAAAAAGTGAAAAATAATGTTGTCATGTGTCAAGTATCATGTATATGGATGTCATGGGTAAACCCTAGGTATGATTGTGATTCCACCTTAGAATAGCTAATCAATTCAAAACATGACTAATTTCTGGTATTATATATAGTCTCATGGGTCTCAACCAAACAAGTCCCACACACATGCACTTTCTAGGCTACACGTCCATTGCCTGAACCTTTCTTATTATCTACGGATCCTATAAAATGGTGTGAGTCTGCTAGTGAATCATATATTTAGTCCATACCATCTAACTATCTAGGTTCCAATTACATGTCAAAATAGGGGAGTGGGATAATTGAGATATGAGGATCACACGACGATCCTTATCAATCATGGGCGTTGGCCCTAAATCACATCTCACTCTCACCTATAATTCCCTCAAAGTAAATAATTCCTTTTTCAAAACCCAATAGTGGGATGTACAAGAATAAACAGAGTTACATAAAAAGATTATTACAAGAAAGTGTCATCATAAAGTGCCAACTATACGATCAATAATCATCAATTCAATTCAAATAATTTCAAATAATTAAACATTCAAAAGGGTAACCTTACCAGCTCATTTTTTCGAAATCAATATTTTAATGAAACATGGTAATTTAAAACAATATTTTATTTAAATTATCCCTTAAAGACCTTAAAGGCAGAATTATTATTTTAAAATTATTGAATACATTTGAAGACATGGACTTACACCCTCTTTTTATATTGATAAAACATTTATTTCAAATAACCCAAGAATACCAATTCCAAAACAAGGGTAAAATCATTAAAAGGGGGTTCTTGGTCATTTAATAAATTCAATAATTTTAATGTATTTACAAAAAATGAAATTGTTCAATTCATTTAATTCAAATCAAGGAAGTTCATTTTAAAATCAAAACCTAGGCCAATGCCCTCAATTTCACCAAAACACCCTTTAAAAGTTTGTTGAAAATAATTCCAAAAAAAACATGGAAATTTAAAAATTCATTAAACATTATGTGAGATCAATATCATATACATTTAAATCACACTATGTTCAATTCAAATATAATAGGGTCAAAGAAGATTTTACGAAGAATTTCAAGGATAAATTACATAGAATAGGTGTTGGAAATTAATAAGCACACATCTATGAATCTATAAAAAATAATTAAAAATTGAAGAAAACATTGAAAAAAATATTTTAAATATAATAAATCCAACAAAAATTAATCTAATATGTGTCACCTTGAAAGGAGATCATTAGATTAAAAAGATAGATCTTGAGAGAGGAGAGGAGAGATCCTAGATCTAATATCCCACAAAAATATATGTAGATTAAACTAAAAACAAATCTATCATAAACTTTAAGAAGAATTAATCAATAGAATGAAGGAGATACAATATTGAGATGAAAGTAACTCTCTGAAAGGGAATATTTCCTCTTTGATTGGTGATTTAGTGAACCAATAGATGAGGTTTAGGGAGCCAAAATGCTAATAAAGGGTTCCCAAAAGGCCAAGGATCATATTGTGTTTGGGTATGAGAATTTTAGTGTTAATTAGGTGGGTTTTGAGAATTTAATTTAGATTTTCAGAACATTAATTACAAAATTAAAGGTTTCTTAGGTTAGCATGTATGGTTATCACTAACCATGCCCCTAATTGTGCACTCAAAACAGACCCTTGGAAGAGTTGTACACTTAGGCTACACACTTAGTTTAACCGTGTGAAAACATACAAACCACTTCTATCCATGTTTCAAAATTAGTTTAAACATGTGAAAACCGTGCCCAAACTATGAATCTCCCTTCTGTCCAGGTTTCATACATAGTTTAACCATGTTAAAACCATGCACAAACCATGAAAAAATTATACAGAAATCATGAAAAGGACCAAAACATTCAAAAACATCTTGAAAAATATTGAAAACAACCTATGAAGAGATCTAATCATTGGGTACTAAAATCAAGGGGTCAAAACACATAAAAATGTAATAGGATGTTACATGGAATTCTCTGGTTTTAGATCCACTTAAAGGGAAACCTGATCCTCAGTACCAAGGAAACTAGATTCCAGTTGGGATCGACTTTGGCTCTGATTTCCCTATGAAGGTCCAGGACTTATCTACTCCTCAATGGTAGGAGATGAATCTACCTGTTAAATAATTCAAATACATATAATATTTTATGAAATCCTATGATTTTATTGGTATGTGGGGGTGATATCTCAAATAATGAGCATAAAAAATCAACTTCTTATAGGGATATAATCACTAAAGGGTTGAATGGTGAGGAAAACTTAACTGATGAAGTTGTATCAAAAGTCAGTGTTGGTTAAAAACTTTTTTACAAGAAGATGATCACTTCAAGAGTCAAGTAAGGAAAGAAAATATTATACGCAAAGGTTTCTTAAATCTAGGGTCCACCATAATATTATAAAAAAATCTTAGTATAGTTGAAATTATAAACAAATTTCACAACAAGAAGATTTTCTATGATGTGTTTGACAATACTGAGGGACCATCATAAAGAACTAAGACTATCATGACATTATGTATGGATAGATATCAGGACCCTTGACCCATTTTGGACCCAACTCTAATGGATTATGATGGGACATGGTAACAACCCAAGATATGGAGGACATGTCATCATCTAAGAGGCAGCGGTGGTAGATGATCTCAAAGATTAATTTTCTTCTATTGTTTTAATGATAATCTATAATATTTGTTTCTTGTGGATTTTTTTTCACTCACACATTCTTCCCATACTTCTATTTTTTTATATTTAATAAATTTGGTTATCATGGTATATGACCTATGGTCTGTTCATTCTAGTTATAATTTTTTAAATAATATGTCACTTTTAAAAAATATGAACCATGTTTTAAAAATTTGTGTGAATTATAATTAAAAAATAGTGAAATTATACTTATTAAACTTCAAATTTAGGTTTTTATTGAAAATTTAAATGTAATTCATTTTAATTTACATTTAAATCTTGCACCATAAATTTGAAGTACAAATTTATAATGTACATTTATATTTTATTATATGTATATATGTGTTTGCATGCTGGTATGAATATACGTAAATAATATTTATAGATATTAATCTCCCCATACACATATAAAAATAAATTAGTTTATTTGTACAACGAATAAATGAATTTGAACTCAAATACTCTAAAAATTAGTGATTCCAAAATGTAATATCATGGAACCAAATTGAGGGGTGAAATTTAATTTCATTCATTTAGGAATTTAATAATCTAAAATAAACTATGAAACTAATAATATAATTGATTTATAATTCAAATTAACCATAGGGATGAAAATAGGCCAAGTACTTAAGGAATATAGAGTACCTAGATCACATCCCATTTTTTTCAAATGTATTATTCTAATCATTTCCTATTATTTTTTATAATTCATGTTTTATTATCTTATCCCATTTAAGTAACCATTTAATATTTCAATGGATAATAATTACTTTATAAATTTAAACCTTATAGAAATAAATATAAATAAATACATTCTATAATTTTTTTACCATTTAAAAATATATAATTAATAAATCAATAAAACCCCATTAAGCACTATCTTAATTTTATTTAATCAGATCAAGTAATATCCAAAACATAAATTTTTATGTATCTATTTCAATATATATTTCATAATTGATTCATCCATTATTTCATCATAATATGGATTTTTTATATAGGGAAATTCCCTCATATGGATTTGATGATGTGATAGAGTCTAAATTAACACCCCACATATTTTGGGGATGTTCACCATCTCAATCACATTCCTATATTATTTACTATTAATGAAATGACATCCACCCACTTTAATGTTATGTTATTATACATTTTTCTATAATTGTTTTAATTTCAAAAGTTCCAAACTTGAAAAACCGTGGTGTAAAACTTTCTAATGGTATGAATAATTCCAAAAATTAGAAATTATGGTTAGAAGGATTTTCCAATCACTAATACAAATAGTGATTTTAATAGAAATAAAAAATAACTTTTTTAGTGAACAAAGCTCTAGTAACATAAGAAATGTTGAATTCACCCTGCCATTATCACTACTGATAAAGGGACTATAAGGACCCAGCCTTAAACCTTACTTAATCTTGAGTTATTACAATATTACACATTGAGGATATTTTCAGGTTTAGAGTATTAGAGAATTAGATCATAAAACTTGCATTACATTCCACATTTAAACAATGTGGTTACATAAAAGATAGTATTAATTTTTCCCATCAACGGAAACATATTTAAAATAAGACATGGATTATTTCATGACACTTCCTTGGCACTATCATCATATCATGTACTATTCCCTTGACCTATGAAAAACATTTCAAAAACATGGGATGAGCATAAAAAGATTAGTGTGGGTTATAAAAATAATGGAAAGGAAACATGAGTACATATATACATAAGAATGAAATCATAATTTACCCATAAAACTTATGCACTTTAGAATACCTCATAAAATCATGAATAAATCATTGAAATCATAAGACATAAAGGTTACTTGAGGCATTCATAACATTCTTACATAGGGAGTAACCTTCTTGGTTACGTTTGGAATACCCATCACAGTATATTCCCTAAATCTCTTCGGAGAAACCTTAATGCTTAACTCCTTCGCGTTACCCAATGCATTGGCGATCTATATCAGGCTCACCTACCCTTAGTTTATCATGGAACCCCACGTCTTCATAATAATGCCAAAGAACCATAACATAATCGTATCACATAAAACATGCAAAAAAGAAACATAACATTTCCACTTTTCAATCACGATATATCAATACAACACATTGATAAAAAAACATTATGAAAACCATTTTCAATACCAAAATAAAATAAAAGTAAAACATGGTATTTATTTTTCATTAGAAAAAGGTATGGCTTGTAGAGGAAGCCAAAACTCAAATAATGGTCACGGCAGCGGAGAAGACGTTGTCGCCGCATACGTACGACAAAAAAATTCCCTTTTGTCGTTTAGTAAAACGCTTCATATATAAAATATTCCTTTTGGATAAACGTAAAGTTCCAAGGGGTTTATACACCGTATAAATGGAAGTTGTGTATAAAACAAAATATGCCTCAATGAATTGATATTGAGATGAAGTCCCATACAAAGATGATATCCTTCGATTAAGGATAAATCAACTACATAATTATGTGTGACAAAAGAATACACCAAATATAAGTGTATATTAAGTGAAAAACCATCATATTACATTCACACATATTCATAGAATGACATATTCAAGGATTACAAGTTTATCCCAAAGAATCAAAATTGGGTTCAGAAGTTCCCTTGCAAAAATTTGACAGCCTAACAACGTCACTTAAAAATTCAGAAAAAGAGTTAATGAGAGATAAAAAGGGTATCTCATCACTTGGACATAAAATTTACATCAGTAAGGATATATAAGAACATATCCCAACATAAGAGTATGTGAATTAAAATAGATAACAAAATAAGTCTTTTAAAAGAGGAGGGTGAAAGGTTCCCTTACCGACTTGGGTAACTTTCAAAACATACACCCCATTGAAGAAGTGTCATACAATGAATTTGTAAATACCCATAAATGATTTTATATTACACAAAGAGTATAATAAATGAAAGTACATACACCACTCAAATGAAATAGTGGAAAATGTAGCATAAATCTCACGGGACTAAAAGTGAGATGAAAAATCCATTACGAAAACTCTGCAGCCTAACGGCGCCACTTAAAATTTCCAAAAATGGATTGATGAGATCAAATAGTGTCTCTCATCATATTATAATAAAATTTACAGCACGAGGAATATAAAAGTACATCCCCCATAATAACAAATAGGAGTTTAAAATAAGTGACATAAAGGAGAGTACTTAAAAAGAAAGAGAGAGGTTAGATCTCTTACAAAAATTCGGCAGCCTAACGGCGCCACTCAAAACTTCCAAAATGGATTTATGAGAGAAAATAGGGTCTCTCATAATATGAACATAAAACGTACACTAGGAGTAATATAAAAGAACATCCCAATCATAATAAATATGAGCTTAAAAGGAATGACATAAAAGAGTGTACTTAAAAAGAAAGAGAGGAGTAGGATCCCTTAACTCGTGTCCGACATGACTCAATCATTCTTTAACGTCCTGAATAATAAACTTGAGTTAATTTATACTTTCTTAAGAACCTTTTTAATGTTAATTATTCCTTTTATATCACTTATTTCCATGTTATAAACATTATGTAATCATTTAAGTTAATAATGTTTGTTTTGTCGATATTTGGTTCTTAAGTCGAAAGTGGACTTCTTACAATTACATGTTGTTCGTGTGGTCAAAGGTTCATTATATCCAGAATGATATTCATGATTTGGATATCATATATATCATATATATCCATAATATACATGTATTTATAATATTACATAATAATTTAGAGGTAAGAAATGAAATGCACCGTTCATGGAGACGGTAAGCCGTACGTACGCATGAACGCTACTTTCATTTCTATGTCATATTAATGGAATTAAAACTAAATGAGAGGTATGATATTTTAATTCCAGAATTATATTAATCATTTTTATGTATAAAAAATATATATATATAAACTTTAAATCCATCCTTTATACATCCCACATATGGCATTAACGAATCAAATCACTTTGAGGGGGCAGTAGTCTGCACTTCCTAAAATGAAATTATCGTGTTTACCCACAATGGAAACCATAGAGGTATGCCACAAAAGAAAAATAAAGAAGCTTAAGTAAAACATAAATATATTATATATCCTATATAAATATAGGGACATCTTAATGGCCATCTTTGAAGGTGTTATATGAGTGTTGAACAATCATCGTTTCGTGAGGCAGAAATTCACCATCCACAGAAACAGTATGTTTTTTAACCATTAGATGTAGGTGTGTGTAAGTGTAGCTCTAATGATTCTTATAAAAAAATCCTATTATATTTAATATATTGGAGTTGTTACAATAGAAATGAATAAAAAGAGTTTTGGGGGTTGGGGAAGAAAAATAAAACAAAAGAACACAAGTGAAGACATTACCTTAAAATCGGGTAACTCTCCTTGATTTGAGCTCAAAGGCTTCCTTGGGAAGACTTATGCCCAATGTGAGACTTCTAGGAGTAATATAGGGATGTGTAGAGTAAAAATTATCAGGTTATGGATGACAAAAAGGCTTGAGAGGTGTGTGTAAGGTTGTAGAGGTGGGGGCCTTTTATAAGAGGAGAGGAGGGGCACTCTTGGAATGTTATAAAATATTACTTTATTTTAAAATTATTTTCGGATTTAAAATGTCCCAAAAGGAAATATTTATAGGATAAGGTGATAAGGCTTCGAAATCCACCCATACAATAGGTTTGTGAAAATTGTATGTTATAGTATTAACATTATCTTTTCATTTTATTTAAATCCCTTATTAATGAGGTAATAACTGCATCATCATGATGTCATAAATAATTTAATTTATTTAATGTCTAAAAATTATATAACAAATATCATGATTTAGGAAATATTTTTATATTTCTAATGAATATTTATAGTCAAAGGTATGACTTGTATAACCCCATTTAAAAATTGTTTTAGTAAAACAACTCATGTTTGTGACATTTTAATTTTAACTTTAAATAAAAAGGTATTTATGTCATTTTCCAACCAAAGTGGCTCCATGGGGTCCCCAAGTTGACCCATGGATTTTATTGGTCGGCCATGACTCATACAATTAGGGTAGTACATGTTTCAAGGTCATTTCATATTATTAAAATATTATTTTTACCTTAAACTACACTAAATACCTCTAATCGCGATTAAGAACATAATAGTTACTATTCACCAAAAAAATTATTTTATTCCCATTTAACCACATTTTACTTCATAATGAAAACCATGTGTGTAGGTTTTTTGAAATTCAAAACACAGAGGTGGAAATGTTTCATTTAAATGAAAAACCTGTTTTTTTAAGTACCGTTAGTGGTTTCACTATTCATCAAAAATTGAAGTTTTCCAGGAAAATACCAAAAATTCACCCTAAGCATTATTTGATATTCCAAATTCAAAAATGATGTCTATTTTAAAATATTCAAAACCTATAAGTTCCATTAATTAATTTAATAATTAATTCCCGTTGTTAGAGCAAATAGCGTGTTTTTATAAAATAATAAGTATCAAAAGATGGACACTAGTTTAAGTCCAATTTCAAGATGAAATTAATTCCAATGACCACTATTAGATTAAATGGTAAAAATATATTCTAATTTCACTTTAAAACCAATTCAAAAGATAATATAATCATATAAATAAATTAGATTAAAAAGAGGTTTTGAATTAAAATACAACATTTTTCACTATTCATTAAAAAATGAACTGTATTGGAAAAATACCAAAAATTTACACAAAGTAAATTTTGATGTACCGATTCTAAAGAAGAATTTTACTTTGTCAAATATAACACATAAAATTGTCAAAAAGTGTATTTCAAAGAGGTTCTCCATTAAAAAGCAGTTAATCGACCTTTTAAAGAATTTTATAATGTTTACGCTTAAAATTGGATTCATTCGCATTTTTAATCCTCTAAAATTTATTGTAAAGAGTAAAAATATTTGACAAACATATATAATAATTTTTTATTTAGTTCTGTTCATTTCCACCATTACAACGTCTAGGCGTTAACTACCATTTAAAATAATATTATTTTATTATTAGAGTGCAACGTAAGATTCTCATGAAACACGTTGTTGTGTATTGGGTACGCCATCGAGCATAGCATCCCCTTTAAAGTAATATTAATATTTTATTCAAAAATATGGATAAATGTGAAAATTTCATATTATTTATTTATCTGGGGTGTTACATCCTTCCCCCCATTTGAGAATTGTGTCCTCGCAATTTTAAAATTGGGCTTGGATACTTTATTGAAAATCACACATTGGAACAAGAGTCAGTAAAACAATCACTTTAAAATAAAGAAAGAGAAGTACAAAGGTCACCTGAGTTAACTCAAACTAGGATTCCATGTATGAAAATATGGACATGGAGGAAAAAACAAAGGGTCATGTTCTAATGGATAGTGATAGTAAACATGTCTAGGAGAAAGTTAACCATAAGAAAATCACAAACTTGGTTAAATGGTATTCGATTCCCCCGTTGGAAAAGATAACAGACAAAATTTTTGTTTTAAGTTACTCTTCGTTGAGGAATTTATTTTTTGAGCTTAACTAAATCATAATGAAACATACTTACTTGTCACGTAGACTTTCAAATTTTACTAGATTCCTTAATCAAACTCATATTTTCTCCAAAAGACGAGTATTGAGGAAGACTTGTTCGCATTAAGAGTACTATAATAAACTTCTTGAGAATCACCTAATCCACAAAAGAGAACTATATATTTCCCATGTATTTAGACAAAATCCAAAACCAAAACCAAAATGGTTAGTACAAGATTAGATAATCCAGAAAAGGATAACCCTTTATAGAAAGAAAATCTATTCTTAATCTCAAAAATTTGTCCCAAAAAAACCCAAAGTTCAACGAAGACCATTCGATAAACAATTTTCCATAAAATTATTCAAAGTAAACAAAACTAATATTGAAACCCAAATATTTGAAGGATTTAATCACATAGTCTTCCAATGTACAAATTAACTTTTATCACCAAATAACATTAGTTGCTCTTAAATTCTCATATTGAAAAGTAATTAACCTAATCACATATCCTCGATGATAGGTTAATCATTTTCCTAGATAACCCAAAATAAACTTACTCTTGATTCCTAAAATCATCTAACTAAAAATAATTAGTCAAAATAACCAGGGACTTCACATATTCCAATGGTAGCTGATAAATACCAGTCACACTTTGGTTGTGGGTTCGATTCTCACAGCTTTGTCCGATGCGACGGGTTGTCACATGGTCTGCATGTTGTCCTTTTTTCAAAACTATATAATTCTTAATACATTCCCCAAAACGAGGTAAAATCTTCAAAAATATTCATAACATACTTTAACCTCAAGTTTATCTCATGCCTTTCATCATAACATATAATAACCCATAATTACCTCAAAAGTAAGGTTCATATATACTCTAATTGTTACCTTTATAATTATTACCTGAACTTCCACATCGATTGGTTATCTCATACATGATTCATTACAGATCATACCAAGGTTAAAGTGGTTGATCATGACTCCTTGATAGTTGGTTTAGAACAACCACGAGTTTCCTCATTGATTCCCCCATTTTATCTAGTATCTTAATCAGAGAACCACCACAGTTTCCTTCAAACCTGTTGTCTCTTTGGTGCCTTCTAGATCCATCCATTCACTAAAAACAGAAATGTCAGGGTGAGTATATCAACAAAACCATCATGTACTAATGAGGAAGGTAAACAGTAAGATATACTTGCTCATTCGCTTTATCTAAAACTAGGACTCTTTCTGAAATCCTAACCATTATGGTAATGTCACTTATGATTAGAGAATACCCTAACCTCTAAAGTTATCTAAACCGACCTCTGATACCAACTATAAGGCCCCGACCTTAAACCTTACTTAATATTTAGTTATTACAAGATTACATATTGAGGATCTTTTCAGGTTTAGAGTTTTAGAGAATTAGATTATAAAACTTGTATTACATTCCACATTTAAACAAAGTGGTTATATAAAAGATAGTATTCATTTTTCCCATCAACGGAAACATATTTAAAATAATACATGGATTCCTTCTTGACACTTCCTTGGAACTATCATCATATCATGTACCATTCCCTTGACCTGTGAAAAACATTTCAAAAACTTGGGATGAGCATAAAAAGCTCAGTAAGGGTTATAAAAAGTATGGATAGGAAAAATGAGTGCATATATACATAAGAATGAAATCATACTTTACCCATAAAACATATGAAATTTAACATACCTCATAAAATCATGAATAAATTATAGAAATCATAAGACATAAAGGTAACTTGAGGCATTCATAAAATTCTTACGTAGGGAGTAACCCTCTTGGTTACGTTTGGAATACCCATCACAGTATATCCCCTAAATCTCTTCGGAGAAACCTTAATGCTTAACTCCTTCACGTTACCCAATGAATTAGAGAGCTATATCGGGCTCACCCACCCTTAGTTTATCACGGAACCACCCGTCTTCATAATAATTCCCATGAACCATAACATAATCGTATCACATAAAACATGCATAAAGAAAACATAACATTTCCACTTTTCAATCACAAGATATCAATACAACACATTTATATAAAACCATTATGAAAACCATTTTCAATAACAAAATAAAATAAAAGTAAAAAATTGTATTTATTTTTCATTAAAAAAAAGTTATGGCTTGTAGAGGAAGTCAAAACTCAAATAATGGTCATGGCGGCAGAGAAGTCGTTGTCACCGCATACGTACGACAAAAAAATTCCCTTTTGTCATTTAGTAAAACGCTTCGTATAAAAAAGATTCCTTTTGGATAAACGTAAAATTCAAAGGGGTTTATACACCATATAAAATAAAGTTGTGCATAAAACAAAATATTCCTCAATGAATGGAGATTGAGACGAAGACCCATATAAAGACGGTATCCTTAGATTAAGGATAAATCAATTACATAATTATGTGTGACAAACGAATACACCAAATATAAGTGGATATTAAGTGAAACAAAATCAGAGGACATTCACACATATTCATAGAATGACATATTCAAGGAGTACAATTTTATCCCAAAGAATCAAAATTGGGTTAAGAAGTTCCCTTGCAAAAATTTGACAGCCTAATGGCGTCACATAAAAATTTAGAAAAAGAGTTGATGAGAGATAAAAAGGGTATATCATCACTTGGACATAAATTTTACATCAATAAGGATATAGAAGAACGTATCCCAACATAATAGTATGTGAATTAAAAGACATAACAAAAGAAGTCTTTTAAAACAAGAGGGTGAAAGGTTCCCTTACCGACTTGGGTAACTTTCGAAACATACAACCCATTGAAGAAGGGTCATACAATGAATATGTAAATACCCATAAATGAAATTATATTACAAAAAGAGTATAATAATGGGAAGTACATACACCACCCAAAGGAAAGGGTGGAAAATGTAGAATAAATCTCACGGGACTAAAAGTGAGATTAAAAATCCCTTACGAAAACTCGGCAGCCTAACGGCGCCACTTAAAACTTCCAAAAATGGATTGATGAGATAAAATAGGGTCTCTCATAATATTACAATAAAATTTACAGAAAGATTATTATAAAATAACATCCCCCATTATAAAAAATAGGATCTTAAAAGAAGTGACATAAAGGAGAGTACTTAAAAAGAAATAAAGAGGTTAGATCTCTTACGAAAATTCGGCAGCCTAACGGCGCCACTCAAAACTTCCAAAATGGATTGATGAGAGAAAATAGGGTCTCTCATAATATGAATATAAAAAGTAAAGTAGGATTAATATAAAATAAAATCCCAATCATAAGAAAGATGAACTTAAAAGGAATGACATAAAAGAGTGTACTTAAAAAAGAAAGAGAGGAGTAGGATCCCTTACCTCGTGTCCGACATGACTCGATCTTTCTTTAACGTCCTGAATAATAAACTTGAGTGAATTTATAATTGCTTAAGAAACTTTTTCAAGTTCATTATTCCTTTTATATAACTTATTTCCATGTTATAAACATTATGTAATCATTTACGTTAATAATGTTTGTTTTGTCGATATTTGGTTCTTAAGTCGAAAGTGGACTTCTTACAATTACATGTTGTTCATGTGGTCAAAGGTTCATTATATCCAGAATTATATGCATGATTTGGATATCATATATATAATATATATACAGAATATACATATATTTATTATATTACATAATCATTTAGAGGTAGGAAATGAAATGCACCATTCAAGGAGACGGTAAGTCGTACGTACGCATGAACGCTACTTTCATTTCTATGTCATATTAATGGAATTAAAAATAAATGAGAGGTATGTATATTTTAATTAAAGAATTATATTCATCATTTATATGTAACATAAATCATATATAATAACTTTAAATCTATCCTTTATAAATCTCACATATGGCATTAACGAATCAAATCACTTTGAGGGGGCGGTAGTCCGTACTTCCTAAAATAAAATTATCGTATTTACCCAAAATGGAAACCATAAAGGTATGCCACAAAAGAATAATACCGAAGCTTAAGTAAAACATAAACATATTATATATCATATATAAATATTGTGACATATTATTGGTCACCTTTGAAGGTGTTATATGAGGGTTGAACAATCATCATTTCGTGAGGCATAAATTCACCATCCACAGAAACATTATGTTCTTTAACCAATAGATATAGGTGTGTGTAAGTGTAGCTCTAATTATTCCTATAAAAACATCCTAGTATATTGAATATATGGTAGTTGTTACAAAAGAAATTAATAAAAAGAGTTTAGGGGGTTGGAGAAGCAAAATAAAACAAAAGAACACAAGTGAAGACATTACCTTAAAATCAGGTAACTCTCTTTGATTTGAGCTCAAAAGCTTCCATGGGAAGACTTCTGCCCAAAGTGAGACTTCTAGGAGTAAGAGAGGGATTTGGAGAGGCAAAAGGAGCAGGTTTTGGCCGAGCTAACGACTTGAGAGATGTGTGTAAGGTGGTAGAGGTGGGGGTCTTTTTTAAGAGGAGAGGAGGGGCACTCTTGGAAAGTTATAAAATATTACTTTATTATAAAATGATTTTTGGATTTAAAACATCCCAAAAGGATATATTTATAGGATAAGGTGATAAGGTATCGAAATACACCCATCCAATAGGTTTGTGACAAGTGTAAGTTATAGTTTTAACATTATCTTTTAATTTTATTTAAATCCCTTATTAATGAGGTAATCACTGCATCATCATGATGTCATAAATAATTTAATTTATTTAATGTTTAAATATTATAAAAAATATAATGATGTAGGAAATATTGTTATATTTCTAATGAATATATATAGTCAAAGGTAGGACTTGTATATCCCCATTTGAAAATTGTTTTAGTAAAACAGCTCATGTTTGTGACATTTTAATTTTAACTTTAAATAAAAAGTTATTTATGTCATTTTCCAACCAAAGTGGCTCCATGGGGGCCCCAAGTTGACCCATGGATTTTCTTGGTCGGCCATGACTCATCCAATGAGGGTAGGACATGTGTATTGGTCATTTCATTTTATTAAAACATTATTTTTACCTTAAACTGCACTAATTACCTCTAATCGCAATTAAGAACATAAAAGTTACTATTCACCAAAAAATTAATTTAGTCCCATTGAACCACATTTTAATTCCTAATGACAACCATGTATGTCAGATTTTTTAAATTCAAAACACAGAGGTTGCAATGTTTCATTTAAACGAAAAATCAGTATTTTTTAAGTACCACTTAGTGGTTTCACTGTTCATCAAAAATTGAAGTTTTCCAGAAAAATACCAAAAATTCACCCTAACCTATATTTGATATTCCAATTTAAAAAATGATGTATATTTTAAAAAATTCAAAACATATAAGTTACATTAATTAATTTAATAATTAATTCCCGCTGTCAGAGAAAATAGCGTGTTTTTATGAAACAATAAGTATCAAAAGGTTGACACTAGTTTAAGACCAATTTCAATATGAAATTAATTCCAACAACCACTATTGGACTAAATGGTAAAAATATATTCTAATTTCACTTTAAAACCAATTCAAAATATAATCTAATCATATAAATATATGAGATTAAAAAGAGTTTTTGAATTAAAATACAACATTTTTCACTATTTAATAAAAAATGATCTTTATCGGAAAAATACCAAAAATTTACACAAAGTAAATTTTGATGTCCCGATTCTAAAGAAGAATTTTATTTTTTCAAATATAACACATTAAATTGTCAAAATGTGGATTTAAAAGAGGTTCTCCATCAAAAGGCAGTTAATCGACCTTTTAAATAATATTAGAATGTTTACGATTAAAATTGGATTCATTCGCATTTTTAATCCTCTAAAATGTACTGTAAAAAGTAAAAATAGTTTAAAAACTTATATAATCATTTTTTATTTAGTTCGTTTCATTCCCTCTATTACAACAGCTAGGCGTTAACTACCATTTAAAATAATATTATTTTATTATTAGAGTGCAACGTAAGATTACCAAGAAACTTGTTGTTGCGTATTGGGTACGCCATTGAGAATAGAATCCCCTTTAAAGTAATATTAATATTTTATTCACAGATATGGATAAATGTGAAAATGTCATATTATTTATTTACCTGGGGTGTTACAGGGACCTTTATTTGTGAATTTTCTAGTGCTGATAAAGGATATTTAGCTGTTGCAATGGTGTTACAGCCATGTAAAAACATGCAATATAAGTAACTAATAAAATAGAGATATATATATACACAAAAATAATATTGAAATAAAAATATAACATTTCACTATCATTTAAATTCAAAATATACATACGAAATATTTACATTTATGAGATATTTTCAATTAATCCAGAAAAATTACAACTAATATACAAAATTTTAACTCTTATATATTAGCCTTTATTCAAAGATAAACCTCCATAAAAAATCTCACCCTCACAACATAAAAAATGTTGATTTTAGTAACTAGTACATAAAAAATAAAAAAATTATAGTTTTAATGTTATATAATCAACATATGATAAATTATATTGTTAATTCCTATATATGTATATATAAATTAGTGATATTATTAATTAATCATTCATCAATTTGGGGTGAAATAAATTGATACATGTACAAAAACATTTATGAATAATTATTCTAAATATTGAAAACTATCAGAGATAATTTTCTCAGTTTAGTCTATGTGACACATTTTAAACTTAAATGACACTTTTATATTGAAAACACACACTTTAACTCATACCAGGAACAACATGTATTAGATTGACGTGAAATCAATTCATAGACACCACAAATAAATTCTAAATCATTATCCAAAATTATGAAAATAAAATGATTCAGTTTACTTGATTTGGGCTATATGTTACAACTTTTGAACTAAAATGGTACTTTTATATTGAAAACATGCACTTTGATTCATACCAACTAAATCATGTGTCGAATGGAAGTGTGGTTGATTCCTATACACCAAAAATGAAATATGGATCACTGTACCAAAATTTTAAAAATAAATTGATATTGTTTGCTCAATTTTGGCGATATGATACACATTTTAGACTAAAATGACACTTTTTTATATTGAAAGCACACACATTGAGTCATATTGACCACATCGTGTGTTGGATTGATGTACGGTAAATTCCCACACATCACAAATGAATTATGGATCATTTTAATAAATATTTGAGATAATACAATACCTCTTGTTTGGTTTTGGATATGTGATGAATTTTAAACAAAAATGACACTTCTAAATGAAAATTTCGCACTTTGAGTCATATCCACCACATAGTTTTTCAGATTAACTTACGGTCAATTCATATACACCAAAAATGAATTATAAATCATTTTCTAATGGTTTGACAAAAATATGAGAACTTTTTATTAGCATTGTCACGACCCGCCCTCGGGGTCCGTTCCGTGACTACCCCAAGCCCGCCTTCCATAGGCCAGGGGCTGGCGACTAGCACCAAGGCGTAAATCCCAGTAAAAAGGGAAGGCATTGCCTTTGAAAAGTAACAAACACCACAGAGTAAGCAAGCGGAAAGTAAACACTAAACAAAGCAGAGTACAACTGAAAGTGCGGAAAAGTAAATGGGCCAGTATACAAACCCAAACTGAAAGTAAAGTACAACTCGAAAGGGAAAACAGCAACTGAAAAGTAAAAGCCGCTACTCCGAGCTGTCCACTGGAAATCCCACCTGAAGGGTGGGTACAGATAGCTCCTCTGCTCCACGAGTCCCGCCGTCCGCTCCGTGCACGTCCCGCCAAGTGGTCCACCTCCGGGTACCGTCCCGCTCTACAAGCCTCAGCTAAGGTCAACGTTGTCCGTCGTCTGCAACCAACACAACGTAGTGCGGGCGAAGCCCGTGCAGGGGTGAGTATAAGCTACTCAGTAGGGACCCCGAGACCCCTGAAGGTCTCTCAAATCCACAAAGGATAAACCACGAAGAAAAGTATATTCACGAAGTAACAACCGACTCTGCTTAGGTATATGCCCATACATATACCTAAGTCATCAATTAAATTACGCTCCAACCTCCGAGCCCAAGTACAACTCAGTCCACGCAGGAAAGTATACGTATTCCACATAGGAAAGCAAAACATAATCCACGCAGGATTGCACAACATAATCCACACAGGAAAGCAACAGGATTCAGCTCACACAGGTATACTTCTTCAAGGACGATAAAGATGATCACTGATCCATCTAAGTCGTCGGACCCACGAAGGATCGATAGGTAACTAACCCCCGCAAAGACCCACACAGGATCGGGCTCACACAGAACCTGTAGGCGCTGGCTCACACAGAACCGCTGAGCGCAAGGACCCACACAGGATCGGGCCCACACAGGACCTGTAGCACTGATCCACGAAGGATCGCTGAGTGCCGTAGTCGTCGTCGTCGAATCCACACAGGATCTCTGTACTGTCGTCGTCGAATCCACACAGGATCTCTGTACTGTCGTCGTCGCAGTCACAGTAGCAGTCGTAGCAGTAGAACAGTCGCAGCCAGCACTAGGGTTCCTGCACACAGCAAGCTCGTTCGGAGGGTCCGCTCCACGAGCCGAGAGGCTGATACATCAACTGTCACGAAGACCGAAATTGATGTATCCAAAAGTTCCGTATCGTCAACAGGAACTCAACGCAACAGACGGCGCGTTGATCGGACGCCCGGTCTGAGAGTTATTGGCATTTTCGTCTCCGGGGCCCGGTTGGTTTTTAAGGCAAAACCAACCCGACCGTACTCCACCTGCATCCAAACCTCGGGCGGAGTATGCCAAAAGATCCGTCTCACTAAGAGGAACACAACGCGGCTGACGGCGCGTCAATCGGACGTTCGTAGCTCAAGATATGAGCGTTTCCGCTCCTAAGGCCCGGTTGGTTTCGTGAACGAACCAACCCGGCCGAACTCAAAGTAATCCGAAACCTTGAGTGCGATATACCGAAACGACCGTCTCGATCCAAGGATCACGTTGCCGCTGACGGTTCGTCGATCGGAGGTCCGAGGCTCAAGTTACGGGCCAAAAACCGAATCTGGTTCGAAACGGGGGGTCCGGGTCCGGGCCGACCCGGCCCGGCCCAACCCCCCCCCCCCCCCCCCTGGGCGGCGCGGTGGCGGCGCGGCGGCGGCGGGCCGTGGCGGCGGGCGCCTGGCGCCGCACGAGGGTGGCACGCGGGGGGCTCAGCCCCCGCTTCTTCAAGGTGGCGCGGCCTTTGTGCCGCGCCTAAGTAACAAAACGGCCCCCCCTCACGTGGGGGGCCTGCTGGAGCGCAACCGGGGGGCCGGCTGCCCCCCCCCTCCTTCAAGGAACCGCCCCCCTCATTAAGAGGGGGGTTTTGTTGAACCGGCCGGGGGATTTAATCCCCCGGTTTTATGTCATCCGGCCGGCCGGTTTTTACCAACGGGACCGGAAATTCCGGTCCCGCCTTCGACTTCCGACGCCGGCGGCCCGGCCGCCGGTCTTCACATCCCGCCGCGGCCCAGATCCGGCCGCGGTCTCCTCATCCCGCCACGGCCCGGAACCGGCCGCGGTGTTCGTCTTCCGGCGCGGTGCGACGGCACCGCGCCCCTTTCGTCGTGCCATGATTCTTTTCAACGCGGCGTGACGGCGTCGCGTTCTTGAAGATTCTTCCTCGACGTAGCGCGACGGCACCGCGTAAAATATTTGCACGATCATCCGCGTGGTGCGACGGCACCACGCCACTTGCTTCCTCACGCAAGAATAATCAACATGAACGATGGAGGGGGGTTCGGCCGTGTTCATGCGGTCCGGCCCCCCTCACGTTAAATAAATAACTCAACTTAAACATTCAAGCCTCAAGTTTGACATGCGAGATCCACGTTCAAGAAATGGAATAAATAAATAATGAATCAACAACCCCTACCTCGGGTTTAAGATTCGAAGATTCGTCTACGTTCCGCGGAAGACGGCGTCGCGGAGGTCGGGCGTCGCGGTCGTCGTTCGTCAAATCCGTTGACGAAGAGATATGCCCGAAGAGATACGTCGTTGGCGAATCTTCGTATGCCGACGAAGAAGGTCCGAGGAGGAAGCGGCGTTCCCTCTTGTTGACACCAAGGACGAAGAAGAGAGGCGTCGTTCTTCGTCGGAGTTTGAGCGTTCTTCGTTCTTCGTCAGAGCTTGAAGATGAAGAAGAAGCTCTCCAAAAGCTCTCAAGGAGACAAACAAACAACCCATAATAAAATAAGATAACATCTTATTTTATCATTACAAAACACACAAGAATTTCAAAAGTTTTAAATTCAAAAAGGTTTAACTCCCATAATTAATTAAGTAACTTAAGCCATTAAATGAGGCGTTAAGGGATTTGGGAGAACTTGAAAGGTTTAGGGGCTCGTGTGGGCCCCACCACACTTAATCCTCCCAAGGGAGGTTAAGTGGGTGTGGGTCCCACTCCCAACCTCCTTTGATAGGTTTTAACAAGTTAAAAATAAAATTGTTCTACACAATTTTATTTAACTCAAACTAAAAACCCCTAAAACTAACTTTCAACCCGCAACAAACGCAACTCCCGAAAAGGTCTCTTTAAGCGAATATCGGCGCTGCGAGTTCATCGGTGCCCTCGGATTTCAATTCTGAGCACCGGATCAAAAGTTAGGAATTCCCGCTCGTTCGTTCACTGAACGTACCCGAGCCAAACTTCGGAAATTAATTCCGGGCACTCCGGGCCTCGGAATCAGGTGCCGTCAGAAACTGCGCTCTTGTAAAATTCTAAAGAAAATTAAGAAAAAATTTCCCTTGAATTTTACGGGTCTTTACATTACTCCCACCTCCGGGCTTTATGTCCCCGTAAAGATACATCAAAACTTGGGAAACAAATGAGGGTACTGAGCACGCATTTGAGCCTCCCGCTCCCATGTGCTCTCCTGGAGATTCCTGTGCTGCCATCTGATGCGCACAAGAGGAATCGATCGCCCACGCAGGATCCGCTCCTGTCGATCCTCTATCTCCACCGGGACCTCCGTAAAAGTCGCCCCATCGTCAACGTCAAGTTCCCCATGATCAATGATGTGCGTCGGGTCGTGCACGTATCTCCTCAGCTGAGATACGTGGAAGACGTCGTGTACCCGGTGCAACTGAGGTGGTAGAGCCAGGCGATAAGCCACCTCACCAATCCTACTGAGAATCTGGAAAGGTCCGATGAAGCGTGGAGATAACTTGCCGCCTCGGCCAAATCTCCGAATACCACGTCGAGGTGAGACCCGCAAGAAGACGTGGTCGCCATCCTCGAACTCCAGTGGCCTCCGCCTCCTGTCAGCGTATGACTTCTGCCGGCTCTGAGCTGTCCTCATCCGCTCCTGGATGACCTGGACCTTCTCTGTCGTGGCCTGGACCATCTCCGGTCCCACCAGTGCTGACTCCCCAGGGTCTGTCCAGCACAAAGGAGATCTACATGGTCGGCCGTACAACGCCTCGTACGGTGCCATCCCGATGGTGGAGTGGTAGCTGTTGTTGTACGCGAACTCCACCAAGGGTAGGTGGTCCTCCCAGCTACGACCAAAGTCGAGGACACATGCGCGGAGTATGTCCTCGAGAGTCTGAATGGTCCTCTCCGTCTGACCATCCGTCTGAGGGTGAAAAGCTGTGCTAAGACGTAGCTGTGTACCGAATGCCTCCTGTAACCCCTTCCAAAGCCGGGAAGTAAAGCGGGAATCTCGATCGGAAACGATAGATGATGGCACGCCGTGGAGCCGCACAATCTCCTGAACGTAGAGACGTCCCAAGCTCTCCACTGAGCCCTGCTCTCTGATGGGTAAGAAGTGTGCCGACTTGGTGAGTCGGTCAACAATCACCCAGATGGAGTCGTGACCTCTGGAAGTGCGTGGAAGTCCAGTCATGAAGTCCATAGATATGTCGTCCCACTTCCACTCCGGAACCTCCAAGGGTTGTACCAAGCCTGCTGGTACCTGATGCTCTGCCTTCACCTGCTGACAGGTGAGGCATCGAGAAACGAACTCTGCTACAGCCTTCTTCATGCCCGGCCACCAGTGTTGTCGTCTGAGGTCCTGGTACATCTTCGCCACTCCAGGATGTACCGCCAAAGGAGAAGTGTGAAACTCTCTCAGCACTTCCTCTCGCAAAGCTACTGGTACCATGGTACGTCCTCTGAAAAGAATGTCGTGCTCTACTCCAAGGGAGAAACCATCAGGTGCCTGTCCCGAGGATATCTGTGCACGCCGTGTCTCACAGTCAGCGTCCCCATGCTGTGCCTCCCTGACTCGCTACAGTAGTGGAGGAGTGACTGTGAGAGACTGAAGAAAGGATGCTCCATCTCTATCCACGAAGGATATCTGCAAAGAGGCTAGCTGCTCCGTTGCCTCCTCAAGTAGCTGAATGCTCGTCCTCCTGCTGAGGGCATCGGCTACTACGTTCCCCTTCCCAGGAGTATAGACTATCTCAAAGTCATAGTCCTGGAGGAACTCGAGCCATCGTCGCTGTCTCAGGTTCAGGTCCTTCTGCGAGAAGATATACCTGAGACTCTGATGATCGGAAAAGACTGTAAAGCGCTCGCCCATCAGATAGTGTCGCCATGTCTTCAGAGCGAAGACCACTGCTGCTAACTCCAGGTCATGGGTAGCGTAGTTCTGCTCATGCGGCCTCAACTATCGTGATCCATAGGCGATCACTGCCCGCTCCTGCATCAGAACACATCCGAGTCCGGTCCCTGATGCATCGCAGTAGACTACGTACCCTACTCCCTCCTCAGGCAACCTCAAGATAGGTGCGCTAGTCAATCTCTGTCTCAGCTCCTGGAAGCTCTGCTGACATCTGTCTGACCACACGAAGGGTTTCCCCTTCTTCGTCAAAGCTGTGAGTGATGCCGCAACTCTGGAGAAGTTCGGCACAAATCTCTGATAGTATCCAGCTAGTCCCAAGAAACTCCGAACCTCAGTCACGCTCCTGGGTGGCTCCCATGCTAACACAGCCTCAATCTTCGCGGGATCCATAGCAACTCCCGCCTCAGAGATAACGTGTCCCAAAAAGTGGACCTCACGTATCCAGAACTGGCACTTCGATAGCTTACCATAAAGCTGGTGCTCTCGGAGTGTGTCAAGAACAACTCGCAAGTGATAGGCGTGCTCCTCCTCTGTCGTAGAGTAAATCAGAATGTCGTCGATGAAGACCACGACAAACCGATCGAGGTATGGCTGAAAGATCCTGTTCATGAGAGCCATGAACACTGCTGGGGCATTGGTTACACCGAAAGGCATAACCAAGAACTCATAGTGGCCATACCGACATCTGAAGGCCGTCTTCTGTACATCCTCGTCCCTGACTCTGAGCTGATGATAACCTGACCTGAGGTCTATCTTCGAGAACCACCGTGCTCCCTTGAGCTGATCAAAGAGGTCATCAATCCTCGGCAGTGGATACTTGTTCCTCACTGTCACCTGGTTCAGGCGACGATAGTCAACACAAAGTCGCAAGCTCCCGTCCGCCTTCTTGGCAAACAAAATCGGGGAAGCCCAGGGTGAAACACTGGGTCGGATGAACCCCTTGCCCTGCAAGTCCTCCAACTGTACCCGTAGCTCTCGAAGCTCGGCGGGGGCCATCCGATATGCTGGAGTGGATATCGGGGCTGTCCCGGGGTACAAGTCAATATAAAAGTCTACCTCTCTGCGAGGAGGTAGCCCTGGAACATCGTCGGGAAAAACGTCCGTGTAACAGCCCGAGATTTTATGAAAAAAATATTCTTTTTAATTTTATTAATGTCTTGTGTTGTACGCTACACCAAAAGGAGCTTGCACAACACACATCTTTGACTTACCTTGCATTACACGCAATCGCGACCTTCCTCGATAGCGTGTGTGGTACGTAATCCTGAGTTTCACAAAACAATGATATGCTATTAAAATATTATTAAAACTAGCCGTTATGAATAGTAATAACCACTTTTTAAATTTTAGAAATTTTAACTCTCAAAATGGACTTCATTTTTGGATTCGGAGTATCGAATTTAGCCTAAGGTGAAATTTTGGTACTTTTCGGATAACTTTCATATTCTGATGAATAGTGAAAATTACTAAATTATAATTAAAAACAACTTTTTTAATCGAAATAATTAATAGTGATAAATCATTAATTTGAGTGGTTGTAAAGTATATTTAGAATATATTTTTACAATTTAATACAATGTTGGTCATTGGATGTAATTTCACATTTAAACCAGTTATAAACAAGTGTCAATCTTTTGATGGTTATTATCTCTTAAAAACACGCTATTTGTTGTAACAACGGAAATTAATTATAAAATTAATTAATGAAACTTATATGTTTAGAATTTTGTAAAATAGAAATCATTTTTGAATTCGGAATATCAATTATAGCCTAGGGTGAAATTTTGGCACTTTTCTGAAAACTTTCAATTTTTGATGAATAGTGAAACCACTAAGTGGTAGGTTAAAAACTGAATTTTGCATAAAACTTAATTTTACCGCTTCTGTGAATGGAATTTCGAAAATCCGAGAGATACGGTTAATATTAAGGACTAAAATGTGGTTCAATGAGATGAAAATAATTTTTGGTGAATAGTAACTTTTTACTTTTTTTTACCGCGGTTAATAGTAAATAGGGTAACTAAGGGTAAATATGATATTAATATTACCCTAACACTTGTCCTAATTCTATTGGACAAGTGTAATTCGACCAAAAACAAACTTAGGAATAAAATATGACCATTTAGGCCCACTTGGATTAGATTAGGACATTTATTATTAATTTATTTAAAGAAGGGTTAAAAGAGTTAAAATCAAAGTTTATTTACTAAAACATTTTTAATATGGTGTTATACATACGATAAATTTGACTATAAATATTCATTAGAAAGCTAAAAAGATTTCCTAAATAATGGTATTTTATTTGTAATTTTTATACTTTAGATAATTTAATTTATTTATGACACAATGATGATGCAGTAATTATCTTTTTAATGAAATATTGACATAATTGATGTTATAAACACCAAAATAAATGTAATTTGAGACTTTTTATGAATTCCACTAATTTTCTAGGTTACTATGATATATTAATGTTTATTTAATTAACTTGGTTCGAACATTTAATTCTGTTATGACTCTCACAAAAATTATATATCAAATAGTGTCAAAATTGACACAAAATAGTTTTTAAATCAAATATTATATTATTAATTGTTATTTTATTCCTAAAAATCTAAGGTTCGGCCAAATGACTTAGATAAGGATATATATATTAATAATAAACAATTTGGGGTTCGTTTGACATGTTATAGTAAGTTTATTAACCATATAGTGAAAGAAAACAAAAAGACACGGTAAAAGTTAAATTATTTAACTTAGAGTTAAATCTAATTGATAAGGTTAAAATAATACCCTAAACTTGTCTAAATCCTATTGGTTGATAGGATTTCCACCCATACCCACTTTATATTCTAAATAAGACCCTTTGGAACCATTATAAATCGATTTTGACTTTAATATAAAATAATATTTTGAGATATTCCTAAGGTGCCCCTCTCCTCCCCTATAAAAGGACACCTCCTCCCCCTCCTCCTCACACCAATTTGAGCACTCAAGCTCGGCCAACCCCTGCACAAATCTCTTCTCCACTTCCATAGAAACATCCTAGAGGTTCTGGTCTTCCTCAAAGACCAATTCTAGTGCCCTAAGAGGAGGTCTCAAAGAGGCGCTTCAAAGAAGAGGTAATTACCGTTACCAATCCTTTCCTCTTTATTTCTTCTTCCACTTCTTCTTCTTAGGTTGTTTCATTATGAAGTAATAACATCAGTATCACTCATATACTGATATGTTATTATAAGTATGAAACAACCCTATTTCACCATCTATCCATCCTACGGAAAAAGAAATCACCGCGCGTGCGTACATACGGAATACCGTCTCCACGCCGTGGTGTAATCTATTTTCCACCACCACCTTACATGGATGGGTATAATGGTGTAAAGAATAACTATACATAGTTATTACAACATCATATTGATTCTGATATATTATATAATCCACTCCAATTCAATTCAATATTTATAGAAATGATATCATCGCTCGTGCGTACGTACGGACTACCGTCTCCACGACGCGATGAGATTCATTCTCCATGTTAACCATTTAAGAATGATTATAATATATATATAAGAAATAATAATGAAATATATGACATTATAAAGCTACTGGATATATGTATATATATACATATGTATGTCATCTACTTACTTCCATTTCAAAACAATAAGGAAAGAAAAACAGCGTTCATGCGTACGTACGGACTACCGTCTCCATGAACGGTGTTTTTTCATTTTATTTATCTATCTATTATATATATATATACTGAATATATATGATATATAAATCATATTTTATATTCTGGAAGTAAGTAAATCATGATATAAGTAATAATGATGTCAAGAACAACAAGTCAAAACACCTACGATAAATGAAACGATTTTACCCAAAACGCTTCTTTAACATGGAATTTACAAAAGAACGGGTAATATAATGTCATAAGTGAACCATATATGATATCATAACAATGAATATGATTCTGTAATAAGTCAATGACATTATTTAAATCATTATACAGGAGGTTCGGACACATACGAAGCAAATTGGACCTAAGGTAAGGGAAATATCACAATCTCATTTTTATCCGAGATTGTTTATTAGTAAGTATTTACTGGGGTGTATTTTATCATCCACATCTATGTTTCATCAATATGTAATATTATTTCCATCCACCTACAATTGTTTAAATCCATTTTTACCCTTCGGTGAGTTTTTAGTAATATGTATGAAAGGAATCTTTTGTCGTTTTTCGTACGAGGTACTTTTTGACTTTTCCGACAAAAGTACGAAGAATGTTTTTTTTAACTTATACGGCATGAATGGATTTTTAAAACATTATTTCCAAGAAGCTTCCTTTACAAGTTTTCAAGTTTATTTTTAATCAACTTCTTTTAGTTTAAAGTTTTATGACATGTTAAGAAAGGAAAAATGTTTTTGAAAAAGAAAGGATATTTTCCTCAAGAATGGAGTTCAAGTGTTTTATCAAAATTATTTTCCATGTAAGATAATAAAGGGTTATGTTTTATCCCTATTATTACATGGATTTGATTATGTTGTGATGGAAATATTTTTATGAATTCCTTTACCTTATATGAATTGTTTTATGATGTCATGTTGTTTAAGAATCCCATTTTTATTACATGGGTTATGCAATGATGTATGATTTATGATTTTGTGGCACACATAAGAATGGTATCATTATGAGATGGGTGGGACCTATATCTCCCTCCAATGCATTGGGTAAAGATTTCATATCTCATGAGATAGACATGGCTGGAATGGTAGGTTATACCGGTTCAGTGAAACAGGACTGAAACGAGGATTACTCGATTCAGAAAGGGACTTTGTCCACTAAGATAGTCTTGGCAATGAGTCTTGACTAACAAGAAATGATTCTATATGATTATGTGTGTATTCCACAATGAGTAATGTTTTAAGTAAGGGTTTCATTTTCACTACTATGATTTATACCATGTTATGAAATTACGCTCTCTTTTGCAGGTTAAGATTTCCAAAAATGTTATGTTCTTATGAAAATTATGTGATTGATATTTCTTTTGTTTACCCTTACTGAGCATTTGAGCTCACCCTTTTATGTTTTCTTTTCCCCAGGATATAAAGAAAGGTTTTAGGTAAAAAAAAAAGAAGATCTTTGTGGGAGATTTTGAAGATCTTTCACCAGGATTAGAAGATTACGTTCCGAGTTTCCAAAGACACTAAACTATTACGATCCTTGTGTGTGTATTTTTGTTATGTATTAAGTATTCCGCAAAAGTAATGTAATGTTCATGTACGTTAGGCTTCGGGTCATTATAGTTGGTATCAGAGGGAGGTTTAGTCAACCTTTGGAAACTAGGATGCGAGAACTTTAGTGAGATCCCTAGAGATATTTATAAGGTTTGTCTAGGGATGCCCCTAAGGATAAGTATACGTATAGGATATAGTCCTAGAACTATGGTAACGATATTAGATTAAACCAAAGATGTTAGATATTTAAGTTACTCCCCCTTTATTATGATTTTTTTCCTCTCACACTATTCTTTTGGGTTTTAGAAAATGGCTGGAAACAAGATGATTCACGATAATGGAGGATATGATGGACAATGGAATGATATTCTTCATAAGCAATCAAATGAAATGGGATTTGGAAGTCCAAACATCATTATTATGCCGAATCAACAATCTCATAATATGATCAATAAAGTAAAATTTGGTAAGTTTCCTGACTCGGCTAATAAGAGAAAGATGGAGTTTCATGATGATCATAGAGGAAAGAAAGTTCAATTTCCCCTATGTAAATCATGTGGGAAGAGGCATCAAGGAGAATGTTTCAAAGGAACTGGAAGATGCTTTGGGTGTGGAAAAGAAGGACACAAAGCAAGTAAATGCAAAGGAAAAGGTTCAGTTAACAACATGGATGAGGATAATGGTATTGCTACGACATCAACAATGGTTAAATGTTTTAAATGTGGAATGTATGGGCATTATGCAAACAAATGTCCTAAGGGAAAGACTCATGAAGAGAATCAGTATGGTCATATGGGTAATATTTATGTGGATGATGATGAAGAGACTACAAATGATATGTGAGATGAAAGAATTGTTGAAGCTCGGTCAATGGTTTAAGAATGTTGTGGAATGATTACATGTTTATCATGTGTAATGTTGTATAAGAAATCTCATGGTACTATGGAATAAAGAGACATCTCAGGATTGTTACACTGTTGTCTTTCCTTGAGTTATGAAAGTGTATGATTAATGGTACCACTATCCATGAAAGGTTATTCAGATATTTTTGGAATGTAGATGATATGCGCATAATGATGGGATAAGGAGAAAATTAAATGTTTGATAGTATTCATGAGCTCATGATTGATATAAGGACTAAGTGATATCATGGTTTGAGTATATAGAATTTTGAGGATTTTGGTATGTGGAAAGTGTTAACTTTTAACTGCACTCATGTTTTCACTAAGGTATTCAAGAGAATACACGATTAAGGACTTTGAATGTTTGGAATGTGACCAACAAGACATATCTTATGATATGTGGGGATCAACGACAGTATTAAATCTCTGGTACTCGTTGTCACTATATTATGAGAGTGGACTGCAGTATTATGTATAAGCCTAAAGATTAGACTGGATTATGTTGGACATAAGTTAGTATTGTTTAAGGATAGAAGATTTTCGATATTATTGATGGGATGTTATAGTAACGTAGTTTTAGAAAAAGGACAACCTGCAGGACGGGCGACAGCCCATCGCTTCGGACAAGGCTGTAGGAATCGAACCCACAACCGAAGTGCGACTGGCCTTTATCGCCTACCACTGACCTACAGGAAGTCCCTGTTTAGTAGAAACTAGTGTTATTATATTAAGCAGTATGATATATGAAGTATAAGTCCATTTTAGGAACCCTATGTGATTAATCTCACTATAGAATGACTTATGTATATTTAATAACTTTTTCTAACCTTTTGTTTGAGACAGATGGAATGACCCATCATTCTATCACATAATCTGCTAACACTTCACAAATAACAAATTCAACTTCATTTATTTAAGAGATGAAGTAGAAATTGTTCAAGGCACGAACAAAAGTGAGATTGTACCAAAATAAAGTAAGTATTTATTTTAAGCAAATTTTCAACTTTAGGGAAATGATCTTGAAAACCAAAAATGTTGTCCTAGTGATCTTATACCTGATGAATCAGAAGGTACCTTATATCATCACAAATCTATGGATTTGTGATTACTGGCTTTTCCATAGCCATGTTCTCTACCACTCTCCATCAGAACATGATGGTTAGATTTTTCTTCCATATCCATATTTTCACCTATGTGGAAACCCAGTGATTAGTTTATTTGGGTAATCGTTACATTTCATACGTTAGTTTTTAAAGCCATGTTTTGGTATTCCCTTTTACGATGTGGGTTTCTATTAAAGAAACTTTCAAATAGTAAACCATTTATAACCCCGACGAATTTCGAGGGCGAAATTCATTTTAAGGGGGGTAGAATGTAACAGCCCGAGATTTTATGAAAAAAATATTCTTTTTAATTTTATTAATGTCTTGTGTTGTACGCTACACCAAAAGGAGCTTGCACAACACACATCTTTGACTTACCTTGCATTACACGCAATCGCGACCTTCCTCGATAGCGTGTGTGGTACGTAATCCTGAGTTTCACGAAACAATGATATGCTATTAAAATATTATTAAAACTAGCCGTTATGAATAGTAATAACCACTTTTTAAATTTTAGAAATTTTAACTCTCAAAATGGACTTCATTTTTGGATTCGGAGTATCGAATTTAGCCTAAGGTGAAATTTTGGTACTTTTCGGATAACTTTCATATTCTGATGAATAGTGAAAATTACTAAATTATAATTAAAAACAACTTTTTTAATCGAAATAATTAATAGTGATAAATCATTAATTTGAGTGGTTGTAAAGTATATTTAGAATATATTTTTACAATTTAATACAATGTTGGTCATTGGATGTAATTTCACATTTAAACCAGTTATAAACAAGTGTCAATCTTTTGATGGTTATTATCTCTTAAAAACACGCTATTTGTTGTAACAACGGAAATTAATTATAAAATTAATTAATGAAACTTATATGTTTGGAATTTTGTAAAATAGAAATCATTTTTGAATTCGGAATATCAATTATAGCCTAGGGTGAAATTTTGGCACTTTTCTGAAAACTTTCAATTTTTTGATGAATAGTGAAACCACTAAGTGGTAGGTTAAAAACTGAATTTTGCATAAAACTTAATTTTACCGCTTCTGTGAATGGAATTTCGAAAATCCGAGAGACACGGTTAATATTAAGGACTAAAATGTGGTTCAATGAGATGAAAATAATTTTTGGTGAATAGTAACTTTTTACTTTTTTTTACCGCGGTTAATAGTAAATAGGGTAACTAAGGGTAAATATGATATTAATATTACCCTAACACTTGTCCTAATTCTATTGGACAAGTGTAATTCGACCAAAAACAAACTTAGGAATAAAATATGACCATTTAGGCCCACTTGGATTAGATTAGGACATTTATTATTAATTTATTTAAAGAAGGGTTAAAAGAGTTAAAATCAAAGTTTATTTACTAAAACATTTTTAATATGGTGTTATACATACGATCAATTTGACTATAAATATTCATTAGAAAGCTAAAAAGATTTCCTACATAATGGTATTTTATTTGTAATTTTTATACTTTAAATAATTTAATTTATTTATGACACAATGATGATGCAGTAATTATCTTTTTAATGAAATATTGACATAATTGATGTTATAAACACCAAAATAAATGTAATTTGAGACTTTTTATGAATTCCACTAATTTTCTAGGTTACTATGATATATTAATGTTGATTTAATTAACTTGGTTCGAACATTTAATTCTGTTATGACTCTCACAAAAATTATATATCAAATAGTGTCAAAATTGACACAAAATAGTTTTTAAATCAAATATTATATTATTAATTGTTATTTTATTCCTAAAAATCTAAGGTTCGGCCAAATGACTTAGATAAGGATATATATATTAATAATAAACAATTTGGGGTTCGTTTGACATGTTATAGTAAGTTTATTAACCATATAGTGAAAGAAAACAAAAAGACACGGTAAAAGTTAAATTATTTAACTTAGAGTTAAATCTAATTGATAAGGTTAAAATAATACCCTAAACTTGTCTAAATCCTATTGGTTGATAGGATTTCCACCCATACCCACTTTATATTCTAAATAAGACCCTTTGGAACCATTATAAATCGATTTTGACTTTAATATAAAATAATATTTTGAGATATTCCTAAGGTGCCCCTCTCCTCCCCTATAAAAGGACACCTCCTCCCCCTCCTCCTCACACGAATTTGAGCACTCAAGCTCGGCCAACCCCTGCACAAATCTCTTCTCCACTTCCCTAGCAACATCCTAGAGGTTCTGGTCTTCCTCAAAGACCAATTCTAGTGCCCTAAGAGGAGGTCTCAAAGAGGCGCTTCAAAGAAGAGGTAATTACCGTTACCAATCCTTTCCTCTTTATTTCTTCTTCCACTTCTTTTTCTTAGGTTGTTTCATTATGAAGTAATAAAATCAGTATCACTCATATACTGATATGTTATTATAAGTATGAAACAACCCTATTTCACCATCTATCCATCCTACGGAAAAAGAAATCACCGCGCGTGCGTACATACGGAATACCGTCTCCACGCCGTGGTGTAATCTATTTTCCACCACCACCTTACATGGATGGGTATAATGGTGTAAAGAATAACTATACATAGTTATTACAACATCATATTGATTCTGATATATTATATAATCCACTCCAATTCAATTCAATATTTATAGAAATGATATCATCGCTCGTGCGTACGTACGGACTACCGTCTCCACGACGCGATGAGATTCATTCTCCATGTTAACCATTTAAGAATGATTATAATATATATATAAGAAATAATAATGAAATATATGACATTATAAAGCTACTGGATTTATTTATATATATACATATGTATGTCATCTACTTACTTCCATTTCAAAACAATAAGGAAAGAAAAACAGCGTTCATGCGTACGTACGGACTACCGTCTCCATGAACGGTGTTTTTTCATTTTATTTATCTATCTATTATATATATATATATACTGAATATATATGATATATAAATCATATTTTATATTCTGTAAGTAAGTAAATCATGATATAAGTAATAATGATGTCAAGAACAACAAGTCAAAACACCTACGATAAATGAAACGATTTTACCCAAAACGCTTCTTTAACATGGAATTTACAAAAGAACGGGTAATATAATGTCATAAGTGAACCATATATGATATCATAACAATGAATATGATTCTGTAATAAGTCAATGACATTATTTAAATCATTATACAGGAGGTTCGGACACATACGAAGCAAATTGGACCTAAGGTAAGGGAAATATCACAATCTCATTTTTATCCGAGATTGTTTATTAGTAAGTATTTACTGGGGTGTATTTTATCATCCACATCTATGTTTCATCAATATGTAATATTATTTCCATCCACCTACAATTGTTTAAATCCATTTTTACCCTTCGGTGAGTTTTTAGTAATATGTATGAAAGGAATCTTTTGTCGTTTTTCGTACGAGGTACTTTTTGACTTTTCCGACAAAAGTACGAAGAATGTTTTTTTTAACTTATACGGCATGATTGGATTTTTAAAACATTATTTCCAAGAAGCTTCCTTTACAAGTTTTCAAGTTTATTTTTAATCAACTTCTTTTAGTTTAAAGTTTTATGACATGTTGAGAAAGGAAAAATGTTTTTGAAAAAGAAAGGATATTTTCCTCAAGAATGGAGTTCAAGTGTTTTATCAAAATTATTTTCCATGTAAGATAATAAAGGGTTCTGTTTTTATCCCTATTATTACATGGATTTGATTATGTTGTGATGGAAATATTTTTATGAATTCCTTTACCTTATATGAATTGTTTTATGATGTCATGTTGTTTAAGAATCCCATTTTTATTACATGGGTTATGCAATGATGTATGATTTATGATTTTGTGGCACACATAAGAATGGTATCATTATGAGATGGGTGGGACCTATATCTCCCTCCAATGCATTGGGTAAATATTTCATATCTCATGAGATAGACATGGCTGGAATGGTAGGTTATACCGGTTCAGTGAAACAGGACTGAAACGAGGATTACTCGATTCAGAAAGGGACTTTGTCCACTAAGATAGTCTTGGCAATGAGTCTTGACTAACAAGAAATGATTCTATATGATTATGTGTGTATTCCACAATGAGTAATGTTTTAAGTAAGGGTTTCATTTTCACTACTATGATTTATACCATGTTATGAAATTACGCTCTCTTTTGCAGGTTAAGATTTCCAAAAATGTTATGTTCTTATGAAAATTATGTGATTGATATTTCTTTTGTTTACCCTTACTGAGCATTTGAGCTCACCCTTTTATGTTTTCTTTTCCCCAGGATATAAAGAAAGGTTTTAGGTAAAAAAAAAAGAAGATCTTTGTGGGAGATTTTGAAGATCTTTCACCAGGATTAGAAGATTACGTTCCGAGTTTCCAAAGACACTAAACAATTACGATCCTTGTGTGTGTATTTTTGTTATGTATTAAGTATTCCGCAAAAGTAATGTAATGTTCATGTACGTTAGGCTTCGGGTCATTATAGTCCGCAAACTGATCCACCACTGCAGGAAAACCAGGACTCCGCACGTCAACTGCTCCAAGGATAAGGCTAGCCAACTGATGAGTGATGGGTTGTCCTCTCCTCCGCGGAAGTCCATCCTGTGCTGCTAAGGCTCCCTTCTCGCCGGTGAAGGTGAACCTGCTCCCGTCGGTGCGTACACATCGCACCTTGCGCCTAAAACAGTCAATCTGTGCATGGACTGTAGATAGCCAATCCATGCCCAAGATGACGTCGTAAGGCATCGACGCTGCTACAAGAAGATCCCAGCCGAAGCTCTCGCCTCCTAGAGTAAGCTCACACTGTCGGCACCAGTGCGTAATCGTCGAGTCTGCTCCCGTAGGAGTCTCTAGCCGTAAGGATCGAGCCAACGGCTCTGTCGGAATCTCCGAGCTCCGAACAAGGGCAGCGGCTATGAAAGAATGACTCGCTCCTGTGTCTATAAGAACTACAGCAAGGGTGGAATAGACACAAATAGTACCTCGAATCATCTCAGGTGCGCCGTGGTCGTAGGCCTCTGCTGCCTGGAGCTGTGCCTGTCGCTGCCCGCCAGCTCCCTGTGGTCGGGGTGGACCTCCTGGTGGTGGTGGTGGTAAAGCCTCAAAGCGTCGACCACCCCCAGTTGCTCATCCAGCTCCTCTGCCTCGTCCGCCTCCTCCCTGCGGACCGCCACGGTCGATCCTCTGCCTCTGCCTCGGTGGTCCATCAACTGTCTGCTGCTCCTCGGCACGACGGGTCGGGCAGTCACGAGCCATGTGGCCCTGCCCGCCGCACGAGTAGCACTGTCTGCCTCTCGTAAGACTGGCTCCGCGCTGTGTGCCCCGCACTGCTGAGCCAGTGCCCTGAGATCGTCTGCCCGAAGGTCTGGTCTGTCTGGACCCCTGAGTCATCCGTCGACTGCCTGCTGCAGATGACTCTGCCACGTGCCGCCCTGCGGTGGGTCGCTGTGCTGGTGTAGACTCATCAAGGAAGCTCTCGATCAGAAGGGCCCGCTCCAGTACTCCTGTCTGAGTCGGTATGCTGAGGGAGATCAGCGATGCCCTGATCTCGTGTCTCAAACCCTGCTCGAAGGTCCGGGCCCGGAAGAATGGGTCCCGTACCATGTCGGTCGAGTAGCGCGAGAGATCGGTGAATCTCGCCGAGTACTGTGCGACCGTCATGCTGCCCTGCCGCAGCTGTAGAAGCTCCTGAATAAGCACCGCACGAAGGGTGGCTGGGACGAACTCCGAGCGGAAGAGGCTCTCAAAGTCCGTCCAAAGTAGGGATGCCTCATCGTGCACCTGGAGCATCAGGCTCCACCATCGTCATGCTGCTGCGTGTAGTAGGCTCGCAGCGAGGATCACCATGAGGTCTGCTGGTGTCCTCACTAGCCTAAACACTCGAACCACTGCCTCCAGCCAGTCCTTTGCTGCCTGGGGATCCGTCTCCCCGCGAAACCTGGGCGGTCGCTGGCGCTGAAACTCATGCAGTGCACTGAGGCGACGTGCATCGTCAGCGGCTGCTGCTGGAAGCATCGGGGGCTCGGCGGGTAAAGCTACCGCCGGTGCCACTACTGAAAAAGGGCCCTGCACCGAGGCCTCGTCGCTCGGTGGGTTGTCGTCTCGCTCGACTCTCGGAACCCTAGCTGGGTGCCGTCGTGGGGCCATCCTGAAAAGAAAACAGGTGCGCCACGGTTAGAACAGTATACCTGGTGAGCTGATATAAGTAATCACAAAGAAAACTTTGAAACACACACGTAATCAATGTTTTCGTGCATTAAGTCGGAAATCAGAAGTCAGGGTCCTGGTGTACGGATACGTCGGCCGCCGCACCAACACTGGACTCCCTGAACTGATAACCACACTCAATACGCTAAACATTATTGCTTCACATAGAAAAGATCAGAGTTCGCGGTAGAACCGAACTCCTTTGATACCAATTTGTCACGACCCGCCCTCGGGGTCCGTGCCGTGACTACCCCAAGCCCGCCTTCCATAGGCCAGGGGCTGGCGACTAGCACCAAGGCGTAAATCCCAGTAAAAAGGGAAGGCATTGCCTTTGAAAAGTAACAAACACCACAGAGTAAGCAAGCGGAAAGTAAACACTAAACAAAGCAGAGTACAACTGAAAGTGCGGAAAAGTAAATGGGCCAGTATACAAACCCAAACTGAAAGTAAAGTACAACTCGAAAGGGAAAACAGCAACTGAAAAGTAAAAGCCGCTACTCCGAGCTGTCCACTGGAAATCCCACCTGAAGGGTGGGTACAGATAGCTCCTCTGCTCCACGAGTCCCGCCGTCCGCTCCGTGCACGTCCCGCCGAGTGGTCCACCTCCGGGTACCGTCCCGCTCTACAAGCCTCAGCTAAGGTCAACGCTGTCCGTCGTCTGCAACCAACACAACGTAGTGCGGGCGAAGCCCGTGCAGGGGTGAGTATAAGCTACTCAGTAGGGACCCCGAGACCCCTGAAGGTCTCTCAAATCCACAAAGGATAAACCACGAAGAAAAGTATATTCACGAAGTAACAACCGACTCTGCTTAGGTATATGCCCATATATATACCTAAGTCATCAATTAAATTACGCTCCAACCTCCGAGCCCAAGTACAACTCAGTCCACGCAGGAAAGTATACGTATTCCACATAGGAAAGCAAAACATAATCCACGCAGGATTGCACAACATAATCCACACAGGAAAGCAACAGGATTCAGCTCACACAGGTATACTTCTTCAAGGACGATAAAGATGATCACTGATCCATCTAAGTCGTCGGACCCACGAAGGATCGATAGGTAACTAACCCCCGCAAAGACCCACACAGGATCGGGCTCACACAGAACCTGTAGGCGCTGGCTCACACAGAACCGCTGAGCGCAAGGACCCACACAGGATCGGGCCCACACAGGACCTGTAGCACTGATCCACGAAGGATCGCTGAGTGCCGTAGTCGTCGTCGTCGAATCCACACAGGATCTCTGTACTGTCGTCGTCGAATCCACACAGGATCTCTGTACTGTCGTCGTCGCAGTCACAGTAGCAGTCGTAGCAGTAGAACAGTCGCAGCCAGCACTAGGGTTCCCGCACACAACAAGCTCGTTCGGAGGGTCCGCTCCACGAGCCGAGAGGCTGATACATCAACTGTCACGAAGACCGAAGTTGATGTATCCAAAAGTTCCGTATCGTCAACAGGAACTCAACGCAACAGACGGCGCGTTGATCGGACGCCCGGTCTGAGAGTTATTGGCATTTTCGTCTCCGGGGCCCGGTTGGTTTTTAAGGCAAAACCAACCCGACCGTACTCCACCTGCGTCCAAACCTCGGGCGGAGTATGCCAAAAGATCCGTCTCACTAAGAGTAACACAACACGGCTGACGGCGCGTCAATCGGACGTTCGTAGCTCAAGATATGAGTGTTTCCGCTCCTAAGGCCCGGTTGGTTTCGTGAACGAACCAACCCGGCCGAACTCAAAGTAAGCCGAAACCTTGAGTGCGATATACCGAAACGACCGTCTCGATCCAAGGATCGCGTTGCCGCTGACGGTTCGTCGATCGGAGGTCCGAGGATCAAGTTACGGGCCAAAAACCGAATCTGGTTCGAAACGGGGGGGTCCGGGTCCGGGCCGACCCGGCCCGACCCCCCCCCCCCCCTGGGTGGCGCGGTGGCGGCGCGGCGGCGGCGGGCCGTGGCGGCGGGCGCCTGGCGCCGCACTAGGGTGGCACGCGGGGGGCTCAGCCCCCGCTTCTTCAAGGTGGCGCGGCCTTTGTGCCGCGCCTAAGTAACAAAACGGCCCCCCTCACGTGGGGGGCCTGCTGGAGCGCAACCGGGGGGCCGGCTGCCCCCCCTCCTTCAAGGAACCGCCCCCCTCATTAAGAGGGGGGTTTTGTTGAACCGGCCGGGGGATTTAATCCCCCGGTTTTATGTCATCCGGCCGGCCGGTTTTTACCAACGGGACCGGAAATTCCGGTCCCGCCTTCGACTTCCGACGCCGGCGGCCCGGCCGCCGGTCTTCACATCCCGCCGCGGCCCGGATCCGGCCGCGGTCTCCTCATCCCGCCACGGCCCGGAACCGGCCGCGGTGTTCGTCGTCCGGCGCGGTGCGACGGCACCGCGCCCCTTTCGCCGTGCCATGATTCTTTTCAACGCGGCGCGACGGCGTCGCGTTCTTGAAGATTCTTCCTCGACGTAGCGCGACGGCACCGCGTAAAATATTTTCACGATCATCCGCGTGGTGCGACGGCACCACGCCACTTGCTTCCTCATGCAAGAATAATCAACATGAACGATGGAGGGGGGTTCGGCCGTGTTCATGCGGTCCGGCCCCCCTCACGTTAAATAAATAACTCAACTTAAACATTCAAGCCTCAAGTTTGACATGCGAGATCCACGTTCAAGAAATGGAATAAATAAATAATGAATCAACAACCCCTACCTCGGGTTTAAGATTCGAAGATTCATCTACGTTCCGCGGAAGACGGCGTCGCGGAGGTCGGGCGTCGCGGTCGTCGTTCGTCAAATCCGTTGACGAAGAGATATGCCCGAAGAGATACGTCGTTGGCGAATCTTCGTATGCCGACGAAGAAGGTCCGAGGAGGAAGCGGCGTTCCCTCTTGTTGACACCGAGGACGAAGAAGAGAGGCGTCGTTCTTCGTCGGAGTTTGAGCGTTCTTCGTTCTTCGTCAGAGCTTGAAGATGAAGAAGAAGCTCTCCAAAAGATCTCAAGGAGACAAACAAACAACCCATAATAAAATAAGATAACATCTTATTTTATCATTACAAAACACACAAGAATTTCAAAAGTTTGAAATTCAAAAAGGTTTAACTCCCATAATTAATTAAGTAACTTAAGCCATTAAATGAGGCGTTAAGGGATTTGGGAGAACTTGAAAGGTTTAGGGGCTCGTGTGGGCCCCACCACACTTAATCCTCCCAAGGGAGGTTAAGTGGGTGTGGGTCCCACTCCCAACCTCCTTTGATAGGTTTTAACAAGTTAAAAATAAAATTGTTCTACACAATTTTATTTAACTCAAACTAAAAACCCCTAAAACTAACTTTCAACCCGCAACAAACGCAACTCCCGAAAAGGTCTCTTTAAGCGAATATCGGCGCTGCGAGTTCATCGGTGCCCTCGGATTTCAATTCCGAGCACCGGATCAAAAGTTAGGAATTCCCGCTCGTTCGTTCACTGAACGTACCCGAGCCAAACTTCGGAAATTAATTCCGGGCACTCCGGGCCTCGGAATCAGGTGCCGTCAGAAACCGCGCTCTTGTAAAATTCTAAAGAAAATTAAGAAAAAATTTCCCTTGAATTTTACGGGTCTTTACAAGCATTTTCTATATGATGCCTTTTAAACTAAATGATTATTTTATATTGGAAATATGAACATTGAGTCATACTGACCACATCATGTGGCGGAATAACATGTGGTCGATTCCTATACATAAAAAATGACTTCTGAATTATTTTAATAATGTCTAAAAATAATCTGAGCTCATTGTCTATGTTTTGGCTATGGGACTTGTTTTTTAATGTTAAATGAAATTTCTATAAAGAAAATATGCACTCTCATTCATACCAAACACATCGCATGTTACATTGACATGATATCAATTTCTACACCTCAATAAGACTTATAGATCATTTTAATAAAATATTAAAATAATATGAATGTGTTTTTTTAGTTTTGAGTATGTCATGTGTTTTTAGAAATAAAATGTCAATTTTAATGTAAAAAAAATACACTTCGAGTCATACAAAGTACACTGTGTCTCAAATTGATGTTTTTTTATTCATACACCTTAAAAATGTGTTATAGTTCATTTTTCTAAATAATTATAACAATATGAATGTGTTTTCATTGTTTTGAGTCTATGGGGTGTGTTTTGAATAAAACTGTCAATTTGAAACTGAAAGAACACACTTCGAGTTACACCTATCACATCGTAAGTCAGATTGATGTATGATGAATTCATACACATAAAAAATAAAATTTGTATTGTTTCTATAATGTTTGAATACAATCTGATCTAAATTGCTTAGTTTTTCTATGTGACATTCATTTTAAACATAAATGACACTTCTATATTGAATGCACGCACATTGAGTCTTACATGCCACATCATTTTTTGGATTGATGTTAGGTCAATTTATATACCTAAAAAATCAATTAGGGATCATTTTAATTATTTTTAAAAATAATATGATCATGTTTGACTGATTTTGGTGATGTGATCTATGTTTTAAATTGACATGATACTTTTATATTGAAAACATACTATTTGATCCATACTGATCATATCGTGTATCAGATTAATGTGTGTTTGATTACCACACATCACAACTGAATTATGATTTTTATACAAAATTTAAAAATAAATCCATCTCTTTTTCTCAGTTTTGGGTATGTGATATGTGTTTTAAACATAAGTAACACTTATATATTTAAAACATGAACTTCAAGTAATACCATCCATATCATATTATAGATTGACATGTGGTCAATTCATGAACATTAAAAATGAATTACGGATCATTTTCCTAAAGTATAAATACACTATGAATTCATTTTATTGGTTTTGAATATTTAATTTGTGTTTTGAACTAAAATTTAAATTTTAAACTAAATACAGACACTTAAATTCATACAGGACACACTATGTATCGAACTAAGGTGTGGTTGATTTGTACTCGTCAAAAATGACTTATGGATTATTTTTATAAAGTATATAAACAATATGAATTCATTTTAATGGGTTTGAGTATGTCACTTGTGTTTTGTGCTAAAATATCAATTTTAAATTAAAAACACACACTTTGAGTCATATCAAACACACCATGTATTATATGGAGGAGCGGTTGATTCCTACACATAAAAAAATACACATGGATCATTTTCTAAAGGTATCTAAACAATATACAAGATGTTTCTCAATTTTGATTATGAGAAGTGTGTTTTGAACTAAAATGAAAATTATAAACTAAAAAAACACACATCGAGTCATACTGATCAATGTGTGTATCCGATTATGGTGTGCATGATTGTGGTGTGGTTTATTCCTACCCAATTCAAGACAAAGTTCATGATATATCTTTTAGGAAATCATAATTTTACTTCAACTATTTCATAATATCTTGGTAGAGGTATCCTTACATTTCACTTCATGTTTTCGAAAACATGTAGTTTCCTCTTCCATATGAAAGGAACATATTATATCTTTATTTTTTCATATAGTTAAAATAAAAGTATGAAATTGCAAAATATCAGTGAAGAAACTAAATACATATCATATAAAAATGATAAGGAAATTAACTTAAGAATAATAGATAAAATGATGAAAAAATTAACTAAATTAGTAATTGGAAGTCGCATTTTCATGATGTTTGTATATATTATTGAAAAATTTCCCAATTGCTATTGTCTCAATTGAAACCTATATGTTTAATATCACATGAGCATAGGAAGATTCGAACATGTTACTGCCTCTGTCAGAATCTGTATAGTGTAACTCTTCATTACACTTCTTCTTGAGAAACATGAAAAAAATATATATAAGCATTACAACACTAATGATTCACATAAAAAATGTATCTATAAGGTTATAACCCATACTAGATCACAAAAATAATAAGAAATCACCTAAATTTGATGTCAAAAAACATTATGACACCAGATAATCAACCAACTCATCATTAAACAAATTTAATTATTCTTTTGAATTCGTAGATTGTTAGCATCTTCACAGTATTATGAAAATATAATCAAACGGATGATTAAGAAATATTTTTCCTGAAATTATAATCTCCTTTTAAATTTACTTATTTGGGGATTCTAGTCTTTTGATGGTAAATGATATCTTTTATAAATATTCAAATGGAACATCCACAATCATTGTTATTTTTTTTGATCACTAGAGAAACAATAATCAAGATAAGTAAATTTTTTCGAAATATGTTTTGATAATTAAATATTTATATATATACATTAATTTGTTTCTAAGTGAATAAATACGTATCCTTTTTATTTTTAGTCCCTGACCTCATAGTAGTATTTATCATATATTTATAGATAATCTTATCAAAACAAAATTCTCATTAAAAAAATTAAAACATGTAATTCAAAGATTATATGAAAAATAATTATTTTAGTGCATTATAAATTCACAATACAGATTATACATGGATAGTTTGATGAAAATCTATGCATTGGATCCAAATAATAAACATTTGGGGTATCAAAATTGATAGTGATCATCATCCAATGATTCTTAAAAAACAAAAACAAATAAGTAGTGAAATAAAGAAAAATATATTTTACATGATTAAATTTTATATTTTCCACTTTATTCTAGGAGTAAAGAGGGGTCTTTAATCTGATATTTTGATCTCATACACCTCATTTGGTTCATCTTTTTTCTTATAAATTTATTCCAATTCCAAATAAATTTCATTCATAGAAATGATATAGGGATTAATGAATCCAAATCTTCATTTAAATGGTATTTAATTTTTATAGTAGTAATATAAATTCTATTAGAAAACATAAATAATTATTAACATTAGTAAATGTAGAATATAATTTTTAGACATATATATTATGAAAATGCACCTTATGTATGTATTCACAACTGAGACTTCTAAATCAAACCTGATAATCTCATTTATACTCTCTGGACCAACCACGTCTGTAATGAAATTTCCAAACATTTCTTATTCATATTGAATGTAGGAAATATCTCTATCTCTAAATGTTTTTATTTCATAAATATGTAATATTAGTATAAACTACAGTCGACTAGTGGGGATATGGTACTCCTAGAAGGTTGTTTTGATTTCTTAGTCAATTCACTAGATTTTATTAATCTGACCTTTCATTTCCCCATCACTTTATCCATCTGCAATACCATACTGATGTGGCAATAAAATCAATTGGTTTTCCACATATTTTTATTAGTATTTTGATGGTTTAATTAATTAATTGTGAATTTATTATTAAATAAGTGAACATTTGTATTTTATTTGTGGAAATTACTAATTTATCAATTTATGTGTTTATTTTTGTATTAATTTATTCAATATTTTAATTTTATTTATTTATTTTTTCTTTATATTTTCTTTAAAAATTTATATGAAAATATTGATTTTAATTTTGTGTTTTTATTGTTTTTTTTTGTAAATAAATATTTTATCATTATTTATATATATTTTCACGTGTATGCAACTATAATTTAATTTATGTGTCATATTAATATAATAATTTAACATTAATCTATTTTATTGTTCAAATTGATCTCAATAATTAATTTAAATATTTTAAATTCAATTTTTTAAATTCAATTTATAAAAATAATATAAAAATATTTTAATTGAACTTTATTATAATTTCATTTAGTTTTTAATTTATGTTATGTTTTTAAATTTTGATTTTCTATTTTTGAATTTTTTTTAATTAGTTAATTGTTTTTATTTTTCTATTAATTATATTTTAAATTTAGGTTTTGTCTATTTAATTAATTAAAATATATTTTAAAATTTAATTTCCTTATATCATAAATGTTTTAATTTTAATTTTATTTGTTAATTAAATTTTATATATTTAATTTTCATAGGAGCCATCATTCTAGAGAACCCATAATCACAATTTTACCCACCTCCAGTCTAGAAATAAATATGAAAAAATCTAAATTCAACCTACCATTGGAAAGATACCAAAAATGGCTCCCACATTTTCCAAATAAATCACTTACCTTTGGAAATTCTCCTCAAGGTGACTCCCTTACTTTTCCAAAAAAAACCACCATTGGCATGATGCCATTGATGACTCCCTCCCATCATTTACCAAGAACCATATATGCACAACTACTCACCACTAGTTGCATCAATGGAACCCACCCTTGATATTTCTTCAACAGATCGACCCAAAGTCACTCACCTAAACTATACACCCACCATTGGGTCATGTTTTCACTATCCATCCACTATCGATCATCAAACCACCATCACCTAGACCCACCACCAGCAAAACATCAATCTTACACCATAGAACAAGATCTAAGACGATCCTGGATTTGACAATCCTGAACCCAAATTTGAAATCCTCCATAATTCTCCCTTATAAATCAAAATCAACCAGATCTGGAAAGGCCTAGCTGCCAACAAGTTTGGATACTCATGAACCAATATAATACAATCATCGGACCAATGATACTA
The DNA here is from genome assembly GCA_963277665.1 of Viscum album. Lineage (NCBI taxonomy): Eukaryota > Viridiplantae > Streptophyta > Magnoliopsida > Santalales > Viscaceae > Viscum > Viscum album. Next base: position 1,578,197,797 of record OY728150.1, on the reverse strand, counting down.
TGAATAATTTGATCTAGTCATTCACACCTCCACTGATCTTTAAAGATGATCGAGTTGTGGCTTTTTCCCTCATGCCACTAATTTGAGGAAGTGTCATCCTCTACTTCTGAGTTTCACCAGAAGCTGACACCACCAAACCTTTTTAGCCATCGACCACCACTCAGAATCACTGCAAGGAGGAGCTATGGCGGATCTTATTCCTTCCCATAGGAAGAGGAAGCTAGAGGCTTCCTGATGAATCCTCTACCGTGGGCAGGGTATAAAACTAATAGAAAAAATAAAAAATATAAATAAAATAAAACATAAATTTTAAAAGATAACAAATAATAACTTTATTAAATAAATCAAATAATTATAAGTAAATTAAATTAAAAAAATAATAAAATTTATTAATCTTTAAAAAAAATTAAAATTATTATCTATTTATAATGATATAAAAATATTAACAATAACAATGATAAATAAATAATTTAATAATAATAAATAATTTTTAAAATAATTAGAATTTTAATAATAGAAAAACATGATATATAATTCTAAAATAATTTAACATATTATTTTATTAATCTAATAATATTAATACTGATAAATTTTATAAATGTTATTTTAAATATATAGTCATATTAAAAATAATTACAATTATAATAATTTATTATATAAATATATTTTAATAATTAAAATGAAAAAAAAATATAACCATTTATATTTTTTTATTACACATTTTATACTTTATTAATTTCTAAAATGATAAAATCTATATTAATTTTGACAAAAAAAATACATTTTATTTATTTTTCTATGTTCTTATTATGTATAATCAATCCCAAATTGCATCTAGGATCATGCATTTAAATCATCATTTATTGTGTTAGAAGAGTTGTACGATGCTCATGAGCAGGTGAGGAGTTTATGGTGATCAGTTCCATGTGTTAGTTAAAAGGGAGAAGTCTAGAATTAGTCGTTTCGTTCAATCAATGATCAATGGGAGAACAAAAATGAATTCAAAATTTGGTAGTAGATAATATAATAGTTGAGCTGGTACATTTTAACATTCAAAATTCTTGGACGGGGAGATTGAGATAGAGAACTAACTTCTACAACACACTATTTCTAACATAAGAGCTTTGGACATAGAGTAGGAGTGTGAGGCAAACCAAGGGGTTTGAGAAACTCTTCAAAGGGGTGTTCTTTTCCTTATTATTTTCTTCTTACTTCCTCTGGTTCTATTCTTTGAAGATTTTCAGTGAGGTTTTTTTTTATTTTTTCTTTAACATAACGTTTGATTAATATTCACATAAAGGATTTGTATTATGATGGTTTAATATTTCATCTTCTTCACATTATTTTTATATGAAATATGAATCCATAGGAGAGATCAATTATGTTTTCTTTAAAATTATTTCTCCCCTTACACTATTATTTTAAAAAAATCATCTTCAATTGTAAAAATTTATTCGGTCAATTTTTTCATTCTAATTACATCACAGTTGGATGATTTTAAGAAGTAGTGACCTTTTAGAACCATCCTCTTTCATGTTTAATCTCTTAGCGATAGAGATTAATCAAACCCCTTTTCAAGAGTTCAACATAAATTCAATTACTATGAAGGAGGATCCTAATTAAACTAGTAGGTGTAATTTCTGCTAGCCAGAAACATCATCTATTTTTAAAAATCATTAACACCATTTTTTGACACCATTATGAAATTACTCTCACCCATAAAAATCAGTACTTCTTACTTTCAACCATAAATGAATTCCTTGTTGTATTCAATAGTTAAGAGAAATGATAAATACCTATAACATTCACCCTCCTTCCCTTGCGTTCAGTCGTTCAATACTATATTGTTGTTGGTTTATAAATTATATTTTAAAGGCCATGATAACCTTTATACCTATCAAATTTTAGAATCTTTTCTGGGGAAGGCATTCACTGTGAGTCTTAGGGTTATAAAATTCATTAATATATTTATATATAATATAATAAAATTAAATTAAAAAATCTACTTCTTGTCATCTTCTTACTTCCAATTGTGTGTATTGTTCTTCAAAATATTAAATGATTATCTCTGTGGATGTTTTATTATTTTACAGATGTGTGGTAAATGTTTTTAAAATTTTCTTTTGAGTTTTGTGAAAACTTTATTGTATTTTTTGTTTTTGATTTCTGTTTAGAAAAATAAAATATCATGGGGTATGAAGTTAAAAAATGAGGTATATTGTGTTTTTTTGAATACTATGTTCACACTTCATAGTAGTGTGTCAATAATTTGCCAAAAAAATCCAAAAAAATATGAAGAAAACATAATATATCATGAAGCGGAACCAAAAGATTATTCCAAACTGGATCAAATGATATTTATGATGTCTTGAATTTTTTTATGAATTTGATAAAGCGCACAATGGAGGAATTACAAACATTAAAAATAGATCATGGGAATCATAAGAAAACATTAAAAATAAAAAAACAAATTGAATTTTTTAATGAAGAAAATGACATTGGAAAATTTGAAAATGAGATTGAGGAGTATAAGGCTAAAAATGAGTAACATACTTATTATTTTGAGGAATCTATAACTGAGTAAGAACAAAATGTGGAAACCACCAACTCTATTAATGAAGAAATAAATATTGATAAATATTTAATGAACTTAAATGTAGTTGAATTTGAAAATTTTAAAAATTTACTGAAAGTGATCGAAAAGGGATGAAACATTCTATACATGATCATAAGTTTTAAAAAATTTCATTGTTTTAGGGGTTTTATGAATTTCATTACTTAAGTTGAGGTGAATTTAGAAAATTAGAAATTTAATGCAAAAAACTCTTCAACCAATCTTTCTATAATTTTGAGTAAAGAACATGAACTTGAGATTGGGATTTTTCTAAAAGTGAACCACCAACCTAAAATTACTGACTGGCAATATTTGGAAACTATTAATAAATGTGATCTTCTTGATTTTGAATGTGTGATCCCAATAATCTAGGAAATTATGTTGGATTAAAAGGATTAGGGAGTACGTTTTGAAGAAAAATTAATTGATTATTTTTATCTTTTTTTCTTTTGACTAAAGATTCTTCAATTTATTGCTTTTCTAAAATGGTGAATTATGTTATAACACATTGGAAAAATTTTCACATTTGAACTATCTGGAAGTTGAATCTCTTAAATATGAACTTAAAAACTCATCCCCTAAAACTAAACTATAATAGTCTATAGATATTTATTTAGAGGGTGAAATTTTTTAATTTTAACTTCAAGGATAGATTTAACACACACTAGTTGATTCAAGTAGAGTTTATTTTTAACATATAGTAGTAGATAAATATTTTTAGGTGAGGAAATTTTAGAAGAGATTTATAATATATTCAAAACTAAATCTATGAATGGTTAAACAAATTATATTCCCTAATTATTCACACACTTCCTCAACTGATTTAGTTTCCTGTTATCATTTATAAGCAAAGAGTAGTTTCTAAGGGGAGTTAATCTCAGGTGTAAATATTTATAAATCTGTTTAGAATTTTGTTGCTACCCTTCTTGAACATGATTCTCAGAAATCAATCATAATAACAATTGAATTTCATTTTTTGGAGGTTAAATTTGAGGGAGAAATCTGTGAGATAATGACACACCCCTAGAATCACCTAGTTCGCCATTATCCCTTTATAAGAATATTTTTTTTTCAAATTCGAACCTAATCTATAGGTGGAGAGAACTATAAAAAAGAGTAATGTGTATTACCCCATTTTGTTAATGAGATTATAAGTTTATTTTAAGATATTTAGTGAGTTCCTTATTTTCCACCGGATTCTGAATTATTTTGTAAAAATTACAAAAGTGAGATTGGGTGATTAATTTACTACTCTACTTGAAGACCCTTTTGTGAAGTTAATTAATTGTGAAGAGTGTTTTCTAGATAATATTTGAACTGCTAAGATAATAGAGAGTGTATTTAGAAGACTATCTACCCATAAAATTAAAATTATAATTAAAGAGAAATGGGAAAAGAAAATTTCATGGTTTCTACATAGGAACCCACACACACATAGTGAATATGGTTAATTTCTAGGGGAGTCTATCTCAGGACCTTAAAACTAGTGCTACATTAGAGGCTAGCCATGATTTTATTTTTTTAATAAAACATTTTACATGATTTTAATAAGATTATTCATATTTTTTTTATAATCTCACAAATGTCTTAATGAGTTCATAAATATTTTTGCTTCATGGGATTCTACCCATTATCATTCTTTGTATTTATTTTATTTTTTTAAGAATATAGTGCTTATTTTATTTTTCATTGTCTTCTCTATTTCATCTACATATAAGATCTTGGTTTTATATATATTTTTTACTTTAAAAAAGATATTTCTTGTGTCAATTGAGGAGAATAATTCCCTATTTTCCTCAATTTATAAGAAGCTTCATGCTAATGTCTCACAGGAAAAAATTGCCTAAAATCATATCTTTGGGTTTTCATTGCAATTAAGATCCATATATTGATTTATTATTCTAATATTTTTAATTTTTAGAAACATAAATAGCCCAAACTCGAGGATTAAATTCAACTAATATATATTAATTAATTATATATAGATTGTGAAGTGAATGATTCATTAAATAGTGTGTTTTTATTTTTTTATTAGTTTTTTTTCTATTCTTTATTACTATTCTCTTGTGCTACATGTTCATAATTTGTTATAATTTTTAATAATTATTTTAAAATCTTATCACTATTTGAAATTTTTTATAGTGGAGTTAAACCACTTATTGTTTTTTTAGTGAGTATGTTTTTTATGATGGGTGATTATTATAAACCTTTAATGTGATGTTGAAAATACACTTAAAATACCAGTTAAATTGTTGACACCCAATTCATTGTGCACTCAATTATTTCACATGATACGTTTTGAAAATAATTAAAAAATAATTATAAATATATTAAATGATAATTCATGAGATTATATTGTAAAATATTTATTTTTGAAAACATATTTTTTGAACTTTGTAATGACACTTTTACATATGACTTAAATACTAAATTAAAAATCTGTTTTGAGATTTAAAATTCAAATAGTTTTTCTCCACATTTAAATTATACATTGGGGAAAAATTTTGGGTTTTTGTTTGGGAGACAGTGTCTTATTATTAATATGTAATATGTTCTTTAAATTAATCACATAAATCCCTCATTCCTTTATAATATTTTGTTAAAATATTGTGATTTTATTTTCAAAAATATTTTCACAGTATGGGGTAATTTTGGATTCATTTTTCACTTTAATTGAGTCATTACTAATGAATAATAACTTAATGGTTATTAAGGGTTTCATATATTTTGAATTTTTTGAGGATGAATGATTACTGTGTGAATCTGTATACTTCTTTTATGAATATTCTGTTTAGGAATTGAGAATATGAGTGATTTAAAAACTGGCATAAATAAATTTGACCATATTCCCCCCTGAAAAAAAGTATATAATGAGAGTGATATAGGATAAATTTTTTTGGTATTATTATAATAAATTTGGGAAACTGAAAATTTTATCTCAATCCTTTTGGAATCTTTTTTATTTTTATTTAAAAATAATAACCACCTTAGGGAGACAACTTAAACGATAGATTTATAAGTCCTTTGAAATTGGAGTAAATTGGGAAAATGAGAACCCACTGTGATCATTCAATACACTATGTATTGGGTGTGTGATATCTCGCTATATATTTTAAATATGTGAATCTGCACTTTTCTTTGAAAAATTTACATGGCTAGGTAAAATTCAAAATAATTAAAAATTAAAAAAAAATCCTAGATTTAAAAAAAAGTTCTTTAAATTGATAGGAATTTAGAATACGAGATGAAGAAGAGGACAATTTATTTTTATGAAAATAATTTAATTTTTATAAATAAAGTGATTCAAAAAAAAATATTTAAAAAAAATATTTAATTATTATTAGTACTTGTAATAAAGACAAAAGTAGAAGGTGACTTTTGTTAAGATTTATTTCTACTAATATATACACTTTATCACTCTTAGAATTAGAACTTGTACTTGAATTGAAGTAAGTTGTTAGGTGACTTTATATAGGAGGCACAAATTCTTGAATAGTGAAGGATTATTTTTTCCCTTGATCTGATTTAGGTATTTGAATTTTGGGAAGACCCCTTTTGAACATTTCATTTGAAAATAATAACTCACAATTTTTTTCCTCAGATTTTAAATTTCATGACATGATTTTATTTATGTGGATGATAAAAATAATATTTTGGTTTTATAAAGAAAAACATGTAATTGATTGAGGAAAATCAATTCTTAAGTTAAGGGGAATTTGTTATGACCTTAAAATCACATGGCTTCTACATATTTTTATTATGTTATTTATGTTTTAATTAATTAATTATGAATTTATGGTTACAAAATTAAAATTTTTATTTGAATTGTAAAATTTACTAATTTATCCATTTATGAGTTTATTTTTGTATTACTTCACTTAAATTTTTAATTCAATTTATTTGTTCTTTATATTTTATTTCTAACATTATTTTAAAATATTAACTTTATGTTTCCGTATTGATTGTTTCATTTTTGTAAATAATTATTTCATCATTATATTTATTTTCAATTTTCCAAATCTTTATTTGAATTTAAGTACTGTGTTATTCTTATAATATATCTTTAATAAATCTTATTATTTAATTTTATCTCAATAATTAATTTTAATATTTTAAATATAATATTCTAATTCAATTTATAAGTATAATATAAAATTATTTAGTTGATCTAATTTATAATTTTAGTTAGTTTTTAATTCAAGTTATGTTTCTGATTTTTAATTTTTCGTTTTTGAATTTTATTAATTACTAAATTCTAATAATTTTTTATTAATTCAATTTTTAATTTATGTTTCATTTATTATTTAACTGAATTATATTTTATATTTTATTTTTCTTTAATTCTTAAATGTTTTAATTATAATTTTTTTTGTTTATTGATCATTTTTATTTTTAGTTTGCACATATCCACCATTTGAAGAGAACCCCCATTACTATTTTACACACTTCCAACCTAGCAATCAAAATAAAAAAACATCAAATTATACAAACTATTTGAAAGATGCTAATGATAGATCCCTCATTTTTTAATAAAACAACCCACTATTGGAAATTTTTTCAATGAAAACTCCCTTTACCAAAAAAACACCTATAGCTGGAAAGCTAATAGTGGTGTCTCTCTCATATCCTTTACTAGTAACCACATCCACACAACAAACTCATCCATAGTGGAATTAGTAGAACCCATGGATAAGATTTATTCATTATATTGACCCACCATTACTAACCTTAACCACACACCCACCACAGGGACCTATTTTAATTATCCATCAACTGTCGATCATCAACCCACCATCGCCTCTGTTTGGACCATGTTAGATAGAATATGTTATTGAAGATGAAATAAGTTTGTATTTCAAGTGTCATATTTTATTGTTAACAAATAAATAAATCAATTTACATTTTAAATGTTGAAAATTGGACTGATCATCATTTTCAGAAGCTTGCGCTCAAAATTCTAAAGAATGTCCACTAGAATGAGGAGAATTTTTCTGGATAGAAAGATTCATCGGACTCACCTTGAGTCTGTATTGAAAGTAAGATCATGTTGGGAATATATTTTAACGTCTTCTTAGATCTAATGAAAATCTGATGATGCTTTTCTATTTTTTAATTCACAAATTTTATAAGTTGTCTAATAATTTGTGATGAAATCCATATGAAGGAAAGTGGGAGAACTAGTGATGTCTATCGTATTGAATTTTTGAAGAAAGATAATGGTGAAGATATTGAGAAGTTATAATAATTTACAAGGAAAGTAAAATAATGATATGCTAACTTCAATGTATTCAACATCATGAAGAAGTTATGATACATGAAAATGATTGTAGAGGAATGAATTTTCTAAAACTACATAGCATCAGTCTCAGTCCATTGGTTTCAGAACATCGGTCACAGATTTGTTTGAAGAATAAGAATATTTATTGTAATGTGAGAAACCAAAGGAGTAGGTATTTACTCAGACCAATAATCCAAAAGTTACAGATCTTTGGAAAAAAAAGTTGATTGTTGGACATTCATTGGTATTGTAATCAGAAAAGTAAATAATTTGATGAAGTCAATGTTACTAAAATCGGTCCATAGGATGCGGTGAGCCAATAATAATAATAGGCATAATTGTTCTTATGATGAATTGTTGGGGGAAATAGAAATAAAAGAATTTGGGAGTTATTGGGGCTAATGAATGAATAAAGAAAGAAAAGTTTATTATGACCAATATGATGAAATAAAATCAGAGACCAACCAATAATGTAGTAATCCATTCTATTCAAGATTAATTACTTATTTTTTTGCATAACATGTGGGTGAAGAAAAAATAATAACTCTAAAATATTTTCATTTGGGGAAGTATATAAAGTATCTTCTGCCTTATAATTTCAATTAGGTAAAGTTCCATATTTCTAGTGATGACACCAATTATTAGAGTGAATCTGAGATCAATTCACTAGAAAAAATATCATCAATCTGGGAAAAGAAGAAAATGAGAATTTCTTGAAGCATGTCAAAGTGTTATCAAGGGGATTATATAAGTAGTTGAAGAAGGTTGAAGAATGATTTTCATATTTTTCTTTTGATGCAGAAAAACATAATGAATTATCTACTATCTCCATCATAATGAAGAAATTAGAATGGGTAACTAGTTTTGATAATTTTTATGATAATACATATATATATATTCAAAATTAGTATAGAGAAACATGATAAATAATTTACTATCTTTATCATTAAGAAGAAATTATAATGGGAAATTAAAATTATACTGACGTTTCTTCTGAAATTTGGAATAGAGATGGGGTTTTTATGAATCTAGAAGTTTCAAGGTGATTTGAGATGTTCTAAAAAATTTAATATGCACCCAAAATTATAGAAGAATTTATGTTTTGGGAAATATAGTTGAGCATAAAATATTTTCAGAATCTCACCCAAACCATTTATAGGTCGCCTAAAAAAATAGGAAGTTATTTTTTTACTTTCCTAATGCTTGTACTATGTGTGAAGAGATATTGATAATCTTTTAATTTCTAGGGAGAAGTTTCTAGATCATGTATACCTAAGGATGTTTTCCAGATAGAATAAGAAAGAAAACGATATAAGATCGTAATAATAGTTTTTTGCTATGAGATTGAGAAATTGGATTGGGTTTTTCGCAATGAAGCAGAAGTAGTTCATAATTTCTCAAACATATTTTGATAGATTTAAATAGTCATACTTATTAATCAAACTGGTAGATCATATGTGAAATCAAACTTAGTATCATTATGAATTCCAAGGAAGTTCTTACCTACTGATGGCTAAGGATGTGAAGAGTTTTTTTGAAGCTTATATTTGTGAAAGTTGATTAATAAGAACATGAATTATTATATTGAAAATATTGAAAAAAATTTAAGATAATATCCTACTCATTTTGTTCTACACAAAAAAGTTTGTTTCTAGTGGATTGTGTGGTATTGGATTATTTCCAAACCATACCAAGGATTTTTCTACTCTTTTTGAGCTGTGAACATTATAAATTCTTGTGTTCCTATGGAGGTGTGTTGGTTTTTTTAGTGAGGTAACAAATCATTAATATGATACAAAGGTTGTTTCATCGAGAAGGAAACTTAAAAGAAAAATATATCACTGATTCATCCCTTCTAACTATTAGTGATTCATGGATCCTTCTTGAACATTCTTAATTGGTATCATATTTGAAGGTTCCAGTCATTTATTATTTATGGAAGTTTTGAAAGAGAAGCTGTTATGGATAATTTGAATTGTGTTAATAATAATGGGATTCTAGTTATTATGGTAATAATTATCATATCTTGAAAGATAGAATTTTCTTTATCTTATGTCTCTTGGGTATGATGTTTTTGAAGCTACAACAAATGGATTTCCTCATATTGGTGATAAAGTTCCTCTAACAACTATTGATAAGAAGAATCTAGAAAATGATGTAGGAGAAATGAACTCTTTACTATCATCACTTTCTAAAATTAATTTTTTAATAGTGAAAGATTTTTCCACTGCCCAAGGTATATGGGATAAGCTAAGAAGAATTTATGAATGAAATACAATATTAAAGAAGATAAAGTTAAAATTTTAGTGGTTGAGGTATGAATATCTCAAGATGGGTGAATATGAATATATTTGTGAATTATTTACCAAGGTGAATGAAATTTTCAACACTATTATATGTTTTGGATGAAAAGTTATGAGATTCAACAATTTTTTAAAACATCTTGATATTTCTTCCCCATAAGTTTTATGTTAAAGATTCTTCATTGGAATATATAGATCATGAAACATCATCTATAGATGATTTGTATAGCAATATCATCACTTATGAAATTAGAATGTAGAAATAAAAAAAATATACATATAAATGTCTTTAAAGGCTTCCATAAATGAAAATTCAAAGAATATTCTTATTAAAGAAGAATCTATTGATTCTATTTCTGAAAATGAGGTATGTAAAAATCTTGTTGAATTTTTATTTTATAAAAATATGAGAAGAGGTGAAGGTAAATATAAATTAAAACTTCCCATGATGTTTTTTTGAATATGTATGCATTGGTCACTTTATGATAATTTTTCTCAAAGAAAAAAATAAGATAATACCGAGGAAAATGATACAAGGAAGTGAAGATATTGGAGTAAATGTGGTGATAAGTATCAATTTTATTCCAAAGGTAAAGATAAAAAATTATTCAAATCTAAAATATTTAGTTTTATATATGATGATGATAATTAAAAATATAGTGATGATGAATCTGAAAAATAAATTTAGAATTCTAGAGAAAATACTTTCATTGCAACAGTGAACAATGAAGTGTTTGGAAGTACTAGTTCTGATGAAGAAGAAACTCAATTAGAATTTCATCTGAATGAAGAATTGACAGCATGTCTAAGAATGATTGGAATGGTTGAGAAATAAATCCAGAAGTTGAAAAGTGAATACCCATCAATAAAATTTCAAGAATTTATTCATTATGAGAAATATAATATGTTGTAAAAGATTAATGATTTGATGAAATATCTCAATAAATAATAGAATCATAATGAATATTTAAAAGTTAAGCTGGTGGAAAATGAATAAGAGTGGGAAATTGACTAAAAAAATTCTAAAGATAAATAAAGGGTTAAGAGTTTAAAAAATTCTATTTCTAAAGTTAGTGAAATATTTGGAATGGAAAAAACAAAGAAAAATAAAAAATTATCTGCAAAGGTTGAGTATAATGTTTAATTTTTTATTAGAATAAGAAAGTTGGGAAAGTTATATATGTGTCCAAGACCAACAAAGTGAAGAAATCCAAAGTTTCTAAAAATTACAAGTCCTAAAAGGATTTTATTACTTCTTTGTTTTACAAGTCTAAAAATAAGAACAAGTTCAAAAATAAGATTTGGTTTGATAACATAATGGTTTTTGGATTGCAAAGTCTTCATAAGAAGGATAAAAATGTTGTTAAGAAACATAATCACAACTCTGAGAAGTTTGGAAATTTTTGAGAAAAAAATTATTTATATGGATACTACTTGTATTTTAAGGGATTCAGACATATGGAAAATATGTGTTGATTTAAACAACAACATTATCACTATTTCATGAATTATAGAAGGATAATTTTGAGGGTGAGTCAATGCCCTAAAAGGAATAAGCATATGAAGGATTTTTTGAATAACTGTGAGAAGGTTGAAGTAAAAGTTTAAAATAGATTCCAACCGTCGGAAAATATTTGTGAGAGATGTGAAAAACCTAGAAATCTTTCAAAAGTATGTCTTTTTTACTAGAACAATAAAATTTTGTTAATAATTCTCATAAGTTGGTTGTTAAGAAAGATAATGGGAAAGAAAACGATTTTATTATTGTAACTGATCTCAATGCTATAAAAGGATAATGAACTAGTATCTTGGATAGTGTGTGTTCTTCTAATATGACAGTAGACTTAAATTTTTTGAAGAATGTGAAATAATTCAATGAAGATACAGTGACATTTGGAAATTATGAATCCCTTAGAATTAAAGGGCTTATATCTATTGTTATCTGGAAAGAAATATTGAATCCCAATAATGATTTGTATGTTAATGGGATAAAATAATTTTTTTTAAGTGTATCATAAAATTATGATTAAGGAAACGCATTTTTTTATAAAATATGGGGTTCTTGTAGAATATCAGATATTTGGAAATATTGTTACAAGAGGCTAATGTATAAAAGGAAACTTATTTCAAGTTGGTGAAATACAAAACTCTTATTACTTATTCCTGATGGAAGAAAATCATATATGGAATAATATTTTGGGACACATGTGTCAAAGAAACAAGAGAAAGTTTTCAAAAAGAGAATGTGACTTAGATATTCTTGATATGTTAAGAAGAATAAATTTGGTGTTGAAAAATCCTTCAGAAAGGAAGGATTACAAATTTTGTGTATAAGAAAGTTGAAATTAATTCAAAACAACACCTGGAATGTATTCATTCAGATATATCTAAGGGCCAATGAGAAAACAGTATTCTCATGGATATAATTAATTCATCACTTTCATTAATGACTTCACATGAATTACATGTGTTATGTATATGAAACATATGTCAGATTCTCTAAAAATATTTAAATGTTTTAGGAGGAAAAATGAGAAGTAATGTTAGTATCTAGTGAATAATTTGAGAACTAATAATACCGGTGAATACAAAAATGAATAATTTGAATGTTATCTTGAAAAAAATGGAATTCAACATGAGTTCGTCACACATAACACTCTAAATAAATGGTGTTACTAAGAGAAAAAATACATGTTTTTTGGAGATGGGATGAACTCTGTTACTTGAACATGGTTTTTATCACTACATTAGGATAAAATATTTTAGAACTATTATATATATTCAAAACTAATGTTTCTACATGATAACTATGAATATTAATCCATATTAAATGTTTTATAAAAAAACTCCAAGTTTGAAACACTTTTATGTTTTTGGGAGTCTATATATCATAAATAACAAAGGTGGAAACCTTGGACTGATTGAGAAGATAGGTGAAGATTTAATTTTTCTTTTATATAGTCATAAAGAAAGAGGATACCAATTTTTTAACAAAAACCAGGATGATTAGTTGACTTATTATTGTGAATTTTTTTTAAAAAAGTAAAGAAGATAAATAAATCATATAGAAAAAGAAGATAAATATGAAGAAAGAAATTCTAATATGTATATAAAATTATAATAATTTCCATGAATAAGAATCAGACTCCACTATTTCTAGTGATGAGGAATAATCTCAAAAATATCATCCTTGGCTGAGGAATAAAAGTTGAAGCTCAATATATAAGAGGTGATCAACCTCAAAAGGTTCAAACTTTAAGAAAATAAAATTTCGTTACAGAAACTCATTTATATTCAAAATTTTATCAAATATTTGTGAATGAAATGTTTGAGAATCTAGAATGGGTTCAGGCTATGAATAAAGGACTAGATCAATTAGAAACTAATGATATATGAGAAATCATACCTAAACCAAATGAAAAAAATATTATTGGAACAATGTGGATTTTCTAAAATGAGCTGAATGAGAATGGTGAAGTGATTATAAATAAAGAATGATTTGTGTGGAAAGGTTACTCACAGAGAGAAGACATTGATTTTGATGAAATCTTTTCTTTAGTGGAAAAATTATAAACAATCATAATATTTATTTCTGTTTCTACACAATAATGCTTCATATTTATCAAGATGGATGTAAAATCATCATTTTTGAATGGTGATATTGATGGGGAAGTTATATTTATAAACCATGTGGATTTGGTTTTGGGAAATATTAAAGTAATGCGTGCTAGTTGAATAATTATTTGTATGTTCTAAATCAAGGTATTAGAGCATGGTATTCAAAATTTTAAACTTTCTTGGGGACGATGAGTTTTAAAAATGGAATAGTTAATTATAATCTATACATCATAATAATTTATGAGTTTACCATCGTTGTAATTGTCTATGTTTATGTCATCATATTTTCTTCGAATGATGAAAGAACTTATGAATTTTTTTTTGAAGAAATAATAAAGTTGTTTGATATTTCCATGCTAGGATTACTGAAATGATTTTTTTGGGTTTCAAGTATTACAAAAGAAGAAACACATTTCTATTTCTCAATAAAATATGTTAAGGAATGTCTTAACCGGGTTGACATTGAAAATTCAAAACCAGTTTGTATAACAATTTCAGTGAGAACCATGTTTTATAAAGATTATTAAGGGAAAAAAGTTGATCCAAAATTGTTTCAGAAGTTTATAGAATTTTTTTTGTATTTAATTTACTCAAGACCTAACAATTGTCTTCAATATACTTTTGTAAAATATTTTAGAGTTATTTAAAATAATTACATCCATTAGCTAGAAAAATATTTCTAAGATATTTCAAAGGCACATAAAAAATTCAGAAATAGGTATAAAGGATCGGAAAGTATTGACTTGTTTGGGTATTCATATTCTAATTTGGTATGAAATGTTGATGATATAAGATCCACATATGGTGGAGTCTTCATTATGGGTAAAATTTATGTTAGGTTGAATGAAAATAAATAGTATTTTCCTACAATGAATACCCATACAAGTCAATACTTTCAAATCCTTCATACATAATTCTGAATTTTTTGTGCCTTTGTAATATCATAGAAATTTTTCTCTAGTTAATGGATGTGATTATTTTTAAGCACTCTAAAATATTTTACATAATATTTTGAACACCACTCAAGCTTCTACTCAACTTTTTTGCATAAAGACTCAATTGGATGATTTACAAGATGAAGAAAAATTAACCTTTCTCTTGGGTGGTGATAATAAAAGTGAAGTAAAACTTACCAAAAATCCAGTACAACATTATAATTTTAAATTTATTGATATCAAATATCATTTCATTAAATAGAATGCAGAGTAGAATGAATTGAAGCTAAAGTGTGTTCCTAAATCAGAACAAGTTGCTGACATTTTCATAAAACCCTTATTGAAGGAATATTTTCCTAAACTGAGGATGAACATGGGAATACAACCTCCTTCTCATCAAGGATGAGGTATGTTTTTGTTTCTGCTAAATCATCTATTATTTTTATAGTGTTGTTAAGAGGGAAAATCGTTTCATAAATCTATCCACTTATATTTGATAAATATTTTAAGGAAGCATGTAAATAGGGGGAGTTTTGGGTGAGACGTGATTCAATAATGTAAATTTATGAACTATTATAACTATTTGTTAAAGTGGAGTCATTTTAAGAAAAAAAAATTAGGAAAGATTAAAATTTGGAGAAAATTTAAGAAATTTTCATGAGTCACTACTTTTGGACAGTATGTTTTTTTATATAATAATTTTGGTTTCCTAAAATGAGTTATCTCACATTGGCTTATAATTTTTGATAAGTAATCCATTGATTGAGGTTTTAAAGTTAAATGATTTATAAATATTATTGGACAAAAAATATAAAGGGGGATATTATCATAACCATGTTATATGGAATATGTTTTTTATGTAAAAAGAAGTTTGTATTTCATGTGATATTTTTTTCAAATAATAAAGAAATAAATTCACTCTGTAAATTTTGAAAATGAAAATACCATCGTATTTAGGATTTTGGACTCACAATGCTTTAGAAAGTGCATTGGTACAAGGAGATGTTTTTGGGAAAAATAGATTTATTTGACTAACCATGAGTATGAAATGAAAGGAAGATCATATTGTGAAGATGTTTCTGATTCTACATGGATCTGATGAAAATATGATAATGATTTTACATTCTTTAATTCCAAAAATTCATAACTTCTCTAAGAACTAATGATGAAAGTCTTATGAAGGAAAGGGGGAGAACTGGTGATGTCAGTCGTATTGAGGATTAGATGAACGATGATCTTGGAAAGATTGGGAAGTTACAACACTTCCCAATAAATGTTAGAAAATGATATTCCAATATTAAACATATTCAATGTCATTAGGAGGGCATGATACTTGAGAATGTTTTTGTAAAAAGGAAGTTTTTAAAATTAAATATCTTTAGTATGAGTCCATTTTTGTGAGAACATCAGACATTGATTTATTTGAAGGTTATGAAGGTTGATTGTAATATGAGAAATTGATGGTGTTGGTTTTCAACGAGATTAATAAGCCACAAGATACCAATACTTAGGGAAATAATTTGATTATTGGGAGTTCATTCGTATCATAATCAGAAAAGGAAATAATTTGATGATGTCGATACTGCTGAAACTAGTCTATTGGATTGAGTGTGCCATCGATCATCGAAGTAAAAATTGTTTTTATGGAAAAAAAGTTGGACCTATAAAAAGAAAATAAATTGGGAGTTATTAGGACTGATGAACATAGAGATGAAGAAAATTTTATTGTGACCTATATGTATAAATACAATTACAGATCAATCAATAATGTAGTCAACCATTTTCATCAAGATAAACTTTTGATTTTTTTTATTTAACAAGTGTTTCAACCAAAAACAATAATTCTTATATGTTTTCCTTTGGGTCATGAGATAAATTATATTTTTCCTTAAATTGCAATTGGGTTAAGATCCATCAGGTTGGCAATGAAAATAATTATCAATGTGATGTTGAGATCAATTCATCTCACACAAGATCATTAGTCTGGGAAAATAAGAAATGGAGAATTACATGAATCTTGTAAAATTTTTATTAGGGAAATCATTGAAGCGGTTGATGAAGTTTTAAGAATGATTTTCATATTTTTAATTTTATGTAGAGTAACATAATAAAGTATTTTATCACTCTATCATAAAGAATAAATCGAAATAAGAGTTGGTTTTGACAGTCGTATTGATAAGATAATTATTTTCTTTCAATTGGTATAGTGAAACATAAATAAGAATATGTTTTCATCATCATAATGAAGAAATTAAAATGGGGAACAAAAATCAATCTAATGTTTGATAAAAATGTAATAAACATGATAAAGGCATTAAGATTCAAGATGTTTTTTACCTGTTGATAAGAGTATAATAATTCAAGATGTAGGAACTGTGATGCTCCCGACAAGGGACTAGAACCTTGAAACCTACTAATTTGTGGGCTCCATGGAATGGGACCTAACTTACGCCAGGATCAGATAATTTCCCCTATCAAGATGGGGATTTAATCTCGCCTTTGTGGAGAATCAAACCCAAGGATGACTTAAATTTAACCAAATGGGGAGTTTCTCCGCTACAACTACACCATATGACATAGTGGTGTGGTGGTTGTGGAGAATCTCCTTGGTTAATTAAATTCTAGTGAGACATGGGTTCAATTCCTTGCAGATGCGATATGAAATCCCCAACTTTCTAGGGAATAGTTCCTAAACCTAGCCCAATTCAGGTTCCATTATGTAGAGTCCATGTGTTAGTGGGATATGAGGTTATGGTCAGTTGTCGAGAGCATCTTGGGACTAATAAAAATGTAACATTCTTAATAGACCTACGCCACTAACTGGGTATTATTCTGACCACACCCCATGACAATCAACTTATAGATGAGGTCACTGGGGAGTTACACCTCAACATGGTAGGTATTGTCCCTAGGCCTTATTGGGATTTAATATGCCCTCCCTGCAATACGAACTTGGGACCTTAGGCATAACAACCATTGGGGAGGATCATGAGTCCCACTACACCATATGGAGTAGTGGTACTCGGGATGCTTCCTAGTTGATTTTATGTCTCAGGTCCCATGTTTTTATTTGTGGGGGAGGTGTATTAAATCCTTTTAGGGCCTAGGGACAATACCTTCCATGTGGAGGCCTACCACCTGAGTGGCCCAGTCTATAAGTTTGCACGTGAAGGGAATAGCCAGATTACTGCCCTATTAGTGGTATAGGTTTGTTAAAAAAAGGTTCATTTTTGTTGGACCCGTGATTCTTCTGACAATGGAATAGAACCCTGCATTCCACTAACTCATGGGTGACATATATTGGGACCTAACTTGGGCAAGTCTAATGAAATGTCCCCTTAACAGTTGGGGATCTAATCTCACCTCTATGGATAATCGAACTTGGGACTGGTTGGATTTTAACCATCTGAGGATCTTCTCAGATACCACTACACCACTATTTCATATATTGTAGTGGTGGAAAAGAAGCTCCCAGGTTGGTTAAATTCTATTCATCCCCATGTTCGATTCTCCATGGAGGTGAGATTAAATCCCCAGCTAGCTAGGGGATAGTTCATGAACCTAAACCATGTTAGGGCCCATTGTGTAAAGCCCATGATTTAGTCGATTGTGGTGGATCTGGTCCATTGTTAGGAGCATCATGTGTCCAACAAAAATACATGTACATCAAGAAACTACAAGAGTTCCAGTCATAGAAATCCACGTGCTAGCGTGGAGATCTGACGACACCTTCAATGCTTCAAAGTTCACTGCATCGTCTTGCTTGTGATTCCTGAGAAAGGGCATGATTCCGAGATTATGGATCCAGTTTTCTCTCTCTAGATCGTAGTAGAGAGAATAAGAGAGAAAAATCCCATGGATAGTCATTGGTGGGAGGCTCTACTCTTTAATATATTGTGTATAATTAAGTTGCCTGAAATTTCCTCTCCAGTCCCTGAATAATTAATGCACTATAAATTACATGTTATGACTACTCAAACAAGTCATAAATATTATTATAATTTTCTTGTAATATAATAATTATATTACGTTATAATAAACATGTCATAAACTATACATTTTTACCGAAAAATATAAATTGATCCTTGAATATATTAAACTAATATTCGCCAATTAATATTTCTCATGTATTTACTTAAAACATGTAAAAAAATTTAAAAAATAAATTCAATGCCCATTATTTTTAACTCTAATAATATGAATTTATTTATTTCATTTGTGATTGTATCTACTTGGAAAAATTCAAGACCTCAGTAGTGGGGCCCACCTTGTCCAAAACTCTTATTCAACTGAATCAGGTAGATTCTCGAATATGCTATTGTATGTGACCCTCTAGGGCCTTATCTTGATAGTAGTGAATAGTATTCAAAAGACAATAGTGGGATCTAGGAAATAGTCATGGCTCCTAAATAGATATGGATTGTCACAGCAGCGATAACTAACCTACAAACACGTACTGCGTAATAAAATATATTTCTCTTTAATACTTATTAAAGTAAGACACACACTCATGTAATCACCTTTTTCATTCATTATTATTAGTTGATCTAACAAGATGGATTTACCTTGGAATACCATGGAAATGGATTTATCAAGGTAATACAATCCTGATCAACATGACCAGAATATATAACTTCCTTAAATTGGGAGTGACAAATCCTTTCATGGACATTCAACCAATGAAATTCCACCAATGACACACCCAAAAAAAACTACCACAGAAAAATTTCAATATCATGGTTTTCATCACGAATAAAAATATGTAATAAAATGGTGTATATTGGTAATGATCTGAATTCAGGAGACCATTACATATGTCCATTGATAAAAATATCTAATGACACCTGACACCTATGGTGTTCTTATTGGTGAGTCAATCCTCATGATCTCACTAATATAGATCACCAAGTGAGAACTTCATGAGATGAAGTTTCAATGCTTATGATCCCCCCACACCTGATAGAAAAAAACCTTCTATGCCAAGTCAGTATGATGCATCTAGACCGTAGGACATGGTTTACGATTAATGTCATTGTATCTAAAGGTTCTCATTATATCATGGGATCTTCTGTAACCATTCCACATGACAATTAATCTATGGAAATTACCATTAAATAGTGGATGCAGAAATATATACACAACAATGGTTATAATACATCATGTATATCTAACTGTATACACGATATGGTAATCAATAGCACTGCATAGTTGGGTCTAGGGTAACCACTATTTCAACACTCCCACTTTTTCTAGACCAAACATTTCTAACCAAACATTATAGCTAATCATGTGATAAAGGTAATGTTTCTGTTGAGTAATGGATTTAGCCAGTAGTCCTACTAGAGTTTTACTGAATGGCTATTCTCCTATAGAGACCTCATCTCCTTGAGTAAAACTTCTTAAGAGATGGTATCCTAAGTATATCCTTCTTTTCCACTATCAAAACTTGACATCTTGGTTAGTAAGAATATCATAATTTACATTATGGTAATATTTTTCATACCAGGTGAAATTCCACGAACTGGAACAAATAATTACATATAACAACTTTGTATATGTCTTAGAAGCAACAACATACTCTGTATTTATAGGTATGGCTACCAATGGCTTATATGAGATTTTCTCACTCATCATCTTATCCTAAATATGATACTAGATCACATCGATATATGGATGACTAGTTTGTATCCTCATAAATCTTGTATCCTTTCATCTCCACTTTCCAGATACATATATTGTGTAGTTTTCATTGTGAAATTATATAGGTTTGACTACTTCTCTTATAGTTCTACTCGATATAACTGATATTTTCCTACTATAAATTATGTACTGGAAATATCGGTTCTTGTACATATGATAACATTCATGATTAATCTATCTCATAAGAGAACGGATTTTAACTCATCATGTGAATATCCTCCCATGTCCCAAACATGTTAACCTAGATAGATTTATGCAATTTGTCATTCATAACAATTCTTCACTTGAATTGTTGCATTTTCTATTTTTCAATACCATGTCACTATATGTACAACTGACTAGATCCATCAAACCAATAGATCCACCTCAGTAGATCTTGTTCCCTTGAACTTAGTAATCTACTTTAAGTCAATCATTGGGGAATATATTTTTATCCCATTATTAACTAGCTTTAAAACCAATAAATTTTACATATGATACCAAACATATTTTACTTGAAAAACTATGAAAATCCAACTAACCTCAGGTAGAAACCTCGAAGAAGTTCATTCCAAATGAATATTTTATGATCATGTTTCTTACTTCAATCCTAAACTAGATTTCACTAACTTTTAACCATTATTTTCATTCTGTGATGTGACCACCTGATTTTGGTTACGTCATGGAGACACCTTCCATGATTGATGGTCATGAAAACTAATCCCTAAAAATATGATCATATAAATTATCTATGGCATGTAAAATTATAACAGATTAAGGCATAACAATTTGGTGAATCCAACGACCCTCATTGGTACTATGCTTGTACCATCCATTATTGAATTTTGATTGATCTTGTCAATCTTAGTTATTTTCCATACACTGCTTTCTTGTAAGAAATATTATTCAAAATGAATAATAGATCACCAGCTACGGTGAATACAAAAAACAAAACCATGGTTTAATCCTTATTACGCATTATGTCTCTCAAGAACATACTCTATTCCACATGAGAATGTGAAACAGGTTCCTATGCCAACTATTTTTGAATCTTTAGTATTTAATAATCTCAAGTAAATCTAGGTCCCACTATCTCAAAAGATATGTGAACCCTTATGTATAATTTTATCATATCACATGACTATAACTTTTCTACATTAGGGATTTAGGTGATAACATCCTAAGAAACAATTAGGATGTTTATAATTGATTCACATTGTGTTTGTTCTTGATGCAAGTTTTATTTATTTTCTAACAAAATATTTGAATCCATAACACATGTTCATATTAAAAAATGGTTTTTACCATAATATGACTCATATGATATCAATTTTCAATTTAATTAGGAATTTGATTACTGGATTGTGGCATTATTTGAGAGCACATCATGAAATATAATGGGAGTTTATGTAAGTTGCAACATTGATACTACTTACATCAATAGTCGATGTATAAAATGTGCATTTAGGAATCGCCCCATGATAAATTTTGTTGATCAATGTTAACATGTAATACATCATCATCAGTAATACTCATCAACATCAATTTCACGATGTAGAAAAGGTAATGTGAATTTAGGAATTAATCCATATTACATTATCATGTTTTATGATTGCATAGTCAAGATATTTTTCGGCATACCGGCTCGAAGAAACTCATATCTTTTGATGATGCATATAATTAACATTGAAATTACTTAATGACATAATGAAATCATATGAAGTGTATTTATCAATTTTTTTTAGACTCATGACACTCTCGACAATGGACAAGAACCCCACAACCCACTAACTCGTGGCCTTCTTGCAATGGGCCCTAACTTTGGATAGCTTAATGAACTGCCCCTAGCCCACTGGGGATTTAATAACACCTCTTCAAAGATTTGAACCCAGGCCCAACTAAAATTATAACCACCAAGGATCATCCTCCGCAACTACTGTTCCATATAGTGTATTGGTAGTAGAGAAGCTCCCATATTGATTAAATGTCAGTCATCCCCTGGTTCGATTCTCTTGGAAGGAAAAATAAATCCTCAGCTAGCTAGGGGAGAT
The DNA here is from genome assembly GCA_963277665.1 of Viscum album. Taxonomy (NCBI): domain Eukaryota; kingdom Viridiplantae; phylum Streptophyta; class Magnoliopsida; order Santalales; family Viscaceae; genus Viscum; species Viscum album. The sequence continues at coordinate 1,578,175,319 of OY728150.1, read as the reverse complement.
ATCTAGTTTCCCATTCCATGTTAGGGTCCGTAGTGCAGAGTCCAAGAGTTAGTGGGCTGTAGTGAATATGGTGCATTGTCTGAAGCATCAATGGTCTAAAAAAGGTGAAATTTTAACAGACTTATGACACTAACTGGGTCATAGTCCATGAAACTCCCCGCGCCTAATAATTTGAGGACTAGGCCACTGGGGAGTTATTCCTCCACATAGAATGTACTGTCCCTGTGACCCATCGGAATTTATCAATCCACCCACATGATTTAAATCTGGGACCTAAGGAATAAGAGCCACAAGGGAGCATCACGAGTAGCAGTACACTCCCTAGTGGATGTTATCCCTCAGGTCCTAGGTTTGAATCATGGGGGAGGAGTGGTAATTACCTATGGGGACTGAGGATGGTACCTAGAACATGGATGTGTAACTACCCAGTGGGCCATCCCATGAGTTAGTAGGAGAAGGGTGCGGCTCAGATTTTGAACTAGTTTGTGGTGTTGGTCTGTTAAATGGACACTTTTTGTTGGGCTTGTGATGATACCGATAATGTACCGAATTCCCTAGAGTCCACTAACTCGTGGTCTCTGCACTATAGGACCTATCTTGGGATGAGAATATGGATATCTCCCTGAACCAGCTGGTATAGTGGTACTCATGATGCTTCCCGGTGGCTGTCATCCCTCATGTATTAGGTACGAATCACATTGGAGGCGTAACTCCCTAGAGTCCTGATCCATTAGTTAGTGGACATGAGGTCTGGCCAGACTACAAACTTGTTAGTGGTGTAGGTATAATAAAATGAAACCATTTTTTTGGACCAATGATGCTCCCATCAACAGACCATTACCCTACAACCTACGAACTCTTGGGATCACCGTAATGTGCCCTAACTTGGTCATGGTTCAAGAACTTTTCCCTAGCTAGCTAGGGATTTAATCTCACCTCCACAGAGATTCCAACCTAGGGCTAACTGGCATAACAACCACAGAGGAACATCCTACACTACCACTATGATGTATTGTGTAGTGGTATGAGAGAATATCCTTGGTTAGATAAATTCCAGTCAGCCCTGGGTTTGATTCTCTCGGAAGGAAAAAATAAAACCCCAACTGGCTATGGGAGATATCTAGATTCCCAAACCAATTTAGGCACTATATTGTGTATCCCATGAGTTAGTGGGATATAGGGAACATGCTCCGTTATCAGAAGCATCATTGGTACAACACAATATGAACTTGAAATTCAATGAGAATTTATGTTTTGGAAAATCTAGTTAATTAGGAATAATTTTTAGAATACTTCCCAAACCATTTTCAGGTACCCTATAAATAGTGGAATTACTTTGTACTTTGTTGATGCAGGTAATGTGTGTGAATAATAAGAGAGAATCTTTGATTTTCTTTGGAAAATATTTTTTTAGATCAAGAATACCTAGGTAATTTTGTAAGAAAGAAAGATAAAATAGAAGGGACGAGTTCCTAATCAGTGTTTCCAGATCAGATTGAGAAGTTAGACTTGGATTTCCAGACTAAGGTAGAAGTAGTCTAGAATTGCCTCAATCATATTCTGATATCATTATATTTCTATATTATGAAATCAGACCGGTGATTCATATTTGGAAATTTAAATGTGAATCATTATGAAGTCCAAGTAAGTTATTTCCTACTACTAGGTATGGAAGTGTATATTGTTTTGGTGTTTATATTTGTGAAAGTTGATCATGTAGCACCATAAAATGTTTGTTACACAAATTGTATCACATCAATTCTAACTACTTGAAGCACATGCACTGTTGTATTTAACATAGTGCTACACGAGTGTAAGATAATATCCTATTCATTTTATTCCACACAAAAGGATTATTTTCATGTGGGTTTTGTGGTATTGGATTATTTACAAACCATACCAAGGAAGCATTGACTCTTTTTGAGTAGTGAACCTTGTAAAATCGTGTGTTCTTGTGGATGTGTGTTGGTTTTGATTTAAGTGTGGTAAAAAATCATCAACATGATGTGAAGGTTATTTCATAAGAATGAAAACGTAAATGAAAAAGATATCACTGATTCACCCCTCCCCATCTCATTGATTGATTGATCCTTGTTAGACATTCTCTGCATAGACCCTCCGTTAGCTAAACCTCAAGCTTCCTCCATAGAACCAGATCCGAGCTGCACCTGGATTGACAATCTAAAACCCAATTATGAAATCCTCCATGAGACCCACCTGTAAATAAAAATATATCATATGTGAAAACACCCAACCACCAATGAGTATGAATCATCACGAACCAATCTAGTGATGTCACTAGACCACCAATCCTTCAAAGAACTCGAAATAGTCGTTTGTGTCTCTACTAAGCTTCAAAGAAGAATAATATGTGACTTGTGTTCTCATGCCACCTATTTGAGGAAGTGACGACCTATGCTCCCCTATATCACTAGAATCTGATAGCACTGCACCTTTCTAACCACTAACCACTACTCAGAATTACCACAAAGGGGAGCTACCATCAATCATGTTCCCTCCCAGAGGAAGAAGAAGCTACAGACTTCCCGATGAGGCCTCTACCATGGGAATGAGATAAGATAATAAAAACAGTAATAAATTAATAAATAAATTAATAACAATAACAAATAATTATAAAAATAAATAAAATAAATAATTATAAATCAATTAACTTAATAAAATAATAACATTTAATAATATTTAAAAATGAATATCTATTTCTAAATATAAAAAAATATTAACAATAATAATGATAAATAAATAAATATAATAAATAAAAGTTTTAAAGAAAAAAGAATAAGAATAATAATAATATCAAATAAATAAATTAAAAATAATTTAACATTATAATATTATTTTAATCTAACAATATTAATAATGATAAATTTCATTAATGATATTTTAAATATATAATTATTTTAATAATAATTTCAATTATAATAATTAGTTATATTAATATATTTTAATAATTTAGTGGACTAATAATAATAATAAATATAAATACTTTATTTATTTTAAAACTAATTTTATACTTTATTAATTTGTTAGATTATAAATGCTATATTAATTTTGAAATTGATATTAACTATTTATTTTTTTCTCTATTTTTAATATGCATAATAAAGACCAAATTTGGTCAAGGATCATGTCTGCCAAATAGTATTAATTCTATTAGAAGGGTTGTGCAATGATCATGAGAAGGTGAAGAGTTTTTGGTGATCAGTGCAACAAGTTATGTAGAAGGGAGAAGACTAGAATCATTCATCGTGCTCTGGAGAGGATGAATGGGAGAATGATGAAGGACACCCAATTGGGAAGAAGACAATAATACTGGTGAGATGAGATATTCTAACATTCCAAATTCTTAGATAGGGAGTGTGTGATAGAGGCCTAACTTCTGCAACACACTACTACTAACCAAGGAGCTCTTGACTTTGAGAAGGAGTGTGAGGTAGCCTAGTGGGGTTCGAGCAGATCTTCAAAGAGGATTCCTTTTCTTCATCCTCATCTTCTTAAATCCTATGGTTTTATACTTTGAATATTTCCTATTGGGTTTTATTTTTTTTCTTGAACATGATGTTTGCGTAATATTCACTTAGGACATTATTGTTATACTTGTTTATGATTTCATCTTCTTCACATTATTTTTCTTTGAAATCATAATCAATTGGAATGATCGATAATGATATCATTATAATTTTTTTTCACCATACACTTTTAATTCATAAAAATTCATCTTCAATTAGAGAAATTGATTCTGTAAATTTTTTCATTCACACTACTTCACTTTTGGATGATTCTAGGAATAGGTGAGCATTAATAACTATATTTATGTGTGTTTAATCTCTCGATGAGGGAGATTAATAAAACTCTTTTTCGAGTATTCAAATTCAATTTAATTACTATAATTGATGAGCCAATTTAAATGAGTGGGTAGAATTTTCCTTAGCCAACAAAATCATCTATTTTTCTAACTCCTTGACCATTTCTTTGGCACCATTAACACATTAATCTCACCCATAATGATAAGTACCTCTCACATTAAAACATCAATGAATTTCATGTTTTTTTCAATAATTTATAGATAAGATAATGCTCTAGAACATACATCCTCCTTAACATAGGTTTTACCATTCACTACTATACTAGTGTTGGTTTATAAATGATATTTTGAATGTCATGATGATCTACAATCATGTCACGTACCCCGTTCAAGAACTATTTTCATTAACGAATAAAGGATTTTTTCAATTGAAAAAATTTGTTAAGGGAATACCTCATGTATCTTTATAATATTATAAGGCCATTCTATGAATTTTCTAATAGAATCATTTACATTTCTAACATCCACATAATCATTTGGAATATTAAACTCAACTATCAACTCATGACCAACTTTAATCCCCACACTCTTGTGATATTTTGGGAGTAATTTTTTGTGTAAAATGTCTCCTATGATATTAAACATAATAAAACTCTCAACAAGGTTATGTGTGGGTGTTAATATATATAAATCATAGAAAAATTCATCCTATAGAATTTCAGTAAAATTAAGTTATAAAATGTTGTTTGATTTAAATTTAAGATAAAAAGTAATGAATAAATTTATTACCTTAGGTAAAATAGGCTGTTGAGGGGAATAGATAATGTCGAATCAAGTGGGGTCATGTGGCTATTTATTTAATGATATATTTTCCACTATCACTACCCTTGGATTCTTTTGTGTAAAAAGGACCACCAAACCAGGTTGAACAATAATTTCATTCAAAGAATCTATTTGCACATGAATTCATTTCATCATCTCATATGTATCCCCCTGTAACTTTGTTTCATTGAAATTAGTTTGAGGTGAAACTCCAAAACATACATCGCCAATGCGACCATATTGTTCAGGCCGCATTAAAGCTACTAGAAGTAGTCTTTATTCAGGTATCAATGATGTTGATTATTATGTATAAACTATATAAAAACATAAAAAATAGATAAATATTTTTATGTAATATTTCTATAAAGCATAAAAAATTACTACTATGTCATACATACACATGTTTCCCATAAAGCTCATGTGTTTTTATTACCTACTTTACCCTCTTTATTTATGCGGTCCTCCTTCCATAGCACATTATGTGGGATGTAAGTGGCTTTGAATTTTTATTTATTAATCTATATATAAACAAAGAATATATTTATTTCCAAATCACATAAAACGTTTATTATAGATTTAAAATACATTCCATTTTCTTTTCATGTTGAGTGTACCCCATCAATGATTTTTGGAAGAGGTACATTAGTTTTTCTATATATTATTTATTTTCATAACTCCTTTATTACTTTATAAATTTAATTTCTTGATCAAAGTAGATAAAATAAATAATTTCAAATAAAATATTGTTGATTGCATTTCACCTGAAATGATTTTTTATCATGATGACTAATAAAATAATTCCATATATCCTATTATAAAATGTGTCCTTACAAACCAACGTGTGTCACATTTCTTTTTATTCAGCATCCCTGAGGTGATTTTTTGTAATAAGTGTGTGAGAGAATTTCTGAGCCTTTACAGCATCCATTTAGAATAATTTCTTTCAAAAAATCATCTGAAATTAATGAAATATACAAGGGTTAATGAAAATTAAATCAATGTTTCATTATATAATTTTTCTGTAAAATATCGAAGGTTTAACGTAAAATCATCTTAATATAATCCAAAATGGTTTCCTTGAATACATGTTGGACATGGTGCCACGTATCTATATCAATAAACACATTTAATCTCATTGTGACCCAAACATAAATATTCATTATTGAATTTTTGGGATCAATAGGTTGGATGTGTTGATTCCAGCCAACCTACAATTAAATACCCTTTATCCTTTCCTTGATAAATTTGTTTGGAACAATGATGTTATTTCATTATTGTTTTTTTAATCTAATCGTTATCAATCCCCTTATAATTTTTAGTTTTAGTATCAACTATATTTTCTTCCTTGGGATTGGTAACATCATCATGTGCATAAGTCAATATATACATGAGTAGTCGAAAACATAAATTAGTTTTTGTTAAAATTTATAGAACACATAATATTATGATGAAAATAATAGTATATTAAAAAATTAACCTTCTCAGTAAACTCTCTTTTTTTATTTAAAGGGTGAAAGGATTTGGATCCTTTATAAAATATCTAGATTCAATCTTTGTGGTGCTTGCTAACATACAAGGAATTTTCTACATTGAAAACATCATGAAATGGTTGTGTTCTCCTAATAAAAGGGTCATTCATAATTGAATTTTCATCTAACCCCATAGTTGTTTTATTAGACAACATGAAAATTTACCAATTCTTGTTTACTCAATATGAGACATAAATTACTTGAACTTATTGTTGTTATATTATGAACAAAGCATCTTTATATAGTTTCACAATAAAATTCTCCATAAAAATCCCAATTCATCGGATTTCATTGAATTTTTTATGTCGACCCATTTGCAATATGAAATCATCACATGAAATGTTGTATAATCCAACTCATATATCTATTTGATGATATTGAAATAGGATAAAATTGTATAAATTGTGTTTCTATCCTTGTAATAGGATACATGCATTTCTTCTACCACAAGTGTAATTACCCCATTTATCATTATACAAATTTCATATTGTTCCATTTTATTGAACATATAACCATCAATCACAAAAACAAAGTAATATATGACATTTTTTGGTCCCCTGAGTAGTTATAGAAGTCATTCAGCAATTGAATTTGTATTCTTAGAGATCTCATTATAAATATGATCTTAAAATTTCCCTATAAACCATTGATTCTGTGTATTTGAAATCCATCCTTCATCCCATGATGGATTCAAATGTTTATTAATTTTTTTATCGTCTTCAACATATAGAGAAACCTCTTCACTATTATGTAAAATGTAAATCTGATCTTTATCCCACTCCATAATGGTAATTGTGACAACATCCCTTTCGGTAATCCCTTCACCGATAAAGAATATTATATGATGATAATTTTGGGATACTGATTCCACCAATGTTAGATAAGTAATTAGAACATAATTAAATATCTTCTTCAACAATATATCAATATTCAATAATACATTTTGGTTGACTTAGATTTTTAATGTACCCTTTCAAAATCTACATATATCATTAAATAGGGTACAACCATCTGTAATAGATATAACCACATAGATGATCCTTCCTAACTAAGTGAACTATTTGATGGACAATTATATCAAAGAATGATGGTGATAATACCATATATTATTCACATAATAGGACCATAATCTCATTATTCATGATTATAAACATCACCGGGTCTATTAAATTACTACATATTGATCTAAAAAAGAAGTTGAGTCTTTTTAATGTGTGTCATACATTGTTAGGCAGAATGCAATGTAAAATGACAAACATCAAATCTTGCATTAAAACATATCTATAGTGTAATTTTATAACATATAAATTCAAATTAGTAATTAAAATGGAATTCTGGATATTTGATGAATTCCACTCTGTAAATTTTACACCATTAATGAAATTTTCAATTTTCAATTTTTATTGACTAGATTTATTTTAAGCTGCCTATGGAATAAAATTCATCCTTTTACCATTCATTGGTGCCTACTCTACCCTTTTACCCATTTCAATCATGTCCCACCTAGCCCTTATGCCATATATTTTTTTTAGAACATTTATTTACAAGCCAATAACATTATCAAATACTTTTTTCTACATGCATGAAATCAAAAAATATATGATGTACAGACAATTATAAAATGAAAGATCAAAGAAAATTTAACTCTCTTAAAAAACCTTAATTTTTATGGTTTTATTAAAATGGTTTACCAAAAATAGAGTCAAGATATTTTACGTTATCGAATAGGTGATCATCCATTATTGGAGATGGTGTTGTACCTTGATTGGTATTCCTAATAAATAACTTCATACAAGATCCATATTTATATTTTTGAGAAAGAGAATTTTGATGTCTTCAAAACAATATCTAAGAGGAATGTTTCAACCAAACTAATTGTGTGCATTCGTAAAAAATGGGACACCATAAATTTTTTTAATTCTATATCCTAAAACATTTCTCTAACTATGAAATTATTTTATTGTCGTATACAACATGTATAACAATATGAATTCTTCACAAATACGAGTATCATACAATTTAACAACTCTATACCACATCGATTTCATATATTAGATCAATGGATAAAGATAGACATCAATATAATTACATGGCTGTTTTGGTCCCTATATAAGTAGAGAAAACATAATATATTCACGCTTAATGTATAACCATGGTTTTATGTTATAGTTAACTAGGATAACTAGATATGTACTATGAGTATTACTCAATACACAAAAAGGATTTATTCCATTATAGATAATAAAAAATAGCGGTTTTTCTACTCATTCCCAAATTCAGGATACTCATAATCAATTTTATTCCATTAAGTTGAGTTTGATGGATGATATAGTTTCCCATCTTCAATTCATGTATATTCATGCCATGTCAATTATCTAATGATTTATTGATATCCATATAGTCATTAAAACCAATGAATGATAGGAAAGTACCATAAAAATTTCAATGGAGTAGATTAATATTTCTTGTATTGGTTCAGATCACACTTAGGGAATTTTATGAGTGATTAATGGTCTTTGAGAAATAATATGAAATCATTTTGATAAACATGTATTTTTTTACAGATCATGGCCATTGAACATAGAATTAATTTAGAATCATGTGTTCAATATCAATGTCATTTTCTTATTGTATCAAATCATTAAAGAGACCAATTATTTTTGTAAAAATTGTGTTTCTCATTCCACAATTTCATTCAAATTAAATTACTTCAATACAGCTGACAACGTCGTGAATTTAGCACAAATGGTATACAATGGTATCTTAAAAAACTATTTATCTTCTCAAAAATCTTTGTAAAATCATGAAGGTCATCTTCATTTAAACTTTTCATTTCTTCCATACAATCTCCATCATCATTTACCCTTGTATTCATATCAAAATATTAATAAAACACAATATTAACTCAATAAGTGTGTAAATTCTATTTCTCCACATGTTTTGTCCAAAATGTATAGCTATGATATATTCTGTGTCAAATCCAATTTTATTCCAACTATTTAGACTAATTTTTATTGAATAAAAACAACATAAACATGGATAAAGGATTTAAGAAGGGTCGTACGCTTTCTCCATTGAAAAATTGATGAACTATTTAATTCCATATTAATAATATTTTTTTTATACAATTAATATGAATCCATTTCGATTCATATACATCCATTTAGGTTCAAACAATATTCATTTTGTACAATAAATAAATAAATATACATAAGATATTCATATTGAAATGAAAAAGTTATAATGACCTTTAACCAGTGGAAGATAATTTTATTGGTGATGATTCCCAATAGGAAATCATTTTACAACAGGATGACCTGAAAATAAACACCCTGAGGAAAAAATTTGGATGTTTTTCAAGCTACTGGAAGAACTGAAGAACAATCTAATTGGAACTGAGGTTGAAATGAATGTGGATGGAATCCTCAATGGAGCCACCAGGGGGAAGAAACTATTAAAAGTGAACATTTACAAAGTTAGGGAAGTACGAATAAAAAGTAATGTGAATTAACCTACTTAATAGTAATCCCGAAATTTCTACTTTGTACGCTCAATTTTTGAATCCTTATTACAAGAAGGAATTTTTAACTTAACATGATGTCATTTATTTGTGTTATAAAATTCCTATCATGGAAATTCACGACAATGAAAATATAAATAGGATTGGGGTTCTAAATAAGCATTGTAAAACCCCTACTTATTTATCATTTTAAATCACCACCTTTCATGTTATGTTGGATGAGTTTTTACAGTGTATAAATAGTACATATATCCATATACTCATTCTATTGGGAGATCTAAGCAATTGGAGTGAGAAATTTTCAAAATAATATCCCATTAATGTTTAATTTGACAATATATCATTTTATTAAATAGATAAAAAATATCCATAAAAATTAGTGAGTGATTGAAATAAATAAGAGTGAGGAGTTGATGTTTATTCATTTCTTCACTTGATACATAGAAATACAAGTGGTGATTATGATAATAAAGTTTTAAAATAAGTAAATTAGTGGCATGTTTATTGATTTAAAAAGAGAATGATGATGAGTTACCTATTGATAATGATAATTATGATGAAAATAATGATAAATATCTAATTGATTTTTATTAAATTGAGTGTTAAAGGATTTTATTTTAATGAAATTAATGTTGTATGAAGAGAAAAAATGTGAATATACGAAATAAAATATCAAATAAAAAATATTGAGTCCTCCCACACTATAAATGGATAAATATTATTAAAGGGCATTAAGGAATTTAATTTGATGCTTTTCATAGAGATAAAGTTGGGGAATATGAATGTGGAGGTAAAATAGAAAGGAAATGAACTATGAAATGTTTTGAATATATATTTAGAATCTCTAAATCATATAAACAAGTTAAATATTAATATCAAACATTTTTTTGTGATAAGTTAATGAATAGGTGAGTTTAGATATATTTGGTATGTGTGATGTAGCAATGCTCGATGGTGCCATATTAGGTATATTGAGGGACGTTATCGACACATGTTCATAATAATGTAAAAAACTAATAAATGAGAGATGAGTATAAATAATAACATACCTAATAAATTTGGTTGATTGATTTTTCTAAGAGAAGGTCGAGGGGGAGCAATGACAACATTGGACTTTCTTGAGAGATTGAATGGTGTGAGAGAAATTAGTTTGGTTATGGTTAAATTTATAAGATCGTGAAATTTTTTATTTGTGCCATAATTTTAGTATTGATAAAGGTATGTTTTATCAACTCTAAATATTATTGGCATGATAAAGTCGCATCTTTATCAGCACTAAAAAGTGTTCATAAAGACCTATATAATTAATATTTAATACGATAAATAATATAATTAATTTTTTTAAATATATATAATTATAAATATATTTAATGAATTGTAAATATATATTTTTAATTATATTTATAAATAAATATAAATATTTATAAATATAAATAAATAATTATTTATATAATTATGAATATATTAAATTAATTGTAAATATGTAATTATAAATATAATTATAGAAATATATTTCTAATCAAAATTATAAATATATATATTTTTAAATATATTTATAAATATTTATATATAATTATTAATATATAATTATAAATATATTTATACAATTATATGTATATATATATTTATTAATATATAAATGTATATAATTTTAAATATAATAAATATATTTATTATGTGAAAATATTTAGTATAAATATTTAATTATATATTTATAATTACTTAAATTATTTTCAAAAAAATTATATATATTTATTTAAAATTATAAATACATAATTTTATAAATATAGTAAATATTCATTTATAAATATGATTATATATAAATATAAATATATTTATTTATAAATATTTATTTATAAATACGTTTTTATAAATTTATTTTTTAGATTTTTAATGAATATATAATCTTAAATGCATGAATGTAAAAAATGAGTGAAATTGAATAATTAAAAATTGCGACATTAAAAATATTAAAAAAATGGATAAGTTTTATTAATTATAAAAAATATCAAAAAAATTAAATATGGATATATATTGAAATTAATATGAATACATGTAATGACCCAAAATTTCATTAATGAAAATTCCTCTTGATCTGATTAAATGTCTTATAATGTAAAATAGTTATATAAAATATGATCTTCTTTGGTATTATGTTTTTGGATTTTAAAACACCATTAAGAATTGTTACCATTGCTAATATATCTGTTGAACAATGATAACATGATTAGTATAAATATAGGGCTTTAAAAAATCCAATTTTCTTAGACAAAATAAGAGATGGCCTCATCCAGAAGTCTTGCCCCATATGATGCCAATTTATCAGAGCTCATAAAGGAGGTGGAAGCATTGGGCTTCACTCTTGACCAAGCCCAAGCAATACTTGAACATGTTAAGATCAAATAGAACCACCTACAGGAGAAGTGGAAGTTGATAGAGATTATCACTCCATCGATGTTATCTGAGCCACCCCAAGAGTCTGTCACCACCGCACACCTTACCCTTAGGTCTTATTTGGGTTTTATAAGGGGTTATATAACAAGACCTCAACATCATGATTATGTGAATTATTTTTTTATACAATAAATAATATACAATCATTTTATTATTATTACCATGTAAATAGTTTTTACAACACAAATAGTATTTTTAGTTGATATTCAATTAATAAATATATTTTGATATATTAATGGGTTTTTGAATTAAATAATACTTTAATAAAATATTATTACTATTAAATTACTTTTTTAAGTATAAATGATCATATAATTTTTATGAATACAATTTTAATTTTTATTAAGGTTTGAAAACAATTTTTTCCAAAAACCCATGATTTTTTTATAAATGTCGGTTTTTATTTTAAATGTGAAAATTTACATATTTAGAAAATTATTTTAAAATAATTAATATTATTTTTGGAATTAGGACATAAAAAATATCCAACAGTTAATTTTTCATAATTATATGAGACTGTCGAATTTTTGGGTAAAAATTAAATACCATTTAAATATATAATGTTTATTATGACATCATATCAAAAAAATAGTGATGTAATAAAATTCTATAAACATTATTTCATTAATATATATGTTTTTCCATTAAAATAATGTGATGTTAGTTTTTTTTATTTATTTTACAAAGCCTTAGTGGACCCTCCAAGACCTATAAATCATTTTAGCTTTTTGAATTAATTTCATTGAGAGTGTGACTCACCTCCACATAAGAAACCATATTATTTTAAGAATATAGGCCATTTTCCTTATATAATATTGTTTTCCACACTATTTTGGAAAAAACCATGGGCAAAAACCATGGGCTATTTTGGTGTATTGATTAGTTTAATGTGTGGTGTCCCAAATTAAAATAATAAATAATTCCCCCTCCTTTCCTATATAAGCCCACCCAATATCACACATCCTCTTCACTCAAAGAGTTTTCATTTCTCCCAAATTTCTCCCTCCACTCTCTAGAATACTCCCAAAGCACCCCAATCTCCTAAAAAGCCTCTCTGAAGCCCCTCCCAAGCCGTTGTGATCACACTTTCAAGTAAAGGATTTATTCCTTTCTCATTTTTTTCCAAATTTCATTATGTTGTTAGGCCCTTTTATTTTCAATTACAAATGTTGGGGTATTATTTAAAACCTCACCATACTTCCCTCTTAATTTTTTAATTATTATAGACATCTTTTCTCTCTCATTAATTCCTTCCATCTACACCCGTTACCATGCTGAAATTCCTTAAGGAATTTCTCTCTCCTCATTTACATTCAAGAAATTATTTTATATTATACATCTAAATTCCATTCCATATTTTGGTATATTATGTCCCATGATCCCCTTACTTTCCATTTAATGTATAAATTATGAGATACCCCTTTTAGTCTCATCAACCCATTTTATGAATTTCTATATGGCGTCGTTATGTTGCCGAAATTACGCCAAAATTTCCATACCAAAATCATTGTGTAGTGAATACCATACTCACCCCTCTATAAATGGTATTCACCTTTATGAACATGTAATTGTTTATTTGGGACTTACATTTATGTATTCCACATCTCTTATTCATGGAATTAATTATGATGTTAATGAATTCATGTTGTATGATCTATGTGGCACATATATGAATGAAATGAAATGATTATGTAGGGTGCACCCTAATAGTGCTCCAATGCATTGGGTAAAGTATAGTATCATGATATTTCATGTGAAATGGGTGTTTACTCATGATAATTAATCGTGATTCATGTTCAATGAGGGTTTACTCATGATCCATGTGCAATGAGCCTTGGCTTATGCTAATTTCATGTTAAGTGTTATTTCCACATCTCCATGTTATGATTATCATGCTTTTTCATGCCTTTATGTTAAAATTTCTCTTGTTCTACATTGATATTCCCACTGACTAACATGTATTTGATTCCTCATGTAATTCCATGTTTATTGCATTACTGGGCTATATTTCTCACCCCTTTATTATGTATATCCTTAGGTTATCCCATGCAATGCTAAGTATGAGGGAATATAGTGGTCATTTAAAGGAAGATTTCAATAATATGTTGCATTTTATATTTTAGGTCATTATGTAATGATCTGATGCCCCAAATACAATAGACCCTTCAATCTTCTATGTTGTATCAAGTGACGTTTTAGGTAATAAATCATGTCTAAGTGTGTAATAAAAAGAAGGGTTGTTATAGTTGGTATCAGAGGATATGTTTAGTTATTTTAGGGATTAGTATTAGAAAACCCTATTGAACGCCTTATGGATAAGACTAAGTATAATAAAAAGATCCCTACATTTTTTGAGTATTGAGTAAGTGGTTTATCAAGAAAATACATCCCTGTCTGGATACATGCAGGTAGTTGCGGCTTTGGCACGAATATACCTAGGAGTGAAAAATCTAAAAAGGAGTTTTGTGCTTGACTCGGGGTATCCTGGTAAACAAAATCAACCATTGATGCACTCTTGGTTATGATACTCTTGGGGGATATGATTTGGTAAATTCACAAGCTTTGTATGAACCATTATTAACCGGATAAAAAAATTCCACTACGAATATATGTTAGAAATTAGATCATGGATAACATAGAATAAAGCTTATAAATTCACAAGTTAAAGAAATAATATCTATTTATAACTCATCTATTTTTTCCTTGGATCAGCCTTTATGTGTTACCCATAACATTCCTTTTATTCCAGCCAATGGCCGTTAATAGGAGGACACGGGCTAACAACCGATGCGAAGATCAATGAGATGACTATTCTAATGAGATTACCAATCTGATGGGAGCAGGCATTGTGAACTTTTTCATGATACTCTTTAAGTTAACTAATGATTTTAAAATAAACATGGGTCAATATGAACGTTCAACCGCCCCCTTATAAAGAACAAGTCGCTATCGAGAGCTTTATTAGACAAAGGCCTCCTACTTTTAATGGATCATCTGATACCTCAATTGTCTAACAATGGATCAACTCCATTGAAAAGATCTTATCTATCCATTAATGTTCCGAATAGTAGAAGGTTCTTATGGTTTCCTATTGTATAAAAGGTGAATCCGATCAATGATGGACATTGATAAAAATATGATGCCTGGGGATGAGATCAAGGAATTGGAATAAAAGTATTTCCGGGTAAATTTTTTTGATAAATATTATCCTCACACCATCCAACTTAAGATGGAAAGGGACTTCCTTTTCCTCAAGAAATGATATGATGAATCCATCAGAGTGTATGAGGAAAATTTCATATGGCTTGCACGACACACATCCGGCTTTTTCGTTACCCTCGAATGCAAGGTTGACCGCTTATTTAGTGTGATGAAACCTAGCCTATGGAAATCCCTGGCGATCCGTGACTTCGATAGCTATGAGAAAATTGTCTGATGATCCCTCAAGGTTGAAATGGAGATTGATGAATATCAAGGGTATCATGGGGATAAGAAGTTCAATATAGACATTAATTATGGTAGTTAGATGGATAAATCCAAGGATTCTATGAAAATATAGTACCCCTCTTTCCAAAGGTGTAGAAAGAAGCATCCCAGAAGTTGCATAAAGGGGACGAGGAAATGCTTTAGTTGTAGAAGAGAAGGTAACCTAGATATTAACCACCGATAAGAAAATATTGTGGCTGTGATAGAGGATAGAAACACTCTATTCTACTCTACCCATTATTCACTAATTCAACTGCAAAGTACTAGGGAACCATGAAAATCAGTTCCCTGAGCCAACGGTTTTCGGAGGCAACCAAGAACCACCAAGGCAGCAAGGGAGAGCTTTTTCCTTCACTACCACTGAAGTGAACCCCAAAAAAGAAGTGTTGACATGTATGCTGGGTATTCATTCTAAAATAGTAAACATACTTTTGGGTTATGGTTTCACACATTTTTATATCCTAAATGATTATTAGAACAATCCCAACACCACCACAAATCATGGAAGTGAAGATGCAGGTGAGTACGGAGAATGGGGAAATCATTGCATCCCATGAATATAACTCATACACTATCATAATTTTTTGATTGAACTTATCTTCAAAAGTCATCATACTCCCTATGGTGTAATTTGATGCAATTCTTGGAATGGATTGGCATTCACTATATAGAGCCAACATAAATTCTTGTGAGTAGGAAATCACTCTCTATATGGAGAATCGAGCCCCGATTATATACAAGTGAAAGAAGGAAGATGAATCTTCTTTAGAACCATTATCTCAATTGTGGATATTACTACCCTATGATCATTTGTATATGGATTGGATGATTACGTATAAGGAATCATCCGTCCTTGAAGATGTGCCTATTGTGAGTGAATTAGATGAATTGTTTTTGGAGGAATTTTCCGGTCTTCCACCTAGAACAGATGTTGAATTCTTAATTGACCTTATACCCAGGACATTGACAATATCCAATGCTTTGTATAGAATGGCTATTGTGGAGTTTGAGGATCTAAATAAACAACTATAAGAGAATATGGATAAAGTGTTTATACATCCATGTGCTTTACCATGGGTTGTACCTGTCTTCTTCTTCATCACGATGGATGGGTCAATGTTCCTTTTCATTGATTATCGCGATCTCAACAAAATCACAATAAAGAACAAGTATCATCTACAACAATATGATAACTTATTAAATCAGCTGTGTGGATCACAATACTTCACCAAGGTGGAATTTCAGTTGGGATGTTATCATGTAATGGTGAGAAGGAATATATCCCCAATATTTTTTTTCATACAAGATACATGCACTGTGAATTCATAGTAATTCCTTTTAGACTCACTAATAATCTATAAATGTTTATGGACTTGATAAATATGGTCTTTAGATATCATCTCGACAAGTTTTTGGTAGTATTTATAGATGATATTCTAATATACTATAAAACCAAGGAGGAACATGAGGAGCATCTAAGAATTGTAATAGAGACCTTGCGAAAGGAGAAGCTCTATGTAAAGTACAAAAAGTGTGAGTTATGGTTGAAGGAGGTCCCATTCATGGGCCATATCACCACAATCAATGGGATATATGTGGATCCCTCTAAGAAAACTACAATATAGGGATGGTCGAGGCCATCATCGGTAATAGATATTTGTAGCTTCATGGGGTAAAATGGATATTATCGATGATTTTTGAGAAATTTCACATGAATTTCCAACCATCATACCAAGATATCTCAGAAGGGAGTAATGTTTTCTTGGAGTGATTAATGTGAAGAAAGATTCAAGGAGTTGAAAAGGAGGTTCATCACTCCACCCATTCTCACATTACCCACAAGTGGAGAACTTTTTGTGGTATTCAGTGATTCTTCGAAGAAGATCTTGTGTTGTGTGTTGATGCAGAATGGAAGAATCATTACCTATGAATTATGGAAATTGAATGTTCCTGAGTAGAATAATCCAACACATGATCTAGAGTTGGATATAGTGATTTTCACTTTAAAAATTTGTTGTCATTACCTCTTTGGGGAGAAGTGTGGAATATACATGGATGACAAAAGCCTCAAGTTTATATTAACACAGAATGAGTTGAATATGCACCAACAAAGATGGTTAGAGCTGATCAACAATTGTGGCTTCTCAATGCATTACCACCCTGGGAAATCGAACAATATGGAATATTCTTTAATCTAAAAGGATCCTGCAATTCTATCATTGATGAGAATTTTGAAGGATCCAATATTCTTGTATTTTATGAATATGGACACGGAAATCATAAAGAATGGATCATCATCAAAACATTCACAATTGATTAATCAACTGTCCCTCATGAGGAAAATAACGGATGCTCAAAGAAAGGATGTAGAAATTCTAAAAAGTGTGGAAGCTATCAGAAATGGCAAATCCTTAGAGTTCATGGTTGGAATAATGGAATTTTGAGATTTGGGTCATGATTATGTGTGCTATCCAATCCAGAGAATAAGAATGATATTCAGAATGATGCACATAGCTCAACCTTGTCTATTCACCTGGGGAGCAGAAAGATGTATCGAGATCTCCAAGAAAACTTTTGGTGGTAAAATATGAAAAGGGAGATGGTTGAATATACATCAATGCACCTCGTATGTCAACAAGTGAAGTCTTAGAGGAAAATTTTAAAGGGATGATACAACCACTATCCATACCAACATGCAAGTGGTACAAAAATATCATGGACTTTGTCACTGGACATCTAAGGACATCCATATGAAATAATTATATATGGATCATTGTGGATAGTCTGATAAAGACAGCTCAATTTATCATGATTCAAGAGGACTTTTCATTGGATAAACTTTCACGGATTTACATCAATGATGTAGTAATTCTATATGAAGTACCTCCATCAATTGTAGCTGATCGTGATATGAGAATCACCCTGATGTTCTGGAAAGGTCTCCAACATGCTCTAAGAACTGAACTGAACATCAATATGGCCTATCATCCTCAAAATAATGGCTAATCTAAGAAAACTATTCATACACTAGAAGATATGTTATGCTCATGTTCTATGGACATCAATGGAGGATGTGACCAACATCTACAACTAGTTGAATTCTCCAACAATAACAGTTTCCACTTGAGCATCTGAATGGCACCATATAAATCCCTTTATGAGAAAAGGTTCACAACACTGGCGTGTTATGATGATTTTTGTGAGAGTAAGCTTCTAGGACCTGAAATGGATGAAGAAATGGTAGAGAAGGTGAAAACCATTCAGCAACATTTCAAGGAAGCCCAATGTTGACAGAAAGAGTTACGTAGACAACCATCAAAGAGACCTCAAATTCAAAGTTGGAGAAATTGTATTTCTATGCACATATCCATGGAATAAGGTCAGGTGTTTTTGAAATAAAGGAATGTAAAGTCCTAGGTACATCAACCCCAACAAGATTCTTGATCGTGTTAGGGTTGTGGCATATCGACTAGTACTTCAACCTTATATGTCCAAAGTACATGATGACTTTCATGTATCCCTCTTAAGGAAGTACATACCAGACCTTTCACATGTACTCTCTTAATAGGTAGTAAAGTTAGAGGATGATCTTTCTTACAAGGAGAAAACAATGAATATCTTATATCATAGTGAAAAAGTTCTACGAACTAAGACAGTGCCCCTCACCAGGGTGTTGTGGCGCAACGAAAAGTTTGGAGAAGCGATATGGGAATCAGAGGAAGTGATGAAGCAATGTTACCCAAATCTATTTTAGTGTGGTAAAAGTAAATTTTGAATTCAAAATTTCTTAAGGGGGGATGATTGTAACGACTAATACATTCATAAATAAAATTTTATCTTGATTTGATTAAATGTATTATTATGTAAAATGCTTATATAAAATATAAACTTCATCAGTTTTTAGTTTTTGGATTTTAAAATACTATTATTAATTTTTACCATTTCTAATATATTCACTGAACAATGATCACATGATTAGTATAAATATTGGGTTTTAAAAAATCCAAATTAATCAGACAAAGGAAGCAATGGCCTCATCCAATAGACTTTCCTCATACGAAGCAAATTTGTCGAAGTTTAGAATGGAGGTGGTGTCATTAGGCTTCGCTCTTGACCATGCCCAAGCTGATCATGAACATGTTAAGCTTGAACAGAACCACCTATGGGAGATGTGTAAGTTGATAGAGATTACCACCCCAGCAATGTATCCGAGAGACCCTAATAGTCTGTCACCATCGCACACTATACCCGAAGGTATTATGTAGGTGTTATAAAGGGTTATGTAACAAGACAATATCACCTTTATTTTGTGAATTATTTTTTATAATAAATAAAATACATTAATTTTATTATTGTATCTTTGTAAATAGTTTTTAAATCACAAATAATATTTTATTGATATTCAACTAATAAATCTATTTCAATAAATTAATGGATTTTTGAATTAAATAATATTTTAATACAATATTATTACTATTATTAAATTACTTTTTATTAAGTATAAATGATTGTATAATTTTTATGAATACAATTGTATTTTATTTATGGTTTGAAAGCTGTTTTTGTCAAAACCCATGAATTTTTGATAAATCTTGGTTTTTATTTTAAAAGTGAATTAATATAAATAGAAAATTATTTGATAAAATGTATTATTATTTTTGGAATCAGGATGTCTAAATTATCCAATGGTGACGTTTGCATCATTTTCGGAGACTGTCAATGTTTTGGGTATAAATTAAATACTGTTTAAATATATAACCTGTTTTATGAAATCATAATGACCCAATAGGGATTTAATAAAATACTATAAACATTGTGTTTGGATATTATATATTTTACCATTAAAATAATGTGATTTTTGGTTTTTTGATCTATTTTAAAAGGTATTAGTGGACCCTACAAAACTAATAAAACATTTTAGCTTTTTAAATTGATTTCCTTGAGAGTGTGACTCAACTCCACATAAGAAACACTATTATTTTAAGAAGTTAGGCCATTGGACTTATATAATATTGTTTTCCAGACCCATGTGGAAGAAAACATCGGCCAAACCATGGGATGGTTTGTGTTTTTGATTAGTTTGATGTGTGGTTCCCCAAACCTAAATAATAAAGAATGCCCCGTCCTATCCTATATAAACCAACCCAATCCCACACTTTGATATCACTAAAAGCATTTGGATTTCATCCAAATTCTTCCCTCCTCTCTCTAGAATCCTCCCAAGGTTCCCCAAGCTCCCAACAAGCCTTTCTCAAGCCCCACCCTATTCTTTGGTATCACACTTCCAAGTAAGGGATTTCTTCATTTCTCATTTTGTTTTTCAAATTTCATTATGTTGTTATGCCCTATTATTTTCAATTACATGTGTTGGGGTATGATTTTATACCTCCCCATACATTCCTCTTAAGTATTGAATTATTAAAGACCCATTTTCTCTCTCATTAATGCCTTCCATGTACACCTGTTACCATGCCAATATTCTATAAGGAATTTGTCTCTCCTCTTTTACATTCCAACAATTATTTTATATTATGCATCTAAATTTCATTCCCTATGTACTTATATTATGTACCATGATCCTATTGTAGTCCATTTAATGTATAAATAATTAGAGACCCCTTTCACTCTCATCATCCCAATTTAAGAATTTCTATTTGATGTCATTATGGTGTCGAAATTACAACAAAATTTCCATACCAAAATCATTGTGTAATGAATACCATACCCACTCCTCTATAAATGGTATTCATCTTTATGCACATGTACTTGTTGATAGAGGACATATATTTATGTATTCCACATATTTAATTCATGGAATGAATTATGATGTTAGTTAATCCATGTTGTCTAATCTATATGGCACACTCATGCATGAAATGAAATGATTATGAAGGGTGTGCCTTAATAGAGCTCCAATTAATTGGGTAAAATATAGTATCATGAGAAATCACGTGAAATTGGTGTTTACTCATGCTAATTCATGTAAAACAAGGGTTTACTCATGCTTCATGTGAAATGAGGGTTTATACATGCTCCATGTGCAGTGAGCATTGGCTCATGCTAATTCAATGTTAAGTGTTGTTGTCACACCTCCATGTCATGATTATCATGCTTTGTAATGATTTTATGTTCATGTTTCCCTTATTCTAAATTAATATAATTACTAACTAACATGTTTTTTATTCCTCAGGGAATTCCAAATTTATTCCCTTACTTTTCTTTATCCCTCAACCCTTTCTTATGTATGTCCTCTAGTTATCTCCTACAATTATAAGTACGAGAGAATGTAGTGGACATGTAAAGGGAGTTTTCAATAAGATATTGTGTTTCTTGTTTTAAGTCAATATGTAATGTTCCTAATCCCCAGAGATACTAGACCTCTCGATCTTCTATGATGTATCAAGTGAAGGTTTTATGTAATAAATCATGTCTATGTGTGTAACAAAAAGAAGGGCTATTATAATACATATTGAAAATATTAAAACATGGTAAATAAATATGTATAAATTATAATGAGAAAATGATTAAATTCTAAAAAATATTTTAAAAATCAATAAATAATATTAACTGAAATAATATTATAAATATAAATAAAATTTAACAATTAAAAACATAATATATTATATATATTTTTTACTAAATAAAATTATAGAAATAATATTATAATTTGGATAAATTACATAAATATTATATTTGTGTGTTTCTATATAAGATTTCATTAATTACGTAAATGTGTATAGGGAATTAATGCATATATATATTTATTTATATACACAACATAATTTTGATATATAATAAATTGAATAATGAAATTACAAAACATGCAATGTATATTATTGAAATAAATAATATGAAGAATGACTAAATTTAAAAAATTACTTTGGTTTATTAATTATTAAGATTATTAAAAAAAATTAAAATGAATATTTATAAATACATATGTTAAAATGAAAATGAATACATGTTAACTAGATAAATTGCAACCATATTAAAAACATTAAATTTTAATGAAATAATGTATACAAATAATTAGAAAAAATTGATAAAATTACAAAAAATATCAAACAATCAAAAATTATAAAAGAATAAATTTCAAAAATATTGAAACATAAATAAGGTTATTAATGAATAAATAGTATTAAAAATTTATTAATTCAAAAAAATTAATAAAAAATAGTAAATTGTATTTATTGATTAAAAATATAATAAATGAATAATATTTACTGATTAGAAAGATAATATATATAAAATATATTATGTTGTTAAATATAATTCTAAATTGAATTTTAAAAATCTAATAAATTATAGAAATATAAGGTTTGTGTGAATTATATATAAAAAACATTAATTATGTATATGTATCTGTGATATTAATGTAACATATGTTTGATATTTGTTAAATTTAAAAAATAAACAACATTTAATTAAACATTCATAACTCGATATAATTAGTCAATTTTATTAATTAATATTAATTTTTAATTATATACTTTTATCACTAAATATATCACTTATTTAATGAAAATATTCATTTTTTTACTGTATTAATCATATTTAAAGAACTATTATATATATTGATAAATATTAAATATTTTAATGAATAATTGTATATAAAACATTAAAATTGAAAAAATTACAAAAATTTTAAACAAAAGATATTTAAAAATTTTAAATTATAAGAATATCCGACAAACACTTCAGATTATCAATGAAAAAATTATATTAGAATAATGCATGTTAAAAATGAGAAACATTTAATTAAAACATGAATAAATTGAAAAATAGTTAAAAATGAATAAGTAATTAATTTGTTTGTAATTAATAAATTTTAATTATCTTCTATTTTTCTATTTAATTTATTCTATATATTTATATTTATAATATATATATATTAATTTTATTCAATTTTAGTAATAATTATTTTATTAATTAATTTAAAAATATTTTTATAATTTATTTATGTTTAATTTTTTT
Source organism: Viscum album (assembly GCA_963277665.1). Lineage (NCBI taxonomy): Eukaryota > Viridiplantae > Streptophyta > Magnoliopsida > Santalales > Viscaceae > Viscum > Viscum album. The sequence continues at coordinate 1,578,151,711 of OY728150.1, read as the reverse complement.
TGTTTAATTATTACATTTTATTTGTTTTGAATATTTATATTTAATATATACTATATTATTTTATTTATAATATATATATATATATATTAAATTTATTCATTTTTACTAATAATTTTTTCATTAATAATTTTTTTTAAAATTTTTGGTATTTATTCATTTTGAAATTTTTTTGTTTAATTATTTCAATTATTTCAATATATATTTACAATTTTTATTTTTTAATTTTTTTATTAGATTTTATAAAATGATTGGTGGTCTTGGCTAGTTGAGAAGCAGGTCCGTATATAATGACTCAGAAGCCCACATGTATGGGGTGACATAGAATGATGGATAGGTGGGATGGCATGCGGAGTGGTCGACCCTTATAGAATATCTGTGAGAAGGTGTATAGAGGTGCCAATCCCCCAAAACCATGACACATTGTGCTGGAGGAATGCCCAGACTTATAAAGAATTCCCCAACCAAACAAGAATTTTTTTTGGTACAATGTCATTTAGGAAAATATATTATCTATGATTATTTAGCACTGATAAAGGCCACATTTTTCCAACACTAAATAAAAGCACTGTTAAAGGGTGGTTTTTATGAGCACTTTAAAAAATCGCTAATAGAGGTTATCCTTTATAAGCAATTTTTTAAATTTTTTGAAAAAAACTACACTTTAAAAGTTTTTTTAGCACTGATAATGGGTACCTATATCAGCAATTTTATGTAGTATGGATTAATTCTACCACTATTTGTTATGGATTTTATAGTAGTGATTATAATCAGTTTAAAACCATAATAAGTCAATCAATGATGATATACAACAGACAATAAGAAACCATAATTTTTAAACCATGGAAGTAGGCATGGGATATTTTATGACTAATTACTCATTAGAAGTCCACTAATATGGTACGATATCCTCTGAGTTATAACCTGCAATAAACATGTGATTCATATAATAAATTATGATATCCCCATGTCGTTAGAGGCTTGGGGATGACACTATCAACCTCTATTGAAGCACCATAGACCCACACTCCTGGGTTCTGTGACAAAAATACATATTTTAGGAACTTTATTTGATACTAAGTGAGCTATATTCGGTATTTCATACATACCTTTTGCAACATTTCCATAATTTAAACATTACATCTCACAAATAAACACATGATCCTAGAACATAATAGTTTATGTATTATTTCACACTATTTCTTTAACATCTGCAACAAAATACTCTATGCATGATTTATATCTAAACCTAATCTTATATATAATTCCCTAGGGAAATTAGTATCAAAATGAGGAGTAATATCAAATTCAGAATAAAGGAAAACATATTGAGTCATAAGGGTTAGATCATAAGCAAATGAAAAAGCATTAGCATGAGAGAAATTTATGATTAAAAATATTATGAATCATAAGAGTTATTGTCATTACCCCCTTCCATTGGTGATCCACCTAGGCCGATAATGAAGATTGGGATGATGAACCATGAAGTCCATATTTAATAGGCTAGGTGTTAAAAACTAATATCGAGTGTATATAGTCCATACAAGTGGGACTCATTACCCTCTTTATAAAAATTTAAGGAATAAAGACATCCACCAATAAATTCCATGCATAAATAAATAATAAATCCTAATACATGAATTTAATGCCTTAAATGATAGAAGAAACTCGAAAGTACCAAAAAATCCTTGGTAGTGTCAAAAAACTCCAAAATCTCATGAACAACCACTCTAAGCAAGTAACCCCAAAATCAATCACCAACTAGCTCATGCACACATAAAAAATAGTTTATATATATTGGGTGATCATACAAGTATAATCTATAGGTTCCTCTTTATAATGTCTTATATGAGATATATAATAATCACACTAAATCCTAGTGAATAAACAAATTAAACCAACTCATCACCTAATAAGGTAAAGTTATATCCCATCCTCACCATGACCCACTCCCTAAGTTACACATAAAGGTAAGAAATCCAAATTTATCATATATATAAAGATCAAAGGTACCACGCTACCACTTCCCCACTAGGGTGTCTCTCTTATTCCCTAATAAATCACATCCTATGCTCATCCATCCCAAAATTCATCCTTCCCTAACCTGGGAAACCATATCATAGCTATATCATCATATCATCCAACATCTTGGGTAAAATCACAACCTTTTCACCATCATTTCATCTAAAAGAAAATAGAAGTCTAGAATCCACTATAGCCCATGTACACATTAATTTTATCTTAATACACTATAGTCCATGAAAGTACACCCACAAGAAACCATAGTCACCATCACTATATACAAGCATGTGTTATAACCTCAATCAATTACAACCAGTACATAAATGTATAGTAAGACCAAAATCCAAGAAAAACTGCAAGATTCCATACCCTAAACCTCAATCCATCACATTATAGGTATTCCCACAAAATATACTATAGTTGAAAGGAGATTAGTGGAGATAGAGAGAGAGAAATAAAGAAATCAACCATCCAATCCCTTTCCAACTTGGATGCTTGGAAAAGCACCCCACAAAAAATTTGGTTGTCAGTTTCCCTACTAACTCAGGTGGTGAAGCATATAAAATTATAAAAGATAAAGATAGTATGACACATAATAACACTAAGGAAAACTACCTATCCTTAAACACATACTGAATCTATCACCTCACAAGACATCCAACATCCACCACTAAGGACTAGGAAACTAGATTCAACACTATCATCAAGATTAACATCTTTGGTCATCACCACTTAGTGATTCAGAAAATTGATATTTATTTATTGTACCTTTATTAAAATTAAATTTTTATCAATTAAATTTATTTTAATCCAGCTCACATTCAGAATTTGTATTTAAAATCCAGATTCAATACCCATGCTCTTCTAGTAATTAATTCCAAACATCCCATGGTTTCTCTTTTAGTTATTTCATATCATCATCCCCAAAAACATTACACCATACCATGGGTTCATTTATCAATCCATTTATCACTCTATAATTTGTCATTATTATAGTAATCATCTGTATATACCACATCCAAAGATTCACATGGCATGTATAGACCCAAACTACATCATGTAGTTATAAATCATAAAAAACAATATCTATAAAACCTACCATTAAAAATAAAATTCTATGAAAAAAATAAAAATAAAACCCAACTATCAACTCATTCTAATCACTTTGGTGTCATTCCTGAAACCATCATGCACAAAAAATTTTATTCTTACATCACTAATATAAATCTACCACTATAACCCAAGGATAAACTAGCCCATTGTTCACAAAATTTACGAAAAATATTATGTTGTTAACAAATCACATCAAGTATCTGCTATGCTAGAGAATACATTCATGGAAACTGATGTGAGACGCACATGGTGGCCCGATCTTCACAACATAGGGTGGAGGATGAAGGATGCATTTCGGGGCTAGGTGGAAGATGATGGGTATGGATAGTAGATGCAAGAAGTCAATCAGTGCTATAAGGAGAGAGACATACTACTTAGACCACACACATAAGGGAGAGATGTGATAGCTAGCCCACACAACAACACACTTGGGTTGCGGCGCAGAATTAGGGGCTTTGTGATCTTGGTTCACTAATCTAACTTGTATATTGACAAGTCAATAATGCATAAGAGAAAGGGGAAAACTAGGATAATACTTACACAATAAAGAGAAACAATATATAATCTATAAATTAATTCTTGAATGAATATAAAATTCTATGGGGTGGATATTTGTAGCCCACAGGTTATACAATAATAAAGGGTCTAATAACATAATGTCATAAAGGATAAATATACCTTTTCCCCTTAAAGTAAAAAATAGAAAGTCTAACACAAACTTTTGGGAAAAGTAGCATATTCCTTTACACCCATAGCCCACCAGATTTGAATTTGAGTACCTAGCTCAACATATTTGACTTTGGTGTCCAAAGATTCAATTCTAGAATTCTCTATGTGGGTAAGGCATCTAAAATTCATGCAACCATGTGGGAAATACTTTAAACATCATATTTGGTATTGAATAAGTGATATAATAGTCCCATTTTTTCCATCCATGAAAGGAAAGAAACATTGGGCCATTAATTAAGTGAGATGGGTTCCCATTATTGCATTAACCCTCTTTAATATCCCACATGTCATTGAGACTTGAAAATACAACTCTTCCACTCTGGTAATTGACCCTTTGAATTCAACATGGTTCACATCATCTTCCCCTATTGAAAAGGAGTTGTCCTCGACTCTTCATCCTCTACACCCAAAAAAGGAGAAATAATAGAAACATTGAAAGTGGCACTTAAACCACAATTACCTGGAAAAATATCTTGTAATCAATGTTGTTAATCTTCTCAAGCACTCATAAAGGTCTATTGCCTCCTATAACGAGTTTTGATTTCTATTTTTTGGGAAATCCTTCCTTCCGTATATGAACCTAGACTAGATCACCAGGCTCGAATAACATTTTCTTGCAACCCTTGTTTGAAAAATCAATGTATTTTTGGGTCATCCACTTGATATTTATCCTTTCCTTTTCATGGATTTTCTTGATGAATTTCTACACACCATTTTCAATCCATACTAACTGCATTCTGTAAAAGAAAAAGAACTAGATCAATAATGTAATGTGGGTTAAATCCATAAACAATTTCAAATGGATAATATTGAGTAGTGGAATGATTAGCCCTTTTTTATGTGAATTCCTCAAGTGGCAGACACTCCTCCCAATTCTTGATGTTCTTAATTAAAATGGTTCACTGAAGGGATGATAGTGTCTAATTCCCCACCTCGGTTTGTCAATCGGTTTTCAGATGACAAGTAGTGGAAAATAGTAACTCCATTCTTAGGTTTCTCCATAATGTCTTCCAAAAGTAGATGAGGAATATTGTTTCTCGAAATCACATAATCTTCCTTGGAATTCCATGAAGTTTGAAAACATCATAAAATAAAAGTGTTGCGATGTTGGAGACATCATCAGTTTTTTGACATGGAATAAAATGTGACATTTTTGAAAACAGATCCACCACACTAAAAAATGTAATCTTTCCCCCTCTTGTTCTATGGTAACCCTAGAAAAATGTTTATTGATATGTCCGCACAAGGGGTATTTGGGATTGGGAGTGAAAGATATTGTCTCTGTGGGATCAGTTTCGATTTTCCGTTATGGTAGACAATGCACTTTCCCACAAATTTATCAACATCTCTAAATATCCTATGCCAATAAAAATTCCCATTAAGAACACTTAGAGTTTTATCGACACCAGAATGTCCCATTAACCCACCCGAATGTGGCTCCTTCATTAAAAGTAAACGGAGATAGAAATTCAGAATGCAAATCTTATTAATTTGGAATAAGAATCCATCATGTAAATAGGACTTTTCCCAACTAACTCTAGGTTTATAATGTTTATAAGGTTATATAAAATCATTATCAGTGGCATATAAATCATTAATGCATTCAAAACCAAGGAGTTTTTAATCCAACAAGGATATAAGAGAATATCTATGTTAATGTAAAATAAACAGATTATTTTCTATACCCTTTTTATGCATGATTACATATAGAAATGATTCAGTGAATTACAGCCATATAGAATGTCACCTTTTTAGTTTATGTTGAATCATATTGTATTTAAGAGCCTCATGATCTGAATAGATCAAAAAATTTTAGGCCAAAGATAATGTTTCAATGTTTCTAGAACTCTAAAAAATGTATACTACTCTTTATCATATGTAGCATAGTTTAGGGTTAGTCCATTTAACATAACACTAAAAATAATAATAAGTTTACCTTATTGTATGAGTACACATCCAATTCCAATTCTTTTTCCCTGACATTCAATTTCAAAGGTCTTACCGATGTCCGAACATGCTAGTAGAGGAGAATGGTTGAGCCTCTCCTTAAGATCATGGAAGGCCTTCTCTTGAATTGTCCTCCATCGGAATGGAATATTCTTCTTTGTCAACTCATTTAACGGTGCTTCTAGTGTGCTGAAGAATTTCACACATCTCTTGTAAAAACTAGCAATCCCATGAAAACTTCTTACATTACCAATAGAGGTTTGATTTGGCCATTCTTTTATTTCTTTGATCTTCTCAATGTCCACATCAACTCCATTCCCACTCAAAACTAATTCAAGGAAAACAATATTATCGAGGAAAAATTCACACTTCTTAATGTTTCCAAAAAAAATTCCTTTCTTTAACACTTTTAAGACTTTTATTAACTGATCTACATGTTAATGAAAAGTCCAACTATACACCAAGAAAATAATCAAAGTAAACTAGCACAAATTTTCCAATATATGCACGGAATACATGATTCATTAAGCTCATAAATATTCTAGGTGCATTGGTGAGACCAAAGGGAAGGACTAACCATTCATAAAGTCCATTTTTTGTATTAAATTTATCTTTCCACTCATCTCTTTCTTTCATCCAAATTTGATTGTTGCCACTTCTTAAATTAATTTTTTAGAAAATAGTTGAACCATTTAATTCATCAAGAATATCATCTAACATAGAGATAGGATGATGATACCTGAATGTGATGTTATTGATGGTTTTGTAATCAATTCACATTATCCATGTTCCATCCTTCTTTGGAACTAGAAGAACCAGTACCACACAAAAACTAAGACTCTCTCTAACATATCCCACATCCGACAGCTCTTGAACTAGACTTCGTATTTATTTTATCTCATATGGGTTGGTGTGATATGAAAGATAGTTCGGTAGTGATGCTATGGGTATGAGGTCAATTTTATGCTCAATACTACTAATGTGTGCAAACCAGGTGGCACCACTTCGGGAAACACATCTTCAAATTCATGCAAAAAAGAATCATGAACATATGGAAGAGGAGATGTTATGTCGGTAGTGTTCAAAATAACCTCTTTAAACATAATTAATAAGATATTTTTCTAAGAAATCAATGATTCCTTTACCACACTCTTTATTTTCAACATCATACTTTTCTATCCTATCAAATCCTTTTTCCCTCTTTATTTTTCATTTCTCTCTATTTTATTTCTTCTCAAATCATTTATTTTTCCATCATTATCTCCTTTTTATTTTTCCCTCTTTTTTTACTCATAACTTTTTTTTTTATTTTCTCTCAATATGTTATTTTAAAAAAAATTCTTGGGGGACATGGGGTTGATGGTTATAGGTTCCCCTAAGAGTAAAAAAGAGTGATGATTCAAGAAACCATCATGAGTAACGAACCGATCGTACAACTAGAGCCATCCAAATAACAAATAACAAGAATTCATAGAAGAATCATCACACAAAACGTCATATTTATTATTATTGATGGTGAATAATACCTTAAATATATTGGTGACCTTTAGGTCATTAAAATAATTCAACCACTAAAGCTGTTACAGATTTTGATGCCTCAAAGTTGGGAGTCCCAAATTCACCACCAACTCAGGGCTCCCCACAATGCTACGACTTCCCCAATCAATAATAATTCTACAGACCTTCCCTTTGATCTTGCATCATGTATGGAAAAGGTTCTCTCTCTGATCCTTCTCTCCAATAGTCATTAGTGCTTTTAAACACTCCTAATGAGTAGAATCTAACCATCTTCCACAAATTCTCCATTATCAACTTTGGGAGATTCTTCCTCCTATTCCGAGCTCTGTCAATTGGTCTCCTACTCTCCACAGTTGTTGATGGTCATGTTGCACCAGTTTGGGAACTCAGAAGCAAAGTGACCTATACCTTTACATTTGTAACAATTAATATCCTGATTCCTAGTTTGGTTACCCTCAAAAGTATGTTTCTTAGGTGAATGAATTACCTTGTCAATTTTGCGATCAACCTCCTCTTTTTCTGTTGATTTTTCTCTAATCTCTTTCCTCAAATTTATCCATAGAGTGAAAGGGGTATTGGGTTTCCTCATGTTGTTCTTACTTTTGATTTTTTTTTCGTGATATTGATGGCTTGATGAATCATATGTTTTATTTCCACATGGTGGTACATCCCCACATGATCGGAAATCTCTCGATTGAGCCCATATAATAATTGTTCCATGGTTTCTTCGGATCTTCCTCAATATTTTACAAAATCATTGAAATTTGCATCTCCTTGTAGTAATATTTTATGCTCGTACTCCATTGGGTGTGCTATTGAAGATTGTTGTAGAGATCTGTACGGTAGTGTGAGGGACCAAACCACTTCTAAATGGAAAACATCATGTATTCCCATGATTTGAAAGGATGTACTCCATATCTAGATCCCTCATTTTTAACATGATACAACCATATTAATGGATATTAAATTAATTCAAGGGATAAAAGATTTATGTTTTTCTCCTCGTAATTGGTATGACATGAAAAAAACTGCTCAATCATCATCTCCCACTCCATGTATGCCTCCGAATCATTTTTCCCTTATAAAGAAGGGACCTTCAGCTTGATGAAACCAAGTATGTCATCATCATGTGGTCCCTTTTGACCTCCTCTAGGTTGTTGGTTAAACATCCTCCTTTGCAAGATATCCTCAAAATCACCATCATGGTTTTCCATCTCCTCCTCCATGATGTGGGGGCGACGTGGTGCTGGAGATCATCGTGAGTTATCATGGACCATCCTTGGGCTTGGTTGATTCTCCAGGTTATTTATCCTCTCATGTAGCACCTATAAATTTTTATCAAGAAGATTATATAATTATCTCACAAAATCTATCATTTATAGTTGTGTAGAATTGGGTGTGGGATATCTACTTTGATATCCTTCATCGCTAAGATGTGAAATTTTATTCCCACGATCTTCTGCCATGATAAGTTACGCAAACACAAACACACACCAGGGGGAACACACAGAATGATACACACTCACTCACACATGATATATAAACACACAAAAAGAAGGTGTAAAAACTCACACACACAAGGATACACACTCACGCGCATAATATATACACACTCTCACACACAATATGTACACAGACACGCACACAACAAGATGCACATACATACACACATAAGATATTTTGTTCATATTTCTCTCCACTCTAAACACTTAATTAAAATTAAATGATCTTATGAGATATAATACCTTATTTTGGATGATCATGTTCCTCTAATCCTTCCATAATCAAGATTGTGTCGGGGGATGGTTTAACATAACCCGTTATAGTGGTAAAGGGTAAAGGGTGAAAAGAGGGTAGAAAATATGGGGAAAACAGTGGAAAAGAATAAAAAGACGTGGTATGGGGGTTTTTCCTGATTATGGAAGATAAGAAAAATTAATATTAATATGAGCCAAATATAATATGGGGATGAAGTAAGATGATGGAGAAAGTGATGTACGGAAAAGGAAAGTGCTAATAATTCAAAGCACGATGATAATGTAATTGTATCCACCTTTTTATGTTTTGTAAAATTTCCCCAATAAGTGTAGTTTGTGGAGTTTTAATGAAAAATACGATTAATAGAGTGTAAGAAAATATATTTTTTGAAATATCTCAGAGAAATGATGTGCTTAATTTTGAAAAGGAAAAAATGTTTAGTTGAGATATTTTTTTGTGTTTTTTTAGATACAAATCACATATAGAGAATTAAAGGCAAAAAAAGATGGATGAATAATTGACTCAATGTAAAAATATTTCAATCTTACATAAAAAAGTCCAATTTATAAGGTTTTTAATGAAAATGGGGTTTTTTTGAATGTGTGGATAATAAAGAAAGAAAATAAGGGTAATAGAAAAAAGTAAAGTAAATGAAGGCATAAATGTATAACGTGTCAACCAGATCTCTGATAACAATTGATGTGTGATGTACGGGGTGGACCGATCTTCACGGCGTAGGGCGGTGGATGATGGATGCAGTTCTGGGCTAAGTGGCAGATGATAGGTATGGATAGTAGATGCAATTTGTCAACAAACACTATAATGAGCGCTCCCTAATACATAGATAACACACTCAATGGAGGGATGTGATAGCCAATCCACAAAACACCTAACTTGGGTTGAGGCATGAAGTTTGGTTCCTTGTGATCATGTACCACCGATCTAACTTGTATATTGACAAGGTACGAATGCACAAGATCAAGGGAAAAAACTGGGAAAATCCTTACACAATGGAGGTAAACAAATCATAAGCTCTAAATTAATTCTTGAATGAAAATAAAATGCCATGGGGTGGCTATTTATATCTAAGGGGTGATACAATAGCCAAGGGTATAATACCCTAAGGACAGAAAGGGTAAATCTACATTGTACACTTGATGTAAAAAAGATAAATTCTAATAAATACTTTTATGAAAATTAGAACATGCCTTTCTAACCATAGCCTACCATATTTGACAATGAGTACCTAGGCCACTGGATTTTTCATTTATGTCTAAAGATTTCGTTCTAGAATTCTCCATGTGGGTAAGGTTTTAAATTTCATGCAACCATGTGGTCCAAATAATAACCATCATATTTGGGCTTGTATAAGTGAGATAATAGGCCCATTTGCTCCATCGATGCAAGGTAAGATCCAATGGGCCTTTAATGAAGTGAGATGGGTGCCCATTGTAGCATTCAACCTCTTTAATATCTGACGAGTCATCGGGCCTTGAAAATCCAACTCCTCCACTTGGGTAATCGGCCTAGTGCCTTCAACAGGGTTCGCATCTGAAATAAAAATAATATTCAATATGAAACACTCATGGGGATACTAATTCCATAAAACTGAGGATTCAAATCCATTATAAAAAAATGGAATCACTAATCTCCAATAATTTTTATTCCACAAACAACCATTCATTACCACATTGAATAAATAGATTCCTTATACATAGGTAAAAACCAATAGCTTCCTATAATTAATAACTATTTTAATCTATAAATATTCCATAAAAATAATTCAATAATAACCTCTATATTTTAATCTATTCAAGTAAGAATAGTAATAAAAATACATGACTCTTTAATTAATAATTACATCGTTCCATATTTATGTTTTTTATCCAATTTATATCATATTATCCTTACCAAACAATAACAAAAAAAACATCAAAACAACCTTTTGTTTTTACTTTCAATTCTGGATGTTGAATTCATTTGTTTGATTCCACCATTATCCAATGAATATAAATTATGATAATATCACACTTTTAAATAGAACAAAAGAAGATGTAAATATTCCCCCACGTTAATCAGAATTTCAATTCACTCTCAGTAATAATAGACAAACAAGGTTCATCCTCTAAACATGAAGGAAACACCACCAAATCATAAGAACAACAAACCACTATTGGGTATTTATCGAAACTCATCTTCAATCATCGGAAATCCACTAAAATAAGCCTTCATAAGGAAGGATAAACATAGAGAATTAAAAGAATAGGATAATAGGGATTACCTTGATCTAAGAAATTGATTTGATGATCTATAGTGTTTAAACTATTTAAGAAAGAAGTTGAATAGTGCTGAGAGGGATAGGGCCCATGGTGGATCTCAGTCAAAGGAGATTCGATTTGAATAATGTTTAAGCTTCCATATCTATCCAAATCTGTTGTGTCTTAAAAAATGCATTTAAAATCCTGGACCGCTACTACACCTTTCACCATAGACAAAATTTAAGGTGTTCTGAATTCCCAATTTGCCACCACATCCTTCACCACGTCATAGGGAAAGATAACTCATGGTTTTGACCCACCACACCAAATCCTTCATTGTGGTGAGCTCCAGCTCACCATTTCAACCTCCCATGTATACATGACCTTAATGTAACCTTACATTATAACATTCCCAATGACTTGGGAATTTCTACACTCATGTTTCCCACAGGGATAACTCGACATCCCACACACATAGAAAAATTGGTTTTTATGCATTTTCAATCACTCATTTTAAAATGGCCAGCCTAGGAGTTTTGGTACACGTGGTGCATTGAGAACCACAAAAATAGGATCATTGAACTTACCCTTGTGTGATATAGGTGAAGATGAGTTACCCTTACATAGAAATCAGATTACCCTAACATGAATGACCCTAATGCAAAGACCATAACAATAAGATCCTCATATCAATTTAGAAAGTACCCATACTCAATTTACCTTGACATGAAGATCCTCACACAAGTGTAGAAATATTAAAAGGATGCTAATACGTTCTCTAGACTTACACTAATTAAGACTGTCTTAACATTATATGATATAGAAGGTCTTGTGTAAGGGCAATTAATTTTACCTTTATGTAGTGCGGGGGTTTTATATAAGGGAAATAAAAATTTAAGGAAAATTAAATTTTCAAAATGAAAATTAGAATTAATAAAGAATATGATCTGAACATTGTTAAGGAATATAAAGAAGATAATATAAGGGTTTGAAAAAAATCCCTACCCTTACATTAGATACCTCTCAAATATTTATTATCCTTGAGATTGAAAATAAAACTCGAGAAGTAAATAGAAAGGAGTTTGAACAACCAAATTGTGATATAACTCTTAAGGAACTCGACACATCATGAACACAACCATAACACTAGAGGAACAAGGAACATAAAAACATTCTCCGGGGATATAATTTTTAAATTGGAATAAATATATCCATAAGAACCAGATTTTTAAAGATAGAAAAATTCACATATCTCCATAAGGTCACACATAAAATATTAAAAAAATGAATCATTGAATAACTCAGGATATTACGTGAACTTCTAAAAATACCACTCTCAAATATTGTCCACCCAGACACCATGACACCAGTAAGAAGACTAATGGATGGACATACCCATCAAACACCTTCTCCTGATGATCTTGAATTCCGAAATTATAATATTTAAAGGTCACATCATCCTCAAAATCCTAATCACCCCAATCAGTAATGTGGGAATCATCATGAATATTTTGATGAAGGTAAAACCCATGAAATAAATATTGAATCTGGATCATCTGTGAGGGATGTGCTAACCAATATTCCATAACACAAATATGCACCAACAACAAGAGAGGTCAAAAAATTGAGGAGAAAGCTTACTCCCATGACCAAATCATAATATCCCATGATGAATAGATATATTCAAGGACACAAAATTTCTAATATTGAAATATAGAGGCCAACAACTATAGTCGATATAAGACTTATAACAATCATGTTCTTCGTTTATTATCTTTCAGATCACCTATAACTTCTCTGTAGTGATTTTCACTAATTTTGATCCAAGAACTGCTGACTCTCCAACCATGGTCAAAGAAAACCTAGATCCACATGGTCATCCATATAGTTCTTTGAATAGAGATATACCAATAGTGGAATGATAATTTTTAATATAAGAAAACACCACTAAGGGTAAATTCTTCATCCAAGAAGATATAAAATCTTGAATTTAGGGGTGTAACATGTATTATAGGTTTTGTATAGTTCACTATACCTGAACATCCAAATGTGGATGAAACGAAGTAAAAAGGAATAACTACCAAAAAAATTGGATACCTATATAAACCTTATAAGTAAAACAAGGATTAAAATTAAGGATGATAATATTTCAAACCCCAAAGAGCCACACCACCATCTCTAGATACTTTATTGAGAGATCTTCCACAAAGATCGACATTACATGTGCTTAGAAGTGAGATAACATCATCAAGAGGTCCATAACACCAATATAAAATCACAACCAACCTGATATTGAGGAAACCAAGATATGAATTATATAAATATATATATGTACTACCACATATAATGGGGAGTATCATGCAGTTAAAGAAAATAATGAGAGACATAGTGCAAAACCTTAACCATTTGAAAAACCATTCACAAAGAGACAAAATATGTGAAAAATATATTCATGTAAGACCAGAAAAACTAACCTAATAAGGCACAATACATATTTTCTCCACCAAAATGTACAACTATGGGAGAACTGTGTACCTCACCAAAAATTTTATCACACAACACTGAAGGAATTAATGAGCCTCACCTAAAAAACACATGATGTTTATCTTACATAGACTATCCCTTTGGGGAATAACCACAAACAACATGGTCTTAATAGACATCTACCTTAGAATCATATAGCTAATATTCCTCCTCATTTTAACCCAAATTCATTACATTATCATATTATAATAACACCCTATACCATCAATTACTCCAACATTGAAGCGCTTCATAGAAAACTCCTCCATCACCCTCCAAACATCACTAAATTCATACATGAAATCACTGAGTGACTTCTAGCTCAATGTATCTTCCACAATTTTCAATTTCTCTAATATATTGAAAATATCAAAGTTATAATCTTGATATAATTTCATCCATGCCCACTACAAAAAATTCCAGTCACATTGGGAAAAAAATCCTCAAACTCTTATGACTTTTCAAAACCACAAAGCATTCACTGATGTGGTAATTCTTCAATAACATCATAGATAAAACAGCCACAATAATCTCAGGATCCTGGGTAGCATAGTTACATTCATTAGGCTATAACTATCAAGATCCATAATATAAAACTACCATCTTCTACATCATAACACAACCTAACACATGAAGCAAAGCGTCATAATAATCCTCAAAATCAATGCCATACTAAGGTAGATGATGAACCAGAGAACGAAACAAATTACCCATTAAATATTCGAATGCGGTCTAACACTGTCTTGTATACATAAATTACTGATCTGCTATAGTCAAGGTTATCAGAAGATGCATAATCTAATAGAATATGAGAATGAACTACATATAATAACTATCCATACTAAGGAAACTCTACAACTCTTTGACATTATTAGAGTGTTCACACGAAACGAACTACTTATTCTATAAGGAATCCATGAATTAACTACATTGAAACATGCAATGTAGTAAAAAATAGGACCCTATTTCCAATTTTTCTAACTTTTATAGCTTCCTGAACATTTTATGGTGGTTAAGAACACCCAAATCTACTCACGGATTCTAAGAATTGTCATCTTCCAATTCAAAGAACACAAGGATTCCATCGATAAAAAAAATCATGAATCAATCTAGAAACTCATGATACACAACATTCATCATTACCATGAATATGGTTGGAGTGTTAGTAACACCAGATTGTATGTATATTAACTCATAATTCCCATAACAACATCTGAAAGATATCATTGGGATATCCTCATTCCTCACCAACAAATGATGATATCTCGATTATAATTCAATATTTAAGAACCAATTATATCCTTTAAAATGATGAAATAAATCATAAATCCATGGGAGAGGATAAATGTTCATTACTGTTACCTAATTCAGGGGAAAATAATTCTTACTCAGATAAAGATTGATATTTTCCTTCTTAAGAAATAGAATTGAATCACTCTATAATAAATATCATCAACATGTATCTATAGTTCCTATAACTTTTATGTGTCTATCCTATATGTAGACATCAACATAAGACTGACACCCATCTCCAAATATTTCCCAACCTCAATACAATATTGAGGTGGTAGTCTCATAACTTCTTTAGAAAATACATCTTAGTATTCCTTAACTACCTTGGGAAACACCATTGGTCGATCTGCTTCTGAACTCATCATCTGATCAGTCGTAAAAAAAGACAGATATTTATCATGCATTTGACCCATATGAGGGTGTCTCTTACCAATTATTAATGCCTTATATCCAAAACAATAATATAATAAAATGCACTTAATGATAAAATCCAAAACAACACTACACCGAATACAAAACTAGCATTTTGAGGATGATGTTATATAGCTGTAGTTGTAAAAATAGGAAGTATAATCTAGATATATGATTCCCTATAATTATTTCACAATATCTCTACACATATTATAATGTAGATCAACCTCTAAATAGCGTGGTCAATACCAAGGTAACTGGAATCTTCTCCACCTGAAGTCTCAAAGCGTTGACTAGGGTGAGAGAAAACAAGGATTGTTTGGTTCTCAAATCAAACAAGGCATACAAACAAGTAGAAAACATGTAGATATTACCCCACACAACACTTGGATCACTCGGTGCTGGTAACTATAAAGTATACATATGACTATGACTAGATTGATGAACTATCTATACCTTATATATACCACCTATATGTCCATGATCTTCTCATTTTCCTTGAGGATGAGGGGCATCATAGGGTATTCTTGTTCCTAACCCACCCCCTCTTTGGTGATCATAGAATAGAGAACTATGTTATTACTTCTACCTCAGAGAATACTATTGCAACAACGGAGCCTAAAGAGGGCCATCAACTCCATATTGAATTTTGTGGAAGCCCGGAAACTCTTCATTCTAATGGGTTGAAATTCATCTCACATATCATACCAGACATAATAAACTAGAAAGGGCATAAAAACATATAGATCTAGCAAAAAAAGATAAATAAGGATAAAAACAACCCATTATTTTATGAAAATTCTATTTATAAATAGGAAAATGACTACTTTTGGACATAGATATACCACATAGAGAGTCATGATGAATCCTATGTTAAGATTAACCATTCATAAATAAGATAATCTCAATGACCTCTACACTAAACAACACCTCATGGTATGTATTCCACAGAAATGAGGTGACCTACTACTAGATCTCTATTAACAAATATTCCCCAAAATTCCTCTCCCTATCCTCCTCATATGGATGTAGGGTCAACTAATAATAAAATATATCACTATATTATATAATGAACTCTTGAATACTAGAACTCCCTTGAAAACGGGTAAGAATCTGTTACTGAAAATCCTTCTTCATAGTCCAAGAAAGAAACTAAACCTAAAACTAGTCACAAAACATTCCCCATGATATTATTGACTCCTCAAAATTCCAAAGAAACAAGAAACACCACTGTCAATTTTCTTTACACAACACCATCACAACCAAAAAACCTAATTCCCTCTATAAGTACAAATCAAACTGAAGGTGATTCCCACCTTCTCCAACCAAGATATGGTCTCTTGATTCAAAATATAACCTGCATACTTCTGTGGACCCTATCACTAAAACTCTCAATGTTTCCTCTTCTAAGAATCATCGTTATCAACATCAAATCTATGGTGACATGACAGAACATTTTATTGAACATATTCAACATTAAACTAGAATTAATGTTGAACTCAAGTTATTCCTAGAAATGAAAAAACATTAAGGACTCCTAAACACAAAATATAAAGTATTTAATGTTTATTAATTAATTAATTTCAACACAATTCACATTTTATACTGAATTCAGATACATGAAAATAAAATCATGATGCATAATACTTACAATAATAGAAAATAAATCTATGACCATGGATATATAATCATGGTTTAGAGAAATAATGTGTAAATGGTGCTTTAACAAAGCTATATCCATTATTTTTAAAAAACCATTGTTATTGGTTGAGTTCTACCAACAGTTTTATAAAAACCTTGGTAACAAATCCTTAATATTGGAGCCACTATCAAGATCCTCCCACCCCTCATCATTGGAACCCTACCTCACCTATCCTAGGTGGCCATCAGCGTCCCCATACCCTCATTAGGTGATCTTACCATCCTCAGGTGACCTTCAACGTCCCCCTCCTCTCCTCAGGTGTCATTCAGTAACCCCCATCCCATGCTCTAATATCCTAATCACCTGATAAAGTGGTGAACACCCATCCCCTCTCCTCCATTTAAATAATTTTTTCACATATAGTTTAGGATTTATTATCTGTTTTCTATTATATTTATCTTCATTCATTTTGATTCAATTCCATTTAGTTTATATTAGTTTGGTCAGGTTTGGTTCACCTCTTCCTAGTTTGGTTAGGTATGAGTTAGTTTGGTTTATTATTGGTTAGTTTAGGTCTATGTGATCCATCATTATTCAACATAATTTGTTTCTATTCCATTCTGTTTTTTATAGTTTAATTTGGGTTTTCTATATATGAATCAATTCCATTTAGTTAGGTTTTTTAGTTATATTATTTTTAATTTGATTTATTAAAATTTATTTGATTTATTTCATATTAGATTAGAATGTTTTATTTTATTTTTTATGGTTAGTTTTTGTTTTTTAATATTCATTTAAAGAAATTTTGGTTTCATTAGGTTTATTTATGTTTGGATCTATTTATCGTGGTAAAGTATAATCTGAATAAGTTCAATTATATTTTTTTCAACTCTATTTACTATAGTTTTGGATGGTTTAGTAAAATTATATATTGTTTGGTTAGGTTTGGTTTATTTTTTTATATATATATTAATTTTGACACAAATCAGGTCATTTTGGGTTGATTATCCTTAGTTTAATATTATTTGGATTTATTCATTTTGATTGAAGTCACATTGATTCGATTTCAGTTCACTTATATTATTTCAGATCAACTCAATTATTGAATATATATTCATATATGGATATAAAAAAATTTGATCTATTAACATTGATATTACTCTATTTTTAATAATTTTACTCTATTAGATTCAATGTTTTTGTTCTATTTGGATTATTTTGATAGGAATAAATTCATTTTTTCTTAGTTAGGTTTCATTCCACTCCATTTAATTTTATCTTCCTTTATTAAACTTGTTATGTATTGATATAGTTTTCCTAAGTATATTTTACCTAATTTAAAAATTATTATAATTATAGAAAATCATTGTTAAATTTAGGTTTTTTCTTTCTAAATAAACAAATTGTTCAAGAGGGTGATAAAATGAGTACATTAAAATTTGTGTCCCTTTTATATAAAACAACCATTTTTATAATTATCTTGTTTAAATTTTGATTTTATGTATTAAAAAATAAATTAAATCAATATAGTATAGTATATAAGGTGTTTTATACTAGGGTTACCTTTATAATACCCTTCTCAAATTCACTAATACTAAATATGAGTATGATGAGTTTGATTATAAACTCCTTTTAACTATGTATCTTCAGAAAGTGGTATAAGAATCATAAACTTAGTATTTACCAAATCCATGGTATTTTAATAGTTTATTTTAAAAAATGACATTTTTGGGGTCTTAATCCCCTCACAGTTTATTAGTGTTATGTACTTTTTGAAAATAAATAATTTAGAAATATGATATTTACATAACGAGATACTGAATGATACTAAAAAAATAATGAAAAGATAGAAAAAATATACCCTCATTTAAATCCATCAATTTAATTGATAAATACGATTACCCAGTCATACACTTTGGAATCTAGTAACACAAATTCATATTGTTCATCGCTTATAGCATATTATATTTCTATTCATCATTTATTCTAGATAATATTATGCTTTGATGGATTTCATAATAAAATTGGTTCTAATAAATTTTTTAATTATGGTTTACATTAATGATTGGAGCAAAAAAAATTCCCTTTAGTAGAATGCATAGAAGTTGGATGTATTAAACCAATTGTATTTCAACCGAGTTTCAAAATAATTTGGAGTTTTTTGGATCATTCATTTAAAAATGCTTAAAATGGAGGTTCTATACATTTTCCATGCTATAAATATGTTGGAAGACCATGGTTAAGTTGGGATGAAGTAAGCCACCATATAAAAAATCTCAATTTCAAAAAAAAAACTATTATGTTTGGTATCACCATGGAGAGACGATCCAATATGCTACGGTTTATTATTGAAATGAAAGAAGTGGCATATATAATATGATATTTCGTTGCTTTATATTTGAGTATCATCATGAGAGAGAAAATATGGTAGGTAAAGAAGGAAATGATATCAATACACATGAGGAAAAGACTGAAGATGGCGATGTTGAGAGAGTAAAAAATTTAATAGAAGATTCCAAAACTACATTTTATTAAGAACATTCTAAAATGAACAAGATATAATTTTTAATGTGCTTATATCATGGGAAAAAATGTATATAATTTATAATACCTCCATTGATTATATTCTTAATTTTTTGAAGGATGTTCATTTTGATGATGCGGATATTCTCTTAAATAATTATAAACCATGAAAGTAAATTATAAATATTGTATTTTTTACTAATGAAATTCATGCCTATCAGAAATATTATAGTTTATTTTGGGAGAAAACAACTGACTTTATGGAATCTAATAAATGTGGTACATCTTGATGGATGTAAAATTTAGATTCAACACCATCTTGTCTGCCATAGAATGTCATGTGGAACTTTTCATTGATTCATAGACTTAAAAATCTATCCATATCATCAGAAATATCATCCAATTTTTGATTGATTGTTACCAAGAGAGTTAAAGGTAATGATGTGTTGGTTCATCATGTAGATAGATTATCATGGTTGGAATTTGATTCAAAACATCATGATTTTGTAGTTTAGGTGCGTAATGTTAGGTTGGCTCTATATTGTGATGGTTTTAATCCGTTTGTTAGATTTTTACTGCTCACAACACATGGATAGTCTTTATTCACATTTATAATATTCCTATGTGGATGTGTATGAAAAAATATTTCACTTCGTTGAGTATACTGATATCAGTACCTTTTGATCCCAACAATGATATAGACATCTACTAGAAACCTTTAAGAAGAGAGTTGAAGCAACTTTGGGATATGGGTGTGTGGACTTTCAATGCTTCTTCAAAAAAAAATATTTGAGATGTGTGCTACACTTCTATGGACTATAAATTATATCCCTGCTTAAGAAATGATTTTTGGTAAAATCATGAATGGAGAAGTATCATGTATATATTATATGAACAATACACAATCATGGAGGCTTAAATATCTTCATAGTTTCAGTTTCATGAGGCATCAAAAATTCTTCCCATTGGATCATAAATGAAAGAAGAATTGTTAGAGATTTGACAATACTATTGACACTGATCAGCCACCTCAATATATGTCCAGAAGTGTCATGCTCAATGAATTGAAAGATTATAGTTTTTTATTATGGAATGGTCAGCTAAAATATAAAACGAGAAATAATTTTGACAATTAAGCCACTTACAATTAGAAAAAGAGAAGTATCATTTTTGAGATTCCATATTAGTCTACCAATTTGTTACATCACTGTTTAGACATAATGCAAATTTTGAAAAATATATGTGATTTTTTTTTCAATTATTCTAAATATCATGAGAAAAGACCAAAGATGACTTCTGATCTTTTTGGTACTTCTTGGATTGGGGTATTCGAGCAGAACAACTTCTTGTATGTATCAGTGAAAACGAATGGAAAGTTCCTTATGCTTCTTATGTAATGACACCGTCAAAGAAAGATAAATTTATGGAAGTATTAGATAATATCAAAGTTCCTTATGGATATTTCAGAAACATATAAAAAAAAGTAAATGGAATTGATTTGAAACTGAAATCCCTTAAAACTCATGATTATCAAATCCTTGGTCATTAATTGTTTCCAATAGCAATTCAACATTTTCAATCCAGTAATGTAAGGGAGATATTTATTTTCTTATGATAATATTTAGAGACATTTTTTCTAAAATTTTATCCAAGACATTCTTGATAAAATTGTAGCAAGATGCACCATCAATTTTTTGTGAGTTGGAAAATTTTTCCTCCATCCTTTTTTATATTTATGATGCATTTAACAATTCATCTTCCAATTGAATAATTTCTTGGGGGATCAGTTTATTTTTAGTTGATGTATCCCACTAAAATTAATATGTGAAAAATGAAATCATATGTCCAAAATAAGAATTATCTAAAAGGATCCATTATGAGAGGTTATCTAGCTCAAGAATGTATGCATTTTTGTTCAATTTATTTGTCTGATGTGAGCATAAGACATAACTGGCCAATTAGAAATGAAGATGAGTAGGATGGGAAAATTGGGACATCATTTCCATCTCTTCACCAAATAGAATGAATTTATGGGTCATATACATTGGCTAAATTGATCCACTAAGGGAAGGATACAAAAAATCACATGGTCTTGTTTAATTTTAGTTTGTTCGATGACTATATCAAGTAAGTAATTTGAATATTTATATGTTATCTCATAATATTTCAGTTTACATATAGTTTAGAGTTTTATTATCGTTTTATATTGGTAACATAAAATTATTATAAGTATATTTCATCGATATTTTCCTTTGAAAAGGAGATTGGCAATGCATATCCAAGAGTTTCATGCTTCGTTAAAAAAGTTATGACTATTTTATTAATTAACATAAAATATAGATATAATTTTAATTTTATTATTCATATATATTTGAAGTATTGATTTTTTTTATTGACTCTGTTTCCCATTAATTATGTGGATTGGATTTTAGTTAAAATTATTTTATTTGTGAATGAAATTTTGTAATAAACTCTGGGTATAAATTTGTAACAACTTATAAAGATTTGAAAATGAGAACACAACATGATGGTGTTATGTTAATTAATAAAGTGGATTTTTATTCCAATGAATTCGATAGCTAGACTCAATATAAAGATGTATATTATGATGTAATTGTTAAGAAAATATTATTATTGGATTACTATTATCATGGCCGAATCACTATGAGTAAATGTAAATGGTTTGATTCAATGACACAAAAATGTACATTTTTTATGAGTGTGGATTTAGATTTATTGAAAATAGTCAATTCCAACATACTGATGAGCCATTCATTTTAGCATCAATGGAAAAACAATTGTTTTATGTCAATGATCATCTATGACTTGATTAAAACGTCATTAATGAGTAATATATAGAAATATTTGTCATGATGTTGGGGAAGATATTTCCACTATTGACACCCCCATTAGTGTTGACCAAGATATTTAATTTCATAACTCAAATTTTCCCATTGTGAGAGTTGATTTTGAATCATAAGTAGTGGTGGATAATATATAGAAGCAACCAAATATTTTCATAATTCATATATTTTACCTTGAAATAGGTTTCCCATGTTGGTTTTACTTTAATTACATTATTTTAGTTCTAGTTTGTAATGATATGTTTTTAGTATTGTTTGGTTTCATTTCCTTGAATTTGAATTATTTCAATAGAGAAAAATGGGATTAAAATATGGTTTTAAAATATTTATAACTTGGATTTAAATTATTGTTAGAAAAATATGTTATGATATTGTTTATACCTTAATTTATTTCATAGTTTTATGCATGATTTTTAAAAATGGGTTTTAATGAATGTACATTTTATTCTTATGCAGATTATGGTAAATACTTCAGAAATTAGAAGGAAGCGACTATTTGATCATGATCGATAGGTGTGCGAGCATGGAACACATCCTTCTCTTCCCTTAATGTGTATAATAATTGTAATATTTTTCTTTTACATTATATATAATGTCATGTTTATATTATTTATCAATATTTTTAGGGACAATCAGTTCAATTAGAGGTGAATTCTCATCCTACTAGCTTGGGTTAGAGTAGGGATACTGATAGGCCTAGATGAAGCACTCGTATTACCCGTTCCCACACTGACCCAGCAACAGACACCACATCTACCACACCTTTCCATCCTACACATGATCATCTAGGTGTAAGGACCCGCACTTATTTCATACATAATCTTGAATTTATTCAAGAAAACACTTCATTTTACATTGAGGATCTTTTCAAGTTTAGAGCTTTAGAGAATTAAGACAAAATATTCATAACATTACACATTGTTACATAGTGGATACCATAAAATCAGTTTCCATTTTCCTCAGAATATAAAACATTAAAACATAAAACAAGACTCCTTGACAATTCTTCAACATTTAACATGTCTTCCTTCCTTGTATTATTCATCCATTAACCTGTGAAAAATCATTTAAAAACTTGGGATGAGCACAAAAGCTCAGTAAGGTATGAAAAAGAAGGAAAAATCTCATTAGTCCATGAATACACAAGACATATGAAAACATTTTTTAAAATACATGATTTACACCCATAAAATCTTACTTTGTGTAACATGAGATTTACACAAGATCCATACAAACATAATTATAATCATAAAGGTATATTGGGGCATTACTTACATAATCTTGTAACCATCTTGGCTACCTTAAAATTTGTAACCCTCACGGCTACCTTACTTTGTGTAACCATCACAGTTACACTTGGAGTAACCATACGGCCGACCTCCAACTTACTCATACCCAATGCATTGGAGGGAAATATAGGTCCCACCCTTCATCATAAACAATGCCCAATAGCCAAAACATAATCATTCAACATAAATAATAGCATAAAAACATTGCCTTTGAATCTTATAAAACAGAATTTTAAAAGAGGATTTTAGAAGAAAAGTCCCTTATAAACATCATATACATGAAGTGATACCTAATTGAGTGGATGGAATATGTATATACTCTGTAAATACACATAATTAAACATAATATAAACAGAACCCATCACACAAACAATTTAAATAGCACATAAATTATAAAGTAGAAGGTTAACCCAAAGAATGGAAATCGGGTTAAGAATTCCCTTACCTTGGGCTTGTCCTACTTCAAAATTGTTTGAACCTCCTGTATAATGGTTAAAGGAGTGTTAATAGGATTTTAAAGAAACGTGTTCATGTTTATAACATCTTATATGGTCATTTCATAACCTCATTTCACCCCTTATTTGTTAGTATTTTGTTCCTTGCATTATTTTGGGTGAGGTCTTTTGTGATTTTCACGATCGGTTCATGATGAATCGTTCTTGTTGATTGGAAGTGAAACTCCAGAATTGGAATGGAGTATTAGTTACATAACTCCAGTACCATAAATTATACCATTCATCACTTTGGTGCCTTATATGATGATGATTTATAAGTTAAAACATTAATTATGTTCGTTTAGATAATTTAAGTGGTTCTTTGATAATTACAATTTCATTTAGTCTTATAAGTTTGAATCATGAGTACAAAAGAATTATAGAACCTTATATGATTCATAAAACTTATATTATAACCTGGTTCAACCATATAAATGGTTTCATGACCAGACTTGAAATAATTAATGGAAATTGAAAATACATCGTCCACGATATCGGTAATTCGACACAAATGGACAATGTTTTTTGATTCTTTAAATAAGTGAAAGAGGAGAGGAATAATGATTTGTAATTTTCCATAAACATGAAAACATCCAGAATATACATGATTCTGGAGATTTCATGCCTCTTGGATAAGAGGGGGTGAAGAAAGAAGTGGAAGGAATCATGAAATAAAGAAAACATGAGAAATTTCTTACAAAAAATTCGGCAGCCTAACGGCACCTCTAAAAATTTCATAAAAACAAGATTGATGAGAGGAATGGAATATCTCATCAATCATACAAAATTTGGACTGTAAGGGAAAATATTTAATGAAATATCCCAACAAAAGACAAAGGGAAAGGAAGAGAATAACATAAAATGGATGGAAAGAATGAAAATGAAAGAGGATGTTTACCTCTTGATCTCTTCTCCTTGAGATCCTTCTTAAGGGCTTTGATTTTGGTCTTTTGGTGAGACCAGCAGCTCTAGGACGTGGGGAAGAAGATTGAGGAGGGAATTTGGCAGAAATTAGACAATGCTCAAGGATTGAGAGGTGTGGGAGGAAGAGGGGAGTGAGGGTGGTATTTATAGTGGAGGAGGGGAGGTATTTTAGATTATTTTAATTATTATTATAGTATTTTTATCAAGACTATGAATAATCTCAAATCAAGTGGCCTTAATTAGTAAAAATATCATGTGATTTCGAAGCAAGTGGCCTTGCATCACTTATGATGTCATAAATAGTGCATTTTTACTGATAAATTGATTATACGGTATTTTACCGTATTTCACTATTCACCGAAAATTCAAGAGTTTCAGAAAAATACCAAAAATTTACCCCAACAATTTTTCGACGTGTAGAATTCAAAAATGAACTCCATTTTTCAAAAATAATTTTCTAAATATTATTAATTTAATTTTAAAATAAGGTCACAGTTAATTCGAAAAATAACAAAATTGAAGTGCAATTAGTTTTATGTGACATTGGAAAATTAATTAAGATCCCATTATCCTATTGCCATGGGAAAATAAAATAATAATATTATTTACTATTCATGAGGTCATATTACTATTCATATTACTATTCATAAGGGCATGTTACTATTCACCAAAAAAAACAAGTTTGTTCCATCAGACTCGAAATAACATACTGAACACAATTGTAGATGATAGTTTCTTGAAATTCAAAACATAGAAGAAATAAAATTATGTTTAAAGGATACTTATAAATATATACCTTAAACAAAATTTCAAGCATTTTCAATTTATTTTTAGAAAACCTTGGGATGTTACATTATCCCCACCTTCTTGAAATTGCGTCCTCGCAATTTTATTTACTTATTAAACAACTGAGGGTATTTTTCCCTCATAGCATTTTCAGACTCCCATGTTGCTTCTTCAACCATGTGGTTTCTCCACAAAACCTTTACCTGGTGGATTACCTTATTCCGCAATACCTGTTCTCTTCGATCAAGAATCTGAACTGATTTTTCTTCATAAGAAAGGTTCTCTGCTAGCTGAACTTCTTCCGGCCTCAAGACATGTGATGAATCTGGAACATACTTTCTCAACATCGAAACATGAAAAACATTGTGTACCTGAAACAAGCTCGGAGGCAAAGCTACGCGGTACGCAACTGTTCCAACTTTATCCAAGATTTCAAAAGGACCGATGAACCGTGGACTTAGTTTCCCTTTCTTACCGAAACGCATCACACTTTTCCAAGGAGATATTTTAAGGAAAACATGGTCACCTACCTTGAAAGAGAAGTCTTTCCTTCTGTTATCTGCATAACTTTTCTGCCTGCTTTGAGCTATCCTCATGTGTTGCTGGATCATCCTCACTTTCTCAGCCACTTCTTCTACTAATTCTGGCCCCATCAACTTTCTTTCACCGACTTCATCCCAAAACGCAGGAGTCCGACACCGCTTTCCATACAAGGCCTCAAAAGGTGCCATCTGAATACTGGAATGGAAACTGTTATTATAAGAAAACTCAACTAATGAAATATGCTGATCCCAACTTCCCTGATAGTCCATTGAACAAGCTCGAAGCATATCCTCCAAAGTTTGAATCGTTCGCTCTGACTGCCCATCTGATTGAGGATGAAAAGTTGTACTGAAATTCAACTCTGTGCCCAAAGACTTCTGAAGTCCCTTCCAAAATTTAGAAGTGAACCTGGGATCTCGGTCAGACACAATGGAAAGAAGAACTCCATGTAACCTGACAATCTCTTTGAGGTACAATCGAGAAAGCTGATCTAATGTCATTGTATCTCGAATAGAAAGAAAATGAGCAGACTTTGTTAACCGATCAACAATAACCCATATCGCATTGTTACCTCGAGAAGTCTTTGGTAGTCCCACCACAAAATCCATGGATATATTCTCCCATTTCCATTCTGGCACCGGCAAAGGCTGAAGCATCCCCTTCTGTAACTGTCGCTCTGCTTTAACCTGCTGACATGTCAAACATTTCATTGTAAAATCAGCAATATCTCTTTTCATCCCATTCCACCAGTAATACTCTCGAAGGTCTCTGTACATCTTAGTACTTCCAGGATGAACAGAAAATGGAGAACTATGAGCTTCACACAACAATTCTTTCTTCAGCTGGGAATCACAAGGCACACACAACCTTTTTCCAAACCTTAAAACACAATCTTTATCAAGATTAAATTCTGGAAACTTACCCATTTTAACCAATTCTACCTTTTTCTGTAGCTCACGGTCTTCCCTCTGCGCTTTCATAATTCTGTCTGACAACGAAGACTGCACTGAAACCTGAAACAAAACAGATATATTCCCTGCACCAACAACTTCCAAGCCAAAATTTATCAAATCATTAATCAAGGGATCACGTTCCAAACGTAGCATGGTTAATGATGCATGATTTTTCCGACTTAAGGCATCCGCTACTTTGTTTGATTTTCCAGGATGGTAATTAATCGTGCAGTCATAATCCTTTATCAGTTCTAGCCATCTTCTTTGCCTCATGTTTAATTCCTTCTGAGTGAATATATACTTAAGACTTTTATGGTCAGTATATATTTGGCACTTGGTTCCGTATAGATGATGCCTCCATATTTTCAAAGCAAAAACCACAGCTGCCAATTCCAAATCATGTGTGGGATAATTCATCTCATGAGGTTTAAGTTGTCTCGAAGCATAGGCAATTACCTGATCATTCTGCATCAAAACACAACCAAGTCCCTTCAAAGAAGCATCACTATAGATGACAAACTCACCATTCCGGGAAGGTAAGGCCAAAACTGGAGCATTCACCAATCTCTTCTTTAGTTCCTGAAAACAAACATCACATTCCTCTGTCCAAACAAAATTAACCCCTTTCCGTGTTAACTTAGTTATTGGGCTAGATAACCGTGCAAAGTTCTCAACAAAGCGTCGGTAATAACTTGCTAAGCCCAGAAAACTACGAATCTCTGTAACATTTGTGGGTCTTAGCCATTCATCAACTACTTTTGTTTTGGCAGGATCAACTGTTATTCCATCCTTATTTACAATGTGCCCAAGAAAAGAAATCTGTTGCAACCAAAAATCACACTTGCTGAATTTTCCATATAGTTTCTTTTCTTTTAAAGTTTGTAAAACAACCCTTAGATGTTTTTCATGCTCCTCTTTATTTTTAGAAAAAACCAGAATGTCATCAATAAATACCACCACAAACTTATCCAAGAACTCATGAAATACTCTATTCATAAGATTCATGAATACAGCAGGTGCATTAGTTAACCCAAATGGCATAACAACAAATTCATAATGCCCATATCTAGTACGAAAGGCTGTTTTCGGGATGTCATCCTCCTTCACCTTCAGCTGATGGTATCCGGATCTCAAGTCAATCTTGGAAAAGTACTGAGCTCCCTGGAGCTGATCAAACAAGTCATCAATATGAGGCAAAGGATACTTGTTTTTAACAGTGATGTTATTCAAAGCTCTATAATCAATGCAAAGTCTCATGGAACCATCTTTCTTTTTAACAAACAAAACAGGGGCTCCCCATGGTGAAGTACTGGGACGAATGAAACCTTTGACAAGCAAATCCTGCAACTGATTTTTCAATTCAAGAAGTTCTATTGGAGCCATACGATATGGGGGTTTTGAAATTGGCTTAGCATCAGGGACTAAGTCAATTGTGAATTCAACTTCTCGTTTAGGTATGACACTGGGTAACTCCTCAGGAAAAACATCAAGGTATTCATTTACCACTGGCACATCATTGATTTGAATAGTTCCCTTGTTTTCAACAATATGAGCTAGATAACTTTCATTTCCATCTTTCAGTAGTTTCTCAGCTTCTTGATATGTTATCAATTGTATGGGTTCATTCTTGTATACAAACTGAAACTCTTTCTGAAAAACAACTTCTTTAGCTCTACAGTCAATCTTAGCATGATAACCAGAAAGCCATTCCATCCCCAGAATAACTTCAAACTCGACTAAGGGTAAAACAACAAGGTTTGCAGGTAAAGTCTTTCCACATACCACAATAGAAATATTCTTATAATTCCTCTTTGCTATAACATTTCCCCCTGGTGTTTTAACAACAAGTTCGGGTATCATTTGTTGAGGTGATATTTCCAATTTACTAGAAAATTTCTCAGAGATGAAGGAATGTGTAGACCCCGTATCAAACAAAACTTTAGCAAAATCTGAGTGAACAAACAAAGTACCTGATACAACTTCATTGGATGGCCCAACATCTGCTGACGTAGTCGCAAAGGATCTCACTACACCTTTCTGCTTGTAGTCTGGATTCTTTGCATCATTTGGATCCCTCTTTGGACAGGCATTTGCATAGTGACCCATCTCACCACATTTAAAACATTTTATAGTTTGCTTATCAGGATTAGTCTTTGGATCATTTTCATTGCAATCTCGGGCCATATGTCCAAACTTACCACATTTAAAACACTTCCCAGTTTTGATAAGACATTCCCCAGGGTGCTTCTTGCCACACTTTTCACAAACTGGAAACTGTATTTTCTTACCGTCAGATTTCATTGGTTGATTCTTACCCATTGCTTTCCAATTTGACCTCTTCTTCTCTTTGTTTCCAAATTGCATGTGATCGTCAGCAAACTCCATCTCTACCCTCTCAGCACATCGGACAAGTTTCTCATAACTTTTGAATTCACGGGAGGCCAACGCCCTTCGATACCTTGGCTTCAATCCTGAGTAAAAGCGGTTGATTTTGCTATCGAGATCCAGAATAAGATTCGGAGCATACCTCGCCAGTCGGGTGAAGTTCGCCTCATACATAGCCACTGAATCTTCCTCCTTTTGTTTCAGTTCAAGGAATTGTTTCTCCATTCTAAGTCGCACCACCTTAGGAAAATATTTTTCAAGAAAAAGACTTTTAAATTCATCCCATACTAAGGCATCAAAATCCTCTCTACCCCTGATATTCCTTACCATTGACCACAACTGATCAGCTTCCCCTTCAAAATGATAAATGGCAAGACTTACCTTTTGATTGTCTGAACATCCCATAACATCAAATATCTTTTCAAGGGCCTTAATCCATCCTTCTGCTGCCACTGGGTCAGAAGATCCACTGAATGCAGGAGGATGTTGTCTCATAAAATGTTCCACCACTGTCATGTTCCGTTGGGGTACATCTATTTTTCCTCTTGCATGGATGCCACCACCATTTATTGCCTGTGTTAGCTGAGCCATTACTGTCACAAACTGCTCGGTTCCAATCCCTACCATTCCGGGCTGTTGATCAGGAAGGATGTCATTCTGTCGGTGCCTATCCTCTTCAGCATCCATGTTCCTTCTGCGGACAACCATTCTAAACAAACATTTCTTAGATGAAGCAACATGGTAATCTTTAAATGCTATAACAAATTAAACATAGGGTGAGAATTAGTTATGGTATTCTATTAGCATCACCTTAACCCCTAAAGTTATCTAAACCATCCTTTGATACCAACTGTAAGGACCCGCACTTATTTCATACATAATCTCGAATTTATTCAAGAAAACACTTCATTTTACATTGAGGATCTTTTCAAGTTTAGAGCTTTAGAGAATTAAGACA
Organism: Viscum album; assembly: GCA_963277665.1. Classification (NCBI taxonomy): domain Eukaryota; kingdom Viridiplantae; phylum Streptophyta; class Magnoliopsida; order Santalales; family Viscaceae; genus Viscum; species Viscum album. The sequence continues at coordinate 1,578,120,781 of OY728150.1, read as the reverse complement.
AAATATTCATAACATTACACATTGTTACATAGTGGATACCATAAAATCAGTTTCCATTTTCCTCAGAATATAAAACATTAAAACATAAAACAAGACTCCTTGACAATTCTTCAACATTTAACATGTCTTCCTTCCTTGTATTATTCATCCATTAACCTGTGAAAAATCATTTAAAAACTTGGGATGAGCACAAAAGCTCAGTAAGGTATGAAAAAGAAGGAAAAATCTCATTAGTCCATGAATACACAAGACATATGAAAACATTTTTTAAAATACATGATTTACACCCATAAAATCTTACTTTGTGTAACATGAGATTTACACAAGATCCATACAAACATAATTATAATCATAAAGGTATATTGGGGCATTACTTACATAATCTTGTAACCATCTTGGCTACCTTAAAATTTGTAACCCTCACGGCTACCTTACTTTGTGTAACCATCACAGTTACACTTGGAGTAACCATACGGCCGACCTCCAACTTACTCATACCCAATGCATTGGAGGGAAATATAGGTCCCACCCTTCATCATAAACAATGCCCAATATCCAAAACATAATCATTCAACATAAATAATAGCATAAAAACATTGCCTTTGAATCTTATAAAACAGAATTTTAAAAGAGGATTTTAGAAGAAAAGTCCCTTATAAACATCATATACATGAAGTGATACCTAATTGAGTGGATGGAATATGTATATACTCTGTAAATACACATAATTAAACATAATATAAACAGAACCCATCACACAAACAATTTAAATAGCACATAAATTATAAAGTAGAAGGTTAACCCAAAGAATGGAAATCGGGTTAAGAATTCCCTTACCTTGGGCTTGTCCTACTTCAAAATTGTTTGAACCTCCTGTATAATGGTTAAAGGAGTGTTAATATGATTTTAAAGAAACGTGTTCATGTTTATAACATCTTATATGGTCATTTCATAACCTCATTTCACCCCTTATTTGTTAGTATTTTGTTCCTTGCATTATTTTGGGTGAGGTCTTTTGTGATTTTCACGATCGGTTCATGATGAATCGTTCTTGTTGATTGGAAGTGAAACTCCAGAATTGGAATGGAGTATTAGTTACATAACTCCAGTACCATAAATTATACCATTCATCACTTTGGTGCCTTATATGATGATGATTTATAAGTTAAAACATTAATTATGTTCGTTTAGATAATTTAAGTGGTTCTTTGATAATTACAATTTCATTTAGTCTTATAAGTTTGAATCATGAGTACAAAAGAATTATAGAACCTTATATGATTCATAAAACTTATATTATAACCTGGTTCAACCATATAAATGGTTTCATGACCAGACTTGAAATAATTAATGGAAATTGAAAATACATCGTCCACGATATCGGTAATTCGACACAAATGGACAATGTTTTTTGATTCTTTAAATAAGTGAAAGAGGAGAGGAATAATGATTTGTAATTTTCCATAAACATGAAAAAATCCAGAATATACATGATTCTGGAGATTTCATGCCTCTTGGATAAGAGGGGGTGAAGAAAGAAGTGGAAGGAATCATGAAATAAAGAAAACATGAGAAATTTCTTACAAAAAATTCGGCAGCCTAACGGCGCCTCTAAAAATTTCATAAAAACAAGATTGATGAGAGGAATGGAATATCTCATCAATAATACAAAATTTGGACTGTAAGGGAAAATATTTAATGAAATATCCCAACAAAAGACAAAGGGAAAGGAAGAGAATAACATAAAATGGATGGAAAGAATGAAAATGAAAGAGGATGTTTACCTCTTGATCTCTTCTCCTTGAGATCCTTCTTAAGGGCTTTGATTTTGGTCTTTTGGTGAGACCAGCAGCTCTAGGACGTGGGGAAGAAGATTGAGGAGGGAATTTGGCAGAAATTAGACAATGCTCAAGGCTTGAGAGGTGTGGGAGGAAGAGGGGAGTGAGGGTGGTATTTATAGTGGAGGAGGGGAGGTATTTTAGATTATTTTAATTATTATTATAGTATTTTTATCAAGACTATGAATAATCTCAAATCAAGTGGCCTTAATTAGTGAAAATATCATGTGATTTCGAAGCAAGTGGCCTTGCATCACTTATGATGTCATAAATAGTGCATTTTTACTGATAAATTGATTATACGGTATTTTACCGTATTTCACTATTCACCGAAAATTCAAGAGTTTCAGAAAAATACCAAAAATTTACCCCAACAATTTTTCGACGTGTAGAATTCAAAAATGAACTCCATTTTTCAAAAATAATTTTCTAAATATTATTAATTTAATTTTAAAATAAGGTCACAGTTAATTCAAAAAATAACAAAATTGAAGTGCAATTAGTTTTATGTGACATTGGAAAATTAATTAAGATCCCATTATCCTATTGCCATGGGAAAATAAAATAATAATATTATTTACTATTCATGAGGTCATATTACTATTCATATTACTATTCATAAGGGCATGTTACTATTCACCAAAAAAAGTTTGTTCCATCAGACTCGAAATAACATACTGAACACAATTGTAGATGATAGTTTCTTGAAATTCAAAACATAGAAGAAATAAAATTATGTTTAAAGGATACTTATAAATATATACCTTAAACAAAATTTCAAGCATTTTCAATTTATTTTTAGAAAACCTTGGGATGTTACACTAGGTATGTTCCCATTCAAGCCTCCATCATCGTCTCACTTAGCCTCTTATTACCATACCATGTCTATGCCACCTCCATGGATGATCCCACTCATGATTCCATCATCATCTCTGTTACCCATGTCTACACCGCCTTCTTGGATGTTCCCTCCTTTTCTATATACAAATACATTAAGGTATACCCAATCCTATTACCAATATTCTACCAAGTCAAAACTACATCAATTTCCTACCATCCATCTTGGATATAATGATTATATTCCTATGTCTTATAATCCCGTGCATGATGATCACCCATATGATGCATTGAAACATCCATTAAAGACTGATGATCCAGGATAACCCACTGAGAGATCATATCCTATCGAGAATCCTACATCTAGTTTTTTATTATAATCATGTCAAACTATATCACTTAATTTTTTTATTTTTTTATTGTGAATTAAATATTATTTTTTATCCCCCTTCCATATTATTCAGTGGAATCCCCTAGAAGGATAAGTGGGAACACTTGTATGTAAGATGACTATAATCACCAATCACAGATACTGGTGGATCACATTGAAGGAAATTAGATGATATGAAAAAATGATAGGTAGTGTATAAGTTTCATGGCCACATTACTCAAGTACCATGATAACATTATGATGGAAGCACTCTAATGGAGGCATCTCAGTAATGACATCAGGGACAAAGCACGAGTGAAAATTTGGTAATAAAATTTTATAAATATATAACTATATTATTTTTGTATTTATATGAATTAACATGTTCATTGAAGAGCCTGTTTTATTTTAGCAATTGTGAAGTTGTTAAGGTTACTATGTTGATTAATAATGGGGAGTTATGGACATCACACAAGAATGAGTTATATATTTGTTGGTAAATCATAGTTGGTTTTGATTTATAGGGTGTAACCATTTTCCCCAACTATCCAAAAAATCAATATTAAAATTGATTGAATATTTAATGACTGATGAGTTTAAGGTATTGCCAATAATAAATGGTTTTCATATAAAATTTAATCCTTATTACTTTAATTGAATATTTTTTATGAAGCATTGAGAAAATAATAAAAAATATTCAATGACATATATACCCACTATAATAACTGAGCATGAGAAGAATCATTCACATTAATCTAAATTTAAATAATGTCACAATATTTATTGTTGCTTAGTTATCTTTTCATGCTGAATTTTAAGTTGTATTATCTAGAATCCCACTAATATAAGGATGACAATACCCCTTTTAAACGAACGAATGTCATATATTCCTATTGGGAAATTGGCCTATAGGCCTAATAGGGAATTGAATTATATTTCTAATGGCCAATTGGCCTATAGGTCTACATGTCTAATGACCAATTGGAAAATAGTCCATAGTCTAATTACCCGTTATCCCTATAGGCCATTTTGACATTAGGCCTATTTGAAAATTTCCCAATATGCCTATATGCCAATTTCCCAGTAGGCCTATAGTCCAATTGGAAATTAGGCCAATTAGAAAATTTTCCATTAGGCCTATTGTCCAATTCCCATTAGTCCTATAGTAAAATATTCAATTATACCTATAGTAAAATTTCCCATTAGGCCTGATGGCCAATTGGCCTAAAGGTATGATTACCAATTGGCCTATAGGCCAGGTGGCCAATTTTCCTATGGGCCTGATTTCCAAATGGCCTATGGGCCTAATGTCAAATTAGCATATAGGTATAATGTCAATGATGTTAGGTTCTGGGGCATGTAGTGGAAGTCGGTGGGCCGGGGATTTTAAAATTTTCCTCGTCGAGATGACAAAACTTCTCGTCACCGATGATCCCAGCCCCAGAGAGGTCCAAGGATCTTGTGTAAATTATAAGGGGCACAAAACTAGAATTAAAACGTACCCATTTCAAATTCGAAGTTGCGGTCGACTGCAACAAGTCGATGGTGATCGCCTTTTGATGGATCCAAAGTAGTATCCCTCTAGATCATCCATACACACTCCAAAAATCCACTGGAACGTCGATCGTCGAATTTCAGGTGCTAGCACGGTGATCCGATGATGATTTCAATGTCCTGAAGATCACTACATCGATATCTCTTTGATGCATGAGGAAGAACTTGATACGGACTATTGGATCATCAACTTCTCTCTAGTAAGTGGGAGGAGAGAGAGGCTCTAAATTTCCATTCCATACAAATTAATGAATAGTGAATTGCACACCATTAGAGAGAGCCTCCTCTTATATTTACAGTGGAATTGATAAATACTCAGTTGGGTTCCCTGTTCCCCATTTATTTCATCGTCCAATAAATAAATAATTTCAACGAACTAAACTGCACCAATATTATTTATTATTTTACCACATACATGTAAAATATATATATATATAATATTATGTGATAAAACTGAGTCATTTAAATTTTCTCGCTATCCCACTTAATATTTATCAAACCTTGAATATTACAATAATATTTGTTCAATTTATATATTCCCATATTTACTAATCTTGTAAATACATTAAATAAATTCAATCCAAATTATTCAGAACGCGAAAAATAATGAATTTTTTTAATTCATTGGTGATCGATAACTTAGACAACACTCAGAACCCATTGTGAGGCCCTCTATGTCTATATACCAATTCGATTGAATAGGTCGGATTCTTGAATATGCTATTATGTGTGACCCTCTAAGCCCTTATCTCGATAACATTAAATAAAATCCACATACCAAGAGCAGAGTCTAGCAACCCATCATGGACCCTAAAGAGATAAGGATAGTCATAACAACGACTACCATCCTACGAACACTGACTATGTACTATAACATCTTTGTCATTAAAAATATCATATAGCAGGATGCACTCTTGTGTCATCGTCCTTATCTTGCTTTATTATTTTTTGATCTATCCGGATGGATTTTCCTTTCGAATACTTTCTCCAATGACTTATGAAGGCAGCACCATCCTGATCAACCAGGCGTGAGATATAAAACTCCCTGAACATGGAAGTGACAAATCCTTTCTTAACAATTCAGCCAATGTCATACCACCAACGATGCACCTAACACAAACTACCTCACCACGAATTCATTTCCATGGTTTCATTTTTGAATCAATGTACATAATCAAATAGTACGCATTGGTAATGGTCCCAAGTCAGGAGACAAATACACATGTCTGTAGATATGAACAACCAATGACACCCAAAACATGTGGTGTTCCTATAGGCAGGTCTATCCTCATGATCTCATTACTAGAGATCACCATGTGAAAAATTCATTAAAAGAATTATAATGCTTATGAGCCCCCAACAACTGATAGTCAGACATCTATTGTGTCCAGTAAGTAAGATATATCTAGACTACACAACATTTATTTAATATTAATGCCATAGTGTCTTGAAGTTCTCATTATAGCCTCGGATCTTCTACAACCTCTTGATACGACAATTAATTATTGGACATTACCATTATAATAGTCGATTCAGAAAAGTCTACACTATAATGGAAAGATGACATCATGCATAACTAAATGTACATATGATATGGTAATGAAAAGTACTGCATAGTTGGGTCTAGGTAACCCACTATTTCAACACTCCCACTTGCACTAGAGCCAACCTTCTAACCAGACTTGTTAACTACTCACATGATAAATACTATGCTTCTACTAATTAATGTCTTTAATTGGTGGGCCTGCCACATTTTTTCCACATTGTATATCTTCTATACGTGACCTCATCTTCTTGAGTAAAACTTCTCAAGATAAGGTATCCCCGAGTATATCACTTTTTCCATTGTCATAACTTTACAACTTCCCAAGTAAGAATTTAATAATTTACATTATGATAATACATTTCTCAATAGTTGTAAATATAATAACTAGAACAAATCATTGCGATTTATAACTACTTGTTAGCTACCTTAGAAGATACTACTTAATAAATATTTATAGATATGTCTACCAATAGCTTTCATGGGTTGGACTCACTCATCACCTTTGACTAACTACGATACTAGATCAAGTTGATCTAAGGATTATTAGTTTGTGTCCCACCATAACTAGTTTACCTTCTTCTCCATATTTTATTTACGTATCATTTGTTCTAGTCAATGTACAAGATGATGGTTCTGAATACAGCACTTGCAGTGCTCCTAGAAAAAATTGATATCTGCCTACAATAAAGTATATCCTTCCAATATCGATAATTGTACATAATATCGCATATGTGATTGATCCATCGCTAAATAATTTGGTACTCAACTCACAACTTTAATCTCTTAATATGTTTCAAACATGTTAACATGAAGAGATTAAGCCATGTGAGATAGGAAAAATTCAACTCTTGAATTGTTAAAACGTGTATTTTTCAATAAAATGTCACTATATGTAATAGATTGAGTAGGACCAAGCAACATATGGATCTACCTTAGTATATCATGTTCCCTACAACATAGTTTGAATCTTTTAGTCAATCGTTGGAGAATTTATATTATTCTAATTTTATCTAATTGTAAGATCAGGATCAATTTTCCATATGTTTCCAAAAAAAATTCACTTGGAAAACATTGGTGCTCCCTGTAACCTTTGGTAGACACAAGGCAATGATTGATTTATAATGAATGCTCTAAGATCTGGTTTTTTACTTTAATCCTGAATTGGATTTTAGTAACTTTCAACCCATATTGGAATAATATGATGTCATCATAACTTTCTGGTTGCGACCTATAGACACCTTCCACAAAAGATGATCTCGGAATCCAATGACCAATAGAATGATCTTAGAAGTTAGCTATGGCAAGTAAAATTCTAATAGATTTTGGCGTATCAACTTGGTTTAACCAATCGAACCTTATTGGTACCAGGCTTGTACCATCCATGTATCCTCTCATTTGAATACTCACAGCAGTATTCAATTTATAAGCCCCATTTAAATTTGATACATGTAATCCATTATTGAATTTTAATTAATCTTCTCAATCTTAGTTTGTTTCCATATACTACTTACTTGTAGGAATTATTATTCTTAATGAATAATTTATCACCGGCCACAGTGAATATAAAACCATTACCATGGTTTCATTCTTCCTACACTGTATGTGTATCTAGAACATGCCTACTCTATATGTAATTGTGGATCTTGTTCCCATGACAACCATTTCTGCATCTCGATCGTTGACTAAGTTGAAGTCAATTCATCTCCCACTATCTGTAATGGAGATGTGTACCCTTGTATAGAAATGTAGTCTAATACGTGACTACATATTTTCTATCTCAGGGAATTAATATCAAAAGTAGCCATTAAGATAATTACCTAAGATGCACAATGTATTTAACTTGATTAATGTTTGTTTAAATCCTAAAAAAAACTTTGCATCTAACCACGTCCTATGACATAATGGATTTTCCATAATACTATGACTCATATGATATCCATTTGTCATTTTAGTTGGCATATTGGTTATGGGTTTATGCCGTTATTTTCAAAGAACATCTAGAAATATAATCGATGTTTATGCAGGTTATAACATTGATATAACTTATATCATAACTTTGATATATAAAAATTTGTGTTTAGGAATTGCTCCACACAACATTTGGTTGATCAATGTTACCAAGTAAGACATTATCATCGATCCTCCTTAAGAACCACAAGATGGTGATGTAGATAAGGTAACATGCATTTAGAAATTACTCCATGCTACATTATCATGATTGTTGATTGAAAAGTTAAGATATTCTTCGGCATACCGATCCAAAGCAACTCATATCTTTTGACCATGCATATACTTCACTATTAAATTCCATAATAACATAAAAGAATCTTATGAAATATTTTTACCACTAGCTTTCTTTATAATAGTTCACACTATCTTATTGAACTAACATGAAAAGATTTGTGGCATACACTTATTTCTAAAGGATTATTTGTCTAAACTAATGATGTTAATAATACCAAAGGTGTTTAGCTCTGCCAACACTAAATACCATATTGGATATATAGTTGATGTCCAGTTTTAGTTTTACTTGAAAAGGAATCATATTGCCACAACTGGGTAGGTCTTACAATTTTATATTCATCATGTATTGCCTTTGATTCAAATGTGATTGAACTATTTGTAAAATATATTACCAGAAACAGCATTCATTCCAAAAACATGAAATTATGTCTCATTATTTCCAAATGGAATGTGAGATAAATGTTTTGGTTATACTCAACATCTTGTTCATTTTGAATGAATTACTTGGAAATTTGAAGTTATGTGTTTCTCACCACTAACTTAAGAATCACCATTTCTGTACTACTTGGAGAAGACACATTAATCCTAGTAATGTTTCTATACATACTTGGTTTCTATATTTCAATACATATATGTGAAAATAATATTGTATTTTAATACCCAAGAAGTATGTGAGAAAACAATACTTTTATTTGATGAATATTAACTAAACGAGAAGCAGGTACTTGCTTCAAGTATTTCAGTTTTTAAAATTCCCTGAATTTAATTCATTATGTGATTCAAATAACATCCTATTAAATAAGCAACCACTTTTCATTGATGGAAATGATGAAGGTTCCCTTGGCATTACTTTCCATAGGGCTTTTTCACCTTGTCATTCAATTTATTCTCCAAAAGAATAAAATATAGCGTTATCTCCAATATATTCTTATTACTTGGCGAATGTTACCATATTGGTAGTGAATCACATCCTCTATAATATCCATTTGTAACATTAAACAAACTAGAATAATTGGGTGTAAAATGTATAAGAATGGGATGACATGAATGATTGTAAACTATCTTTTACTTTACACAAAACGAGTGTAATCATCACATTCAAATCTTGCATCTCTTTCTCCTCGTAAACTTATTGGAGATGAGACTACATGAATCATCATCTACGTCATGATGTAGCAACCACAACTAACATTATGCGTTGATGATATCATTATGAAATAACCATCATATGCTTGATTCATGAGTCGATTATAAGCAGTTTTATACGCTCACTTCCTAAGGTGTTTTTACAGGTTGGGACACAAGTACCTGGAATTTCCAGTATGGTAGCGATGTGCGCACGCGCATATACTACAATTGGAATTTCAAACTTGTTTGGACATTAAATTTTTCCAATATTTATCAATGTTTTATTGTGGTATTACTTTGTATTCTCTAAAAAATATAGTTTCGCATATTGTACTTTTTTATGATTACTTAATGTGACATTACTGATTATTTAATCATTAAATGTATCCCAATAATTTTTTTGATTTCTATGAACTCTCTGTACTAGAATCGGTATACTATTTAGTATTCTAGTGGCAAGGATCCTTGATCCTCACTTATATTCTATAATCTATGGTTATGCCACTACTCGGAGGGTCAAAGGTTGGCTTTTGTCTAGCCAACCGCGTTAACTCGCGGTTCCTTGATCTATTAAGTGAAGTCCTAGCTTCAAAATCATTTACTGATTTACTCAACACTTACCTCTAAAATTACAACCAGCTAGCTATGAATATTTCTTTTCTGCAATTTTAGTTTAGTCTACCCACCACACAAATAAGAACTCCCCGGTAGTAAGAGTCACCCTCGGCTAAGGTGTGACCGACACCTCCAACAGCCGGTTTTGTTCCAACCTAAATGATGGAAGGCTGTTATGACTTAATATTTTCTTTGAGGGTTTTATTGGTTTCTATTTCCGAATGTAATCCATTTCTATTAAACTTTTTCATATATGTTTTCATGATCACAACTGAACATTAATAGAAAATCATACACCGCTTCTTCATGCATTTAACTATCTATTATTTTATATATTTTTCCTGCTGTTCTAAAATGCATAAAATATTAAATAAACGCATAAAGGAAAACTATTACCTGACTGGCCTTGAGCATCTAAATGGCCTAAGGACACCATACATGAGTCGAATCCTGACTCTTAATGCATCTTACCCCTTTTTTGGTATGTTCTCTCTACTTTTGGAGCATCACCTTGTCTTGGCGGGGTCTATGTCATTTTTCGTCTTCGTCAGAAGTACAAAATTACTCACGCACTGGTGAGGGGAACTCAAGTATAAATGTACATCATATAAATTGGATGTGCACGTCCTTATACATTTTAACTGAAAAAAAAAGACGATGTGTAGACCGTCTGTTTAATTACAATCATCGCACATAGTTAAAATTATTTATCAAATAAAAGAAACATAAATGAGTCTATTTTGAAGACCATAATGTGTGTAAAATAAAGCATGATAAAATTAAAATTCATGAATTAGGTATAAGGGTTATCTAAATTAAATTAAATGATTTTAATAATTCAAATAATTTAATTAATTATATGTCCATTAATTAATTTAATTTTAGTGAAATTAAACTAATTTATATCTCAAGTATTAATATAATTAACCAAAATTAATTTTAATTAATTTAATTTAAACAAAAAATTAAATTAATTACATTGATTAATTTTAAATGTGAGGTCACTGTAGGGCCAGTGTGGGTCCGGACTAACCCGCGCATGACCCTAACAAACTGTGCAAGGAAAAACTGGGTCAGACAAATCTATATAAGACCGTTCTTGGTTTTGCAGTTCTGCCCAGATGGTTTCAGGGAAATTTTTTCCCAACGGAAAGAATTTCAGGAAAAACAATACATCCCGAGTGAAAAAGTAATCTAGAGGGACTGTGTTTCCGATCGGGTATTTCCAACGCGACCCAGTCCATCGAGAGTAACTGAGAAGGAAAGCCGTTGCGGATTCCCCCAGCTACGAGGACTAGGGCCGTAGCCTCGTCGGCAGCCAAGCTGGAGGAAGCCACCAACGGTGATCCTGTTCGGTTATGGCGGTCGAGCAGCAACCATGAGCAGGAGCGGGCAATGCCATGGATAGAGGTGTTGCGTGAGCTAGGTCGCCCGGGGTTTTTGCCTCGACGGGTGACAGAGGGAGGGGTGACCTGGGTCCGCTGGCCTGCTTCGGGTACGTCTGGGAAAGAGGCGGGTTGTCGCTGCAGTGCGCACCTAGCATGGGAGGAAGACCCTTGTCTATAGGGCGATGACCTGGGTCCTGTGCAGCGACGTGCCAACCGTAGAAGGGAAGGAGGCCGGAGTCGCCTTGGGCGGTAGGCGAGGGAGGGTTCGCTGCAGGTCCGGGAGGCGACGATCGGGGCTGGTGTGGCCGTTCTAGGTTGGTGGTGGAAATGGTTAGACCATCGGCAGCTGTTTCCAGGTGCGACTTCTTCGGTAGGAGGTGGACTAGAACCCGGGCAAAGACTGGGGAACCCTGTGGCATGTGGAAAAAATGGTTGGGGCGTCCGGGAAGCGGACGGGAGGACATCATTGATATCAGGACTTGGTTCGAAGGTGGCATGCAGGCTTCTGTGCACTGCACTGGAGTTGGTGGTCCAAACAGACCCCTTGTAAATTTTATATTTCGTTTTTCCTTTCTTTTCCACGTGCCATCCCCCCTCCCCACTCTTATTTTTTTTTAAATGACTTCTTTTAAGTCTTTCTATCTTTTACAAATTTAGCCTTTTTTTAAATGAAATATTTTGAAGTCAATTCCTTCCTTCTTTTCCTAATGATATATACAATCCAAAAATTTGAACTAACCATAACTTGGTCATTAAACATCGGATTACCACACAGTTTGAACCGTTGGGACTGTCTTTAAACCCTCTACTTAATTATAATGCAAATTTAACTTTCTAGTCTCAGAAAATTTATGTGATCCCTCTTATACCACTGTTAGGTTTCGGGGCCCGCAGCAGAAGCCGGTGGGCCAGGAATTTTAAAATATTTGTTGGTGGGATGAAAAAAAATTTCTTCACCAATGATCCAAACCCTAGAGAGTTCTGAGGATCTCGTGTAAATTATATGGAGCATATAACTTGAATGAAAACATACCCATTTCATATTCGAAGATGTGGTCGACTGTAACTAGTCGATGGCGATCGTCGCTTAGAGGATCCAAATCAACATCCCTATATATCATCAACTTGTTCTCCAAAAATCCTTTGGAACATCGATCGTCGAATTCCGGGGGCTAGCGCGGGGATCCGACAATACTTTCAACGTCCCGACGATCCGTGCATTGGGATCTCTTTGATGCTTGAGTAAGAACGTGATCCGAACCCTTGGATCATCAACTTCTCTCTCTAGGAAGTGGGAGGAGAGAGAGTCTCTCAATTTTCATTCCATACAAATTAATGAATAGTGAATTTCACACCATAAGAGAGAGCGTCATCTTATATTTATAGTGGACTTGAGAAATACCCGGTTGGGTTCCCCATCCCTTGTTTATTTCAACGTCCACTAAATAAATAATTTTGACAAACAAAACTGTGCCAATATTATTTATTATTTTATCACATACATGTAATATATATAATATATTAAGTGATAAAACCGAGTCATTTAACATGACTCACTATCCCGCTTAATATTAAATGAACCTTGAATATTAAAATAATATTCGTTAGATTAATATTTTCCCATATTTAATAATCTTGTAAATACATTAAATAATTTCAAGCCCTATTATTAATAACTTGATTACTAATGAATTTATTTAATTCGTCGGTGACTGTTAACTTGGACAACACTCAGACCCCGTAGCGGGGCCCACTATGTCTATATACCTATTCGATTGAATATGGATGGTTCTTGAATACGCTATTGTGTGTGACCCTCTAGGGCCTTATCTCGATAACAGTGAATAAAATCCACAGACCAAGAGCGTAGTTTAGCAACCCATAATGGCCCCTAAAGATATAAGGATATTCATAGAAATGACTAACTTCCTACGAACACTGATTATGTACTATAATCTCTTTGTTGTTAAATATCTTATAAAGCAGGACACACTCTTGTGTCATGATCCTTATCTTGTTTTATTGTTTGTTGATCTATCCAGATGGATTTTACTTTCTACTGCTTTGGCCAAATCCTTATGAAGGCAACACCATCCTGATCAACCATGCCTAATATATACGACTTCCTAAACATGGAAGTGACAAATCCTTTCTTGACCATTTAGCTAATGTCACACCACCAACGACGCACCTACCACAAACTACCTCGCCATGACTTCATTTACAGGGTTTTCATCTTGCATCAAAGTATGTAATCAAATAGTATGCATTGGTAATGGTATCACGTTAGGAGACCAATACACATGTCCATATATAGGAACAACCAATGACACCCAAACATGTGGTGTTCATATTGGCGGGTCTGTCCTCATGATCTCATTACTAGAGATCACCATGTGTGAACATCATGAGAAGAAGTATCAATGCTTATGAACCACCAGCAACTAATAATTAGACATCTACTGTGTCCAATCAATAATATGTATCTAGACCATAAAACAATTATTTAAGATTAATGTCATAGTGTCTTGAGGTTCTCATTATAGCCTAGGATCCACTACAACCTCTCGATACGAAAATTAATATTTGGACATTACCATTATAATAGTGGACGTAGAAAAGTCTACACTATAATGGTAAGACAACATAATGCATAACAAACTGTACACATGATATGGTAATCAAAAGTACTGCATAGTTGGGTCTAGGTCACCCACTATTTCAACAAATGAGGCATATAGTTCAGATGACCAATAATCCTATTGAACTAATAGACAATTAGCCTATATGTTCATTAGGCCTATATTACAATTTTCTATAGTGATGATGATTTTTCTGATGCTAATGATGATGTTGGATATATGGGAGATATTGATCCCCTATAATTTTGACATAGCACGAAGGGTAACTGTGTAAGTTCTTTAATGTCATGAATTGATGGTTTTACATATGTATATGTATGTTTTAGTATTTTATATGGTTTAAAAACTATTACAAGTAGTTGGATACATGATTAATATACAATATGTGTATTACATTGAATGTAAAATTTCTATTTTATTTGATTTATAGGATTAGGAGCTAGGGGAAGAGGTGGTGCTGCTGCTGGTAAATGTAAGAAGCTACCTATACTCGTAGTTCTTCAAACCATGGGTATTGGTTCTCTGCTAGGATAATATATACCTGCAGTTTTGTTTTAACCTTGGGTATGGTAGAATATTATGGACCTATACCCACAGTTTCTATACAAATCTTGGGTATTGGCCTATACCCACGCCTCCATCAGCCATAGTTTTGAAAATAGTGGGTCTATCCTATACCCATGGTTTTAGGGGATATACCCACAATTTTAAACTATCATTATAGGTTTTTTAGAAGTGTTTCCCATATCCCTACCCTTCAAACAATATAATTTAACTTAGCATATTAAATAAAAATTATTGTCATTATGATGGATCATAGGGGGACATAAATAATCATTTCCTAGTTGGCCTCACTTATTTCAAATATGTACTATGTCTAGTGTATTCTGTTTTCCTACCAACCCATGCATTTTCACCAGCGAAAATCTCCAAACATCATCCTACTATTCATCCAACATCTTTTATGCCACTCAATCACGACCCCTCCATTGGTTGCCCTCTTAGGTTAACAATTAAGAGAGGGATGTTAACCTCTAAATCCCACCTCTAATAGGCTATGTGTTTACATCTAGAACTGAGGATATATAGTCCATATAGGTGGGAAACACTTCCATATTTATGAAATTTTAATGAATAAGAGATAATATTAGATCCCATAGTCAACACCATGCACAAATAAAAAAATACCAATACATGAATGCGATGTCATACTTTACAAAAACAATTGAAATTATTAAAAAAATACTTGGAAACAACCATAAACTCTATAAACTCTTGAAAAACCACTACGATCTAGAAACACCCAAAACAATTTCCAACCAACTTTTGGAGAACAAAAAAAATGTTTATATTTTTAGGGTGACTAGAAATGTAAACTCAATGGGATCCTCCCTAGAACCCCTCATAAAAAATGTGGACTAAGAATACTAAATAATAATTAATAAATAAATTAAACTAAATCCCCAGCTAAGAAATTAAAAATATAAGCCATATTCACTATGTATCTCTCAAAAAAATAATGTATATAAGTAAGAAATTCACATATAATATTTATATAAAGATAAAAGGAAATCCTGATTCAACTTCCCCACTAGTGTTTTTCTCTCTTGCCCCAATGGCTCACGTCCAACTATAAACCCTCTAAAAAGCTATCCCTCCCTATCCCAGGACACAATATGATATCCATATAATTATATCATCCTACATATTATGTAAAGCTTCACAACCACATCACCATGATCACATCAATAACGAAGTAGATGTTCAGAAGCCACTATGTCTTATGTACCATGAATTATACCTCAAGCTCCTGCAGCCTTAGAAAGTAAACCCATGAGAAAATGTTATCACCATAACCTAATACAAGTATGTTCCATAACCTAAATATGTTATAACCTACAAAAAAAATTATAGTAAGACCAAGATCCAAAATAAAACAGATGAGCCCACAGTTTATACCTTAAGCCATCACAGCCTGGGTATTCCAACATAATATTTTATAGTTGAAGAGATATGACAACTCATATCTTTAATAAAATTCAATTCATGATTTATTATAAAAAGGTACACATAATATAAACCTATAATATCTTAAGGCCTGGTGTCTTTATAAAATTAGGTACATGAAATAATAAATTAAAACATGGGTAAAACATAATTATCTAAAAACTTCAAAACATGCCCTTATATTTCATTGATCCTCTAAAACAGCACTGGGTAACCTAATTATGTACATAAGAAAGGGGTGAGCTTCAAAGACCAGTAAGGTAATAGTTAATAATAATATTACATATGATGATAACATGGATGTAACATGAACATCAACACATGATATATGCGGATCACATGAATGCACCATAAAAATGTGGAAAACCATAATAAATGACATCATAAAAATAAGTCACAGATAACTTCCAGATTAGTCAGAACATAATATGCTTATGAGAACCTCCCATGCATCATAAATGGAATTTCATGGGATACAAATATTACCCATTACATTGAGGGTATATAATTCTTGTCCCACATTTCACTTTTACACCATGTACAAGCATATGTGTGCCACATAGATTATACAACATAAGTATTTATTTCATCACTTTTATCCACACTATTAAGGAGTGTGGGTTAAATAAATGAAAATAACCAATAAATTAATGATAGATACAAATAGGTTGATTATTTTGAGTTGAAATGGGAATGATTATTCAGTATAAAAATGTATGCCATGGAAAATCACTAGATAATTTTGGCAGTATAACGATGGTACATAAATATTCATGGAAGGGTTAAATGAGAGTTAAAGGGGAATACCATAACTTATAAAGCATAAGGAAAGTAATAGGGTTGTTTGGAGACATATTCCAACATGAACACATTGTCAAAATGTATAATTTATAGATGGTTCTTAAATAAGGTGGACAAGAAGTTTATCCCTTACCTTGAGATGAAACATCTTATTGACTTGGAGGATATTGTTAAGAACATTGGGGAACATTGGTAGGGATATATATTGGTTAGTTAAGATTAAATTTATGATCTATAAGATTTGGGTAAAGAGGAATGGGATGTTGGTGAGTTTATATAGAAAAATAGAGGGTAATTGTTTATTAATTTATAAACATTGGTTTTGGACTATACAAAATAAATAAATCTAAACCACAAACTAACCCATTGATTTTTACCATAGTTTATAAAAAAAGGTGTGGATTTCTTTATTTTGTATTTCTCAAAACCAAACTCTTTAAAATAATACCCTTGGTGACGTTGAGGTTAGTTGTGTTTATATAGAATTGATTTTAAAACCATAAAATATTATATAGGTTTTGGAGGATTATTTAATGGTCTATTAAATTAATAAAATAAATTTTAAAAATATTATTTTAAAGGGGAACCATAATTTTGGTCTTGTATAATATTTATATACTTTATAACAAAAATTACAAGCTTTTATGATGTTATAATACCTATCTTATATTTATAATTTATTTAATTCTATAAAAATTCAACTGTCTTAGAAATGTATGGAAAATTCAATGTTTGATAACATCAACATGATGATATAAAAAATAATTTTTATTCGACCAAAATAATTCTCTAAATATGAGAAATTACCCTTTTAAATAAAAAATCCTCATTTATTAAATAATATTAGTTTTTATCATAATAACAGTTTTATGAACCTTATTTAAATTACATTTGACTTCCTAAAATTATATTTCCATTTATATTTAATAAAAATTAATTAAAAATAATATTTTGTTAAATTATCTTTTATTTTAAAAATTCTTGAATTCATCGAAAGAGTGTATTGATTGAAATAATATATTTCCCAAATTTAAAATTTTCGTTTCATCATATCATATATAATTGTTTATCAAAAAATTTATCTAATAATTTAAAAGATAATAATTAAAATGAATAAATAAAATAATTATTTTATTGAAATAAAATATAAAAATTCATACCGTTAGGGTATATATATATAGCATTTTATTTCACCAGTGAATCCACAATGGGTATGTTGTACAAAAGTGAGGTTGTGTTGGGGTTATTTGGAGAAGATGGTTTGGGACATGATATTAATGTGCCTGAACTTCTCCAATAATTTATTTTTATCATGATTTAGTTTTTTAATCGTGGCTTGGTCTTAGTCCAGGGAAAATCCCATTGATGTTAACTACCTTTGAAGGTCTGATAAATGGGATTCATCTAGTATGATCCTACTGGTCAAGGCCATCTCCCATTCATTCTGTGTCAATTGGAATTTGTCATAATTCATAACATACTAATCACAATGGTCACTATAAAATGACTATACTATCAAAGTATTTGATTATTAATGAACTTGTAAATCTGACAGACCATATAGAAGCCCAAAATAACAAAATTAGTGCATGTGTTTTCAATAACTACATTGCTTAATAATTCATTTATTCCTTAAAAAATTAACATTAATTAATAATGTTTTGGGTTGTTATAAGAGAGAATGGGGTGGGGAATAAATCAACCATATATTCCCTAACCAACCTAGATGTTAGGAAAAACATCACCCTAAAATTTTAGGTTTTATTTTATTTAACGACTTTGGTAGTGAATCATATACAATTATAAAATATAAATATTGTGTCACACACAACCATAATAAAGGAAACTACCAACAATTATAATCGAACTATAATTATTATATCTCATGACACTATAATTCCACCTATAAGATATATGAACTATATTCAACATAAGTATCATTATTAATATCTATAATCATCATCACATAGTAATTTATAAAATTAAAATTCATTAATTAAATATGAATTACAAATTATTGATTAATTAATTCAATTTATTTCAAGATAATTAACTTTTATAATTCATATTATAAATTTATATTCAATAACAATTCTCTTTGAGCATTTAATTAAATCCATCTTATGATTTCTCATTTAATTACAACATATCATTACAACCATTAATAATAATCCATTTCCTGGTCACATTTATTAATCCATTTACCATTCCAAGAATTTAGTTATTTTAGGACTCTTCTTAAGCTACCACAACTAAATATATACTTTACTTATAGAAAGATAAATTATATCAATTAGTTAGAAACCAAAAAAAATATCTTGAAAACTATGCATTTAAAAGAAAATTTCAAGGAATAACCAATGACAAAACCTATATCACAACTCATTCCAACCTCCCCAGTGTTATCCCTAACACCACTACACAAAACAAATTACATATTTCCATCATTAACATCAATCCACCACTATAACCCAAGGAAAGCCTTACCATTATTTACTAAATTTAATAAACATTCCATGTTATTGAAAAATAACATAATGTATTTACTATATTAAAAATAAATTCATGGAAATGAAAAATATTTATCATCATGACATACTCACAACGACTATAAAGATATAACGCTATGGCATTCAAGCCTTTATCAAATCATAATGGGATTGTTCCACATTATTCAATTATCTTATATATAATCTATTTCATTAATGTATTGAATTAATAGATTCATTAGGAATAAGTTCAAAAATAGTAACCACATATAATAAAATTATATCCATATTTAGAAATAAAACATAACTATGTTTAGGTATAACTTATATATTTCATTTTATTCATGGAAAAACCAAAAAAAATTTAAATGACTCTTTTTTAATCATTACATAATATTAGAACTAAAATTCTCATAAAATTTTTACTATATTTACCATGATAAACAACAATGAAAAAAATAGATAAGAAACTATATATAAAAACAAGAGGCAAATTTAGAATGAAAAAATCACATACGATCACAATACCCTTTTGATTTTACTTTTAGTTTTATTTGTTATCTTTCTTAGATTTATTATAATGTTATCCAAAGAAGATAATTTATTAAAATCACAAAATTTTACATAAAATAAAAGAATAAGTAATGAATCTCATACTGTAGTGTTAAGTTCAATGTTATCTGAGAATGAATAGATAAATGAGGTTCATCCACCAAACAAGAAAGAAATATCACGAAAGCCAAAGCAAAAAAACCAACAACTGGTCATGCTCAAAACTCATTAAAAAATAGATAAAATCTACTGAACTGAACCTCCTAAAGAATTATAGATCATGAATAATGAAGAGGATATTATAAGAGAGTGTAACTTGATCTGATACTTTTATTTGATGTTTTAAGGGGTTTACACTTTCAATAAAGTAGCTAGAAACTGGTGAGAGAGATAAGGGTTGACTAGGCTTGAGAAGAAAAGATAAAAATGATAACCAAGTGGAAGAATATAATAAATATATATATATTATGAATATAAATACTCTAATATATTGAGGTGTCTAGAGAAATTCTAATAGTTTTTGTCAATCAGAGGTGATATGGTTTACTCATAATTTTAAGTTTCATATCTTTCTAAATCCCACACATTTTAAAAACCGTGTTTAAAATATTGGGCCTCCACCACCCCTTGAATGATTATGAGGTGAATGATGTTTCATATAACGACTATAACACATTTTAGTTCCCTACATTTTAGGGAAAATCACTCTCAATTTTTACCCTCTATGATAAGGTATTTAGTATGGCTCACCATTTCCCACTCCCTCATGTGCTTGGCCCTACCCTGACATTCTGTGCCAACATTCCCAGTTGCCCAGGCATTTCCACACCCGTATTTTCCAAATACATAACCTTATATATATAATTTACAATAAAATAGAATCCCATGGAATTTTTAGATTCCCCTTTTAAATAGGGGGATCACTCCATGCGAAACACTATACAAAATATCAACCTTGGGTTCTTTCCTCTAAGTGGTGTGACCTAGTAACAAGAACCACCTCACCACACCCATGGTCTCAAAATGACAAACCGAAATAGAATTCCAAAGGAATTTCAATACTCCTGCTGTTGTAACCACCACACTACCTAGCTCAAAATACTTAGCCTTATATGAGATTTAGGTGAATTTGAGTGACCCTTAAATAGAAATATGAATACCCATATGTGACAGACTCTGATGCAAAGACTCTCACACAAGTTTTTAAAGGAACCTTACACAATTGAACCAGATTTAAAGACCCACAAATGAATACTCTAACCTAATTTTTGATATCATACAAGGTCCCTGATATGATCTCTATACTTATTTAGATCAAAACCATCATACCCTTAAATGAGGTAATAGGTCCTACATAAGGGAAAATAATATTTAAGGAAAAATTAATTTTCAAATAAAGAAACTTATAAATTATAAATTATAGGATCCGAAAACCTTTAATGAATATAAATAATACCAAATAAGGGTTTGTGAAAACCTTAAATCTTATTGATTCCCTAAATATTAGAAGAACGATATTTAAACTCAAAAGATCAAACCTATATCATGAAATAAGAAATCAATAGAATGAGACCATAATCATGGGCCATGAAGCGTGATATAGGAATGTATATTATCATTGAAATGTGGTATAAACATATACATAGGTAATCATAACATAAAAAACATAGCTAAAATAAATCATTCCCACAAACAAGGTTGTGAACATAGCTTTAAAATCATTTCCATAGACAAGGTTGTGAACATAGTTAAATTAACCTATTTTACCCCTTTAAAATTGATTAATTATTTAACATTATAATTCTTTATTTAATAAAAATACACGTTGAACCCTCTTAAAAAAATTAAATTCTATGATTAAAAATTTGGAATTAATTTAATCTTATTAATTTTCTACGCATGAGGAAATTAACTTTTAAATTAAAACATAAGATATATAAAAAATAGTTTTTTAGAAAAATGACTTTTTGAATAATAAGTTTTCTAATTATTATTTAATGTCAATTTATAATTAAAATAGTGTTAATATATTTTTTTAAAATTTAACAAATACACTAGATTTATTATTTAATATATATCTATTTAATTTATTTATATAAAAATTACACAACACTTATAAAAAACAAATTCATTAAAAATTTCTCTTTTACCTTTTATGTATAACAAAATATTACTCAAAGGACTTATTTTTATGCATTAAAATGGAATTAAACTTATTAAATAATATGAATATTATGATTAAATATTTGAAATTCATTTCATTCATTTCATGTTATAAATTTGATAAAAATTAATTTAATATAAAAATGTATATCATGCAGAAAATAATTATTAAAAAAATACATTTTTAAGAATGAATGAAATTAATTCATATAAAATTAAATTTATTAAGTAAATATTAATGACTATATATTTTATTTTATATATTATCAATTAATTTAATAAATATCATTCTTTAATAGTGTTTAATTTAATTTATTAAAATGAAAAAAAGTACACATAAAAATTTTCTTGAAAAATATTTTTTTATCATTAAATGATTTTATTTTCATTTATAACCAATTTATAATCAATTTATTAATGATTATTCAAATTTATATGTTTAAATAAAAAAATTAATTTAATATTACTATGTTGAGAAATTTAGCTTTTAAATAAAAATATTCTTTTTAAATAAAACATTTTTTAGCTATGAGTAATTAAATTATTTTTCATTATATTCAGTTAATTATTTGTTTTTTTATTTAATTTACTAATAATTTATCATTATCATTCAATTTTATTGAAATCATTCTTTAAAAGTATTATATTTAATAAATATTATTTTTTATAAAAATAATTTCTTTAAAACAGAAGAAATCACCACAAATGTATTATTATCCTTTAATTATACAAAAAAATTTATTATTTTATGCGATATATATTATTTATATTAAAAAAATTTATTTTTAACAAATTAAAAAATAAGTATATTAAATATATGCTGGGTTTTCCAAACACGTAACATGTTCTCTAGTATTATACCCAACAAAAGTATACTCTATTATAATGTCTATATAACCACTATATTACCGCTCCGTTACCTCTAATAATTCTATTCCACTCTAACATCCCAAATCAGGCCTATCATTCATATATATTTCATTTTTTTATTTTCCAGTACAATTTCTCTATTCATGATGTTTTTTTCATTATGGGTGCCAATGTTGGTTCTTTTGAGTGAAGGTGATCCCTATGATTTACTAGTTTTTATGATATTATTATTTTTCATTTATTGACCCATTTTAATTTATGCACTTTTAAGGCATGTAATCACCCAATTTTTTTAATCCTCCTCAATCCATTTTTTTATTATTTTAAAAATCCACTTTTTGGTTAAGGGTGAACCAACAAAACCTTACACTTCCATTCATTCAACCAAAAAGAACAGGATTCAAAATACGAAATTCAAATTTTAAACATCATAATTCAAACAAAAAATATCATCACTACCTTAGCCATCTTCCCACATTATGGTGTGTACCCTTGCACTCAATGAAAAAACATATGATTTAGTCTTAAGTAGCATTAAATATCTCACTATAGTCCCCATTTGGTTCAACTCCTGGGGTAAATAAGGTTATCTAAGTTCACATATACCATATTCCTTTCCCACCCCCGTGGTGATAGAGGAAGAAAATTAGAGATATTTGAGCTATGGTTAAATAATAGCGGTTGCACGCCATTTCCAGAACATGATATATGAGAGGTAGAGCCTCCAACCATGTATAATAAATCTTTGAACGTTTACAAGCCATGACCCACTGATGGGTTGAAAAACTAAGAGCACAAATCCGCTTTGCCCTGGGGTTCTGAAGCTGGCCTGGAAGAAGCCACAATGTCAATTCTTGCCTTATCTTTCCAGTATTGAGGATGATAAAAGAGATTCCATGCTCCAGGCCCGTCCAATCCAAATGTCTGGGATGAGGAATATTCCTTGCACATTTTAGTCTTCTATACTTGGTAGAGAGTAAATCCATCTTCATCAATCCCCATATGTTTACCCTTATTCACTAGAGACCTTTAGGGATCCTTCATAGACAGAAATGACACCATAAAAACTAGCAAGGAGAACACCCGACCAACACCTTCACTTGATACATGGATTTCAAACACCTTAGGGAGGTGAAGACCAAACTATTATTTTTTGGAGGAACCACTAGACTCCAAAGAGAAATACCCATTAGTATCTATCCCATAAGAACTGTGAGAATAGTCATAATTCATGGAAACACACAGATAGACATTAATCTATGATCCTAGGTTTTTCATGAGGTACATATCTCTCTTTTCAGGTTATTATTTTTAATTTTATTTTTGGATTAAACCCTAAGCCAGGCTGTGGGCAAGTTGGGTTGTTTTTGGGAGAAAAGGGAAAAAATACGCTAAAAGCTTCCTGCTGGTCAGGTACACATCGTGTACTTGTTCTAAACGCCATTTACATACATTTCACACCGTGCACTAGCACATCACGATGTGTATACATTCTAGATAAAAAGCAAATGTAGGGAATTATATGATGTGTACTAGGCATACATGCTGTGAACATGCCTAGTGGGGGTTGTTTATAAAAGAGGTAGTAACCTCACATTTTGACAGAAAAAATGTTTTTCTACGTTTTTAGTTCCAAAACCACCCTAAACTAGTTTTTCAAATCTAGAATCCATTCAGATTCGGGGTCAATCATTATTTGTCATGTTGGAACCGTAGAGGTATGTTCTCGATTCCTTTTTAGTCATTCTTAATTCTTCGAAACAATGACGGTACTATTTGGATTTAGGCTCGTATTCCCTAATATACCACTACTCATATGTGCTTTGAATTTATTCCAAAACTAGGACTAATCAGGACATGAAACTAGATGAGATGTCTACAACCAAGGTGTGTTATGTGTTCTATACTTTCATTCTGCATTTAGAGTGTTTTTTGGGTGTTCGGATTTTTCTGCCCATCAGACTTTCTAAAAAGTCCTTATTTTTAGCGAGTTGCTTTCTAAAGCTGTAGTCAGGCCTAGTGGGGATGCCTGTAAGTTCTTTTTAGGTGCATATACATCTGTTTCTCATTTCAATGCCACTCAAGGGGTGCTACTTAAGGAAATATGCTAATTTTTCCTATTTAAACTACTCAAGGGGCGTGTTATTGTGCCTTCCTAGTTAGAGGAAGTCCCTAGATGACTTGATAGATTGAGTAGATTTTTTTGGAGATGTAATTCCTCCTAGATTAATGAATATCATGTTTTTCCTTATCTGTGATGATAGTATGTCATGAGAAATGGATTATATATGTGGGTATAAATATATAAAGTGTTTAATGATTAATATGGGTAGGTATACCTATATGAAATCACTAATGGCATGTTAAATGGTTTATATGGGTGGGTATGACCATATTATTATTTTGATAGGTAGTTTTAATGAGTGGGTATACTCATAGATTGTGTCGGTTGATGTGAGTGGGTATACTGACATGGAATATTTATTTGATTGAATGATTGAATGCTTGAATGAATGGTTGTTCGATTCCATGGACTGATCTCCGTAGATATGGAACACAGTATTGGATGCCTTGGGTTGACTCTACCCCTTGGTTCTTGATTCTATGGGATGCCTCAGGCCTTGCTACCCTATGTATCTGTCTTCATTGGGCTTGTGTAGGACTTGCTATCACCATGCGCCTAGGACCCAAACAAGTTCCTAACTGAGTATCCACCAGGGATGACCATGGGAATCGATTGGATACATTGGACCGGATCCCTAGATCCGATCCTATGTGGTATACATATGTTACAGGGAAGCCTTGGCCTGCTGACACCTTGGATCCAGACCTTTCTGTCTATACTTCACTATAAGGTATGGTTGTGGAATATTTGACTTCACTATACAGTGTGGATATGAGTTATTTGTCTTCTTTATACAACGAGGTTGTTGGTTGTATAT
The DNA here is from genome assembly GCA_963277665.1 of Viscum album. Lineage (NCBI taxonomy): Eukaryota > Viridiplantae > Streptophyta > Magnoliopsida > Santalales > Viscaceae > Viscum > Viscum album. The sequence goes on along the minus strand of OY728150.1, from coordinate 1,578,094,795 downwards.
TATAGATGAATATATGGAATGGCCTTGTGACTTTTTTACTTTTCTTTTAGATTCCATTTTAGGATCAGACTCATTTGCAGTTAGCCGGGAGGGCTGGTTGGTTTTACTTACTGCAATAGACTAATTCCATGGGCATGCACACTTTACCTTAAATATTGTTTACACTTGCTAGCACCTCTATAGATTTGTTGTTAGAACTTTATGGACCTAGGTGGTTTCCTATTGTAATTTTTGTATCATACCCTATTTGGGCCTCCTCGGAGACCCAAATAGATTAGATGGTTGTAGGGGATGATAGGGGACAGTGTGATGGTATAGGTTGTTGACTATAGAATTGGGGTAGGGGAGTATATGACCAAGTTGAGGCTTATGATGTAGTGATACCTTTTTGGTATTTTTTTTGGAATTTTATTGTATTCAATCTCTGTGTAACTACTTTGGATTCTTTCTAGATACATTTACCATCTGTATGATGTTGTATATGAGACACTTCTAGTTATTGTTATGTATTCCTATTTTGGTTGCCTTACTTTCATTTTCCAACCATTTATTTCACTTCCACGATTTACTATATGTTTTGACTTCAACTATGATACACTAGTAATGAGGGAATAGTCTCTCCACTGACTCACCAATGTCCTTGTTACTATTCGAAATCCTCTAGTATTTGAGGAGATGTACTTGAGTCCATGTGGCCAACCAGGCTCGAGGCACAATTTTGGGTGGCATCCTGGTTCAAGACATTATAAAGTGGTATTAGAGATTTTTTCTTGTTTTAATTACTTCTTGGAAACATTAGTTAGTGATAGGAAGGAAATGGAGATTGGTAATAAAATTTACCTCGGAGTAGCTGCCTCATGTACAGGGAAAGACCAAATTTCCTCATATTGAGTTCTAATTTTTCTAGATTTTGACTATTACAGTTGATTCAATTTCACCATTGGGTGTTTCACTTAATTTATTATATTACTATTTATGTAATTGTGGGTTCTATTTCAAGTACAACCTGATGAGATGTGGGTGTTCCATCTCATGCATCATATAGAAACTTATTATAATTACATGCCATGAATTATGCCATGATATCCCGGAAGCATTAGATATTGCATGCTGTTGTGATAGTTTTCCATACTATTGTGTTATTTGGGTGTAATAGATAATGGTGTGATGTCATATATCAATTCATAATGGGCATGGGACCTTATGAAATAGGAAATGATGCACCTGTGAAATGTAAATGATGAATGAACATGTTACATGTATGGATTGAATGAGAGCCATTATTTTGGTTCATGAGGTTTTATGGGCCCTAATGGATTTAGAAATTGGTAAACCCTTTGTGGAATTTCTTAAATAACTAAATGTGAAATTGAAATGGAACATGATTAGTGAATAAAAACATGACCTAGACTAGGTTTTGAGTGGGAATGAGGCATAATTTCTAGTGGATCGATGGATGTTCTACATACAGTCTAGGATTTAAAAGAAGGATATGGGTTAGACTTGGTCTCTAGGAATAGTTTTACCTTTTCTACACTTTAAATATTTGTTCTTTGATGTTTTTATTTATTGATGCATTCATTTATCATTTTACATAGATGGAACCATGAAGAACTCTAGTGGTATGCCACAATGGAGGTGATGACAATAATTCAGAGATGGGGGTCCATGAACACCATTTTGATCCTCTAATAGTGCTAACTATGACACATGAGGCTATTCCGAACATAGGTGTTGAGGCACAATTTCTCAAGGGTTTCTTTTGGTAGATGAAGACAATCCAGGGAGCACAGTAGCCGACCTTAACCATTGTTGAGCTGACACAAGTGTTCTAGTAGTAGCATCCTCCTATGTTTTCAGGGGATGGAGGACCACATGCTACACAACTATGGTTAGAGACCACAATAGTGATTTTTTATCATCTGTAGATGCCTCAAAAGTGGAAGGTCAGTCTCACGACTTACATTCCACGTGGTACGACAAAGCAATAGTGGGATGTCTTGAACTAGGATGATGGGATTCCAGACACGGGTTGATCCGAATTTCAAACCTGCTTTTAAGTTAACTTTTACCCCATGACTCTATGAGGACAGTGTGATAGTGAGTTCATGCATCTTGAGTAGATAACAATGACAGTTATGGAATACTCAACACACTTTACGATGGTCCAACATTTTTCACTAATGTATCTTATAGATGAGTTATCTAGGGAGAGGGCCTTTGAGGAATGTCTTAGACATGATATAAAATATTTTTTCAACATTTTTAGGTTTCCTTCCACCACTGATATTGTGAATTTGGTGCTGATTATAGAGTGGAACCTGAGGAATGTTAGGGGTACAAAACTTGTGAGTGATTTTTATCACCCCAGTAGATCTATGTATTTAATAATGAATCATCGTTTCGAGGCTTCCCATGATGAGAGTTCTAGTTAGGATATGGTTGAAGGTAACTTGGTATATTTCCATCAGTGGGGTTGGCGAGGCCATGTAAATCAATTAGTGTGATTGTGAACCAGTCAAGTGTCGAGATTATGACAAGATGAGGCATATAAATCGGTTTTGTAGGATCATCCCAACAACTGTGAGTGGTAGGGGTCAACACTAACATCGGATTTAGGAGAAGGTTCTTTATCTCTACTTCAAGCTGAGTGCTAGTGTAGTGCATGCCGGTTAGGCCAGGGTAGTGGTGGTCTTGGTGGTTGTATCCAAACACCAGGTTCTTAGAAAGAGTAGGGTAGGTCAGCTCAGAGTATCCAGGAAGGGTTATAGGGCCATGGTGCAGGCCATAAATATACAATGAAACAAACCAAACAGGATCAGGATCCCAGACTATCTATAGTGAGAGGTATGATTATAGTATCTTCTACTATTTCTTATTTCTTTTCAATACAGGTGCCTCTACAAATTTTATCTCTGCATGAGTGGTAAAATTCCTTGGGTTTGTGGTTTTCATTTATAAGGGTGTTTTGATTCAAGAAACACTGTAGGGATTTAGAATGAGTGATTTGAACTAGTGTATGGATTTTCCCCTTGAGGTTGGAGTGTGCCACTTCATCTGGTATTTTTTTGTCCTTGAGATGAGAGGGTTTGATGTTATTCTCAGTATGGGATGGCTAGTATATTATCAAGCATACATTGACTGATATCATCAAAGGGTGACTTTCAAATAACCAGAGGGTGCAATGTTTCTTTACAAGGGTGAATAGGATGTCCAAGAATGTAGTGCTAGACCTGAGAATCGTGTGATGAGCATGATGACCACCCATATTGCTAATTTGTTTCTGAAATATCTGGGAGTGAGTCACATGTACTTTCCTATAGTGGTTGATCACTTCAGTGACATCTTTTCTGATGAATTTTATGGTTTACCTTCTAAGAGAGTGGTGTATTTTTCCATCTAGCTAGTGCTGAGAGCTGCACCAATATCCATTTTTACATACAGGATGACTACAACCGAGTTTCAAGATCTTAGGAGGCAGCTAGAGGATTTGGTGGAGAAGGGATTTATCAGGTCCCGTACTTGTCAATGGGGTTCACTGGTCCTTTTTGTGAAAAAGATGGATGGTACCCTTAGGATATGTGTAGATTATCAGAAACTGAACCAGTTGATCATTAAAATCCTTTTCCACATATAGATGTCCTATTTGACCATCATCGTGGAGCTCGAGTGTTATCTAAGACCAAATTGAGTTCAGGATATCACCAGGTGCGTGTTCGACTAGAAGACATACCCCATACATACATTCATAATATGTATGAGTTATAAAAGTATCTGGTTATTCCATTGATCCTCATGAACATGCCAGTGGTTTTCACGGATTTGATAAACCAAGTATTCCATCATTAATGGGATTCTTTTTAGTGGTTTTCATGGATGATATCATGGTGTATTCTCACAATCGAAAAAACTATACCAACCATCTTGATATAATTTTAATACACTGAGAGAGAATCAGTTATATGTTGTGCTCACAACGTGACACTTTTGGATGGATCAGATTCACTTCTTAGGTAATATCATCTTGGTGAAAGGAGAGTTAGTGGACCTAGAGAAGGTGTGAGTAGTAATTTCATGGGAACAACACAAGAATGTTTTTGACATATGGAATTTCTCAGGGATAACTTGATAATATAGGTGTTTTATACAAGACTTCTTGTGCCTAGTAGTGCCATTTACAGGCATAACTACGAAGAGTGTGATGTTTGTGTGGTCAGAATCCTGTTAGACAACCTTCCAAGAGATGAAATGGAGGTTGAGATCAACACCAGTCCTGATACTGCCAGAGTAGGTCAAGAGATACATGGTGTACTATGATGCTTCATGTATTAAAATAGAGGAATTTCTGATGCAGGAAGGTCGAGTATTGGTGTATGAGTCCCGATAGCTATGGACTCATTAGAGGAATTACCATTTGCATGATCTTGAGTTTGTTGTAGTTGTTCAGGCATTGCGCTGTTGGAGGCAATATTTAATGGGAGATCATTTTTTGGTGTATAGAGACCAAAAAAGCCTCAATTATAACTTTACACAGCATGATCTACATTTGAGGTAGTGAATATGGGCAATTTACCTATATTCCTCTGACTTCGAGCTTTCCTGCACACCTGGTAATGGAAATTTAGTGGCTGATGCACTAAGTAGGAAGACTTAGATACATGCATTGTGGTAGGACAATAGTGAGTCATAGCTTATGGCGTTGTTTTATGAGATTCATATGGATGTGAAAAAAACATGGGGTAGACTTTACTATCATCCTTTTCTATGAACTATACCCTACTCGACAGAGTTAGGATGAGGTATCTATCAGATTTAGAGGGGCCTAGTTCTATGGAATGGTATGGATGGTAATGAACCTCCTCTTAGATGGATGGTAGGAAATGATGAGATCCTGCATATCCATGGACATGTTTGGGTTCCAGTGGATATAATTAGGGAGTGGATGCAGGAGTTTCATGCTTGAGCTTGTGTAGTACATCCCAGTGTCACCAAGATGTAATGTGACTTGTGAAGACAGTACTGGTGACCAATAATGAAGAGAGAGTTTTCTGGTTTTATTATGAGGTGTTCCATTTTTCAGCAAGTGAAGACAGAACATCAGTGACTAGCTGGTATTTTACAGTATTTACCTATCCTGGAGTGGAAATGGGATGATGTCACGATGGATTTAGTGACTGGTTTTCTGAGGCCACCTCAAGGTAATTATGTTGTGTGTGTTTTTGTTTTCAAGATTACAATGGTTTCAAATTTCTTTCCGATCAGGTATACCTTCAGTGTTGATGATCTCAGAATTTTGTACTTATGAGAGGTGGTATGAATTCATGGGATCTCGTGTAGTATCATTTCAGATAGTGATGCCCACTTTATGTCTTGTTTATGGATGAGTTTTTAGTGGGCGCTAGGTACAAAGGTGATTCTGAGACAACATAACACCCTAACACTGATGGATAACTAGAGCTTACAATATAGGTGCTAGAGGACATGTTGTAAGAATGCTTCTTATATTTTGGGGGATCCTTGTAGGGGCACATTACCCTTGTTGTGTATTCCTACAATAATAATTATCAGGTTATGATACATATGGAAAATTATGAGGATTTTTATGATAGGACATTCTATTATCCCCTGTGCGAGATATAGGAAGGAGACACTACTGGAAATCTCACCTTTTCCAATGCTTCTATACCAATGGTTTCTAAAAACCATTGGTATAGGTCCCCTTTCCCAACGGTTTGGCCAAACTTTTAGGAATGCCCACTTTGAGCTCACTTTTCCCAACGGTTTTCCAAAACTGTTGGGAGAGGGTGTGGCTTTCCCAAGGGGTTGGCCAAACCGTTGGAAAAATTCCACTTTGTGGCCACTTTTCCCAAGGGTTTGGCCAAACTGTTGGGAAAGGGTACCAATTTCCCCAACGGTTTGGCCAAACAGTGGGGAAAAGGTACTTTGTGGCCACTTTTCCCAACGGTTTAGCCAAATTGTTGGGAAAATATATGGCTTTCCCAACGGTTTGGCCAAAACATTGGGAAAATTCCCCAATCAACCAACGTCCATCCTAGAATCAAATGAAAAAAGATGACATATACCAACAATTGTCAAAACTGTTGGTATAGGTCCTTTTATTTTTTATCCAATCTTCTTACTGAGAACATTATATAAATAAAAATTTAAAATAATGATGATAATGTATATACATATTTATGAAATTATATTAAAAAAAGTCATGTAAGGTTAGTGGTTAGGTCATAAAAAGATAAACTAGAGGTCCTGAGATCAAATCCCACTAAATTGTTTTTTGAAATACATATACCAACGGTTTTATGGAAAAGTTGGTATACATTTTAATATTACGTATACCAAAGGTTTTCGAAATCATTGGTATTGGTCTATACCAACAGTTTTCCCAAAACCATTGGTATAGACCTATCCCAACTGCTTACTTCCCCATGGTTCTCCAAACCCCTGGTATAGGGTATTTTTTCAGTAGTGAGAGGCAGTTTTACTATGACTACGTCTCATGTAAGAGACTTCTGAGTAGGTCCATATTATTCAAAAGCTGATGGGTAATGCACAGTCTTGTTAGAATTCATACGCTGATTGCCACAGATGACCTCTTGAGTTCGAACTAGAGGGTATGGTTTTCATCCATGTTTCATCGAGGTCGGGACACAGGAAGACCAGGAGACATGATAAACTTTCACCGAGATATGCCAGTCCATTTGAGATTATTGAGGGAGTTGGGTTGGTTTTCTATTAGTTACAGTTACCTCAGAGGTATCAAGCCATGTAGAAGATATTCCATGCATCTTATATATGACGCTATCACTTGGACCCATCTCATTTTTTTCAGTCTGAGGATTTCGAGTTGCAGGTTGATGCATCCTTTGAGGAGCATCTGATTCATATCATTGATAGGAGCCCGAATTTTTTCCAAGGCTGGCTAGTTCCTCTAGTATAGATGTTATGGAAGAATAAAGGTTTATAAGAAGAGACTCTTTATAGGGAGGATTAAGTACATGCTCAATGGCCATAGATGTTTTTAGAAGAATCATGACCACCCTTCAGAGAGAAATTTATGGACGAATTTCAATGAGGTGGAATATTAGAAGATCCCATGTTTTTAATGAGGTACAGATCTATCTTTTTGGGTTAATATTGTTACATTCCTTTTTGTATTAGACCCAATACTAGGTCGTGGGTCGGTAGGGTTTTTTTTGGGTGAAATGGAGAAAAATAGGCCAAAATCTGGCTACAGGCCAAGTACACAATGTGTACATGGCCTCCACACTATGTACTTAAACTTCACACTCTGTACTAGACAATCATGATGTGTATATAGTTTGGATCAGAAAGAAATGAAAGGCAGTACATGCCATGTACTTGGCCTACACACCATGAACTTGCCCAGTGATTTTTTTTATAAAAGAAGGAGTAGCCTCATATTTTGGAAGACATAATGATTTCCTATATTTTTTAGATCCAAAACCATCATAAACTAGTTTTTCATATCTAGAATCCTTCTGAACATCGATTCATGTGTTGTATGTCAGGTTGAAACCCTAGAGGTATGTAATTGATTAATTTTTAGTTGTTCTGGATTCTTTGGAACATTGATACCCCTATTTGGATTTAGGTTTATATGCCCAACTATATAATTATTCATTCATTAATTAAATTTATTGAAAACAAGACAAATTAAGATTTGATATTGGATGAGTTGTCTAATACCGAGGCATGTTAGGTGGTCTATATTTTTTTCGTCATTTTGAGTGCTTTTAGGGTGTTCAGCCTTTTTGCAACCCGTCAGACATTCTAGTGAGGCCTCGTTTTTGAGAGTGTTGCTTTTCATAGCTATTGTGGATCCTAGTGAGGGTTCCCATAGGTTCTATTTAGGTGTTCTGGAACCCGTTACTCATTTCAAGTTCACCCAAAGGTGTGCGACTTAAAGAAATATGCTACTTATTCCTGTTTAAACCACACAATGGGTACGTGCTTATGCCTGCAAAGTAAGAGGAAGACCTTAAATGAATTGATAACTTATGTATATTGTTTCATTGATTCATTCCCTCATTTTTAATGAATATCATGTTATTCAATATTTTTGTTGATAGTATGGCATGTTAAATGGATGATATAGGTGGGTATACCTTTATAAAGTTTTTAATGATTAATATGGGTGGGTATAACTATATGAAATGACTAATGGCATGTTAAATTGTTTATATTGGTGGGTAGGCCTGTATAATTATTTTTGATAAGTGGTTTAAATGAGTGGGTTTATTCATGAATTGTTCAAGTTGATTTGAGTGGGTATACTCACCTGGAATATTTGTTTAATTTAATGATTTAATGCCTAAACAAAAGGTTGATCGAGGTCATGGACTACTCTCCCAGGATCTGGAACGTGATAGTGGATTCCTTGGGTTGACTCTATACCTTGGGTCTCTATTCTATGGGATGTATCCGGCCTTACAACCATGTGTATCCAACTTTATTGGTCTCGTGTAGGACTTGCTATCACCACGAGCCTAGGACCCCAAACAGTACCTAAATGAGTTTCCAGCATGGATTTTCATGGGTCTCGATGGGATGCCTTAGGCAATCTCCATGGATCCATCCCTCTATGGTCTAGATATATTACATGGATTCTTTGGTCTTATAACACCTTGGATCCATACCTTGTGGTCTATACTTCACTATATGGTGTGGTCGTGGAATATTTGACTTCACTATACGATGTGGCTATGGAATATTTGACTTCTTTATATAGCGAGGTTGTGGTTTTCATATTATAGATGAATGTAATTCATGGTTGTGTTACTTGTTTAATTTTATATTAGCTACCTTGTTAGGACCTGAATCTTCTGTAGGTAGCCTTTAGGGCTGGTCAGTTTTACTTATTGCTATAGCCTTATACCAAGGGCATACACACTTTACCCGACTTCTAGTTTACCCTTGCTAGCATTTTTTATAATTTCTATTAGAACTATATATAACATTGTGGATTACTATTAGGATGTTTATCTAACACCCTTTTTATTCCTTCTCAGAGACCCAAAAAAATTATATGGTTGTAGGTGATGATAGCGGCAAGCACCCTGGTACAGGTTGTTGACTCTGGATTTGGTGTAGGGGATTATAGGTTCAAGATATGGCTTGCAATGTTGGGATACCTTTTTGGTCGTTTCTTCTTCTGGGGACATGTATTATATTAAATTTTCATGTACCTACTTTGGATTCTTTCTAGATACATATATCATCATCATCATGTTGTATATGATACAATTATGGTTGTTATATATTCTAGTTTTCCATGCCTTAATTTCAGTTGACTACCATTTATTTCTTTTTGGCTATTTATTTTAGGTTTTGAATTCTGATTTTATTCTCTTGTAATGATGGAATAGTATCCTTATTGATTCACCTAGTCCCATACTGCAAGTTGGAAGCCTTTGGCATTTGGGGAGATGCGCTTAAGGACATGTGTCCAACCTGGATCGGTGCACCATTTCAAGTTGAATCCGGGTCTGGGATGATACATTTTCTCATCCTTTGATCCCCATTATATATTTGGACCTCAAGCATGGAAATATCAGTGTTCAGTGTAGATCATGGGGGGACAAGGGTCACTAAGAGTGGGGCATGGATTGAAGAGTAAGTCTTCACTTCCACAGTAGTTGGAGGCTAAATAGGTTCTTTGTCCACAGAGAGGAACACTTCCAACATAGCATCTCGAACTAGGGGGTGACCTCTTTGACAACGACCTCAAGGAAAATGACATCAAGATTTCAAATGAACTTGTAAAAATTAATTATAACAATAACCAACAATCTTCTCATAGGTGATTCATTTCCAGAAACCATCCTCACCACCCACCAACAACTATATGCGATGAGGTAGAACCCTTAAAAAATCTACTTCCATGCATACACGTGCACACCAAGGATGTAACATACAAGTGGTGAAGTCATCAGATCATAAGAAACAAAAAAGATAAATTCCAATCCCTTCAATACACATGGGTTTGGAAAAGGAAGAGGTATACCGAGAGGCCAGATATATAAGGATGAATGTTGACAATCATGTCGCCTGAAGAAATCAATTGTCCATGAGATAATTGGAAATTAGATATTCTCACACCTCAATGACTCACATGACCTGTCCTGGAAGAAATATTTAATATAATGAAACTATTATGAGTTTGAAAGATATTAAACTTATATCATTAAAAGTATTCCATTTTAAATTTTGTGTTCTTCATACGATTTTTTGCTTTGTTGACATTAAATTAGGTGCTTTTATGGGATTCAACCACTACATTTATCATAAATGATCCTTTAAAATATTTAAGTGGTATCAAATACATGGTCAGTAATGAACCATCTTATTGTTTTAATTATAATATTATGAACATTTTTGTTGTAATCTACTCGAGGCCATATCATAGCATACGATATTTTGTCTATGAATGTAACTCACTGGATCGTTTAATTTTGTAATATAGGATATCATAATTCTCTTTTTTTAGTCACATGGTATTAATAGTTTGTATCATAATGTAAGATATATATATATCCCATGGTTTTTTTCTATACCGAGATCTATGATATGTGATATCATGAACTACAACTGAAACATAGGTTTTGTAAAAACAAAGTATCAAATCATAATAGAAATATAACACATATCACTAATTATAGTATACCAATTCATATGAAATTTACCACAAGTTTGATATTTATAATATTTATTATATTTCCCACATTTAAGGATTTTGTAATATATATGTTTTTAATTTTTCATAATAAAATATCTTACATATGGGTTACATGATATACAAGGGTATTCCCCATACATAAGTTATTTGTTATTGAATGATTTATTCTCTTATGTATGGTTCATTAAATATATAAGGATCAAATATGAAACTTTAATTATTCATAGAAATAAAACATAAGGATACTCACTGATTTATTTGCAAATTATTATTGATAATTCAAATTATTTATCATAAAATATGATATACACCATTTTCTTAATTTAATATTTTGGATTATTTTATTATGATTTATAAATTGTTTATAAAATATAAATGTTAGACATTGTAAATTGTATATTTTCATTCTTTAATTAAATATGAAATATTAAAATTTTTATTTCATTTTTGGAAAAATAAAAAAATGTTTATTTTTTATTTTTTTTAAATATTCATATATATAAATATTTTATATAATCTGAATATTATGTATATATTAATTTAATAAATATGTTAATACATATAGATTGTTAAGCATGAATAAAGGAATATATCATGAAACAATAAAGATTCCATGGGATATGATGGTTATGGATTTAATATTCATATGATGCTTATTAATTTGGTGAATCTTATATGTCATGAATTAAAATTTAAACATAAATTGTTTATATTGAAATTATAAAAATTATTTATAATGTTTTTATAAATTCAAAATTAAGTCCAAATATAATTTATTTTATAATTTACAATATTAATTATTCATAATTAGTAATTTTTATTGTTCAAATTAATTGTATTATTTGAGGAAATTAATTAAATCACATAAAAAGTTTTTTTGGTGATTGATTTGATCCTGGTTTAAATAAAAATTAATATGTGATATTTAGATTGAATGAATATTCATCCAAAAATAAATTAAAATATGAATTTTTATATGTCATGTGATATCATATATTAAATGAAAATACCACATAATGAATTATATGAAAAAAATTTAGTTTAGGAAGTGAACATGAAGGGTTATTATAAATAAATTATGGAATGTCTATAAGGTCAGCTAAAATATGAATTGTTTATTTTATATTTATATATGAACTGTTTAAACAATTTTGATCTCATGTTTAAATATATAAATTATTTAGTTATTTAAAAGTTATTCCCCACATTATTCATATAAATACATTTTATATTTTTAATTTCCATGCTTTATTTAGGTCAAAGTTATTAAAATGATTCTATAAATTATAATACATGCATCTAAGGAGATACATGATAGGTATGTTGGTGGATTTACTTTTCTTTTACCTTCTATTTAGTTTTTAATTAATTTTATTATCATGAAATTAGTTATTTAATATATTTTATACAAATTGGTAATTAAGGTTATAAAGAATTTGAATATCCCTTAAGTAATGTATGTCGAGGTAGATGCACTTTGGATCGAAATTCCCACAATCGTAGAGGATTATACATTGCTATAGATAAAAAAGTGGCCGTTTATTTATGGATCTTGGATTTCTCATGATGGGATTTCAAATTTCATACAATGCTAATCCTTTGAATGAAAAGTTATTATACATTATTCCTAAGATGTTTCTAGAGATGGGGCAATATATTTGGATTTAATTTCTAGGTGAGTTACAAAAACTAGGGGTTCTGTAAAGAGTTCAATATCAATATGTTTTGAACATATTAATTTGGTGGAAGGAATATGATTACAAACTAAATCATTATAATCATTAATAAAAAAAGGGAAAAACATTTGATATGGTGGTGAGAATGAAATCTCATATAAAATAATAATTGTTAGATTCCTTCCAAAGTGGAACTTGTCAAGACCTTGATCATCTAACCAAGTAGTTTCATACTATATCTAGGTTCTCCTAGATTATCTTGAGTAATAAAATCATGTAATGTGTGACCCTAATTGAATCAGGTTATAATATTATTATTTTAATTTGGGTTACAACTTGCAAGGATACCCTAATAAAATTGGGTTACCAGAGGAATAAAGTGGGATTTATCCATATGATGGATTAAGAAAAGTTATTACAATAAAAACATTGAAGATTCATTGATGATATAATTGGAATGATTCCATACATAAACAACTAATTGGGTAGAATAAATCTAAATGGACTCATTTTATAGTGAAATATGGATCTTGTTCCACTAATGGATATGATGTCTTTAAAAGAGATCATCATTTTAGTGGAATATTTTTTTTAAAATTCATTATTACATGTTTGTAAGATATGATACTCAAATACTAATTTTTTTTGTTATAGATAAATATAATAACATTCAATCATAAATTTGATATTAAACCCCTAGAACGATAATATTAATGTATGTAACTTTTAAGACCGGTAACTAACAAAAATTTCTTAAGAGATATTCTATTTGTTATAGATAACAAAAAATTTCTAAATAATCAACTATTTATGTTGTAAAGTATTTGGAATCATGATTATTATGAGAAACATAAGTTTATTCACCAAAGGTTTTAAATATATTAGACACACAATGACCTAATAAATTTTAGTATCTATTCATATAATCAATATGATTGTGTATTAATTTATTTAGTAAAACTAGCGGTTTCCTTAAGGATTATTTTGGTTAAATAATTCAATCTATTTAGATCTATGAAAATATTTTTATAAGGTGAATGAATAAAATAAATGTTTAACCAATTAATCCCAATTTGATGAGGATACCTAAGTTGGGCATATGATTTCTAGTTTTTGTGTTTTATTGAAATAAAAATTGGGTAAAAGATCCAACCAAATTAAGAGGATTTAGTTAGAAATTCCAAAAATATTTCTTCAAATAACTATACTATGTAATTCAAAAATATGGTTATCAATAATAAGGATTAATGACTCCATAAGATAGAAATTTTTAGAATACACGAGAGAGTTTTATAAATCACATCATGTTAGGTATAACTATTATAATAATAAATTTATTTAAGGGTATGTTATACTAGATATATATTTTAAAAATGTTGTGAGTATATAAGAGTTCAAAATTAGGGAAATAATTGATAAAGATTACTGTTTATATTCAATTAATGAAGAAAATAGTTTTTTTATCAATGATTTGAATGTAATAAAATATATAAATATCATGTATATTTTTCATAAAGTATGTGTATAATTATTAAATTTAACATATAGGATAAGGGATGTTTTTTAATAAAATTCGAGTTGTCATAAAAAATATAAAATGATGCACTATTAAAATGTTTGAAAAACCAGATAAGGAATAAAATATTTTTTCCAGGACAAATTTTTTTTTCAGATATTGGTTAAACTATTAAGAATTGATATTTCATTACCAAAAATGGAATATTATATATAATAATGTCTTCTTATCAAAGTAAAATCTCCAAAACATATTTAACAACATATATGATATGGAAACAATGGTTTATTCGTGAAATATTCCTACTAAAAGGGAATAAATTTTATTTCCAAAATATAATGTATTTTGTGTATTTTAGTATAATATTCTGAAGAGAATATATTATCATGGAAGTGAAATGATAATTTTTCCCTTAAATCATGAGTTTGAGTTATCTCTAATTGACTATCCTAATGGATTATTATGGGTTGTGATGATATGTTACGATTAGTGTGACTAGAATATTTTAATCTTTAAAAGAAATGTATACTATATATAAAAAATAAACTCATGATCTAATAATTCAAGACTTATTATTTGTATTGAGCCACTAAATATTATCACTGGGAATTTCACATGATTATTTATATATAAAGGGGTGTATGATTATTATGAATCCACATTATCTATGTTTGGTGAAACACCAAAGATGATAACCTTTTTTATTTTATACCTTTCTTATACAATCGTTGAGGATTATCTAATCACGGTGCAGTTGGGTATGTTTCTAATCATATCATTAATTGGAGATAAGTAAATATGGGATATTTCTACTCATTTGATAATTAAAGACATATGGTCCCTTGATTGATATAAACTATGGAAATGAAATTCCATACTTAGTCGAGTGACATGTGATGTATTCACCTATTTTGATGAGGGATATATGATGTGATCATCTTCTAATTGAAAAAATAATTGATGTATTAATCAACCCGATCAGTCTATTTGGGAGAATCATGAATGTATAAGATAGTCCACAGTAGTTTGAAATCTCAAAAGAACATTGGTGAATTGATTCCATTAAAAAAAATATTATTTATCTATTTATATATATAATACATCTTGTAATTAAAATTTTTATATTGAGATATAATTATGTTTGATCAAGATCACACTAGACCTATTTGTTGCCTGAATAACATTTATGTCTTACTAGAGGATTCTCTTTTATTACATCTATGATATATAAATTTTATATTTCTTTTGCAAATCTAAAAAGAATAGTAGGGTCTCATAGTCAATCCAAAGAATAAGGATTAATATTTTGATAAATTTTTTGTTACAACATTAAGAGTGTTTAAAGACATATATCTAAAAGTGTTTGGATGGATTCACATGAAGTTGAATTTTTTTTAAAAAATCCTCATCATATTTTAGAGAAAGTGGGGATTTTTTTAAATATATAAATATCATGATGTCATATTATATGATATACCTTGATTCACAACCCATGATATGAACATGATCTATATAACTTATTATAATATATCCATATTGTAGGAGGAATGGGGATGTCACTGTCAAGATGTTAGTAAAAGGACACTACCAAATCTTCTACACAGTATATATTTTTTTATGACTAAAAGTTTTGATTTTTTTATGGATTTAAAGATAATTTGTTTCATTTAAATGTTCTTAGTTTACAAAATCTCAACGAGAAGGCAATATGGGTAACGAATTTTAGCTACTATGTGATGTTTTTTATGCATAACTCCCTTAATTTTAATAGAGGGAGCCAATATAACATGTCGATAATATAAAACCTAGTGTTCATAGAGGTTGCGATATTTAATATAAATTTTAATTTTTCTATCATCAATTTATGGGAGGTGTAAATTTTCCATTTACCCTGGTGAACTGTCATAAAAATATTATCTAAATATTCTATTGATCACAAAATGAGGTGTTTAAACTGGAGTTTAAATTTGGTTATATTCCATGAAAGTTGAATTTTTAAGAATATTTTAATATTTAAAAAAAAATATTAATGATTATATTTGTTTATATGTTGGTATATCCAAAAAAATATTCCTCTTTGAATTCTTACTATACGATTGAGTCCGTAATTAGGGGGGTTTACCTAGGTGAGGTATAAACTCCACTCATGTTATGGAAACCTAGATGATAATTTAAATGAATAATTAAATTAAATTAAATTAATGAAATTAATATAATTTTATTAATTTTATTTATCATCCACTACCTTTGTTTCCATCATTTCATTTGAAAACGAATAAAACTCTCCTAGGAAGCTTTGATTGAGATGAGAGATGAAAGGTGGAGAGGTAGAGGGGGTTCTTCTGAAGAGTTAAATCAACATCAAATTTATATGTAGTAGATATCAAGTGGAGTTCTAGGCAAGAAGCATTTGAGGTTCACCCCAATATAGGCTCTAAATTCGGATTATTTTTATTTCCACTATTTAAATAATTGTTTTGAATTTTCTTATGGGTTATGTAACAAACTGAGATTTCAATGTATAATATCCTTAAATAAATCATATATTAAATATCATGTTTCACACACTATTCCAAACTAAAATGAAATTTTTTGATATATTTTGAATATTAAATATAACTATTAAAACTTACTTATAAAGTTAGATAATATAAATTGATGCATCCAAATTATAATTTCAACAAATAAAATAGAAAAAAATTAATCGATAAGTGGATGTATTCATTATGAATCCTATTTCATTGAGTGTGGAAGTGAGGTATCTTCTAAAGGTGTTTCCCTAGACAAATCACAAAAAAATCAAGTAATTATGGTTTGAGAAGATCTATATATGAGAGAATTTCATGCTATTTGGGGTTTCTAGTTGATATATTCTAGAGGAATCGCCACTCAAAACTACAATTAGATATTATTTTATACTTAAGTATTACAAAAATATCATAAGTGATAATTTAAGTATAAATTAGGATTATATAATAATGTAATAAATAATTTATAAGTATAGATATTTCATGAATTTTTATACTTTTCAAAAGGTTATTTTTTCTCAATTAACTTTATTTTTAACAAATGTATTTTTTAGAAATTGGAATTTTATCTCATGGAACGAAATTTACAATTACTAAATAAAAATTAGATATATTGATTTTATGAATAATAAGTTAATAACGTATTAATTTGTCATTTCTATTAAAAAGAATACTTAATTTACCAAAATTCATTTTCTTAAAAAATAATTTTCCCAGTATTTTATATTAATAATTAAAAATAAAATTTATTAAATTTAGAGTGAGATTTTGAAATAAAATATTCATTTTTTGATTTATCATGGAATTATTAACCTAAAATTAATTTTTTATATTTATCTCAAAGTATTTGTTTTTAGAAGAATAGTGAAAATAATTTTTTTCCCAAAATAGTGACTTTCATTACCTTATTAGTATATGTCATGACCCGTCCAAAAGGGGTCCATGCCATGAATACTTGATGCCTGCCTCTAATTGTCCAGGGGCTCTTTGTTAGCAACAAGTATGCATATCCCACAAATGGGAGGTATTAGCCTAAAGTGCCTATAGACACACACATATCCAAGCCACACAATGTTGAAATATAAAACTACTGAATGTATGCATGCATAAAACTAAGATCCCATAAAGAGAGTATGATAGGAAGTAAAGAAAAATTAAACAAGGCCAACTACAATACCATTATAATGATTACGTACAAAATTCCAACTAAAACTATAAGAAGTACAACCTACACCAACTGTGAGGACTAAGTCAAAGTACAATCCTAGTAAACACCTTGGTCTACTTAGCTCTAGCTATTCTCCACTTGCTCCCTATCATCCAAGGACAACATTAAAAGGGATTTAGTCTATAAAGGACATGACACGTGCCGGAAAAGCTTGTGCAGGGGTGAGTATAAAAATAATTATTAGGATACCCCAAAAAACAACCATCATAATGAAAAATGTATATTCAACTCAATCAATGCTATAAGAATAAATGCATTATAGACACTAAGAGAGATAAACCTAGATATCCTCAGGAGTTACACCATGCCATCATGTATTCATAACCAACTTTCCACCACTAGATTCTACCCAAAGCATCCTCATTCTGGGAGAACTCACTCATAAATACATGATATCTTTGGAAAGACTCAATGAATAGTCCTAATGCTTTTGGTCCCCACCCAAGGTGAATACATCTGTTAAGGAATAATATGATATATAGAGAGTGGGTGATTCCCAGAACTATAGGGGGACACCAAGAACCTAATCTGGATCAACCCGCTACCTAGGGGATCAAATGAAAACAATTCATCAAACCCTAATTATGTGGTCTACAAGATATAGGATCAATGCCCTGCTCATGGAGGTCACACTTATTTCACAAACTCCAACTAAGGATGACTGTGGATCTCAATCTAGTCTCACAGAGGGACACCACAACTGTTTATGAGACTCTTCCTCTAGAGAGGAATACAATGTAGTTATGTGGATATAATACTCCACTGTACCCTTGAGGAATGGAACATGTGAACACAGTCAACCAATAATAGTATAAAATAATAAAATGAAGAGCCTCAATCACTCTTTATGGGATTATATGTAGTGCCCCATCATGGTGTGTTAGATAAGGACATGATGTGTAGAGACACATGGTTCCCTGCCATTTTCCCCTCGTCATGTTTGTGTAATAGAGTATTGTATGTGTATTAGTATGTGTATTCCAAGCTATGTTTTTGTCGGAGTACATGGTGTGTTTATGATTGTGTATTCCAAACCATGTATGTTTACTTCCAAAGTACAAGATGAAACAACTAGGGAGGGTCACACATTGTGTGACTAGGGTCAGACACCGTGTGATCATTAACTCCATTTAAAATTAAAATCCTTCTCCAGGGGCCCCACACAACATGTATTTCTGAGATACAATTTGTGTTGCTCTGGATTTTCTAGATCCATAGTCCTTCCTATGTTCTTCAATTCATGCCATTTCCTCCTCGGTCTCTACCTGATACCACTCCGTATATCACATTTCTACATTGACCAAACCATGCTACTGGTAGCTTATTGGAATCCGGCCTTGAAATGCATCAGGAACTCACCTCTAACATTTATTTTCTTTTCACACCTCCTAGGGGTAGTGTAAAATCCTTAATACATTCTTTTTCATCCCCAATCTACCCATCATCACCATCGAATCCTCGGCCCATAACCGTCATCGTGTTTCGTACATTTAGTTTTAGTCTATTGCGTCGAAGAACGGTTGTAAAATAATCCAAAACTGAGTATTTGGTGAATCATTAGAGAAGGTATTTCCAAGGATAACCACAAGAATAAAAATGGGAGGAATCAATAAAACAGAATATAAAGGAAAAAACCTTGTTTGTTGTTCATTTGGCCTCAATTCGTTATCATAAAATGATAATCGATGCAGGGAAACCAATGATCCATAATTTATAAGTTATATCAAATTGAAATATTTTGATGAATCACAAGCCATAGCATTGTATGGTCTTGAAAATAATACATATAAAATATAATAACAGAACATGGAAAATCCAAGATGTTACAGTCTCTCCACCTTGGGGTTTTACATCCCTAAAAATCCAAAAGAATGGATACTCAAATAGATGATGGTACTAAGTAGAAATATGATCCTTCAAATCCCATGTTCTCTCCTAGAGATTCCCATGATGCCCCCAAATATACAGTAATGGTATAAATCTTTCCCAGAGGATCCTATTCCATAGAACCTCAATATCTACTAGGTAATTAGTAAAAGTCCCTCCATCCTCAATGTCCAGCGTGCCCTAGTAGATGGAATGTGACTGGTCAAACATGTAACTCCTCAGTTACGACATGTGGAAGACATCATGTACCTAGTCTAACTGTGGAGGTAGAGCCAAGAGTTATTCCACCACAGTAACTATATGTAGTATCTGTAAAGGGCTGATGAACATTGTAGATAGCTTTCCACCCCGACCGAATCTCCACAATCCACATCAAGGTGAAACTCAAAGGAACTATTATTGTCCTTCCTCTAACACTAAAGGCCTCCATCTCCTATCAACATAAGACTTATGATAGATCTATACAGTATTCATCCACTCCTAGATGATTTGAACCCTCTCTATAGTAGATCCCACTAAATCCAGACCCATTAGTGCTGACTCTCTTAGGTCAGTCCAGTAAATTGGGGACCTAGAGGGTCGCTAATAAAATTCCTCGAATGGTTCCATACTGATGTTGTAATGTAATATTTTTTTGACTGAAAACTCCACTAGTGGAAGGTGATCCTTCCAACAACAGTAAAATCATTACATGAAATCTCAGAAAATGTCATCCATAACCTGAATGGTCTGACCAGTGTGCCCGTCTTTTTGTCGGTGAAACGCTGCAATCACGTGTAACTAGGTACCAAACACCTCTTGTAATTCCTTCCACAATCAGGATGTAATGTGACCATCATAATCAGAAACAATAGTCTATGGGACTCCATGGGGTCAAACTATATCATGAATATAGAGGCATCCAATGCTCTCTACTAAAATCTACTATCGAATAGTGGGGAAGTGGTCCGACTTGGTGAGTCGATCAATTATCACCCTGATGGTATCATTCCCCTTAGATGTAGATGGTAATACCATCATGAATTCCATTGATATTCCATCCCACATCAATTTGGGCCTCCATAACTGATGTTATAGGTAATGGTACATCTTCACCACACCTGGATATAACGCCAAAGGGAATGTATGAAACTACCTCAAAACCTCCTCCTATAATTCCACTGGTACTATTTTTCATCCTATAAAAATAATGACGTGCTCCCCATATTTTGAGTATCCATCATATGCATTCCCATTTGATATCTAAGCATGTAGGGTCTTATAGTCGATATCCCTAAGATGTGCCTCCAAAACTCACTATATGATTGGAGGGGTGAAATCCATCGATTTGAGGTATTATTCTCCTTCTCCAACCATAAAGGATAACTGAAATTATTCCAATTACTCCAACACCTCGTTCAACAATTGGGAGATGGATCTTTTGATAGAGAAAACTAGCACCACATTCCCCTTCCATGGAGTATAAATAATCTCAACGTCGTAGTATTTGAGGAACACTAACCATCACCTCAGTATCATGTTTAGATCCTTATGGTAGAAGATTTTCTTCGGATTATTGTGATTATAGCTGATGAAAAACTACTTGACCATCATGTAGTGTCACTACATCATCAAAGAAAAGACCACTTCTTCTAACTCAAGATCATGGGTTGCATAATTCTACTCATGCGGTATCAACTAACACTAACAATAAGCAATCAACAAATAACTATTCATCATGAAAAAAAATCATAGTTCCTGATGAATCATAGAATACCACGTACTCAACACCTTCCTACGGTAGCCTGAATATGGGATTACTTTCCAACCTCTTCCTCATCTTTTTAAAGCACTCCTGTCACTTTCCTATTGACACGAAAGGATGTCCATTTAGTGTCAAAGATATAAAGGTTTCTACCACTTTGGAGAATAATGGTACAACCCTATGATAACACCTAGTCAATCCAAGGAAAATCCACACCTTAGTAACAATATTGGGTGGATCTCAATAAATAATTACCTCAAACATCAATGGATCAACTACAAATCCATCCTTTGAGATAACGTGTCTCAGAAAATGGACCTATTGAATCAAAAACTATCACTTCAAGAGCATATCATAAATTTGGTGCTCTAAGAGTGTGTCCAGGACCATCCCGAAGTGTCTCATGTGCGTCTCCTCAAACACCAAATACACTAGGATTTCATAGATAAAGAATACTATGAACCAGTCTAAGAATGGTTTAAAGATCTGGTTCATGAGTCCCATAAAAATTTCTAGGGTGTTCGTCATGAAAACCAGTACCAAAAAGTAATCATAGTGATTATAATGACATCTATTGGCCGTATTCACTATGTCCTCGTCATGTACTCTCAGTTGGTGATAGCCTGACCTAAGGTCAATCTTTGAGAACCATCACGTGCCTTTCAAGTGATCAAAGAGTTCATTGATCCTCAATAGTGGATACTCGTTCTTTATGGTCACATGTTTCAAGCACCATAAATCCACACATAACCTTAATCACATATTATCCTTCTTAAAAAAAGTCATTGTGGAAGCCTAGGGTGAAACATTTGGTCTCACGAAGTCCTTCCTCTATAAGCCCTCCAACTGTACCCTCAGCTCACAAAGCTATGCATGAACCATCTCTAGAGATGAAAACCTAGAACATCTCTTAGATATCAGTTCCTTACCCAGGTTTAGAATAATAGAAAAGTCTATCTTTCTATAGAGATACAAACCTAGAACATCTTTAGGAAAGACATCTGCATTCTCTGCCACCACTGTAGAAACTGAGAACTCATAACATCCACTACAATGAGTGTCATGATAGCTAACTGATGAGTAATCAGCTGGACCCTCCTATTTAATGACCCATACTTTACATACATTTTTATTAGTTCATAATTGAAGCATACTTGTTACAACATATAACAAAATCATGAAAGGACCGTATAGGTATAGTGTCTTTAGAAACTCGGAAACATAAACAACTTGTTCATAAATCATATACGTTGTCTCCCATTTATTTCATCATATCTAGAGTCCCTTTTGCCATATTCTACTTAATACCCATCTTCCAGACCTGGGGAAAAGAAAACATACAAAAGGGTGATCTCAAATTCTCAGTAAGGGTAAATAAAAAATTATTAATCATATCATGTTCTTAAGAACATAACATTTTGAAAATAATTTCCTGCAAAAAAGATCAGAATATCATGGCATGGGATCAATCATAATAGTGAAATTTAATCCAAATAATCATAACTTAAAACATGAAACTTTGTGGCATACACAAATAATCATAGAGAATCATTTCTTATTAGTCTAGACTCCTTACCAAGACTATCTTAGCGACAAATTCCATTTCTGAACCGAGTTCACTCCTCATTTCAGTCCTGTTTCACTGAACCAGATTAACCAGCCATTCCAGCCATGTTTATCTCATGAGATATAAATCTTTACCCAATGCATTGGAGGGAGATATAGGTTACACCCATCTCATAATGATACGATTCTTATGTGTGCCACAACATCATAAATCATACATCATAACATAACCCATGTAATAAAAATGGGATTCTTAAACATCATGACATCATAAAAAAATTTGTATAAGATGAAAGACTTAATAAAAATAATTCCATCACAACATTAACAAATCAATGTAATAATAGGGATAGAAACAGAACCCTATATTATCTTAGATAGAAAATAATTTTGATAAAACACTTGAACTCCATTCTTGAGGAAAATATCATTTCTACTTCAAAAACAGTTTTCCCTTCTTAACATGTCATATAATTTTAAACAAAAAGTAGTTGGTTAAAAATAAACATGAAAACATGTAAGGGAATCTTCATGGAAATAATGTTCTAAAAATCCATTCATGTCGTATAAGCTTAAAAAACATTCTTCTCGTACTTTGTCCAGAAAAGTCAAAAAATACCTCATACGAAAAACGACAATAGATTCCTTTCATATCTTTTACTAAAAACTCACCGAAGGGTAAAATTGCATTTAAATAGTTTTAGGAGGATAGAATTAATATTAAATATTGACGAAACATAGATATGTATGATAAATATTCCCCCAGTAAATTCTGAGGTAAAATCAATCTCGAATAAAAATGAGATTGCGAGATTTTCCCATACCTTAGGTTCGATTTGCTTCGTAAGTGTCCGAACCTCCTGTATAATGATTTAAATAATGTAATTGACTTATTCCAGAATCATACTTATTGTTATTATATCATATATGGTCACATTCTTAGCTACTTATTAGTAATATTTCATTGCTACTTGTTATTCATGAGTTTATTACTTTTTGTTCTTATGCGTGTTCTGTCGAATAAATTATTATTCTTCATTTTAGGTTATAGATACCTCATTTCCAGAATGGTATTAGTGTAATATATATCATATTTATTCATTCAATTCATTTATATAATCACTATGAAATGAAGATCATGTAGAACGAGTCACATCACATCGTGGAGATAGTATTCTGTACGTACGCACGAGCGATGATATCGTTCCCATGATCGTGGAATTGTATTGGAGTGTATGTATACTATTTAAGAATAAATATCACTTTAAAATAATTATATATAGTTATTCTATAGACCATTATACCCATCCATGTAAGGTGGTGGTGGAAACCAGATTACACCACGGCATGGAGACGATATTCAGTACGTACGCACGCGCGGTGATTTCATTTTCCGTAGGATGGGTAGAAGGTGAAATATGGGTTTTTCATATTTATAATAACATATCAGTATATGAAAGATACTGATGTTATTACTTCATAATGAAATAACTAAAGAAGATGAAGTATAAGAAGAAAAAAAGTTGAAAGAATCGGTAACAGACATTACCTCTTTTTTGACGCGCCACTTCTTAACCTCCTCTTTGGGAACTAAAGATGGTATTTGAAGAAGAAAATAACCTCTAAGATGTTTCTAAAAAAGTGGAGAGGAGAAATTGGCAGGGTTTGGCCGTGCTTTAAGGCTCAATGTGTTGTGAGGAAGAGAGGGAGGAGGTGCCCTTTTATAAGGGAGGAGAGGGGCACTTTAGAAAAAACTTAAAATATTATTTTATTATAAAGTCATATTCAATTTTTAATAGAACCAAATTTACTTATTTCTAAGCTAAGGTGGGGATGGGTCGAAATCATCTCATCCAATAGAATTTAGAGAAGGTTAGATTTCTATTTTAACCTTATCATTTAGATTTAACTTTAAGTTAGATAATTTAACTTTTACCGTGTCTTCTTGTTTTCTTTCACTATATGGTTAATAAACATACTATAAAAAGACAAACGAACCCCAAGTTTTTCATTATTAATATATATAACCTTATCTAAGTCATTTGGAAGATCCTTAGATTTTTAGAAATAAAATAACAATTAATAATATAATATTTGTTTTAAAAACTATTTTATGTCAATTTTGACACTATTTAGAAATTAATTTTTTTGAAACTAATAACAGCATTATTAGTTCTAAAAAGTTAATTAAATCAATACTAACATTTCATAGTAACCGAAATTTTTTATTAATTCATAAAAAGTCTCAAATTAAATTTTTTTTGAGTATTTATAATATCCATTATGTTAATATTTCATTAATAAGATAATTACTACATTATCATTGTGTCATGCATAAATTAAATTATTTAATGTCTAAAAATTATAAATAAACTACCATTATTTACAGAATCCCTTTATCTTTCTAATGAATATTTATAATCGAATTTATCTTATGAATAACCCTATATTAAAAATGTTTTAGTTATTAAACATTGATTTTAACTATTTTAACTATTCTTTAAATAAAATAATATTAAATGTCCTAATCTAATCCAAGTGGGACTAAATGGTAATATTTTATTTATAAGGTTGTTTTTTGTCGAATTACACTTATCCAATAGAATTAGGACATTTGTTAGGGTAATAATAATATCATGTTTACCCTTAATTACCCTATTTACTTTTAACCGTGGTAAAAAAAGTAAAATGTTACTATTCACCAAAAATTATTCTCATCTCATTGAACCACATTTTAGTCCTTGATATTAACCATGTCTCTCGTATTTTCGAAATTCCACTCACAGAAGCGGTAAAATTTAGTATTTTGTAAATTTTCAAACTCTCCAAGGAGGTGGGTAAAAGACAGTGAAAAGTTCAATAAAATTTTTATGTCTATAATTATTATAAAATGACTCAAAAGAATTAAATTCAACTTATATAGGTATTATGTATCAATTTTGACCTAAAATAAATTTAAATAAAATAAATAATTATTTAAATAAAAAGTCGTTTTTTAAATAGTTACCCAGTGTTTTCACTATTCCTAAAAAATTGACTGTTTTCAGAAAAATACCAAAATTTCACCCTAGGCTAATTTCGATATTCCGAATACAAAAATGAAGTCCATTTTGGATGTTTAAATTTAAAAAATTTCAAAAAGTGGTTATTACTATTCATAATGGATAGTTTTAATAATATTTTAATAGCATATCGTTGTTTAGTGAAACTCGGTATTGCGTACGATGAAAGATATCGAGGAAGGTTGCAATTGCATTTAAAGCAAGCCAAGGGTGTGTTGTGTGTAGTGAAATATTACTTTGATGATATATATAACATAAAAATAAGAAAATTGTCTTAAAAATCTCAGGTGTAACATTCTACCCCCCTTAAAATAAATTGCTCCCTCAAACTTCATCACTTTGTAACAAACAGATGAGGATACCTCTCCCTCATCAGATCCTAAAGCTCCCATGTAGCTTTTTCTAATTGGTGGTTCCTCCATAAAACATTCAACAAGCGATTGGTCTTGTTCTATAAGACTTTTTTGCTACGATCCAGAATCTCTATCGGCTGTTCTACATAAGAAAGATCTTGCTCTAGCGGTACAACTTCTGAGATGAGTACATGTGAAGGATCAGGTATATATATTTTCTCAGGAGAGATATCTGGAACACATCATGAACTTTAGAGAGATTCTGTGGAAGCACCAATCGGTAAGATACCTTCCCAACACGATCCAGTATTTCAGAAGGACTGATATACCTAGGGCTTAGCATTCCCTTCTTTTCAAATCTCATTACTCTCTTCCAAGGAGATATTTGTAAGAAAACTTTATCATCCACTTCAAAATCTAGGTACTTTCTTTGTTTATCAGCATAATTTTTTTGTCGACTCTAAGCTGCTCTTATGTGTTGTTGAATAGATCTGACCTTTTCTACCATCTCATCAATAGGATCAGGTCCTAAGAGCATTCTTTCCCAAACATCATCCCAGCATTTTAGAGTCTTGCATGTCTTTATATAGAGAGCTTCATAAGGAGCCATCTAAATACTGGAGTGAAAGCTATTATTATAAGAAAATTCCACCAAAGGTAGGTGTTGATCCCACCAACCTTTGAAATCCATTGAGAAAGATCTTAACATATCTTCTAGAGTTTGAATTATTCTCTCAGACTGACCATTTGTGTGAGGATGATAAGTAGTACTGAAACTCAACTCTGTATCCAGAGTATGCTGAAGAATTCACCAAAACATTGAGGTAAACCTCAGATCCCGATCAGATATAATGGAATGTTGCACTCCATGAAATCTCAGGACTTCCTTTATATATATCATAGAAATCTGATCCAGAGAGAACTCCTATCTAATAGAAATGAAGTGTGCAAACTTTGTAAGATGATCAACTATGACCCAGATAGCATTATTTCATTTGGATGTTTTAGGATGTCCAGTGACAAAGTCCATAGTGATGTTTTCCCATTTCCATTCGAGTATGGGTAATGGTTGTAACATCCCCTTAGACTTCTGTCTCTCAGCTTTAACTTGCTGACAAACCAAGCATTGAGAGAAATATTAAGCAACATCTTTTTTCATGCAATCCCACCAGAAGTACTCTTTCAGGTCCCTATACATCTTCGTGCTTCCAGGATGAATAGAGAATGAAGAACTATGAGCCTCATCCAGCAGCTCCTTCTTTAATTCTGGGATGGGAGGAACACAAACCTGATTTCTGAACTTTATTATCCCATCACAATCAAGGTTGAATTCATGAACAGTTCTCACCTTCTTTTGTAACCCTACATCTTCATTCTGTGATTCTTTAATCTTCACATGTATAGATGGTTGAACATTAATTTGAGAAAGATAAGATTTTCCCCTTCCATTATAATTCCAAGATCCTTATTTTGTAAATCCATAAATATTGGATCTTTTGTGATCCTCATCATCGATAAGCTAGCATGGTCTTGTCGACTTAATGCATATTCCACCTTGTTTTATTTCCCAGGGTGATAATGAATTGAGAAGTCGTAATCCTTAATCAACTCCAACCATATTCTTTGGTGCATATTCAGCTCCTTTTGGGTGAAAATATACTTTAATCTTTTATGATCAGTATAAATATCACACCTTTTTCCATAAAGATAATGCTTCCAAATCTTTAATGCGATGATTACCACAGCATAATCCAAATCATGAGTTGGGTAATTATCCTCATGGATTTTCAATTGTCATGAGGCATATGCTATCACCGTATCATTTTGCATAAGATCACACCCCAGCCCCTTCTTGGATGCATCACTGTAGATCACAAACCTTTCTCCACTACAAGGAAGTGTGAGTACAGGTGCACTGGACAACCTTCTTTTCAAATCCTTGAAATTATCTTCACACTCCTCTGTCCAAACGAACTTAACTCCTTTTCAAGTCATCCTAGTGAGTGGATTATATAATCGTGAAAAATATTTCACAAAACATCGATAATAACTAGTCACACCAAGAAAACATCCAATCTTAGTTACTGTTGTTGGTCTCGTCCATCTTTCGATAACCTTTGTCTTTGATGGATCCACAGATAACCCCTCTTTTGAGATTATGTGACCCAAAAATGCAACTTTTTGAATTCAAAATTCACACTTGGTAAATTTTGCATAAAGCTTCCCCTTTCTCAGGGTCTTCAATACAATCCTCAAGTGATCTTCATGTTCTTTATTGCTCTTTTAATTGACAAGAATATCATATATAAATACTACGACAAAGTGATCAAGACAGTCTCTACAGACTCTAATCATTAGGTCCATGAAGATAGAAGGAACATTAGTAAGACCAAATGGAATCACTATAAATTCATAGTGTCCATACCTTGTTCGAAAAGTTGTCTTTGGTATATCCTCCCTTTTGTCCCTTAATTGATGATACCCTGAACGAAGATCAATCTTGGAAACGTATTGAGCTCCGTGTAGTTGGTCAAATAAGTCATCAATGCATGGGAGAGGATATTTGTTCTTGATAGTGATTTTGTTAAGTTCTCTATAATCAATGCAGAGTCTCATTGATCCATCTTTCTTCTTAACAAACAGAACAAGTTCTCCCCAAGGTGACGCACTAGGGCGTATGAATCCCTTATAAAGATTCTCTTGGATTTTCTTCATAAATTCCTGCAACTCAATTGGGGTCATTCTATATGGTGTCTTTGAAATGGGCATAGCACCTGGTATGAGTTCTATTGAAAACTCAACTTCACGATTTGGTGGAAGACCCGACAATTCCTCAGGAAATACATCATCAAACTCCCATAAAATGGGTGTATTCTTAATCGTGATTTTCTCTCCAACCATTTGAGATAAATAACCTTAATTTAGTGGAATCAAGACCCATAAGATGGAAGAAATTTCCACTGGAATTTCATGTTCATCCTTTCATCGATAGACGATTATAGATTGATATGGAATATGAAATGTGGCTTACCTTATTGGGAAATTGATATGGTCTCCATATAAATAAAGCTAATCCATGCCAATAATAAAATCAAATTCCACTATAGGAATGATAACATGATTTTCAGGAAGCACTTTCCCACAAACATCAATCAGAGAAGAATTATAAACATTTGATGCAATTGTTGTTCCATTAGGGTTTGTCACAGCTAACTCAATATCTAATTGTTGAGGTAATATGGTGATACCCTTAGAAAATTCTTCAGAAACAAAAGTGTGTGTGGATCTAGAATCAAATAAAACATTTGCTACTTTAGAGTGGATGGTAAGTGTACCTTTCACCACTTCGTTCTCGTACTCCAAATCGCTAATAGAAATTGCATGTGACATTCCATTATCTTTAGCCTTAAGAGTATGTTGACGTCGATCATCATCAACAACCCTTGGATTAAGTCATTGATTAGCATAATGCCCAATTTCCTTGCACTTGTAACATTGAAGTATACAAGGTGCACTCTGTGTATCCTTTTATTTGTTCGCATCACTGGACATCTTCTTCCCACCATTGTGTCATTCAAATGTCTGATGACCTTCGTTTACACATTTCAAACATTTACTTGTCCCTTTAAGACAACTCCCTCCATGTTGCTTTCCACACTTTGAGAATAAGGGAAAACTCATCTTCTTTTTAGTGTACTCTTTATATTTTACTTTGAATTCCATTTACCTCTTCTTATCAAACACATATGACTGATGGGTTACTCCTATCGCCATCTCAACTTTGAGAGAACATCAAACGAATTCCTAATATCTATTGAAGTCCCTTATGACTAATACCCTTATATGAGTTGGTTTTAAGCCACTAAAGAATCAATCGATCTTGCTCTCAGGTTGGATAATAATCCCAAAAGCGTACCTTGAATGTCTTGTAAAATTTTCTTCATAGGTACCAACAGATTCATCATTCTTTTTCTTTAGTTCAAGAAGCTCCTTCTCCATCTTTTTTAGAAGAATACGAGGGATGTACTTATTGAAAAATATGTTCTTGAACTCGCCCCATTCCATGGACACAATTTCATCTCTTTGCCTCATATTGTTGATAATATTCCACCATTGATCAGCATCACATTTCAAACGATACACTGCTAAGATGACTTTATCATGTTCAGAACATTGAAGAACTGAAAATATATTTTTAGTAGTACTGCTCCATTGTTCAGCAACTAATGGATCAGTAGACCCGCTGAATGAGGGTGGACGCCGCCTCATGAAGGATTCAACTGAATGTTGCTCCTTCCATTCCTAGTTTGGAAGACATGCATGATTCATAGCTTGAGAATGTTGGGTGAGCATGGCTACAAGATTTTTCATTCCAACTCCAATAACATTTGGTTGCTCAGGGGGACAATCATTGCATTTCCCGTCGCATTCAGAATTAGCACGGGTCCTTCGAGTTCCATATATTGACTAAAACCATGAATAATAGTGTGAGAAATACTAATTATAATAGGAAAACCACATAATCAAGAATAAAATTTCACTCTTTAGTTCTTATCATAGGTTATTCATGGAATTTTCTAAAACACTAAGATTGTGTTCTATGCTTAGACTTATCCTTAGGGTTCTTACTAAGGCTTTCACATCCTAGTTTCCAAATGTTGACTATAAATTTCCTCTGATACCAACTTTAAAGACCCATAATTTACATACATTGTTATTACTTCAGAATTTATGCATACTTATTAAAAAATATAACAAAATCATCAAAGGACCATATATGTATAGTTTCTTTAAAAACTGGGAAACATAAACAACTGTTTCATAAATCATCTACGTTGTCTCCCATTTATTTCATTATATCCAGAGTCCCTTTTGGAATATTCTACTTAATACCCTTATTCCAGAACTGGGGAAAAGAAAAAAATACAAAATGGTGAGCTCAAATTCACAATATGGGTAAATAAAATAAATTTTAATCATAACATAATCTTAAGAACATTACATTTTGAAAATCTTGTCCAGAAAAAAAGATCATAATATCATGACATGGGATCATTCATAATAGTGAAATTTAATCCAAATAATCATAACATAAAACATGAAACTTTGTGTCATACACACATAATCATAGAGAATCATTTCTTATTAGTCTAGACTCATTGCAAAGACTATCATAGCGGAGAAAGTCCATTTCTGAATCAAGTTCACTCCTCATTTTAGTCCTGTTTCACTGAACCAGATTAACCTGTCATTCCAACCTTGTCTATCTCATGAGATATAAATCTTTACCCAATGCATTGGAGGGAGATATAGGTCCCACCAATCTCATAATGATACCATTCTTATGTGTGCCACAATATCATAAAGTATACATCATTGCATAACCCATGTAAAAAAATGGGATTCTTAAACATCGTGACATCATAAAACAATTCGTATAAGATAAAGGACTTAATAAAAATAATTCCATCACAACATAATCAAATCAATATAATAATAGGGATAGAAAAAAACCCTATATTATCTTACATGGAAAATAATTTTGATAAAATACTTGAACTCCATTCTTGAGGAAAATATTCTTTCTACTTCAATTTTTTTTAACTTCTTAACATGTCATATAATTTTAAACCAAAATAAGTTGGTTAAAAATAAACTTTAAAACATGTAAAGTAAGCTTCATGGAAATAGTTTTCTAAAAATCTATTCATTCCATATAATCTAAAAAAACATTCTTCACGTACATTGGTCGAAAAAGTCAAAAAGTACCTCGTACAAAAAACGACAAAAGATTCCTTTCATATCTTTTACTAAAAACTCACCAAAGGGTAAAATTGGATTTAAAATTTTTTAGGAGGATATAAATAATATTACATATTTATGAAACATGGATATGGATGATAAATATTTCCCAGTAAATTCTGAAGTAAAAACAATCTCGGATAAAAAATGAGATTGCGAGATTTTCCCTTACCATAGGTATGATTTGCTTTGTAAGTGTCCGAGCCTCATGTATAATGATTTAAATAATGTCATTTACTTATTATAGAATCATAATTATTGTTATGATATCATATATGGTCATATTCTTAGCTTCTTATTAGTTAAATTTCATTGCTACTTATTATTCGAGTGTTTATTAATTTTTGTTCTTATGCGTGTCTTGTCAAATAAATTATTATTCTTCTTTTTAGGTTATAGATACCTCATTTACAGAATGGTATTAGTTTAATATATATCTCATTTATTAATTAATTTCATTTATATAGTCATTATGCAATGAAGATCATGTAGATCGAGTCGCATCACATCGTGGAGACGGTATTACGTACGTACGCACGAGCGATGATATCATTGCAATGATCATGGAATTGTATTGGAGAGTATGTATACTATTTCAGAATCAATATCGATTTAAAATAATCATATATAGTCATTCTAAAAACCATTATACCCATCCAAGTAATGTGGTGGTGGAAAACAGATTTCACAATGTTGTAGAGACTGTATTCCGTACGTACGCACGCACGGTGATTTAATTTTCCGTAGGATGGATAGAAGGTTAAATAGGGTTGTTTCATATTTATAATAACATATCAGTATATGAGTGATACTGATTTTATTACTTGAAATAACTAATGAAGAATAAGTATAATAAGAAATAAAGTTGAAAGAATCGGTAACAGACATTACCTCTGTTTTGAAGCGCCTCTTCTTAAACTCATCTTTGGGCACTAAAGATGGTATTTGAAGAAGAAAATAACCTATAGAATGTTTCTAGGGATGTTTATAGGAGAAATTGGCAGTGGGTGGCCGAGATTTAAGGCTTAAAGTGGTGTGAGGAAGAGAGGGAGGATGTGCCCTTTTATAAGGGAGGAGAGGGGCACTTTAGGAAAAACATAAATATTATTTTATTATAAAGTCATATTCTTTTTTAATAGCTCCAAATTAATTTATTTATAAGCGAAGGTGGGTATGGGTCGATATCCTCTAATCCAATAGAATTTTTAAAAGTTTAGGTTTCTATTTTAACCTTATCGTTTAGATTTAACTGTATGTTAGATAATTTAACTTTTACTGTGTCTTCTTGTTTTCTTACACAATATGGTTTATAAACATACTATAACAAGCCAGAAGAACCCCAAGATGTTAACTATTAATATATATAACCTTATCTATGTATTTTGACCGATCCTTAGATTTTTATGAATAAAATAACAATTAATAATAAAATATTTGTTTTAAAAACTATTTTATGTCAATTGTGAAACTATTTGGTAATTGATTTTTGATAAAATTATAACAGCATGATTAGTTCCAAAAAAGTTAATTAAATACATAATAACATGTCATATTAAACTATAAAACTAGTGTAATTGATAAAAAGTCTCAAATTACATTTATTTGAGTATTTATAACATCAATTGTTTTAATATTTCATTAATAAGATAATGACTGCATCATCATTGTGTCATAAATAAATTAAATTATTTATTGTCTAAAAATTTTAAATAAAATATCATTATGTAGGAAATAGTTTTATATTTTTAATTAATATTTATAGTCGAATTTATCATATGTATAACCCAATATAAAAAATGTTTTAGTTATTAAACATTGATTTTAACTATTTTAACTATTCTTTAAATGAAATAAAAGTAAATGTCCTAATCTAATCCAAGTGGGCCTAAATGATCATATTTTAATTATAAGGTTGTTTTTGGTAGAATTAAACTTATCCAATAGAATTAGGACATTTTTTAGGTTAATAATAATATCATTTTTACCCTGAATTACCCTATTTATATTTAACCGTGGTAAAAAAAAGTAAAAAGTTACTATTCAAAAAAAATTATATTCATCTCATTGAACCACATTTTAGTCCTTGATATTAACCATGTATCTCGGATTTTCAAAATTCCACTCATAGAAGCAGTAAAATTTAGTTTTATGTAAATGTTCAAACTCTCCTAGGAGGTGGGTAAAAGACGGTGAAAAGTTCAATAAAATTTTTATATGTCTAAAATTATTATAAAATGACTCCAATGAATTACATTCAACTTATATAGGTATTATGTATAAATTTTGAACTAAAATAAATTTATATTAAATAAATAATTATTTAAATAACAATTCGGTTTTTAAATAGTAACGCAGTGTTTTCACTATTCATCAAAAAATGAAAGTTTTTAGAAAAATACCAAAATTTCACCCTAGGCTAATTTTGATATTCCAAATCCACAAATGAAGTCCATTTTTAAAGTTGAAATTTACAAAATTTTAAAAAGTTGTTATCAATATTCATAACGGCTAGTTTTAATAATATTTTAATATCATATCGTTGTTTAGTGAAACTCGGTATTGCGTACGACGCAAGCTATCGAGGAAGGTCGTGATTGCATGTAATGAAAGCCAAGATAGTGTTATGTGTAGTGAATGATTCCTTTGATGATGTATATAACATAAAAACAAAACATTTCTCATAAAAATATCGGGTGCTATATCCTATGTGTGACCCCATCCTATACAACCAAGATTTTCTTTTCATCAACAAAATAAAACTCGGTCCCATCACTACAGAAACTCCACACTCTTTTACTAAAATAGTCAATCCACGCATGAATTGTGGATAACCATTCTATACCAAGAATGATGTCGTAAGGCCTCATTGACACTACCATGAGATCCCAAATGAAAATATCACATCCAAGAGTCATATAATAGTTCCAGAACCATTGTGTGATCATCGAGTCTCCTCCTGTTGGAGTCTCTAAGAGTAATGGTTGAATCAATGGTTCAACCAGAATCTCTGAGTCTTAAACAATATTACTGGAAAGAAAATAATTATTAGCACATGTGACTATCAAAACTATAACTATGGTGGAAAATAAATAGATCATACCTCATATCATCTGAGGATCCTAAGGCTCATAGGCCTCCAAATCCTACAGTTATACTCATCACTATCCACCAACTCCCTCATCCTGGTGTGGACCATGTATGGGTGGTGGTGGTGGTTATAGGTTGAACCTACAACCACCTTCTGCTACCCTACTAGACCCTCTACAATGTCTACTGCCATATGGAACACCCTTCTATGGTCTCTATCTCTATCTCAATGGTCCCTCGACCATCTTCTGATCAGTAGTGGGATGAGTCGGGAAATATCATGCAAGATGTCCCTGACCATTGCAAGAGAAACACTTCTTGTCCCTTGGCTTATTCAAGCAGCATAAATACCCCTGAACCACTGAACCTGAGTCCTGGGATCCCATCCTAAAGATCCTAACCTTCTTGGCTCTATATGACTGTAGTTGGATACCTGTTATCAAGGTCTCAGCTATAGGGTTCCCAGTTTTAGCTCCCATGACTAGAGTCTCCTCTCCCAAAAATCATTCTACCAACATGGCATGCTCAAGTAACCCAAAAATAGTGGAAATAATAAAGGATACTACTAATACATTGATGTTGAGGATAAATACCTTCTCATATTTCCGAGTCTTGTAGAATTGGTCCTTTACCATATCTAAAGAGTAGCACAAGAGATATGTAAACATTGCTGAATACTCTACCATGATCATACTAACCTGCTGCAGATACAGAATCCCTTGTATGTGTACTGATCGCAACACATTTGAATAGAAATCCTCCCTTAATAGATGATCAAATTCTGCCTAGGGGAGAGTTTTCTCATCCTTTGACTGAATAACTAAGACTCCCCAACACCCCACATTGCCCTGACTATGTCTAAGGACAAGGACTTCTATATGGTAGGCAGGCGTCCTCACAAGGTGGAAAATACAGGTGACTACATCTATCCAATCCTTAGCCATCTAAGGGTATGGATCACCCTAAAACCAAGGATATCGCTGCCTTTGAAACTCAAGCAACAAACTGATCAAGAATGAATCCCCAGCTGGTAATGACGGTAATAGATACTACTCAAAAAGTGTTGGTATAGCTGGTAAACCACCCATAGGTGAAATCTATGGTACATTACCCTATACCAATGTGACGTCACTGGGTATACCATCCTCATGATCACCCGATGGAATCCAGGATGGCTATCTATGGGGAGGAATTCTGAAATAAAACAAGATGTACCACGGTTAAATGAGTACATATAAGGAGATGACTTAATAAGGACATGAAAAACATAACCATTTCTATATGATTCATGTTCCATTTTTCCCTAAACCTTTTGTTCTCATGTACTGAGTCGAAAAGTAGCTGATCAGAGTCCTAGTGTATGGATACGTTAGTCGCTACACTAACACCGGAGTCCTTGACCTGAAATCTGATCTCAAAACACTAAAACCTATTGCCCGAATCTGACATCACATACTCTCGATCCTAATGTAGAACCAAACCCATTTGATACCCCTCTTTCATGACCTATACCAAAAGATAACGTTCTATGACAACCCCATACCCAAATCTAATATGTGTGGGGATGGTGACTAGCATCGAGTAGGCATATTCCAAAAATGGGAGTCATTATCCAAAAGTTCCTATTCACACACACACATATCCAAGACACACAATGATGATATGTAAAAGATCTGATGAGATGCCCACATTCAACAAATATCCCACAACTAGAGTACGATATAAAGTAAAGGAAAAGTAAATAGGTCTAAATAGATGCCCACCACAAAAAATCTATACACATGTCCAACTGAAACTCTAAGATGTCCAACCTAATCCAAGGAAAAGGACTATATCAAAGTACACTATCGCTAAACACATCAGTCTTCCCAGATCCTACTATGCTCAAACAGATCCTTGTCCTCCAAGGGAACTATCAAAATGGCCACCATCTGCACAAGACCTAACACGTGCGGGCAAATCCCATGTAGAGGTGAGTATAGTAATACTCAATAAGATACATCAAAAAAAATCACTAAGTATAGTCATATTAATAAAATATATAACAATCTATGTATAATATACACCAACAGAGAAAAACCCAGATATACTAAAGAGAGACACCATACCATCAGGTGGTCATAACCAACTTCCAGGCACATGATTCTACTCAGAGAATTCTCGTTCTAAGAGAACTCACTCCTTTAGCCATCATATCATTGGAGAAACTTGATGAATACGTATAACTCATTTAAGGACCACCCAATGATAACACATTAGTCAAGGAAGACTATGATACATAGAGAGGGGAAAATGTTCAGAACCACTGGGGGACACCACAAACCCAATCTAGATCATCCTACTACATAGGGGTTCACATTCCAATGATTAAAAAAACCCTATAATGGATCATTCTAGATGTAGGATCAATTCCCTACTCAGGGTCGCCACATTGATTCAATAAACTATAGCTAAGGATGATAGAGAATCATACTCTAGTCTCACATAGTGACACCAGAACCCTATATGAGACTCGACCTCTAGAAGAGATTACAATCTAGTGATGGGGATGTATTGTCACTCTGTACCCTAGATGAAAGGACCAAGGGAACACACCCAACATATAATGGTCCAAAATTGTAAAATTTAGAGCCACAAAAACTCTTGATGGGAGTTAACAACATGTCCCAGGGGATGCAAAATGTGCCAAGATATACCAAGTATTTCACATGTGGAAGAACCTCACATGAAATGTATTCTCCATGTACATGGGGTGTAGAATTATTTCAGATAGTATAGAAACCCATAATTACTTTCCTGGGTCTGCAGGCCATGTCTGTGTAATAGAGCCATGTCTATATACCAGTCTGTGTATGCCAAGCCATGTTTGTGTCGAAGTACATGGGGTGTCCAAGACCATTTACTCCAACCCATGTCTCTGTACATTCAAAGAACACACTGAGTAAACTGGGGAGGGTAACATATTGTGTGATATGTGTCACACATTGGGTGATGCTAAACTCCAGCCAAATACTAGAACTGTATCTAGGGGCCCTAATGGCATGTAGTACTAAGTTATAATCCATGTTTCTTTTGATTTTCTAGATCTGTGTTATTCCTCCATTCTTCCCTGTACACCACATTTTCCTCAATATCTTCCTGAAACCACTCAATAGATCCCAGATCTACATTGACTGAACCTTTCTACTGATAGATTTCCAGAATCTATCTGTGAACCACACTAGGAACTCGTATCTGCCATAAATTTACCAAGAGAACCTCCTGAGAGGAGTGTAGAACCCTATATCAATTCTTTTTTCTCCCTAATCTAAAAATTTTCATAGTCAAATCATCGATCTGCAATAACCATCACATACAGTTCCCATGGTTTCAATCAACTGTGTTGATTAATGCTTCAACAACTATCTAGAACTCGATATTTGTCAAACCGGTGGCCAATGAATTTCCAATGATGTTAAAATAATAAAAAAGGGCATAAATCCACAAAAAAAGAGTGAGTAATGAATATCATATATTTTTTATTTGGCCTCGATTCATTATTGTAGAAGGGTAATCAAAGAGGGGAAACCAACTAACCATAATTTAATAATTCTATCCAATTGAAATCTACTAATGAAGCGCAAATAAATTCTTGTTCATTATATTGACCCACTTTTATCCTGGATTAAGAAAGTGATGAAATTTATAAAAAAAATACCCTAAATGGATTGATCGTTAACAAATAATGGTTGTGTTGTTGCTGTTGATTAGATCCTCTAAGTATGTTGGAATGATGATCCCTGATCAGATCAGGATCCATTTTCATCTGCCAAGTGCACTCTCCCCAAATGGAGTCTAGTTCTCTTGGGATTAGTAGCCAAACCCAAGACCTTTTACATAGCTATAAATATATAGTGGAAGCAATTCTATTCACTGAAGAAAGTAAAATAAATAATTATGTTATTTTATTTTATTATTTTTATTCCTGTGACAAATGCTCCACAGACGACTCAGAACGACCAAAGTTTGGAAACACTTAGAGTAAAAATTCTATTATGAATCCAAAGGTGCCCCCAAATTTTTGATTTGGTAACCCTTTTTGGAGTTATTAAATTTTTTCAAGAAAACCATACATGCATACTATTAAATATTTTAATATTTTTCAAAAATTTATTTCGTGAACACCGAGCCATGGAATTTCATTCCATCTCAGGACATGATCTTAAAAATAATCCATATAATATCTCAAAATAATACACAAAAAATCAATTATATTAACATATATAAGATAAAAATAAAATTTTATAAAACCTTATAATTTATAAAAAATTTAGTTAAAGAAAAATTTTATGAATTTTAATTATTTTTATTTTAGAAAACATATGTTTAACCATATAAAACAAATATTAATTTTTTAATTCATATAAAAAACTATATATATAATTTAATTTAATTAAAAATTATTATGGAAAATTTTTGTTTTAGTTCAATTTAAAATCCACATAATATATATATATATATATATACTTATAGCAATCAAATTTATCTATTGAAAATAAAAAACATTGATAACTTTAACCTACACCAAAATTTTAAGCCTAAAATTAACATATTCCAAGAAATATTTTTGACATGTTATGTGAGATAAAAATATAATTAATTTATCTAATTATTAGAATTTTTTTTAAAGTTATTTCCATATTTTAAATCATCATGTTAAATTAATAAATAATTTCAATTTTAATTTTAGTTGTCAAAATTAGTTACTGAGAGTGAAGGTGGAATTACCACATTAATGGTAAATTATGGTAAAAGTGGTTTAACATATTTCAAAAGTTTAAAAAATGTGAAAAACATGTATTATATTTGATTTTTGAGGGAGCATTTAAATTATTTATTTATCCATACCATTATTGTCTATTTTTTATCCTTTTTCCATTAATAATGTAATGAATTTATTGAAAAATAAATAGATTTTACAAAAAACTTCCACTCTCTTTACTTATAAAAGAGATAATATCCTCACAATTTATTCACCCATTACATGTATTTGGATAAACCAAAAATCTACCCTATTATCTTCTCAACACAATAAAAATTCCCTTTATAACTTGTTCCGAACAAATAACCAATCCAAGGAGCCTTAAAAAGTTACCCAATAAAGAATTTCAAAGGGAGAGGTAATACTCTCTACCCAAATTCTCTAGTTATTTTGTTATTATTCACCACTCAAGTCCTCTATATCCATAGAGTAATGATTAAAATAAATTGTTACTATGATTATGTTTTATTATACTAATTGAATATTTAGTTTGTAGCTTCCAAAAAAATTATTTAAAAAAATGAAAACGTCATCAAACTTCTGTAAAAACTACAACCTCAATGAACGAAGTGTTCAATTTTTATTCACTACCATAAATGGAAGGTCAAAAAATATTATTTAATTAAATTTTATGTTATTTATATTAATATTATAAATATAAAATTATAATTATTTCATTTCTTACCCATTATAATTCCATGTAAAATTAATGTGTCATTTGTGCGTATGTGCTGACTATCGCCACCATGAAACGACATGTTTTGTTATCCATGACCACCTAACATGTATGAAATAAAAATGTATTTAGTTTATAGAAATAACATTTTTAAACCCATTAATTTTATATATGAATAATATTATGAGTTCTATATGTGTGATAACCAATAAATGGTTGTAGAAATTTTAACCACCATAAATGGACTTATCAACACACCTTTTTTAATTTTGTTCTATTTTGGGATAACATTGGGAACAATATTTGTATTATTATAATTTAATAAAAAAGTTAATAAAACTGAAAAATTATGGAGATCATGATGTTATTATACAATACCATTGACCATGGTAAAAACACCATAAGTGTTACCAAGAAATTAACCGAACAACCCCATGTAGCTGACATAGGAAGAAACATTATTAAATATAAATAACAAAGGATAATAAATAGACCATAAGAAATTTAAATATAGAGAAATAAGGTTATTTGGTATATATTTAATGATCATAATTTAATTATTTATTAATTTGAATTCAAGTGTATAGTGGATGCAAACACGAGTAAAGGTATCTTCCATGCCAACCTTATTACTTCCCGGTTACAAGTTATCTTTAATCTTCTCCATTTCATGAAATATTTTTCATATTTAATTTTTATATTTTTATTTATATGTACCTTAAATATATACTTAGTGAAATATTTTTTTCATTTCATGGGTTGTACATATTTTTAATTCTCTTAGGAATTCCATTATTTAAGTAAACCCAGTTTAAGGGAACCTTACTATTTCTTGGATCATGTCGATCATCACCCCCAAAAAATGATTTCAAACCATGAATTGATTTTAAAAAGCCATAGTTACTTTATGGATAAAAACCTTGTTTCAATTATGGTTTTAGGGGAAAAAATAAACTATTGCTTTCTTTAAAAATATCCTTCACTTATTAGACAAAGCATCACCTATATGGTTCATTTTTTTTCATTCTTTTTCTAGATCCTTCTCATTAATTTTATTATATCGAAATGTCCCCTGGGGCGCATTCCATGACTACCACAAACCCGCATTCCATAGGACAGGGTCTGGCGACTAGCACCATATGCGTAATTCCCTAAAACATGGAAGACATTGCCTTTATAACTTGTAAACACACACAACATTATACAAACACGAGTAAATTGAAGAACCAAAAGATTGGTTAATGTAGAAAGGGGCTGAATTGAAGCACAACAGTAAAGGTAAAAGTAAAACTGAAAACAATACAACTGAAGAAAAAGAAAGAAAAATAGATATTGGGCCATCCTCCGAGAAACCTACCCTAAGGGTAGGTACAGATAGCCTCCTAAGCATTCCACATCCATCCATCTCCTCCATGTACCGACACGCCGTAGGATCCACCTCGTGTCACCATCCATCCCCTATACTCTCAGACTCAGTCAGTGTTGTCTGTCGTCTGCAACCAACACAACAAGGTGAGGGCATAGCCCATGCAGGGGTGAGTATAATGATACTAATTAGGGACTTCGAGACTCTCAAGGTCTCACAAAATCAAACAAGGATAAACCACAAAGTATGAAATCAACAGATAAAATTACATAGGTAAGTTCCCATACATATACCTAATTTATCAAGTGATCTATCTCAATCATGAGGAAAACACAGAAAAACAGACTCAACTCAACTAGGATTTTATTCTAGGGGTTGTATCAAGTAACATCCCCTGTCAAATTGTCGAATCCTCAGCTACTGGAGAACACCTCATCTA
Organism: Viscum album; assembly: GCA_963277665.1. NCBI lineage: Eukaryota > Viridiplantae > Streptophyta > Magnoliopsida > Santalales > Viscaceae > Viscum > Viscum album. The sequence goes on along the minus strand of OY728150.1, from coordinate 1,578,052,350 downwards.
ATAAGTATAGTGGGACTTTCATGACACCAATATTGCTTCCCACTAACCTCAGACTGCTGAGGTACTCCTCCTGTCAAATACCATGGATCTGTCACGTCACCAAGTGTGTTCCCCACCGTGGGTCTGCCTTGTCACCATGTTCTCTCCCCCTCATAGTCTGCTGAGGTACTCCTCCAATCAAGTACCATGTGTTTACTGTGAAACCAACGCAATCCCCACTACGGGTATGCCATGACACCAAGGAACTACCCATTGGGCTATTAGAGTCACTCTGAGTCAAAACTGTCAGCAGTCGTCAGGTCTCATCCAGATACTAGGTCTCTGCACTATGCTCTCTCATCTCTTGGAGGATCTACTCCACAAGATACTGGTCGATACTCTAACTGTCATGAAGACTGATTAATAAGTATCACAAAGGTTTTCCACATCATAAGGGTCTCAACACAATAGACGATGTGTCAATCAGAAACCTGATCTATTAGTTATTAGCATTTTAGTCCTGGGGGCTAGGTTGGATTTGTGCTCAACCCAACTTGAACGTACTCCATCTCAATCAAAAACTCAATGGAGTATACTAAAAGAACATTTCTTGCTCCATGAATTCCAATGCTGCTGATGGATCATCAAATGGAGGTCTGGTATTAATGATATGTCCGAAGGATATTAATAAAGAGACGTAGTGGGCCCTAGTCTGATACAACCCGGTAGGACCGTCCCGGACTGACCTGGCATGGGTCAACCTAGTTTAGGTTGATCTGGCCCGACCCGATGGGTTAGGCGTGAAACGTGATGTGGCCCTGTATACTGGGAGGTCCGGTAGGCCGTGAGGGGCCGCAAAGTCCACAGGTGTCGCAAGGCGGCTCGACTGCGGGGCTGCCACGAGGAAGCAGGGCCGGTTCAGACGGAGCGCCGCAAGAGGCACGAGCCGTTTCGGTAGGGGCATCGCGAGGGGTGAGGTCTGGTTTGGCTGGAGCACCACAGGGGGAATAGGCCAGTTCATCCAGGGCACTGCAAGGGGCACAGGTGGCTCGGGTGGCTGGCTGGCAGTCGTGAGTAGGGGCAGCTCGGAGGGCCGCCGGTGGCATGGCTGGTTCGGCCGTCGGGTGGTGCGACTGACGACCGACACAACCGATTTCACCGAGAGGCTGGAGCACTGCAGGGGTTGCGGGAGTCATGGTGGCCATGGACGAAAACACTATTGCCTTCACCATCTTCCTTAATTCCGAAAAACAACACAAAGAAGAACGACGATGGGGGTCAGTCCATGTTAGTTTGGCCCACACCCTCCTTGTTTAGAGTGGTAGCATATGGCTTAACAAGAAAGAAAAACATCAAGCTTAAAACTTCCCTCAACATTTCATTCCCAAAACTGAAATGAAACAAAGGTAAGATAATGGAAAATGTATTATCATGCAATAATCCCCCTTCCTCGTGTTGATACATCGACGAAGTTGGGGAGAAGGAGACGATTCATTGGGAAAATTCGTATGTCTATTTCATAGGGATTTTCCTCGATCATCGACTTGTTTGTTGGTTATTCATATTCGAGGAGGTTCCATGTCAGAAGAAGCCTTGAGGAAGAAGGTCGAAGGAGATCGGCGTTCTTCATTAGTGGAGCGTTCTTCGTTAGAGAGAGTAATCCTCCAAGTGATGTGCGTTGTGACACATTACTAGTTCTTCGTCGCTAGGTGAAGCTATCCCAAAGCCTACTCCCAAGCCCCATTAATATAATAGTGGGGGAGAGGTACGTAACGATCGTGGATTTTTTTACAGTTCATTTATTATGAACCTTCATAATTTCCAATGACGCTGTCACTTAATATTTAAACCGGGTCAAACAAATTATTATACGTTGGCATAAAAAAGTGCTGTGTTGGCACAATTTAATGTGGATGAAGTCAAGAGGCTCCTCCACATTAATGGGGGGGGGGGGGGGGTTGAGAGTTTCTTTCAATTAAAGGGGTGTTTAATCTTGGGTGGTCCCCACCACCATAACCACTCATGAGAAGTTATAGTCCGGGTGGTCCCCACAACCATAACCTATCATGAGAGGTTAAGGTCTGGTGGTCCCCACACCTCTACTTCCACATGGAGGTTTAGTTCCAGAGGACCCCACCTCTCAACACTCACATGAGTGTTTCAAATAAAAATAAAAATGTCATACACTTGTATTTTTATTTTATTATTACACAAAAAACCCAAAAACTAACCTTTACTATCGACCAACTGTCGTTGATGTGAATGTCTTATTAAGTGAGTACCGGTGATGTGAGTTCATCGGTGCCTCAGATTTCAATTCCGAGCACCGGTTCATAAGTTTGAAAAACTTTCCCGCACATTTATTGAACTTACCTGAAAAAAAGTTCAGAAAATAATTTACAGTCTCCTTCGACCAGTGCCGGTAGAGGTTAGGATTTTCCCAAGTGAAACACACCCCAACAAACCCAACAGTACTCTCGGATTTCCAATCCGAGTATCAATTTATAAGTTATATATTTTACAATAAAATAATTCTCACATAAATATTTTATTTACAACCAAATACTAACTTTCTTTGGTGGCCCACACCGGCCAAAGTTAGTATCTGCATAAATAAATAATTCCCTCATGAGATTAGTGGTGGTCATTTATTTTTAATCTGAGCTACTATTTGTGAGTTATAATCATTTGAAAAATAAAATAAATTATTTAATTATTTTATTTACTATTATGCTATTTTTGGGTTTTCTCACCGCAGGCCCGTACCGACTAAACATAAGTCACACTTACAGTAAACCCGCCATCCCGAAGGAAACAATGCCCTTGGATTTCTTATCTAAGTAACTGTTTTAGAGTTATTACACTTTTTATGAAAACTGTATATGCATGCTTATTAATGATTAACAAAACATCGACGAATCATTCTGGGCACTCCAGGCTTCGGAATCGAGCGCCTTCAGATTTCTCAGTCTCCAAAAATTCTGATTTAATTAAAAAAAATTACATGGATTTTCTGGGACTTTACATTTCTACATTAGAACTCCATGTTCAATACCTATAAAAAATCTTAAATTATTTATGTAAAAAATTAATTAATTCATTCTTCTATTAGAAATCATTATAATTTAACCTTCAATTATTCCATGAATTAGAACTATAAAACCCACTTTTTTCTCATAGGTTTTATGAAACTTATGATTTATGTATGGTTTTATTTTCAACAAGTGGAATGTATATGTATTATATTAATTATGTGATGGATTATAATATAATTATATAGTCCATTAATTCATTAGTTAAATATTTACATCTCATGAGTTGTTAATTATGAGATTAAGGAGTGAACCTAATCTTCTATGGGATTTTTACACTTTATAATGATGGTTCTAGCTGTGACCCTTGGATTATTTTTGTGATGTCATTTATTCATTCATTTCCACATATTCTATGATTCATATATCTTAGTATTTCATTTACCTGTGCCATTTTCCATACTTATGATCAATCTCTTTATGATATCATGTTATGCCACTTGAATCTAATATAATTATTTATTTTCTTGTTTATTCGCTTTCTGGGATTTATAGATTAATGTTTTCTATATGTATATTCCCTAGAGTATACCATGTTTTTTTGAATATATATGGGAGTTAGTATCATTATGTGGAGTTTATATAATGATGATGTTTTTATGTTTAATATGACATACTTACGTTTCTAAAATTCTAAATAAATTTTACCTCTGTATACTTGGTTTGTATTTTTTCTAAAATTACATAACAAATCATGAAATAATACATGTATAATACTTAAGACTCTATAGTTGATGCAATTAAAATTATTTTATTATGTTAAATGGTGATAATTTTTTTTAATTTAAATTTCATTGATTTTTTATAATATGTATGAATGAATTTCTAAAAGGGGTTTTTGGTATTTGAAAAATTATTAGAAGAAGAATAATTTTAGAAATTTTAAAAAGGATTTATTTTTTGGGGTTACTAGTTACCCTTACACTACAACTATTGTGTAAGGGTAAGGTTTTTATAACCCTTAAAAAATGAAAATTATATAAGGGAAAAGTTCTTATTACCCTAATATAGTTTTACTTATATAAGTGTTATTTTTTTCATACACTTACACATGTGGCTTAAAATATTATGTAGCTTCAACCATTATTCAGGTATCCGCCTGATGTATGAGTAATTTTTTTGGAAATTTTTTTATTTTTTTTCTAGATTTCTTAATTTTTTAGTTTAAGATATAAACATCGGGTTTTAGGGGATATAAATTATTATTTATAAAATATATTATAATTGGGAAATTAATTATAAAATTATTTATGAAATTATTTTATAATAAATTAATGTTCTATAATAATATTTGAGGCCTATTATTGATGAACATTTACCATTAAACCTTGGATGAGATTTGGCGAGGAAAGAAAACTTTTATTAAAGGATGATAACACTGTAAATGAGTTAGTTGGTTCTGTAACCATAACGCCTTTTTTGTAAATTAATTTTATCTACATGGTATGTGATATAATGTCTTACCATAATGTAAATAAATATATTTGAATAAAATTAGTCGGTAAAATAAAATTGAATGGCTGTTAATGGAATGGAAAAGATGAAAAGGCCATGATGGACCCTTGCGCACTGGCTTGATTCCTCAACTATGAAATAATGATGACTTGATTATGATAATGTTTCATGTGATAATTGAACCTTGAGGGGTTATATTTAACTAAAATTAGTGATTTTTGAAATCCTAGATAGGTTCCCATAAACCCATTGAGTAAGGATATGTGATAGGATATGAACTAATGGACATAATAGACCTTAGTGGAGACTTGAGATGACTTACATCCATTGGTATGGTGAGACAAGGGAATGGGTTTGTGTTCCACCTCCTTTGGAAATTTTGAATCGGGTAGGAATTTCTTGGGTGAGATTTATGGAGAGGTTGGGTGAGCAGACTAGCCCATGATGACTTGGGATGATACATGGGCTTTTCACAAACTTCTTGGAAAGATGCTAATAGGGATTATTCTATGATTATAGTGAGTATTTGATATGTTAATGAAGGAATAAATGGATTCTATTACCTTTGAGTGGTGCGTGTTAACTCATGAGCTAGGTATGTGAAATAATAACCCATAATGGGTTTCAACATTTGATGTTCCCAGGGGATCTCATATGGTTACCTAGTTATATATGTTGATCATATATAGGTTTAGTGTAGTGGAACTGATATATATTGTTGTGAGTATCACCTTAGAACTAGAATCAATAACCTGAGGTAAACATGGATATAGTGACAATGATGGGTCTTGCACTTGATTGGATAACCTCTGTTATGTGGGACATGTTTACATATATGGATGACCCCATAGAGATATGGTATAAAATAGGATTATGGTGGTATTAACTACCCACTTATATGTATTGAGATACATGGGATGCTTGTATTTTGTCCTTGGACCCATCCATCATTCATTGAATAGAACGAATGATTCATGTGGGATATATTTCCCACCCAGATATATTGAGACACATCAGATGCCTTGTAAATTATCCTTGGACTCTAGCTTAGTGAGTGTTATTATGTGATGGATGGGAGGGATTCACTACCCCCTGATGTGAAATATGAGATAAATGGATGGGATTCACAACCCACTAATGGGACTTATATATGAGATAATATAGGAGGGAAACACATCCACTATAGTGATTAGTATACTAAAGAATGATTTCTTGAGGGACACATGTCCACTCTATGAGATTTATACATTAGATGATCTGGGAGGGATTAAATGACCCCCTGAGTGACCAATAAACCCGTTTCAGGGTTACAATGATTCATTAGAGAAACTCAAACATTGGACTAAGCATGTATGGTTGATGTCAAGTGTTATGTTAGAACCCAATAATTGAAAATGATTATTTATTTATTATATTACACTTTATATACTTACTCTTTGAATATCACATCCACGCACAACTCTTTATCGATTACATATGAGACCACATTGTTGGTGCCCTTCTGAGTTAAACTCACACCCAACTTGGGTGACCATGGTGCTTGGGTACTTGAGAATATCACCCTATTCATATGTTTAGGATGTAAACATGCTCAATATTTTATCGTTTAGATGGATATATTGGAAAATATTAGGTTAATGATGATTTATGTCCTAAAGATAAAATTAAATCATTGTACCTTTATTCATTTTTATTTTATGCATGTTTGATCAGCCTAGTGAGTGATCAACTATGGTGTGCTAACATTATCATTGTTTTGTATATATTTTTTCTTTCACATTATATTTAATATCACAAGGATTTTGTTTGTTTGTTTCCATATACAAATTTTATTTACTATTATGGATTATTTTGGTCATTTTTTTTACTGTTGCACACACTAATATCGGGGTATAGTATTCCCATGACAACACCCTAGACCCCTGATTCTAGTTTCATGAATCTAGAATCTAGGGAGGTGTATCTATGGTCACATGGGAAACCAGTAGGGTTACTATAGAGTGAACTGGGTTTGGATGTTACAAAGTTGTATTAGATCTTATGTGTTGGAAGTCATAATTTGTATTAGATATTTTTATTATGTCCTACTATTTTAGAAGATTGTAGATAGGATGTATAGGAATGTGTTAGAAACATGGTTGGATATCAAATTGATGAATCACAAATACCTTTTTTTATTGGAACACTTGGTTAACGATGATATAAAATTTTTATTCTTGGTTTCTAATTTTTCAATTTTATGATTTCACCTAGAGTTACACATATGTTTTTTTGGATTTATTTTTTATTGTTTTTTGACTCTTGCAGTATGGGAAATAGGTTGAGTACATGCATCATATTTTTCATGTTGGATTCATAAAAAATTTACACCCCTGTGTGTGATTGATATCACCAATGATGAGAGTTTTGTGGTTTATAGTTTCAATAAAAACATATATTAAATTATCACATATAAATTGGTGGCATAATTCTACTCAGCCGGACAACATTATATTATCATTCTGATGAATGTTATATAGATCTTATAGAGGGATGCATTATAGTGATGATTATATAGAACCTCTATGTAAGGGATATATATTTACGCTTGGGTGGTTTAGTAGAGGCATTTAATTCTTTGATGATGAACCTATTGTGGGTGTTTATTACATCAGTTCAAATGTTTAAAATGTCATAAAAAACATACATGGTATTTTCCTATACCTATTTTTGGTTGATTTATAATTAACCAAACCATATGGTTATAATATCTCAACATGAATTATCCCATAGTGATGCTATTATATATATACTCTATGTAATGAGAATGTGATCCTATAGGGGATGAATCTTGTATGTAGAGGTGGGATGAGGGTTGGCCAAAGATCATGATTTTATACGGTAAATATATATACATATATATATATGGGAATCATAGGTTTTGTTTTGGTACATGAGTTTACAAGTGGTATTTAAGAAGGTATATGAGGCTTCCCATGAGATACATCCTATATAAGACATGGGTTATGCTCTAGGTGGGAGGACCTAGTTACTATTATATGTGACCTAGGATTTTGGTGAGTCAATAATTGAAATAAATTGAGGGAATCCTAATAGAGGGGTTGACCTGGGTTTGTGAGTCCATTAGAGATGGAAAGAATGAGTAGATGTTTTTAATTTGAGATTAATACATGATAGGTGCAATTAGATATGTGATATCAACATATAGTTTCATAATATATTTCATGTATGAAACAATTTTAGTGTTTGTGATTTTGGTATCAACGGTTATTTCATAAGGGAATGTCTATATAATATGTAACCATGTTCACTTATATCACAGTCCCCAATGATATAGTGGATCATGATCCTAGATGGTTGGGTCTAGGATGGGTATAATGTGATATACACTTTTACTTTTAAGACTATGGCCTATATGGAAAATGAATGTTTGATAAACCTTGGCTTAGGTGAAACTCCTTAATTTAAAAATGGAGAATCAAGGTTGCTTATGGTTAGATGATGTTGACATGACCTAGGCATTGTCAATGATTTATTTACATGATCCTAAGTTCAATAATGTTTGACTAATGATAGTGTGAGTTAGATTCTATTATTAGATGGAATAAGAGTGTATTCCGACTGAATCTGGATAAGACCGGGGAAATATATGATGACTACACATGGTATTATTGAATTAAAGATCATTGAGAGATGATGTTAAAATTATGGACCAATGATGTCAATGATATTCTTTTGGGCTTGATTGCCTATGTTTTTTATGACAACAAGGATTCTACCTCTATGATTATGATGAAACCATGGATTACATGGTGTTAGTAGTTTATAGACTATACGATCATGGCATGGGATGAGAAATACACACATGATAGATGAAAAATTTTGAGGTTGCGATCAAGGAGTGATATAGGGAAATTAATATTATTGGGTGTGCACCATTGATCTTTTGAGTATGTGAATCATATTATGAAGAGAATTTCAATGGATTATTTAGGATTAATTTCCAATGATTTTGGAATAGGCTGCAATTGATGTTTCATATTAATTATTATGTTAGAGTAATATAATCATGTAAAGTTATTATGTGAAATAATGGATGAAGAATGGGTTGTATAGGAATGGACCCATGCGGGTATGGATGAGGGTGCCTGAGACCAGTCATTGGATGGCCAAGGTCACTTTTGGAGAGTGGTGAGTAGATGAATCTAATTTTCATATACTTCTTTGGATAACCAGAATTAGAATTCATATGTTGTGTTATATAGATCCAATGCATTGGTACTAGGATCAACATGAATTTTGGTATGATTCAAACATGTGTGGGATCATATGTGTTCTATTACATAGGGTGAGATCAGGGTGATAGTTATGATTAGTTGATGAACTAACTATTGAATTTCACCATATGTTTTTTCATATTTTTTCATGAATGATTTGATGATTTTGGGATTCCAATTGGAATTAAGGCATTAAGATTGGGTAATGAGGTAGCCTGTGAGGGGGTGAGGCCGAGTGTTTTGAAGGAAGGTGTCCAAAGGAGGACCAGCCTATGTTCTCATGTATAATTGGGTGTGGCGATATGGAAACCACAATAAACGAGTCATTAAACCATTAGAAATGTGTTTCAATAGGTGATTCTGATGTTAGGGAGCATTGTGGCTTAGGATCATCCAATATATGAGTTGAGTCCCAGGGTAGAGAGAACTATAATACTTTGTATTAATTGATCAGTAACACCTTGATGGATAATGATAAATGGATTTCATGGAGAACCATCTAGGTGCCACATTATAATGATGATTGGTGGGTCAGATTTTTTTATAAAGGGTGTGCCTCTTATTAATAGTTTTGTAGTGGAAGACCAATCAATATTTTGAAGTAAACACAACGAGTTTCACATGAGTCGACAGTCAGTATGGGTAAAGATTTTCGGATTAATTGAATATGAGACTTATCTAGGATGAGAAGTGATATAGTGGGGAGATTATAAACTATATGTGAAAATATTTTTTTATTTTCAAATGAATTTAATTTTTCAGATTATGAATGCATAGGAGGGATAAAAAATTTATTTTATCTGGTAAATGATATTGGAATTTTTTTTAGATTATTATATAGATCCTAGAATGAGGGTTTTACTCTAGGGGGGAGATTTGTGATAGATAAATTTTTCATAACTTACTATTATTTTTCACATAAAATTAATTATTCTGTTTAAATAGACATCTTATCTCTTATACAGTGCTTCTGATTGGAATTACAATTTAATTGTAGAGTTCAAAATGGTAGGTTTTACCTAGGTGAGGTATCAATTATTCTTAGGTTCTGGGATATGAGATGAGTCCTAAAATAAGTATTTAAATTAACTAAATTTAATGAAAATATTTTAATTTAATTAATTATAATTCTCCTCCCCCACCGTTGTCTCCCTCATTTCATTTGAAGTTTATAAGAAGCTTCCCCAAGAATATTTTCTTCAAAAAAGAGAGGAAATTGGTAGAAATAGATCAATTTCTTCTCAAGAGTCTGATCGACACCATATTGAGGTGTATTACCATTCATCATAGGTCTGAGCTTAGTGCTTTGGTGGCTTTCCCTAGGGTAGGACAAATATTTTTATAATTTTTATTTCACTATATTAGAATATTGTTTATAATTTTTATTATGGTTAATGAGAGTAGAGTGATGTTTTCAGGTGAAGTAGTGTTTGAATCTCGTGTTTTAATTTTTTGGTGTTTTTGAATAAGTCTATAAGAATTTTGAAAGTGGTTTTTTTTGTTCAAAGTAGAGTAAGAATAAGAATAACATTATAAATTAAAAATTGGTTTTTTGGACTATAGGTTAACCTTACGTAGAGAATGATACATAAGGGTAAGGTTTTTATTACCCTTATACAATAGTCTTTGAAAGGGTAATAATTTTCTATCCCATATATAGTAATCTATATAAGATTATGATTTTTTTTATCCTTACAAAACAATCTACATAAGGGTAAGTATTTTTTTACCTTTACCTAGTGGTACATATGAAAGAATAAGGCCGAACTCACCCTTATGCAGTGGAACATGCCTAAGAGTTTCGATCTTCTTACCCTGACACATGTGTATTGTGTAAGGGAAACAAATTTTGTGCTTACATAAGTTTCACCCCTCACATAATGGTATTTTTTTTATTTTTTATTTCAAAAAATGGGTTTTTAAATATTTCATAAGGGGTTAATTAATGGTATAAAAAGATTTTTTTAGGGGAAATAAACTGTTATTTATCTTATATAACAAAATTGTGAAATTAATTGCAAAAAATATTTCTGAAATTTATATATATCTAATAAAATTGATTTACATGGTATTTGGGCCTTATATTAATGAATGATGTCCATTTATACTTGTTTGATCTTATATGAGGATGTATGATCTTACATTAAGGGATGGTAACTCCATCAATGATGTAGGTCTTCCCTAAAAAATAACCATTTGATTAAATGTATTTTATTTATAAGTCATGTGTCATGTAGTGATTCCACTTGGATAGTCAACTTATTTAAATAAAATTGGAATTCTATAAATAGAATGAACAAAGTTCCAAGGGACATGATAAAACTTATTTAATGGACGGATTCCTTAACAACTGATGGTTGATTCCTCGATTATGCTAATGTTCCTTGTGATACTCAAACCCTAAGAGGTGAAATTTAAAAGAATTTAATTATTACAGTGAACCCAGATGGGTGACTTTAGACCCCTTGAGTAGAGATATATGATAGTGTGAGAGATAATGGAACTAGAAGGACTTAGTGGATCCTTTATATGTTGTAGCTCCATTGGGCTAGTGAGATGAGAAATTGTGACAGTGTTCCCCCCTTTGGTAATTGAGAATCCAGTTGGAATGAACTAGGAAAGATTTATGAACTGGTTGAGCGACCAGACTGACCCATGATGGATAGGGATGTGTGAGTGATTTTCACCAACATTTCAAAGGGATTATATTAGGTATTATCCTATTTTTATAGTGAGGCCATGTTAAGATTATAAATATTCCATGGAAAGGTATTCCCTCTAAGTAACGAATGTTTACTCATGAGGTGGATATGATATTTTTGAACATATATAGGGAATTATAATACTATGTGACCTATGGGACCTTAGATCATTACCTTATTAAGTATGTTAATCCTATAAGGGTTTGGTTTAGTGGAGCTAATATTGATAATTTTGAGTGTCTCTGTAGAACATCAATCGATACCGTAAACTTGACTTGGCTATAGTGATGATGGTGGGTCATGAAATTGAAAGAATGGATTCTATTAATTAGGATGAGTTTGGGAAGATGGATTAACCAATATATTTTTATTATAAAAGAGAATTTTCATCAGTTAAACTACCCATAATTATGTATTGAGTTATATGGGATCCATAGGATATTCTCTTAGGATCTTACTTTCATACCTACACATGATGGTATGATTTGGGCAGGATGCCCCACCCAAGGATATGTACTGAGATACATGGGATACATTTTATTTTTCAAGGGATCAAACCTTTTGTGTTTCTTTTAGGGGGACACAATAACCCCTAAGTGAACAATATACCATGAGATGATTGTAGGAGGTAACTAACACACATAATGAGATATATATATGATATTATCTAGAAGGTATCCCGTAACCATAAATGATCAGTATAACAGTGACATGATTACGATGTTTTTTCAAACTCTAGAAGAAGATGGAGAAGGTATGGTCAATTCGTTGTGTCACATTAGAACCCCAGGATCAATAATTATTTTTTATTTAGGATTTCATTATTAATTTATTTATTATGAGAATATCACAAACACATACACTGGTATGTTTTTTAAATAGTTTACAATGCATAGGTTCATGTTTGTTCTATTTTTGTTCACTAATATATTAGTATGATTCTATAATATTTATATGAGAGTATTTGAGGAGTATCATACTAAATATACTTGTATACTCATCCTTATATACATAAATATATTTTTTTTGGTTTTCTATTAGAATGTTGATGACTGATATGGACATTGAAACCTTGAGGATTAGAGATGTTAGTGTATTAATTTTCAAAGAAGTTTCTTTTTTTAGTTACTTTGGGGCTTTTAATTATTTTGAAATTTATTTTAATTTTGGAATATTTTTTTATTTTTTATTATGGAGTTGATTTAAAGTTTAAATTATATTGTATAGGAATTTTGAGGGAATATACTCCCATATATGCATGATTATAACCTTAGATAAATTATACAACCCATATCCTATTATCACGGGCTTTATAGGTCACCCTCATACTTACTGTAGATCTAGGAGGGGTTTCAAGTGTGGGAAGGTCATTACATGGTGGAATCTGAGATATGGATGAGAGATAGGTTATGAACTAGAGGTAGGCATTGGTGATGATTTAATGGGTTCATTATGGAAATGATATTAGTCAAACATAGTGTTTCATGAAACAAGGGAGAAAAATAAAGACACAAGTGATTTGGTACCTATATGATCAGACAAAAGAACCATAAGCATAATTAAAACCATATGTGAGATAATGACGATTATGGATTTGAAATATTGTAGAGGTATATCTATCTCATTAATTTTTTCTTACGGTTGAATAATTTTTATTATAGAGAAGTAAAAATGAATATAATTAAATGAACATTAATAAATTCAATGTTCTCAGACATATGAATTTATTTATTTTAGTAATTAGAAAATTTATTATTGGCTGTTATCTATGAAAAGTTCATTAGAATAATAAAATTATTTTTTTATTTTCATTACATAAATATTTCAAATAAGAAAATTGGGGTCAATGAAAAAAAATAAAAAGAGAATATAATTTTACATCATGAAAATAAAGAAAGTCTCCAGAAAAGAATGAAAAAAATGAAGGTAATGAAAATGATGTGATGTAGGGGAAATGTAATTAAAGTTGTAACCAAAAAATTGATATCTGAGTGAAACTATGTATTAAGTAAGAATTCAGAAAAGTTAGTAAAAATATATATATAATGGTTTAGGGGAAACATTATTTTTCTTCTTTTTAAATGATCTTACTTCATTCTTTTGAATTAAAATAGATGTTGAGAAAAAAAATAAAGGAATGAAACCAAACCCAAATGTTTCGTGTTCTATCCCTTATCTTGGTATTCATAAAGCTTTTTAACTATTTTATGGAAAAATTTATTATAAATGATGATATTGGTTCCAATAAGATAAAAATGTCATTTGATCTTTACATGACACTGAAATTATTAAAACAAAAATTGTGAGAAATTTTTTTAAGGAATAATTTCCTAAATAATTTGAAAATTAAAATTAGGATCAATAATTTATTATCCTTAATAGATTTTGAAATTATTCACTGTATGTGAATTTGAAGGATTGAATACAAAATTTAAGAAACATAAAATAGTTCCGTAAAATAATGAAGGATAGATCAATCATATTTTCCCTTAAACAACAAAACAAAAAACCATGTTTGAAAAAATATATTCCATAGAGTTTATTGAAAATAGTATAATAAAATAATATGAAAAATTGATAGAGAAGTATTCTTTATGGAGAATATTCTTTCTCTCACCTCTTCCTTCTCTTAAACTACCATCGTGTTTCCTGGTTCATTCCTGTAACTTCCATCGATCTGCATTCTATACAAATTTATCTATAAAAGGTTTTCTATATATATATAATATAAATAACTATGGGTGAAAATATAACCTAAAACATTTTCTATCTTTTGATTTACCATTTATCCACATGTTACCAATCGCTCTTCAACTTCATCTTCATAGTGGCTCAAGATGAATATCACTCATAAATCTAACAATCATATGTGATACTGAATCATCTTGTAAGAATCCTCAATAAAATCCAGTGATGATCTTCAGTGGATCCCTAGTGATCATCTTTGAGGGATAAATCTCAATCCCTCCTTTCATAAATTTGATTTGAGAATTAGGTATTGTATATAGTTCCATATTATTGGTCCTAAACTTTACATATTATCCAACAAAGATATACCTTTATATAACCTCAGTCATTAAGGTACCTTTACCCAATAGTGAACGGACTCTTACCCAGATATATGTGACCTTTATATAATAACTTGAAAATATGGATAACTGTTATATTGTATGTCTTGGTGAAGATAAACTTTATTCAAGATATTAACTACTATTAAATAATTTCTATCTATATAAATGACATTTATGTAGTATTACATTATATAGTTACCTATACAGAAGTCTCTCAGTGGTGTCTGGACCCTTACATAATGCCCATCTTACCATTATGCAACAGTTACCTATAATAAAATACACCCTTAATGAGATTTATAAATTTAAATTGAAAAAATATAAATAAAAAAAACTAGTCAATGAATTATAGGTTAAAAGGTGTGAAATATAAATCAATTCCAACAATTAGTGTCAAATATAAAAACATATATTTTTTAAAAAATGTCTTCAAAATATAAATCCATTAATCTTATAGGTATGGCAATAAAAACATATAATATTTGACCACTAAAAACCAAAAACATCATTTTCCAAGAAAAAATAAAACAATAACAATTTGAATTAAAAATGTTAAAATTTATAAATATTATTAATTAAATCATATTTCATCATCAATAAATCGATATTTTCATGAGGTTAATTTATTAAGCACACATCAAAATGAGGCCACATAAAATTATACCACACACAATACGTTTAATATCATAAAATAATCAATTTAAAAAATTAAGTTAAAGTCAATTAATCTTAAAAATTAATGATTTTTAATTCAAATTATGAAGTGACTTTTAAAAATGTTTTCCCTTATGGAATCCCTCAAGAAATTTTGAATGATTTCTCTTGTTAAAAATATTTTTTCTGGAAAAAGATGGTTTCTTTTTTTATAATGTTGATTGAATTTGAAAACATTGAAAGGACTTAACAAACATTACCTTGCATTGAATTTATTCTCCCCATTTATTATTTTGTCTTTAGTGAATAAATTAATATATTTTAGAACATAGAAGAATTAGAAACAACTACCTGGATACTTGAGTTTAATAAATAATGAGAATAATATTAAACCATGAAAAAAATTTAGTATTAAAATAAATATTTCGAATAGGATTAATTTTTTATTCAAGTAATATTTGAATTTAAGGCTTATTATCTTAACTTAGAACAAGATAATAAAATAAAATAAAAATATTAAAACCTACTAAAAATCATTAATCAAGAGAAATTTATTTCATAGATAAATGGAAATAATTTACTTTATTGAATATATAGTTGAATGGAATTGATTTTCTTATCAATTTAGACAAAAAAACCAAAAAATTCATGAAAAATATTCAATCACATAAAATGAAATATCATATTTTAAAATAGTTAATTTTTTTAAAAAAATTATTGGATTTTATTATATTTTCTCAATGAAATATAGTTTAACCCATTTAGAGATACCTCCATACACATAAAACTAAAAAATTGTCTTTGATGTTAAACTTTAAGGAGAATGAAATATTGATAACATTCTCAATTCAAAAATATTTGAAATTCAGTAGTTTAAAATAATGTGGACGAGTCATAATGAATTTCAAACATATTTTCCACTGATCATAAACAACATATAACTTCAAAAAATAGAATGTAATGTTCATGATATTTACCATATAAAAGATTCACTATAATAGAAGAAATTTCAGAATAATATGTGCTCAAACATTTGATATTAAAATGATTTTCAACTAAGAAAAGAAATTCTCATGAAAGGTCATTATTTAATCAAAAAAAATATAGAATGTTTATCATATTAATAATAATATATTCCAAAAATATTGCATATTGTAACATGAAATGTTTTGAGAACATATTTTATCATTTAAATCATTAATCTTTTTAATTAAAATATACAATAAATAATGGAGCATAAATCATATAAAAATTGAATAGAAACTCCCATAAAAATAATATTTACTCATTTGAGATAATTAAAACAAGAACCTTATTTTATTTTTGAGAATATTTCTCTATTACCCTAAGTAAAACTCTCCAAAATTTAAATCTTCAAATTTAAAGCACAACCAAAATTTTTCATTCAAAATAGTAGAGAAACATTAAAATTGATGTTCCATAGAATTAAAGATAATAAAATATATTTCAATGTAATTTCTGGAATAAAAAAATTATATTACATTAAAATTAATAAATATATAGAAAATAACTATAATTTATTTTTATTTAGATCATTAAAAATAAAAATAAAAATATAAAGAATGAACATGAGTTCACACCCAAAAAATAACATATTTTTAAGTATATTGTTAGAATCATTTAAATATTTCTTTTAAAACATAGAAATTACATAGAATAACTTTTTAATCCCCTAAATTGTATTTTTTATTAATTGGAAATTAATTAAGAATATCTTTTTCTTCACTTATACCATCACTAGAACTCCGTTTATTAACACTATATGGATTGTTAATGTTCCGAATCACTTGGTTTTAAGCTTCATATAGATAATTATAGGTCAATAATTGATAAGTTTCATTCTATTTAAAAATAAAAATCTATATTTTTAATGATGTATTCATCAAAATATTTAGTTCCTTCCTTTTAAATTATATTATTTTCAAATAAATATCTTGAAATTTCATCCATCTCATTTGAATCCCAAAATATTCTCCCTCAATAGATTTAAAATCCATGGTTAAAGACTTAATATCCAAAATAATATATTGAAAATTTCAATATGAAAATGAAAATATTTATTATAAATAATTTAATATTAAGATATCCCATTGGGAGTTTTGAATGAGGTTATACTGGCCAACAAATCCTTATATAGTTTTAGTGATCAATCCCTTATTAAACCACAAAAAAGTTTCTATGAAATTTTATTGACCATATAATTTGAAAATTAAACATTCCCACTAGATTAAATATGGTATGTAGTTCTATCATGGCACACACATACATATTTTTCCACTATTTCCATGAATTTAAATTTTTTAATGTAGGTTCTTATAACGAATTGAGATTTTAAAAAATATATATATATTTTAATATGTAATATAGCCGATATCTTTTGTCACACACATCACCAGATGTAAACAACGTAAGAAATATTGAATAAAAATTATTTAAAAAACAATTACAAAACCTATAAAATATTAATCAATTAAAAATTATTACCATTATGGGGTAAATAAATATTATGATTTAATTATAAAAGGGATACTCTCGATAAAAAAATATTTCCTTACATATTTTGTATTTTCATTTAAAAGATATTGTTTTGAAATTTAGAATTTTATATTGATAAAAATAAATGAAATATATATTTCATTATACTAAAATTATATTATTAGGATGTTTTGTTATTTTTATAAAATAGTTTATTTTTAATTGAATAGTGAAAAATAATGTTTTTATCAATAATATAAATATTATGACTTTATCATTATATAAGAAATGATTAAAATTATATAAAACTTTTTAATTAATGATTTTTAATTGATTTAGTTAATTTCATCTTAAAAACCATGTGTTTATGTTTTAGAACTTTAATACATTTTTTTTGAATTTAAAAAAGATTTCATAAATTTTCATTGATTATGATTTTTTATATTAAAATTTGGTTTTGATTTATTTTATATCCATAAAATATTTATATTTGAAATATATAAATTTATTTCCTAGAAACCAACAAAATTGAATATTTTAACCTACATATAAAATTTTTAGCTTAAAATCACAATTTTTCTAAAGAGCTGTTTTTATGATTTTTGGGTGATAGTTATGAAATTGAAAAATTTAACCATATAATTTATATGTTATAAATGTATATTATTTTAAAAATATCCAAGTTAGAATTATTTTAATCATTAAAATTTTAATTTTCTTCATTGAAATCAATTACTAAGGCTAAAAAAATTAATTACCAAAGTAAAAGTAAAAAGAGTTTTAAAAAGTGTAAATGAAAAGAAAAATTTAAAAATCATTCCATAATATGATAATAGAATCACAAAAAATCTTATCTTCCATTATTTTATTCATTCTGAGATTTTTTTGTTTAGAATACTAACATACCATTTTTTGAAATATAATTGGTACATCCAAAATTTCCCTCATCCTCCCTTATAAAAGAATATCTTTTTCCCCACTCATGTAAAACCTATTACTTTTAATCTACTATGTAAACTTTATAGTATTTATCTCAATATAATACCCTCTTTTAACATCCTGAGTCCGGAGCCCCTCCACTGGTCCCCTATACCCGGTTTGCCACAGGACCTCAAGCGCATTTTCCCGAACGCCAGAGGCTGCCGACTAGCAGCAAGGGCCTTGGTGAGTTAGTGGGGAAACTATTCCCTCATTCGCTAAGGTATACAAGGTAAGAAACAAAAATAAACAGCGAAAGCAGCAACCAACATACATAAAAATAGAAACCAAATAGTGGAAGCAATGTATATATATATAACTATGATGACAATGATGCAACATGTACAAGGATCTATAGAAAATATCAAACACAACAACGTGATGAAATACAATTGAAACCAAGTGCAAAAGAAAACAAGTAATCTCATCAGCATCGCGAGCCACAGCTTGGTCCCATGATCCCCAGCTCCTGATGCAGTCAAGATCCTGAAGTAGAAGGGTGCTTTCCCTTGTCTATACCTGCAGCAACATAGTCTGCTTGGGCCCAAAAGCATGGCCCAAACAGGGTGTGAGATACAATCCCAGTAGGCAATCACCCAAAGATTTGTGCCTAACAGTCAATGAATACATGGCAGTACTAAAACAAGATGCAGTAGACAGAGAAGCACAAACAACTACAATCCACAGTTCTAATAAGTATAGCACACAACTAAGCAGCCAACAACAAGAAGAAAACAGGTAACCCTCTGGGTATCTCTCACAGTATAACCCCTATGGTTCCACCTCTAAGTACTAGAAACCCTCTGGGAGGCACACACAGTCTCACCCCTCTGGTTCAGCTACGTAAATTAAGCAGACTCTCTAGGGAAGCACTCACCGTCAATTCCCCCTATAGTCTCGTATCTTGCTAAAGGCTCTCTGGGGAAGAACTCAACGTCAATTCCCCCTATATCCCACTTTGTAATTAAAAGACACTCTGGAGAAGCCCTTCCTTCAATTCTCCACCTGGTCTCACATCGTGATTATAAGACACTCTGGAGAAGCCCTTCCGTCAATTCTCCCTTTGGTCTACTACTCTAGGTTCTCACAGTCCTGAGTAACTTAACAGGCTCAACACATGTATACCATCCAAGTAAACATCAAGAACTACTTGGATATCAACTAAGGTTCAACAGAAATAATAAAACAACAGTTCCACTATCCTACAACTAGGCATGGCAACTGGAAAAACGCCAAACAGGCAGAACAAGCAGGGCAAAGCAATCTGATCACAAAAAATACTCTAATCCGAAGCAATAACCTCTACTAAATCAATCAAGCAAATAAGGAATGAAACAAGGGTAAAACAGGAGACACACAATACCCCGTTCAAGGGTATTGGAGGGATTTTCACAAAATACTCAAAGACTTTCTACAGAAAGTCACAAACCACCTACCTCGATCATAGGAGATCGATATACGTGAACCTCGATGACATATTCCCTTTAGAATGACGTTGATCTGAGAAAATGCACAAAATGTTCATCCCATGATAACATGAAAACAAGGAGGAATCCATAAACAAGGCTCGATCAGAAGGTAGAACTCATCGCTGCGATTCCAACGCAACTAACCGTGCCCGAATCGGAGAATGGATGGAGAGGTAGGACTCTGTCGAAGATCTAGTCATACGGTCGCTCTCATACGGTCGAAAACTGAAGAAGAAGACGAATATGGGGGTTAGGTGCGACCCCGGTCTGTTTAATGAAAAAAAAGAAAGTACACGGTGTGTACTTTTTGAGTACACAACGTGTACATTGAATTTTTCCGTACTCCGAAATAACCAGCCTCCACCTCAGCCTTACACACTGTGTGTGTGGCCCGGACACGGCCATCACATGGATTCGAGCCGGAATAGAGTACAAGGGGTTTACTCAGAAAGTACACGGCATGTACTTCTGAAATTTCCAGAAAATTCATTTTTCTCAAAAATTACAGAAAAAGGAAAAACGTACATGCACGAAGATCCAAGTTCTTACAAACTTCCCCCCTTAAATAAATTTGTCCAAGAATTTCCCTAATGGGGCGGAGAAGAAGAATCCCCGAACAGCTCTGGCCACTGCGATCGTACATCGGCCTCCCTATCCCAGGTCTTGTCTTGTACTCGCTCGTGCTTCCATAACACTCGTATCAAAGGAACAGACCGCCCGCGGAGAACCATC
The DNA here is from genome assembly GCA_963277665.1 of Viscum album. Classification (NCBI taxonomy): domain Eukaryota; kingdom Viridiplantae; phylum Streptophyta; class Magnoliopsida; order Santalales; family Viscaceae; genus Viscum; species Viscum album. The sequence continues at coordinate 1,578,031,445 of OY728150.1, read as the reverse complement.
GCACTACGATCGAAAATCCAGATAGGATGCCCCTCGAACGACGCATCCGCTTCAACCTCGACATCCTCGGGCTGGAAGACGTGAGAAGGGTCTGAAAAGTAACATCAGAGCTGAGATACGTGGAAGACATCATGCATGGCCTGATACCTCTAAGGTAGCTGCAACCGATAGGCAACCGAACCCACTCTTTCGAAGACCTCAAACGGCCCGACGTACCGTGGTGAAATCTTACCCTGTCTCCTAATCCTTTTGTGTCCCAAGCTTGGTGCAACACGTAGGAAAACCTGATCACTGACCTCGAACTCCATAGGTCATCTCCACTAATTATCCTAAGAATTCTGTCTAGACTGCGCTATAGCCATCCTCTTCCAAATCAGATCTATCTGCTTTGAAGTCTCCTGAACAGGATGAGGTCCCAGCAAAGCTGCCTCTCCTGCCTCCAGCCAGCATAAGGGTGATCGGTATGGCCTACCGTACAAAGCCTCGTATGGTGCCATTTGAATTGTCACCTAGAAACTGTTGTTGTAGGTGAACTCCACCAGAGGAATATGCTTCTCCCAAGAACAGCCAAAGTCATGGATGCAAGCTCGAAGCATATCCTCAAGCACCTGGATCGTGCGCTCGGATTGGCCATCAGTCTGGGGATGGAATGCTGTAGTCAAAAGTACCTGCGTACCCAAGGCCTTCTAAAGTCCCTACCAGAACCGAGAGGTAAAGAGCACATCTCTGTCTGAAACAATAGAGTGCGGAACACCATGCAGATGAAAAATCTCTCTGATGTAAAGTCATCCCAGATCATCAAAACTGAAGGTCTCCTTGATCGGAAAGAAGTGAGCATCCATTATAAGTTTGTCGACGACAACCCAAACAACATCATTCCCTCACGGTGACCTAGGCAACCCAGTCACGAAGTCCATCGCATCATTGTTCCACATCCTCTCCAGAATGGGTAACTACTGTAAAAGGCCTGCTGGTCGCCGAGGCTCTACTTTCACCTGCTGACAAGTAGAACATCTCATGACAAAACCAGCAACATCCTTCTTCATACCTGGCCACCAGTACTAGTGATGAAGATCCCGATACTTCTTGGTGACTCCAAGATGAACTTCCCAAACTGAGGAATGGAAATCCCGCATCAGCTTCTAGCGTATGTCGGCTGGCACCCATACACGTCCTTGAAAACACAAGATCTCTTCCTCGCCCACTGTCCATCCAGGAAGAGGGTCCCCTCCTGACACACTCTCCCGTAGGACTAAGCTTTCCCGATTCTTATAGATGCCTCATCCTTACCCGATCAAGTAGCATGGAGGTAACAGCTAAAGAAGATAGAAAAGTCTGTCCCTGTCTGTGGTGCACCTCCTGATGCATCTCAGAGAACAGATCCATCAGCTGCCACTCACTACTGGCCTCCTGAACTGCCTGAATCTGAGTTCTCCTGCTCAACGCCTCAGCCACGGCGTTGCCCGTTCCCGGTGTATAGGCAAGCTCGAAGTCAAAGGACTGGAGATACTCAACCCACCTGCGCTGCCTCAGATTCAGATCACGCTGAGTGTAGATATACTTGAGACTCTTATAGTCAGTGAAGACCACAAAGTGCTCTCCCAAATGATAGTGTCTCCAATAGCGCAAGACATGAACAACAGCTGCCAACTCCAGATCGTGCATACGGTAGTTCTTCTCATGTGGACCCAACTGCCGAGACCCGTAAGCAATGACTCCATCTCCCGGCATAAGTACAGCTCCCAGCCCGATACCCGAAGTATCATAGTAAACAATGTAGCTCTTTCCTGGCTCTGGAAAGTCTAGTATCGGTGCTGATATCAACTTCCCTTTTATCTCCTGAAAGGCTGAATCACAAAAATCCGACCATAAGAACTTCACCCCCTTCTTGGTCAGACCAATCAAGGGTGATGATAAACGGGAAAAGTCCCGAATAAAGCGTATGTAGTATCCAGCCAGCCCTAGGAAGCTCCGTACCTCAAAAAAATTCTTCGGATCCTCCCAGGAAACTACCGCTCTCACTTTCTCTGGGCCCACAGATACTCCTTCCTCTGAGATGACATGACCTAAGAAGTGAATCTGATCCATCCAGAAGTGGCACTTCAAGAGTTTAACATAAAGCCGATGCTCTCTCAGTGTACGCAGAAAGATCTCAAGATGCGTGGCATGGTCATGTCGAGTGTGAGAGTACACCAAGATATTGTCCATGAAGACCATGACGAAAGAGTCCAGGTAATGATGGAACACTCGGTTCATCAGTGCCATAAAAACTGCAGGTGCATTTGTGAGACCGAACGGAATGACTGTATACTCGTATAGACCATACCTGCTTCTGAAGGCTATTAGAGGTATATCTGATGGTCTAACATGCAAATGATGATAACCGGACCTCAAGTCAATCTTTGAGAACACCTGGGCTCCTCGAATCGGATCGAAAAGGTCATCAATCCTCAGTAAAGGATATCAGTTCTTGACCATAAACTGGTTCATCTTCCGATAATCTACACTAAGCCGAAGGGTACCGTCTGACTTCTTTGCAAACAGAATAGGCGAACCCCAAGGAGAAGTATTGGGTCGGATGAAACCCTTATCTTGTATCTCCTCAAACTGCTTCTTGAGATCATGCAACTCAGGTGTGGCCATCCTATAGGGAGAAGTGGACACCGGTGCCGCTCTTGGCATGAGCTCAATAGAGAAGTCTACCTCACGCTCCGGAGGCAAACCTGAAAAGTCCTCTAGAAAGACATCCCTGAAGAGATCCACCACTGGAGGAAACTCTAACTGTGGAGTCACCTGATCATCCAGATATTGACTAGAAATTTGTGTTGTCACCCATCCTAGCCCAAGATGCTCGAGTCCCGCCCGACTCGCCCAAGCATCCCATTCGCCTCTATGATGGAAAGATTCACCTTCTGGTGAAATGAAACTAACTCTGTGATGATTACAATCAACGACTGCCTAGAAGGGAATAAAACAGTCCATGCCATGGATGACGTCATAGCCTGTCATCTCTAAGACATAGAGATCCCATAAGAAGTGAAACTCTTCAACCTCAATAGGGCACTCTCTACACTGGTGTACACTATATGTCATCATTCCCAAAGGTGTGTCTAGTGTCAACAAGTCGGCAGAAGAAAAGATGTAGACTCCAAGGCTCTCCACAACGACAACAAGGATAAAACTATGCATAGCACCAGTATCAAAAAACGGATGATGATAAAACTAAGGCTACTAAAATCGTACCTCGAACAGTAGAAGGGTCGGTATCCTGCTCATGACAAGTCTGCTCCACGGTGAATGACTAGCCTGCACTGTGGCCCTGCACCCCTGACTGACCACTCTGAGCTGAACTTCCCTACTGGTTCTAAGGGACTGGTAGCTGACCGCCACGGCCTCGAACTCCACCTCGGCCCGAACGGCTGAAGGAACTCCAGTTCCCTGACTGGTGAGAGACTGGTGGGGCTGCTCCTGAACGATGAGTCATGGAACAACCCTGGTCACCTGCTTCTTGTGGGAAAAGCTGGCAGAAATGCTGATGGTGACCCATCTTTCCGCAAGATCGGCACTCCATGGGGTCTCTCTGGTACTGCGGCCTCGGGTGCCCTGCCGGCCACACTATTATTATGTCACATGGCTGCCTGATGATGCGTCTCGCTTCCTCGCATCACCGCACGTAGGCTCCCTATGGCACTTCTTGCTGTCATCTGAAGGGAAACTAGATCTGGAAGTAGAACTTTCCTGACTCGCGGCTCCAGAGTCTCGTAGATTGTGCTCTGTAATCAGTTCCTGGTTGACGATGGAAGTAATGGAAGTCAGCTGGAAGATGTTCACCTGTGAGAGGATCTCCCGCTTGAGTCCATCCTAAATTTTTCTCGCCAAGAACACCCCACTCCCATCCCGAAGGGGTGTAAAATGCTGCAACTCAGTGAAACGAGAGGAATAATCCATGAAAGATAGAGTACCCTGCTCTAAGCTCATGAACTCCCAGGTTCAATTGAACCTCAGGGTCTCCGGGTAGAATTGGTCGTAGAACACGCGCTGGAACTCCTCCCAAGCCATAGCCTGTTGCTGACCCGCCTGTGAGATCACGGACCACCACCTCTTGGCGGAGTCTCGGAGCATGTAGGTGGCGAGCTTGACCCGCCTCTCTGGAGGTGTCTCTAGACGCTCGAAGATAGTCAGCATGGCTTCCAGCCATGACTATGCAGCCTGAGGTCCTCCCTCCCCCGAGAACGTGGGAGGATGCTTCTGCTGAAAGACCCGCATCAAGTCTCCCATAGACGAGGAAAGAGGCGGTGCTCCCTGGAAGGACTGCATCATCCTCATGAAACCTTCCTTGAACTGCGCATCAGCGCCCGCGACTGGTACAACAACCAGTTCCAAGGCTGGCTCGGCTGTGGGATCGACAGAAAGTCCTTGATCAGCCCTGTCTGGTGTCTGATCACTGCCTGAAGACAGACGTACGACCAGAGGATGTCTTGAAGGCAAAGTTCTGAAAGATCAAAAGCACACCTTGGATCAGTAAAACAAGGATAGAGAACACAAGAGTACAAAATGGGAACAGGGGAAGAAAAACACACATGATTGCAAAAAAACGACTACACGGCGTGTATAAAACTACATGGCGTGTCTTCTTAAACCACTGACATGGGCGTATATTCATGCCCCTCAAGTAGTGTACACTACAAACTACACGGCATGTTGACCCACACACACGGCGTGTGCTTGAAAACTATTCCCTTGCCCGAGTCTCCTTACACGGCTAACCCACACGGTCCGACTCAACCCGAGACTACACGGCGTGTCTGAAACAAACACAGCGTTCACTAGACAAGGCTCCGGCAGTCCGTGTTGTTGAGTACACGGTCGTATACATGGCTGGACCTTACACGGCATGCTCCGAACAAGCACGGCGTGCATAGGTGAAGGTGACACCGTCCCGTGTTGTTTTTGACATGGACGGGTACCTGGGAAAGACTACACGGCGTGTTCCGAACAACAAGGTGTGGTGGAAAGAAGGTCACACCAGTCCGTGTTGTTCGTGAAACGGCCGGGCACCTAGACAGGACTACACGGTGTGTTCCTAGAAAACACGGCATGTGGAAAGGAAGGTAATGTCGGCCCGTGTTGTTCGAGACACGGCCGGGTACCTGGATAGGACCTCACGACATGTTTCCTATGGACACGGTGTGTTCTTACCCGAGCTTCCCCAGCCCATGTTGTTAGTGACACGTCTGGGTACCTGGCCCCGAACTCACACGGCGTGTACCAATGGTACATGGCGTGTTCCCGAAGTTACTCCTACAACACCGTGTTCTTCTCACACAGTTAGTGACACGGCCTGAAAACTACACGACATGTGCCTGAAATGTACACGCCGTGTATTCTGGGTTTTTCTGGGCAGTAGCTCAGAAACTTCGCAGAATTCTAGAAACACTAAAACAATGGAAAAGGTGTAAAATTCTGATCTGTGAGGGGCCATAACACCTCAAGAACCCAAAATTCAGCATTCATTTTTATGCAAGAAACAAAAAAAATAGTTTTCTAACATAATATCAGAGAATATATCAAGCATCTATCACAACAACATGCATAATTTACACAGAGCCTATCACAACAGCATGCAATCTCTAACGCACCCTAGATGGCATGGAAAGAATGCATGACATGTGATTTATTCAAGTTACTATATGATGCATGAGATGGCATACCCTCATCTCATCAGGTTGCGACAAAAATAGAACCAAAATATCAAAACATTAACCGCACAAGTCATACGAATCACTCTAGGTGAAAACATACCAAACATAAATTCTCAAAACCAGAAAACTACAATTAACGAGGTAGTATGGTTTTTCCCTATACACAGGTTAGCTACTCTCGGGCACAACTTAATACCAAGTACCAAATACGTCCTATCCGTGGATAAATTCTCCAAACAGTAAAGCAAGAGAAAAGAACTCCTCTGATACCACTTTGTAACGTCCTGAGTCAGGAGCCCCTCCCCTGGTGCCCCATACCCGGTTCTCCACATGACCTGAAGCGCATTTCCACGAACGCGAGAGGCTTCCGACTAACAGGGAGGGCCTTCGTGAGTCAGTGGGGAAACTATGCCCTTATTCGGTAAGGTATACAAGGTAATAAACAAAGATAAATAGCGGAAGCAGCAACCAACAATCATAACAATAGAAACCAAACAACGAAAGCAATGTATATATATATAACTATGATGAAAATGATGCAGTATGTACAAGTATCTAAGGAAAATAGTAAACACAACAATGTGCTGAAATTCAACTGAAACCAAGTGCAAAAGAAAACAAGTAATCTCATCAGCATCGCGAGCCACGACTCGGTCCCATGCTCCCTAGCTCCTGATGCAGTCAAGATCCAGAAGTAGAAGGGTGCTTTCCCTTGTCTATACCTGCAATAACATAGTCTTCATGGGCCCAAAAGCATGGCCCAAACAGGGTGTGAGATACAATCCCAGTGGGCATTCACCCAATTATTTGTGCCTAACAGTCAATGAATACATGACAGTACTAAAACAAGATGTAGTAGACAGAAAAACACAAACAGCTACAATCCATAGTTCTAACAAGTATAACACACAAGTAAGCAACCAACAACAAGAAGAAAATAGGTAACCCTCTGGGTGATCTCATAGTCTAACCCCTATGGTTAAACCTCTAAGTACTAGCAACCCTCTGGGAGACACACACAGTCTCACCCCTCTGGTTCAGCTACGTAAATTAAGCAGACTCTCTGGGGAAGCACTCACTGTCAATTCCCCCAACAGTCTCGTATCGTGCTAAAGGCTCTCTGGGGAAGCACTCAACATCAATTCCCCCTATAGCCAGCATCGTAATTAAAAGACACTCTAGAGAGGCCCTTCCATCAATTCTCCACTTGGTCTCGTATCGTGATTAAAAGACACTCTGGAGAAGCCCTTCCATCAATTCTCCCTTTGGTCTAATACTATAGGTTCTCACAATCCTGAGTAACTAAACATGCTCAGAGCATGTATACCATCTAAGTAAACCTCAAGAACTACTTGGCTATCATCTAAGGCTCAGTAGTAATAATAAAACAACAGTTCTACTATCCTACAACTAGGTAGGGCAACTGGAAAAATTCCCAACAGGCAGAACAAGAATGGAAACGCAATCTGAGCACAAACAAAATACTCTAATAACAAGCAATAACCTCTACTAAAGCAATAAAGCAAAGAAGGAAGGAAACAAGGGCAAAATAGGAAACACGCAATACCCTGTTCATGGGTATTGGTGTAATTTTCACAAAATACTCAAACACATTCTACAGAAAGGCACAAACCACATACCTCGATCCTAGGAGATCGATATACATGAACCTCGATGACATATTCCCCATATAATGATGTAGATCTGAGAAAATAGACAAAACATTCATCCCACGATAACTTGAAAACAAGGAGGAATCAAGAAACAAGGCTCAAGCAGAAGGTAGAACTCACCACTGCGATTCCAACGCAACTGACCATGCTCGAATCAGAGAACGGACGGCGAGGTAGGTCTCCGTCGAAGATCTAGCCATACGGTCGATCTCGGACGGTCGAAACTGAAGATGAAGACGAATATGGGGGGTTTGGCGCGACCCCGGTCCGTTTAATAAAAAAAGAAAGTACACGACGTGTACTTTTTGGGTACACGGCGTGTACTTCAAATTTTTCCGTACTCCGAAATAACCGGCCTCCACCTCAGCCTTACACACCGTGTGTGTGGCCCAAACACGACCAGTACATGGCTTCGAGCCAGAACATAGTACACAGCGTGTACTCAGAAAGTACACGGTGTGTACTTCTGAAATTTTCAGAAAATTGTTTTTTATCAAAAATTACAGAAAAAGAAAAAACGTACCTGCACGAAGATCCAGGTTCTTACACCTCTCAATTTAGTAATCATTTTTCACAATTATTTATCCCGAGGCCTCTTTTAATAAGGATTTATCCATGGGAAATTTTAAGTTCTCAATGTGATTATTTCTTATTCCTTAGTCTTTTATTCTTAATGATCCCTTCTAAAAAATATTCTATCCAACCTAATATTTTAAAGAAAGTATTATTAATATATTTTTATTTTATTATATCAATGTATCAACCATTATTAAATCCATACTATCTAATAATAAAAACAAAAAACAAATCGGGAGTACATGATGAATACCTCATCCATGAAGTGATGTCGTTCATTTTTTCTCACTTCCAATAATGGATATTAATAAAAATCTATTTAATGAATTAATATGTTTTATATGTCTAAATTAGGATTCTTAAATAATAATTTTTTATATAACATCATTCCATGAAATTTATTATGAAATGGAAATGTCAATCATTGGTATGCGTGGTCTAGTGACTCCACAAATGATTATTTTCAATTTCCATCACCACCCTTAATGTATGGTTATAATAATGATTTTAATAAATATATATAATATTTATTAAATTCATAATCTTATATAGATGTAATATTATCATTTAATAAAAACAATTCTATAGCTACCCAATCCTTTTACACATATTATTGCATGATTTTAAGCATAATTAGCCATGAAATACAAACCAAAGATCCAAAAGTTTAGTGTCCTTGGAAGACAAGGTACCTAACTAGAAAACATGAATCTATAAAAACATATATTATGAATTTTAAAATGATATCCTAAATCCCTTTTCTCTGCTATTATTATATAAGATAACCTTGGTAATACATATATAAAGGGTATGAGCTAAAAAGTCTAGTAAATGAATAAACAAGGGAATGAATCATAAAACATGAGTGAGAAGAACTAAAATGATATCATAAAAGGAATTGATAATTAGTATAAATTATGAATAATAAAATAAATAACATTTAATAATATGATCATTGAAGTATTGGAATGTATCTGTAACATATAACGTGACATAAAAATGAGTAAAGATAACTTCCCAGACTATATCACATGGTGGATAAATTCACAAAATATATTATATTTACACCCTAATCCCATTAATGATGTAACATGAGTCAACAAAATAAACTAATTAATTATAAAATTATATATGATCACCCATAATAACATGTTGATTCATATATTTGGGACATAAATAATCCATCATAAGGAATAAACATAAGGGTTACCCTTCGAACGAAATGAGTATCCAATTATTGTCATAAGGAATAACCAAAGGGAGTTTAACAATTATATCTATAAAATAAGGGATTTAAATAATTCATGGTCATTAATATTGAAAAAATAGGAATAAATCATTAATAATGATGTCTAACAAATTTGAAAACAAAAAAGACAATGGCAAGGTGACTTTAGAAATGTGCCACTTAAGCAAAGTTTTAAGAAAAATAATAAAGAGTACTTAAAGAGGATAATGAAACAATTCTTAAAATTAAACCCTAACTGAAATTTAAATAGTTATTCATGACATAATTATATATTCTATAAAATATGGTATGGATAAAATATTTTATGGAGTGTACTTGAATAGGGGTATGAATCATAGAAGTTCCCTTTAATTGGGTTTTATTTTTGAGAGGAATTGAGAAGATATCCTTTTAAAATATATATTTACTCATAAAATAAAATTAATTGAGATAGATATATATATTTTTTACATACATACTAAATATATAATAATTATAAAGGAATAATTTACAGATAACATTAGGTAAATATGGATAAGTAGTTAGCCAAATAAAATATAGAGGTTTAGAGAAATCAATTACCTTTTTTACGAACATGTTATACACTTGCACTTAATTTCCATGATAATAAAATTAGATTAATTAATTTCTGAATTAATAACATATTCCCTATGTATTAGATTTATTATAATTTTATTATATTCATTTTTGGACATATTTATGAGTTATAATGCTTGATTTCATCGTTTTGGGAGCGTTCATTTCACGATTCTGTGATTGGTTAACTTGTGTATAATTGTGGAAGTTATTTTCAAATGGAAATAAAATTACATAAGTGAAATGAAATTGTATTTATGAATTTATAAAACTTTAAATGGTCCCATATTCAATTTTTTATTCGGACATAAGGATGATTTATTTGATAAATAATTAATGATAAATGTTTAATTTATTTTGATGGTTTTCCCAACCATCGCGAACTAGTTAGGTTTTTTAATATGACATATATATATATATATATATATTAGTTACATAACATGTAAAAAGTTATAATATTATAATTAAAATTTTATTTACTCGTAATAATATTTTTCTGATCATCCTGGAACGCGATAAGGAAAAAAGAAAACTTGTTATCCAAAGAGTGGGTTAATCCCCATAATTTGTACAATGGTTTCATTTCTTTGAATAAAAGGAGACAAGTGAGTAGGTGGATAGATTATATTCCATTAGTAATATAAAATTATTTTATATAAATTATATTGGATTTATTATTCCTTGATTGATGAATGATTCAAGAGAAGGTATAAGAAGAAATGACATTAAGAGAGGTGGTTTAAGAATGTTACCTCCTGAATATCTCATCCTTGAAAGAACCCATATGGAACATGGAATTGGTATTTTTGTGAGACCAAAACCTCTATAATTTGGATAAGGAAGTTTATAATATAATTTTATAGAGTAATACTGAGCTACAAGTATTATTTTGGTGAAATTAAGTGAAGGAAGGAGGTCCATTTTATAGGTGAGGTTCATGGTGCTTTTGGAATTTCTCAAAATATTAAAATATAATAAAACTATTATATATCCAAAATCATCAAAATAACCTCTAAATGAACAAGATATGAAATTTGAGACCATATATCATCCTCTTTTTCCTTATTAAATATTTATTATGACTTTCAAATAAATTGAAAAAATATTATATTAATGAAATATCATTATTGTAAAATTTTATACTATTCATTACTATGAATTTGAAAACATTAAAAATGATTGAAATTATAAAAACTATTTTATTATATCATAAAAATGTCATGGTAACCTATATATTTCTTGTATTAGCTTAATTATCTAAAATTATAAATAAAATAACATGATTAATATAGGTATATTATATTTAAAATTACTATTTATGCTAAAATATACCTTCTATATGAACAAATATTTAAAATGTTATACTTATTAAAAACCATTTTTTTCAATGTTTGACATTCTTTTAAATAAAATACTAATGAAACTTAATTTTATAAACTAAGTGGATAAGAAAGGTCTTAAATTTGGTCCAATGATTATTAAGGTCTAAAAATAATCATAATTTAATATTTATTCAAATTTTTGGGTCATTTAATGGTTCTTATAATTTTTATTTGAATTATTTTATAGATTTTTCTTCTACGTGCATATGCCCCGCATCAGGATTTCATTAGAATTAAAGTTAATTATTTATAAAATAGAAATTAAATATAAATTAATATCATATAAATAAATAAATTAGGCTTAATATAATCATTTATATTCATTAATTATGTATAATTACTCAATTCCAAGTCAAGACAACGTATTTAATTTGGTAATTTGTCTATTCTAATATTATAGAAGAATTTGGAATTGAGTCATGTTATATAGGTAAAAAATTTAAAAATATCATTAAAAATCATAATTTATGATTTATATTTGAAAATAAATTCATTAAAGGATTTGTTACCTATTAATTAATATCTTGAAGGCACCATATTTTACATGTTTTTCAATGTCTGTTGGCACTGAATGTGTTTTGTTATATTTATCAAAAAATAATTTATAATTTATATGATCTAGGATATTTTTTTAATATATTTTTATCATATTATCATACATGTGTATTTATAAAAATTTAATAAATTTTTATATCAAAATTTATGTTTTTATTGTATTACAAATGATGTTGTGGTTTAAAAATGATTTTTTTTATTAATTACAGAAAATATATCTTTTTCAAAAAAATCACTAAATTTCACCAAAGAATAATTTTAAACATTTGGGTTTGAAAATATAACTAATTTATTCAATTATATTTTCTAAAGTTTTAAATAAATAATTATATTTATTTTCAAATAGAACTTAATAAAAACTGATTTTTGATTAAAACATATATTTGATGAATACAATGACTTTACTAAAAATATGTATTTATTTATTAAGATCATAATTTATTTTTATCAAATAATAAATATTTATATATGTCATAATATATTTAATCTTTTTAAAACTATCCAATGTATTGGTTATGTTATAAGGATGCTATTAAAAAAAATATTTTATATTATATCACAGTTTGTTTAAACTTCATGATGCATGAAATACCAGATAATGAAGAAATAAAATTATTTAAATATAAATATTTCATTAAATTACTATGGTGTTAAATTCTTACTCCCTTATTAAATTTTACCATCGAAATTTCATGTTACATACTATGGTGAAAAAATTTTAGGGCTTGAATAATTATCTAATAAGCCTATAAAAAGGAAACTATGAACATATACGGATAAACTTACAAATAAAAATTATATCCTAAATTGTGATTCCCTATGTCTCAACATGGGGTATCCTTGGTGATATAATTATCTTTTGGTGTTATACTATTGTTTTCAAGTCATAGTCACTAGAAATAACAAGACCTTGACCCTGATACAAACTGTATAAGTCTAAAATTATTTCCAATGGACTATAATTGATACCTATGAGGCCACTCCATGGGTGGCTACACCTCATTGTCATGATACACCACCATCCCTAGTTTAATCCCTTTCCACATTAATCTATTTAGAGGAGATGCATGATTTATAAAACACTCACACTTGAGAGTTTCTGAGGATCATATTTCTTCCTTTTCCATTGATACAAAATATAGTGATCAGGAATCATTTCCAATGGAATATAATTGATACCTATTAGGGAATTACATGAGTGGATACACCTCCTAGGTGGGACAGACCACCATCCCTAATGACATCCCTTTCCTCATGAAGCCTTTGGTGGAGAGCCATGATTTTTCTAAGGATCACAACATAGAGTTTCCAATGATCATATTTTTTCCCTTTAGTTTTATACATACTATAGTGACCGAAGTCTTTTATACATATTAATAAATGTTTTTAGTAAAATTAACCCTAATGTACAAACCAAGGATATAAAATTACAGTGTATTTATAATAGTTGGGTCATAGTTATAAAACATGAAACTAGAATAATCATTATTTTAAATAATTATAATTAGGTTCAAACTCCTATTGAGATCCTATAGCTGCATCAGATAAGCTTAGTAATACATAAGAAAAATGGATGTGCTAAAAATCCCAGTAAGGTAATAAACATGGGATTGAAACACAACACATGAGTTAGAAGACATAAAATGATAACATAAAAGGAATGGATCATGAATATGCATTTGGAAGCATATAATATAGAATATTGAATCCTATGATCATGGTAATATTGGAATTTGGAATTAGTATATAACATAAAAACATGATTCAAGCATATCTGCCCAAACTATATCATATAGAGGAAAAATTCTCTGAATGGATTAGGTTTACTCCCTAATCCCATACATGACATCTCATTAGACTAAAACAATAAAAATTAATTGAAGTGTTATTTGGGTGTACCTTTCATAAAATTTTCATGGATATGGGTTCCAAATATATAATCCAACACAAGGAATAGACATAAGGGTTACCCATTGTACAAAATGGGTATCGTAATCACATCATAAGGCATAACCAAAGGTAATATAATAATTTTATCCATGAATGAAGGAATTTTAATCATTAGTGGTCATTAATAAGGTAAAAATAAGTACATATGAAGAATAATGATTTCCAAATTAATTGAAAATTAGAAACAGAGTGGCTAGGTAACTTTAGAAACATGCCATTTAAGCATAGATTTAGGGAAAATAATAGATTTTTTAAAGAGGATAAAGGTATACTTATTTCCATAAAACTAGAAGTAAACATAAAATAGTTACTAATAATAAAATGGGTGATTTTATAAAATATTTTTGGATTAAAAAATCTTATGGAGTGCACTAGAAAAGGGTTATGAAACAGGGAAATTCCATTTAACCAGGTTTTCTTTTTGAGAGGAATTGATAAGAGTTCCTTTTAAAATAAATATTTCCCCTTAAAATAATATTAATTGAGGTAGATATATATGTTTTTAATATATTTAAAAAATATATAATAATTATATAAGAATAATGAAGAGATAAATTTAGGCAAAGATAGATATAGAGTTACCTAAATGAAATACAGAGGTTTAGATAGATCACTTAACTTATGTTCGAATGTGTTCAGAACATGAACGTAATGTATTTAATAATAAAATTAGATTCATTAGTTGATCAATTAATAACATATTACACATTTTTTTATTAAGTTAATTTATGGCCACATTTATAAGTTATAAGGTTCAATTTCTTCATTTCAAGAGCATCTGTTTCAAGGTTTCGTGATTGGTTAACATATGTATACTTATGGAAGTTATTGTATAATGCAAAAAAAAAACTATATAAGTGAAATTAATTTTATTTAAAAACTTTTATAAGTATAAATGTCCCAATATATAATTTTTACTCAATCATTGGGATGATTTATTTGATAAAACATTAATAAAAAATGTTTAGTTTATTTTGGTGATTTTTTCGACCATCACGAACCAGTTTAGTTTTATTTAATATCAAATATATATTAGTTAAATAACATTCAATAAGTTATAATATACTTATTAAAATCATTTTTAACCATGATAATAGTATTATTACCATCCTTGAAGGATTTCATGAAAAACCAAAACTCATTATCCACGAAGACGGTTAATCATCATAATTTGGACAATGGTTTACTTTATTTGAATAAGAGGAGATGAGAGAATACATTGATATATGATATTATATAATAAATATAAAATTATAGTATAGAAATGATACTATTTTTATTACGAATTTATGGATTAGTGAGGTGAGGTTATGGTAGAATATGAAAATAAATTAAGAGAGGTGGTTTAGTATAGTTACCACTAAAATATCAACTTCTTGAAGGATCCCATAAGAATAATGGAATTGGACTTTTGGTTAGACCATAAACTCTAAAATGTGTATAGGAAAGTTTAGAAGATAATCAGTCAAATTATGGTAAATAAAAAAGTCTCATGGTGGTGAAATATAGTTAATGAAGGTGCACCCTTTTATAATTAAGGTGAGGGGCACTTTAGGAATTTATCAAAATATTAAAATACAATATGACTATTATAGAGACAAAAGATTATAAATGTAATCTAAATGTATATAAGATGAAATTTAATACCATATATTATCCACTTTGGAATTATTTAATATTTTTATATTTTCAAAATAACATAATAAATTATTATATTCATGAAATATCATTGTTGTCAAATTTGATACTACACATTATTATGACTTAAAAAACATCAAAAATAAGAGTAAAATAAAAACAATATGTTTTATTATATCCTATAAATGTTATGATAATCTACATAATTCTTTTATTATCTTTATTATTTCAAATTATATTTATTTAATATTTTTAATATCAATTATTTTATTTTTTCATTAATGTAATAACTACAACATCATCATTGTGTAAGAATTTATGGTGTTAATATATTTCATAAAAATTAGAGTAAAATATCATGATGGATATAAATTTATTATAATTAAAATGAATATTTATAGTCATATATATATTCTATATGACCACATATTAAAAAATTTATAATTATTACGAACTATAGTGTGATAAGTTTAATTTTAATTTAAATAAATTATTATATGGGAATTAATGTAAAATATGTCAATTAAAAAGCTGTTAAATTATATACAAGGATTATTATGGTCTAAAATTACACATATATTATTATTTTTTAATTTTTTGGGTCATTTAATGGTTCATATAGTTTTTGATTAAAATCATTTTATTGATTTGTTTTCTACATGCAAAAGCATTTCATTAGAGTTGGATAAGAATTAAAGTTAATTATCTCATATATAAAAATTAAAAATAAATTAATAACATATAAATAAACTAATTAGTCTCAATTTAAACATTTATATATTTTCATTATGTATGTTTACTCATATCCACGTCAGGAAAACTTATTTAATTTTGTTTTGATTTTTCTAGCCTCACTTAAGCATTGCATATGAATTTGGATAAGATTCATTCTATATAAGTCAAACATTATAAAATCATAGTCAAAATAAAAATTTATGAATTATATTTATAATTAATGAAATGAAATGTCTTGTTACCTCTTAATTAATATATATAATACCCTAATTTTGATTTTCTTCAATTTTGTACCGGTACTACGTCAACATTAAAAATGATTTTTTATAATTATCATAAATTAATTTATATTTTATATTTTTTGAATTCTTTATAATATTTGTATTATATTATCATACATTAGTCTTTAAATATGTCAAATAAATTATTATATCACAATTGTTTTGGCAATACCATAAAAGAAACTGTGTTTTCAATAAAACTGTTTTTTACTATTCACCCAGATTTAACCTTTTTTAGAAAATCCTCAAAATTTTAAAATGAAATAATTTTGAAATATTGAATTAAAAAATGAAATTAATTTTTAAAAATATAGTTTCTAAAATTTTAAAAAACTGATTATATTTATTTTTCCATAGAAAATAATAAAAACTACTTGTTTATTAAAACATACATTTGAAGAATAAAATGACTTTACTAAAAATTATGGGTTTATTAATTAGAATTAAATAAATTTTTGTTGAATGATATATTAAAATATATTACATGATATATTTAATCGTATTCAAACCATCCAATTTAATTTCATTGTTATAACGATCCGGTTAAAATAATAATATTTAATATTATATCACAGTTTGTTAATATTTTATATTGCATGAAACAAAATCTAATGAAGAAATAAAATTATTTATTGAGAAACATTTCATAAACATATTGTGGTGTTAAAAATTCCTTACTCATTAAATCATTATACCACTCTCCTTTTTGAGTTGGTTTTACATCCTACATGAATGATGATATAATATTTAAATCATGAATGTGTGAGGAATATTATATAATGAAAATATAATTCAATGAAATGTTTTTAATAATTTTTATTTATTATGGAATATTTTATTTATATTTAATGATTTTAATAATATATCACCTTTTGATAGTTAAGATTGAGGAAACTAGTTATTCATAATTTCTATTTTCACTGTTTGTAACTTTATCATTCACTAAATTAAAATGGGATATGTTGAATCATTACAACACCATGATTATAGTATATTAGATAATATATTAATGATGAAATTGTTTTTAATAAATAAAAACATATTATTCCATTACAAAAATATTATGAAACAAGAAATATAAGTTTTTAACAATCGATCATGAAAATAAACTATAATTGAATAATATATTTGTAATAGATTAATATTAATAGATTTTATAAAAGGGTAATATATTTGAATAAGTTTCCTAAATAATTTATTAATATATTTATGTTCATTATACATTAGGATATAGAAGCTATAATGTTATCAATAATACATGTTAAAGGTTATTTATCTACATTTTCAATTCCATGAGACATGTTTAATATTATCCGCCACATTTTATTTTATAAAGTGCATTCAACACCCTATTTGCTTCAATTATAATAGATATATTTAATTTAATTTTATTTTTATTTTTATTTTATTGTAACCTTATTATGTTATTTTTATTATTATGTTACCATTACCGTAAAGTTTTCTTCTTCAATTTCAATTTCAAGTATAGATTGTTTTTGAAAGATAATCCATATGGGGAATTTGTATGATCTTTATTTCTAACCCCAATCATATTCTTATGATATGATTATTTTTAGGGATATATTTCTTCTAAATATATTAAATCACCCTTGGATCATTATATATCTATTATAAGTAAACTAAACATACCTTTTTTCATTCAGGAATCATCCTCTTCTAAGATAGTATTCATTGGATGCCTTTATGAATGCCTTTATATATTCCTTAAACGTTTATTATGGTTATGTTATAATATTTTTACCTTCTATAAGGATATATTTATTTAATGTTTTATTTATGATTCCTTTCCATAAAATTATGAAAAGTAACTATTTTTAAGGTTTTCTCTGTGAACACATATCTCTTCCATTTTGGTATTTTTATATTAAAATTTTTATCGATGTTTTCATATTTTAAAAAAGAATTATTATTATTTTAGATTAATAAAATATAAATATTTACATACATTTTTACCAAAAAATTAATAATTTTCCTTATTTCTAATGTGATTCTCCAAATGATCCTTAAAATAATGTTTTTTTATCTAAGTCAACATAATTCCTGATTAAAGAAATTATTCAAATGATACCATTTACCTTATTTATTTGGATGGATTATGAAATGTTATTTTTATTAAAGGAATGTTCTATAATTTATTTATACTTACTTAACCATCCACTATGAATAGACATAAGATTTTCTTGTAATTCCTTTCTTAGGTGAACACTCTATATTTAATTCCTTTGATTAAAGTGTGTTCTCCTAGATGATATATAGTGTTTTATTAGGGAAATTATTTATTATACCTTATAAATTTTATCCATATAGTGTGAATACCATATACCAAATCATCTTAATTGAATGGTATTTACTTATAAATTTTATGAATATCCTTTAAAACTGATTTATTTTCCATTTTATTAGAATGTTATGATTTTTTGTGGAATGATGACTGATTTATTTATAGGAATACTTTTTAAAGGATATGAAACCAATTTTTTTCAATGGGTTCCTAATGTTATGAAGAAATGGGGAATAAATTTTTACACACATATATATGGATAAATGGAATGTGTGGTGATATATATTCCTATAATTTTTTGTTTAAAATTTTAAATATCATGTGATTTGTATACATGAGTACAACAATGTTGTCTTACAAGCTTGGGTAAAAGTGCGTGACTAATAAAGTGATGTTTCCATATGATAATTTTTTTAATACATTTTTTTGGTATCCTATTATTAAACTCTCAAGGCTTATTTTTATTAACAACTATTTCTAAACTCTTTTTATTTATGTATTATATTATTCCAAGACTTATTCCACGACTCATGATCTATTATCAAGGATTTATTGGGACAAATTCTCATATTTTATGTCTATGGGACTTGATTGTAACCATTTGACACTATTATGATCATTTATGATATTTAATTATTATTTATTATGATTATGGTTACTAAGAATTTGATCTCACTCCCGTTATTATATTTCCATTTCTCCAATTTATAAAGATGATTTGAATTTATGAGAAGTCTAGAAGGGATTCTAGTATGGATCAATAATGAAAAAATATTTTACAAGTATTATAAAATAACTTACTTACATAGTTCATCCTATAAAACACACAGCCATACATTCTTGATATTTTTTATGTTTTCTAAGATGTAATGTTTAACATAATAAAATTATGTAATATATATATTTTGATTGGGTTATCCCAAATTGTATCAAATTCTATGTATAAATGAATTTTTTGGCACCAGACCTACGAGGAAGGGTTTGGGGATCCTCAGTTGGTATCCCTGTAGATTTTAGTTATTTTTTAGGATTAGATAAGTTATTTTTGTGATTAGTATGTGAGGAATTTTATGAAAACCATAGATATAAATATAAGGGATACGTATATTTTCATTATAACATCCAAAAATTCTAGTGAATTTTCTAGTATATAATTATTTTAGCAAGGAAATCCTTTTCAATATTCCACCATAAAATTAAGGATCTATATTGGAGGTACCTAAGGCTAATAATACTAAAAATGGTGGATTTATTATTAGCTCGATCTTTAGCTGGTATATAATAATGAAACATAACTACACACATGGGGGATATGATATGGTTAAGTCAAAGTCTCTTTATTGATCCATTATGAAGTATTTGAATATGATGTTAAAAATTTACAATAGAGAACCTATTAAAAATGACCATAGATAACCATGATGTGAAAAAAGAGATTTATATATTTAATCAAATGTATCATTTGTTAAGAATGATGGTGTCACAAGATAAGTCATGTTTAAAATTTTTGTTTTCATATTATTATTTTGGATATTATCATAACCACTTTTTCATTTATATTTTTTTAAAGAGGATCATGAGATTGAATATAATAATGGTTTGTATCTAGAAACCACTAAGTATTATAAATAAATTAGGTATCATACATAAATGTTGGATAATAAAAGTACATACATGTTATGATAAAAAATTTAAGTTTCCTAGTCCTAACTAAGGCAGTGAGGTAAATTTCATAATAATGATTAAATCTTGATAATAAAATATATTTTAAAAATTGGGTTATATTTATTTATGATATTATGATATATTTTAAAATTTATGAGGATCATGTGAAACATCCAAAGATTTTCCATCAAATTTTTGTATTTAAAGGATTGTAAACATATATTAAATAGTATCAATAACCATGAAAATTAATTTTTGGAAAAGGTTATTATTTTGGGGATAAATATTTATGAACACATGATTTAGGTATTAATAACACTTATGATTTATATATTCTTGATTTTGTGGTAATAATGTTTTTATTTATTCTATGAAAAGTGAGTTTTATAGTATAGAAAACATTAGAGTTGGTAATTTAAAAATTCACCCCAGATATTTTTGGGGAAGTTTATCTCATTTTTTACATTATGATATATATTTAAAGGTGTGTTAATTTATTGATTAGTGCTTAATAATTTTTAGGTTTAAAGATAATGTTATTTTTTTGAGAAATATATGATTTTATTATAGGTTATTGTCATAGAGATTCAAATAGTTTTGGAAAAGGTATGTTCCAAAACCCTTGGTTTCAGGTAAAATATCATTTTATTTTTTATTTTAAAGTTATAAAATTATCTCATTAAGTTTTATGAGTTTTAAGATGGATTTTATTTATTTTTGAAGTGTTTTTAAGGGTGAACAGTTTGAGCATGGTTAAGGGAAACCATTTTGTTTTCTCTATGAAACCCTGTAATATTCTTAAGGTGGAAAGAGGGTATTCATGGCTAGTGCATTGTTTTTATAAACTATATTGGATCCCAGGAGAATAAGTAGAAGTTAATAAGGGGGAAAAGTAATATTTTCTTCACAGTTATTCAAATCATCAAGACCAACCTTATGAGGGGGTGTATTAGAGGTATTAACATGCACATAATTTCCCAATTTGGACAGAATGCCCCTATTATGTATAGTTAATAATCCCAATATTATAGTTTTATAGTATTTATCCACAAAACCCTCATTTTAACCCTTTCTATTAGGATCTTGGACTATAATTATCTCTTATGAATTTTTTGAATTTCATTGTATACCAAAAACTAGTTTGGATGGATCTTTATAAAATGGATGTCTATAATAAATGTTATGTTTTTTTCTCTATATTTTTTTATTTAGATCTTATAATATAATCTTATAAATGAAATTAGATCTAATCCTTTAAAGTTAAATATTTAATCTATGATGTTTTCTCAGGATATATTGATTGTATCTATTGGACGAATGGTGTTTTGAGATGTATCTAGAGAATTTGTTGTGCCTTTCTTCATTTTCATCACATGTTTAGAGTTAAATGCCTTATCTCTCTTATCTAATTAACATATAAATTAAATAAATCGTTTTATTCAGTGTTTAAATTGTATTTGAAAATAAAATATTGAATTATTTCATAATGTAAACCATTTTTATTTATGATGTTTGAAATATAGAAATTTTAATGGATTTTGGAAAACTCCTTTGATTTATGGATTAAAAATTATTATTTTGTTTTAATTTAAGAAAAATTATTGATTAAATGTTTTTAATGAAAGGATTGACTTATGTTTAATGAATTCTTATGGAATCCTATCATACATGGGTGGTGTGTGTTCATATATTAATTGTACATGTCCTTGTTGGTATGGTCTTGGAACTCCGGGTTGGACGTGAGGAATAGATGATATATCACCCAAGTGATGGATTGGTGAGGGACACATCATTACTTATGAGTATTGGGATTATCATTCATCATGAATGTGCTCATGAGTGGATGGATTTGGTTTTTCCTATTCTAATTGTTATTGATGAATAAATTATCTTTCTATTTAATTGAATATTTTTAAATTGCTAATTTTTTTTCATATTCTTATATTTTCTATAAATTATTTTTTGAACTATGAGCTAACATGTAAAGGTCCAAATGGAATTATTTGGGAAGTCTCTTAAAATAATCTTACTACATATGAGTACTCACCCCTGTATATGCACTTATGTGTACATGTAAATGTTGTTCTATGTGAAAGTGGTAAATGAAAGGTGTCTTATTTATCTAGTGGAGGGTTATGATGCTACTTCCTCAGGATGATGTTTGGAGTTTCTCTCTTGGAGTGGTTGGAGTGATACCATATCAATGTTGTTTTGTTGGGATGTCTTTTTTTTTCACCAGACATATTGTTATAAATTTTCACTGGTCTATTTATATTATTGTTTTTTTGGTTATTTTTATTTTTATTATTTATACTCACTTATCATATAGTTGGTTTGGTTGTTTATATTATTTTTTTACCGGTAATGTTAGTTGAAAATATAAAATCATCCCCCAATGTCTACGTAATCCCGTGGTATTTATTACTAACCCTTGTTGTCATCGGTGTGTCACTTATTTTTAGGGGAACCTCAGCTCCTTCCATGCCAATAGTTAATATCATGATGTTGAAAATGGTATTTTTCCTAGTCGAACAATCTTCTTGGGATGGTTTCAAGGTGATAGTAAATTTCATATCAGGAAATGTATAAAAAATATATAGCTATCCACTTTATGTGGCTTGATTATAAAAAGGTGTTTTAGACACCTATTGGTGTGTGTTTATCTCATCGTTGTGGGATTAACTGATGAGTGTATCATTTCATGAATTAGTGATGAGACTTCCAATAGGATTTCATTACTCAAGTTATATTTGATGATTATTGTAAATTAGTTATAATTATTATTTATTTTGATGATTTTGAATATTCAAAGACTTTATTTTCAAGTGAGTAATGAAAAAGTGGTATTTTATTCTATATTTAGAGAAATGGAACCTGTTAGATGACATAGAAATCCATCGTCAGAGGTAGCATAGAATATTGTTTCACATAAACCATATGTGAAAAAAAATTAGATAATTCTTCCATATTTTCAATCGATTGATAAGGGAAATCATAATCATGAACCACGAAATGAATAAATTTTTTTATAGTCATAGAAGTTAAATCCACAAATAAATTGGGGGGATATAGAACCTAAAATTTAAGCACTGTGTATTAATAGAATGAATCATATTTTTTATTTCCTTCTAACCTTGAGTGATCTAAAGGTCAAGTTACCAGTCTACATTCTGGAGGATCTTGCATGACAATTGTTGATATAGTTGTGAAAGCTAAAGTCAACCACATCCTTATATCGGACGAATTGAAAGGATTATTCATCAAACAATTGAATCTATAAACTTTTATGATAGCCGGAATGAAATATTCAGCCATTTTATGTAAGAAAATATATCATTTATAGACTATGTATAAAATTTTATGAACCTATTTTATTTTTATCTAGAAGTAGTAGATAGTTCATCCCTGAATCCATGTATATTTGAGTTTGTATTATAACTAAAAATTCATTCTAAGATAGATTTAATTTCTATTACTGATTATACAGATATAGTTAATTAAACAATTATAGGATAATGGGATAGTACTTTGAATCTTACTGGAGGAAGAATGTTTTTTTACAAGGGAGCATGTAGTAAATATAATGTTGGGAATAAGAGGAAGAGGGAAACCTTCTTTTAAAGTGGTGAAGAATCTCAGAATAAATTTACTATATTATATAAATATCCTCCATTCCCTAGTATCAAGACTATATGTTTAGAATATATGTCATTAAATAATATAGAGTGAGATTATATATAACCACCTAAATTGGGTCACAACTATAATAATATGGGACATAGTAAACATTATTTCTATAATGCTACAATGTAATTTGATGGAAATATATCTCAAGTGTCTTAGGCATCTTATGCTTCAACTGGATGACAATATCATAACAGTTCTCATCCTTTTAATGGAGTGAACTAGGGTGATTCTAGGAACACTCTAAATCCTCTATTAATGAAACCACATAATATAAGTTAGAAGAAATGGGAAACAATTATGAAATTATATGGTGTTGAGAAGAATATCAGGGATGACTAATCAGGCCCTTCAACTATATGAGGTACCATTCTTCATAACTCACATATCATGAATGGTGTGTTTGGTCCTGGTGCATCCTACCATTTTTTTGCTTTTTGTTTCATTGGTAAAATTTAATTTCATATCAAGATTATTCCACACATGGTTATTTTCTATAAAACACTTGATAAGTGAGAGTGTAGGGGATTTGAATGAGTAACTTGTTCTCTAATAATCTAAAAAGTATAGTTTTTTGGGACTTTTCCATTTTATAGATTTATTTCATTGACTTGGAAATGGGGATGGATTGGTTAGTTTCATTTAAGGGTCATTATTAGTATTATTAAAAACATTTTAAGTTTATATCTCCTAATAATATAGTGAATCTCTTTAAAAGAGGTTGGGATGTGGATGTATGGGGCTTGATCCATGTGGATCGACCCTTTGTATGTTTTTGAAGACTGAGGTTCTCAGAGGAGGCTCATAGGATGTCTAGAGGAGTTCAGTCATGAGAAGATGGAAATAGGGGAGGTACAAAATGTTTCCAAGATGATATTATGTTTACCATTCATGTTTTATAAAAATAAAGCAAATCACCTAGGTGACACAATTTTCAGCATAAGTCACCTTAAAGCACTACACAATTTGATGAGGAGGTACACCTTGTTTATTTCCCCACCATTTGGTGTTTTGAAGACTACATGATGATCTGGTTTTTAAAACCCTATTGCATAAGTGTACCCCATATCGAGCCCAGACGACCCGGATTCCTAGCTCTTCAATGTTTGGGGATTACATTATCCTGGATCAGTTCCCCACTTCTTTCTTCAATCCATCTTCAATCTAAGGTAATATATACCTCTTTTCTTTGGTTTTATTCGATCCATTTTCTCCATTTTCTACTTTCCATGATATGGTGCTTGATCTCAATGGTTCTAGGGGAGTTTATTTGGGATATTGTTGATTCGGTTGTGCCGCAACATCCTCGGATGGATGTAGTGGTTTGGGGGATGACGATCGTGTTCCGCTGCTTTGATCCGTTATCAAGGGAATAAGGTCAGAAACCTTTTGAGGTAGGGGATTCTATTCTTCTCTATTATTTTATGGGAAACTGTATAGTTATCATTTTTTCACTTTGGATTATAATGGAATTTACCTAATTAAATTCTTGAACCGAAGTAAACGAATTTGGTGTGACCGCATGTTGTTCCTTTGCACTGTGATAACATTTTTACTCTTGATTTTCTATATAGTGTGATATCTATTCTTTTCTTGTTATCATTTCATTCTTGAAGAAAATAGTAAATAGATTAAATCTGGAATTAATTGATAATCATTTGGATAAAGATAATGAGGCATGTTAATGAATCATGCTGTTATTGTAATTTGTTGTTAATCAAATTGATATAGTAAGAAAGTTTAATTATTTTTGATAATTATGATAGCTTTATATTTAGGTTTCCCATAGTGGAACCTACCAATAATTAATTGGTTAATTCATGATATATTAATGAACCAATTGTTTGAAAAAAATAATGTCTCTTATGGTTATGAGTTACCATGTTGCTTGTAGGGACCAATACCTTATACTATGGATCCATGAGTCCTCATTATATATGTAGCTTGGATTCCTTGTTTAATGTCTAGGAACCAACTAATATGATATTTGTTTCCTACTACTTGTGATGTGATGTGAGTCTGGATGGTTGTTGTGGGATGTGGGGGTAGGGAGGCATAATGGTTTTGGCAGTAGTTGAATCCCAGACTGGAAAGATGCATCAGTTTATGAAGGTGGGTGTTGGGGAGGACACCAGAGGTGATGAAACGGGTTGAATCTAGGCTTACCCATTATTGTGAATATGTTTTCTTATTGAATATCTTTCTGGTTTATCTGTTTTAGATTCCCAACTACTTTAGGTAGGAGGTCTTGCTTACCCTTCTTCCAAAAGAGGCAAAGACGCACAAGGTATGCTATGTGCTTTCTGTGTTTAGCTTCTCAATGATGGATGGGTCTATGCACCTACTATAGGTGGAAAGACTCGACGAGTAGCCCATCTACTAACTGTTTTTAGCACCTTGTTTTTGGAAGCATAAAATAATTTTCTAGAATGTATGGGAATATGGGAAAATAAAAAATCTATTAATAAATTATTGAATAAATTATGTTAACCCTTGGGGTTGGAGCTTCCTGTGATGCAATATAGAGGTTTCAATTTTATGGAAAAATGGTCTTTGGGTGTGATTCTAATGAAATGTAATGTAGAATTAATAATAGTTAATTAATGGTTATATAATTAAATAACATAAAGTGAAACTAATAAAATTGGATAATGTAATCTAATATATCTCTTTAAATGGTTGTGTTCTTATATCATACATAGTCTTAGTATTGGCAGTTGGGAGTATGAGAGTTGTTAGTTTAAGTTGAGTCTAATTCTAGGTTATACCATATTGTTGTTATGAGTTATAGTATATTCTGTAAATTTTTTGTTTATATATGCTAATCCACCCCATTAGTTAGGGAAAATGACACCTTGTGGATTCTGAGCCCTAGGGAGTGTTTTCCCCAACATTTTAGTGATAAGATGGATGACAGACTACCCCCTTTTTCCCCACTCCGTTCTCTTGGTAGTTACTAGTGTTGGTACGCACAATAGATAGTTTTCCCTATATATGTGTGTAGAGGTCTATAAGGGCTTGTGGTTATTCACACACACATATTCTGTATATATTTTCTTATGGACTAGTATATCTATACTATGTAAAAGCTGTAATGACTTGAGGATCCTTACATAGTGTATGTGTTGTAATGGATTGAGGTATAATTCCCGATATATGATACATGTTAGGTGAGCTACAGTGGCACACTAAAACTACCACGTTACTTTTGTTACATGGATGTGGTGGTTGTGCTATCCGAGGTGCATGTTTTGGTGCTTCGCTCGAGTCTGTAGGCATGAATTTTTGGAGAGCGATGTTTAGGAATTGCGATATTGGGGAAAAGGGGAAAACCATCGAAGAAGTAGTAGTAGTGTACTCTTGATATTAATTATTATATTATATACTCTTGTATGAGATACATTTTGGGAGTGGCTGGGAACATAGTATACATGTTTAAGTGATGAATTAATTTCAATTCTTTCTCACTATTCTTTGGCATGATTTGTTTAATTTTTCATGAGAGGGTATGGGGGAGGATCATACTGAGTATACTATTATACTAACCCTACATACATATAAACTATTAATCAGGTCACCTAGAGTTGGTTGTAGATCAGGCTGGTTACTACTAGATTGGGGTTGCATGAGCTGTTTGGACTTCGTGGCTACTGTCGTTTTTACTTTTATTTAGCACTTTAAGTTTTTCATTCTAGTTATAGTAGTTTTTCATGACATTACATATGTTTACAATTGTTTCGTTTATATTGCGGTTTAATTTGGAGTTGGTTGGTTTCTGGATTATCTCTTTCTTATGAATGTGTTATCTTAGAGGGCAGTGCCTCTCATTTGTGTGTTTACAATACCCACAGATCTAGTCACTAACCCGGGGCCAACTGCAGATAGGACTAATGGGGTCACTTTTTCCCTTCTCACAGTTTCGGCCTAGAGTGGTACACCATGTGGGGCGGGGGTCATGAAAAAGTGGTATCATAGGTGAGTTTGATTGATAGGATGGGTTTTGGTATTAAGAGCATGTGAGGATGCTTGGGTTAGATGGGAAACCATGTCAGTCATGTTTTGAAAGTGATGTAAACACTGGATACTAGATGAGACATAGGATATTTGGTACCCATTTGATCTGATGCATGAACCATTATGTTTACAATGGATATTTAATGTGGTGATACTGGTTGTAGGGTAGATACATAGGAAGGGATCATGCATCATTCTTCTTTGTGCCTGTGTTTGAATGTGTAGACTATATGATAGGACAAGTTAAAATGAATGAAATTAATTAATTAATTAATTAATGTTGAGTCTTCTATATTCAATGTTTACGAGTTCTAACCATTTGTTATTTTGTACATATGGCTTCAGGTCGACGTCTTCTTCAATTTTGTGCAGAAGATTTCCAGTAGGCTATGCTAGCATATCGTTTTAGGGTAGAGGTTGATGATGATGATACATAGAAGAGGAAACTCAAAGAGTTTTAGAGCTAGTGTCTATAGATGTATGAGGGATATGTTTTAGAGGTAGTCACAAAAGACTTGTTAGAGAAAGTTGAGATAGATTTTAGTTCGATCCATGTTTAGAAGGAGCACTGAGTGTCTTTGGTTGTGACAGTACTATATGGGATAGTGAGAGAGTCATGGTTCTAGTTCCTTGGGGATTTTGAGGAGTCAAAAATCTCATGGGATGAGTTCCAAGACAAGTTGAGATCCAAGTTTATTTATTCAACTATGAAGGAATCCAGATTCTAGGAGATACATACCCTTCTAAAAAGGAGCTACAATGGGCGAGAGTTTGGAATCCCATTCAATAACATTTAACGACATGTTTCAGACCAGTTGGTAGATGAGGAGGCCAAGGTGAGGCATTTTGAAGAGGCCTTGTGTTCAGAGATTCATTTCCAAGTCACGCTGTTAATGTTGAAGACATATCTTTAGGTGATAGAAAGGGTATAGGTCATCAAAAGGACATTAGACAACACCAAATCATCATGAAAGGGGAGTTTTCATGATTACTCACAAAGTAGAGCTATGGTCTGGGGTTCCCAGTTTTCAGGATAAAAGAGTTTCCATTCGACTGAGGTAGGTCCCAGACCTCAGCATCTCATTTCTCTAGGGAGGATGATCTCATGCCTATTATAATGGATTAGGTGCTTTTTTTCTTGTGGAGGCTGAGGTGATCAGCTGCGAGAGTGCTTGACCATTCATAGCAGTCACTATGCACCAGGTTTTCTGCACTTGGTTTCTCTATTTAGGTAGTTCCTTCAGAGGAAACATCAGCAGATTGCACAAGATTAGAATTAGCAAAGAGAAGATGGGGAAGACAAGGGATAGACCCATGATGCTCCCCATCCTTAGAGAGAATATCGTTTCCATGGTGGTGGTTGTCATTAGGTTCATAGAGGCCCTGAAGGAGGTCATGGTCATCCTCATGCTTTGGATTATCCAACGCCAGGAAAGCCTAACGTCATTCTAGGTACCCTTTACTTGTTTTCTACTAGGATGTATGACTTATTTGATTTATAAGTGACACACACCATAATGTCATCTTCCCCTATCCATGCTTTGGGACATGAGGTAGAGAGGCTTCAAGGGTCCTTGCTGTTGACTATGCCAATTGGAGGTCGAGTTGACTTACTTAAAGTATGTAGAGATTGTGATCTAGTGCTGAGTTTGATAAAGGAAATTTCCTTGACCAATAATAAATAAAAGGGTTGTGTGGTTTGAGATAAATTCTTGATGAACCTCCCATAAAAACCAACATACAAAAAAAAACCTTAAAAAGTCCATGAAATTTTAAAGAGACGATAACCTTTGAATTACCTCAATATTATAAATTTAAACCTCTATTCACATATTTTAGACTTTTAAGTGGAGTACAATGAAAAAATTGACTATAATTTATAAATTTTTCCAATTTTAAACAAGGATCATCTCTGAGCATATTTGAAAAAATGATTTAGAATTCTCTTTCAGTGCCTCAATATAATTATCCACATTAACAGTGCTTTCAGGCCAACTTCAATAGGCCTTAGTTTTGCATCCCTATATTTCAATGGATTATGAATATCAGAGAAGGGATAAAAGGGTGATTGTGGGGAGACTGTACCCTATGGTGATGATACAATAATGGTCTTTTTTGATATAAAATAAAAATTAAATGAAATTACTAAAAACACATGAACCAGTAACCTGCCAACAGTTGAAGCACAATAAGTAAAAAAAAATATCATAAGCTTAACTAAACCAAAAAATCATAAATAAATAAGTAATACAAACACTACATTTGTAGAAATTAAAACAGATCATGAATAAGTATTAGGTCATACATTTCAATATGAAGGAGCAGTCACTAATGGATGATCACAATATATACATACATATAATCAAACTGAAATAGAAAATAAAAATAAAAAGTTAACATCCAACTGAGTCTTGAAAAAATAGTCCATTTCATTTCATCACATGACTGACAACCACTATTATCCAACTTCTAAGCATGAACCTTTACCTGACTCAAATGAACAAAAATTACATACATCCTGAAGGGCCCGTGTAGGGTATGAGAAAAAGTAACATTAGGCTTCCACCCACATGTGCATACCTTAAATTACTTATTTAGAAATATAATAGTAAAAATAATTAATTAATTTAGATAATGAAATTAAAAAAAAAAGATTCCATGGTGCTGAATAGCCATCATTAAGCTTTAACCTGCCTCGGAAAACAACAAAATGACATAGCAGAGAGTTTCATTATCATATGACAAAGTAAACCCTTGATATAGAATATATATGTGAACACTCAGGCTCCAACTCAAATAAATTAACCTGAAACCATGTGTCTCTTGACACCTTACGTCCAAAACAAGACACCAACATCCTGAAGGTAGACCTAATTAAAAGTATCTTGTCCCTCAGACTCCTACTGTAAAGAACCCATCAGCTTGAAGCCTGATGTCTAAAGGAAAATCAAGGTCTATCCTTATATAAAAACCTCAGAAGATCAAATAATGTCATCCTAAGGAACAATTATTTCTATCCACAAAAATGAGTCATGGCCCAATGGCCTAAAAAACAACGAAACATAGCCTCAAACCGAAAACTTCAAGACTATCAGCCTCCTCCTCCTCCTCATCCCTATAGATTTATATAGTAAGAAACCACAAAATGTTGCCTAATCCACACTACCATGATCCTTTACCCACATGTGTGGTCAAACCCACCTCATCAATAATTCATCCTATGTGCACATGACTCATAGAGGTGATTTGGACAATACAGGTGAGTGGAAATCACCAATTAGAATATTTTCCACAGCAATTCTGACACCTCATTCCACTAAAACCATGTCACTCAATCTGTTGTCGATGCCATAAAATCATTACATGATCGATGCCAATACATGGTGACCCTGTTTCCTCAAATGATAACAAATTCATCCAACTAGTGATCAGAATCACTCAAAAAATATATATAATAGGCCATGCCCAGTCTGATGATTCCATCACATCAAACAGATAACCATCACTATCTAAATAATTTGGATGATTCCATATTGTTTCAGTATAACTTAGTGTTAATTCAGAATCATTTAAAATATATATATATATAAACTATTTAATTTGATTGAATTGAATAACTAAAATTCAAATGAACATTTCAATTTAAAATAAAGGAAAAACCCCCCAACCTAACTACCCAAGGTCTAATGCTCTCACATGACTTGAAAAATTTGTAATTTTTTTGATCACTCCCATATTCACTAATAACAGCTCAATTAATAAATTTAACGGAATTTAAAAATTAATTAGGTCTTATTTGGTCATCACAATGTCATTCTAAAAGCGGCACCCCCAAAACGATCGATAAATCATAAAGAAAAGCATGAACTACATACCCTATAGTCATAGATGTTGGAATGTATCATCTTAGCCTTCAACTTGAGATGATTTGGAACAAATTGGAATTTGAGATGAACTCCCTAAAAATAGGGAAAAATGACTTGAATGGATTTAGGGGCCCATGAGGCTAGAGAAAATAGAAATAGATGCATGAGCGAGGATAGACTCACTAAGATGGGTATAATTTCGTGAAGGGCTTGATTAATAGAGTTCGGGTGTGGAAGAGTGATCAAAACAAAGGATAAAAAAATAGAGATCTCCCTCCACTATTGTGTGAGAACCATAAAGGAAGGAGTAGAAAAGGAAAGGAATTATACAAAATAAATAGGAGGGTAAAAAGGTAAATTCAACTCTTCCAGAAGCCACATAGTTAGCTCACACAGTTTTCCAAACTGTGTGGATAATGTGTACATCATGATCCTATGGAACCAAGCCCTACATGATTAGTCTGCATAGTTATGCCACACAATGTGCAAACTGTGCAACTATAGTGCATATGTACTTCCCAACCGGAACTAATCCAATGGCTTACACCAGGATTTCCCTATCCATGTGTAAGATGTATGAATTACCTAATCAAAAAATTTATATTAATACAATAATTTGTGCACCTCATCTCACATGGTTTAACAAACCATGATCAGTGTAAAATTAGGGGGCATTTGTTTCACTAAGAGTCTCCCTAGTTTGTCCAATCCATGCACCTCAACCTATATTTCTCTCAAATTGGGCCTTTGAGCTTCCAATTCACTTGAAACTCATCTAGATACACAAGTCTTTTTTCAAACCTCTAAACCTAGAAAAAAATTTAATATTAAATAAAATTCTAAATTAGGTTGTGATGATTGAGAAAGAAGTTAGTACTCCAACCAAACATCAAAAAATTAAAAACTCGTGAGGATTTTGATCCACTACAAATACACAAGATCTTAATAAATACCTATATTAACATATATCATCCCAATTATATCAAAAACATCTCAAAGATGGTACCAAACATACCCATATTTTTAAAATTAAACCAGGATACCCTAGTCAAAAGAGAACATGTCGACTACCTCAAGGGGCTCCCCGCCATATGATTGAACTACACTAGTCACATCATAACCCAAAACTAAAATAAAAAAATAGTCCATTTACCATTTTAGAACTCAAATTTTTCTTGTGAGACATCATAACTCTTTCACCACATCGGATGCTCATGTTTCATACCCAACACCCATATGAATCTTGGATCTTATTGGTTCCCACCTCATTACTACGTCACACATGACACTAATGAGGCTCCCCATCTCATCAAATACTGAAATCAGTCCTGGTTCCTAACACCTCAATCAATACCCACATCTAATCATTCCTCGATTCCAATGCATTAAAATTAACCTACTTCTCCTTGATTCTCAATTCCAATGCACCTTAAGAAATCCTAGTTCCAAACACCCCATAAATATAAATATATAATAAACCTGATCCAGTGAAAACTTACTAAAGAGCATCTGGGTATTCCATGTATATAGGTCTTACACCTTTTGAAACAAAAACCAACATGCCTCAAAAGGCCATGCCAAAATAAAACAAAAATGGATCCCAGTCATGCCCATGATGTACCTATTACCTTCATTAGATCACCATCCCACTTTGAACCTTCTAGCTCCATGGAATGCACTTAGCCTGAATCTCGACTATCTAAAGCCTGAACTCCCTCCAATACTAAACCATCCACCTACCGCTAACTCCACTACTAGGTCCCACTGTCTCTACCATGACCTCCTTGTGTAGTTTAAACTCATTTACTATCACCAGGCACCACTCCCTATTTGACCTCAGAACCCTATGTTTACCCTTTTCACTGACTAACGACTATCCGACAAGGATCCCTACAATACCTATTTATATAACCAGCATTCCCGCATGCTTGAAACTTCATTAGAGGTTGACCGCCCTGAGTGTGGACATGTACTAACTTCCCACAGTAGAATCACACCACAAATGCCCCACTCCAAGGTGGTTTCCTTGAGTCCTTGTCCTGATTTTCTTACTAGAACTCATATCAACCTTTCTTACTTCTATATAAATCATCGCTACTAAAGTCACATGAATCCATCAATCGACTCGAATAAGACATGTTTTTCAAGATTCCCATGGTTATGAGTGTCTGATTCACTACCTATAAGAATGATTCCAACCTAAATATGTTCTCCAACACTCAAATGAAATTCCCTAAACCATCCTTGAAGAACCTCACCCTTGAGGTGTCATCACACACCATACCAAGTGAAAATTGAGACAACTCAGTGAATATTTCTTCATAGTCCATGATCAACAGATCTTCCTTCTTATGGATCATGAACTCATAATAACTTTTCCATCTAGTGTCTCAAGGAAGAAGTGCTTGAAGAACCTGGAATCAAAATGATTTAAGGCCATCCCCTAGTGTCTACCTTCTAGAACCCCCACATCCCACCAATGATTTTCTGGTCCTCTATTAATGTAGGTATCATACATAACCCTTACCCCCATAGGAATATATTTCTACTTAAAAAAAAATATACATAGAATAAATCTATTTCTCGGCCACTTGTAGACCACCCTCCCCCAAGAGAAGTGAAATTTTTTGCGACAATAACTCCCTATTTAAATATTCCATTGAATTCTATGCTCCCTGAGTTTCCTAGTTGATTCCTTGTATCACACATACTAGGCTCACAATGAGCTTCTTGTCAAGTCATGGCCTAAAAGAAGTCAAATCTTGTGGTTGCCCTGTATGAACTAAAGCCTTAAATTGATTCAGTACCAATAGTTTGTGATCTTGTCGACCCTCAGAGGCCTCATACTGTGCATTCTCCCAAGGTACCACATCATTTAATACCCATCAATCCATCCTAGAACATCTTGGTAGAAACCTACTAAATACCATTTCATGATCAGACAACCTATATAACATACTTACATATTTATTAGAGATGGGGAAATCAGTAATCAGAAGAGTTTGATCACTACCCTTCCTCTCACCCACCACAACCATGCCTCAGGACATCCCTTCCTCATGTCCTCTTTAACCACCCATACCAGAGACAAGTTTTACCTATCATTTAGGCCATGCACGTCCAGAAAAATCATGTCACCTCAACCCGATGACCTCTTCAACTAACTCGGTGATAAAAATAACCCCCTTTCATCTTACCTATCTTCTCTTATATGATCCAATCCCTAGTATAAAAGTATCAAATATCACAATAAATTCATATCACATCAGTTATTCATACACACACACACACACAGATATATATATATATATATATATCACAATCCTATTATGTTCCTTTCAATGCATACACATCCATTTATATATTGGGGAAAGTGTCCAATTTTTTTCATACCAGACCAAGGATAACATAGATTAATTAATAATAGTCACATCGAAGAGTACTCATAAAGGTGGAAATCATATAAACTATAAAATGAGAAAAATAGAACAGAAAATCCCACCCCTGGTATCTTGGTCCGTTTCCCATGCATGGAGATGCATGAACCCAAGAACAGGCTATAAACCACTGCCGATAACATCCTAATCTCTAGTATACCATAGGATAAAAATTAAGACCATGACATAAATTTAAAATGGGTGGTATAATTAGTATCCAGTTGAAAAATGCTACTAATTCACAGTTAGTAACATCACTGATAACATTTGTAGCACCAAAACCCGATTATACCACTTAAAAGTGTATTTAGGCCGAGTGATGCAGGTCTTCAATACAACACCCCATATACCAAAGGCTTCCAACTAGAAGTGAGGGGTTAAATAGGTGACATTGGGCAACTATACCCTTTGGTGATGTTATTATAATGGTCTAAGTAGACATATAATATGCAAAAGAAGAAGATACTAAACATACTTGAACCAGTAAGTTACCAATGGAGGAAGAATAATAGTAACAATCAATAGAGTAATATTAACGAAACAAATGTATGAAAAATAAATAAGGATTAAAAACCTTCAATTTTTATAAATTTAAATAGATCCTGGAACCACATTTGGTCATACCTATTAATAAACATGGATGGTTTCCAATGGTTGACCATAGTATATACATACATATAAGCATGCTAAAATTAAAAGAAAAATCAAATGTTAAAATCCATAAGAGACATGAACCAATGGTCCCTTGATATCCATCCCATGATAAATATCAAATAAGATCCATGTTCTAATCCTAGAACATTACCTAAATAAAAGATCATAAAATCTACATGCATCCCAAAGGTCCCATATAG
This sequence comes from Viscum album, assembly GCA_963277665.1. Classification (NCBI taxonomy): domain Eukaryota; kingdom Viridiplantae; phylum Streptophyta; class Magnoliopsida; order Santalales; family Viscaceae; genus Viscum; species Viscum album. The sequence continues at coordinate 1,577,995,306 of OY728150.1, read as the reverse complement.
GTTGTGGGAATTAGTCTTATTGAGAATCCACCCCTCTAGGAATACCCCAAATTTTTGATTCAGCAAGAGAATAGTAAAAATAATTAAATATGTTAGGGAATGAAATTAAAAAAAAAGATTCCATATTCCTCAAAAACCACCAGGAAACAGATACATTCCTTTACAAACACCAAAATTACATAGTAGGGAGGTTCCTTAGCTTAAGACCAAGGAAACCCATGATATAGAATATCTAGGTGAACCCTCCACTTCCAACTCAAATAAGTAAGTCAGAACCGTGTGACACCCCACTCCTCAAGTCCAAAACAAGTCACCTACATCATGAAGGGATGCCCAATCAAAAGTATCTGGTCCCTTGAACCCCTGCTCGAAAGTACCCATGGGCTTGAAGCCCATATCCTAGATATACAGAGATGTCTGTCATTAAATAATATAATTGTTGGGTTAAATAATTACATCCTAAGGAATGATGATGTCTTTACTCTAAAATTATTCATGGACCAATGGCCTAAAACATGGTGAGCCTCTCTCCCAAACTAACAGCCTCAACACTTTTATTTGATGTCTCCTCACCATATCTATGTCTTTCTATAGTAAGCACCCCAACCTATTACTAATATCGCATGACCAATGTCGTCTACCCACATGCGTGGTCAAAAACACCTCATCCCTGAGTCAATAAATTAGAAAATAACCCCTAGTGGTGCTTTGCCCAATATGAGAGAGAGAGAGAGAGAGAATCACTAATTAGAACTAATGCCACACCAATTCCTTCACTGCGTGCCCCTTTGACCTTGTTGCTCAATCTGTTGGAAATTCTATCCCATAATCATAGGATCCCTTATCATACATGAAAAAATTTTATCCTAAAAATATGATAGAGTCATCCAACTAGCGGTCAACCTCACCTAGAAAATATATATAATGGGTTATACCAAGCTTGATAATCACATCACCTAAAATAGATATCCATCGCTATCTCAATCCCTTATCTAATATTATCATGTTCCAATGTAACTCTATAGTACATTATAATAATTTCATATATATATATATAATCCAATTTTTTGGAATTGAATAACTCAGAATCAAATAAAAAATTCAATTTAAAATAAGGGACACACCCCCTGACTAACATCCCATGGTATGATTCCCTCACATGACTCAAAACATTATTAAAACTTAGTGATCATGCCCAAATTCATATCACAAGGGCTCAATTAATAAATTAATGAAAATAGAAAAGTTAATTTTTTCTTGCTCAGTCAAAAAAAAGAAATGCATAATGATGCTCCCCAAAACAATTAGTAAATCACAAATAAAAGTATACACCACCTACCCTGGAGTCGTGGTTGTAGACATGTCTTATTATAGCCTCTAAATAAAGGCTATTTGGAAGAAAGAAATTTTTTTACAATGAATTCTATGAAAATTGGGTAAAATGACTCGAACAGATTTAGTAGTTCATGAGGTGACAGAAAAAGGAAATAGAGTCATGGGAGAGGGGAGACTCACCAAGATGTATCCATCTTTTCAAAATACATTAATAATAAATTATTGATAAAGAAGAGGGATAAAAAAACAAGTAGTAAAATGGAGAACACCATCCACTTTTGTGTGTGAACCATGGAGAAAGAGGGGAGAGAAAAAGAATGGAAATAACCTAAATAGAAAGTAGGGAAAATGGTAAATTTTCCTATTTACGGGGGCACATGTTTAGATTTCACAACATTCTAAACTGTGTGTAAACAATGAAGATCATGTTACTAAGGAACCATTCTATGTATTTGTAGTTCGCATGGTTAGGCCTAGCCATGAACAAACCATCAGATAAAGTGCATCGATAGTACCCAACTAGCACTAACCATGTAGATTGTGCATGGGTTTCCATAACCATGCACAATACTTGTGAAATACCTTTGAAAAAACTATATATGTTAATGCATGACTATGCACCTCATCTCACATGGTTTAACAGACCGTGGTTAGTGAAAAATGTGGGTGGAATGTTTTGTCTAAGTGGACACAGTGTTTTTACAATCTTTGTGCCTCTGCCAGCACTTCTCTAAAACTGGGCCTTTGTGATAACGAAGCACCAAACCCCATTCAAAAAACAAGAGTAATTTTCCAAAACCATAATCCCATCTTGAAACAAGGTTTTATATAAATTAAAAACTTAGAATTAGGTTTTGATGATCAGAAAGAACTTTTCACACCAAACAAATATAAGAAATTCTAAAGGGTTGGGGATTTCAACCTGCTTCAAAATCCTGAGACATTACATCTCTAATATTCTCTCTATATTGTTATAAAGTATTAAAAATTAATCCATGATCAAATAAATTATTATCTTAATTTTTTTAAAAATATTTATTTCATTTAACGTTGACTGGTCATCACGAAAACACACGTGCTAAAGGGGATTCATTACACGGTAAATTTTATAAATGAACTTGTAAATGTTGTTTTCTATTGATCCTTAGGAGTCTTGTGAATTTGATTATAATTGTAATATCAATCATGTAATAAGACTAATTTATGGTCAAAATCAAAATAGTTTGATCAATAAATATAATTGGAATGTCAACCATTTTATTATCAAAAATTATATTTCTATTATCAATAAAAAACATTATTTAGTCACCTTTATAGTCAATATTTCATAATTATTTCCATTATTGACAACTATGAATCCTACATTTATAGGTACTATATGAAAAATGATGACCCATGGACTATATGAGATGGGATAGGTTATTCCATGATCTAAAAATTTGATAACTTATTCCCTAATAACCTTATTCATATCGGGATTTATCCATATCTATTTCTTAACTATTGGTTTATGATTATCCTCCATTGGGATCCCATTCATGCAATATAATTTAATAATCAAATTTATATAAGTAATAGTCCATCCTATTGATGTTTTAAACAAATATATAACATCTAAAACCTTATCCTATTTACTTTTTACCAATTAAAATGAAAGGATATCAAGTAACATGTAATTTTCACCCAAGATGAGTATTTTCGGTCAGATCGAATTCATAGAGGATTTATTTGATGTTCTTATTATCATGAAGGTAGAATCTATGTCTAAGGTGGTAAAATGTGTTAAATATGTCTCTTAAATGATGTGTGAATTCATGATATGATGTACTCCTCACTACAATATAGAATGGATAAATCCTTATAAATTGTTTCTAGGTACTCCCAAAGAATGTTATATTGTGAAAAATTATATGTGTGTTTTAAAAATTGTCCATAAAATTTATATAAAATTTCTTATTTTTATATAAATTAATTTCTATAAATATTTTATAAATTTTTTTGTTTTCTTTAAATCTCTTCCATGAATCCAAAATATTCATCATCCTTCTCATCAAAAGGGTCATCAATGTCTAGAAACTGAACTCATGATAATTTTTTTTATGTATGGGTTTTTAGATTTTAAAAAAAAATTGATTATACCTTTTGTTCTATAATTTTATATATCATGTTTTTCTTAAATACATAATCTAATCTCCACCTCTGTCTAATAAAGGCCATTTATGATTATAGACCCATTTTTCACACTCTCTATCTGGAATAAAAAATGCACTAGCTAAAAATAATCTTCTAATACCCACCAAAAGTTTATTCAATAATCCCATTTTGTGTGTTATGGAGTCGTGAATGTGTTATTGTTGTTCAAATATATGTTTCTGGAATATGTATTAATGGATTAGGATTATGCACACAAAATTTCCATAAAGATATTTGAGTTGTTTACTATTTTCTAAAGTGTATGGGATTAAAAAAATACATTTATTTTTTACTATAAGATGTATTTTATTTGAATAATAACACCACACTCTTCTATGATGATGTAAGTAAAAAAATATTGAATAATTTTGTTGTTTGAAATAAAATATTTCAGAATTTTTAGGTGTAATTGGATTTGAACCATGTCTTAAAGAAATGATATATTGATTTGATTATTTTTAAAAAACTCAAGGAACTTGAGAAGATCTGGGTCTTGATTATTTATCTTGACACTTATACGAAAATTAATTGGTGGAAAAATATTTCTCATGAAATTGGGTGTCCCCTAAAATTATTCATAATTTTTTTCTTCCCTATTTCCATTTTCGTTTTGATGTTTTTTCTTATCATTTTTAAAGTGAAATAGTAGGATCTATTTTAGTTTCATTATAGCTGTATAGAATTATATATTTAGAATTAACTATATTTTGGATTCCAAATTCATCCAAAATTATAATATTGACATCCCTATGGTTAATTATAACCTCCTCCTGAGTTTTTTTAATAACTAATAGTAGCCAAAACCATGAAAATTTCCCTAGGAACACTAATAGTGGTCACAAGCATGACATTTTTCTTAGGGATCAATTTAGTACTTCTTCCGATTTATCTTTTTTATTTACCACCAATATATATTTTCTTTTTGATAATACTTGATTAAAGGTTATAAAGGTAGAATTATAGGATTACATATAACCTTTGTGTCTAGTCTCTTTGGAATATATCTGATAAATAATCTAATATATCAAGATCTCTAAATTCACTTTGGAAATAGAAGATTCATCCATTTATTGGTTTTGAAATTATTTCTTAGGATGTTGTCGGAGCCTAGGAGAAATAAAAAAAAATGTAAATCCAGTATGTTCCTTCCAATAGAATTTGCAATGATTCCAATAACCATTATTATAACTACTTGAAAAAGGGTTATGACTGGCATACATTATGAGCCATTCTAAGAAAATATGGAATTTTCTAATGGTTGAGTAGGTAAATATTAGTTGGTATTGAAGGGTATATAAATAAAATAGTTACAACTATGATGAAAATATTCTATAAGATAATTATCATTGGAAATCTTAACATCTTGGGGATATGATTCTTGAATATAATTTCATTCTATTTGGTGAATAATTACTCTTCTATAAAATTTATGATTTGAATTGTATGTAAGTGTGTTTAAAATTTACTTTAATTCAACAGATTTTTGTCAAAAGTGTATCATCTTGAGGAATAATTAAAAAGTGCTTGATTATATGGGATAAAATAATAGTAAAATTTGTTATTCATAAAGAGATATGAAAAATGATGGTTGTAACATTATCATAAAGAACCCCACAATATATCCCAATTCTCATGGAACAAGTCACCATCATATTGGAAAAAACAAATGATTTTGTTCCTCACACCAATTTTTATCATTATTGAGTAAATATTCTTGAAAAGGATTTGAATACTTGATCCAATGTGTTAAATAGTTCAATATCTAATTATCAAAACTAGATAGTAGAATTAACTTTTAGGTAGCATACAGAAACACTCAATCCCAAATCTTCTTCATCAAGATTATAAAGTGGAAGATTCTATACTATAGTATAAAACTAACTAAATATGTAAATAATTTTATAAGTATATAACATATTACAGTCAGGATTCCTAGAAAATTGTGATTACTTAATTTCCTAATTTTTAGAATTATGAGTTAGCCTAATGCATTATTTAATGATTTAAATTGTATGTACATGAAACTATATAACTCTAACTCTATCAATGTCATTATTTATAGGATGAGGTAGGTTGCTTTTTTCTATTTTGTATCTCTACCTACCTTGGGTCTTCTATTTGAGATTTTTTAAATCACTTATATTTTAGTATATTTAAGGGATTAAGAACTCTAATTCCAAAGGGTTTGATCTATTGTTTATAAAAAACATTGATTTTAAATTTATTTTTTATATTTTTTTGAAACCTATTTTTGATTATTATCTTTTTTTATAATTCATTTTCAATTTTATTCAATAATAATTATCTTGGATTTATTTAAAAATATTACAAGGACTTCGAACTTATAAATTTATTTAATAATTTTCCATAAATAAAACTAGTAATATAGAAAATTATAGTCAGACCCATAATGAAGGGATACATATAATTATGGATTAAGAAATGAAATAAATAATCAAGAAAATTATAAAAACTCAAGGTGGTTAAAATTACATTAAGTGGGGGAGAATAAAATTAATTATATAATTTGGGAAATAATGTTTGAGTAAAATTGTGTATCGAGGAAGAACTCAATAAAAGTAGAACATGAAACAAGTGATGAAAAATGCTAGGGGAAACATTGATTTTATGACTTTATAATCATTCTCCTTATTTATTTTGGAATAAAATAATTATAAGGAACCAATTCAAGAATTGAAACCATATTCAACAATAAATGGAGCTGGATATTAGTTGGTTATGCTCATTAGTTTTTTCACAACTGAGTACATAAAGGTAGAGGAAATATAGAAGTGGGTTCCACTAATATAAAATAACAATTTGATTTTGGTTATCCAATAAAAATATTCATACACCTCTTTTCAAATTAATTTTTATGAAATAATTTATTATATAGATTTAAAATTAAAATCATGTTTAAAAGTGTTTTATTCTTGATGGTTTTAGAAAATATTTAATGTAAGATAAATTGAAAATTCAAAAAACTAGTTCAAAAAATGTAAATGATAAAAATAAATGAATGGATGATAAATCAATATTGTTTAAACCAATAATAATTTTTTTCCATAAATTTACTTTTTAACAATATATTTAAACATTTAGATCATTATAAATTGTATAAAAATGATATATATATATATATCCATATCAATTATCTCTTATTTCCTATATTTATATTCTCATAATATGATTATGGGTCTCTTAGTTTGTGCCTTTATCTTAAATAAATATTATTTATATGTAAGTGTATTCAGTTAGTGGCTTATTAACCCTTAATTAAAATAACTCCTTGAGAAATTTTCACTTGATATATCTTCCAAATTTTAATCTCCCATCTCTCCATGCAATGCACATCACTATTCACTTTATTCCTCATAATGACCTGAGTTAAACCTCCACCATGAATGTCATAAGACCAAATAATTTTTATTATCCATTTATTCATACTAAATCAAATTTGATGAAGATCAATATTTTTTCCCTAGTGAGTATCTCATAGGGATAAATCTCCCCCCCCCTCTGTTTAAATTTTAATTTAGAATTAGGGTTATCTTTATAGCTCATTTTTATTCGTCATGACATTTATATATGATTTTACTAAGATATACCTTTATGTATCCTCCACAACAAAGATACCTTGATACATGTATGAATTTAACCTTTCATAGGTCTATAATGATCTTTCATAATGACTTGGCACATTGGATAACCCTTATATATCATGTTCAGTCATATGATCACCTTAACATTAGAGTTCCATTACCTTTATGAATGTAATTCCATTTGAAATGATCTTTATTTAGTTTTTCATCATGCAGTGACCCATACAAAAGTCTCCCAGTGGTGTAGGGACCCATAAAAAACACACATATAACCCTTATATATCTATATCCTTATGAAAATAATTTTTTCCTAATGGGATTTATCAATTAAAAATTTAAAAATATCTATAAAATTTAAATAATCAATGTATTCAATATTAATTTTTTGAATAAAATTGAATTCAAATAATTTATATCGATGATAAAAAAAAGTAATTTATAAAAATTATATTCAAAATCCAAAGCCATTTTTCTTAGGGAAATAAAAATTACAACCTAAAAAATTTAACAATTACACACAAATAATTTCATTTTATTTCAAAATTATGAGAATTATAGTTTCCAAAAAAAATGATGAAGATTAAAAAAATTATGACTGAATGCAATGTCTATGAGTGAATATTCATTCCTATATAATATTTATCCAAAAAAACAACCACTGAACACACCTGGATTACATATAACACAGTCCACTGAATTCAATGATCCATTCTTGATGCTCACATTGTCTTCTTTCATCTTAGGTGTGTGTTACAACTTATGACCGAGAAGAGTCTTATCCCCTCATGAAATCTACTGCAAATAACCATAAAATTTCCATAGTTTTAAACATAGAATGAGCAAAAAATTACCTTAATCTATCACTAATATCATTATCCTCCACAGATGCATCTTCATACACATCATCTTTTAGGATATAATTCCCTAAGAGATTCACAGAAAAATAATAGTTTCTAACTCCAAGGTTATCTTTAAACCAAAAATGTCTGTTTCTTACCACCATTAGTTCTTTAATGTTCATCAATAGAACCAGGATCACTCTAAATAGTCATCACACCACACCAATCCACAGATTCAAATCAATACATACATAAAAAAACATGAATACCAACTTATTAATGCTTTCCCAGTAAGGAATGATGGAACCAATCGTCACTCCCAATAGTCTAATTTTTTCATCAGTCACATACCATTCCACCCAGATTCTAATTCCTTTTTATTTTTACACAAAACAAGTCGCAAAATTACTGCACCTGATAACTATCAATTCCGCTATTTATAATTGGTATCCTCTAATTTCCCAGATTTGTTCCACACATCCAATAACATGAGTGATAGTTAACACTATTGAGAATCCACCAATGATCTAACCCTCCTAGGTCTAACCATGTAGGATCCTCACTCTCTTCAAAACAATATTTATATTATACAACAAAAATATAGGAAACCCCTGGTCCTACCATCAATGCACATGCATCCAATCACTCTAAATCCTAACATTTCTTAATAAGTACGATCACTAAAGGTTCTCTATAAGATATGGTTACAGAGAAACTTAAAATACATAACATTAATCCTTTTAAAGGTTACTCACATGAACAATGATTTTATATCAGTGAAAACTTATCCAAAGGCCTTAAGATTGACTTTCCACTCACAAGGAATATCCTCACTTTGGTTACCATTATACAATATGAGACACTATCTAAATAGTGATCCAATTAAAATTTCTATGGCCACAAAGTCTTATACAAAACCTATAGAAGGTTTTACTAAGGTTCATAAATCATAGAACATCATCTTGGAACATCACTATAGACATTTGAGGATAGATTATCTCTTATAACAACCACTTCGAGGACCAAGATGCGTAATTTTTCTAAAAAAAATTCCATTGTGGCTACATGGATTACTCTACATAGAGTATAGTTAGAACTATAATTGACCAGACCTATCAAATGGATAATCCCCTAGATTCCCACTAAGGATGTTAACTTCTAAAAATAACCTAACTAAGCACATGACACTATACGTGTAGAGTGGAAATGAAACATCATAACTATAATGGTCACCATCACCATCATTGTCAATGTAATTTCCATGGTGCATCACTCTATAGTCTCACATGAATTTCTATAAGAAACCGGAACACATTGGATTTCATCTGACTAGAATTCCATTAAAAACTCATATTGTAAATAATAGTACATGTTGTTGAAACTAATGTATTTTTACCCTCTGTCATCAATACAATCACATACCGGAAGCATATATGTAATGAGGATACAGAATATAATGCATTTGATGCCTCTGGATTATACATACCAGAGTCAAATCCATATTAAATCAAGAACCTCCAAATTCATTTTCTTAACATGTGATGGAAACATAAAATCATTACATCATAATTAGGTGAATCAATACCTTTCTCTAGTAAATAGGAAAACACTTGAGAAGGTGTTTATGATTCCCCATGATGATTTTCATCACATGCTCTGACACATTCCTAAATATCCTTTCTACCAACTCCCTAAAATAGGAAAAAGTCTCATATCCACTAATCCCATTTTAAAAAATCTAAACTCAAATCAATGGGTCAATAAAGGAATTACATGTGGTATCAGGAATTCCTCCTCATACACCAGAGGATGATGACTAGTAGTAAGGGTGTAAGGTGGAAACATGGGGATACTATACCCTCCATTAGAATGAACAATATGGAATAAATAAGAAAGCATTTAAATAGTATAAAATCAAAGTAAAAGTGAAACCAACAACATTTCATCAATATGTATCAATTTTGAAACAAGTGACTCGACAATCACAACTGGAAACATGAAACTGATCACCCTTTAAGAAGAACACATATACAAAAGAAAAGGAAAAAAATTGCATGAGGATTTACCACACCAATCCTTGCCTCATCCCGATATTCGAACTTAAAATGAGATATTCCACTCAATGATAAAATTGTGAATCTACCCAAACTATACCTGCTATAATTGACGGCTGACTTTGTAACCATGTACCATGGAAAACTGTGGTATCCCACCATTTTGTTACATAAAATTTTCATGACATTGTAAAAACAAAGTCTCTATTAATGTTTGGTTTCAGATAAAAAAGGTACATAATTCCTAAGACCCAAAATAATTATTCTAAACTACTTGAATTGATTCTTCATTAGTTCATAATAAGTACTTTTTTTCATCTCAAAACATGGGTACATAAATCGAAGGAAATGTTGAGCATAACACCTAATAAGGGAATGCAAGGGGAACAATTTACACATGATATTGAGTAATATCAAAAAGAGAATACTGAATATAATTGTGGAATGAGAAATAGAATATGAGGAAAAACATAATAAAAATTAAATGAATAATAAATTGCAACTTTCTTGACAACATTAAATTTAGACATTCAAAATAATAACACTATATTTAACCACAATGATGTTAAAAAAATTACCAATGTTATTAAACAAGGTATCGTATAACATCTCATTTGTAGATATTTAATTCATTTCCCAAAACATTGAAGCATTATTAGGGCCCAAAATTCATATATATTAATTTTCATGTGATCCACATAGATCATAATAAATAATTTAAAAAATTACTCATGGTTAATAAAGGAAAATGGGTTCATATCAAAATCATGGCATTTGAAAAGTTCTTATAAAAATGATCATTATGTCATTTTCAACCCACAAAAAAGGAATGCGGGTTTAATGTAAGATAATACCAGAATAAAATATATCATTTTATATCTTGGTGAATAAGAAGGGAAAAAATAGGGGTGGGTATTCAAAACACTAAAATAAAATAGTTTTTTTAAGGATAAGAGAGAGATATTGACAAGTAAATTCACCAACACAACAACTATAAATAGTAGTTTTCAGAAAGGATAAAAAGAGAGGGGACATGGGTATACCATTTATGAAACATTGTTTTATAGTAAGATATTGAATAAAAATTAAATAAGAGAGAGTTACTATTACATTAATAAGATATATACAGAAGTGGTTTTTGAAACAAAGGGAAAAGAAGGTTTATTCTGTTATCTTGAAATGTAACTCATAATGCATGAGGAATTTGGAAATTGGAGATTGAGGGAACTTTGGGAGGAATCCTTGGAAGGTAAAACTATCATATATTCATTGTGGAAGAATTGGAAGTCAAAGAAAATGAAAAAAGGGGTCTGTATTTATATCAAAAGTGCATGATTTGTTTATTAATTTACAAATATAGGTCTTGAAAACCTAGGTTGTGGAATATAAAAAAACCAAGGGATTTCCTATTGCATTGGAAACTCGGAAGAAATTTATGTTATCTTAATACACAGGATTTGACCATAATTTTATATTACTTTTTTTTCGGGGCAGAGTTATTATTACTCAAAATAGCATTTTTAAATGTAAAGTTCTATTTTATAATTTAGAAAGTAAATTATATATTTGTAAATTTATTAAAATTGATTAAAATACATGATATTAATATCATAAAATATTTTGTTTGATTATGGTTAATTAGTTAATACATCATTATGATATAATTATGATGTCATTAAACATACTAAAAACTCAAAATGTATTTTTACTATTCATGAAAAAATATAGTATTTTAGAAAATTATCAAAAATTAACCCTAACCAAATTTCAATGCGATGATTTAAAAAGTTAAATTTATTTTATCATTATAATTATCTAAATATGATAATTATAAATTTTAAATATAAAAAAATTATTTATTAAAAATAATTTCGGATTGAAAATGAATAGTAAAATTTCTATCAATTGAAATAATACATTTATTTTTCCATTTATATTTAATTATGAGTGTTTAGATAATACAATTAAATTAAAATAATCATTATTCAGAATATATTATTTGATTATAAAAAATTTAAATATTTTCTAGAAAGTACACTTTCTATTTGAAAAATTTATTTTTTAGATTTCATCAAACTTTTATTAAGAAAAGATATTTTTATAATGGAATTGATGGGATAAAATTTTTATTTATATAAAGGAACAACAAAGTAATGTTAGGAAACATAACCCCTTATGACACCCTCATACTCCCGAAGTGTATTGTGTATTATGATGGGAGTTTCATGGGGTTCATAAGGTAACATCGACCAAGTGACGATCCCTACAAACTTTAACTTCTTTCAAAGGAGATTTATTTCATGATTTATTTATTGAAGCTTACCTTGGGGTTTTTTAAGGGTGATCCCCATTGATGATACCTCCCTCCCAAGCATTGTCAAATGGGATTCGAAGGACATGGATCTATTGGATGAGGCCGTTGAAAATTGATTCTGTATTAATTATTATTTGTCAAATTGTTCTTCTAAAAAAACTAATTATAATGTTAATGTTATTATCAAGATTACAGTTCCCATTGATAATATTGACCAAAAATCATTATTGACCAATGGTCATATAACAGTAGAATCAAGAGGGTTATATAACCCTTCAAATTATCTTAATTATTAAATATATATGGTTTTGTTGCGTGTAATATAATATAACACGGATTTTGTTAGGAAAAAAATATTATTCAAAAAGTTTGGTTTGTTACATTATTATCCTCTTTAAAAACTTCATCCTAGGAATTTAAAATTGTTCTCTTAGTTGGGAAGAGATGTGGGTACTTATTCATCATTATATCCTCTAGTTCCAACATCAATTCTTCATATTTATGGTTCCTCCATAACTCTTTGATTAGGTGGGTAGTCTTGTTGTGTATAACCTCATCCCTATGGTCCAAAATCTCCACTGGATGATCCTCAAAATATTGGTCATGTTCTAGTTGTACCACCTATGTATTAAGCACATGTTAAGGGTTAGGTATGTACTTTATCAAGGGGGATACATTCAATACATCATGATATTTAGCTAGATTTAGTGTAAGTGCAATTTGATATGCCAATAATCTTATGAAATCAAGGATCTCATAGAGGCCAATGTAACCAAGGCTAAGCATCCCTTTCTTCTAAAATCACATTTCACTATTTCATAGTGATATTTGAAGGAAAAATTTATCACCAACACTAAACTCAAAGTCCACTCAATGGTTATCAAAATAGATCTTATGAAGACTCTAAGCAGCCTTAATGTGTTATTGGATAGAATGAACCTTTTCTATCATCTATTGCACAATATCAGGCCCAAGAAGCTTTCCCTCACCCACATAATCCCAATAATTAGTAATTCTAAATCGATTCCCATATAGAGATTCATAGTGTTCCTTTATAATACTTTAATGGAAGTTGTTATTGTTTCAGAACACAATTAATGGGATATGATGATTCCATTGAACATTAAATTCCATTGATCTTGTTATCTTCATGTCTTTGGGTGTTTGAATTGTCCTTTTAGACTGGCGATTTGTTTGGGGGTGATAGGGCGTACTAAAATTCAATTCATCATTTAGAGAATGTTTCATACTTGTATATAATTTGTATGTGAAGCATGTATCATGATCATAATTTATAGAATGTGGCACTCCATGAAACCTCGCATATTCTGTTATTCAAACCATGGAATGTTTTCAAGGGATAAATATTCCTGAAACATGATTTAATGTGTAGTCTTGGGGAGAAAATAAATTATAACCCATTTCACATTATTTCTATTGGATGTTCTTGGGAGACCAGTGAAAAATTTCATTATGATATTATCACACTTAATTGTTGGTATGAGTAGTAGTCGTAATAATCCTTTTGGAAGTTGTCTCTCTTCCTTCACTTGTTAATACACCAAGCACCTTGTAGTGTAGTTTAAAATTTCCCTTTTCCTGATATCCCACAAATAATGATCATGAAGGCCCTTTTTTTATTCTAGGGTATATAGAGAAATTAGATATATAAGATTAATCTATCATCTCTTTCATTATTTCTAGAATATAAGGAACGCATAGCCATGTATGAAATTTTAATGCAATATCTTGATTAATATTGAACTCAAGGAACTGCCCATTATTATAAAAAATCATTTTCTTCAATGAAAATTGATATTCCCTTCTATATTTCTTGATATTCTCTAGTAATGATGGTTGAGAAATCATTTGGGATAGTTTTGATGATGTCCCTTCACTTACAATTCCCATATCCACTTTTTCTAGGCATCTGATCAACGTATATTCAAGAATCCTCATCATTTCAAGCACAACAAGGAATTTACAACTTAATGCATCGACAGTTTTTTTCTCTTATAAGATGATAATTAATTTTGAAAAAATCATAGTCTTTAAGATGTTCCAGCCATCCCATTTGTATCATGTTAAATTAATTCTTTTTGTGAAAATCTTCTTCCAACATTTGTGGTCTATATATAGATCACATTTTTGACCATAAATATAGTGATTATATATTTTCAAATAAAAATAACTACAATTATCTCTGGGATGTGCGTTGGGTAATTCTACTTATAAGGATTTAATTATCGAGATTCATAAGCAATAAAATTTTAATATTGCATGAGGATTCAACAAATACATTTCAGAGACGCATCATTAAAAATATATAATCCTTCTCCAATAGAGGGAAAATTCATCATAGGTTTAGTAACAAATACCTTCTTTAGCACTTGGAAAATTTCTTCACAATCATTTCTCTAGATGAATCTAGCCCCTTTTCAACTAATCTTTGTTAGTGGATTATAAATTCCTGAATTGTTTTTTAGAAACCAACTATAATATCATACTAAAACAAGGAAACTATGAATCTTTGTTACTATTCCAGGATAAATCCATTCCTACACAACCTTTTTCTTTGTAGGTTCAATTGAGATTACTTTATTGGATACAATGTTTCCCAGGAAAAGAACTTTCTGTAACCAAAATTCCCTTTTTTGAACATTCCAAATAGCCTCTCCTACCTCATAGTTTCTATTATAACATATATATGATCCTCATTCCCCTCACAAAATATATAATATATCATAATATCCTCAATAAAAACTACCACAATGTTATCATGGTAGTACTTAAATACTATATTCATCAAATCAATAAATATTGTAGGTGAATTAATCAAGCCCAAGGTAATAAATAAACTCATAATTCTCATATATTGATATGAATGTAGTCTTTGGAATATCTCCTTTATTCATCCTCAATTAATGATAACCAGATCAAAGATTAACTTTTGGGAACTATTAAGCCCCATGAAGCTGGTCAAATAAATCATTAATCCTGGGAGAGGTTACTTTTCATCATTATGATCCTGTTAAGTTATTTATTCAAAAAGAGTGTATGTGCCCCTAAGTATACACACTTGTTCAGATAAACCCCTTCTCTAAAATATATTCAATTTTTTCCTTTAATTACTCCATATCCATATTTTCCTTTTTATATGGGGACATTGATATTTGATTGGATCCAGGTATGATTTCAATGGAGAAATCTACCACTCTTTCTTAGGGATGTCCAAGTGACTCCTTAGGAAATACATAAATGTATTCATATATTAAGGGGACATTTTCTATTCATATATATTTATTTCCTTCGTCATCTTCAGAGATCATATAAATAAATAATTCTACGTGAGGTGCTTCAAGACAAATCTATAGTTGAGATATCTCTCACATGAAAAAAACTATATGTTTCCCATTCATGACTATTGGGATTTCCTTGCTTCTACATTTGATATTAGTATTATTCATTGAGATCCCCTCTATCCCAAGTATAGTGTGGAATTATAGCATGGGAATGAAAAATTGATCTACGATGAGATTTTTCTCGTATAATTGAATACTAGGGTTTCTATACACTTTTGATGCATGAATAATCCCTCCAAGAGACTTGATAGATAAATATACTTCTATAATTTGATAGATAGATTATATATTCTATGAAAACATGGTGGAGATAAAGGAATGCGTAGAACCATAATCAAACAAAGTATGTGATAGATTTGAGATAACAGTGAGAGTAATTGTCAACACATCATTTGGAGCCTATACTTCTGTTGTTGTGAAAGAAAATTCTTGAAATTTCTCCCTTGGCCTCAGTTGAGGTTGATGGTGATTCAATTCCATTACCTTGTAATTTGAATAGTAATCGTAAATGTTCCCATGATTTATACACTTATATCATTGGACTTTATGATGGGATTTCACCATCTTCTATTTTTCTATAGTGTTGTTAAGTTGAGGCTTCACGTCTATATGATAGTTCCGAGTTATATGGCCATATATTCCACATTTGTAACATTTTTCGCTCTAGATAAAGTAGTTCACTGAATGATTCATTCCACATTTGTTTAATATGGGTTGTTCAACTTTATTTCCTAGTACACTTCATTCTTCTTTCCACATTTGTTTAATATGGGATGTTCAACTTTCTTGCCTCCTCTTCAATGATCAAAGATCCTCCCTAAGCATGGATCCATTGAAATCTTATTTTCATTCGTCCTGAGGGACCATTTCATCTCTCCAAATTATTATTCAAACATCACGAAACATACCACTATTTACACATTGCAATCATAGTCTTGATTGGCTACATTATTCAATAGATGTGGTCTTAGTCTTGTTAAGAGTATATGAACCATTTCATTTTGATCCATGAAAAATATAGAGGTGTAATATGAATGTCTTTTAAATTTCACCTCATGAATTCCCACATATTAATTTTCATTTTTCTTCAACTCTAAGAATTACTTATCCTTTTTTACATTTAATAGGGGAACTGTTTGTTGAAAAATTATCCCATAAACTCTTCCCACTCAATATAATCGATTTATATTTTTGAATTTGTTTTTTTAATCATTGTCAATGACTGATAAGATTCTCCCGATAAGTGGTAAACAACCAAGGTGACTTTATTTTGTTCTGAACAACAGTGCAAAAAAGTTATATTTTCTATATATCTTATCCATTTTTCAATAATCAATGGTTCAGCAGATCCACTGAGAGAAAGTGTTCATATAAATAAAAAGTAATAAATGGAAATTTATTCCCTTCTAGGTGAATTCAATCTCTCAACTTGATTCATGAAATTGTTTATAACTCAAGTTAGTGGAGTCATCATTCTCATGATTTTTTCAATTCTAGATTTCATTGTACTCACCATTTACATGGTTCCTTCTATTTCCCACCATTTTCTAAATGAATAAAACCTCAGTGAGAAAAATGTCTCTTTTAGAAATATTATAATTTATAAAATAATTTTAT
Organism: Viscum album; assembly: GCA_963277665.1. NCBI lineage: Eukaryota > Viridiplantae > Streptophyta > Magnoliopsida > Santalales > Viscaceae > Viscum > Viscum album. Next base: position 1,577,977,990 of record OY728150.1, on the reverse strand, counting down.
TTCTTAAAACATCATTCTTAAATATATTATTCATTAAAAACAATTACATTTTCAATATATACTTTATAAATGCTTATAAAATGCTTATGATTAACCAATCATATCTGTCAGGAGTTTCAAACCTGGAGTGCATCATTTCCCATTGTCATGAACTTGTTCTAGTTCATGTCTAGATAAATTCATTTTTCGGTTTTTATCCCATGATACATCTATTATAGATCCACATCCACCTATGTGTTTATAGATTGGCATTTAGTTTCCTAGAAACGACTTACTTAATACTCGACCAAAATAACCAGACGTTTTCCAATATTTAAAAATTTTATTAGGGTTTTGATAATTTTTTAAAATCATAATTTCCATAACTAACTAAACCATACTTTGATACCATCTATGGCCTCATTCATTTTTATTACATAAAATTTTCATTACATTGTAAAAAATATAGGATATTTTATAGTTTAGTTTCATGGAATGAAGGTACGTAATAGATGAAAACATAAAACATTAATAAAAAAATGAAAGGATTATTCATTACTTTATCCTTAGTAATTTTACTAACTTTTTTAACATGGGGTTAAACATTGAAGTAAACAGTGATCATAAGACCTATAATGGACAAACAAGGGGAATAACTTACATGTGATATTGAGGAACACCAAAAAGAACATGAGCAGTATAATTATAGAATGAGAAATTGAACATAATTTTTATAATAATAAAAATAACAAGAATCATAACATAGAAATGTGGCTAAAAAATTTATTTTATACATTCATAAGTTTATCACTAATTTTAACCACCAAGGTGTCATAAAAATTACCGAGGTTATTCACCTGGTTATTGTATAACATGTCATTTCTAGAGACTACATTTTCTACCCAATGAATTAGAGTGATATAAGGGGAAAATTCATATTTATTAGTTTTAATGAGATCCAAATAGATCATAATAAATCATTTAATAAATAAACCATAGATAATAAATGAAAAAAGGATTATATAAAAATCATGGCATTTCAAAATTTCTTAAAAACATGATCATTATGTCATTTTCAACACCTAGAAAAGGAATGTGGATTTTATATAGGTTAATAAAAGAAACAAATAAATAGATTTTACATATCGGTGAATAAACTTGTAAAATAAATAATTTTGGGTATTAAAAATATTAAAAAAGATAATTTCATGAAGAAAAGAGAATAATTCTTGTAATCAAATTCAGCAACATAACATGTATAAAATATGGTTTTAGAAAAGGGAAAAATGAGAGAGGATAGAGGTAGATCATTGATAAAAAATAATTTGAAAGTAATATAATTGATAAAAATGTAATATGATAGAGTTACCATAACATTTAATAGAAATATAAAAAATATCTTCTTGAAACAAATAAATAGAAGGATAATTCCCTTACCTTGAAAAGTAACTCCTAAAACATGATGAGTGGGACATTGGGGGATTCATGAAACCTTGGTAGGACTCATTGGGAGGTAAAAATATCATATATTCATGGAGGAATAATTGGAATTTAATGGAAATAGAGATATAGGTGTGTATTTATAGCGAAAGTGGAGGATTTATTTTTTAATTTCCAAATATAGGCCTTGGAAACCTAGGTTGTGAAAAATGAAAAACAATGGAATTTACCCTGGCATTTTCCAATGGTATTGGAATCATTGGGAATATTTTATGTTAGTTTAATCCAAAAGAGTCTAAAATCATTTTATATTTCTTATTTTTTCAAGGAAAAGTATTTTTTAATCGAAATAACATTTTTAAAGTTAATGTTTATATTTTAGAATTTGGAAAACAAATTTAGATTTGGAAACTAAATTATAAATTTGAAAATTGAATTAAATATTTTAAAATAATTTATATTAATAAAATAAATGAATTTAGTTCTTGGAATGTGGTTAATTATATATTATGTTAGTATAACATAATTTTGAATTCGTTCAACATGCCGAAAAACTCAATCTATATTTTTACTATTCACAAAAAAGAAATTATTTTAGAAAATTATCATAAATTCACCCCAACCTAATCATGATGTTTTTATTTCAAAAATGAAATTTATTTTATCATAATAATTCACTAAAAATGGTAATTATAACATTTAAATATAAAAATATTTTTTTACTAAAAATAACAACGGATTGAAAATCCGTAGTAAAATATCAAACACTTAAAAACAACTAAATTATTTTATCATTTATATTTAAATAAGAATGTTTCTATCAGACTATTTCAATAAAATAAGTACTATTAATAATATCATAGTCTATTATAAATATTTATATCTTGTTTGGGAAGTAAAATTTCAGTTTGATAAATCAGTTTATCAAAATCCCTCTTAATTTTATTGAGAAATGCAATTCTTAAAACAGAATCGATGGAATAGAAATTTTATTTAAACAATGGAATAAAAAAGTAAGTTCAAGACACATAAACCATTATTACACTCATGTACGCCCCAAGATTAAGTTGCGAGATGGTGGTAGTTTTGTGAGGTTCCTCAGATAACATTGATCGAGTGGTAATGTACAATAACTTGAACTTCTCTTATTTATGATTTTGTTCAAGATTTACTTGTTAATGCTCGGCCTGGGCTTGGTCAAAGGTAAACCACATTGATTATTTCTCTCTTCCAAGCTCTAAAAAATGGGCTTTAAATGACACAACTCTACTGGATGAGGCCATCAACTCTTATTCTGGTATCAATTATCCTTTTCAGATTTAAATTACAAAAACAAATTATAATGTTAAAATTATTATCTATAGTAAAGTTCCTAATAGAAATATTTACCAGTTGTCATAATTGACCAACAATCATATAACAGTTGAATCCAAAGTGTCACATTTCCCTAAATATTTACTTCATTATTAAAGAGATATGGTTTTGTTGTGTATAATATAATATTACACACTTTTTCTTAGTGAAAAAATATAATTCAAAAATCTTGTGTCATTACACCACCCATGAAGGGTGTTTGTATATAATGTCTTGGCCCGATAGCCACTAAACCGATGGTCTGAGCTGGTTCTCCAGAAGACCTCAAACACACTTCCTCATAAGCAAGATGATGCTAGAATAGAAGTGGGGGTAAAAGGTGAAGTTATGAGGAGAATATAACCCCATATCAGAGTGCTTATACATAACAAAATAACCAAAAACATACACAATAGAGAAAGAAGAAGAATAAATAAACTGAAAATAGACATGCGATGATAAAATAAAACCGTAGTAAAGTCCCAAGCATCCATGTCATAAATACAACCAAAATATCTCACATGGAAGATCCTATGTACAAGAAATGAAATATTGAAAATTAAATAAAACATGACCTACTTCCAACTCTGGGATATAACATATACCCAATATCCAATACCCTATCAATCTGCTCTAGCTCGACCAGCCAAATCCACACAGGCATCCTTCTAGACACTGAAATATGGGGCCTCCTACCTATCCATTTTTCATCTGTGATCAACCTGAAAATAGATAGAAGGTATGTTCTCACACTGAGGTGCACAAACAGGGGGTGATAAATAAATCTTTGTAGGACACCCCTAACAGTGAACCTATAAACTGTTGCCATTAGTGCATGCTCATGAAATTTTCTAATCCAAGAAGACATATAAAAAGATAACATATTATAAATAAACAACTATAGATATGTAGGCCCAAGGCCTCGATAAACCATACTATCATTGGAAAATGTTGGAATATCTCTAAGCACGTCTCAAGGACCGTGCATCCCAAAAAACATGTGGAATCCAGACCCATGGAAGCCACAACCAACCTTACAATACTAGGAACCCATCCTATTACATTCTTTCACCTCAGATGCTAATATAATTCATCCCATACAGAGTCCTGAAAACCAAATTTTTTTATAATACTTGGATCCTCGACACATCTATTACCATTTACACACAAGTGTACTACCAAACCCATACCTTCAGTCTGATATTTATCTCATGTATTGTGAAAATAGTACAAGAAGTATCATCCCAACCCATAAACCATATATATCAAATCTACCCTGCCAGGAGCCTCAATCTGACATCTTAACCACACACACACACACACACAAAAATAGATATATATATCAAATAAACCATTATTAGAGAAGTATTACAACATATTTACCATATATATATATATATATATATATATCAAATCAACCATGAATTGAGCATCAATATAATATCTTAACTATGGATGTTGAGTGTAATTCCACCATCCCTCCTAGCACGTAAACCATCAATTTCTAGAGCCTCAGTACGGAGCATTAACCTCAAAGTATATTATTAGTGTCTAGATCCTCAGTATTACACACTCTAAGTAATTTAATTTCAATGCACAAAACCTCAGTCCATCAACCATAACATCGGTGGGGGCCATAGCATCAGTCTTGTCCAAACCTATGGAGAAAGAGCCTCAGTACACATCCGTTATCACATGGAATTACATTAAGGAGCATATCCATAGTCTGTTGCACTATTCATGTTGTATTCTATCAGTTTCTAGAGCCTCAGTTTGAAACCCTCTCAATTGTCTAATCCATGTTCCCAAAACCTTAGTCCAGTACCAAACCACATATATGTGAGATCACTTTACAATACTCAACTGTATAACATATCATGCCTGAAACCTCAGTCTATCACTCAAACCAAAAACATAATATTTGTACCGATAAAGAACCTCAGAAAAAAATGTCAACCATGGATATCTGAATCCAAACATGTGATAATTTATCAATCTCTCTCCACTATCACATGACTTACCAAACATCTAATTTTAAAAAATATCGAAACCCAACCATACCCAATTTTTACATGAGAGTAATCCATGTCTCAACATAAATGAAATAAAACATCATAATGGCTGGACATATGTTCATCTCAGATAGTAACATATTATCCTCATTGTCTCACAAATCTTCCTAGGTCCCAAGGAACCCCCATAATCTAACTACACATTCAAAAACACCCTCTTAGGGTTGTACTATCAATCAGACCCACACATGACCCTCTCGGTCCACACATAGACAGAGGCACCCCCATGGATCCTCAAAACTACCAATAAATCAAAGGAATCACACCAAAACCCTAGAAACAACCAAACTCTAAGGCAAATCCCTAACATAAGAAAATTACTCAATTTTCCCCCAATTGCCTCCAATTGATCCTTGATCAATGACATTCCACCATGGCATCTAAATAAAAACTCATTCTACATAGGCATTCTAAAACATCAACCATTACATACAATGATCACTTACCAAAAACCCTCCCTCCAAGGGAATCATCAAGAGTACCTCAAATTCAACTAATCACCACAACAACACTCTACCATAACTATAATTATTTTATTTCAACCTATCTCCAAAGGCATCATCCACCATGATCGTAAAATGTAGGATGAAAAACTCAACTTCTCTAACCTCAATTCTCTAGTCTCGATACACACGGAAAACAAATATCATACCATAGATCCTAATAAATTCATATCTTATAGGATTCATCCATGAGAACTCATATAAAACACCATGGTATGCTGATGTCGGATCAAAGACTGAGCTCACAACCCTCACCCTCATCTCCCAGCTCAAAAAACAATCCACTGAATGATTCTGAATCCAAACCTCAAAGAAAAAATCCTTATAAAAAAATTTATCCATAACACCATTTATATGAATTCTATATATCAAAAGGGTCGCCCCCATTTCTATCAACGTGAAAAACAATCAGTATGGACTACTCACATGCCAAATTCTGACATACAGGGAACCAAATACCCAAAACCTCCGAGATGGAAAAAGTATATGGTGTGTACTTTAGATTACGTGGAATGTACTCTCATATCTCCTCCTGGATGCTTAATTTTACATGAATAGCGAATCTTGGGGTCTTCCTGTGTAAAACAACATAGCTTGTACCAAAATTACACGATGTGTACATTCCAAAATTCATATTTCCATGTTTTTTCACATGGATAGAAACACGACCATGTACTACTACATGACATGTACTCAATGTAAATGGTATGTATTTATAAAAACCAATTCTTCCCTGAATAGTAAGAAGACATGGTGTGTGTTCATAGAACCACTCACCATGTAGACAGAGTCTCCGATAGGAATCCCCTCCAAACCCTCCTGATACCCCTGTTTGCCCCAAAAAAGATCTAATTGACCCCCATGGGGTTCATAAAAGTCATATTAAGGAATTAAAACATAGAAAAAACTAATATATGTGGATATTGGGAATGAAAATCAAACCTTTCATTCCTCGTGGTGTAAACACCGAAGCATTGGATACAAATCCGCTCATCAAAGCTGCTAGACCTTAATTCGGTATCGATCTACTCTAAGGAAGAAGTCCGGAGGGATCTACCCTCCTCCTCCTCTAGTTATCAAACAATAAAACATGTGGAAGAAGCCCTCTATATCTGTTTTTCGGAGCCCCAAATGGGGAGGGGTACTCTTTTTTTTAATTTAAATTTATTAATTAATTAATCCTCTATTTAGTAGTCCTCCCAAGTCTCGAAACCTGAAAACTGTTTATATATCACTTAAGAAATACCAACCATTCCATACTGAAAGTATATTCATAATATCAATATGATACTCTGCTCAAAAGATACAGTCACTCAAAACAACCTGACCAATTTAATATTTTATTCATTAAATATTAAATATTCATCCAAAACTCCAACTGCTATGAATTCCTCAAAACTCCTATAATAAGGTCAAAAACATATTCTGGGACCAACATAGTGGTTAGAAAAATTACGTAAGACCATATAAAATGATAAAATGACCATTTTAACCCTCATGAGCACTTGTGAACAAAAATTTATATTTCTACTCATATGTTAAAACCCATAATACTAAGGACTCTACACCCTTCCAACCATAAACCATCTCATCCCTAAAAATAATTGTTATCATCCAATAATACTTCCAGACAGACATTAGTCATCAAACCAATCTTAACTTGTTGATTTTTATGCAAAGACGTCAAACATGTTTTTTTGCATAACTTTGAACAGAGGGAGTACAACCCCTCAAAGTTCAATCTATCCCTTGACACCATTAACAAACCATTATGAGATTAATTAGCCACACCCATCCATCTAAATATTACACATCACCATTTAAAACTCATCAAAACACTCATGGTGCTCACCACCATAGAATTCAATCCACATTTACAAATTCTAATCGATGGTGATTTCTATTGGGGGGTCTCCTTTCAGAACACATTTTTAGTGGCACACCAACCCACTCAACGTTGTACTCACTACATCCTCATCTTTACCCAAACAGTGGTCACACCACCATATCTGACCTAGTACTACCCAGCATAGGAGTATCCTTATCATCACCTCATCCTGAGACATCTTTTTCCCTATCTCATGCGCCAAACACAACCGAACTGTGGATTTGGACATTGATATCTTTCTCCTTGAAAAGAAATAAATAGAAGAAGCTATTATTTCCTATTTCAGGCAATCAAGAAAAAATCCCATTGTATTTTTCAATATCTAACCCATCGTAAGGACTTGACTCACATAACGCTGATGGTGCACTCCCTAATAGTTTAACACCCACCGCTCCATGATCACAATGTCCAAGGAGGACCCTTATCAACCAAATAAAACATATATATACCATAAAATAAAGCCAGATCACTCCTAGAATACTTATGACGATGTCGAGATGTTGGTCATGATCATATCTAAATTGCGAGTACCCTAAGCTATCATGGGATAATAAAATAGCAACCTTATCCATTCTAGAACTTTAGAGTTCTATCCCAATGCCTCATGTAACCATTCCCAAAATCCTCTCATCACACCCACAATAATTTTTCATCGCACTCACAACTACCATGCCTACTATATCCCCTCATACATACACTCCCATAATGTCTTATCCACAAAACAAATGATACAGTGCATCACCAACACATATTTCTCCATGTTTTATATATCACATAAATATTACACGCCCATGTTTTATCTAGACATGAAACTTCTATGAATCAAATAATCCACTTCTCCCAAAAACATGGCTCATAAGACATAACTAATAAAATTAAAGCATTTTATTTTCTCTCGAACAAACCCAAACCAAAAGGATTAACTCACCTGGACATCCATTTATTTTGAAAGGTACCTGAATGAACCCCAACTCTCAAACCCAATAAAAAACGTAGTTCTTGTCACACAATATAACAATATAAAAAAAATTCATCCAATGAGTGAAAACCTCAAACCCAATAGAACCACTTCTAAAACATTTTCACAAGTACAAATAACCCATTTGTGCCTTGTATAACCAAAGGAACTCATAAATTAGTCATCCCCTCTCATGGGACACCCTCAAGGATTAGTAGATCTAAATACCATGTCTAGAGTCACTTCAAAAAGGCCGCTAGTCTCTCCCACCTATCCCTACTAATCAAGTCTCACATTTATACTTGAGGTTTAACCACGTTGGTCCGTGGCAAACCATAGAATGCCACTACTCACAGGGCATCATGATCCACACATCTCATCATTATACAACATCATCAAGACAAAACATCCATCCCTAGGGTCTCAAACTATAAAGGTATCATATACTATCCCACTACCCAGAACAAGGGAATCCATCCTCTCCAAGAATCATCACATCAGACCGCTCCTTGGAGGATCCATACAAAATGAAAACATAAAAATACCATCCAAAATGGGTACATATCTCTAAATTTATACCATACTACCCAACCGAGGTCACTACTGCAACCTTACACAAAACAACACAAGTTCCTACACCATTGAGAATCTCATTGTAGATCCACATAACTTTCCATCACAAGGAAAAACATAAAATCACACACTAGAAATTATATTACATGTAGATACTACGTGCCTATCATGATGCATGAAACACCACTTTCCACTCCAGGACAAGAGTTAAAACCAACTCACATGCCTCTTTAAAATAATCCAAGTGCCTTAAATCCATAATAAACCATCAAATATAAACATCATGCAAATATAATGAAGGAAAAATCATATTCAACGATAACATAAAAAATCCATAACATCAATCCTTGTACCTAGTAAAGTAGAATTTCTACCGGAATAGGCATTCACGACACACCGGCCTGGTATCCATCACATGCTCTGACACATTCCAATATCTCCTTTCTACCAAACCCAAAATAATGAAATTACAAGAAAGTAACTCCTATAATCCCAATTTTTTATGTCTCATCCATGTAGCCACTAAACTGATGCTCCAATCCAGTTCTCCACAAGACCTAAAGCGTGCCTCCTCTTATTCCCGAGGCGGCCGATTAGCAGTAGGGGTCTAAAGGTGAAGCTATGAGGAGAGTATACCCCATATTTGAGGGCCCAACCATAAGTAAATAACCAAACACATACAAAATAGATAATTTATAAGAATAAATAAAATCAAAATAAATATGCTGTAATAAAATGAAACTGCAGTAAAGGCCCGAAAACCATGTCATACATACAACCATGATCGTCAACATTTCCGATCCCATGTACACGAAATAATAAACCAAAAATTAAATACAATTGGCCCTACTACTAATTGTAGGCCATAACACATACCTGATCTCCACTACACTATCATGTTGCTCTAGCCCGATTGGTCGACTCCACAAGAGAATCAGACTCAACCACACAATCTAGGGCCTCATTCTTATCCATCATGAATCTGTGATCATCCTAAAAATAGATAATAGGTTTTTATGAACACTGAGGTGCACATATAGGGGGGTGAGAAATAAATATTAGTAGGCCACCACCAATGATGAACCTATAAACTACTTCCATAATTGTATATTCATACAATCTGCTCAGGCTAGCCAATATAAAATAGGGAAATAATATAAATAAACAACAATCAATTTGTATGTCCAAGACCTCGATCAACCATACATACTTCTGCAAATAATTGAATATCTCTATGATTGACTCATGGACCATGAATCCCAAACAACCTATGAGATCCACACCCTTGGTAGCCACAAACCAATTGAAAATACTTGGAACCTATATTTCAATAGTATTTTCACCCCAGATACTAATCTATTTCATCCCATACCAATTCCTCATAACAAGACATTTACTCATACTTGGAACCTCTACATATCTATTCCCATTCCACAAATGAGTGTTACCATATCCAAACCATCAGTCTGACATCTATATCATGTATTATCACCATTTTACATGAATCATCATTCCAACCTATAAAACACATATATCAAATCAACCATGTATGGATAATTAGTAAAAAATCATAACCATATATATATATCTCTGTGCGCGTGTGTGTGTATCCAATTAACTATGTCTGGAGTACCCATCCAACATCTTAATCATATGCATTTATATATATATATATATCAAATCAACAATACATGGAGGAATAATCTAGAACCATAACCATGTATATAGAGTTTTAGTCCACCATCCAACCTAGCTGGTAAACCATCAATGCTCATAGCCTCAATATGGAGAACTATCCCTGAATTATACAATTAGTGTCTAGAGCATCAGTCTGACACCATCTCAGTAGTATAATTTCTATTACCAAAACCTCAGTCCTGGAACCATAACATCGATGGTCTCTAGATCATCAGTATAGAGGAAACATAAGTAGATAGTGCCTCAGTCCAACATCCTTTATCACACGGCCAACCATTAATGCCTATAACCACATTCTGGTGAACTATCCATGAAGTGTGCTATTAGTGTCCAGACACTCATTCCAAGACCCTATTAGTCTTATACTCCATGATCCCAGAACCTCAGTCTTGTAGGACCATGAGACATCCTGAGAGGGGAGGGGTGAATCAGGGTGTCAAATTTTAATTTTATAAACAAGGATCTTGTTCCATTTTTGAATGGAAATCGTTAAACCAATAAGAATGATGGGAACAGAAAGAAAAAAACACATGAAAAGTGACCACACTTCACTTTTACTTTGTTCACCACCAAGGTCTACATCTAAGGAGCATACACCCACAGGTTTCCGTTCATACCTAATTCTACTAAACATCACTATATGTGGAGTAAAATGTTTGGGTACAATCACTTTTTCCGAGGAACAGTGCCTTAAAAAATGTTCAGGTATAGCTCAATAAATCCCTTGGGTCACCCCTGTTGACTCCCCTAGATCACTGTCTTTTGTGAAGTCCCACTAAGATTGTAGACGTGAAGGTCTCTTTAATATATTTTCATAGAAGTCTTTTCTTCTATTCAACAAGAGACTCTAATTGAATCGAAGTCCTAAAATGATGCACTTGAATGCAATAAACCACTGAACCAGATATTCAGAACCTGAAAACAAGGTACACTGACGGTTTCATGCAACACATGCCTTTTTCACGAAAGATCTCACTTTTTTGGCAATATTTTATTTTTTCATGGAAAATATTTTGCGCAACAACCACCTTTATGCACAACATTCAATTTTACATGTAGCCTCAGCTTTTATGCACAACTTCAAATTTTTCACTCAATAAAAACTTTTTTGTGCAACATCATGTTAACGCGCAGCTTCATGTTTTACACAAAACCTCTACTTTCTCACGTAACTTCCACTTTTATGTGCAACACCCTTTGTGTGCAACTTTTACGCACATTAGAACTCAAATATTTTCTAAGTATTCCACCGCCTGAAAGAGGGGGTTCACCTCTTATTTATTAGCGTCACCGACCCCTGCGTGCAAACCCCACTGTGGTGCAAAAAACTCTCATTCTGTACGCAATCCTTTTTTGCAGAGGAACCATTTTTTGCTCACATCTCTGGATTTTTCATACACCTCATGTCTTTTCAATTTTTTAGCATTCAAATATCGTAACACCTTTTACGAGAGAAAATAGTCCTGCTTTAAGTATTGCTCACAAAACCACTTTAGTTCGTAATCCATGTTATTTCACACTACTTCTATGTTTTTAACAACTCATGACTTTTACATTTTTTTGGAAATCTGATCCTGAAACATGCCTTGTGCACAAGTTTTCAACACACCCACCCTTTTGCGCGCACATTCCTTGAACTGTATGATCACTTTACTGGCAATATTTATCTATTGTTTGCTTGAATTATATGATCACTTTACTGGAAAAAATTATGAACATCGAATGTCGATTGACAACAAACATAAACCATACTCCAATTCATGCATAGAATGACCATGGTTCCAACAATATCCCCCTTTGGTTTTATTGGTAATCACCAAAAAAATTAAATAGATAACCATCCACATCCAAACCAAAAATGAAAGAATCAACACTACCAACTCTCTAAGCCTACGTGAGAAATTCTCAGAATAGAAAACAAGAGGAAAAGAGTGAGTTGGGGTCCCATGTTTTGGAATTCATAGCGATTCTCATCCTATTCTCTTACCATGTCATAGATGCATTACATGTTCCTTCTCCTATTAATTCCTTCTCCTATGAATTCCATCTCCTCTTATCATCAAATCCCCATCATGTCATAGAATCATTACAAGTCAATCACATGTCCTGAATTTATTCCTTCTCCCCCATTGAAAATAAATCCATAGACTAGTATTTGTTCATTGGAAATCAGAAAACACCCTTGGATAGTATCTCCCACATAGACCTACATCAAATCCATAAATAGTTTAAAAACAGTTAGCGTAACTGGCAAGAGGGGAACTTCAACACCTCCTTATGCATTGGGAGGCGGCTGAACACCGAGGATCAACCAATGTTTCTCTAACACAGACACTGACAGTGGCTTGCTCAGGATATCTTCCAGTATCTCATCAACTCCCACATGATCCATTTTAATCACGATTTGTTCGAATTTTTCCTTAATAAAGTGATATATGATTCAAATATGTATTGTACGAGATTGCTGAACAAGATTATTTATAAGATGAATTGTGCTCTTGTCATCACAGTGAATCACCATTGGTTTTTTCACATCATCACAAATATCTGTTAGTTATTGATTCATCCATAGTACCTGAGTGCATGCCATTGTAGGAGAGATATACTCAGCTTTAATAGTAATAGGAGAAGTACTTTCTTGTTTCTTTCTCAACCAACCAACACATTTCTTCCCAATATAGAATGCTCCACCACTGGTGGACTTCTTATCCACTACATTGATGACTCATTCATCATCACAAAATGATGATAATTTGTTGACCCTTCCTACAGAAAAGTATAAACCAATGTTATGTGTACCATGAATGTGCCTCATGATTCTTTTTACTACAGCCATATGTTACTCTTTTGGATTACTCTAAAAGTGGGCTGCTTGACATGTTGAAAAGACAATATCCAGTCATGCCGTTGTAAGGTATAGTAGGCTCGCAATGATCCTCCTGTATAAGGTGGGATATACAGAGGTCCCGAACTCATGATTTCCAGGTTTGGTTCCAATTGAAATTGGCGTTGACATTGGTTTGGAGTCATTCATATTAATTTTTTTCAGAAACTCTCTTGCATATAATTCTTAAGAGATGAAATTGTAATCCTTCTTTTTGGTCACCTGTAGCCCCAAGAAATATGTGAGCTCGCCAATAATTCAAAATTCAAATTCTAATTTCTTGTGATTGGAAATTTCATCCACTAATATATGCCTTCTGCCACCAAATATAATGTCAGCAACATAAAGAGGAACAATGAACTGATCATTCATAGAATTCTTTAGATTGGTATTGTCATCTACTCCTCCTCTTTTGAATTCCAGCTTCTTGAGATAATAATCTAGCCGGGAAGACAATGTTCATGGTGCCTACTTCAAACCATTGAGGGCCTTCATTAGTTTACAAACCATTATTTCATCTGTACCAAGAAAATAACCAATTGGTTGTTCGACGTAGACTTATTATTTGAGAACACCATTCAAAAATGTTGTCTTCATGTCTATTTGATAATCATTATACACTATTTGGATTTCCATAGCAAGAAAAATCTATATTGAATCCATTCTAGACACTAGTGCAAATGTTTCTTCAACATCGACACCTTTAATATGTGAATATCCTATGAATACCAGTCATGCATTGTTTCTTATAACACTTCCATTCCCATCAAACTTGTTCTTAAAAATACACTTTGTACCAATCACATTATGATGTTAAGGTCTCTTTACTGGTTCCTATGTTTGATTCTTTTCAATCTGATCTATCTAACCATTCATGAATTTTACCCATGATTCATCCTTTGTATCTTCTTCAAATGATAATTGTTCTACCATAGATAAAAATTCAGATTGTGCATTACTCAACATTCTCCTCATTTTCTTGGGTTTTGTCCAATCCTTAATGATGTTGGATTGATCCATTATTTCTCTTAGATTACTCCTCTAAGGTTCAATTTAATTCTGTATATATATGGTTTCAACTTTAGATTCTACTTCTGAGTCAACATCATGATGTGACACCACGTTTTTTTACACCCTCTATTTTTGTATTTGCATTTGTTCCATGTTCACATTTTTTCTTATCTTCTATCTCATCCGCATAGGAATTATTTGTTGCATTTGGTGTTTTGTATTAAATGATTTTAACATCATTTCTTTACACAATCCTCTCCATGTGCGTATGAAAACACTTATAGGCTTTTCTGTTTATTGGTTATCCCAGAAATATTCCTACATCTGCATTGGCACCAAACTTCCCTTGATTTTCTTCTTTATTTTGGATGCAAAATTTGCTTCCGTAAATACAGAGGTATTTAAAATAAGGTTTCCTTTCATACCCCAATTCATATGGTGTATTCATCTATCCCATATAAAGCCCCATTATATTTTGAATGTGCACTGCAGATTCAACAAAGTCCTTCCAATAATGATGAGAGATAGGACTCTCAATCACAATAGTCCTAGCCATGTTGTTGACCTGTCTATTCCGAAGCTCAACAACCCCATTTTGTGGAGGAATTATAACAGTAGATACCTCATGCCATATTCCATTTTTTTCATGTAATTATCAAACTCAATGGACATGTATTCTCCTCCATTGTCAGATTGTGGGGCTTTGATTGTTCTTCTAGTATCATTCTCAGTAATCCAACTATAAGTTTTCATACAATCAAGAACATTCCATTTCCTATGAATAACCATTACACATTCCATTCTACTATAATTATCAATAAATAGAAAGAATTACATATCTCTATGAGTTCTAGAAAGATTCATCGGGCCACATACGTCTGTGTGAATGAGGTCAAGAAGCTGTGATACCCTTTTCTTCTTTGGTCGATATGAATTACAGACTAGCTTCCCCCATATGAAAGCATCACAAATATTTTCCCTTTGACATTTTAGAATGGGTATATCCATGAATATATTCAACATAGACACCTTTTCCATATATTGTAGGTTAATGTTACCCAGCCTTTGATGCCATGGGTTTTTTTCTTCTTCAACAGAAAAATTGAAAGATTTTCCTTTATTGCCAACCTGATATAAGTTTCAATCTGTTCTAAAACCTTTCATAGGAGAATTCCATGTTTTCCCTTTTATATTCATGCCTTTTTTATGGAATGTTACTATGACCCCTGAGTCACAAAGTTGACTCACACTGAGGAGATTGTGATGGAGACCATCTACATAATGAACTTTAGTCTTCTTCAGCTCTCCAATGGCCAGAGCATTAATTTCATTTCCTTTAATATTTAAAACACAATCACTCCCAAACCTCACTGTTCCATCAACATTCATTTTAATTTTTTCCAAAAGGTAAACATTTCCAATCATATTGGTTGAGCATCCAATATCGAGAATGTAGGTGCTGCTTCTTTTTGTAGCTTTGAGGGATACTTCTGCAAGAATGTATTTCTCAATTTTTCTTCTTTTCTTTCCATGAGATATTGGATGTGTTGGACACTAATAGCCTTATAATTATTTCCTCCACATAACCAGATTCTTCATACCCATACTCTTCTTCCATAATAGAAAACCTTTTTGTGAGAAAAAAACCACCGGGAGGGTGAGTATCAACTCATCTCTGAGTGTTTTATGAATAGATCATGTCATACCTCTTCCTGCAATACATAGATTTATGTCCAAAGATAGAACAATGAAAATAGTATCCACAAAAACTATTTCTTCTATAAGGTGTAGGATATGAAATCAGTCTCATTTGTTGACTTCCTAGATCTTCCCCATTCAAGTAGATCCTTGCCTCTTCACAATATGACATACTATGGAATATATATCCACATAACTGACATTCCATGAGTTAAAATGTCTTCTCACTTACATTTCTCCTCATTCATTCTTCTTTGGGAAAATGGTTAGATTGCCCTAATTTCTGAAATATTGAAGAAAATCATCATTTCTTCTTTTAGTTTGGATTGAGGGTTTCTTTTTTAAGAACTTCAAGAAACTTTTCACCATGTCCAACTTTTATCTTGTCTTTCTTTTGGCACTATTCACTTCTAGTAGTTGATGTCTCATCTTTACAACTGATTCCTCTCTTTTCCAAACAAGTGGGTTTTTGAGCACTCAAGATTTTTCCAACCCCATATTAACCACCCTTGGATCTTACCAGTAATTCTACATCTGAGAGTCTTCCAAAATGAATTTTCTTATTACCCTCATTTTTGGTTCATTGACACTCAGGTTTACACCTAAGAGTATCATCTTCTTCTTCGAGAACCTATATAGTCTAGGATATCTCTTCCAGTATATATGTATATTCAATTATGACCATTTCATGGTATTCAGTTCTAAGGTTAATTTCCCCAACGTCATCTAGGATTTCAAGGATTGAATACTAAACTCT
Organism: Viscum album; assembly: GCA_963277665.1. Taxonomy (NCBI): domain Eukaryota; kingdom Viridiplantae; phylum Streptophyta; class Magnoliopsida; order Santalales; family Viscaceae; genus Viscum; species Viscum album. The sequence continues at coordinate 1,577,961,176 of OY728150.1, read as the reverse complement.
CACTAGTTCTTCTAGTCATTAATTTTTAGCTTCAATCTCATCAACATATTCTGATGAATTTTCCTCTATTTCATTCAACTGTTTTTGAATATCTTACAATTAATCTCAAACTTGGAAATGGAATACTTAATTTGAAGCATGGGATCAGAATTTGGAGTTATCAAATTATCTATACCTCTATTGATCAATGGTTTTAACTTTTCAATGGTAGCCATCATGGAAGCATGGTTTCCAGTTTTAAATTCTGGTCCTTCTTATTCACAAAATTCAATATCATAATCGTGATGTCATCAACATTTCTGTCATCATCATATAACATTTGATGGAACTAAGAGGAATTGTGTCCAACACTTCTACAATGAAAACATGCCAAAGGTAGCTTACCTTTAAATTTACCTTTTCATTCTTCATCTTCTTGGAAACGAGAGAAAGAATTTCTTTTTCTTCATCATCTTCACCAGAACTCTCTTCCGAAATATTTAGTTTCTCCATAGATTTCAATTCCATTTCATTACTAACCTGAGTCGTAGTATCATCAGGTTTGACTATCCTCTCATATGACACTAGACTACTTAGAAGATCATTCATAGATAGTTTAGATAGATCTCTTTCTTGAAGGGATGATACCATTGAATTATACATAAGAGAAAGTGTTATCATGATTTTATTTACAATATAAATGACTTTTATTTCCACTCCAAGACCTCAAATTACTCCCACTACTTCAGTAATTCTATTGAAAAATGAATCTGCATTCTCATCAGGATGCATCTTTAGATCGTCAAAACTATTTTGCATGATTTGATGTTTTTCCTCCTTCACTCTGCTATATCCTTTATAAATATTTCCATGTTCATCCCACATAGAATTTTATGAGGTGAAACTCATCACCTTTAGATATATTTGGTTTGAAAGAGCCGTAGTGATAGCATTCTAAGCTTTAGCATATGCATCAAGAACTTTCTGTCTATATCAGTCATAACAAGCCCCGTTGGATCAGTAACATGTATTCCTCGCACAGTAGAAAAAAGGACTTCCATTCCATGTGATATTAAAAGATATATAATCTTGTTATTGAAAATTGGAAAATTACTTCCATCAAAGAGAGGGTTTCCCAAAGCATTGACTATGGTCTCAATAATGGAAAAGGACGGATCTAACACCAGTAAACATTACCCTCTGATACCACTTGCAAGACCCTGGGACACCCTGATTGGGGAGGGGTGAATCAGGGTGTCTTCTTTTCATTTAAAAAACAAGGATCGTGTTCCCACTGTAACGCCCCGACCCCAGCTACCCAGAGTCGGTGCATTACTTCGTAACATTGGCATGATCACAAAGGATCAAGTCTCGAAAGACCGATTAGTTTAGTAGCCTTGGAAACACTAGATACATTCATAAGTCTTTCATTACATCAAAATTAAACAAACTACAAAAAAAAACATGGTCTTCATATTCCACACTCATATCTTCACTGATTATTCTTGCAAGTCAGTCATAAAATACTTCTTCACAACCTGGAAAATTTTTAAACATTGAAAGGGGTGAGCTCAAATGCTCAGTAAGGATAACAATAATGCGGAAGCTTTCATAAATAAACATTAACATTTAAGGCAATGTATAACTAAAACAAAAGCCTCTTAAACATGAACTTCAACATAATATGGCAAAAGTAAAATGAGATAATGCCATTTACTTCTTCACATGGATATTCTACTGGTCGAATAATCACATGTAATATCAATAACCACTTTCATAATGATGGAATGCATAATGCCAGACTATCATAACCACATAGCCAAGGCCTCGTGCCAAGACTACAAATAAGATTTTGTCAAGGCCTTGTGCCAAGACACTAGTTTGTCTCATGAGACCTGCCGATGCATCGAGGAGCTATAGCGGGCTCCACCCGTCACTTATTAAGTCCAATGCATTCCTCATATGAATAGGTTTAAACATATCATAAACCATAACATAATTGTATCACATAAAACATGCATAAAGGAAACATAACATTTCCACATTTCAATCACAAGATATCAATACAGCACATTGATGTAATAAAAATTCTTTCAAAAACCATTTTCAATACCAAAATAAAAGAAAGTTAAAACTTTGTATTTATTTTTCATTAAAAAAAAGATGGCTTATAGAGGAAGCCGAAACTCAAATAACGGTCACGACGGCGGAGTAGTCGTTGTCGCCGCATAAGTACGGAAAGAAAAACATTCCCTTTTTGTCGTTTAGTAAAATGCTTCGTATAAAAAAGATTCCTTTTGAATAAACATGAAAGTCAAAGGGGTTTATACACCGTATCAAAGAAAGTTGTGTATAAAGCCAAATATGCCTCAATGAAAGGAGATTGAGACAAAGTCCTTAAAAAGATCATTTTTAAAATAAAATAGATCTATTATGTGTATTCACTATAGGTACACATAAAGAAAGTAAAAATACAAAATAGGACATAATAATATCATGACATAATTTGAAAGTAGGAGATTAACCCAAAGAATGGAAGTTGGGTTAAGAAATTCCCTTACCTCGTGTCTGACTTGACTCAACCGTTCTTTAACCTCCTGAATAATAAACTAGAGTTAATATATACCTTATTAAGAACCATTTTCAACTTCATTATCCTTATTATATCACTTATTACAATGATATGAACATTATGTAATTATTTAAGTTAATAATGTTCATTTTGTCGGTATTTGGTTCTTAAGTCAAAAATAGGCTTCTTACACTTACATGTTGTTAATTTGGTCAAAGGTTCATTATATCCAGAATTATATTAATGATGTAGATATCATATATATCATATATATACAGTATATACATTCATTTATAATATTACGTAACATTTAGAGGTAAGAAATGAAATGCACCGTTCATGGAGACGGTAAGCCGTACGTACGCATGAACGCTACTTTCATTTCAATTTCATATTTAATGGAATGAAATCATAAAGATATTAATGTATAATATAATTCCAGTATAATATAGTGTATAATACCATTTACTCCATCCTTTATACATCCCACACATGGCATTAACGATTCAAATCACTTTGAGGGGGCGGTAGTCCGCACTTCCTAAAATGAAATTATCGCGTTTTACCCATAATGGAAATCATAAAGTATGACATAAATGAGAAATTCAGAAGCATAAGTAAAACATAAACAAATTATAAATCATATATAAAAATAGTGACATCATAATGGCCACCTTTGAAGGTGTTAAATGAGTGTTGAACAATCATCGTTTCGGGAGGCAGAATTTCGCCATCCACGGAAACCTTATGTTCTTTAACCATTTGATGTAGTTGTGTGGAAGTGTAGCTCAAATAAATCTTATAACAACATCCTAGTATATTTAAGATACTGGTGTTGTTACAAAAGAAGTAAATAAAAAGAGTTTAGGGGGTTGGAGAAGCAAAATAAAACAAAAGAACATGAGAGAATGAATTACCTTAAAAAGTGTAACTCCTTTTGAGTTGAGCCTAAAGGCTTCCTTTGAAAGGATTCTGCCCAAAGGGAATCCTATAGGATGAGGAGAGGGATGTGGAGGGAGAAAATGGGCAGGGGTTGGCCGAGCCAATGGCTTGAAGAGTGTGTGAAATGAGGTAGAGGTGGGGGCCTTTTATAAGAGGAGAGGAGGGGCACTTTTGGAAAGTAAAGGAACATTACATTATTTGAAAATGTGTTTCGGTTTTAAAAGGTCCCACATTGATAGAATTCGTGGATAAGGTGATAAGGCATCGAAATTAACTCATCCAATTGGTTTTGGCCATGTGTAGTTCATAGATTTTATATTATCTTTCCATTTTATTTAAATCGTCAAATAATGATGTCATCGCTGCATCATTATTATGTCATAAATAATTAAATTTATTTAATGTCTAAAAATTATATAAAAAATACTATGATATAGGAAATCTTTTTATCTTTCCAATGACTATTTATAATCAAAATTTGGACTTGTGTAACCCTACTTAAAAATTGTTTTAGTAAAACACTTTATGTTAGTGTCATTTTCACTTTAACATTAAATAAAAAGTAATTTATGTTATTTCCCAACAAAAGTGGATCCATGGGGTCCCCAAGTTAGGCCATGGCTTGTCTTGGTCGGCCATGACACAACCAATGAGGTTGGGACATGTGTCTAGGTCATTTAATATTATTAAAGTATTATTTATACCTTAAACTACCCTAATTACCACTAATCGCGATTAAGAACTTAATAAGTTACTATTCACCAAAAAATTATTTTTATCCCATTGAACCACATTTTACTTCTTAATGACAACCATGTATGTCGGATTTTTGAAAATCAAATCACAGAAGTGGTAATATTTCATTTAAACGAAAAATCAGTTATTTAACAACCACTTAGTGGTTTCACTATTCATCAAAAATTGAAGTTTTTCAGAATAAGGCCAAAATTTCACCCTAAGCTATAATTGATATTCCGAATTGAAAAATGATGTCTATTTTAAAAAATTCCAAACATATTAGTTGCATTAATTAATTTTATAATTAATTCCCGCTGTCACAACAAATAGCGTGTTTTTAAGAAACAATTTATATCAAAAGATTGGCAATTGTTTATGTCCAATTTCAATGTTAAATTAATTCTAATGACCACCATTGGATAAAATGGTAAAAATATATTCTAATTATACTTTAAAACCATAAAATATTATAATTTATCACTATAAATTATTTTGATTAAAAAAGTTGTTTTAAGTATTTTTCACTATTTATAAAATTTTAGAAGTTCTCAGAAAAATACCAAAAATTCAACATAGGCTAATTTCGATATTACGAATACAAAAATGAAGTCCATTCTGACATATAAAATTTATAATATTTCAAAAAGAAGGTATTACTATTCATAACGGCTACTTTGATTAGTCGCGGTGTTTTAGAACTCGAAGTTGCGTACAATGCAAGCTATTTCATTATTGAATGAGAAGCGTATCGTGGAAGCTCGGGGTGTTACATTCTCCCCTCCTTCAATAAATTGCGTCCTCGCAATTTGAAATTTTTCTTGGAAAATAAAAGGTTGAAAATAGAAAATACCTTTGTGGAAAACCCACATCGGAAATAAGGTTAATAGAATTTAGTCTTAATAAGAGGGAAATGGAAATAAGAAAGTCACCACCAAATCATGATCTCGATAAGGAGAACATTGGTGGCAATTAGAGACATATAATTTGAGGAAAAACGTAAATATTTGTAGGGATTGATTGAGGTCATCAATCACAATCAACTGTCAAATTGAGGGCCTCAAAGCCTTCAATCTATGTTGATTTAAAATATCATCAGTTCAACAAAACATAAGTTATTAGGATAACACATTTTTTTTGTTTTAATATCCCTTTACTAAAGTTTAAGAATTAATTTATTCATTGAATAAGAGATAGGTATATATATATATATGTGTTTGACATTAGAGTTTCAACCTTCAACTCATCTTTCACTCAAAAGATAATAGAACTCAAAAATATTATACTTATCCTAATTGTATAAGGTTCCAAATGTTAACAAATACCATTTAGATTAGTAAAATTATTTTGTAATAACCGGGGACTTCCTGTAGGCTAGTGGTAGGAAATAAAGGCCTGTCGCACTATGATTGTGGGTTCGATTCCTGCAGCTTTGTCCGACGCGACGGGTTATGCCCCACCCTGCAGGTTGTCCTTTTCCTAAAACTATAGTATCATAATATTCCAAAAATAATCTTCATAAATTTTTTAACCTTAAACAATACTATCCATGGTTCAACTTAATCCATTCCAACCTTAATAGTTATCCAAAATACATCTGTCCAACTCACAGTCCAAATTTTATAAGGAAGGTAAACATAATGAAGATCCTTTATCCCACGTAACAACATGTGAGCACCTTCATCATGTATTCTTTTTAAACATACTGAATTACCATGATCCCTTATTCCTTATAGAATACTAGATATACTCCTTCTATCCAAAAATGTATACAAAACATCAATCAGTTTCAAGGAAGTTAAGTATATCCAATATAATTTATCCAAATCAATCACGTCTTATTCCAAAATCACAATCTCAGTATCAAAACCATATTATGGTTTATTTTTCTCTCAACCATATATTTTCCAAAAATTTAACCTACTGTGGAGTCACTTTTCTTGGTTCCACACAATCTCAAGTCCTTGATGAAATAGTACTGCAGTACAATCCTTATATACTCCATAATTATTATAACCAGTACATCATTGATACAACACTCAAATTAAAAAAAAATCTTTAATAACAACATAAGAACTCTAATCATTACTCCTCATCTGTGGTAGTATCATAACTTGATTATTATCCAATAACATCATTTGGGGCATGCTCTGATGATTTGGACATTGGTTTGCGTAGTGTCCCCAATCCTTGCAGAAGAAGCATTGTACATTTGAAACCATTTTCTTACCCTTGCAGTCACGCACTTTGTGTCCTTTTTCTCTACACTTATAACAAACTCCCATTCCTTTTAGGCAAGTACCAGGGTGATTCTTCCCACAATTATCACATAATGGAAAATCCTTCTTTCCCTTTTTCCCTTTATCTGTCTCTTGTTCCACCATTCTCTTCTTCTCTTGCTTTACTTTGTTGTCATAAGACTTAGAGAATTCCTTTTCTGTCTTGATAGCACACGAGACAATATCTTCGTATGATGAGAAGGATTGTGATACCAAAGCTCGACGGAGAAATGGTTTTAACCCATCAAAGAAACGATCAATCTTACTCCTTGGGTTACGTATGTAATCTGCAGCATACCTTGCTAACCTTGTAAAGTTAGCCTCATACTTTGCGACATTCTCATCCTCCTTCTGCCTCAGACTCAGAAATTGCCTTTCCATATCTGCTCGATGGTCACGAGGAAAGTATTTTTCTAAGAAAAGCTCTTTGAACTCCCTCCATTCCATATTCGATATGTCATCATCTTCCTTTGTGTTTTGAATCAGCGACCACCACTGATCGGCATCTCCAGTGAGGCGGTAAACTGCCATGACAACCTTCTCCCTTTCACTACTCCCCAAGGCATGGAATATTTTCTCTAAGGAATTTATCCATTGCTCAGCTACTATAGGATTTGTACTCCCATTAAAGGTTGGTGGTTGTTGCCTCATGAAACGGTCTAGCATTGATCCTCCACGTTGCGGATCAGGGTGCTCCATACGAGTAAGGTTGTTATTCATAACCTGCGTGAGTTGTCCCAGTACGGTGAGAAGCTGATCAGCACCAGTTGTATCACTAGCTCCACCATAATTATCCTGAGCAGGAGGGCAATCCCTACACGGAGTTCGTGCATTGATACAGTTTCCATTCCTTCTACTAGGCGCCATTTCTAAACAATGGCATAAACTAGATTAGTTTATGAATCAAAATACATAATTCCATACTTGTAAAACACTTAACATAAATTGAACTAATTATGGATATAATCCATAATTATAAAAATGTATTCTTTGAGGAAGTATATACTCGTAACCCTTCATAGTGGTTTGTAAAGAAAATGGGAATTATCCAAAGCATATCCCCCGGGAGTGTCGTAACCAAGAGTGCAGCAAGGCCCGTTGTCGTGCACCAGTTCCCGTTCGAGTCTAGCTCAAAGCGGTGTTTTCGGGTTTTACCCCTAGGTACATCTGTGCCAGCGCCGCCTCTACCTGCTCGTATCCAGACAGGAATGTATTGCTTGGAAAACTCACAAAATCTCTACAATACCAATATTCTAAGATGTTCTTTTATACTAATCCTCAAAGTCTATCTTCGGGCTATGTGCTCTAATCAGAGTTTATCTAAATCTAGCTTCCAAGGTTAGTACTAAACTGCCTCTGATACCAACTGTAACGCCCCGACCCCAGCTACCCAGAGTCGGTGCATTACTTCGTAACATTGGCATGATCACAAAGGATCAAGTCTCGAAAGACCGATTAGTTTAGTAGCCTTGGAAACACTAGATACATTCATAAGTCTTTCATTACATCAAAATTAAACAAACTACAAAAAAAACATGGTCTTCATATTCCACACTCATATCTTCACTGATTATTCTTGCAAGTCAGTCATAAAATACTTCTTCACAACCTGGAAAATTTTTAAACATTGAAAGGGGTGAGCTCAAATGCTCAGTAAGGATAACAATAATGCGGAAGCTTTCATAAATAAACATTAACATTTAAGGCAATGTATAACTAAAACAAAAGCCTCTTAAACATGAACTTCAACATAATATGGCAAAAGTAAAATGAGATAATGCCATTTACTTCTTCACATGGATATTCTACTGGTCGAATAATCACATGTAATATCAATAACCACTTTCATAATGATGGAATGCATAATGCCAGACTATCATAACCACATAGCCAAGGCCTCGTGCCAAGACTACAAATAAGATTTTGTCAAGGCCTTGTGCCAAGACACTAGTTTGTCTCATGAGACCTGCCGATGCATCGAGGAGCTATAGCGGGCTCCACCCGTCACTTATTAAGTCCAATGCATTCCTCATATGAATAGGTTTAAACATATCATAAACCATAACATAATTGTATCACATAAAACATGCATAAAGGAAACATAACATTTCCACATTTCAATCACAAGATATCAATACAGCACATTGATGTAATAAAAATTCTTTCAAAAACCATTTTCAATACCAAAATAAAAGAAAGTTAAAACTTTGTATTTATTTTTCATTAAAAAAAAGATGGCTTATAGAGGAAGCCGAAACTCAAATAACGGTCACGACGGCGGAGTAGTCGTTGTCGCCGCATAAGTACGGAAAGAAAAACATTCCCTTTTTGTCGTTTAGTAAAATTCTTCGTATAAAAAAGATTCCTTTTGAATAAACATGAAAGTCAAAGGGGTTTATACACCGTATCAAAGAAAGTTGTGTATAAAGCCAAATATGCCTCAATGAAAGGAGATTGAGACAAAGTCCTTAAAAAGATCATTTTTAAAATAAAATAGATCTATTATGTGTATTCACTATAGGTACACATAAAGAAAGTAAAAATACAAAATAGGACATAATAATATCATGACATAATTTGAAAGTAGGAGATTAACCCAAAGAATGGAAGTTGGGTTAAGAAATTCCCTTACCTCGTGTCTGACTTGACTCAACCGTTCTTTAACCTCCTGAATAATAAACTAGAGTTAATATATACCTTATTAAGAACCATTTTCAACTTCATTATCCTTATTATATCACTTATTACAATGATATGAACATTATGTAATTATTTAAGTTAATAATGTTCATTTTGTCGGTATTTGGTTCTTAAGTCAAAAATAGGCTTCTTACACTTACATGTTGTTAATTTGGTCAAAGGTTCATTATATCCAGAATTATATTAATGATGTAGATATCATATATATCATATATATACAGTATATACATTCATTTATAATATTACGTAACATTTAGAGGTAAGAAATGAAATGCACCGTTCATGGAGACGGTAAGCCGTACGTACGCATGAACGCTACTTTCATTTCAATTTCATATTTAATGGAATGAAATCATAATGATATTAATGTATAATATAATTCCAGTATAATATAGTGTATAATACCATTTACTCCATCCTTTATACATCCCACACATGGCATTAACGATTCAAATCACTTTGAGGGGGCGGTAGTCCGCACTTCCTAAAATGAAATTATCGCGTTTTACCCATAATGGAAATCATAAAGTATGACATAAATGAGAAATTCAGAAGCATAAGTAAAACATAAACAAATTATAAATCATATATAAAAATAGTGACATCATAATGTCCACCTTTGAAGGTGTTAAATGAGTGTTGAACAATCATCGTTTCGGGAGGCAGAATTTCGCCATCCACGGAAACCTTATGTTCTTTAACCATTTGATGTAGTTGTGTGGAAGTGTAGCTCAAATAAATCTTATAACAACATCCTAGTATATTTAAGATACTGGTGTTGTTACAAAAGAAGTAAATAAAAAGAGTTTAGGGGGTTGGAGAAGCAAAATAAAACAAAAGAACATGAGAGAATGAATTACCTTAAAAAGTGTAACTCCTTTTGAGTTGAGCCTAAAGGCTTCCTTTGAAAGGATTCTGCCCAAAGGGAATCCTCTAGGATGAGGAGAGGGATGTGGAGGGAGCAAATGGGCAGGGGTTGGCCGAGCCAATGGCTTGAAGAGTGTGTGAAATGAGGTAGAGGTGGGGGCCTTTTATAAGAGGAGAGGAGGGGCACTTTTGGAAAGTAAAGGAACATTACATTATTTGAAAATGTGTTTCGGTTTTAAAAGGTCCCACATTGATAGAATTCGTGGATAAGGTGATAAGGCATCGAAATTCACTCATCCAATTGGTTTTGGCCATGTGTAGTTCATAGATTTTATATTATCTTTCCATTTTATTTAAATCGTCAAATAATGATGTCATCGCTGCATCATTATTATGTCATAAATAATTAAATTTATTTAATGTCTAAAAATTATATAAAAAATACTATGATATAGGAAATCTTTTTATCTTTCCAATGACTATTTATAATCAAAATTTGGACTTGTGTAACCCTACTTAAAAATTGTTTTAGTAAAACACTTTATGTTAGTGTCATTTTCACTTTAACATTAAATAAAAAGTAATTTATGTTATTTCCCAACAAAAGTGGATCCATGGGGTCCCCAAGTTAGGCCATGGCTTGTCTTGGTCGGCCATGACACAACCAATGAGGTTGGGACATGTGTCTAGGTCATTTAATATTATTAAAGTATTATTTATACCTTAAACTACCCTAATTACCACTAATCGCGATTAAGAACTTAATAAGTTACTATTCACCAAAAAATTATTTTTATCCCATTGAACCACATTTTACTTCTTAATGACAACCATGTATGTCGGATTTTTGAAAATCAAATCACAGAAGTGGTAATATTTCATTTAAACGAAAAATCAGTTATTTAACAACCACTTAGTGGTTTCACTATTCATCAAAAATTGAAGTTTTTCAGAATAAGGCCAAAATTTCACCCTAAGCTATAATTGATATTCCGAATTGAAAAATGATGTCTATTTTAAAAAATTCCAAACATATTAGTTGCATTAATTAATTTTATAATTAATTCCCGCTGTCACAACAAATAGCGTGTTTTTAAGAAACAATTTATATCAAAAGATTGGCAATTGTTTATGTCCAATTTCAATGTTAAATTAATTCTAATGACCACCATTGGATAAAATGGTAAAAATATATTCTAATTATACTTTAAAACCATCAAATATTATAATTTATCACTATAAATTATTTTGATTAAAAAAGTTGTTTTAAGTATTTTTCACTATTTATAAAATTTTAGAAGTTCTCAGAAAAATACCAAAAATTCAACATAGGCTAATTTCGATATTACGAATACAAAAATGAAGTCCATTCTGACATATAAAATTTATAATATTTCAAAAAGAAGGTATTACTATTCATAACGGCTACTTTGATTAGTCGCGGTGTTTTAGAACTCGAAGTTGCGTACAATGCAAGCTATTTCATTATTGAATGAGAAGCGTATCGTGGAAGCTCGGGGTGTTACACCCACTGTGGTGGGAACTTGTTAAACCTGTAACACTGAATGGAACAGAAAGAAAACAACCACAAGAAGAGAAACTACACAATACATTTACTTGGTTCACCACTAAGTCATACATCTAAGGAGCATACACCGACAGGTTTCCGTTCGTACCTAATTCCTCTAAACATCACTAGTTATGTATTACAATGTTTGGGTATAGTCACTCTGTCCGAAGCACACTGCCTTTACAAATGTTCAGGGATAGCTCACTACGTCCCTCGGGTCACTCCTGTTGACTCCTGCTGCCTCACTGCCCTTTTTGAAATCCCGCTCATTTTATAGATGTGAAGGTCTCTTCAATAGAGTTGTATGGAAATATTTACCTCTATTCAATAAGAGACTCTTCTTGCATCGAAGTATTAAAATGATGCACATGAAAGCACTGATACATTGGATGAGATATTGAGAATGTGCAAATAGGATACAATGACAATTGCACACAAAACCAATTTTTTTGCATTAAAGATCTCATTTTTGCATGCAATATTTTCTTTTTTCATGGAAAAAATTTCACACAACAACCCCCTTTATGAAAAACACTCACTTTTACATGGAGCCTTCTCTTTTACGTGTTGATTTGACTTTTACGCGCAACAACAACTCTTACGTGAAATCTCAACAAAGTAAAACATAATAATGGCTGACCATGCATCCAAGTCGAATAGTAATATCTCAGCCCCATTGTCTCACACATCATACTGGGTCCTAAGTACACCCAAAATCAAACTACAAAGTCACACACACTCTCTCATGGTTGTATTATCTAATGGGCCCACACATGACCCTCTAGGTCCACACATAGATAGTGGTAACCCCCTTGGAACATCAGAACATACACTCAAAAAATTAAATCATCACTAAACCCTAGTAACCACAAAAATATTGGGCCAAGCCCAAGCTAATAAAATTCTTAAAGCAGATCTCAATGGACTCCAACTGATCCTTGATCAATTACATGCCACAAAAGCATATTAAATCAATCACATGCAACATAGGCATTCTAAACCATAAAACACGACATACAATGACCACTTAACCAAAAACCTTCACTCTAAGGTAATCATCAAGAGTAACTCAAACTGAACTCAACAACTCAGTGACTCTCTACCATAACTAATATTATATGGTGTCAACCTAGATCCAAAGTATTCAACCACACTGATCCTCAAATGTAGGATCTAAAACTCAACTGATCTAACCTCAATTCACTTGTCCCGATACAGAAGAAAAAATATATCTTACCATATATAGTAATAAGATAATATCTTCTATGATTCATCTAAGAAACCTCCTTTAAAACCCCATGGTACGTTAATGCGAGATCAAACACTGAGCTCCAAACCCTCAATTAGGTCTCCTAGCTCGAAACGCTACCCACTGAAGGATTATGAATCCATACATCATGGAAATAATCCAAAAAAACATATTTATCCACAACACCATTTATATGACTTCTATATCTAAAAAGTACACCACCATTTCTATCTATGTGAAAAAACACTCATAAAGGACAACTCGTATTACCAATTTTGACTTCCAAGGATCAAAATACCCAAAACCTATATGATGGAAGAATACATGGCATGTACATTAGATTACATAGCATGTACAATCATCTATCCTTCTGAACATTTTATTTTACATGACCAGAGAAACATGGGGTTTTTCCTATGTAAAACTATATTGCGTGTACCAAAATTACACGATTTGTACTTTCCAAAAACCATCTTTCCATGTTATTTTTTCACATGGATGGACTTGCAACCATGTACTAATACATGCCATGTACTAAGAGTACTTGGTGTGTAATTTTAAAAATTCCTTCTTCCCTGAATAACAATAACACATGGTTTGTGTTCATAGAAGCACACACCGTGTATACAGATTCTCTGACAGAAAACCCCTCCAAACCCTATCTGAACCCCTGTTTTTCCCAAATAAGCATATTTCAACCCCCATGGGGTCCTTAGAAGTCATAATAAGGCAATAAAATATGAAAAAACTAATCTATGTTGATATAGGGAATACAAATGAAAACTGGTTTACACCATTTTGTAAACACTGATACTTTGGTTCCTAATCCCCTCTCAGAAGCTGGTACACCTCGATAAGGTCTCGACCTATATTGAGGAAGAAGTCTGGAGGCATCAAACCTCCTCCTCCTCCTTCGATCCTACCCCGAAAATGAGGGGGAATCCCCTACCCTCTATTGACATGTGTGGGAACCCCAAAATGGGGTGGGGGATCTTTTCTTTTAACTTAAATTAAATAATTAAATAATTAATCCCCCATAAAATAGTTGTCCTGAGTCATGGAACCCAAAAGAAGTTTATATATCACATATGAAGTACCTCCCATTCCTGACTCAAATGTATATTCAGAATGTCAATATGAGGATCCGTTCAAAAGATACAGCCACTCGAATCCTCTATAACAATTTATTATTTAATGAATTAAATATTAAATATTCATCCAAAACTCCAACTGCTCGATATTCTACCAAACTTATATCCTAGAGTAAAAACCCTATTATGGGACCAAACTAGTGGTTAGAAAAATTATCTAAAATGATATGAAATGATAAAAAAAATTCAAATTTATAATCGAATGTTAATATCCATAAAATTTTGGTCTCTACAACATGCCTACCATTAATGATTGCATACCCGAGAAGCCTTGGTGGTATTCCAATTACACATCCAGACCCACGTTAGTCGTTAAATCAAGGTCAAATTGTTTCATTTTACCCAAAGACATCAGACAAGTTTTTCTGCATAACATTTAAGAGAGGGAGTGCAACCCCTCAAAGTTCAAGCTACTACTTTCCACCATTAACAAACTATTATGAAATGAATTAACCACACCCATTCATCTAAGTATTACACATCACTATTTAAAACTCATTGACACACTCATGGTGCTCCCCACCATAGATCTCAATCAATATTTACCAATTTTCATCCATGATGCTTTCCATTTTTGGGGTCTCCATTAAAAACACATTTTTAGTGGTCCACCAACATGCTGGACAAGGTCCTCACTACATCCTTAATTCTACCCACACATGGGTCACACTGAGCACACAACCCTCACCCAGGTCTCCCGGCTAGATACCCTACCCACTGAAGGATTATGAATCCAAACCTCATGGAAATAATCCATAAACAAAATTTATCCATAACACCATTCATATTACTTATATATCTCAAAATTATCCCACAATTGCTATCTATGTGAAAAAACAATAACAATGGACTACTCACACGCCCAATTTTGCCTTCTAGTGAAAAAATACCCAAAACATATAATTTGGAAGAATTTATGGAATGTACTTTAGATTACATGGTGTGTACTCCCATATACCATCTTAGATATTTAATTTTACATGACTAGAGAAATAAGGGGTTTTCCTGTGTAAAACTACATTGTGTGTATCGAAATTACATGATGTGTACTTTCCAAAAACTATCTTTCTGGGTTCTTTTTATAATGGCTGGACACACAACCATGTACTACTACAAAGAATGTACTACGAGTACTTGGTGTGTAATTTTAAAAATTCATTCTTCGCTAAATAGGAATAACAAATTGTGTGTGTTCATAGAACCACACATCGTGTAGACGGAGTCTCCAAAAAGAAACCCCTCCAAACCCTACTAAAACCACTATTTTTTCCAAATAAGCACAGATCAACAACCATGGGGTCTTTAATAGACCTAATAAGGCATGAAAACTTGATCAAAACTAATAAATGTGAATATGGGGCATAAAACATAAAAATTTCTTACCTCGTGGGGTAAAAAATGATGATTTGGTTCCAAATCCACTCTCAGAAGCTGCTACACCTCGATCTGGTCCCAATCTATATTAAGGAAGAAGATTGGAGGCATCTAACCTCTACCTCCTCCTTCAATCCAATTTTCACACATGACGTACACTCCCATACTCTCTCCTTAAATATGTGGGAACCCCAAATGGGGGGGACTCTTTTATTTTAATCTAAATTAATTAATTAATCAATTAATTAATCCCACATTTATTTTTCATCTCGAGTCTTGGAAACCAAATAATTTTTATATATAAACTATAAATTACACCCCATTCAAAACTCAATCGTTGATTCAGAATCTCAATATGACGCTCCATTCAAAAAATACATCCACTCAAAACCTCCCGACCAATATAACATTTAATTAATTAAATATTAAATATTCACAAAAACTATAACTACTTGTTATTCTACCAAACTCCTGTCCTTGTGCGAAAAATCTATTTCGGGACCAACTGAGTGGTTAGAAAAATTATTTGAGATGATATGACATGAAAAAATGACCATTTTACCCATCATGATAACCTGAGAATAGAAATTCAAATCTATAATCAAATGCTAAAATAAATAAAACTCAGGTCTCTACAACATTCTTACCATGAACCTTCTCATACCTCAGAAGCCTTGGTGGTCTTTTAATTACACATCATGACCCATGTTAGTCATCATATCAATGTCAACATGTTTTATTATACCCAATGATGTCAAAACAGGATTTTCATCATAAGATTTAAGAGAAGGTGTGCAACCCCTCAATGTTCAAGATACTTCTTTCAACAATTATCAAACCATTATGAAATTACATAACCAAACCCATCCATATAAATATTACACATCACTATTTAAAACTCATCAACACACTCATTTTTCTCCCCACCATAGATCTAAATCCACTTTTACCAATTTTGATCATTGATGCATAATATTGTAGGGCTCTCCTTCCAAAGCATGTTTTCAGTGGTCCTCCGACCTGCTCGACGCGGTCCTTGCTACATCCTCAACTCTACCCAGACAGGGGTCACACCAGCATACCCCACCTGGTACTCCCACAAAATTTGTCAATATCTGACCCATCATAGGGACCTCACTCACAAAAAGTAGATGGTGCACTCTCCATAGTTTAACACACACCACTCCATGATCACAACATCACAGGAGGCCCCCTATCAACATTAGTAAACATCTATATACCATGGAATAAATGCGGTTCCCTCTTAGCATACTCAGGACAATGTCCAGATATTGGGAATGATCATCTCTAAATTGTGAGTACACTAAGATGTAATCGACAAATATCATTTCAACCTTATCCATTCTAGAACATCATAGTTAAATCCCAAGGCCTCGAGTAACCATTCTCAAAAGACTCTCATCCCACCCACAACAATTTATCATCCCACTAACGACTACTAGGCCAACTATATCCCCTCAGACATACACTCCTATTATGTTTTATCCATAAACTAAATGATACACCACCTCACCCACACTTATGTAACCAAGTTTCCTATATCACATAACCGTTACATGCCCCTATTTAATCCCGACATAAAAACTTCTATGACTATAATTATCCAATTATCACAAAAAGTTGGCTCCCAAGACCTAAATAGGAAAACCCAAACATTTTTTATTCTCTCAATCCAACCAAAACCAATAGAATTAACTCACCTTCACATCCATTTTTTTGGGAAAGGTACCTGAAATAACCTGCACTCTCAAAAACAAATGAATAACGTAGTTTGTTGCACACACTCTCACTTTATAAAACAATATCTTCCAATTATCCCAAACCTCAAACCCAACAATACCCTTCTCGAAACACTTTCACAAGTACAATAAACCCATTTGTTCCTCACACACCGAAAGGAAAAAATAAATTAGTCAACATCAATCATGGGTCACCCTCAAGGATTCGTGGATCTAAATACCTCTTCTAGATTCACTTCAAAAAGGTCACTAGGCTCTCCCACCAAGCCTTATTGATCAAGTGTTACATCAATCCATGAGGTCTATCCATGTAGGGATTGAGGAAATCCATATAATGCCACAACTCACAAGGCATAAACATCCACCCATCTCATCATCTAATAACATCATAAAGACAAAACATCCATATCTAGGGTCTTAACCATAATGGAATCATATACCATCCCACTACCCATAACTAGTAAAACCATCCTATCCAAGCATATACACATTAGACCACAGCTTGAAGGACCCATACATAATACCATCTTATCAAAAACCATCTAAAATGGGTCCATATCTCTAAATTTATACTATACTGACCCACTAGGGTCACTAAATCAACCGCACACAAAACCAAACTAGTTACAACAACATTGAGAATCTCATTATCAATCCACAAAACATTCCATAATAATGAAAATCATAAAATTAAACACAAGAATGATTATAACATGGGGAAACTATGTGCCTTTCATGATGCTAGAGATGCCTCTTTCCACTCTAGGACAAGAGTCAAAACCGACTCACATGCAACTTTTCAATGATCCTAGAGCCTTAAATACATCAAAAACTGTCAAATATAAACAACATGTGAATCTCTTGAAGCTAAAATCACATTTAACCATAACATCACTAATCCCTAACATCAATCCCATTACCTAATAACATGGACTTCCTACCAGAATAGGTGTTCATGAAACACCAACTCGGTATCCATCACAAGATCCAACTCAACCCTATATATCCAATCCAGCAAACCCCAAATAATGAAACGATAAGAATGTAGATCCTATGATTCCACGTTGTAACATCTCGTTCTAGTAGCCACTAAACCGGTTCTATGATCAAGTTCTCCACAAGACCTAAAGTGTACATACACATATGCCAGAGGCTACTGACTAGTAGTAGGGATCTAAAGGCAAAGATATAATGAGACTATACTCTCATATTAGAAGGCACAACAAGAAGTAAATAACCAAACACATACACAATAAGGAAATTAAAATAATAAATAAAATGAATCAAAACATGCTGTAATAAAATGAAACTGTAGTAAAGGCCTGAACAAACAAGTCATACATACAACCATGATCGCCTACAGAGCTGATCCCATGTACAAGAAATAATCAACTAAAAATTAAATATGATAGACCCTAATGCTAACTCTGGTTCATAACACATATATGATCTCTAATACCATATCAAGCTGCTATAGCCTGACCGATCGACTCCACATGAGAATCATGATCAACAAAAAAATCTAGGGCCTCCTCTCTATCCATCATGCATCTATGTTCAACCTAAAAATAGATTGAAGGTATGTATAGACACTAAGGTGCACATATAGGGGGATTGTAAATATATCATAGTAGGACATAACCAATAGTGAACCTATAAACTACTTCCATAATTGTTTTCTCATACAATATTCTCATCCCAAATGGTATACAATTGGGGAAAAAATATAAATAAAAAAGAATCGATCCGTAGGTCCAAGACCTCGACCAACCATACCTACTTTAGCCAATGATGGAATACCACTTAGAATGTCTCAAGGACCATGAATCCCAAACCACCTATGAGCTCCATACCCATGGTACCCATGAACAAATTGAAAATACCAAGAACCAATCTTGCTATTCTATTTTTACCCTGAATAATAATATAATTCATCCCATACCATGTCCTCGTAACCAAACATTTTCTCATATGTGGAACCCCGACCCATCTATTCCCATTGACACACCACAGTTCAATGAAAACCAAACCTTCAGTTTGACATCTAACTAATGTATCATAACTATAGTATATGAAGCATCAGTCTATCCTATAACCAAAATATATAAAATCGACCTTGAATGGATAATTAGTACAAAATATTAGCCATATATATATATATATGTGTGTGTGTGTGTGTTTGTGTGCATGTGGGTGTATAAATCAAATAAACCATGCCTAGAGTTTCAGTCTGATATCTTAACTATACAGACATACATAAATAAAGACACACACACACACACACAAACAAACACACACATATATATGTTTATAAAATCTACCATTCGTGGAGGAAGTATCCAACATCATCACCATGAATATAGAGTGTTAGTCCACCATAAATCATAGCTGGTAAACCATCAATGCTTAGAGCCTCAGTAGGGGGAACTATCCCAGAAGTATACAATTAGTGTCTAGATTGTTAGTCTGACACCCTCTCAATAGTATAATTTCTATACCCAAAACCACAGTATTGAAATCATATCATCAGTGGGACCCATAGTATCAATATAACCAAAACCTATGGAGATAGTGCTTCAGTCCAACATCCTTTATCACATGGCATGCGGTTAATGCCCATACCCACAGTTTGGTGCACTATCCCTAATGTATGCTATCAGTGTATGGAGCCTCAGTCCAACCCCCTATTAGTAGTATACTCCATGTTCTTGGAACCTCAGTCGAGCAGAAAATACCATATATGTGTTGTCGCATTCACTATACTTAACTGTATAACATAGCTTGCCTGAAACTTTTGTCCAGCACTTAAATCACAAAAACATCGGTACCGATACACAACCTCATACCAACAATTTCAATCACAGATAATTGAAACCATACATATGGATCATTTATCCATATATATATACCAACACAACCTTCACCGAACAACTAATTTCCAAAGAAACATAGCAACACAACCATATAAAATTTCCATGTGGGCATAATCTAGGTCTCAACCTCAACCAAATAAAACATAATAATGGCTGACCATACATCCATTTCATCTAGTAACATCTAAGACCCATTTTCCCATAATTAATACTAGGTCCTAAGGAACCATGATAATCTAACTAAAAATTCACACACACCCTCTCATGGTTAGCCGATTAATTGGGCCCACACATTACCCTCTAGGTCCACAGAGAGACAATTGCATCCCCCCTTGGATCGTTATAACTGGTACTTAAGAAAAGTAATCACCCGTAAACCCTAGTAACCACCAAAATATTATGCCAAGCCTTAACATAGTAAATTTCTTCAAGAGGATATCAATGGACTCTAATTGATATTTGGTCAATCACATTCCACGACGGTATTTAAAATCAATCCAATGCCACCAAAGAATTCTCAAATTTCAACCACAACATACAATAATCACTTAACCAGAATCCTTCCATCCAATTTCATCATATAGAGAACCTCATACATAAATCAACACCACAATGACACTCTACCATAAAAAATCCTCTGGTGTCAACCTAGCTCCAAAGTCCCCATCCACCTTGATCCTCAAATGTAGGATCTAAACCTCAACTGCTCTAACATTGAGTCAACAGTACCAATATGCAAGGAAAAACAAGATCATCCCATAGGTAATACTCAAATACCATCTTCTAGAATTCATCAACAAATCCTCATGCAAAACACCATAGTATACTCAAGCTAGATCAGACACAGAGTTCAAAATCCTTACCTGGGTCACCCACCTCAAAACCCAACACACTAAATGATTCTGAATCCCATCCCCACAGAAATAATATTTATGTACCAAATTTATCCATAACACTATTTAAATGACTTTTATATTTCAAAATAATCCTACTATTATGATCTACCTGAAAAACTATCATAATGGACTACTCAAACACCCAATTCTGACTTCTAGGGCACAAAATACCCAAAACCTCTAAGAGACTTAAAGTATATAGAATGTAATTTAGAGAACATTGAGTTTACTGTAATCTCTCCTCCTGGAAATGTAATTTTACATGGATAGAACACCATGGGGACTGACTATGTAAAACTATACGACGTGTAACAAATGTACACAACATGTACTTTCTAAAAACTATCTTTCCATGTTCCCTTTCACATGGCTAGCCATAAGGCCATGTACTAATACACGAAACATACTCAAGGGGTACAAATAGTGTAATTAGGAAAATTCATTCCACCCTAAACTTAAAAAAAACACTAAGTGTTTTCATATAACCACACATCATGTAGATGGATTCTTCGATGGGAAACCCCTCCAAACCCTCAGCAAACCCCAATTTTCAACAAATAAGCACAGGTTGACCCCCATGGGGTCATTAGTTGTCATTATATGTCATTAAAAGTTCAAAACAACTATAATATTCGAATTTTGGGCATAAAAATCAAAAAATGGAATATGTCGTGCTGTAAACACCAATGATTTGTGTACAAATCTCCTTTTGGAAGCTGGTACACATCGATCCAGTCCTCATCTATGCCATGGACGAAGTCCGAACACATCACAACACCTAGTCCTCCTATGATCTAGCCATCACGCATGATAGAGAAGCCCATACCCTCTACTACTATGTGTGTGAACCCCAAATGGGGGGGACTCTAATAATTAAATTAATTAATTAATAATCCCACATTTAACAGCTGTCCAGAGTCTCGGAAACCTAAGAGAGATGATATCTCTCCTAGGAAATACCCCCATTATAGACTCAACAACAAATTCATAATATCAATACGATAGTCCTTCCAAAATTTATAATCACCTGAAACCACCAAAAAAATTTAAAATTTAATTAATTAAATAATAAATTTTCGGCCAAAAAACCAGTTGCTTAGAATTCCACCAAACTCATATCCTAAGGGGGAAAACATATTTTTTGACAAACTGAGTGGTTGTAAAAATAATATAAGACCATATTCTAGAGTAAGATGGCTATTTTACCCCTCATGAGCACATAAGAACAAAAATTCAATTTTCTGCCCAAATTTTAAAATCCTTAAATCTCAGGTCTCTATAGTGAACAAGTTAGTAGGACACCAAAAACGTGGTCCAACAACCAACTAACAAATGTAGAGTAAATTCACATGATAATATATTTATAAATTAAATAGGTAATACATATCTTTGAAAACTTAATGTTTTCACAAAAATCATAAGAAAGTAATTGGAACCCAAATGCAGAGTGGTCATTTACTTACCAAGACGCCAAAAACCCATGATTGTACCTACTTTGACTCTATCTCAGAAGGATAACTATAGAATATATTGGAGGTGGTCAAGTGCTTTCCAAAAAGATAGTCGACCGGTTATGGAGGAAACATTTCACTCAAAATCCACATGAAACCAAGGTGACACACCACTTAGTTTTCTTGAGGCATCAAGTCTGATTAGGCCATATGGCTGCCATATCCCGACTCCTCCAGGGGTCAAGCCATAAGTCCACCATGTCTTGACAGTATTTGGGGTCAGGCCTGATGTACATCATACAATAACATCATGTCTCATTTTAGGTCACCATATATTATCATAAACCACTCACACCACTTGGGTTAGGACATAAGGCCTTCATGCCCCTACCCTGTGTTTAGGTCCATCATGGTCACTATTACAAGGCATGCACAATCCACCTCTAAGGGGTAGTCATAACATGATGGAATACCTGGAATTACTAAAAAAATACTTCCAATGTTATTATGATATATTCCAAAATACAACAAATAATATACGTAGATAGAACATAGTAAATCATCACGAGTCATAACAACTACAAGTACACACTAATGGTCTATAAGTCAAACATGGTCTATTGGGACATTTATGAAAACTCATAAATCAATCATAATATATATATATATATATATAGGTTCACATATCCGTACACATAAGGGAATAACATGTATAAGCCCAACCAATAAAATAGACCGTGAGAATCAACATCCATAAACACACACACACACACAAGTGATCCACATCAACATGGATCTCAGAGGATAAATAAACATGCACATGTAAATAGATACCTAAAATTCAGTGAATTAATTAGTGATTAAGTGTCATTATTTTGTGGAAAACATCATTAAAATTCACAATGGTTCATCATGACCCTTGGAAAAATGTCTAATTACCTTAGGAATGTTTTCTTTAATTAATTTAGTCTTAATGAACATTAATTTCTTAATAATTACTTGTTATTAATAACAAAATAAAAATTTTATTTTAATTATACTGTGGTTGATTAAATCATTCCTCATTCCAATAAAAATTCATAATATCACGAGGTAGATTACACATGACCACCTACCACAAATGAGGCCAACTCTCATGAAAAAAAATCCAAACATCGTTCTTCGATTTGTTTAAGTCCATTTGGCCTCCATCGATTTTAATATGGTTTTATTCATCCCCATGGTTAAAAAATAATTAATTATATCTAAATTATAATTAATTTAAATAATAAAATAAAACTCACAAATGAAGGTTAAATGCATACTTGTTGAACGATTTATAGGATATCACTACCTCACAAAAAACATGACCAACCTCCCATGGAAGGTCCATCTCACACATTAGGAATTATTCCTAGAATAAGGCATACCATGAAACAATAATACAAAATCTAATTTAAAATAATTAAATTGGAACCTTTGGAACTAAAAAAATATATGTTTTACCTTAGTCACAACTTCATCCAATAATATTCGATCCACTCATGTTACAAATATCGATATTAACTTGAGAAAAATCCCTATCTCGATTCTATGATATGATGTACAATTCAACTCAAATTAATATAAAACAATCGAATAGATTAATAAGGGACATAAATTCATAAAACCCCCCATAAATGTATCACGTTCTTCTTTACATCACATCATCTAACCATGCAAATCCGAAGCTCCGTCATTCTCTGACAATTCTTCTATGATCCGGTGAAATTTCCACATGATTTATCTAATTCTAATCTAACCATGATCAATAATAATTAAAATATAAAATGAAATTAAAGTTATATCCTAAGATAATACATAATAAGGGGAATCCATTAGAATATTTAAAACTTAGTTCAGTGAAGAAACAGATCATAAGAGTTCATAGAGTAAAAAATCCATCATTCCCATCCCAATTCGCATAAGGGATTCTATGGAATGAAATTAGGAGGTTCCTAACAAATATAAATACTTTTCAACAAACACAATAATTCAAAATATTATTTAAAAATACAAATTTTGTCTTTATATCATGATAATTATGATAAAAACCTCTTTGTTTCCTTGCTATTTTAATTCATGGTCTAAGACACCGTGTGATGTCATGAATCCTTCCTATATCTCCCATCTATTTCAAGTACCATTCAAGATTCACTATAACTTACTCCTAGATCACCTAACACCTCCAAAAATAATTAAAATAATCACTTATAGTCATTAAAACCAATATATTATAGAATAGATATTTGATTCTCAAAATAACCATCCCCTAATTTGAAAAATTCAACTTTCATAAATAAATTACAACCTATAATGATGTAAGACATTAAATTAATTTAATGGTTCATTCATGGAGAACTAACTATTAATAGAGGTTGAAAATAATAATATCTTACAATTGATAATTATAATGACTATATTAGAGAAATTTTATTGGTTTCATTATATATCTCAATCATGTTTCCCCAAGGAAATAGATTTGACATTATTTAGTATCAGTGTTGTGTAATGAATGAGCCAAAAGGTGTAGATGATTTGAGATTAGATTAAGGTATAATGAGGAAAGAAAACATTTTATAATTATAATATATCATTGAATATGAGTTTGTGGTTAGAGATAATATTTTTTGAGGGGCAACCCCTTACACTGTGAAATATAGGATCACTAGGAAGGGGAAATATTTTCCTTCACCTTAGTGGAATACTCGAGGAGTTGGAGCTTGATGGTGCGGTGGTTTATTAGTTTTTAGTTCCCCCATAATTTTACAGGATCTATGATTGATTCCATTTGATATATATTTATCCATATGTTCATGGTTATTCATATTTCATTTATTGGAGAGAGATGGATGTAGAGGGAGATACAAAATTACTTGGGTGGCCCAATGTGATTTAAGATTTAGAGTTGAAAGGTTTTCCAAGCATGCAATTATTTTTCATAACTTATTATGGAGGCATGGTGGATTGGTAGAATATTTCTAGGAATACGAATCCTAGATTCACTCTCAATATCTAGATCTATTGTGAATATTTTTTTCCTTCATGATTTTATAATTGATATTTTGTACCGATTTGATTGAAAATTTTAATGCATGATCTATGTTTTTTATGGTGAATTTTGTTCTAGAGGTATCACATGGGGGTGTCAGATTAGGTGGATGATTATTTTATTCTAGGTTTTGTTTTGATTTTCAAGGATAAGAATAGGTTTATAGGAATATTATTTAATTAATTAGAACTTATCAAACTTCTATATAACATATTTCATGTTTTAGAGGCATTAGGTGAAGGTTACAGTAAAAAAATTGGAGTTAAAGATCAGATTACAGTTATAAATGTGCAATTACAGCATGATTGTATGTGTTTACTTAAAATTGGTTTATTTGAAAGTCAGAATGAATCATGAATTTGTGTTATGGAATAAAGATGGATCCTTGAAAGTTATGTGTTTCTTAATTTTATGTTATCATTCCTATTATGTATATAAGGGTGTTGGTTATGGTGAAAATCCATATGAGTACATCATATATGATTTTAGTTTTGGTAAAGACTATTATAATTGGAAATAAAGGGTCTTCAGGAATTCATGTTTAATCTTAACTAAATGTGGTAATACAGTGGCTAGTTTTGGTTATGTGTGAATTTATTTGATTTATTCTTAAATTAGGGGTTTTCGTGAGGTAATCAAACATCTGGTCTTTAATTTGACATATTTGTGGTTTCCATATTGTGTGAATTTATATGTTATGTCATTGAGTTTTGTGTTGTAGATTCATTGGTTCTCACTTTTTGATTATCATTTCACCATATTTACCCTTATTATATATTGTTTGGTTTATGTTGTTTCATGGTTGAAGTGATATATCTTTGTTATGAGCCATTTTTTTTTCTGCAGATCATTTATTATAACATTTTCAACTCAGTTGCATTGGGTGTAACACCTAGACTCTAATAAATTGGATCTAGTGAATATTTTATTACATTGGTAATAAATACCTAAATCACATCACATAACATCCAAAAGTATTGTTGTCTTAGTTAACTTGATATAGAAATGAACAATCAATTATATTTAAAATGTATGATACATCATTTTAATTCATGAAAATTTTATCATTTCTCCTTGAAATTCAATATTCTACCTTTTAATCTTCATTGTTTACCAAGGAAATGAGAGATAATATAAAGGTGCAATATTAGATGTTTATTATGGGATATCATAAAATAAAATATATCATAGAATAAGAATGTCATACATAATATTTAATGAACAAATAATGGAATAATTTTATAAATGGGCAAAATACTTTCTTGGATAACACAATAATAAAAAACACATGGATAATAAAAACTAATCTCATTGTGATGGAATGAATAATTTTTTAAATCATAAATATAACTTTATGTATTTTCATGGATTCATATATACATGAGTTAGGATTATACTTAATACCCATGCCAATATTTCTCATGAGACTTACTGATCTATTGAGGGGATATAAAATTACAGACCCCACCCATCACATAATAAGTCTAGTATATTGATCATATGAATATAATGGATAAATATTACATATCATTATATTACATATATAATTATATACATAATTTCATCCAATTTTTCAATTGTTTTCCATATTGGAATACAGATATATGGAATATCAAATTTCCCTATTTTGTGAAACAATGTAGCTATTTATGTTAATATTCCACAATCAAAGTAGAAATAATGATATATTCAAAATACAGTGTAAACTAAACTTATTGAATAAATAAAAAAAATTAGTGGAGAATATTACTTTCATGGTGTGAGGATATCAATTAGAAAAAATATTCCTTTATGATTCGTAAATAGATTATAAAGCATATCCCTTTGGAGTGTTAAAAAAGGTGTGAAGTGTCACCCTCTAGTTATGAAATGAGGGAAGGTTGAGTTAATACCAAACTAACTATTTTTGGGTTATTACCCTTAGGTGTATTTGTTATAGATCCTATATCAACATTTTTTAATCCAGAAATGTATAAAACTTTTAGGAAATCAAAAACAATTTACAAAAATTTTAAGGACTTTTTATTGCTAGAGGAGTGTTTTCACATTATAAAAAAAATAATGGTAGAAAAATCATAGGGAATAATGATATAGCAGTTTTTACATGATAAATAATTTATATAAAAGATTAAAAATAATTCTTATAAATTCAAATAAAATGAAAGGTATATTTTTAAGAAATAGATTTATAGAATAGGTTGATAACCCTTAACTTTCCATGTACCTTAATAATGCTTGAGAGAGACATATTACAACCAAAAAAACTCTTTGGTGTGACTCTTGAGAGGGTAAATGAGATGAAATTATTTATTAATGTATTTATAGTGGATATTAATAAGAGAAGGGTGGATGTGGGCTCATTTTATAGGTGAAAATAGAAGAATTTATTTGTAAACATATGTTTAGTGTATGGTAAATATAGAATCACATGGGAGTTAGGTGAGTTTGGTAAATATATGATGGTTATACATGTGTTGTTGACATTACTACATAAAAATCTCTTTTATATGGTGTTTGAATCATTTTAATACTCATAATTTCTAGCCACATTAATTTACTCTCTTTACACAAAATAACCTTGATTAAATATTTACCATAGTAATTATTCATTTACTTAAAATATAAGATGACCACACTTACTGAAATTTGAAATGATGGTTCCAAATTTTTACTCAGTATCTAAATATGACAAAACTAACTTTTAAATTTGAGCATTAAAAGTAGGAAAAAATATATCTTGTAAAAAATGACTTCTTTTATATTAATACATAATATTCTTATTTTCCATAAATTACAGATAAAATGAATGTTAATATTTTTTTATAAATTCAAACATCATATTAGTTTCATAAATTTAATTTATTTAGATAATTATACACAAAAAACTAAATTAATTGTTTTTGAAAATAATCCTTTTTAGAGAAAACCCACACATCCACATTAGGTTATTTTTTATATTCAATATCCCAAAGTGATTTTAATTTTCTTAAATATAATTTTTAAAATTGAGAAAAATATCTTCTAGATATATTTATTTTTAAAATATCATTCTATTATACTATAATTATGAGGAAATAGAATGTGTTTTGTAAAATTGTGTTAGGTTTATAATGATTACTTAATATATAATAATATCAAGTCTTACATTCTCCCCCATAAATTATTCCATCCTCAAAATTGTAATATATGGTTTACCATAGACAGATGTGGGTTTTTATTCAGAATTACATTAGGTTCCCATTTTGATTCCTCTATCCTATGATTCATCCAGAGTACCTT
The DNA here is from genome assembly GCA_963277665.1 of Viscum album. Lineage (NCBI taxonomy): Eukaryota > Viridiplantae > Streptophyta > Magnoliopsida > Santalales > Viscaceae > Viscum > Viscum album. The sequence goes on along the minus strand of OY728150.1, from coordinate 1,577,932,429 downwards.
GACCACCTGAGTTATTTGAGTTTGTGATACATTTTTTTGGTAAAATCTAGAATCTATAACTAATTATCATTATAAGACATGTCATATTCTTACTCTCTTTCCTCATATTTTTACTATGTGAATTAGGGTTTTTATTCACATCCATAATAATAAATAATTTAAGGGTATATACACTTTAGAAATGTTAGGTGGCATAGAGAAATCAAAAGACACAATTATGATTCTCTCAAAAATTTCCAATGGCCTGGTGTATATATTACATAAATTTCCCTTCCTACAAAATATTATAACTCTATTTCATAGATATAACTTTAAGAATAAATTATCCTACACTTTAAATTTGATTTCCATCCTTTTATTATCATCATAAATTTTCATTATTGTTCGAACATCATTGATAGGATTTGGATAAATTTCACCTTCTTAATTGTCTCTTCAACTAGTTTGGGGCCAACTATCATTATTTCCCAAACATCATCCCATGAAGTTGGAGGATAACATGTTTTACAATAAAATTCCTAACAAGGTTCAATTTTTAAATCTTAATGGAATCTATTATTATATGAAATTTTATACCAGAGTTAGGAACAAGCCACATGTTCATTAGAAGCCAATTGAAGAAGATCTTATCATTTCCTGTAATGCTTGAATAGTTCTATCAAAGAACCCATATATTAGAGGATGGTAAGGGATCTCAAGTGTAACTATGTGTTTAAAACCATTTGAAGAATCCCATAAACATTATATGTGATATGAGGGATAGAATAAGATTCAATTGATAGATGTTTACTATGAAACTATACAATATAATTGATCTATCATCTTATGTGATTTCTAAGGGACAAATTCTCTATTTTTACTCAGAAGTGTGTTTACATGGTGAGTCATTCCATGGTGATGAATATAATATAATTAAATTTAGATATACTAGGTTTTCCATTAACAAAGTCTTTTGGGACATTACCCACTTTAAAATTGGTATAGGTAAGAGTTTCATTACCCGCACCAAGAGTTATCTCTCAGATTTTACTTGTTGGAATAACATGGATTTTGACACATAGTTTGAAAATTACATCTTCATGTTTTCCCACTATAATTACTCCCTTGTATCCTTATACATATTATTTATAACAGGGTGTGTAATTAAATTTGATCTATGATCATTATACAACAATTCTATATTTATATTAGGTACATATGGTAAATACAATATTTTTCCAAATTTCATCAAACTATCTTCAAAGATGAAATCTGTCAATATCCCGTCTTTTGTGACCTTAATATTATTTTATAAACACTTTTAATACATTTTATACTTCTTTACCTCATTTAGTAAAGATGGTTGATATTTTAAAAAATAATAATGATGTTTCTCCTTTGTTAATAATTTCCACATAAAACAGTATTAAATAAATAAATATCAAATCCTTGTCTATCCTCATAATAGTTATGATCTGGTGATCCTTAATACTCAATGAATCTTACACCTTTTTTCCTTATTCTAGTGATAATGTACACTATTAGTGATTAGTTCTAACTAACAAATTCTTCTCGTATTTCGGTATTTTTTCATGAATGGGTATTTAAATATTTTTTTACCTATATGTATGTCACATCATTCAATATAAGGGTAGTTATTCGAAATTTTTAATCGATAAATTAAATATTTCATATCAAGATAATGATTTGGATGGTTTTTATCACGGGTCTCTAATTACAAATATGAATAAGGAAAATCTGACACCCTAGATCTAACCATCTATAAATTTCTTATCATTAAAAAATATTTCATTATAATACATTTCTCAGACCATTTTGGTTTAGAGTTTAGACAATTAAAATAAAACATTAAATTAAAAAACCCATGTTATTTATATCAATTATACCATTTTCCCATTATATATAAAACTACATAATCTATAATCATAATTCAACATTTCCCAACAAGTATCCATAAAATAAACTCATCTATACACATCATATGTAATAATTTTCTACATATTCTTGGGAAAAAACATTATAAAGGGGATAGATCAGATTCTTAGTAAGGGTAAACAATAGAGATAAAAATAAAATATTATAAGTGTGCACGAAGTGATAATATGGGTATAATTTGGATACATAAAAGATTTATACCCAACAAATCTTATGAAAATATCTTGCAATAAATATTGACAAGAAATAAGGCATGAATCAAAAGAGTGATTCAATAATCATGATCCATGATAGAATAACAAAGTCATGAGAATATGAATAAGAGAGTGGAATAAACATATGCAAAGAAATAAAATCTCAAGTACACCAACCAAGACAACAATCACATATTTGACTTGTGATAATCACCAGTGGACCGTATTGGGATTTGGATAAATCTTCCAATGCACCCTTCGTCTTGGGATAAATCCTCCCATGTACACTTTTTATTGAGATAAATTCTACCATGTACTATTTGTCTATGGATAAATCCACCTATGTACCCATTTTGTTTGGAAGAAATCCTCCAGTGTACCCTTTTGCTTGGGATAAATCCTCCAATGTACCATTTGGATCGGGATAAATCCTATCATATATCCTTTGGATCTCATCAGGTATAAACATTAAGAATTAATTTGAGTCCTATATAATACCCCTATCAAAAATCAACCATTCATATGTATCCACATAATATAAAGTCATTAAACATATAATAAATAACCCATAGAATGAAAAATGTGTTTCAAAAAAAATTTAGTATGTATCATCCAAATTGACCTAATGAATTCAGATTGATTAAACCCAAATATAAATAACCCAAAAGTGTATTTAATAATTAAATTTAATGGATGGTTTCAGAAAAATAACATCCATGTTAATAATTCTTTTATAGAAAAATAGGAAAATGGAAGCAAAATCATAAAATAGTTTTTCTAGAAAACATTTTTAACATTTTCATAAAAGGAGATGTTATGTTCCATTTCAAAAAGTAATTTTATAAAAGGCCACTTATGATTAGTCTACAAGAATGAATTCTGAGAATCATTATTTTTTAAAAAATCTTATTAATTAATACTATAAAGGGACCTACATTTAAAAAAAATTCAACTGAAAACATTTTGAAACTTGTACTTAAAAAAATCAATAACAGAGCCTAAAAAATTAATAATGTTTTGAAAAAGGTGAATTAAATACTATTTGAAAAAACATAAATTTAAAAGTATATTTATTAAATAATAATTGAAAATGACAAAAAAGGATTTAAATAGTTTTTGTGATAACTATTTCAAAAAAAAATTACATATAAAATAATATTTAATAATAGAGCCTTTAAAATGGGATTAATGTTTCAAATGAAATGTGTTTTGTAGGATAAAATTTTTTATTTTGATGGTATGAAAAATTATTTTAATAATTTGAAATTTCTTCTGGGAAAAACCACATAGTAAAAATTTATTTTTTATTAAAAAATTATTTTATCAAATATAACTATAAAATACCATATAATTATATAATAGGGTGGTATAAACCAATAATGAAATGAAAAAGTTCATATAAAACTTTTTTACACATTGAAAGGATATTTGAGGTACCAATATCCCTTAAAGGAAACATATCCCATTAAGTGAGAGATATTTCAAAAAAGTCTATATGGTTGGAATTTATAGCCACAATAAAACATGATTACCACATAATAAAATAAAAATGAATAATGTAACCAAATTATATAAACTAATTTAAAGAAAATTATCATCATATAATTAGTGAATGTTGAGTTACCAAAACGACTTAAACCTAGGGAAATAACTGTTTTAAAAACAAATTCATAAAAATGAACTTATTTAACTTAGTATTTAAAATGAATAAAAAACATATATGAATAAATATCCATCCCTAGGTAGAGAATACACCATTAAAAATAAAACATAGTGCATAACCTAAACATATCTCAAAAAATTAATGTTGAAGAGAAATAACCCTTGCATCTTGATTAAAATTTTAATCAAAACACCTTGAAAGAAATGGATAGTAATTGATTGTCAATTACCAGGATTAAAAGATAATTCATGATATGATATATAAAATATATATTAAATACACCACTTAAATTATATTATGTTCATACTAATAAACATTTCTCAAAGATAGGAATTTAAGGTGAAAAATCCTTACCTTGGTCTTCATTCGTTTTGGACCTTACTAATTGGATTATCTCCTTTTCAAAGGGGATTAATCCTTTGAGTAATGGTGTTTTAAAAATTCTAGAATCTTATTAATGTTTATATAAGTCTTAATGAGAGGTATGAGAATAAGTTGGGTTTGAAATATTCATTTTTTGGTGTGAGAGGATGTGAGGAGAGGAGTTCCGCATTTATAAGTGAAAAAATGATGGCATTTTTGAAATAATTAAGAAGTTTCAATAATGGGAAGTAAATGTATTATAAAGTGGATACAAAATTAATGAATAATTTAGATTATAAGTGATAATGTTGATACAAACATAATCCGGTCAATTATAATGATGTTTTAGACATGTTTCTAGCCCTTTATATCATGAATTATTACATATTTATTTAATATTTTAACATGGTAAATAATTTTTACCTATGGTAACTTAATATTTATGCACAAAAGTAAAATAAACCTTGTTAAATAATTTTGGAAAAATTTATTCCAAATTTTTAATCAATTTTATTTTATTCAATTTATAAAATTTATAAAAATTAACTTAAAAAAACTATATTTATAATGTGTTAAACTGTTTAAAAAAATATAAATTATGTTTTAAAAATACCAATGGGTTTTTAAATTGTTTTTTAAATTGTTTTTTAATTATAAATTCACTTATAAAATACCTATTAGGTCTTATACAAATGTATCATGAATTTCCAACTAATACTTGTATACTTATAATGCCATGAAATTCAAGTTATATGTAAAAACAATATTTTATACAATTCACCTAAAATATATCTTTTTAGAAGAAACCTAAATATTATACCTAATATATTTCAGAAATTATAAATTAAAAAATGGATTTAATATTATAAAATCTAAATTATAAAATTCATATATTTAATTATTTATATGAAAATACAAATTATAATGAAAAATATTCTCATTGAAAGAAGACATAATAAACTTTAAATATATTTAATTATATTTCATATAAATTTATAGAAATTTTAATATTAAAATAATAGATTAAAAATATATATATTATCCCTTATAAGAAACATATAAATGTGACCAATTTAGTTTGTTAATTAATATATTATACCCATTTTTTGTAAATATTTCTTACAAAGACATTCGTTTTAAAATATTAATCAAAGAGAATAATTTTTATTATTTTAATTGATTATTATCCTTTTAGATACTAATGATTATATTTTTCATGTAATTTTAATATTTCATTATTATTTTTAGTTGGGTGTTGTGTGTGGAGAAAGGTATCAATCACATTTTTATTTAACGAAAATGCATATTGAAATATCTGATTGTTACATTCTCCCACCCTTAAATATATCCATTCCTCAAAATTTTTATTATTAACCATTGATGTAATTATGTTAGGGTATTATTAAAATATTAATAATTTAGTGTATAACCTCTAATATGACATATAAATTACTCTCTTATTCTATATCAAGCTACTTTCCATTCCTCAATCAACATTAATCATTCTCATAATCATCTACCTCCTTATGTATATGCCATAATCACATAAACTCTATAACATAACTTTCCAAAAATAATTTAATTTCTAAGACATTAAACCAAAATTATATCGTATGTCCATAAATAAATAACTCTTATATTCAACTACTAGTTCATAAAATCATATACACTAGTTTATATATTCCAAAAAATCAGATTGTCTTCACAAACAATATCATTAATCCATCATCGATCCCAAGGTTACCAATACTATCTAAATTATTTTTTCAAAATAAATCAACCCTTCATTATATTAAACTCAATCATATATTAACCCTAAGGGTCATTCAAACCATAATCATGTGTTCTCTATTATTTATCCCCAAATTGTATCCTTGTCATAAAATCACCTTTCATGATTATTGTTAAAATTTGATAGTTGTTTATAATCCTTTAAAGTAAAATAATGGCAGGAAAATCCTTATGTATATCACACAATTATCATAAAATTTATAATATACAATAATATCATTAATAAATATCACTCACATTTTATATATCTAAGAGTATCAAGAATTAGTTTTAATGATGATATCAACCTCACAACCTTAGGTAAGACCAAGAGACTGACTATTTACACAATAAAAAAATTATACTGTAATTATTAACCATTTATACATGCTCTCTTATTTCGTTATAATACATAGTAGTTTCTAGATACATACCCATCATAGCTTAATTTTTGTGATATTGTTTCAACTTAATACAAAATCCAAAATGATTATGATAATATCCAATAAAATAAGATTAAATGATAAAATAAATATGAATGATCAATACCAATATTTAGTTTACAATGACACATCCGTATCTACCAATGATTATTTTAAATTTTTCACACTTTGTTAAACCTGTAAATCTCTTAGTTATACCTTGGTTACATTAATTTTTTCTCTCTCATACTTCTTTATATAATCCCTTAATGTAATTATGGAAGTCCCTATCCTTAAAAATTAATTAATCTGGATATATTTTAAGAATTCACATTGATTATCTCTTCATGTTTAGTGATTTAGAGAATTAGGTCATAACTGATACATAACAACTTGATTATTACAAGTGGAAACTTATACTCACTATCCATTTTTTTCATAAAAAAAACAATTTAAAAAGGAAAATTACATCGTTTCATGTTTTCATAGAGTAAATTTTTCATTGATTCAATAACAGACTATATTCTTACTTATGTCCTATGAAAAAACATTTCAAAACATGGGATGAGCATAAAAATCTCAGTATGGGATACATGATGACAAAAAATTGTTAGTCATTCAAAAACATGTAATCCATGGAAACTTATCATAAAATAATACTTTTCACCTATAAGAAGTATAAAAAACACTTCAGTAAATATACAGTCATTGATTACAATTTTTGTAACCAAAATATTACCATAAATACCAAAAAACACACATAAAACATAAAAGGTAACTTGGGACATAAACATATTTGAATGGAATAACCATACACTCGGCCTACATACATAAAACTAAATGGAATATCCATACGATCAACTGCCATACCCAATGAATTTTAGGTTATAATGTAATAAACCATCATTGGTTTATCAAGAAACCACCAATCATTTTATTTATTACGTAACCACACGTCATTGGTTTATCACGTAACAACCATCAAATGTAAATGTACCATTATATAATCAAAACACATTAAATATTTCAAATATCAAAATTTCAATAATAAAATTGTATTTGTAATATCAAGAAATCAATTCATGATATGGAAATATTCAATCCATTTCAAAAAACCATTTTCTATAGAAAAACACCTAAAAATAGAATAATGGATTTCTGTTTCTTTTAAAAAATAAGACTTATATTGGAAAGAAATTATCAAATAACATTTATGGAAGAAAAGAGGTCATTGTCATCGCATATGTTAAAAAAATTCATTTTGTCATTTAGTAAAATTCTTCGTAGAAAAAAGATTTTCTATACATGAAATTAAAGGTCAAAGGGTTTTATTATACACTGCATGTCACGAACCGAATCTGGTATCCACCAATACCAGAACCAAACCTTTCCTATGGAAATGAACAAAGGAAATTCCCTATCCCCACAGGATGTAACAAGTTCCTGGGTGTCAAAAAATTAGGTTTGCGAATGATTTAACCGAGTATGAATGCATAAAACCGTAAAAACAATTTATAATATAAATCTGAAATTTCCAGACAAACAAGTCTTAAGAAAATACCACAATTTAATACATGTATTTGAATACAGTACAAGAGGTCAAAATACAAATAAAGAATGTATCAAGACATCCACAAGGAATCCACACGACAAGGGGGTGGTCACACCCGATCCGTCTCCACAACACTACATCGATGGAGGGGTCTAAGAGCCTGAACTGCCTTCACCCAAGGATTCACATTTTCATGAGTCAAACATAACCAACTATACTTACAAAAAATGGGTTTAATTAGGTAATGAGCATAATACTAATAGAATACCACCGAATGAATCCAAATTTCATGCAATACATGGTGAAAGAGCAAGGAGTTTTAATATGCAATGCAATGTAGTGTTAAATTCCATGAAATGCAACATTCAATTGAAAAAAAAATTCAAGATAAAACATTCAGAATGATAACACATTTAAATTTAATTTTTATATAATTTATTTTACTTACAAAAAAACCCTAAGACAAGTGTAAATACCATAAATCCATTGAGATAAAAAATCGGGAACACCCCTAGGCACTAGATTGTTTTGGGCCCTATGTACCTCATACCTCGGATTAAGGTATCATAGAAATATCTATTTTCATGCACTAGACACATTTAGGGAACATACATATAACCTAGTTTTCACAAATAATCAACCTCATTTTGTAGTTATAGTTGACTCTATCCATATTATAATTGAAATTGGGACGAGACCCATCCAGTTTAGTAGTCGTACTAGTACAAAATCACCCCACCCAGGTACCCGAGCTTCCCCCTTTGTGCTTAAACAATATCAGCATGATACATAAATAAATTTTTAATATGAAACACCACTAATTGTCACATAAAATCAGTATAGTAGATATAAATATTTTAAACCACTTAAGACACACAACAAAACACTTTGACTTTTAATGAAACAATATCTCAAAATCATGTATTGTTGTTCACCCAAAACTCCTTGAAAACCAAACTATATACAATTTTAAGTTACCAAAATGTAAAAGGAAGCCCAATACATTTAAATTAAACCAACCCATAAATTTTAGGGTAGCCCCAGGTGAACCAAGAAATGATAACTTTGTAAAACCTCCATTTTCTCAAAAACAAAACACTTAAAGTTCGCATGTTCCACAAACACCATTAAAACCCATTTTCGTGACAACAACCAAAAGGGATAAAAATTTAAAAGATGATTAAAATCCAAATTAACGTTCAATAAAATCAATTAATTATTTATAGGGCATCTTCAAATAAAACAATAAAACATTTCCATGAAAACCCCCAATTTTAAATGAAATTGGCATTTTAAATTCTTTTTCCATACAAACACCACTAAAAATAAATTTTGCAGAAATAATAAAATTATATAAACATTAAAATATGATAAATAAATAATTATAATATAAAAATATTTCATGAACATGGAATCACCTTCAAAATTAATGAAAACCATTGAATCCTTTGTGGGAAAACTCAATTGCACCACCACCGCATCTCAAGGAATGTAGATCAATCCTAAAAAAAGAATATTGGACCATAAAAACCCAAGGATAAACTCTAGGTTTGAAACCCTAATTTATGATTATTAGACCCCTCAAGGATAAGGTAAGAAAACCAATTAAAATTCAATGGAACCCTAAGCAAATTGAAAGTATAATGAATGAGACCCACTAACACGAGGTATCTTGAAGAAATCACCCCAAATACACTAGTAGTTGAATTTAAAAATATCCAAAACTACAATTGAGGTTCAACTAAGGAATAAAAGGTCAGGTATAAACTATAATGGGGTAAAAAGAGTGAGAAATTAATGAGTTATAATGGAATGAAGTTACCTCTTCAAATATGGATGGTTTGAGAACCCCTGTGAATGTATGTCATAATTTTCGATGCATACAGGCTCCAAAGAGGGGGGAAAGGAAATGGGGGTGCGTCTGAGGATGTTTTATTCGAGAGGGTGGTGGAATCACTAAAAGAGAGTTAAAATTAAATATGTTATTTAATAAACAATATTTATTTTTAAAATTGGAAATGGGCTTCTGGGCAGGCCCAATTCCTTAAATAAAAACCCAAATCCGCCAGGATTATGGATTCCTAAATGATCCAAATTAATATTTTAGTGTTAATAGGTCAGGGTCGGCCATGAAAAAATACTACTAGATGAAAAATGTTGAAAAATTAAGGAGTTATAAAAGAAAAAATTGTTTTTTAAATCCAGAATTGGGCTCACAGGTTGGCCCAATTCATGAAAACTAACCCATTCCTCATAAAATGCATGGAAAAACCCCAAAACAAAGAAATAAGGAAAATTAATTTAAAAATACATTTAAAATGTGTCATGGATGTTATAGTACACCCCAACAATAAATAATTTTCAGCCCAGAAATTCAACATAATGTTTGATCGCAAAACAAGAACAATTACTCTTCCTCAACCAATGAATTCTACTCCTTGGTCTCTTGTGTATCACTACCATGCTACCAATGAACCCGGACCATCGGAATAGACTTACATTGAAAGAAATTCTTTTGGGAGTCTACAATTTTCAATAGCCTCTCAATGAAAGACTGGTCATGCTCTATCTCCAGTTCTTACCAACACTACACATGGGATGAATCCGGGTTGTATCTTTCTACCGGGAGACATGGAAGACATCAAATATTGATTTCAATTGACAAGGTAAAGACAACCAGTATGCCACCTTTCCAATGTGATCGGTGATCTCAAAAGGGTCAACATATCATGGCTTTTGCTTCCCTTGCTTTCGAAATTGACAATGGCCAAGATGAGGGGACAATTTCAAAAATACCCAGTCACCCACAAAAAAATATAGGTCTCGACCCCTCTGGTTATTATTTGATTTATGATGACTATGAATGATCAATAAGTTCTGTCTGATCAAATTGACCTTCTTAGAAATCTGCAGCACAAGGCTTAACCCTAACAGTGAAGTCTCACCTACCACATCCCAACATAGGGGGGACCGACAAGGATGACCATAAAGAACCTCAAAAGGAGACATTTGAATCGAGTATTGGTAACCATTATTATATCAAAACTCAACCAAAACAAAATGTAAATCCCAAGAACCTCCAAATTCAAGAACACATACACGTAGAATGTCCACCAAAATCTGATTCGGTTGCTCTCTCTGACCATCTATTTGGGGATGGAATGTCATTCTCATCTTAATTTGAGACCCCAAATCCTTTTCAAGTACTTCCATGAAGCGAGAAGTGAACCTAGGTCTTTATCTGAGATGACTAATAATGGCACACCATAGTGTTTCACCACCTCCTGAAGATACAAAATACCCAACTCATCCACTTTATCTATATCTTTGATCGGAATGAAGTGGGATGATTTGGTCATATGATCAATCACCACCCAAATGGAATTAATACCATGAGTTGTACTAGTTAATCCAACCATGAAGTCCATGGTGACCTCATCCCAGTTTTAGGTAGGAATGGGTAATTTCTGGGGAAAACTGGAGGGTCTATGATGATCTACTTTTACCTGTTGGAACATGTTACATCTCGAGACAATGTCCGCTATGTCCTGTAACATATCTGGCCACCAGAAATGTCGTCTCACATCATAATACATCTTGGTGGCACCCGGATGGACATCCCACAAGGACAGGTGGCTATCTTGCATTAATAACTTCCACAGAGATGATGGAACTGTTGAGAAACCATTGAGGCAAAAGATTCCCTCTAGTGGATGATGAACAACTAGAGGATATCTCCCCATAATGAAGATAAAGCCTCAACCACTGAAAAAACTCATCACTAGGTTATTCTCACTGAATCAACTCCAACAAAGAAGGAGTCAACAATACACTCGCCAAGAACACACCTCCACTGTGCTCTATGGTCTCCACTTACATCTATGAAAAGAGCCCCATCAATGTCCACTCATCACTGGACCCCCTCAAAGATTTCATTAGAACACTTATTCTACAGGATCCGGCCTCCACATTACCCTTTCCTAGGTTATAGAGAATGTAAAAGCTGAAATCCTGCAAGTAGTCGATCTAGAAACGCTACCTCAAGTTGAGGTCTTTCAGTGAAAAGATATAGGCCAAGATTTTCTGAGCATAGTTGACCCCAAACATCCCCCAAAGGGGTATTGACACCATGTATTTTAGCATGATTCACTATTTCCTACTCCATGTCATGGGTCGGGTAATTCTTTCCGTCTGGTCAGAGTTGGAAAGATCCATACGCCCCCATGTGGTCATCCTGCATAAGCATTCACCCAAGACCCAAACCTTAAGCATCACAATAATCACATATCCCTTTCTAACCTCTAGGAAAATCAGAATTACAGTTATAGTAAACCACCTCTTCAGCTCCTCGATTGATGCCTTAAATTTTGGGCCCCCCAAAAACATGACCCCATTCTGAGTGAGAAAGGTCATCAGGGATGCAATTTGATAGAAATAACGAACAAAACGCCTGTAATAACTTACCAGGCCATGGAAAGCAATGATCTCGATCACATTATTTGGTTTCTACCATGAAATGACCGCACTAGTCTTTTTAGGGTCCATTGAAACCCCCTGACCAGAGATAACATTCCCATGAAATTTCACTTCTCTAATTCATAAAGTGTACTTTGACAACATTGTATAGAGGTGGTGATCCTACAAAGATCACAAGATGATCCTCAAGTGATGTTCATCTTCCTCCTCAAAGCCAGAGTAAACTAGATTGGAATCCACAAACACCACAACAATGGAATCAAGGTAATGGTGGAACACCCTATTCATGACTAATATAAAACCCTATGGAGCATTGGTCAATCCAAAGGTCATGAAACAATACTCAGAGTGTTCGTACCTGCTTCGGAAGGCTGCCTTTGGGATATCAGATTCTTTCACCCTGAGTTGATGGTATCCCGAATGCAAGTCTATTTTTGAAAACCAATTTACCCCCTTCAACTGATAAAAAATCAACTAATCTAGGAAAATGGTATTTTTTCTTACATGATACCATAATTAGATTCTAGTTGTCAATGCACAACCAGAGTGATCCTTCACCCCTTTTTCGTGAACAACACAAGAGAATCCTAAGGAGAGATGCTCGGGTGAAGGAATCAATTGTATTCCATGTTTGTAGATGTATCTTTAATTCCTTCATCTTGATTGGGGCCATGAAATATGAGTGATGAGATATCAGTTGTGTTCCCGGTGCCAGATCAATTGAAAAATCCACATCCCGATGTGGGGGGAAAATGAAAAATCAACTGAGAATACCTCTATAAACTCAATCACTAAATGAGATATTGAGCCTTCAAGGGAAAATCCATCATCTTCTTGTGTGAGTGACAATAACTGGAAGAAAATACATCCAAAATCTGGGAGTGGAGGTCCTACGTGACCCGACCAAAAATCTCATTCTCCACAAAAAACTTAAAGACTCCCATATGGTGCTGTGAAACTCACTCATCGCCTATAGTGATAAATGTGTTCCTGGAAGTTTAATTTCCAATCCATTCCATGTATTATATCAAATAGTTCCATTTTTAGGACTAAGAGGTCTCACTCTATCTCAACCCCTGACACGGAAAGCGCACACGAGGGGAAACTGAGACACTTCTCTTTCTTATATCCGAGCAGCATCACCAACTCCATCACAAAAGACAAAAACTCAGATGGTAAATTTAGTGTGTCCACACAAAGGGAAGATATGAATGAAACAAACGCACCAATATCAATTAAGGAAACAGCTATATAAGATACGATCAAAACAGTTCCACAAACTGTCAACGGTCCCGCCTCTAATCCTGTTGGTGTCTGATCCACCACATAGATATGTCTATCCTCTGCATGAGGACAACCACTAGTCTATGGATATACCCTGAACATTCTCTTCCCATAAAATAACCCAAACCTACCACCACGACCACCATATTGAGATCCCCTAGTCCTTGACGGCTCAGACTGTGCTGGCACACCTCTTGGTACCACTAACCCTCCCCATTGAGAAGTGGAAGTGCCACCCCACAGAAGCGTTGTAAATTCCCCTAGCCTCCACACTGATAAAATGGCTTCGGAGGTAGTGGGCATGATGGTCAGTTGTGCCCTGAATTCCTAAACTGGTGGCACACGACCAATATCACATCAAATGCCGCAGATGAAAACTACCTGGAAGAGAGTCCAGAACTGCCACCTCATTTCTTCACATTACCCTCTCCCTTCATTTTCATCTCTGAGAATATTCCACTAACCTCTACTTATTCTGAACTGGAGAAAACAACCCTAACTTTCTTATCAATCTTCACCATGCCCACCCGATCAATGACCTCATCATAGGTCCTCAACTTAAACAAGAACACATGGGAGTATATCTCTAGTCGCAAGCCTTTCTTAAACCTCTGGGCCTTCGCCTTATCATTGGAGATAATTTCTGAAACATACTGAACTAACTCACCTAACATTTGACATACTCTATCAAAAATAGATTCCACTGAAAGAATTCATGAACTCTCTAGACCTAGCATAATCCAACACCTTAGGGAAATATTTTTCATTGAAGACAACATTGAATTCTCCCCATTACATGTTCTCATTCTTCCCAGTCTGAAGAACTGATTCCCACCACCTACAGCTAGGACCCTCTAATAGAAAAGAGGAATATTTCATCCTAAGCTCCACAAGTGTATCTAAAAACTCGAACATGCACTCAATCTTTTTGATCCATTCATCTTCATCCTGGGGTTCTATGCTGCCTTGAAAAGTGGGAGGCTTATTTATCAGAAAATCTTGGGTTGTTTCCATTATAGGACCAGTCTCATCCTCTCAAATAAGAGCTGTCACATTACCTAGTCCCTATCCTATAGCCTAGACAGCCCATAACATGACCTCAACTAGCCTCTGATCAACTGGTTTGGGAGAACTCTCTCCAACTTCCTCATGTGGGTGCATTGGAGATTTTCAGGGAGGCATGTTGATAAAAAACGAAACAGTCTCGAATACCACATTCAATACCAAAATTCTGAAAATTTTAATCAAATAAATCTAATATAAATAATATAAACACATTAAATTAATAGGAGAAACTACTACTCCACCCCAATCTTATGTCCACGTGTGGTCAACATCCCACATGTCCCACCTGGAAGTGAAGTTAATTAGACAATTCCAATGTCCCCTGGTGACTAAAGGTTTACCTTGAGAGGTGCAGGCGATGAACCCTACTCATGAACAAATCCCATATCCTCAACAATCCTAACTCTTTTTTATCCTAACTCATCAAAAAATAGTAACAAAATCCAAAAACATTAACCCCCTCTGATACCATTTTGTCATGAATCGAATTCGGTCACCACTAATACTGGCACCAAACCTAGCCCATGGAAAGGCACTAATATATTACCCTATCCTCATGTTCTATCACAAGTTCCTAGGTTTCAAACCATTGGGTTTGTGAATGATTTACCATAGTATGAAAGCATGAAACCTTAAAAACAATCCATAATATAAATCTAAAAATTTCAACAAAAAAATTCTTAAAAAAAAACCATAAAATAATACATAGATTTGAATACAGTATAAGACATACAAATACAAATAAATAAAGCATCAAGACATCCACATGGTCTCCACATGACAATGGGTGGTCACCCCTGAGCCATCTTCACAACACCGCACCACATAAGGGTACTAATAGACCGAACCACCTTCACCCGAGGATTTACCTTTTCTTGATTCACATATAAAAAATTATACTTACCCACAAGGGTATTATGTAGGGTTTGAGCCTAATCCCAACATCAAACCACACAATTATTCTAATGTGGAAGAAATAGTAGGTGAAAACGCAAGTAGCTTTAATAAGAAAAGGAATGTAGTGTTAAATTATCATAAATGCAACCGTTAATTGAAAACAATTTTCAAGATAAAACATTCAGAATGTTAAAAAATTTAATAGACATTTTATATAAATTATTATGATTAAAAAAAACTATAATAAAAGGGTAAATACCATATGTCCAATGATCAAAAAAATTGGGAACACCACTAGGCACTAGATTGTCTCGGGCCCTATGTACCTCGTACCTCAGTGTAATGTAACCATAGAAAATTTTTTTCTCATGAATGATCCACTATTAGGGAACATACCAATAACATTTCGGTACCTAATAATCATCCACATTATTTAGTTAGTGTTATCATTATCCAAATGCTAAATGAGACACGGATGAAACCCATCCACTTCACATGGATTACTAGTACAAATCTGCCCCACCTAGGTACCCGGGAATCCCCCTTTGTTCTCAAACAATTTTTGCATGATACATAAATATTAATTTCATATGAAACATCACTAATGGTCACATATAATCATTAATTTATATATAAACATTTTAAACCACTTAAGACACACAACAAAACATTTTGATTTTTAATGAAACAATTTCTCAAAATCCAGCATTGTTTTACGCCCATAACTCCTTGAAAACCCAAATTCATACACTATGTGCACACTTTTATGTTACTAAAACAAAAAATTAATCCCAATATATTTCAATGAAACTAAAAAATCATTTTAGGGCTTTCTATTGTGAACCATGAAATGCTAACTTTGTAAAACCTCCACTTTCAGAAAAAATAGCCCTTAAAGTTCACATGTTCCTCAAACACCTTTAAAACCAATTTTTTCAGAGAAAAAAAAGAGGATAAACATTTAAAACATTATTTTATTTCATATTATAGTTTAATTATATTAATTCTGTATTAATAGGTCAGCCGCAAATAAACCAATAAAACATTTCCATGAAAAACCCCAAATTTCACATGAAATTTGAATTTAAAAATAATTTTCAATAAAAACACAACTAAAAATAATTTATATAGAAATAATAAACGAGATAAAATTAAAAATATTATAAATAGATCATCATAAGACACAGTGATTACATGATCATGTAATAACTAACCGAATTAATGAAAACCATTGAATCCTTTGTGTGAAAACTCAACCACACCACCACCGCACCTCAAGGAAGGTAGATCATGCCTAAAAATAGAATATTGGACCATGAAATCCCAAGTTTAAACCCTATGTTCTAAATCCTAGTTTCTGGACATTAGTAACCTCATGGATAAGGGAATAAACCCAATGAAAATTGAATGAAACCCAATGTAAATTGAATGATGAAGAAAGAGACCCATTTACTTGAGGTATCTTGAATAAATATCCCCAAATACACCATTATATGAATTTAAAAATATCTAAAAATGAAATTTAGGTTCTAATAAGGAATATAAGATCATTTAGGAACTATAATGGGGGTAAAAGAGGGAGAAATAAAGGAGTTATTGAGGAAACATGTTAGCTCTTACAATCTAGATGATTTGAGAAGCACTGTGAATGTCTGTCCTAATTCACGATGTATACAAGCTCCAAAGAGGGGTGAAAGGAAATTGGGGTGAGAATAAGGATTTTTATTATATTGGGAGGTGGAATAAATTAAAAATTTCAAGACATGAATATGTTAATAAATAAAAAAATGATATTTTTAAAATTGGAAATGGGTTTCCTGGAAGGCCCAATTCCTTAAATAAAAACCCAAATCCACCTTGATTATGGATTCCTAAATCGTCCAAATTAATAAGGTGGTGTTAAGAGGTCAGGGGAGTAAAATTATTAATTTTAAGGGATAAAAAGTGTTGAAAAATAAAGGAGTTATAAGGGAAACCAATTTATTTCTAAATCTGAAATTGGGCTCACGGTTTGGCCTAATTAATTAAAACTCTACCATTCCTCAAAAAATGCATTGGAGACCCCAAAAACAAATAAATAATGGAAGTTAAATTAAAAATACCATTAAAATATGTCATTAATGTGACAATTTAAAAATAATGAGGTTTATATTATCAAAACAGGCCTCAATGAAAGAAGATTGAGATGAAGTCCCTTACTTTGAGTCCAAATCGTCACGTATGTTCCTTGTTCTTCCGAAATAATTAAATGAAGCTAATTAATAATTGATTCAGAAACTTTTAAATTTTATTATTCATTTTATATTAAATATTATCAAGTTATAAGATTTTCCGAAATATTTATGTTAATATCCCTCGTTCTATCAATATTCGGTACTTGAGTCGAAAATGAACCTGTTCAGATATAAATTTCCAATATAGTCAAACGTACATCATATTTAGAGTGATATTAATGATTTAAAAAACATATATATCCAGTATATATGTATTTATAATAGTCCATAACATTTGGATATACAAAATTAAATGCAACGTTCATGGAGACGGTATGTCATACGTACTCATGAATGCTACATCCATTTCATTGTCATATTTTAAATATAATAATCAAATGATATACATATATATTATAATAACATTATCATATTTAGGTCATTTAGGTCTTTTAAGTTTAAAAAAACAATCCTTTATATGTTCCTTTTATATAATGAACGAGTCATGTTATTTTGAGGGGGCGATATTCCACCCTTTCCCAAATTAATCTATCGTATTTACACATCATAGAAAGCATAAATGTATGTGGTAAATAAAAATTACAGAAACATAGAGATAATATAACTATAATTTATATAATATATAAATACATTTCAATCATAATGTCCACCATGAGAGGTGGTAAGAGAAAATTGAGCAATAATCCTTTTGTGAGGCAATAGTGCATCTTACACAGAAACAGTATGTTTGTATCAATTAGATAGAGGTGTGTTTTAATGTAGTTCTAATCCTTCTAATAAATTTTTTTAGAAAATTGAGGATACTGGTGTATTTATTTATTCAAATAATAATAATATCACAGGAAGTGGATAAATAAAATAAAGGAAAGGGACTTGAGAGAAGACATTACCTCAATATCAGGTAACTTCTTTTGATTTGAGCCAAACAGCTTACTTGAATTGACTTACGCCCAAGTTAAGGAATAAATGAAGAAGGGAGAGACTCTAGGAAGTGTATTGGACTGATTTTTTTTCTTAACTAAAAGGTATTTGAATTGTGATGTAAGGAGAATAAGATATTCCCATTTATAGAAGAGGTGAGGGGAACATTTTGATATTCTTCAATTATTAATTTATTTTAAGTTCAATTTCAATTAAAAAAAGTTCCTAAAATTATTTAATTCACAGATACTATGATTTTGGTTCGAATACCGATTATCGAATAATTTTTAGACTAGTATTGAATATTTTATTATCCTTATATGTTTTTTAACCTTTAGTTTACCATTTTTAATCTTATAGTTATATCATGTTATTTACAAATTTTGGGTTAATATAATTACCATATCACATAAAAGGACCCAAAAAATCCATTTATGAAATATTTGAACATATCGTAACCATTTTTGGAATATTAGATTTTTAAAAATTTAATATCATTTAATAATCTATTTTATATTATACATTATGAAAATTTTCAATTTTGGACACTATTCATACATGAATTTTTTAGATACTCATAACAACCTAATTACTTCAAAAAACATTGAATAAATAATATCATGTAATATTCACCTAAATAATTCATGGAAGGATTAAATTATTTAATATAATATTAATTTTAATATTTATAATATCATTTATTATAATCCATTATAAATGAAGCAATCACTGCATCATAATTGTGTCATAATTAATTTTATTTATTTGATGTATAAAAATTATAAATAAAACTTCTTGATGTAGGAAATCTTATTAGATTTCTAATGAATAATTATAGTCGAATAGATCACTTATATTACCCCATATAAAAATTGTTTTCGTAAGAAGAAACATTTTTAAGTTATTTTTTTCTTTACTTTATATTAATTATTATAAAATATCATTATTACTCCAAAGTGGATCCATGAGGTCCTAAATTCAACTCATGGATTCCCTTGGTCAGAAATATCTCAAAAAATAGTATTAAGACACGTTTTAGGTAGTTGTATATTATTATAATATTATTTATTTACAATTATTTACATGATTTATCCTTATTTGGACCTTATGATTCCAAATATTGAATCCATTTTTCCGAATTCAAAACAAATAATTAGAAAAAATTAATTTTAAATTAATTTCGATTGTGAAAAATAGTAAGAATGTCTTTATGAAGTTATAACTATCAAAAGCTGGACATGTGTTTATGTTCAATTTCAATGGAAATTTACTTCTAATGACTATCATTATATTTAATTAAAAAAACATAATACAATGAAACATTAAAACAAACTAAAAGAACATTCGAACTATATAAAAATTATATTAAAAGGAAGTTTTGAATTAAGATATAGTATTTTTCACTATTCATTAAAACACGAATTCCATAAGAAAAATACCAATATGTTAACCAATGTAAATTTTTATGGTCTTCTTCTAAATAAGAAATTTTTTTTTCAAATAGAATATATAAAAGTCGCAAAAAATATATTTACAAATGGTTCTCCATCAAAAGGTGCTAAAACATCATTTTCAGAAAAATAGTTCTTTTGTCCGAAAAACTGAATTTTTTTATTATATCATATCTAGAAAACATATAAGATTAATTTAGAATATTAAATTGAATATATATTTTTCATTAAATTAAGATCTATAATGAGTGACAAGATTTTATAAACACAATTATCATTTGTTTAAATAGGATTATATAAAAACGCATTCTTTATATTCAATTGGTTTTAATTTCTATTTCTAATAAATTTGGTGATGAATGAATCATTATTTAAACAAGTGTAAAACATATTTTCATAATTTAGTTGAAACTATTAAATCTCTCCATTTTAACAGAAAGGCATTAGCTACCATTGAAAATACTAATAATAATATTATTTTATTTTCGATATACCTCAATTTTGTTTGAAACGTAAGATTATATGGAAACCCATTGTTTCATGTCAACAATGATAGTAGAAAAAGCATAAACTTTATGGTAAAATTAATATCTTATTCACAGATATTAATAGAAAAGAAAATGTATTATTCTATAAATACTTGGGTTATTACAAATTAGGAAGTAAATCATTGATAATGTTTTATAAAAAATATGATTGAATAAATAATATATCATAAGAGTGATAAAATAGGTGTGTAGTTTCTCAAAATTTTCATAAACCTTGTAAGGATTGTGTTAATACCCAATAAACCCTTTTAGGTGTTTCCACTACATACATATGTGCCATAACCTACACCTACCTGTAGTATCATTCCCATGATGTAATTATTACGGAAAAACACAATCCCAAGTTTTCCAAAAATTCAAAATTTCATCCTATAACAAAACATTCACTGGAGTTATCAGTAATATCTCTTACCCAAACCCTTATAATATGTAATATTTACTCAAAGAACTTGTAGAGTTATCAATACTTTAGAAATTTTTATCAACCATAACATGTAAAAATTTAATAAAATATATAACTTTAAAATTATTTTAAACAAGTAATATCGTAATACAAAATATAATATATTCCACAAGACCCCAGGATTTTATGATATAATTAATTTAAAATAAATGTATTTTCTTTGATAGCTTGCAATATATGGAATCCTATGTCTAAATAAACTCTAATATAGTATATCGATATAACCAAGCTGTTAAATTGGAAGAGTGATTATGAATAACCGCATTTTTTAAATTATGTATAAATATTTTATATAAATATAATATATTGATAAATATGTTCTCAATTTTTAGTAAAGACTTTATATTCTTCAAAAATACATTTATCCTCAATATAGATTTTATTATTTTTTTAGAAATTAAATATGCTGTTTCTTACAACTGGGCACCTCTTTGGATCGAATCAAGTTCTCAACTTGTTGTGATGGCTTTTGGAACATGCACTAGAAATGTGACTTAGCGACTCCTTCCTTATTGGATCGCATGTCTCAACCAGGCCAATCACCTTCTGATCTCCATATCTCATGTTTACAGGGAGGCGAATCAGATTGCTAATGCCCTCTTGACGGAGGCTATTGTGGGGCTGAGCACCTTGTGGTCATTCAGAATCCCTGATGCATGTGTTGGCATGGTGGATGATGATATCTGGGGCGTGACTTATTATCATTCTTATACTGCCCCCTATAAGGCCTAATCTCTTGTACCTTACTTTTTGTTTAATAAATTTAGGGTCGGCTTGCTCCGACCCTGGATCTTCATGGTAAATATAATCCATTTTTCCCATTTTAGAAAATGTATTTTAAAACATGAAATTAATTCTTAAAATCATCATTTCAAATTTATCTTAGAGTGTTTTTTTATTATTATGAAAATTTTGATTTTTGGATGAATAGTGAAAAATCATGATTTATATTAAAAACTATATCTCATTAAAAGGATTTAAAATGTTTTATCTTATTTTAAAATAATTTTAAATGAAGAAATAAATTATTTATTTTATTAATAATAAAATTATGTTAAATGGAATTAGTTTAATGTTTTTTCCTATAAAACCTTTTTATACTAAATAAAACAGTTTTTTCGAAGACATATTTTTATCATGCTTTGCAGGTTTAATTTTATAATAAATTTTGCAACTTTTATGAATTAATTTGATAAAATGTTTTCCATATTTTAAATTATAATTTCAAAAAAATTTAACTATACCACCTTTTTTTGTCATAATGAATTGAAATAACATTAAAACATTGTCAGCTTGGTTAAGGTTAAAATGGGTTTTCTAGGGGGATTAAACCAAGAGATTAAAGTAATATTTCAAATTTAACTTTTATAGATCCTATTTATTAATATATTTTAACCTAATACTATCCTAAATTTGAATTTATGGAAATTTTATTGTGTTTTTCTTGAGAAAGGCTTTATTATATTTTAATCATTTTAAAATTCCAAATATATCATCTCTCCCACATATAAAAGGACACCCATAATTTCTCTTATTTAGACCACTTTGAACCTTCTACCTCAAAAAAATCATAAACAAATATCATCTAAAAATACCGTGATAAAATTTATATGTTTTTACATTTATAAAACATAATTTTCAGGGTTTTAAAGAAATTATATGTAGGAGACATATGTTGGAGAGGTAGTCATCTTACCAAACATATTTAAATTTATTTCTTCTTCTACCTCCTATGTATATATAGTATAAAAAAAAATTAAATTCTGCATCCTTAATTTATTGGAATTTTATAATGATCCTCACACAAATATTACCCACCCTATTTACCTTTGAATGAGATGTGAAAGTATCACTTGTGCATATGTGTGGAAAATCATCTCCACATATAGATACCGTTACTTATCCATAACCATCTATAATGGATGATTATAAAAATGAATTTTATGTTTATATCTAAAATTTATGATAATATAATGTTTTTGGAATTATAAAATCATATCTTCCTTCTTACATTCAAATTTTTTGGAAACTTATAATGTTGCTTATAGATATGTGTATACTACCACCACCATGTAGTGATGGGATTCATTTTCCATTTAGATTTTCATTAGATGGAATATTGTTACATTTAATGAGTATATATGATATATTTGAGATAATATTTATTATTTAAATGTTAATTATTATTTAACTTTCTTTTGTTCAATACATCGAAAAGTGAAAACCAGATTCACCCATACGTATGACCTATTATTTCCATTAACAATGTAATTAATTTTTATATATATACATGTAATGGATGATTCTAAATATGTATTGTAACACCATAGGATTTTTTGAATTATTTTTTTTAAAATTAATTTATCCTTTTAACATTTTTCATTTCACGTGACACTAGAAATTATAAATATATATATATATATATATATATTTAAACACTAAGTAAAACATTCAATTCACATGACACCAACATGTATTGTACTACTCACAATACCTACTGCTCTTGTGGTACATGCAATACTATATTGCCTTGTGCTACATGCAAAACCAACTTGGTGTACGTTACATGCAACATAGTTGTATCTACGGAACATCATTTTATTATTATAATTATTTAAATGAGATTATTATAACCCAACCGTTAAACATAGTTATATGAATAATAATAAATAAATTTAAAATAGTATTTATAATAATTTCATATAGATAATTCATATTGATAATGAATGATATGATTTTTTGATAAAGTGATTTTATGTTAAAAAATGTCATATTGAATAAAGTTATTTTTTTAAAAATTTAATTTAGAAACTTTTAAAAATTTAATTTCATAAAATAAAAAGTATTTTAAAATTTTTAATGTCAAAATTATCTTAGGGTAAATTTTTGTTATATTTCTGAGAAACTTCTTTTTTTGATGAATAGTGAAAAAATAATGCTTTTTAGTTAAAAACTGCATTTTTTTTAAAATAATTATTATCGTTAAATTATATTATAAATTATTTTTATGATAAAATAAGTCAAATTATATGTCTATTAATATAATTTATGTCACTATAATAAATTTCACTTTGATATTTAATATAAAAAACATAATTAAATTTTGAACTTCTTTCAACTTTAAAAAGTCGTAATTTCATCATATCCACGAGATTAGAATTAATCTTAATTTTTCCGCTTATGTGAATTTAATTTAGAAAACATGAAATAAACCATTTGAATCAATATAATATTTTTATTCTTATTATATCTTTTTGGATTCTGGACAAATTTTTTAGTAAAAGGGATTAAAATTAACCATATTGATTAAGGTCAAATAATGCTTAATTAGGGACTAAACCGTAATATTAAGAGAAAAAATGAAAAATAAATTTATAAAAAACAGATTATATGTCCATATGTAGGCCATAAAACTTCTTTTATTGATTTAGGTTGGGTTTTTATGAATTTTATTAGGTAATAACATTTGTACACCTAACTGGTTTTCAAAAATTCCTTCTGAGACCTTGTCCTTCCCTATAAATGGACACCACCTCTCGAACATCTTCACACCTCTCAAACCTCATAGGTATGGAAAATTTATACCAAATAAAATTACCAAAAATTCTCCCTTCCTTCTAGTTGCCTTCCCCTAGGAATAAGGAAATCCATGTAATTCTTTTTTCACAAACCAAAAGCAGTTACCCGATTAAGAGGTAACATCTTCTCTCAAGTCCATTTTTTTTTCGTTCACCACCACCACAACATTATTTTATATTTTTATATAAAAATTTATCCTAAACATAATTTTATATTTTTATTCTTAGGTTTCAACATACACTCATACACACATTTATATAATGGATACCAAAAATATTTTTTATGGGTATGATGAACTACTGCCACACAAAATGATGAATGTTCAATTTTACATACCTCCTCTCACAATGAAATTAGGATGGAAATTCTATTTTAATATATTATATATTATATTTATATTTTTATATTTTTATTCCATTTAGAAAACATAAATTTGTACTTACCATTTGGTGTTAATACAATAATTTTGTTTGAGGATGTGTGGACTACCGCCCCCTAAAAGCGATGTGATTGCATCAAACACTGCATGGAATGTATTAGGGATAGTTTTTTGTGAATATATATGTTAAATAATTTTAATTTAATAATTATATATATAAATATGTATACATATATTTATTTTACTCTCTATCTCTCATTATGTCAATTAAACAGAAATAACATTCATGAGTACGTACATCTTACCGTCTCTATGGATGGTGTATTCCGTTTGATAATTATATATTTTATAGATTATTATATATAATATAATGTGTATAAATTATATTTATATAATTTTTTATACTCTTTAGTCAATATATAATTATAAGGACCAATAACATAACAAATTAAGGCACATACAAAAAACAACAAAAATATTACTCGAAGTGAAACCTTAACATATGATGGTTAACAAGAGAGTTTTATAAGGTCACAATAAAACCAAAAATGGTATTATATATAAAAATATGGTTCCTTTAAATATTTATAATTAATTTATATTTAATATAAAGGTGTCCCGAATGAGTATAAATAGATTCAAGATATAAGGTAAGGGTATTTCGTCTCACATTTTATTTCCATGTGATTCTTGCTATTTTTTACCCACTTTCCATTTTTTTGGTGTATGTAACTCACATGAATATAATCTATTTATATTATAATTAAATTTATGGGTATAAAATATCTATTTTATAATCTTTATTTCATGGTGTTTTTGTTTCAAATGTTACCAAATTGTTAAAATAGT
The DNA here is from genome assembly GCA_963277665.1 of Viscum album. NCBI lineage: Eukaryota > Viridiplantae > Streptophyta > Magnoliopsida > Santalales > Viscaceae > Viscum > Viscum album. Next base: position 1,577,906,384 of record OY728150.1, on the reverse strand, counting down.
TTTGTCTAAATTTTTATTCTTTGAGACTCATGTTTTTATGCTCCTAAATTAAACTTGAAGGTGTATATACTGCAATTTTACATATTATATGATGAATTTAATTCATTTAATGATATTTTAAGATTCATGTAATTTACATTTCTTACATTGAAATTATGATCCCATGTTACATATTTATTAGATTTTATTAAGACAATCTCATCACTTTTCGAGAAATTTTATGTTTATGATTCCCTTGATGAAATTTTATAATCCATATCTCAAGAAAATTATTGAATTTTATTCTTATCGGTTTATTAATTATTTCTTCATATATTTTCACATTTTATTCCAGTCTTTTGTACATAAGGCACTAAATAATATTATTTTAAGAAATTCTAGGTTTACCATCTCTTCAGACAGAAATCTTTTTCCCTTTAAAATCATTTTTAGAAAAAGGGTTCCTTGAAATATTATAATTTTATCCTATTATAATTAAATTAAATTTTGAACCTTTATTATTTTCTAATTTATTAAAATAAATATTCTTGTCACTTTCTGAATGAGGAATTTTTTTGATCTTTTTACTGTGAAAAAGAAATATTCTTTTTTACCTCATCAGACATGTATAGATTTATCCAAAACCAATACTTTGAAGCTTTGTTTTCAATTTTAAAGGTTAATTTTTAAGAAAATATTTTTAAAATATATTTTCTAAAAAAAATTAAAACATTTTCAATCTACTTTTATATGTTAGAAAGGAAATTTATTTTCATAATGTTTTCAAAATTATTTTTATGTTTTCAAGGAAAATGAATTTCGAAAGGTTTTTAAGATTTTTTTATATGTTTGAAAGGAAAAATGTTTTGAAAATTTTATGCCATATTTTTCATGAACCATCCTCGGGGCCTGTGCCATGACTACCCCAAGACCACCTTACCTAGGCCAAGGGCTGGCAACTAGCACCAAAGGAGTAAATCTTAGTAAAAGGGAAGGAATTGCCTTTATAAAAGTAAACAAACACAATAGAGTATGCAAGTGAAGTAAGCACAAAGAAAAATTGAGTACAAAAGTAAGTGCTAAAAAGTAAAACGTCCAGTATACAAACCCAACTAAAAGTATAGTACAAATGAAATGAAAGTACAACAACAGTAAGTTAAGTAGCAACCACTAAGTCGTTCTACGGATATCCCACCTGAAGGGTGGGTACAGATGGTCTCCTCACCTCCTCAGGTCCGACTATCTGATCTGTGTACATCCCGCCAAGTGGTCCACCTCCGGGTACCGTCCAACTCCACAAGCCTCCGCCTCAATCAGTGTTGTACATCATCTGCATCCAATACAACGTCGTGTTGGTATATCTCATGAAGGGGTGAGTATACGATACTCATTAGGGACCCCGAGACCCCCAAAGGTCTCCCATAATCCATGAAGGATAAACCACAAAGGAAATATACAATCAAAAATTATAAACCGAATCTACTTAGGTATATTCCCATATATATACCTAAGTAATCAATTCCAGTTCAGCTCCAACTCTCGAGCCCAAGCACAACCCAGTCCACACAGGAGAGAAGTCAATCACATCAATGATAATGATTGAATGTCAAGACACAGATCACACAGGTATACTACTTTTGAAGAGGGTTGGAGATGATTAGATGTAGCCTCTGAATCATATCCTCTACCGAACCCATGTAGGATCCTTGTACAAAAGTCGCCACTGCCGAACCCACGTAGGATCCAAGTACAGTAACCTTCGCTGCCGAACCCATGTAGGATCCAACTACAGTCATCATCGTTGTCGAACCCACGGAGGATCCATGTATAGTTGTCCTCGTTGCTGAACCCATGAAGGATCCATGTATTGTCGTCATCGTCGTCGAACCCATGGAGGATCCCAGAACCATAGTGTTCGCAGTTGCAACCATCTCTAGGGTTCCCGCACTCAGGACGCTCGATTCTGGGAGCATCCGATCCTCGAGTAAGGGGTTCGATACATCAACTGTCACTAAGTTCAGGAGTGATGTATCCCAAAGTTCCATCTCATCAAAAGGAACTCAATGCGGCAGATGACGTTTCAATCCGACGCCCAGTATGAGAGATATTGGATTTTTTGTTCGAGGGTCTCGGTTGGAAATATGCTTATTCCAAAGCCGGCTGTTTTCCAAATATTTCCAAAACTCACTTAGAGTTTTTCAAAAGGAAATCCACATCATGAGGGTCCCAGTGTCACAGACAGCTCATTGATTGGACACACAGTCTTTGAATTATTCACTTTTAAGTGATACGAGCCCGGCCCATCAAGCCTGGTGGGCTGGCGGGTCGGGTCAATCCTGTTTTGGTGGGTCTGGCCTGGTAGGGCTGGCAGACCAGCCTGATGAAACGTTTGGCCCGATCCGTGGGGCGCAGCCCGTCCCACCTTGGTGCGACCCTGCAGGGTGCGGCCCTGCTGGGCGTGGCCCCGTTGGCTCGACCTGAAGGCCGAGTGGTTCGGCGAGGGGGGGGGGAGAGGGATTCCCCCTTGGCTGCCCGAACCGGCGGTGCCAAGTGGCACCGTAATCCCTAACCAATCAACCTCTTGGAACAAGTGGCCCACACAGGTGGGCCATGGTCCGTCCGGCACAGCGCCCTCCCGGCGCCGCGACTTTCCTCTGCCCGACCGGCTGACAGGCCAACTGGTTCTTCCACGGAAGCGGCCCGCGAAGTGGGCCATGATTCCTTCCGCACTGCCAGTGTGACGGTGCCAGCTTCCTCCACTGCAGTATGACCTAAACGCGGCTCCACGTCCCCGGAATGGTGCAACGACGCCGTGCTTCCTCCTCCATGGCCAGCTTGGCCACGGCTTTTCTTTGCGTGTGCGACGGAAACCCTTCACCCACCGGCCTCTTCCGCGTTCTGCCTCAGGTCGCCGACTCCAAAGGTAAACATGATCCAGCAGAGGGTGGTCGGTCCGTGTTCATTCATACCGCTACATCCGCATTAGGCAATAGTAATAGGCCGGGATAAACAAAGATGTTAAACATCAAATGAGGAACAATTTTAATCCATTATAATTGAACATAAATCCCCCTACATAGTTTAAGGTTTGTTCGTCATAGACGCAGAAAGTTGTGTCACTTTGTCAATGTCGGAGAATGAACCGTCATCATTGGAGAGTTCTCGACATCGGTGTCTCCCTCCGTGATGAGGAGAAAGAAGAGGATTGGAGATTCATGGGTCGTTGTTCGCCGTGAGGAAAGGTCGTTCTCTGTTATAGAGTCGGTGTTCTTCAAAAACTCTAGAGCTCTCCCCATGATTATCCAACACAACAAAAGCTCGCAAAAAATACAATATTAGGCTTGGATAATATTTTATTAACTCATCAAATTCAAAATTCAAAACTCAAATAACTTAATTAATTAAGTGAATAGGTTGAATTTATTAATTAGGGTGTGTTGGAAAACAATAAAGAGAGAGATGGAGCGGAAAAGTCTTCATAAATTAAGGGGTTGTCATGAATTAAACATAGGAGTTAAAAATGGAGTTAGAAAAGAGTTATGGAATATGAAAGGATGAGGCTCTTTTGGGCCCCAAATTTCAATTATCCACACATGGGATGTTGGGTGGGTGTGGACCCCACCACTAACTTCCCATGGGAGAAGTTTACTTCAATAAATATAAATTTGTTCTATCAATTTTATTTAACTATTTAACTAAACCCCAATTTTAACTTATAACCCACAAAAAACACAATAGTGTTAAAGGTACCCTTAAGCAATTACCGACATTGCGAGTTCATTGGTGCCCCCAGACTTGAATCTTGAGCACAACTTCAAAAGATATAAAAACACACTCGTTCATTCACTGATAGTAACCGAGCTAAAATTCAAAAAATTATTTCGGGCACACCGAGCCTCCAAATCAGGTGCCATCAGAAACTGCGTATGCTTAAAATTCCAAACAATTTAAGAAAAAAAATTTCCATGATATTTATTTGTCTTTACATTACCCCCACCTCAGGGATTTACGTCTCCCTAAATATACAACATAAACTATGGAAACAAATGAGGGTACTGAGCACGCATCTGAGCCTCCCGCTCCTATGTGCTCTCCTAGAGGTTCTCGTGCTGCCAACAAAATCACACTAGAGGAATCGAGCATCCACGTAGGACCTGCACCTATCGATCCACGATCTCCACCGGGACCTTTGTGAAAGTAGCCCCGTTATCAATGTCCATCTCCCCATGATCAATGATTTGTGACGGTTCATGCACATATCTCCTCAACTGCGATACATGGAAGAGGTTATTCACACGGTGCAACTGAGGTGGAAGGGCTAGGCAGTAAGCCACCTCACCTACCCTGCTGAGGACTTGGAATGGTCCGATGAAGTTTAGAGATAACTTGCACCCCGACCAAATCTCCATAGTCCATGTCGAGGTGAGTCCCATAAGAAAATGTGGTCGATATCGTCGAACTCTAGTGGTATCTATCTTCTATCAGCACAATAATTCTGTCTGCTCTGTGAAATCATCATTTGATCTTGGTGATCTGTACCTTCTCCTTTATATCCTGAACCATTTCTGGTCCTACAAGAGCTGACACCCTATGGTCAGTCAGCATATAGGATATCGTATGGTCAGCCATATAGTTCCTCATTAGGTTCCATTCTGATGGTGGAGTGGTAGCTGTTGTTGTATGAAAACTCCACTAAGGGTTGGTGATCCTTCCAACTACATCTAATGTCATGGACACATGCACAGAGCATGTCCTCAAGAGTCTGAATGGTCCTCTTTGTCTGGCCATCCGTCTAAGGAAGGAAGGCGGTGCTCAGACGTAGCTGTGTCCCAAAAGCCTCCTGCAACCCATTCCAAAGCTGGGAAATAAAGAGAGCATCTCAATCAGAGACAATATACAATGGAAAACCATGAAGTCGTACAATATCCTGAACGTAGAGGTATCACATGCTCTCTATTTAACCCTACTCTCTGATAGGTAGGAAGTGGGCCTGCTTGGTGAGTCGGTCGAAGATGACCCAGATGGAGTCGGGTCCTCTGGTAGTACGTGGATGCCCCATCATGAAATCTATGGATATTCAATCCCACTTCCACTCTGGAACCTCTATGGGATGTACCAAGCCTGCTGGTACCTGGTGATCCTCCTTTACTTGCTGGCATGTAAGGAATCATGAAACGAACTCTGCTATAGCATTCATTATACCCGGCCACCAGGGTTGTCGTCTGAGGTCCTGGTACATCTTCGCCACTCCTGGATGTACTGCTAGTGGGGAAGTGTGAAACTCCCTCATCACTTCCTCATGTCATGAAAATGGTACCATGGTACGTCCCATGAAGAGGATCACATGGTCTCTTCCTTCTGAAAATCCATTTGGTGCCTGCCCTGTGGAAATCTGAGCACATCGCGTCTCACAGTCTACATCCCCATGTTGTTCCTCTCTAACCTGCCGAAGTAGTGCAAAGTGACTGTGAGAGACTATAGAAATGCTTCTACATATCTATCAACAAAGGATATCTAGAAAGCGGATAACTACTCTGTCGCCTCTCCAAGTAGTTTAATGCATGACCTCCTGCTGAGAGAATCTGCTACCATGTTTCCCTTACCAGGTGTATTGAATATCTCCAAGTCATAGTCCTGGTGGAACTCGAGCCATCACTACTGTCTTAGATTCAAGTCCATTTGCAAGAAGATGTATATGAGACTCTGGTGGTCAAAGTAGACTGTAAAGCGCTCGCCCATAATATAGTGTTGCCACATATTCATGGCGAATACTACTACTGCTAACTCCAGGTCATTGGGTAGTGTAGTTCTACTTGTGTTGTATCAACTGTCTTGAACTGTCAGTGATCACTTCTCACTCCTGAATTAGGACACTCCCGAGTCTGGTCCCTGATGCGTCGCAGAAAACTATGCACCCTATTCCCTCCTCTGGTTGCCTCAAGATGTCTGCACAGGTTAATCTTTGTCTCAGCTCTTGAAAGCTATACTGGCATCTATCTTACCCACGAAGGGTTTCACCTTCGTCAAAGCTGAAAGTGGTGCTGTAACTATGGAGAAGTCTAGCACAAATCTCCAATAGTACCCAGCCGGACCTAGGAAACTCCACCCCACCGTCACGCTCCTGGGTGGCTCCCAAGAAATTACCACCTCGATCATCGCTTGGTCCACTGCAACCCCATCATCTGAGATGACATTCCCGTAGAAGTGAACCTCTTGAATACAGAACTAGAACTTCGAGAGCCTACCATAAAGCTGGTTCTCTTGGAGTAGGTCTAGTACAGCCTACAATTGGTATACATTCCCCTCCTCAGTAGTCAAGTAAATCAGTATGTCATCGATGAAGACTATGACAAAATGATCAAGGTAAGGCTGAAAGACCCTGTTCATGAGACTCATTAACACTTCTGGAGCATTGTTTTTTCCGAAGGGAATAACCAAGAACATGTAGAGGCCATACTGTCACCTAAAGGTCATCTTCTCTACATCCTCGTCTTGAACTCTGAGCTGGTGATAGCATGACCTGAGGTCTATCTTCGAGAACCGTCGTGTTCCCTTGAGCTGATCAAAGAGGTCGTCAATCCATGGGAGTGGGTACATGTTCTTTACGGTCACCGGGTTTAGGCGATGGTAGTCGACACATAGTCGTAAGCTCCCATCCACCTTCTTGGGGAATAAAATCAGAGAACCCCATGGTGAAACACTAGGTCAAATGAATCCCTTTCCCTACAAGTCTTCCAGCTATACCAGCAGCTCACGAAGATCAGCAGGAGCCATCTGATAAGCTGGAGTAGATATCAGTGTTATCCCGGGGTACAAGTCAATGTACAAGTCTACCTCTATATCAGGAGGTATTCCTAGAACATCTTCAGGAAAAACGTCCGCATACTGAAAAACCACAAAAGGAAAACTCAAACTCCACACATATATAGCTCCTAGGATGAGACTATCCAACTGATGTTTGATCGGATGCCCTCTCCTCTGCGTAAGTCCATCCTACGCTGCAAAGTATTCCATATCACCGGTGAAGGTGAACCTGCTCCCATATATGCAGACACACCGCACTTTGCATCTAATACAGTCAATCTGGGAATAGACTGTAGATTAATAGTCCATACCCAAGATAACGTCGTAAGGCCTCGACACCGCTACATGAAGATCCCAGCCAAATCTCTTGCCTCCTATAGTAATCTCACACTTCCGACACTAGTGTGTAATCATAGATTCTGCTCCCGTAGGAGTCTCTTTCCATAAGGATCGAGCCAATGGATTCTTCGAAATATCTGACCTCCGAACAAGGGAAGCGGCAATTAAATAATGAATCGTTCCTATGTTTATATGAACTACAAAAATGGTGGAGTAGACACAAATATTACCTCAAATCATCTCATGTGCTACATTGTCGTAGGCCTTGACTACTTGGAGATGAGCCTGCCCCTGTCTTCCAGCTCCCTGTGGTTGGGCTGGTCCTCTTGGTGGTAGTTGTGGTAAAGCCTCAAAGCATCGTCCACCACCGGCTGCTTGGCCAGATCTTCTACCTCGTCCACCAGCTCCGTACAAACCACCACCGTCGAACCTATTCCTCTGCCTGGGAGGTCCCTATACTGTATGTTGCTCGTCTGCATGGTGGGTCTGGAAGTCAAGAGCCATATGACCCTACACACCGCATGCATATCACTACCTAACCCTCATATGGCTGGCTCTCCTTCGTGTTCCCTACACATCAGAACCAGTATAATAAGGTCTCCCACCTGATGGCCTAGTCCTCTTGGACCACTAAGACATTTATCTACTGCTTCCTGCAGAAGACTCCGCTATGTGTCGCCCTGCGGTGGGTCTTGCTACCGGCGTCGGCTCAGTAAGAAATCTCTCCACAAGAAGGGCTCGCTCTAGCACTCTTGCCTGCGTCAGAATGCTGAGGGTGATCATCGGAGCCCTGATCTCATGCCTCAGTCCCATCTCAAAGGTCCATGCCCGAAAGAATTGTTCATGTACCATGTTCGTGGAGTAGAATGAGAGGTTGGTAAATCTCACAGAGTACTGAGGTATTGTCATACTTCCCTGCCGCAGATGAAGTAACTCCTGGATGCACACTGCACGGAGGGTGGCAGGAAAAAACTCCGAGCAGAAGAGAAACTCGAAGTCTGTCCAAAGTAGATATGTATCATCATGCACCTAGAGCATCAGGCTCCACCATCTACCTACTTCAGCGTGCAATAGACTCGCAACATAGATCACCATAAGATCAGCTGGTTTCCCTACCAATATGTAGACTCTAATGATAGCCTCCAGCCAATCCTCCGCTGCATGAGGGTTCATCTCTCCATGGAACCAGGTCAGCCTCTATCACTGAAACTCATGCAGCGCACTCAGGCGACATGCACTCTCTACTACTAGGGCTGGTGGTATTGGTGGACCATCAGGTAGTGGTACCACTGGTGCCTCCGCTGTAATGGGGGCCTACACCGAGGCCTCGTCACTCGGTGGGATTCCATCTTGCACGTAGCTCGAAACCCTAGATGGATTCGTTCATGGGGCCATCCGTAAAAGAAACAGGTGTACCACAGTTAATACATTATACCTAGAGAGTTGACAAAAATTAATAACAAACAAAACTCTTGAAACACACATGAAATCAATGTTTTCATGCACTAAGTCGGAAATCAAAAGTCAGGGTCCTGGTGTATGGATACGTCGGCCGCCGCATCAACACTCGACTCCCTGTACTGATAACCACACTCAATACTCTAAAAACTATTGCTTCACAGAAAGAAATTATCATAGTCCTTATTTATGCGGTAGAACCGACTCCTCTGATACCAATTTGTCACGACCCGTCATTGGGGCCCATTCCGTGACTTACCCAAGCCTGCCTTCAATAGAACAGGGGCTGGCGACTGGCACCAAAGGCGTAAATCCTAGTAAATGGGAAGGAATTGCCTTTATAAAAGTAAACAAACACTATAGAGTACACAAATGAAGTAAGATCCAAGTAAAACTGAGTACAAAAGTAAGTACTGAAAGGTAAAAGGGCCAGTATACAAACCCAACTGAAAGTATAGTACAACTGAAAAGAAATTACAAAAGCAGTAAGTAAAGAAACAACCACCGAGTCATCCTTCGAATATCCAACATGAAGGGTGGGTATAGATGGTCTCCTCAGCTCCTCGGGTTCGGATATCCACTCCGTGTATGTCCCACCATATGGTCCACCTCTAGGTACTGTCCAGCTCCGCAAGACTCCACCTCAGTCAGTGATGTCTGTCGTCTGCATCCAACACAATGTAGTGAGGGAATAACCCAAGTAGGGGTGAGTATATGATACACTGAAGGGACTTCGAGTCCCCCGAAGATCTCCCAGAATCCATGAAGGATCAACCACAAAGGAATTATACAATCAAAAAGTATCAACCCACTCTAATAAGTTATATGCCCATACATATAACAAATTCATCAATTCCAGTTAAACTCCAACTCTCGATCCCAAGCACAAACCAGTCCACACAAGAGAGAAGTCAACCACATCAATGATAATGATTGAAAGTCAAGACTCATCCCAGACATGTATACAACATTAGAAGAGGGGTGGAGATGATTAGATGTAGCATCTGAATCATATCCTCTGTTGAACCCATGTAGGATCCTAGTACAGTTGTTGTCGTTGCCGAACCGACATCAGATCCAAGTATAGTAACCATCGCTACCGAACCCACGTAGGATCCAAGTACAGTCATCATCACTTCCAAACCCATGGAGGATCCAAGTACAGTCTTCCTCACTGCCAAACCCACACAGGATCCATGTATAGTTTTCATCGTCGTTGAACCCACAGAGTATCCATGCACAGTAGTCGTCACAGTCGCATCTAGTTGTAGGGTTCCTGCACTCAGCACGCTCGATTCCTGGAGGGTCTAATCCTCGAGTAAAGGGGTCGATACATCAAATATCATGAAGTCCATAGTTGATGTATCCCAAAGTTCCGTCTCGTCAAAAGGAACTCAACGCAATAGACGACACGTCAATCGGATGCCCGGTCTGAGAGATATTGGCCTTTTTGTTCTAGGGGCCCTATTGGAATTATGCTCCTTCCAAACCCAGCCGTTTTCCGAAGATGTCCAAAACTCACTTAGAGTTTCTAAAAAGGACTGCCACATCACGAGGGTCCTAGTTCCATAGAGGTCACATCTATCGGGCACACGGTCATTGAATTATTCACTTTTAAGCAAATACAGGCCCGACCCGTTAAGCCCGGTGGGCAGGCAGGTCGGTTCAATCATGTTTTGGTGGGTCCGACCCAACAGGGGTGTTAGACCAGCCCAATGAAAAGCGTGGTCCGACTGGCTAGCCCCGAAGGCCCAGCAGTTTGAGGGGGGGGGGGGGGGGGAGCCCCCCCAGCTACCCGAACCGGCAGCGCCGAGCAATGCCGCATTGCCTAACCAACTAACCGAAACCGGCTGGCCTCTGGGCACATGCGGCCCTCACGGGCAGGATGCGGTTCGTTAGGCACGACGCCCTCCCAGTGCTGCGGCTCTCCTTTGCCCGGTAGTCCGACGGGGCGGCCGGTTCTTCCGCCAAAGCATCCCACGAAGCGGCTCGTGGATCCTTCTGCACAGCTGGCGTGACGGCGCCCGCTTCCTCCAATGCGACCTTCCCTAGTCATCGCTCCATGTCCTCGGCACGGCACGACTATGCCGTGCTTCCTCCACCACGTCCCACTTGGTCACAGATTTTCATTGCGTATGCGAGGACGACCTGTGCACCACCAGCCTCTTCCGCGTTCCGCCTCCGTTCACCGATTCCAAAGGTAAACCAGATATAGAGGGGGTCTTCGGGCCGTGTTCGTTCTGCCTGCTCCATCCTTGTTAAGCGATATCAATTGGCTGGGATAATCAAAGACGTTCAACATCAAACGAGGCACAATTTTAATCCATTAAAATCGAACATAAATCCCCCTACCACATTTAAGGTTTCTTTATCATAGATGTGGAAAGTGGTGTTGCTTCATCAACGTCAGAGAAAGAACCATCATTGTTGGAGAGTTCCCCACATCGGTGTATCCTCCCTTGATGCAGATGAAGAAGAGGATTGGAGATTCGTGGTGCGTTCTTATCCAAGAAGAAAGGTCATTCTTCATCAGAGATTCATTGTTCTTCAAAAACTCAAGAGCTCTCCCCAATATTTTCAAACACAACAAAATCTCCCAAAAAATAAAATATTTTTCATGGATAATATTTTATTAACACATCAAATTCAAAATTCAAAACTCAAATCACTTAATTAATTAAGTGAAGAGATTGAATTTATTAATTAGGGTTTTCTTGAAAACAATAAAGAGAGAGATGGAGGGGAAAAGTCCTCATAAATTAAGTGGTTGTCATGAATTAAACATTGGAGTTCAAAATGGAGTTCAAAAAGAGTTATGGAAGATGAAAGGTTGGGGATCATGTGGTCCCCACATTTCAATTATCCACACATGGGAAGTTGGGTGGGTGTGGGCACCACCATTAACTTCCCATCGGAGAAATTAACTTCCATAGATATAAATTTTTTCTAACAATTTTATTTAACTCCTTAACTAAACCGTAATTTTAACTTACAACCCGCACAAAATACAATTGCATTAAAGGTTCCCTAAAGCAATTACTGGCGCTGCGAGTTCATCGGTGCCCTCAGATTTCGATTTTGAGCACCACTTCGAAAGATAGAAAAACCCGCTCGTTCGTTCACGGAACGTACCCAAGCTAAACATTAGAAAATTATTCTAGGCAGACCGAGCCTCGGAATCATGTGTCATCAAGAAACTGCGTACTCATAAATTTCCAATGAATTTAAGAAAAAAATATTTCTTTGAAATTTACAGGTCCTTACAATATTTATAAGTTTTCAATTTATTTTCAATGAAATAGTATTCAAAAAGTTTTTAATTTTCTTTAATAAGTTTGTAAGGAAAATTAATTTCAAAATGTTTTCAAGATTATTTTATTAGTTTTCTAGAAAAAACGTTTTAAATTTTTTTCCATAATCCTTTTATATGTTTTTAAGGAAAATTATTTTCAGAAGGTTTTCAAGATTATTTTATAAGTTCTCAATGAAAATGTTATTCAAAATGTTCTAAATTCTTATTTCAATGTTTTCAATGTAATTTCGAAGAAAATGGATTTCAAATCTATTTATTTTTTGAATAATTTTTTCCAAGATAATAGTGTATTTTCCTCAAGAAATGATTTCAAAAAATCATTCCAAGATATTTTCCTTCTATGATGACATCTATTGATGTAACTCTTTACCTTCTAAGAAATAATCCAATGGTTCCATTCATATTATTTCATGAATGGTTTATATTTGATGGAATGGCTATTTTGACACCCATTTATATTTAATGAGTTATATACTTTTTAAAACCTCTTATATTTATGGGTTAGAGGTATGAGGAAATCATTTTAAAACCTATATCTTTTCCATAGATTATATTCTGAATATATTTTTATGACACACATTTAATATCTTGGGTCATGGTATGATTGTTTATGATTGTGTGGCACATGTATGTAGGATTTCACTATGAGATGGGTGTGACCTATATCTTCATCCAATGCATTAGGAAAATATTTATATCTTATGAGATAGACTAAGAAGTTATTAGGAGTATACATTGACTACTTATATGTCCATGGGAGTGAACCATGACTACCATGATGGCATGAGGAGAGAACTCATGCTACTATGAAGTCCATGGGAGTGAACCCTGACAACCAATATGGAATGGGGAGTGAATCCTTGCTACTAAGATAACCATAGGAGTGAACCATGAATACTAAGATGGTATGATATATGAACTCATGCTATTAATATGGCCATGGGAGTGAAACAAGACTACACATATGGTATAGGGAGTGAACCCAAACTACTATGATGTACTTGGGAAGGATTCCTTGTCTAATATGAAAATCATATTATATGATTTTGTGTCTACCACAATTACATGGTTTATTTATATCTTATGATTTTATAAATTATGTTCTTCATTTCTTTATGATTCATGAGTTATAAACATCCATGATTTATTATATGATTCACGTATACGATCTTTGATATGTAGGGTATGCTCATCAATTTTGATGATTATTTTCTCATACCCTTATGAACATAATTATGGTTACATATCTCCCTTATTTACCATTAATAGTCATTTGAGATCACCCCTTTCTTATATTCTGTTTCCCAAGGTTAGAAAGAATGATTTTAAGTATAATTATTAAAGGTGGAGATCTATATGGGAGATGTTGAAGATATTTCATGAAGATAAAATATTTTGTTTCTATGTTTCCAAATATACTAAACTATTATGGTCCTCAGTCATGTATTTTTGTAATATACTAAATATTCATCTAAAATGATGTAATATACATGTATGGTAATCCTGGGTAAATATAGTTAGTGTCAAAGAAAGGTTTAGCCAACTGTTGGAAAATAAGATGATAAAACATTAGTGAGATTCCTATGTATATTTCTAAGGATATCTCTAGGGATGTATTTATGGATTAGTATAAGGATGATTTAATATTTATGAAAATGTCATAGAATTTTGGTAAGTATAGAGTGTCTGGTTTCCTAGAAATACATCTCTATCTAGATACTAATTATGGATTTTTCTATAGAAAAGATGTACCTTGGGGTAAAAACTCCGACAAGATGTTCCAAGCCTGACTTGGGGAAATATGGTACATGAAAATGATCCCTTCTACACACATAGTTCAATACTCTTGGGGGATATACTTTGGGATTACACAGTCTCTTCATGAAACATCATAAAATAATTAAATATAAGTTGGCTATGAATAACCTAGGATAACCCAAGGGTCTCATAAATTAAAAAATGTGTCATGATTTATACATCCTATGAGTAATTTATTTCATTACTATTTATTTTTCTACTATAATAATAAATACTCAAAATGTGGTTCTTGTTTTAGTCAATGGAGGGAACTGGAAGCAACTGGATTAAGGTTGAATGTGAAGGTTGATTTGCTGATGATAATTCAAGTGGTATGACCACTACCGGGAGAGATGTTCTGATCATTCCTAATTAGTTTTCACAAAACATGATTGACAATGTATACCATCACCAACTCTCAGACTCCCCATGTAAGAAAAATAAGAATTTTATTGAGAGTTAAAGTAATGGAGATCATAGAGGAATGAAGATTAATTTTTTTCAATGTCAAGAATTTGGAAAGAATCACCTAAATTAATGTCTTAGAAGAACAATAATATATTTTGAATGTGGTAAAGATAGACACAAATAAAGAGAATAGAAGAGAAAAATAAAATGTTTTATTAACAAAATGGATGAGAATATTTTCCTCACAAAGACATCATCCACGTTTAAGTGTTTTATGATTAGCTTAAAAGGTCATTATTAAACTCAATATCTCATGATGAAAGCTCTTGAAGGGAACCAATAACGTGCAGCGAGTGATGGTTACATTGATGATGAAGAGAAGGCTACAAATGAAATGCGAAAGGAAAGAGGTATTTCTTAATAGGATGAGTAATCCTTTTTAGTGGAATAAGGATAAAGTGGGATAATAAAATTTTTATTTTTTTGGATTGAAGAAGTATGTTATAGAAAAGGGAAAATATATAAAGATTGTTTAGTTTTATTTTTCGCTAATGATTTAAAAGAACACGTTGAATTGTATTGAAGGAATAGAAAATTGATATAATTGGTAGGTGATTTCCATGGAAAACACATTATTAAGGAAAATTTAACCCTTAATATGTTCCTTATGTAATAGTAATGTCGTTTGGATAACGATATGTGTGATATGAATAAGTAAATTTGAAGGTACTGATTAACTTGGAACTAATTAAGGATATGTTGGAAATTCGTTCATGCTATCATGGATGAAATTTAAAACTTATAGGATTTATTGAATATAACTAATAATCTTGGAATAAGGAAACATGAATGTTTTACAAAAGTGATTTATAGTAATTCAGGTCATTACCATTTTCAAGAGAATTTACCATGAATGCATTCACATGTTTGGAATGTGACAACCAAGAGATAATTTATGATATAAACAGGATAAATATTAAGACGGTTTCATGAATTTTGACATATGCTTTTGGATTTTCATCTTTTATAGGAGTTATAAGGTTATCCATTCATGAAAAGTTTATGATAGACTTCTAAAGATGTATTTATGTACTGATATTGTTTTAAAATTGGTTAAAAGGATATTTAGTGATTAACCTTATATCATGGATGTCCATTATATTTTTGAACTTATATTAGTATGGTTTTACAATAGAAAACCATGTATGTAGGGTGAAAACCAATCATGTCTATAAATGGCGTGTGTCTTTAACCCTTGACCGAAGGATAATATGGGTTTCCTGAAAACAATTGGCCAACAAATTTTCCTGGTTAATGTATAATTATTTTTGAGGAATACTTATTTATGAAGAAAAAATAGTGTTAGTTTTTATTTTTGTAGATTAATGTATTGACCATATTCATTTTTGGAATATTTATAGTTAAATAATTTTAAATTTCATTCTATTATGAGCTTTAACATTTGCATAAATTGTATTTTAGAACTTCTGGCATAAAAGTTAATTTTTAGATGTCCACTATACAATATAATGGATGAATTAGATAATGATAAAAGAACAAATAATGAATTTTCATGAACCATCCTCCGGAGCCCATTCCGTGACTACCACAGGCCCGACTTGCATAGGCCAGGGGCTGGAGACTAGTACTGAAAGGCGTAATACCAAAACCAGAAAGACATTGCCTTTATATCTTGTAAAGTCATGAAACCAAGCACAAAAAAAGATACGAACACAAGTAAACTATATAGTAAAAAGAGTGCCGCAAGTTAGAGGGGCCGAAATACAAGCCCAACAGTAAAGGTACAAATACAACTGAAATAAAATACAACTGAAGAAAGAGAAAGGCAGCTACTAGGACATCCTTCGAGGTTCCTACCTGTAGTGTAGGTACAGATCACGTCCTCAACACTCCACATCTGCCCGTCTCCTCTGCTTACTGACAGGCCGTATGGTCCACCTCCAGGCACCGTTTAGTCCTGGTACCCTCATCCTCAATCAGTGATGTCCATCGTCTGCACCAAACACAATAAGGTGTGGACATAGCCCTGGAAGGGGAGAGTATAACAATACTCAGTAGGGACACCGAGACCCTCAAGGTCTCACAAAATCCACACAGGATAAACCACATAGCTTGAAATCAACTGACAACCCTACTTAGGTATATTCTTATACATATTCCTATGTTATCAAGTATTCCCATCTCAATCATGAGGAAACACAGAGTCCAACACAAAATCCCATGCTCAATTGTTCCATAGTGGAAATATTACCACTATGTTAAGTACCACACATGTACTCCACAAGAAATAATCACACCAAGGTATTACCACAATGGAAATTACCACAAAGGTACATACTCAGCTCACACCAGGTATATCTTAGGTACAGTAGTAAAGATGATTAGATGTAACTACTGAATCATCTTAATCTGTTAAGATGCAAACCCATGAAGGATCTTAAATCATCATCTGACCCATAGAGTATTGTAGTACATTTTTAGACCCACACATGATCCTAGGACCTCTTCAGACCCACACAGGATCCTAGTACATCGTCCATACATCATCAGACACACACAGGATCCTAGTACATCATCAGTACGTTGTCAGACCCAAACAGGATCTTAGTAATTCGTCAGTATGTTCTAAGACCCACACAGGATCCTAGTACATCGTTTTATGTCATCATAACAATAGAGGATCCTAGTACATCGTCAGTACATCTTCAGACCCACACAGGATCCTTGTACATCATAAGTACGTCATCAGACCCACACATGATCCTAGTATGTCTTCTGTACGTCGTCATACCCACACAGGATCCATGTACACCATTAGTACATCGCCAGACCAACACATGATCCTAGTACATCCTCACAGCTAGCTACAGGGTTCCTGAACTAAGCTTTCTTGTCTCCGGGAGGGTCCACTTCTCAAGCCACTGGCCAGTACTCCAACTTCCACGAAGTCCCTCAAAGAATTATAACAAAAGATCCCCATGTTAAACGGGTCTCAACACAATAGACGGTGCATCAAACAGACGCCCGATCTGTAAGTTATTACCCTTTTAGTCCCGGGGCCCCGGTTAGATTCATGCTGGCTCCAGCCCGACCATACCCCAACATTATCTAAAACTCAATTGGGGTTAACTAAAAGGACCATCTCACTTGAAGGTTTGCAGCTCCATAGATGGTTCTTAAAATGGATGCCTGGTGCAAATTTTATGGTCAAAAGAGAGAATAGGGTCGAAACTAGTCCAGGTCTTGTCCTACCCGGTCCGCGCGGCCCGACCTGCACTGGGTAGCCCGACCTGATTGGCCTAGCCTGGGTGGATGCCCGCGGTGCGACGGTGTGGACATGGGGCAACGCGGGGGCCACGAGGTGGTGTGGGGGACACTGTGTGATGTGGGGTCTATGGTTGCGTCATCGCCTACGTCACGACCGACAGTATGCCGGCCGCCGAATCCGAGTCCCACCGGTGCCATTCAGCAGCATCGGTTTCCACCTTCTTCCATTTCGAGGAACACATCAAAACTCCAGAAATATGTGGAGAGGTCAGGCCATGTTCATTTGGAATGAAACCTCCACGTTAGGGAAGTAGCCAATGTCTTAATAAATCTTTCATGAAGAACATAAAATCCTATAACTTCCGGCAATGATTATTGCGAAACCTGCAAAAATAAATCATCTATTGATAAATTAGTTAAATAGTTGTTCTATGTTTTTTATTTATAAGGTAAGAACATGGGAATAAATAATCACACATAATTATATCCCTCCCTCAGAGGATTTTAGACAGAGGTCGCAAGGAAGGAGACAAAGTCGTTGAGAATAGTGGCGTTAGTGTTCGTTGCTTCCACAAGAAGCTTCTGAAGTCAGATCGAACATCATCCGCATTCTTTAATTCCATAGTGTGTTCTTCATTGGAGGATGTCATTCTCCAAGATTCTCCAAATATACTCCCTTTTCCATAACACTCTTAAAAAAACTATGATATGAAATGCCAATTTAAATTATAATAGGGTTAATTTTAGTTGACACCATAATTAAATGACACTATTGTTTAAATGGAGAGTTGGCATACTTAATTTACTCAATTAAATAGGAGGAGTAAATAATGGGGAGTTGATAGGTTTTATCCATTAATGTAGAGTTCTTGTGGTCCCCACCACCATGGATTCGAATTTGGAGGTTTTAGTTTGGGTGGTCCCCACCTCTTAACATCAACATGGGAGTTTCAAATAAAAAAAATGTTAAACAATTTTTATTTTTCTTTTTCCACTAAAAAGTGAAAAATATCATTCACCTAAAACCTACTGCGGTTAAGGTAAATATATCCTTACAAAAATACCAGTGATTTGAGTTCTACAGTTCCCTCAGATTTTAATTTCTTGCACTGATTCAAAGGTTAGAGAAACCTGCTCGCACATTTAATGAACGTACCTGAAAAAAAGTTCAGAAATTAATTCTGGGAACACCGGGCCTCCGAATCACGCTTCATCAATTTTCTTGGTCTTGTAAAATTCCAATTTAATTAAAAAAATAAAAGGAATTTCTAGGTCTTTACATTCTCCCCACCATAGGGCTTTGCGTCCCCAAAATCCACATCACAATACTCAAAAAACAAGTGGGGTTACTGAGCATGAATCTGAGTCTCTCACTCACATGTGCTCTCCTGGAGGTTTCCGTGTTGCCAGCGAGCATGAACCAGAGGTATCAAACTCCCATGAAGAACCTTCTCCTGTCGATCCTCAATCTTCACTGGAACCTCTAAAAACATCTCCCCATCGTCGATGTCCAGCTCGTTGTGGTCGATGAGATGAGATGGGTCATGCTCATATCTCCTCAGCTGGGTTACATGGAAGACGTCTTGCACCCAGTGCAACTGAGGTGGAAGAACTAGGTGTTAAACCACCTCCTCAACTCTAATGAGGACCTGAACGTGTCCAATTTACCTTAGATATAACTTGTTTCCCCGACCAAATATCTACAAACATCATCGAGGTGAAACCAGTAGAAAGATGTGGTCTCAATCCTCGAACTCCTAAGGTCTCCAACTAATGTAGGGATAGAACTTATGCCTACTCTGTGCAGTCTTCATCCACTCTCGGATGATCTACACCTTCTATGTTGTAGCTCGTACCATCTATGATCCCACGAGTGCAGACTCACTTGGGTCAGTCCAACACAAAGGTGATCTGCATGGTCATCCATACAAGACCTCTAAAGGTACCATCATAATGGTGGAGTGATAGATGTTGGTGTATGAAAACACTACCAAAGGTAGGTGATCCTCCCAGCTGTGATCAAAGTCGAGGACGCAAGCACATAGCATTTCCTCAAGCGTCTGAATGGTCTGCTCATTCTGACCATCCATTTGAGGATGCAAGGCAGTGCTCAAACGTAGCTGTGTCCCTAAAGCCTCCTGTAACCCCTTAAATAGCTGGTATGTGAAACGCACATAACGATTAGAGACAATCATTGAAGGACTCCATGTAGCCGCACAATATCATGCATACAGAGGCATCCAATGCTCTCTATTGGACTCTGCTCTCTGATTGGTAGGATGTGGGCCAACTTGGTGAGTCGATCGATGATCACCCTGATAGAATCATATACGATCACTACTCACACCTGCATCAGGACACATCTGATCCGAGTCCCTGATGCATCACAGTGTACCCACTACAAAAAATGACCCCTTTAGATGGGTTTTTTTTTTTACATTAGAAGGGGTTATAACCCATTCTAAACACATTAGCAGTGGTTGTGGGAAACCGCCACTAAAGTGCCCGCCTAATGTTAGTAGAGGTGGTTGTGAGAAAGTGCTGCTAAATTCATAGTGAATTTAGTGGCGGTTACATTAGAAGGGGTTTAAGCCCCCTCTAATGTTGCTTAAAATTTACCACATTAGAGGCAGTTATAACAAAAACTGCCTCTAATGTAAGGATTTAACCACCCCTAACCATTGGGCACCCCCAACGCACCCCTGTTGACACCCCGCGTGCAACCATGACACCCCGAGTGCCCCCCTGACACCTAGCCCTCACACCCGCACCCCCATGACACTCACGCGCCCCCATGACACCCCACCCTAACAGCCCCACACCCCCTAATACTCGCGCTCCCCCATGACACCCCCGCCCTGACAACCCTGCACGCCCCCTTGACACCCCCTGTTGACACCCGCACGCCCCGTAACACCCCCTGTTGACACCCTGTCCTGACACCAACGAGTCACCTGACACCCACTGCTGACACCCTAGAGAGCTCAAGAGTGTCACCACTGCTGTGGCGTAAAAAACCATCCCATGGGTTTCGAACCCTCCACCCCCACCATCCAGCACCCAACATAGAACCACTAAGCAATGAATGATTTTGTATATAGTATACACAGTGTTATGTTTAATTATATCCTGATGTATTATATATATATGTAAATATTTGTGTTTACAAATATACAAAATATAATATATTTGTATATATACAATATATTTCTCTATAATATAATATATATTTGTGTATAATATTTATATATAATATGTATTTATGTATAATTATAATATATTTTTGGATAATATATATATATACACATGTTTGGGTATATTTAATATATATAAATACATATTTATACATATATCAATAAATATATTTATATTTATGTGTCTGTGTGTATATTTTTGTATTTATAGATATAATATAAGTATATATATATATTATACATGTATTATATTAAATAAATTTATATTATATATTAATGTATTTAATTATATACATTTATATTATATCACCATCACACATATATACACACACAAAATTAAATACATTCTTATAATTGGAAATAAATAACACAATTAAATGATATATATATATACACTAAATAAATTTATAATTAATATTCTATACTAAAATATACATAAAATAATTATAAAATACATATAAATTTATTCAAAAATAAAATATTTATAATATAATATATAATATATGTAAATTTTTATTGTATACTTATGTATAAATACATTTATATTAGATTATGTCTACTAATTTACATAATTGAGGAAAAATTAAATATAAATATAAATATAAATATATAATTTATATTAATTATATTTAATATTATATATATAATAAATTGATATATAATTAATATGCTAATCTAAAATAAACATAAAATAATTATAAAATACATATAAATTTATTCATTATAAAATATTTATAATATAATATATAATATAAATACGTTTTTATTGTATACTTATATATAAATACATTTATATTAGTTTATGTATAGTAATTTACATAATTTAGAAAAAATTAAATATAAATATAAATAAAAATATATTATCTATTTATATTATATATTGTATTGTATTTATAGATATAATATATTTATAATATATATTGTACATATATTATATTAAATATATTTATATTATATATTAATGTATTGAATTATATACATTTATATTATATCACCATCACACATATATATACAGACAAAATCAATTGCATTCATAAAATTGGAAATAAATAATATAATTAAATTATATATATATAAATACTAAATTAATATATAATTAATACGCTGTACTAAAATATACATAAAATAATAATAAAATACATATACATTTATTCATAATAAAATATTTATAATATAATATATAATATAAATACATTCGTATTGTATACTTATGTATAAATACTTTTATATTAGAATATTCATACTAATTTACATAATTTAAAAGAAATTAAATATAAATATATTATTTATTTATATTATATATTATATGATTAATATTTTATTATGAATAAATTTATATGTATTTTATAATTATTTTAGGTATATTTTAGTATAACATATTGATTATAAATTAATTTAATATATATATATATATATCATTTAATTACATTATTTATTACCAATTATATGAATGCATTTATTTTTGTGTGTATATATATGTGTGATGGGGATATAATATAAATGTATATAATTAAATACATTAATATATAATATAAATGCATTGAATATAATATATGTATAATATAAATTATAATTATATTATATCTATAAATACAAAAATATACACACACATAAATATAAATATATTTATTAATATATGTATAAATATGTAGTTATATATATTAATTATACCCAAACATGTGTATATAAATATTATACAAAAATATATTATAATTATACATAAATAAATATTATATATAAATATTATACCAAAATATATATTATATTTTTGAGAAATATAATGTATATATACAAATATATAATATTTTTTATATTTGTAAACAAAAATATATAGACATATATATATAATATAATATAATAATTCTGGATATAATTAAATATAACGTAGTGTATGTTATTACACAAAACCATGCACAACGTGGTGGTTCTTGGCTGTGCTCTTGATGGAATAGGTGCATGGTTCGGAACCTGTGAAAAACGTTTTTACCCCATGCGACACTGGGGTGTTAGGGTGGCATGCTGGGGTGTCAACAACGGGTGTCAGTGGGGCGCAGGTGTCAGGGCGGGGTGTCAAGGGGGCGCGTGGGGGTGTTAGTGTGATGCAGGGGTGTCAACTGGGGGTGTCCGGGTGGCGCATTGGGTTGTCAACATTGGGTGTTAGGGGGGTGTGAGTGTTTGGGCGGGGTGTCATGGGGGCGCGCTGGGGTGTTAGGGCGATGATGGGGTGTCAACAAGGGGTGTCAGGGCGGCGAACTGGTGTCAATAGAGGGTGTAGGTTGGGCGCGCTGTGGTATCAGGGCGTGGGTGTGAGGGAGGGGAGTCATGGGGGTGCGCAGGTGTGTGGGCGGGGTGTCATGGGGGTGCGCAGGTGTCAGGGGGCGCGGGCCGCGCGAGGGTGTCATGGGGCGCGCTGGGTGGGTGTGAAGGCGGGGTGTCATGGGCTTGGGGCAGTTTGAACTGCCTCTAAATATCTATTTTATAGGTGGTTAACCGCCTCTAATGTGGTAAATTTTGAGAAACATTAGAGGGGGTTTAAACCCTCTCTAATGTAACCAGATCTAAAATCAAATGAAATATTAAAAAAACATTGCTAAAAAATATAGGTTTGGTTGTGCGTAATCCCTCTCTATTTTTTATTAATAATGAATTTAGAGGTGGTTTATAACCCCCTATAAATTTGATGATTAGAGGGGGTTGTGAAGAACACCCTCTAAACAACCCCCTCTGATGTTCTATTTTTTTAGTGACTACATACCCAATGCCCTCCTCTGGATGCCTCAAGATGGGGTCACTAGTCAGCCTTTGCCTCAGCTTCTGAAAACTCCGCTGAAATCTTTCCAACCACGCGAAGTGTTTACCCTTCTTCTTCAACGCTGATAAAGGTTCTACAATTGTGGATAATTATGGTAGAACCCTCTAGTAGAATCCATCCAAACCTAAGAAAATTTGTACCTCTGTCACACTCATGGGTGGATCCCAAGAAAGTAATGCATCAATCTTCACTAGATCCACCACAACTCCAGCCTTCAAGATGAAATGTCCCAGAAAGAGAACCTACCGGATATAGAACATGAACCTCGAGAGCTTATCCTATAGTCAGTGCTCTTAGAGTGTGTCCAGAACTATATACAAATGATAGGCATGCTCCTCCTCAGTAGCTTTGTAGATCAGAATGTCATTAATGAAGACCACCACAAAGTGATCAAGGTATGGCTAAAAGATCCAGTTCATGAGTCCCATGAACGCTGTTGGAGAGTTGGTTATACCAAATGGCATATCAACAAACTTTTAATGGCCATACCAACATCTGAAAGACATATTCTGTACATCCTCGTCTTGCACTCTGAGCTTGTGATAGCCTGATCAGAGGTATATCTTCGAGATCCACCATTCTCCCTTCACTAGATCAAAGATGTTGTCTATCCTCGGGAGTAGGTACATGTTCTTTATGGTCACCTGGTTCAGGCGGCGATAGTCGACACAATGTCTCAAGCTCCCATCCTCCTTCTTGGAAAACTAAATCGGGGATGCCCAAGGAGAAACACTGCGCCGAATGAGTCCATTCCCCTGTAAGTCCTCAAACTGTACCTGTAGTCCACAAAGCTTTGTGGGAGCCATCTGATACGCTGGTGTAGATATCGGTGTCGTCCCAGTGTACAAGTCAATGTAAAAGTCCACCTCTCTGCGAGGAGGTAGACCTAAAACATCATCATAGAAGACATTCATGTACTGGTCCACCACTATAGGATAGCTCGGACTACCCACATCAACCACTCCGAGGGTAAGGCTAACCAACTGATGAGTGATCGGCTACACTCTCCTCCGGGTAAGTCCATACTATGCTGAAATGGATCCATTCTTGTCGGTGAAGGTAAAACTGGTCTCATCCATGCAGACACACCACACTTTGCGCCTAATACAATCAATCTGATCATGGACTGTAGATAACTAGTCCATAACCAAGATGACATCATAAGGCCTCAAGGCCATTTCGTGGAGATCCTATCTGAAGCTCTCGACTCCTAGAGTAATATCACATAGTCGACACCAGTGCATAATCATCAAATCCACTTCCGTAGGAGTCTCTAGCCATAAGGATCTAGCCAACGGCTCCATCAGAATCTCTGAGCTCTGAACAAGGGCAGTGGCAATAAAAGAATTACTGGCACCTGTGTCTATAAGTACTAAATCTAGGTGGAGTAGATACATATCGTACCTCGTATCATCTCTGGAGCACCATGATCATAGGCCTCAGCTGCTTGGAGTTGTGCTCGCCCCTGTCTTCCTACTCTTTGTGGTTAGGGTGGACCACGTGGTGGTGGTAGCGGTAGCATCTCAAATAATCGCCCACCACCAGATGCACGACCAACTCCTCTGCCACGTCCGCCTGCTCCCTGCAGACCTCCTCGATCAAACCTCTTTCTTTGCCTGGGCAGTCCCACGACTGTCTGCTGATCATCCGTATGGCGGGTCTGGTAGTCACGAGCCGTGTGACCCTGCCCGCCGCGTGTGAAACACTATATGTTCCTCGCATGACTGACTCTATCTCCTGTGCCCCACACAACTGACCCCGAATCATGAAGTCATCCACCTCTAGGTTTGTCCCTCTTAGACCCGTGTACCATATATCTACTACGAGCTACAGAAGACTCCACTATGTGACGCCCGGTGATGGGGCTCGCTGATGGGGACTGATCAGCAAGAAAACTCTCCACTAAGAGGGCTCTCTCTAATACCCATGCCTTCATCAAAATGTTGAGTGAGATCATCGATGCCCTGATCTCCCTCCTATGTCCCTCATCGAAGGTCTGAGCCCTGATGAATGGGTCTCAAATCATATCATGGGAGCAGCGTGAAAGGTCACTGAACCTCGTTGAGTTCTGATCCACAGTCATGCTGCCCTGCTGCAGATGAAGAAGCTCTTGTATGTGCACTGCACATAGATTCATTGGGAAAAACTCTTCCAGAAACATGCTCTCGAATTCATCCTAGAGAAGTGTCACCTCATAATGAACCTGGAGCATCAAGCTCCACTATCTGCATGTTGCAACCTATAGAAGGCTAGCGGCAAGGATCACAATAAGGTCAGCTAGGGTCTCTACTAGTCGGAAAACTCTCACCATGACATCCAGCCAATCCTCAGCCGCTTGTGGGTCCTTCTCTCCCCTGATCCTAGGTGTCCTCTGGCACTGGAACTCATGTAACACACTCAAGTGGTTTTCACCCTCTGCTGTTGGGGCTGGTGGCATTGGTGGACCAGTGGATAATGGTACCACAAGTGCCTCCGCTGGTGCCTCTACTGGAAGAGGGATCTACACTGAGGCCTCATCCCTTGGGGGGATATCAGTGCGTATTATACCCGGAACCCTAGATGTCTGTTTTCGTGGAGGAATCCTGAAAGAAACAGGTGTGTCATGATCAATATGTTATACCTAGTGATCTTACTCAAAGATATCACAAAGAAAACTCATGAAAACACACATGAAATCAGTGTTTTGTGCATTGAGTTAGAAATCATAAGTCAAGGTCATGGTGTATGGATATGTGGGTTACTGCGCCAACACTGGATTCTCTAAAGTAATTACCACACTTACTACAGTTTACACAATTTACATTAAAAATAAGATTAGAGTCCAATGTTATACAGTTGAATCGACTCCTCTAATTCCAATTTGTCATGACCCGTCCCCCGTGGCCCGTGTCGTGACTAACCCAATCCTGCCATCCATAGGCCAGGGGCTGGTGGCTACCACTGAAAGGAGTAATCCAAAAAACTAGTATGTCATTGACTTTATATTCTATAAACTCATGAAACCAAGTATATAGTATGATATGAATAGAAGTAAACTATATAGTAAAAAGAGTGTTGAAAGTAAGATGGGTCGGAATTCAAGTCCAACAGTATAGGTACAAGTACAAC
Source organism: Viscum album (assembly GCA_963277665.1). Classification (NCBI taxonomy): domain Eukaryota; kingdom Viridiplantae; phylum Streptophyta; class Magnoliopsida; order Santalales; family Viscaceae; genus Viscum; species Viscum album. Next base: position 1,577,879,884 of record OY728150.1, on the reverse strand, counting down.
TAAAATACAATACATCTGAAGAAAGAGAAGGAAAACTACTCAGTAGTTCTCCGAGGTTCCTACCTGTAGGGTAGGTATTGATCGCCTCCTCAACACTCCATGTACGCCCATCTCCTCTACATACCTACATGCCTTATGGTCCACCTCTGAGAACCGTCTAGTCCTAGTACCCTCGTCCTTAGTCAGTGTTGTTAATCATCTACACCACACACAACAAGGTTTGGGCATAACCCATGTAGGGGTGAGTATAACGATACTCAGTAGGGACCCGGAGACCCTCAAGGTCTCACAAAATCCAATAAGGAAAAACCACATAACATGAAATCAATAGACACCCCTACATAGGTATATGATTATACATATACCTAAGATATGAAGTATGCCCATCTCAATCATGAGAAAACATAGAGTCCAACATAAAATCCCATTCTCAACAGTTCCACAAAGGCATGAGTAACACAAAGGTTAAGTACCACACAGGTATTCCACACTAAAGAATACCACCAAGCTATTACCATAATGGAAAGTACCACAACGGTATGGACTCATCTCACACCAGGTATATCTTAGGCACAGTAGTAAAATGATTAGATGTAACTACTGAATCATCTTACTCTATTAATAAGTCCAACCACGAAGGATCCTAAATGATAATCATACCCACAGAGGATCATAGTACATCGTCAGACCCACACAAGATCTTAGTACCTCATCAGACCCACACAAGATCCTAGTACATCGTGATACCCAAATAGGATCCTAGTATATCGTCAGTACATCTTAAGACCCTCTTAGGATCCTAGTACATCATCAGTATGTTTCTATACCCACACAAGATCCTAGTACATCGTCAGTACGTCATTCGAGCCACACAAGAACCTCGTACATCTTCAGTACGTCGTTAGACCCACACAAGAACCTATTACATCATAATTACTTTGTCAGACCCACACAGGATCCTAGTACATCGTCAGAATGTCGTCAGACCCACACAGGATCCAAGTACATAATTAGTATGTCGTCATACCCACACAAGATTCAAGTACATAATCAACACATCATCAGACCCATACATGATCCTAGTACATCATTAGTATGTCATCCAACCCACACAAGATCCTATTACATCGTCACAACCAGCTATAGGGTTCCCACACTATGCTTGCTTGTCCATTGGAGGGTCTTATCCTCAAGCCACATGTAGATACTCCAACTTCAAAAAATTCCCATGAATAAGTATCCCAAAGGACTACCACATCAAAGGGGTATCAACACAACAGACGTTGTGTCAAACGGACGCCCGATCTGCAAGTTATTAGCCTTTTAGTTTCGAGGGCCTGGTTGGTTTCATGCTCGATCCAACCCGACTGTACCCCAACTTTAGCCAAACCTCAAGTGGTGTATACTAAAAGGACCTACTCGCTCCATGGTTTTTGGTTCCATAGACAGTTCATCAAATGGACACCCAGTGCCAATGTTTTGGTCAAAATAGCATATAGGGTCGAAATTGGTCCGAGTCCAGTCCGACCCAATCAGACCGACCCGACTTGGGCCGAGCCGACCCGGTTCTGGTTGACCAGGCCCAGGCTACGCTGCGTGGCCCGGCCTGAGGGGCCTAGAATGGATGGAGGCCCTCGGTGTGGTGGGGTAACCATGGTGCGGTGCGGGGGGCGAGGGATGGTGCACAGACCGCAGGGTGGCGCACGGGCCCTATGGTGGTGCCAGAGTCGTGGGGCGGCGTGGGAGCCGTAGGGCGGCGCATGGGCCGTGGGGCGATGCCTGGGCCACCAGAAGGTGAGAGGGATGCTATGAGATGTGGGGGGCCGCATTTACATCGTCACGTTCATCGTGACATGCAGTGTGTTGGCCACCGTATCTGAGTCCCACCGGTGCCAGTCGCTGGCACCGACTGCTGCCTTCTTCCATTGAGAGGAACACAACAAAACTCATGAAATATGTAGAGAGGTTGGGAAATGATTGTTTGGACCACACCCTATGTTTTAGGGCGGTATCAAGCACCTTAATAAATCCTACATGAAAAACGTCAAACCCTACAACCTCCGACAATGATTATTCCCAAACCCGCAAAAAGAAATCATCTGCAAATCAACTAGTTAGAGAGTTTTTCAGCATTCATTGTTTAGAAGGGAAGGGCATGGGAATCAATAATCACACATAATTAAGCCCCTACCTTGATGGTTTGTTGATAGAGGTTGTGGGGAAGGTGATGAAGTCATTGGTAATAGTGGCTTCAGTGTTCGTCGCTTCCGCAAGAAACTTTTGAAGTTGGCTCAAAGGTCATCCTTATTCCCCAATTCTAGAGTGCGTTCTTCATTAGAGGACATGTTTCTCCTCGATTATCCAAATCTCGTCACATTTACCAACACTCGCCCAAGAATCCCAAGGGATGAAATGCGAGCTTAAATTAAAATAGGTTTAATTTAAGTTGACACCATAATTAAAGGGCACCATTGATTAAATGGAGAGTTGGCATAATTAATTTACTCAATTAAATGGGCGGAGTAATTAATAGGTTTTTGAGAGGTTTTATCCATTAAAGTGGGGTTCAGGTGGTCCCCACCACCATCGATTTGAATTTAGGGGTTTTAGTTCGGGTGGTCCCCTCCTTGCTTAACATCTACAAGGGAGTTTCAATTAAAAATAAAAATTTTAAACAATTATTAGTTTTCTTTTTCCCCGAAAAAGTGAAAAAATATCTTTTTCCCTCGACCTATTGCGGTCGAGGTAAAAGTATACATAAGAAAATAAAAGCACTTTGAGTTCAATGGTGGCTACATATTTCAATTTTGAGCACTAGTTTAAATGTTACAAAAACCCGCTCGCCGGTTTACTGAATGTACAAGAAAAAAAGTTCATAAATTCATTCCGGACACACCGGGCCTCAGAATTATACACTGTCAATTTTGATGGTCTCGTAAAATTCCAATTTAAATTAAAATAAATTTACAAGGAATTTCTAGGTCCTTAAAAGAATAAATTTTTTATAGAAATTTTTAAATTAAGTATATTTCTATATATTTTTGGTCAATAAAATAATTACTGAATGTTAGGATAATGATAGAAATAAATTGTGTTGTCCTAATAACATAATTTTGATCAACTGATTTCCTTTTAAATCATCATTTTTTTGAATCTCAGGCCGTCAAATTTTCTTTGATCATTCAGTTTTTTGTGATTGATGACCTCAATTACTACCTTTAAATATTTATAAATTTTCTCCATATCCTATATTCACTTCAAACCTATGTTCTTCTAAGTTGAAAATTAGCTATATGTTACTTTGAGTAACTATTGTGGTTGCAACTTTCCCTTATGAAGGGAAGTTTTATTATTCATTTTTACGATATTGGTTTTTATGAATGAATATTTCATGTATTAAACCTTTGATATCCCAGATGAATTATTAGGGTGAAATTCATTGGGGGGGGGGGTAGAATGTAACACCCTAGATTTGTTGAATTATTTTTTCGAATTAATTTATATTTTTGATATTTTTCATTTCATGTGACACTAGAAATAACATTAAAATTCCACACAATTGGTTTGTGCTGCATGGAATACCTACTTGGCTTGTCCAAAAAGAAATACTGACTTGGATTTCACTACGCGCAACACCAACATGGCTTGTAATACACACAACACCTAATTGGCATACATTACATGCAAGAAATATGTTTATACAAAATATCATTTTATTATAATAATTATTTAAATTAGATAATTATAACCTAGTCACTAAAAATTGTAATATTATTAGTAATAAATAATTCTAAAATATAAATTAATTTTTTTTATATTGATAAAACACATTTACAATAAAATATATTATTTATGGTAAAGTCCTTTTATGTTTTAAAAATACCATTTTCTCGAGTTAATCACTTTTAATAATAAAATTAATTTTAGACACATTTAAATATTTAAATTTATAAAATAAACTTTCTTTTTGAATTTCTAATATCTAAATTATCTATGAGTGAATTTTTGTGGTTTTTTTAGAAACATCATTTGTTGATGAATAGTGAAAAATACTATTTTCTTGTTAAAAACTGCCATTTTGTTTAAGAAATTTTTATTGTTAAGTTATATTATAAATTGTTTTTAAGGTAAAATAAGATCAATTACACATCTATTAAAAAAAATTAGGTCAATACAATCAATTTGAATTTGAAATTTAATATATAAACTTAATTATATTTTGATCATCTTTCAACATTAAAAATATGTAATTTCATCTCGTCTGCAGGATTGACATTAATAATAATTTTGAACATCTATGAATTGAATTTCTGACATACTAAATGAACCGTTTTACTAATTATAATATATAGAGTCCATTTATATAATGTATATTTTTTACCAAAATGATGTGAAAATGTGATAAATGTTAATCGAAACAATTTAGATCAAAATAAGATTAATTAGGGACTAAACCTTAATCTGAGGATCCCAAATGACCTAAAAACTTGCCAAAGAACAAATTTTAATAACATATTTTTTCCATAAAACTTCTATTATTTATTTTTGTTGGTTTTTATGACTTTTTTATTTATGAATATGCGTACACCTAACTACTCTTCAAAAGTTCCATGCGAGGACTTTTCTTTTGCTATAAAAGGACACCACCTCTCCCAAATCATCAAACCTATAAAAAATATCTATTCAGTAAATTTCATCCTAATACATATCATATAAATCCTTCCATACTTCTATAATCCTTCCATTGGGTTTAATACAATCCATGGAATCCTTTTGGCACAAACCAAAACGAGTAACCTAATTAAAAGGCAACAACTCCTCTCAAGGCCTTTATTTTATTTTCTTATGCCTCCCCAAATATTTATTTTAAATTATTTTATAAAAAGTCCAGTATCCAAAATATACCAGTATGTTTTTATGCTATATTTTCAACCTAAACGTACACACACCTCTATCTAATAGATTACGAACATATAGTTTATGTGTACAATGAACTGTTGCCTCACTAAATGGTGAATTTTCAATTATCCTTACAACATCTCCAAGTGTAAATTATGATGGACACCCTATTTATATACATTAAATATTATATATATATATATATATTATCTTCTATGTTCCTTATACAACAAATATCTTTTTAACTTTCCAATTGGTGTTAAAATGATAATTTTTTTGAGGAAGTGTGGACTACTGCTCCCTAAAAGCGAGGTGATTCATTCATATACGACATGTAATGTATTAATGATGGATTTAGTGAATATATATGATACATATTATATAATAATACTACTTTAATAATGATATATATATATATTAGTTTTACTTTTTTTCTTTCAACGTGAAAAAAATATTATAATAGGTTCTTGGGGTATAATTACAACAAAAAACACACATCGCACACACACAGAACTGAAAGGAATGTCATTTACCCCCAAGGGATAACCCACCCAACTACCCACTTTATTACATCATATATATTTGGTATGAAGGCCTAGTGGGCATGTAGCACATTACATAGACCATATGCCCAAATTATTTATCCCAAGGCCCATCTATGAATATTACTGCTACAATACCCACATACTATAATAATTGTATAGTACCCTCCATTGCTATTGTGCTCACCACTGCTTTTGATACAGTGCCTATCACTGCTACAGTGTCATCGTCGCTTCAGTACCTCTACTGCTATAATACCGCTACAGTGTCGTTATTGCTACATTACATCCACTGCTATAGTTTTGCTACAATCCATCTACAATACCTACGACCAATCCGGTTTTGAACCCCAATTTTTCATAAAGTATTTCAGGGTGCATAAAACTAATCCAAACCCCAACTACTAACATGGAAATTAAACAAAAATAACATTAATTCATACATATGACCTACCATCTCCATGAATGATGTATTTTGTTTCGTACATACAGATTATATAAATTATTATTATAAAAAAAATTCATAATATAAATGATATTTATATCATTGTTTACATTCTAGAATCATGATATAAGTATAAGGACCAACAATATAAAAAATTAAGACACATATGAATAACAAAGAAAATATTACCTGAAGTGAAACCTTAACATAGGATTGTTAACAAGAAGGCAATATAAGGACATAATAAAATCATATATTGTATTAAATTTAATAATGTGGGTCTTTAAAAGTTTTTTTAATGATTTTATATTTACTATTCTTGTGGTTTTAATGGGTGTGATGAGAGTCCAGACATAAGGTAAGGGGATTTCATCCCACTTTTTATTTTTGTGAGATACATGATATGTTAGGCACTCTATCCTTTTGTGTGTTTAATGTACAACCCAATATTTTGTTTTAAGTATCTTATAACTTACATTATTGGTATTAAAATATTCATTTTATAATCTTTCTTTCAAGGGGTTAATGTTTCAAAATAGACCAAATCATTAAAATTGTTTTGTCTCAATTATCCTTCATTAAGACTCATATTTTTTTATTCACCTAAACTCTATTTCAAGGGGTATATACATCCATTTTACATATCATATCAAGAATTTAGTTACATTAATGATAATTTAATCTTCATGTAATTACCATTTCGTACAAAGATTGTATGACCCCAAGTTACTAATTTATAAGAGTTTATTAAGACTATCTCATCGATTTTCAAGATTTTTTAGGTTTATGCTTCCTTTGATGAAATATAATGATACATATCTCAAGAAAATTAATTAATTTTCTTCTAATATTTTTATTAATGATTTATTCATATAATGATAATATTTATTCCATTATTTGATATATAATTAGTTAAGAATGTGTTTTTAATGAATCCCAACATTTCCCTCTATTTTTTCGTAAATCCGTGTTCTTTTAAAATCATGTTTTAATGAAAGGGGTTCAAAATATATTCTAATATTATCAAAGTAAAATTAAAAGGAAATTTTACACTTTTTTTATTTTTCCAATGTTATCAAAATAATCTTATTTTCATTTTCTAAACAATGAATTTTTATAACCTTTTTACCATGTAAAAAGAATTTTCTTATCTCATATGACATGTATGGATTTATCCACCCTCAATCATTTGAATATTTATTTACATGTTTAAAGTTTAATGTTTAAGAAAATATTTTTAAACTAGAGTTTACAATAAAATGGTTATTAAAATTTTTTTCACGATCCTTTTATTGGTTTTCATGGAAAATGATTTTCACAATGTTTTCAAGATTATTTTATATGTTCTCAAAGAAAATGATTTTCAAAATTCTATCAAGATTATATTATAAGTTCTCAAGGAAAAAATTTTCAAAATTATTTCAGGCCTCATATATATGTTTTCAAATTATTTTTATATGAATGGTTTTCAATATTTTTTTATGTTCATATTATAAGTTTTCAACGAAAATGATTTTAACTTTTTTTTCAAGATTATTTTATATGTTTTCAAGGAAAAATGATTTAATTTTTTTTCAATATTATTTTAAAAGTTTGAATGGAAAATTATTTTCAAAATTTTTTCATGAATATTTAATATTCTTTTGAGGAAAAAGGTTTTCAAAATGTTTTCAAGCATTCATTCAATGTTTCTAATTTATTTTCAAAGGAAATGGTTTTCAAAAGGATTTATATTTTAAAGAATTTTTTTCATAGAAGAAAGGATATTTTACTCATTAAATGTTTTTAAAATATATTTCCATGTTATTTTCCATCCATGGTGACATTCGATGATGTTACTCATGCCCTTATAAAAAATAATCCAAAGGTTACATTCATAATTTCATGAATGGTTTTTGTTTGATGGAATTATTCTTATGACACCCATTTCTCTTTCAAGGGTTATATACATTTGAAAACTGATTCTTTCATGGGCTATACGTTTACTAAAATGATTAAGAATCCTATATATTATTCCACAAGTTCTGTTATTATTACCTTTTTATGACACCCATTTAATTTCATGGGTTATGATATGATTGTTTATGATTTTGTGGGACAAATATTTTTGGTTTCACTATGATATGGGTACGACATATATATATCCTTCCAATGCATTGGGTAAATTTTTATATCTCATGAGATGGACTAATATAGTCTTGGGAGTAATCCATGACAACTATGAAGGCTACTAGAGTGACCATGACATCCAAGATGGTATGAGCAGTGAAATTGTGCTACTAATATGTCCATGGGATTGAACTAGGACTACCAAGAATATTTAAGAAGTTAAATCATTCTACTAAAATGGGCATGTGAGTGAACCATGACTAACAAGATTGTATTGAAAATGGAGTAATGCTACAAATATAAACAATCGAGTGAAAAATGACCACTAATATGGTGTGGTGAGTGAAACCATTCTACTAAGATGGTATTGGAAATGATGCCTTGGACACTATGTATATCATATTATATTCTTATGTGTCTACCACAATTCCATGTTTTATTCAGATGTAATCTTTTTGTGGATAATGTTCGTTATTTCTTTATGATTTATTCCTTATGAACTAATATGAATTATTCCATGATTCATGTATATGTTCTTTGATATACAAGATATGATCTTTTATTTTCATGATCATGTTCTCATACCCTTATGCTCATAATTATGCTTACATATCTCCTTTATTTAACATTACTAAGTATTTGAGTTCACCCCTTTATAAATTTTCCCTTACCCATGTTATGAAGAATATTTTTAGGTAGAAGTTTTAATGGTGGATATATTTATTAGAGATGTTTAATATCTTTCACCAGGATAAAATCTTATGTTTCCATGTTTCCAAAGACACTAAACTATTATATTCCATGGGCATGTATTTTTGTAATATAGTCAATAGTTATCTAAAATGATGTAATTTTCATGCATGTTAATATTAGGCCACTATCGGTATGTAATTAATATATGTGATATTTTTATCATTATTAATATTCTGGAGATGATGTAACAATGATCAAAGTACAATGCCTAGAAATACTAGACAAAAATTTTAAAGAAAAATGGAATAGTTAGTACCATAAAGTGATGAATTTAATAAGGTATTATTAATAAATGGGCATTGAAAAGATATAATCAGATTATATAATGATATTATAATAAAGAAAATATTTTTATTATAGAAGTATAATAAATTCAAATTTTTTATACATGTGTTTAGATCACCTTCATAAGAAGTCATACTTTAGGTATGAAAATTATGTTATAATATCCTTGGTTATCAATATTGTTTAATTATAAGTATCTGATAATGAAATTTTACGACCTATTTCCCAAGAATACTGTCAATTTTAGTTTATTATGGTTATTATAATGTACCAACCTAGATTATACTAAACTGATTCTCTAATCTGGTTCCACAAAAGGCCTCAAGTGTGCCTCTCCATACACTAGAGGATGCTGACTAGGAGCGAGAGAGGAAGGTATGTCTATAGAGAGACTATTACCTCACATCAGAATTGAAAACAAAATGAATTACTCAAAATCATTTAAATTAATAAATAAATAGATTATAAATGTGGTAAATAAAATAAAAATTAACATGCTATAATAATAAAAGAAATACAACAAAATCTAGAAGACCTATGTCATTAATAAAAAACCGGTCACCCAAAAGGCCAACCTACATGTAGGATTACATTAAGGAAACTGAAATAAAAGTACACGGAAATCCTACTAACTATATGTTGGAAAACATTCCTAGCCTCTAATACACTTATGAGATTCTCTTTCCAGAACAAGAAAACCACACGAGTGGCTCCAATCAAACACACAACCATTGGCCTCTACACCATCCATATAGAAAAATACATGAAACCTAAAAAGTAGAAATTTGGCCTGAACACACACTGAGGAGAATAAAAATGTGTGAGAAATAATCTCAATAGGACACTAAAAAAATAAACCTATAATTTTATTTCCATAAGTGTATTCTCATAAAATATTCTTAGCCTAGTCGATACATAACTGGAAATGATAAGTAATATAAAATAATTTCTTGTCCTTGGATAAATGATCCTGATTAATGATAATACACAACCTAGGTCGGAATTCCCCAAGACCTGAGTATGCAATGTAACCACAAATGGATCTATGTATATCCATGAGTTCTCCCTTACTTGCCTCCAATCAATATAATGAAGGATTCCATATAATAAATGGGCATCCTATAAAGATATAAATTATATGGAAATCATGTCACTAAAGTCATGTAAATCCATTCCGATGTCTGAATCTTATACCATAGTCTATAGGCAGTCATGAAATCATTATTCAAATAATCCCTATAAGGGATGACACTAAGTTGACCTATAGAATGAATTATCTTGAGATCCATGTACGTGGTCAAGATTAATTCATATATAAAACTCATAAAACCAATCCCAGTCACGTCTCGTGAGTTTATTAATGTAATAGTGCAACCAATCAAACCTAGAGAGAATACTAGGTGTCACTCAGAAGAGTGTAGTCATCCGTGAGTGCATCAATGATGCATATTGACATGTACAACACTACAGTTAGGTAATTGGTTGGGAGGAGCATAATCAAAACCACCAATCAAGAGAGTACAATCATCCTTGATTATATATCATAATCTAGAACCCATAAAGAATGTTTAGTTATCCCAATATTATAATAGTCAAACACACATGATCTATAGTCAGATCCCTAGAAGTTCCTTTGGGAATTCCATTAATAAAACAAAAAATAAAAATTCTCATAATACAGACCATATGATGTACATATAGGAATCCTAATAAATGAATAGGCATAGAAGAAAAATCCTAGAAACTTTTCTAGGAATCCCAAAAAAAATATCACATCACACCAGGCTCTTTATTCGAGTGCTCAGAATCATCATTGGCAGTCATAGCTTCCTCATGAGTGACCATGTGAATGTATAGAAAAGTGTGAGGGTGGCTGAATGGATAGATCCTCCGCTACTATCATAACATTACTTTCATGTTATGTACATATTTTATGATGATTAACACTACCATATATACTCAATCCCAATGTACCCGCTTAGGGAAAGTCAGATACTGTGGAACCCACTGGTTACCTTGGGTCAATACACTAAAGAGAAATTAGGATTGGGATCTTAGAATTACATACACAACTGATGGAATATCTCTGTGGATCCTCAAAAATAATAATCTACCGAATGAATCTTATACTAGATCCTTGAAATTAGTATGTAAAAAGAGTAATCCTAAATGAGGTCATTTATGTTGAAAATATCCTATACATGATCATTAGAATGATATATGTAGGCATGTGAATCATACATGGGATACTCAAGAAGAGTAAATAGGTTCAGGGATCCTACAAAGAATTCATTTATTCAACATGTATGAGAAGACATACCATAGGGGAATCTAGCTAACTGTAATATAGTTGAGGCATCCATAATGGGATCCTCTTGGTCAAAAGATTATATGACCACTTGGACTAAAAGGAAAAGTATTTAAACATCACTAGAAATATAGATCATAGACCATATATGATCAGGGGTCTCACACCAGATTGATCCAAATAGCAAACTAATGTATCCCACTATCATGAGATAATCGACTCCAATTATTGGAGGAAGCACCACCCCATTATATGTATTTCTCCACAAAAAACAATTTATGATTTCTTGAATCACCTCAAATATTACACCATACCGATATATGTTGAAAAACTATAAATATTTTCTAATCATGTGTTCAATTCCATATTTGGGGTGTTACGATAAAAAAACCTTAAAAGGGTTATATTGGAGGAGTATACCATGTGTATACTCTGGTACAAAGTGTGTACCCTCGAAGCCCCACATGGGTCTATAATTCAAATAAACATGAATTGTAAATCCCATTTACATGGATATTATACCTTGTAGATGGATTGTAACAAAAATGGGGTGACTACTTGTGTACATGGATTAGATTATCCATTATTATACCATGCTATGTGCTTTTACATAAAATTCATCCCACTTGGGGTCTAGTCCCATACTTTACATGACCATGTACCCCTACACGGGCTATCTGACTAGGTACTTAGAATCATGGTTGAGTACTAATACATGTAATATCATCCCTATATAATATGAAAATGTTATTAGTTCATATTAACTAAATAAGAACAACCCATGGTGTGTGTTCTATAACTACACAATGTGGGACCAAGATTTATGAATAAGAAACCCCTTAAATTGATCGAATAACCCATTTTAATCCCCAACGGCTAACGATAGACCTTGAAGGGGTAATAAAAAATCATAAAAGTCCCTATAAATATAAATTAGTAAATAAATGGATCTATGAAATAAACTAAAAAATTACCTATATATGGGTAGAATCCACTGAATCTTCTCCTATATCCATGGCCTATAGCAGCCGCATGACGATCCAATTCTTTCAAAGGTCCTTGACATCTTCTTCCTTACACTCCCTCTATCTCTATATATCCCCATAACTTGATATTTGTTGGTCACATAAAGTGGAATACCATAGGGAGTATGTGAGAATCTAGGGAGTGGATAAGAGAAAAATAGAAGGAAATGAAAATTAAGAAAAAGAAAAAAATGAATATGGGGCTCGACCCCAGCCACGACACTAGATATAACTTTATGTCTCTCCTAGGAAAAACAAAAAAATATAGAATTAATGATGGAGAAATAATATGAATAAGAAACTACACAAAAAATATATATCTAAAAAAACATGTGTGAATGAATTTATATTTAATTATTTATATTAAATAATAATTATTCCAGGAAAAATAATATGGCATGAAATCCTACCAAACTATTATGTTAGGTTAGAAATCTAATTCCTAGACCAATATATTGGTCAAAAAAATATCTAATATATATCTTAAGGGAAAATACCATTTTACCCATTTCAAGAAGCTAAATCAAAAAAAATAAAATTTCTTCTCAAATTCTAGTTTAGAAAAAACATGGGTTCTTAAAATCATCCCACTATAACCCTTCTTAACCCAGAGGAGCCTGGGTGGTCCAAAAAAAATCCTGTTCTCATCATTTGAATCTAAAAACTATGTCTTCATTTCTATCTAATGACTAGTCTCTCATAATTAATAACTCATTCACCAATGAAGATGTTGAACCATGACTGATCTAATACTCACAACCATATAATTATTTTTATCATCACCTCTCCACATCACATGTCCCTATTTATAATGAATAGTTTCAATATAAATGCGGAATTTCAACTGAAAACATGCGTCACCACCCTCAAATGACCCAAGGTGTAATCCCTACCATATGGATTACCTTATACTTATATTTGAGTGAAACTCACAATGATTTTATCTATAAAACCTGAAAAGAAATTTAAGAAGATCGATGTATAACTGATTCTCTCTAAAATTAATCAGGATGATGTCAGGATATTGGAGATGATCATATCTAACTTGGAGGATTCTAATATCACTTCTATATGTGAGTATATCTCTCAGTGATCCATGATCCCACGAAGCATGATGCACTTGTCTTTAACCAACTTTTGGCACTACCACTCCTGAAAAATTATGATCAGGTATGAAAAAGGGTCTATCACCTCATTAAACCTAATTTGTTATCGATTCATCCTTTAACATAGAGGGAAATTTGTCATTTAATTAACACCCTTGAAAACTAATCCCAAACAATTTCATTGAAAACATTGGTCATAAGATTTCACTCAACCGCTGATTGAATTAGGATTTAAATGTTTCCACAAACAATCAATGAGTACCTTTTTTATCTCACAAAACAGAATGAGTATACAAACCCACACCCCCTAGTCATCACCCGACTCAAATTACCATGATTCATATACCAATAAGTACTATATGACCATGCTACATGACATATTACTCTTATTACATAAATATGTCCATTAGAACTCTTTCTCAAGATCAGGAAACATACGTGTAACAAGATATTACCACAAACACCCATCATACAACATCATTTTCTACCGTGAGTGTCTACCCATAATTAGAATTAATTTCTAATAGTGGAAGCACTGGTCAACTGAGCCTAGAAACTGAATTTTCCTACCCATCAATTCTAGTCTTGATACCAATGCACTGAAAGTAATTACTCAGAATCTAAATCCATCACCATGACTATTCACAAAACCCATGATCCTCACATGCACCGATCACATCATGATCATATAACCGAGATCGCAAACTAAAAGTTATTCAAAATACTCAGATAATTTATCTCACAAGTTTTCAATGATATAACCAATGACAATCAACAAGGGTTTGTGTTATATCCAAGGGCCTCTAGATATCAAACCTAGCCCTACCAATCATGTTTGAAATGAGTGTCACTAGGTCTACCCACCCATTCAATAGGTCAAACCTCTCAAAAAGGTAAGATATTATATGAAGTTATTATCCCACCCATATTGACAAAAATAATCTAACACACCTATCCACTATCTCTCTAAAAAGGTAAGAAAAGCATCAACCTACAAGGGTCACAAATATTTAACCTTAGAATACCTAGGACATGATTCTCTCTGAACATCCTCATGTAGTACAGTCCCATTTAGTATCACGATATGAATGTAATAGTAATGATGAACTAACACTAAATAGGAATCCATATACTATAATATCCCCTCTAGGTTATATTTCTCTTTAAATATTTAGGATTCTATAGACATAATAAAAAGTGACTCGACCAGATCACCTAAAATGAATGTATTAGCAACTGATGTTGGACTATGAGTGTCAATAGTATACACATCACATCATAATAAGGATCTATTTTATATCATAAGTACACAATTCAGTTAAGTATAATTTTATTCAATCTATATAGGAAAACAATTTATTGGTTTTTACTGACACATTAAATTATTGTGCCTATTTAGCAACACCCTATGATGGGTTCAACACATCGGAATCAAATCCCCTATATACCTTCTAATTTAAACTAACCTCCTATTCATGAGGTATGAGTCATCAGCATCACCAAAAAAGGTCTTACTATAGATCCAATTTGTGCACCATCAGAAGGAAATGTATGTACATGTCTAACCAATTGAGTATAATTCCACCAATAACCCATATGGGAAACCAAAATTTATGTTCTTGTTGACACATTAAATAATTATTCCTTATAATCAGTAATAATAATACACTTGAATACCTCAAATATGTGAGTCATGTGTTCCAAATTTGATGCTTGAGACACCTCATTCCATTGTTGTCCAATAGTAAAAATCAATCACTAGCATCTTGCCAATGAGTAAAGAAATATAAATCCTTTAATGGACTCTTTCCAATTATTTGAGAGCTATAAATATATAATAAATCACAAATACATGAATCATATGTGTTAGTCAAAGAGATACCCATATCAAACTATAATATTACATTTCATGACCAAAAATCCCATATCCATGTAATGAAAAACTTCTTATAAGGATAAGTGTTATTGATGCACTAGTCTGATATCCATCATAGGTTTCCACGGTTTCCTGATACTCCTATCTACCATATCCCTATTAGTAACACAATTGGAAAGTAACACAAATGATAACACATTGTAACATCCAGACCAGGATTTCTATAAATCTATGCTATGGTCTAGTTCACCATATGGCCTCAAGTAAACCTATCTGTTTGACAAGTATTTATGACTAGTTTTGAGGGATTATGTTGATTCAATCGAGATACTATTCCCTCATATCAGAGTAAAAAATAGTGTAAATAACTATATATCTTCTAAATAAATAAATTAATAGAGTGCAGAAGTATTAAATAAATTGGAATAGAGGCAAGCTATAATAATTAAAGAAATGATATAAAATTATGAAAATATAATCCATACATACAATACTGGTCACCCACTGGGATGACCATACATATAAGAGTACATGAAGGAAATAGAAATAAAATTATAGGGCTCTCATACTAACATTGTACTAGAACACAGACCTAGTCTCCAAGACAATACCAAGATTCTTCATCCCAATCAATAGAATAAACATTATCATCTTTTCTCACTCAGGAAACCTTGATCCATAGTTGTATACATAATAAAATCTACTCTCATCTTAGAAATCATATGTAATGTCTGAATGCAAACCATGGTTCATGTACAGGGGTAAGAAATAATCTCAATAGGTAACCCCAACAATGAACCTATAAATCTACAATCATAAGTTCATGTTCATGAAAAATGAATAGCCTAGCTAAGATATAACTGGAAATGATAAATAAAATAAAACCAAAATCGATCCTTGGATCCATAATATTGGTTGAACATACTACAAATCCTATGTCAGAATTTTACTAGACTAGTTCCATCACACAGACACACATATATATTCCCATAAATAAATATCTACATGTATATACATGAAAATTCCAAGGGATAGAGGCATTAAAACAAGGAATCAACGAAAAATATCATAAGACAACTCAATATAGATTCGATGCTCATATATTAGATATGATTTCTTTGAAATACTATGAACATGGAATTATGTTGGATGTTGTACTAATCAAACTATGTATAATTAAGTTGATCCCTGAGTCCGTAATCCTGATTGAAAATGCCTACATCAGCCAGTGTTAGTAATTTATTTGACAAAGTTATGTTACCACATGGGGATATATGTCTCAGACCTAGAATTTACTATACTCATCAATAATAACTAAAATGAAGGATTCCCGGTAATAATTGAGAACCCAATAAATATGCCATTGATCTAGTGGTCATTCCACTCAAGCGATGTAAATCTAGTATGATGTCTAAATCCTATATCCCCATCTACAAGAAATCCCGACTTCATGACTCAGATAATCTCTGTGAGAGATGGACCTTAGGTGATATATAAATGGAATCCTCTCTAGAACAAGTTACACCATCATAATACATTCATATAAATGGATGAACATCCACTAACATTCAGGCTTAGTGAGTTTAGTAATGTAATGGTGTATCCACCAAACCATAGGGAGAATCATAGGAATCAATTGGGAGAGCATAATCATCCATGAGTGCATCAACGATGTGAGGTGTGTGTGTGTGTGTGTTTAAATGAAATTTTATCCTCAAGGACTTAATATATATATATAGATTTATATTATTCAAACATGTTGGATGAATATCCGGATACCGGGATGTGCCTCTAGGTATCCCAATAATATATAAAATAATAAAAAGGCATAGAATATTGACCATAAGAAGCATGTATGGGCATCCATAAAATTTAATAGTCATATTACATATATCCTAGAATTTATGTTTGGGAATCCCAAAAAAAAATATAATTCATGCCAGGCTCTTTAGCTGAGAACCATGAATCACATATTCAGATCATAGTTGTATAATGAGTAACCATGACAATATATAAAAAAGTGTGAGTGTTGCTGAATTTCTAGACCCACCAATACTAACACAACCTCATGAATCACATGTTCGGTACATGTTATATGGTGACGCCTTCAACCATCTAGACCAAATCCCATCATACTAGCTTTTGGTCACTCCAACACCGAGTCACCCACTAGGCCCCTCAGGTCAAAAAACTAGAGAAGAATACAACTTGGGATCCTACATGTCCATACATAAGAAAATGAATCACTCTTGAGAACCTATGAAACAATATGTTACTAACGGCATCATACATGGGATACTCAAAATAATTATGTAAACAGAGGTGCCCTACATGAGAAAATCTAGGTCGAACATAAGAAGAGGCATCCTACATGGGATCATCAAAAAGGATTACATAGGCAAGGTCATTCTATACATGATCCTTCAGAATCGTAAATTAGTATGAGATCCAACAAGGGATTCCCTTGGTCTGCATGTGTGTGAACGAATCCTAGAGCGGACACTTAGTAAAAAAAATATGTTAGGTTCAAAATATATGGGATCCTATATTTTACATATAAGATGACCTCTTAGGATAAAAGAATAATGATTTAAACATCACTATAATGATGGATCATTGACTATCCTACATCAACGGCTTCAATCTATGTTGGTCTAATCATCAAACCAATCAGTCTCACTCTTAGGAGATAACTGAATCAAATTATTGGAGGAAGCACCTCTCCATTATATATCATAATCTCTTAATAAACTTTTATAAGACCTTGAATCAACAAAAGGGTTACAATATCAAAATATATACAAAAAGATCTCAATATGGACTACTAATGTGTTTAATTATAGATCCAGGATGTAAGGATATAAAAAACATAAAAATGGAAGCAAGGTAGGAGTATACGATGTGTATAACCTGGTAAATATTGTGTACCCTCTACATCCCACAAGAGCATGTACATTATTCAAACATGGTGTGTAAATACCATTAACATGGTGTGTATACGATTTAAATAGTGTGTACCCAACATTGGGTTCCTCCTCATGTACCTCACATGGTATGGACATGTATTCTTCCTGGTGGGGTACTTCTGCAGGACATACTTCCCACCCGAGGTCTAGAGGTGTACTTTACATGGACATGTACTTTTCTATCATGGTACATGTATATATGGATGATTAAAATTATACATAATTTATACCATACACATGAAATTAAATTCTAAAAATATCATCCTTCTTAAATGGGAAGAACACACTACATGTGTCCCAAAACTACATGTTGTGTAATTAGGATTTCAGAATGGGAAACCCCTCAAATCATCCCAACACCCTATTTGTCTCCAAAAAGGATATATATCAGACCATAAGGGGTATTAAGAAGTCATAATTGGGATTTATAACTATAAATTCGTAAATGATTTGGTATCTATGGAATAAAATTAAAAACTTCTTACATTTGGGTGGAATCTTCCAAAACATTTATCATATACATACTCCACAACTATAAGATGATGATCCAGCTACTACTAAGCTCTATAGTAGAGCCTACCATACTATAAGTCTATATATCTCTGTCTCTCTCCCTATATATTTTTATCTCATAGTCACATCAATGGGAAGACCACAGGGCTTACATGTAAAGCCCTAGGGTGGATAAGAAAATAAAATTAGAAAAAATGAAGAAAATGAAAAGAAAAAGAAAAAGGGGCCTGACCCCGACCTCAGTTCCCAACATGAGTTTATGCCTTTACTAGAAAACCCCCTCATTTTTCATTCAACGTCGGTGATATAATCATAATTAGATGAATAGTAAAAAATATATATCCAAGAAAACAAAAGTAAATAAATTAATATTTATTTAATTATATTAAATATTAATTATTCCATGAAAATTATAACGGCTTAAAATTCCACAAATTTAATTTCCTTTGATAAAAAACATATTCTGGGTCCAATAAAGTGGTCAATATAACTATTTGAGATTATATTCTAGGGTAAAATGAATATTCTAACCATTATATGCACACTATAGAAAACATTAAACCTATACTAAAATTCCTGTAAAAAAATGGGTACTTATAGTTATTTTAATATATTAAATGTTTTCATTTCATTTTCTTTTCTATAATAACCCATGAAATAATTTTTTTAAGGAAAACCAACTATTTTTCTTTGACAAAAATATTTTCTCTTCCATATAATTTTTTTCTAAATATATTATCAAGAATGTTTTTAATATTATCCTATGATAGTTTAAATTTATTTTCTTCTATGATTTTTTAAAATTCATTAAATGTAATATTATATTCATTTTATAGATGAGGTGCCTTTGAATTTTTATAGAAAATATGAAACAAATATTTATTTTTACATAGATGAAATTAATGGATTTTCATACCACCTCCATAAAATTTTTGAATCTTACATTAAAATTTTTCAAGTTTCATTTCAAAGAAATTTTTTTTCTTAATATTTTGAAATTTTCAGATTTCATATAAGTGATTTACATGTGAAAAAGTTATTTCCTCAAGAAATGTCCTGGTGATCAATCAAAGTAATTTTTTATCTATGTTAACATCCAACCATGTTAATTATGATTTACTTGGAATATGATATAATTTTATCATTAACATTAATTATTTGGATGGATTAAGATGATAAATATTTGAGGAAGATTCTATGAAACCCATTTCTTTGACATTGTATAATTTACATATGATGAATCATTTTTGAAACCTGTTTCATTTCTTTAGTTGTGCTATGTTAAAATGATTAAATGTTTATGAAACACATTTCATTCCCATGGGATATAATCTGATTAATGTTTTATGATATTTTGGAACACATATGTATGTTTTTCATTATGTGATGGGTGTTAATTGAATTGAATATCCCTCCAATGAATTGGGTAGTAATTTATAACTCATGAAATAATAAGGGCTATAATTACGACTGATCTTGTTTTTTTAAGAGTATATATCCACAGTGATATTATTGGGAGTGACACTTGACTATGGAATGAGGAGTGAACCTAATTCAAAATGATAATATTGGGACTGAACCATGACTGTAGAATGAGGATTAAATCTAATCAATTATGATAGTCTTGGGAGGGAGCCTTGACTGAGGATATGATGAAATGGGTATTGGGCCCAATCTATTATTGTACACTTGATAAAATGCCTTGATAAATAAGGATATGTTTTTTTATGATTATGTGTATAACAAAAACTTATGTATTATGCCAATTTTATTCTCTCATTTATCTTATTCTCGGATTACTTTATGATTCAGGTCTTATGAACTACGATGCTTTATTTTATGACTTAGGATTATAATATATGATTCATAGGGAATTTTTTATAGTTATTAAGGTCATATTATCTTACCCTTATTATCATGTTATACTTAGGTTATCATTGATATCATCATTGTTTACCCATACTGATAATCTAAACTCACTCTTTCTTATGTTTACATTCCCCAGGTCATGAAAAAATGGTTTAGGTAAGGAATTTCCATGATTATTATTTTTCTAGAAGATATTAATGACATTTATTGATGTTATTTAATTAAATTAAAATATTTTCTATTTAGTATCAAAAGAAACTAAAGCTTTATGGTCCCTATCTATGTATTTGTGAAATTTGTTGAGTTTTAATCTAAAAAGATAAATTATCTATTTATGAAAAGTATGGGTTGCTATATTTGGTATCAGAGGAAAATTTTAGTCAATCATTGGATATTAATATTAAATAACCATGGTCAAAACCTTAAGGATAAGCCTAAGTGTAAGATAACATTCTAATGTTTTGTTAAGGAAGATATTATATTGATTTCCTTAAAAGACATCCCTGTATGGATACTATAAGTGGAATTGGTTTTAGGACTTATGAATTTTGGGTTAATAACCAAAAAAGAGTTGTTTGATTATATATTATCCATAACTCTAGTTCATGGTGATTGTGACCTTATAATACATCTAGTTTGACACTTTTGCTGGATATTATTGTGTTAATTTACATTTTTTATACAATTATTAATGGTTTTAATAGATGATGACCATGAATGAACATAGTTAAACCAAAGGTTCCACTATTTCATAAGTGGGTGTCAATATTTAGTCATCCTATGTATTTTTTAATGATTGATTACTCTAATCAATGATATACTATGTTCATTCTAATCATTTGGGTTTTACTACGATATAGAATATAGAATGATAAAGTTGATATGGTTATAGGTATAGGCAAATATCAATGTACCCTCTTTTTTCATAGTTATTTGAAATAAAATATACCAAGAGTGGTCTCATGGAATTTAAACACATATCCCCAATGATTAGATGTTGAATTAATTGTGAAAATTTCTAATGATTTGAGGATAACATATAGATTCTACGATTCTTCTCTGATTTCATTTTTTGGGAATTTGATTTTTAAAACTATAGTTATTATCCATATGGTAGAATTTGATGTAATATTAGGAACATATAGTATTTATTTTCATCAATACCACTCCAATTCTCATGGAAGGAAAGTCATATTTGACACTCCAATCCAACCTATGATCATCCAACAGTATGATTACAAATTTCATCTTCTCATGGAAATTTTATCAATTTTAGTGGTCCATATTCCTTTTAAAAAATTTTCTTAATCATATAATGTTTTTGGAGTAACTCAACATTGAATATATTTTCTCTTTGTGGGAGTTTATTTATGTATTTTTTGAACTGTTACATAGCCCTCCACCAAATTGTGATGTTGGGTTTTCAGTATAACTCATACCTAGTGTGCTTTTTTTCTATAAAATGTTTCATTTTTGGGTCATATAATCTTAATGAAGGATATATTTATGGATCTATCAAATACGAGTATAGTTGAAATTTTTTTTATACCATCCATTGTGATTGAGATCCATAGTTTTCTTGGATTGGATGGATATTATTTATTATTTGTGTAGAATTTCTCATGGATGTTTAATCCACTCACCAAGTAAACAGGGATGGGAGCTAAGTTCCTTTGGAATGATAAATGCTAGAAAAATGATAAATAACTCAAGAGAATGAAAGTCATAACACCTTCTCTTGTACTACCCAAATATTGGGGTTGATTTTTGGATATTTATTTATGCAAAAAATAATGGACTAGGATGAGTCATCATATAAAATTATTAGGAGATAGCTTATACCTCACACCAATTGAAAAATATTTAGAATAATTTCCCAGCTCATTATTTGGTTTAAGGTACAATAATGTTTTCCTTAAATATTTGGTGGAATTGTCTTTATTAAAAAAGGTGTGATATATATACAAGTCATAAAATATTAAAGTATACATTCACTTATAAAGGGTTGAATATATGCTAGTTAATATTGTTGGAGTTAACAAATGATTATGACTGCTCAATATATTACCTCCATAGGAAAGTGAACAAGGTGGAAGATGATTTGAGTTGAAATGATGGCATGAGCTTATCTATGATGAAGATGAAAAAGATCCATTATTTATATATTTTAAAAGGATATTTCTAGAAATCTTGATATAATGGGAGAAATCATATCCCTATCAAATGAGTGGTTAACCATCTATCCAAGTAAATATTAAAGAGGTGAATAAAGAGGATGGGGAGTTTCAAAATAAGGTAAGAAGATATAATGAATTCAAAATTGAATTTTTTAGAATAATAAGGTTTATAAACCATATATATGTACCATCTATACAATATTGGAAGAAGTTTCTATTGTACAATGAACCTATTTCAATTTTCTATTTTCATCAAGGAAGTATGAAGATATATATAGACCGAAAAATTTATTTTTGTTATGAACACATGAAAATTGATATTGAATAGTATTTATCTCTATTATTGGAATGTAAATAAGTTATGGTTGAGAGATAGAAGGATAATGGGAAGTGACAACAATTAGCCATATATGAATATAATTGGGAAAACATGACTATGGATTTTCTCATCAGACTCCGTAATATATCTAAAGGCTATAATGCTCTCTAGTTTTATATTTTATCACCTTATGAAGTTATAAAACATTATTTATAGGAGATAATATTTCTATCATGATCATATTTCCAAAATATATATTAGGGAAGTGTTAAGGTTTAATGGAGTACCCCATTCCTGTGTATTTTATTGGGATCTATGGTTCACCTTGATGTTATGGTGAATTATTTTGTAATATCTGGATTCAAAGGTGTGCTTTAGTACTATATATAATAATTTTTAATATGGTTAGTATGTGGGAAACATTATTACCCTTGAGGATATACTGAGATTTTTCAATATGTATTTAAAAGGTGGTTGAGATCAACACCTTCCAATTTTCATGTTTTATTATGAAAATATATTTAACTAGAGTGTTAAGATAGTTCCTTTGGAATACCTCTCTAGAAATACGTTTATATATATAATGTTTCTAGATAAAAATGGATAAATAAATATATTATGACCTTATCTAGCTACGTAAATGGAATATAATGTTAGATCAATTAAAAATCACATCGAAGCGGCTCAGAGTAGATAGAAAAATTATACTGACAATCATTGGTGAAATATAGAATTTCAATTTAGTGATAATGTATTCTTGTGTACATCTCCATGTAATAAATTTATGAGATTAAAATATATATAATGTTGATCCCTAAGTATATTTAACACTTTGAGATTCTTGATCGAGTAGGGATTGTAGCTTATCGTTTTGCGCATCCACTAAACCTAGCTAATGTTCAATATATGTTACATGCATATATTCTGAGGAAGTACACAGGTAATCCTTATCATGTATTGATCTAGGTGTTATTTAATTGGATAATGATAATTCCAAGGAAGAATAACCTGTAAAATATTGGATGGTAGAGGTAAAGTGCTACAGATTAAGACTACTCATATGTTTAATGTTCTATAGAGAGATAAAAAATTTAATGAAGCTACTTGCAAAACCATGGATTCAATGAAACAAAGATATAAACACATGATTATATCAATGTGTTGTAATTTAAAGTGATAAATAAATTGGGGGGTGGGGGAATAATGTAACTAACTAAGATTTTATGATATATTTGGTTTCAAATAAATTAATATTCTTTGATAGCTTGGGAAACAGACAACCGATAGTCTAAATTAACTATAATATAATATAATGTTATAACCAATATATAAAATATATAGAGTGAACATGAATAAATTTATTTTTAAAATAAGATATTTTTTTGGATAAATAAAATATATTGATAAATAAGTTCTCAACTTTTAGTAAAGTCCTTATATGCTTCAAAAATACATTTTCCCCAAAATGGTTTTTGTTTACTTTTGTTAGAAAATAATATAATTAATATAAAAACTATGATAAATTTTTTTTGAAAAAATGAACTGAATTATTTAAATTATAATTTCAAAATAATATTAGAATAATATTTTGATTGTTTTTTAAAAATATTAATTTTTTAAGTAATTGTTAAAAATAATGATTTTAAAAAAAATCATTTTTCATTTAAAGATTTCACAAAATTTAAATTTTTAATAAAAAGGTTTTAAAAATAAAATTAGTTTATTTATATTATTAATAATTCAATTAATGTTATCTAATCTAATTTTATGTATTATATTGCTATAAAGAAATTATACTTAACAAAATTTTTTTTTTGGAAAATTACTGTCAACTCGTTTTGTAGGTATAAATTGAAATTAAATTTTACCACTGTGGGAATTTAATTTAATAAATTGAATCCAAAATTTGGATCATAATTTAATTTATTTAAATTATTTAATTTTTATTTTTTGTCCTAATGAATAAAAAAATTGGTAAAATTTGTTAGTGTAGTTAATGTTTAATGTGGTTAACCTGGGTGGGACTAGGGGTGGGGGTTAAACCAAGAGATAAGTGTAATATTAACAATTAAACATTGGTAAATAAATTTTTATATCCATATTTTGACCACATAAAATCCCACCTTTTAATATCTCTCGATTTGGACTCATTTTACATGAGAATGAATTTATAATATTTTAATTATTTATAAAATTCCAAGTGTGTCCTCTCTCCCACTTATAAATGTACACACATGATTTCTATTATTTACACCAATATTAGACTTATTTCTCAACCACCCCATAAGAAATTATTTTCTCAAATTCCATATAGAATAATTACAGTTTATTTTATTTTTAAAATTCAATTTAAAGGGTATTTAATGAAAGGATATGATGTATTCTAATCCGAGCTGAGGTAATCATCTTACCTGACCTCTTTCAATTTCATTATTCTTATACCTCATATATATCTATGGTATTAATCATATAATAATAAATAAATTATCCTAAATACACTAAACCTATTATTATTATCATGTAACCAACTTTATCCACATTTTTTTCTGTCAAATGGGACTGAAAGTATTGCTTGTGAGTACGTATGAACTACCGCCTCCACGTAGACATAAAATTTATTTTCTATCACTATATGTCATATGTTGCTATCATGATGGATTTAGTGTGTTTATATGATATTTATTATAAAATTATTTATCTATAATTATAATATCATATCTTTATTGTTACCTTATCATCTTTTGGAAAATGATAATGTCTCCTTTGTGTACATGTAGGGAACCACATCAATGAAGTGATGTGTTATATTTTCCATTTCCATTTTACTAAGATGGTAAAAGGGATATATTTAATTAAAATATATGATATATATGATATAATAATAATTCTATTAATTTAATTTATTATTTACCTTTCTCTCAATCTATCTATAGAAAAGTGAACCAAATGTTTATACGTACGTATGTCCTATCATCGCCACAAATGGTGTAATTAATTTTTACATACCTTCTATTTATGGATGATTATAAATTTTTATAGAAATATTATATGTCATATTTATATCATTATTAATATTTTTTTTATGATTTAACCATGATATAAGTTCAATTAATGGAACTACCGAACCAAATGTCTCATGAAAATCAAAATAGTTAATACCATAAGATGATGATTTTAAATAATAATTATTAATGAATGTATATTTAAATGTTATAATAGGATAATATATGATATTAAAATTATGAAAATGAACTTTGATTAAAATAAAATAAAATTTCTATTTTTTATATTGGAGGTTAGAGAACCATTGATGAAATTTGTACTTGAGGTAAGGAATTTATGTTACTATCACGATTTTTTTCCGATTTCTTATGAATAATTTTAGGATGATGAAATTATATGGAATATATGTAAATAATACAATTAATTATATTATTTTATGGTTATTTTTTTGTTATATATTTTTTTGTTTAATTTTCCCCAATTTAAGAACTGAAGAGACTGAATGACTTATTTTTAAGGAAAATGACTATATTTTTCTATTTGATCAAAAATAATGTTTCATCCGTATAGATTTTTTATAAAAAAAATTCAATATTAATTCTAATATTATCCTATTATATTTTCAATTAAATTTTACCAATGATTTATTTTTTTAAATATGCATTATAAGGAATATTATTCCTATTTTCTTAAAGTGGTTCTTTTGTGTTTTTTATTGAAAATGTGAAATTTATATATTTCATGAGATACAAAACAGAAAAACAATATTTCATACCATCATGAATGATCAATTATTTTAAGGATTATATTAATATTTTATATTTTTCCATTCAATTAAAAAAAATTTCTTAGTATTTGAAATTTTTTTAGATTTTAAATTACTCTATTTATTGTGATAAGCATATTTTTCTCAAGAAATCCTCTAGTGATATTTTAATGTAATTTTTCTACTATGATTACATCCTAAGATGTTAATTATGATTTACATTGGATATGAACTAATGATACCATTGGATTTCAATATTTGTATGGATTATGATGATGGTTATTTATATGTGATTCTATGAAAACCATTTCATTCCCACTTGATAATTTATTTATGATGAACCATTTATAAAAACTAATTATTTCCTATATATTTTTCTATGATGAAATTATAAAATGTTTATGAAATAGATTTTTATTCCATGGGTTATTCTATGATGAATATGTTATGATATAGTTTCACCCATATGTATTATTTTTATTATTTAATGGGTGGGTATGAGTTTATATACCCCTCTATTTCATTTGGTAAATATAGATATATCTAGAGGTAATAAAAACTAGAATGGGGATAAAACATTATTTAGTATGGGACGATGTCCACTATGATAGCCTTAGGAGTAAAAATTTTATACATAATAAAGAGTAAACGCAATCTACTATGACAGTTATAGGTTTGAACTGTGACAAAAAAATGGGGAGTGAACTCAATACACTATGATAGTCTTGGTAGTGAATCATGGATTAGGATTTAATGGAATGATCTAAGAACCCAATCCATAATGATAGTCTTGGAAGTGATAATTTACTACTAAGGAAATTATTTTCTATTATTATGTTTGTAACATCCTAACATGATATCCACATAACCCATTCCATAAGATAGTGGGTCACATTACCTTAAGTGAATGTCCCCATACATTAGAGGAAACTAACAAGAAGCGAGGGTGTAAGGGTGGTATTGTAGGGAGATAATAACCTCTTATCAGAGTATAACAATGGATAAATCAATCAACATACAATTGAATATGCATATATAAATATACATAATAAATAAAGAATGTGAGAATAATAACTGAAAAATTGAATAATATTATAAAAATCCACTTTGCAGTGTTAGATAATTGAATTCATGGAATACTGATATAAAAAAGGGGAATAGTTGACTTACATATAAAAAAACTAGAAAAGGAAAAAAATATTCTCAACTAAATTTTTGAGAAAATCTTCGGTCTTCTTCTCCAAAGCTGCATCTGAAAGATAAAAATATTAAGAACCTAAAATAGGGATGTTTAACTTAGCCTTACCTACAGTCATATAATCTTATTGGGTACCCATGATATCCAGAGTAAGGTGTGTGATAAATGTATAATTAGGTCCCCTCCAATGGTATCGTGAAGTTATCCAGTTAGTTATCATAACTAAACCAAGTGATGTTAAAAAAATTAAGAAATAAATGCTAAAATAATTAATTATCCCACTCAGGTTCCTATAGAACACATGGTTGGTCTACCCGCTTCATCTCATGATTGGAATTAGACTGTATTAACATTAACTATATTTTTATATATTAATAATATATATATATATATATATATTAATTTATTTCTTGAAACTGTATGGATGAAGGGTGTGTAGAAGCTAATAAAAATATACCTATAATAAGAATTGTTGGCTAGGCAGATGCATAACTCAGACATCCATAAATTGTTCTATTAGCCTATAAGCTTAAGAATATGGTATATATAATTCATCACAGAACGAGTGGTAAACATCATGATCCGCACTGGTGATGGTGAGTGCGTGTTGACACTTGAATAAGGGACATGACACATCAATCCCAACATCTAACTAATGTTAGTGGTGTGAGGTGTCATGTCAACACCCGATGTAAGGGAGAGTAATATGATCATGCTCAATAGATCCCTTATCATTGATCCGTATTCCACAATGATGAATATTTATATATATAATATCATGAATGCGTAATTAATTTTAATGTTTCTTATTAGTCATGTTCAATCACAAGAAAGGTATTGTAGTTCACTTTAGATTTTTATAAAGCATAATAAATAGTCATTGCCTTACCCCATCTATATAAAATTTTATTTAATTCATTTTTCTCATGTTAAGAAGGTAAACCCTCATGTATTAGCCATTCCACTTAATTAATCCATTTATTTCCTCATAATAATGAATATTTAATTTGTAGGGATAAATTAGCCATTAAGAAAGTCACAGGGACAACAAATAAATTTCTTATATGTGAAATTCCAATTATAGGTTGACCCAAACACATAAGGGATGCCTCGGATTCTAAAAACATTTATATTCCAAGGTAAATTTCAATAAATGTATATTCTAATAATTAAAAAGGTGTTTTTGGAATTTGAAATAATTAATCATAATGGTAATTTTCACCTGGAACACCCAAGGGTTGTCTATATATAAGTTTGAAAACCTCTAACATACTAAACAAGGATCAATAGGTGTGTATCTAGTTGTGTTGATTAATTTCATATAAGGAACTCCATAAAAAGTATATTTTAATAAAATTATAGTTTGTGGAACAATGATATAGAAAGAGAACCTCAAACTCATAGAGAAAATGATGAGACCACCTATCTCAAGGTCGTGGATTCTCCTCTCTCATTATTTGACTCATACTCATTGTAGGTTAGAAGAAATAAAAGAAAATGTCAGACTCCATAAAAATAAGGAAAATGTGATTAAACCTAAAGAGAATAATTGATCTAGAAATAATCCTTGATTTATTGTAGTAGACACGATGATCTTACTGAGATGGATATGATTCTTCCGAAGGACTATGATTTGTAGTCTGGATGAAAAACTTATATCATTGCCTAGATTGAGAGATATGGTAAATAATGAGATAGGAAAACATGATGAACACTAAAAAATAATAAGGGGTATATAGTGTTTATATATTAGGGTAATTAAGGGAAATTTTTACATTTTAACCTCAAAATAAGAGGCACACACTTTGGTCACACGGTTTGCAGAGACCATGATCCATACCACTACGTAAGAAACTCAATTTATGGTTTTCCAAAACATTAAAAAAATTATGATAAAAACACTATCATGTAAAACATAAATCACACATGGTGGTGTGCCTATGGTCGCATAGTTTCAGATAAACTACATGGCTCTGAAGCACCTCTATTTCGCCCACATGGTTAGAAGTAACCTTACGGGCTGGATACATGATTTCTTTTAAACGTGTAACCTAGTCATTACAATCGCAACTCCATAAAGAAACTTATCCTATTGTTGGAATTATGATGTTAATGTGGTGTTACCTTGACTCTCCAATAAACAATAAGAATGAGATACTCTTTTATGGAAGATTCTACATCTGCCTCAACCTTATGGGGCTGGATGATATGTGATGGGTCTGGATAGTATCGAAAAATATAAGATACATGAAAGACATCATTCATAGTTTATTATCTTTGAGAATATTCTACCTGGAAAACCACTGGGCGGGTCCATTTCACAACCTCATAGGGTCTATAAAACCTAGGTTATAACTTAACCTACATTTGAATATTTCTATAGACCAACCTAAGTGAGACTCACATGAAAACCCATGCTTCTACCTAAAACTTGAGTGGTCCTCAGCATCTATTTTTCTATGAGTGTTGTCTATTCTGAATTGTCATAATGCACTTTTTTGTCAGTTGTACCTACTCTATAATCTCCTACATGAGATGAGGTCTAAGAATATCTTCCACCCATACCTCTATCAGGAACAGAGGTGGGCGAGAAGTCCTACCATATAAGGCTTTTTAAGGATACATCATGATGTTGTCCTGAATGTTTTTATTACAAGAAAAACCAGTGATAATAATGTGCTTCTCCCATGAAACATAAAATTCACGGACACAAGAAAATAGCATTTCCTATATCACATGAATCATATGATCAAATTTTCCACCATTTTTTGGGTGATATACTATTTTCAAGAGAACCTATGTACCTAAGGCTGACTTTGACCCCCACCAGAACCATTACATAATGAGAGAATCTTTATAATAAATAATAAAACTTGGATCTCCATGAAGATGTATAACCTTCTTAATGTGAATTCTATGTAGATCATCAACTGAGAAGTCTGTCACATGGGTAAGAAGTGTGAAACCTTCATCAAATGATTAATGAAAACACATAATTTATCATTACCATGAAGTGATCTGGGTAAAATAATCATGAAGTCCATCAAAGAATCATCCCATTTCAACTTATTAAGGGATAAAATATGTAATATAATTGTCGATCACTAATTTTCTACCTTAAACTACTGATAGGTGAAACACCTAGTGATAAAACTAGAGATCTCACATTTCATACGAAACCTGTAATTTTTGTGACGTAAGTCTCGTTACATTTTGGTGAAACTGGGGTGAACCTCCCATTATGAGGAATCATATTCCCAAATAATATCCTCTATAATTTCTTTTGGGACCCGGACATTCCCATGTAATAGTAAGGTATCATCCCCATCCATGGTCTAACATGAAGATATATCATCAACTGAAACACTTTCCCAAAGGATAAGGCCTTCAGGATAAGAAAGTTGTATCGACCTCACCCATTTGAGGAGAGTAGAGGTCACTATGAATCCTAAGTGGGTATTATGACCATGCTCCTCCTAATCCTCACTACCATCACCATTATTTATTTATTTAAAATAATGGGAATTACAAGAAACAATGTCCACATAAAAAGGGGGAGGGCTATAAAGGCATGAATTAACGAAGACATAGAATGTCCCCTCTAATCAGGTACTCCAAATCTGCATAAACATAAAGAACATCTTGGGAAAAGAGAACTTGAAGGAATATCGACACCCTAGAGGCATGATGGTCAGCCACATTGTCTCCCTCACCATAGGTGTGTAAAAAGTAAGTGTTATCCCTGAGAAGATTCTTGCACCTTATTAGGACATAAGATTAGGACCATGATATATTATAATTACCATGCATGAAATCTAGAAGAATGTGAAAATACATCTCTAATGGAATCTTGAAACACCTGACTCGGAGTCCTTCGACACAGAGCAATAGCTACAACATTGCCTTTACGAGGCATTTAGACAAGGTCAAAGTCAATTAATTGTAGGTAATCCACTCCCAATGCTGCCTAAGATTTAGATCCTACCATGTAAAGATATAATTGAAGTTTTTTTGATCAGTGTATACCAAAAAATTATCTCCAAATTGATAGTTCCTCAAACAAAGTAGACCATGAATCCCAACGGCTAGCTCGAGGTTGTGTGTAGGGTAATACCTCTCATGGGGCCTCAACTGATGAGGGTTATTCATAAATAGTCACTTATCCTACATTACAAATGATCTAAGACCAATTCATGATGTGTCACAATGTAAAATATAACATCTAACTAAATCTTTAAGAATCAATATCATCCCTGAGGTCAGTCGACCTTTCAAAATCTACAAGGATGCTAAACAAGATTCTGACCATATGAATTTCACACCCTTATTTTTCAAGGTTTAATTTGTACTACAATGAGTGAGAAATACTAGATGAAGAATCTATTATATTTACCTTACCCCAAGAAATTTTGAATGTTAATGACATTCATAGGATACTCCCATGAAACTACAGCTATCAATTTATCTGGATCTACTAAAACTCATGAATATTAGATAATGTGACCAAGGAAGTGGACTTTATCAATCGAAAACTTTCATTTACAAGTCTTTACAAATATCATATTCTCTTTTAGTTTATTCATCATGATCTGAATATGGTTAGAATATTCATGTATAGAGCATGAATACACCAAGAAATCATCAACAAAGACTACCAGGAATAAATCCAGATATGGAAAGAATACCAAGGTCATATGATCCATGAAAACAGTAGGTGAATTTGTAAGACTGAATTACATGAAAAGGTACTCATATAGACTATAATTTTTATTGAAATCCATGAAAGGTATGTTTGATGTCCTGAAACACCCCTGATGATTTCCCAACAGAATATCATTTTTTCAAAACACTCTCTCTCACCCGATATGATCAAATATTTTGTTTATTATTGTTAAATGGATTTCATTTATTTATTGTGATCAGTTTAGAATGATGTTAGTCCACACAGAGCATGAGGGTACCATCCTCCATCTTGGAGAAATGACTAGTGAACACCAATCAGAAATGATAAGGACTATAAATACATTAGTCTCTTGATCCTCCAATTATTTATTGATCTTCAGAATCTCCTTAGGTTCCATCCTATATTGAGGAATGGTAACTGGTTATGCCCTTGCTGCTAAATCAATAGTAAACTCTACCTCTTACATTGAAGTTAGAATAGAGAAGTCATCAGGAAAGACATCCATGAAATAATCTACTAATGGAGGGAAAACAACAGGTCACAACTCTATGTTATCTAAGAAAATATTGACAATATGATTTGTCACATTAACCAACCACTATTTCTTGAGTATCAATCACATCACAATGAAATCACATTCTCCCTTAGGTATGTGCCTAACACTAAATTGTGATATAAACATCACCCTCCAATGATAGAATTCTATATGGAATTGATAGGGAATTGACCAATCTATCCCAATGATTAAACCAATTACAATTATATCAAGGGAAAAAATATTCCCTAAATTTCTTTCCTAGTTATCTAAAGGATAAAGTCCTTAAAAAGATAAACACCTTATGATCCGAGACCAAATGGGTTATCTAGTGTCATAACACCATAAAAGTGATTGATCTTGAGGCCTTGTATCTCTGTTATTTCCTTTTATATAAAATATTGTGACACACATATGTCAAATCAGCAGATACTAAAGTGGAGGAAACTAGAATAATACCTCATATAGTTTAAGATTCAGTTATATGATCCTCTGTAATAGGATAGACTATATGTTACTATCTCGTACCACCATTATGAGTCTTTAACTAACTACTTTGGGAAATCCAATTCTATTAGTCATTTGAATAATTAGACTTATAACATCTTCCTCAACAGCCACTTCCGCCAGATCGGCTAGTGGTATTATAGCATCCTTCTTGACGTGATATTACTTTCCCCACTCATGATCATGGATTGTGTGTAGATCATCACTCAGTAGTTGTCAATGGGAAAGGTTGTTCAGAAAAGCTCTATAGGGCCCATATTTCCCCAACCTCTATATTTTAATGAATCCTATAAACACCGAGGATTCAAATATCTCAGATTCTTGCAATGGTGAAATATTAGAAAAATATCTTTAGGATGATATTTACTACATTTAAATCAATGATTTTCATCAAAACATCTCATTCGCCCAGAAGAAGAACCACATATAGATCTAGGTGTTGATCCACCCTGACTCGAACCCTCATCCTCTTTCAAGTTATTCCTTGTAATGAGGGTTTGGTTGAAAATTAAAAAAATCGTATTCAACATAATGACATTGACCTAAAGTCAGATGGAGTATTGTATCTCATCCCAAAAGTTCTTGGATGACATAATATCATTACTCATTAGTTTAGGAGTGAACCACTATGGATCTATTATATGAGTAGAGTGATTCACAACAGACATAATTATTTGCTATAGGTTCAATAATTCTCTAGATTTATTATCCATAAGAGTCTAGGGAATGAAAATTTCATAGAAAATCATCTAGAAATCCTCCGAGACCATATCTCTATATATTTTTGTTTGGGTAATCATGTCCTACCACCGCTTAGTTGAATCACAAAGAATAAACACATCTAGTTTTATCATCTTCTCAAAAGGATATCAGGATTATCGAATATAGAAAAGATATCTTCAACTAAGACTCAGCAGCATGAGGTCCACCATCCCCAAAAAGATGGTCAGATGTTGAAACTAGAATCATCAAGTAAACTCTACCATACATGGGGGTAGGTTAAACAACACATTTCATTGACTGAAAAATACAAAATAATCCCTCTATAAATTTGTCACTGGTTCTCATATTAGGAATAAGAAGAGGTTCCTCGTGTGGCACTATAGGATAGATCACTGGAGGCTCAAGGACAGCCACCTCCGAAGAATGGTGGTCACTGCATTCAGTTTTTATGACTGGAAGGAGTTGTGGCAGCATGATACTATAATTCCAAACACATTCCACAGAAGTGAACATAAAAGTAGAAAATATTGTATATAGAAATCTAGTACAAGTACATAGCCTACCTACAACTAGATAATACCCCTCTTAAATACTCTATAATCTAAGACCAATTAATTAAGAAATTCCATAACATTCCACACAATCTTACAAGATACCCCTTTACCCATAGTTATATCAAGGTTTTGGTCAATGTCCCAATTATATATATAATATATCTATTCATACATTAGAATTCATTACCATTTATAATGTATTCTCATTGAAATATTTAAATAACATTAAAATTGTTGAATTGTATGGATTTACATTTTCTGATATATAAGGGACCATACTCCTTATGAACAAAAACATGGAATCCACTTAACCCACACCATTAAACGTTCTATCCCTTGATACCAATGGTCTATGGATCAAAATGGAATAATTGGATACTTTTGGTGTCTTCAATAACTAATTAAGAAAATCAATTTTATGTTAAGGAATACACTTTAAGTATCAATTATGTTTTCCAATAATAGTAAGAAGTTCAGCACAAATCAATACTTAATCCAGGAACAAACAATATGAAACTAGAAAATGCAAACTAAAAATAAATGTGACATAGAAAAATTCATGGAATATGAGTCATATTGTGCCTTTGATGATGTATTAATATATAAAAATCTCACATTTCATTATCCCATAATAAATAAATATCATTTCAATCATACCGAAAATAATAACATCGTAAAGAATGTTTATCACCCAATAATAAAGTTATATGAAAACAATTTTCATAAATAGTGACTACAATTACCCATCGTAGGTAATTATTATATCCACTATACATGGGTTAGATACATCCAAAAACATGGTAAATTCCAAATTCCATTAACTTGTATTCACCTATATGAATAAAAATAGTTATACAAAGGAAAATTGTCATCGATACTACTTTGTAACATCCTGAACTGAGATGCACTTAACATGTTCCCTATGTTGGTGGGTCAAATAGCCTCAATCATGCCTCCTCATATTCCAGAGGCTTCCAACTAGTAGTGAAGGTGTAAAGGTGGTATGGTGGGGAGACTATACCATCTTATTAGAGTGGAACAACAAATAAAACAATAAACATACAATAGTATAAGAATATTTGAACAAATAGAATAAATAAGAAGTGGAATATTAATAATTAAACAACGGAATAACAATAATAAAAATACACAATGTAGTTTCAGATACAGGGATTCATAGAATACTGATATACAATAGGGGAATAAGGTGTTGAAATATAAAAAAATAAAATAGGAAAAAAAGTTTATCTACTAAAATATTGAGAGAATGGAGAGTCCTCTTCTCATAAGCTCCATCTATAAGCTAAGTATATTACCAACCTATAATAGGGCCCATTATTTTATTCACACCAGCAATCATATAATATTGGGTACCAATGACAACCTGAGTACGATGTGAGATTAAAATACCTGTAGGCCATCAGAAACGGTGTCTATAAGTAATCTAATTAGTTCTCATAACTAAATAGTGTGTAGGAAAAAATGGAATAAAAAAAGCAATGATAAAATAATTTACAATCCTCCTCAGGTTTCTATAGAATACATTGAGGTTCTACCTACTTCAGATCATAGTAGGAATGCGAATCTCTATAAATTATCTATATATATATAGTAATAATAATATATATATAGTATATTTATATATTCCTTCAACCTATATAGAACACGGAGTGGGGATGCTAATGGCCATATACATAGATTACTAATTGATGGCTAGATCGGGGCATAACTCAGACATCCAAGACCAGTATAACAAGCTAATAATCTCAAGAAACATGGTACATTCCCTACATATCACAATGAGTTGTAAAATTCATGTTCATCACTTGAGATGGTGTGTGTTCCATCATTTACAAAATCAAACAACAGACGTGGTGCATCAAGTCCAAAATACAAATAATATCAGTGGTGTGATATGCAATTCTCAACAACTAATTTATGGGAATGTAATTCCATCATTCTCAACATATCCCTTACCATCGATCCATAACATTTATCAAGGAAAAATTATATATATAAAATCAATCAGGAGGAATTACCTCTAATGTTTATTAATAGCAAACATAATCACAAGAAATGCATTATAGTTCATATGAAAATTTTATAAATCATAAGAAAGAGGAATTGACTTACCACCCTTTATATTCCATTGCATTTAATTCATTTAGTTCATCTTAAGAAGGGAAATCATCATGCATTATTCATTATGATTCATTAATCCATTTAGTTTCTCATAATAATTCAATTTTACTTATTAGTATGAATGAGCCATTGAGAAAGTCAAAGTGTCAAAAAAATAGACTTTCTACATGGGGGATTCCAATCATATGTTGAACCAAATACTATGAGGTTCTTGAATTTCAATAAACATTCACACATCAAGTGAAATTACATTTAAAAGATATTTCGATAGCTATTTGGGTGTTTCAGTAATTTGGAACAATTAACCACAAGGGGAATTTCCACATGAAACATACAAGGGGTGTCCATATATAAGATATAAATCCTACTAATTACTAAAAAAGGATAAATAGAATTGTATTTAGGTGCGTTGATCAATTTCATTTAAATCACTCAATAAAAAGTTGACCCTCAAAAAATGGATGGAGTGTGACATAATGACATAGTTACAAAACATCAAAATCATGGGGAAAATGGAAAGACCACCTAAGTCAAGGTCGTAGATGAATCCTCACTCGTTATCGGACTCATATTTGGAGTTTGTTTGAAGAAATAAATGAAACAACATGAATCCCTAGAAATAGTGAAAAATTTATTGAACAGAAGTAGAGAAATGGAATTTTTAAATAAACATAGATCAAAGGTAAGAGACTATAATAACTCACAGAGATAGATATAATGCTTCTGGTAGATTATGATTTAGAGTCTGGATGAAGAACATATCTCAATGCCTAGATTGAGAGGTGTGGGAGAACACATGATAATGAAAACATGTTTCATATCGGAAAATAAGGATATGAAGAAAAGATTTAGAAATTATAGCCATTAAGGGAAATTTGGAATTTTAACCATCCAAATATGAGGTTCATGGTTTGGTTAATCATTTCACAAAATGTGATCAAGACAGTTGCTTTAGTAATGCCGCATACAGTTACGACACACAAGTTTTAAAATCATGCACAAACTGTTACAAGACAAACTATCAATAAAACCTGAAATAAGGAATAAACAATGCTAGATTCATATAGTTTCAGAAAAACCATGTGGCTCCTACTGAATGTTTGTTTTACTCCATTCAGTTATAGGTTACCATGTGGTATGGGTCGTACAGTTTCTTTTAATAGTGTGGCACATTCAATTTTCACTTTTATTGAACTATGGGCTCCCAAAGACCACCAAATTCTGATGGGACCTTCCTTTATACATAATAGACATTTACAAAGATTAATCAAGGGTTTAAAACTAAAAAAAATCAGTCTTAACCTCTTTAAATGATGGTTCATTAGAATGTGTATTCTAAAAGCATACGTGTCATGCCAATATAATGCTCTCATGGATCATATTATTTGATTCCATTGTGATTTATGCCTTATGTACTTACACTATTTTCTCGATGAGTAAATATTATGATCTATGATATGTAGGGTATGTTTTGAATTGTTAATCTTGTGTTCTTATTAATATATGATAATTATATAATTAAGATATCCGTTATATCAATTTTTATACCGTTAATGAGAATCTGAGATCACCCTTTATTTTGTTTAATTTCCCTAAGATATAAAAAAATTATAATTAGGTTATGTTTCTGAAGAGTAATATATGTAAATATATTTATGTGAGATGAATAATATCTTTCAAGAAATGATGATATTTTGTATCTAGTCTTTATGGACACAAA
Source organism: Viscum album (assembly GCA_963277665.1). Lineage (NCBI taxonomy): Eukaryota > Viridiplantae > Streptophyta > Magnoliopsida > Santalales > Viscaceae > Viscum > Viscum album. Next base: position 1,577,840,860 of record OY728150.1, on the reverse strand, counting down.
AAATTTATAGTCATCAACTATGTATTTTTAAAATGCATTGAATATTAATCTCCAAAATATGTAATTATTATGTATGAAAATTATTAGTCAAAATATAAACCCTCCACTTATACCAATTATGATTTCTTAGACCTAAATATATGCTAATTACATGACTTTAATAAAATATTTCCTTACAATGCATTCCTAAGACCTATTAGGATTATAGTTTTAGAGAATTTGGGTTTAAAAATATCAAAAAAACCCAAGTTATTAGTATCAATTAATAATTTTTATAATTATATATGAAACTAATTAATCTATAATGATTCTTTAACATAATCCACAAATTATCTACATAATAAAGTCTTCTATACTATTCATACATATTAGTTTTGGTCATAACATTAGGAAAAGTGAACATAAGAAAGGGGTGAACTCAGATGATCAATAAGGGTAAACATAAGTGATAAGAATAAAATATATTCAGTGATAATATAGTGCAAATATGGGTATAATCATTATACCTAATATAGATACACCCAAAAATTCCTAAAATGTAATCATGGTATAAATATTGACAATAAACATGACATGAATATAATGCGTGAGTCAATAAATATGATCTAATAGAGCACATGATTGTTATGGTAATATTAATATGAGTGAGGTGTAAAAATAAAAATATAAATAATATTTAAAAAAAACCCACGAATACATTAATCACATAGTAGGCTTGGTATAATCATTAATTTACCTTCTTGGGATTTGTATAAATCATTATGTGTACCATTTGACATGGGATTACTTCTCTTGTGTATGCTTTGTCTAGGGTTTAATCCGCTATTGTTACATTTTTATTGGTATTAATCCTCCCATATACCCTTTGTATTTCTATAAATCCACTTATGTCCCATTTTTATTTGGATAATAATGTCCTTGTACACTTTTTATTGGGCTAAATCCTCTACTGTACTCTTTAGACCTCATTAAATATAAACATTACCAATGTATTCAAGGGATGTATTGGACCCCACTTGTTAATCATCCATATATATGGTGACATATATGAAAAATTAATTAATCACATAATAAATAAACCATGTAAAGAAAAATTTCTATAGTTGATACCCAAATATTCAATCCCCCAAAATTGGAACAATAGCGGATTTAACCCTAGACAAAGCATATACAAAATTTCCCGATGGTATCATCGAAATTGACCATAAGAATTTCTATAGTTGATACCCAAATATTCAATCCCCCAAAAGTTTATTTCATAATGAAATATAAAAAGTGGTTTAAGAAAAAAAAACTTCTATAGAAATAATTCATTTAGATATAAATCTAAAATGGAAGTGAAACCATAATTTTTTTTCAAAATGTTTCCAACATTTCCATAAAATGGTATGTTATAGGTCATTTCTAAATGTAAATTTCCAAAGGGTAACTTTTTAGAAATTGAAAATAAGGCCATCCAAAAATTGATATTTATAAATAAATGAATATAATAAAGCCTTTAAAGAGATATAATTTTTTCAAAAATAAGATGTTATTTCTTTGAAACGCTTTTCTTTTAAAAATAATATTCAATAATTGTTCCATAAAAAAGACATAAATTCCTCAAAATATAATGTGAATACAATTTGAAAATATTTAACTCTAAGAAAATACTAAATAATGGATCCTTGAATTATACATAAACGTTTCTGAAATGTGATGTGAAAAATCATTGAAAAACATTTAATTTTCAAAGAATCATTAATAATAGAGCCTTTAAAATGACATAATGGTTTAAAAATAAATTTGGATGTGAAAACAACCAATTTTATTTTAATATGATTGAAAAGATGTTTAATATTTTGAAATATATTTGTTAAAACCCCATATAGTAAATCATTATTATATATTAAACATTAATGTTCTATAAGAGAATTAGAAAATACCATATAATAAAATATCTTAGTGGGATAAAATAGGCATTGAAGATTATTTTTCAAGAAGAAAATTTATAAATCAATGAATTTATATTTGAGTTACCAATATACATAATAGGAAACTTATCCCAAGAATTGGGAAATATTTTTCCAAGGTTTTATGAGGTAAGAATGTATTTAAATATAAAAATTTGAGAGAATAACACATAATAATATGAATGTTCATAATTAAACCAACCTATATGAACAATGTTCTATATAATGATCATAAATAAATTAATGAAAGTTGAGTTACCAAAAATCATACTATTAGGATGAAAAATGAGTCTCAATATATTTTATGAAAAGGAATTCATTTTTATTTTTATTTCCCATGAATATAAAAAATATTTTATAAATATACATCCATGGGTTGTTTATACATCATTAAATTGAAATCATGGTTCATAACATAAACATGTCTCAAAGAATTAATATCCAAGACACTGTACCCTTAGGTAATGAGTAAAATTTTAATCAATAACTCCCAGAAGAGATGTCTTTTAATTGAACATAATAAAAAATTATTAAGAGATAAATCATTATATGATATCAAAAATTGATTTTTATATGAATCAAATAAATTGAAAAAGGTTTATAATTACATAAATTCCTCAAAGAGATGAATTTGATATGAAAAGCCCTTACATTGGTCTATGTTCATTCTACACTTTACTATTGGATTATTTTCATTGTGATGGTTATTAATTCATTTTAGGATGGTATTTTGAGATTACCATAACACCATTAATGATTTTATGAGTGTTCAGGAGTGTTTTAGATATATTTTGTGTTGAGATTAAAGAGTTTTGGTGTGAGGGGATGTGTGGATAGAAGTAACCCTTTTATATGTTAAAATGGATGAAATTTTTGTAAATATGTAAAACTTTTAAATAATGGGAATCCAATCACAAGGAAGGTGGGAAAAAATTGAAAAATAATATATAGTAGAATAAACAGGGAAGGCCAAAATTTTTTTTTCCACGGGAAGGAATTTTGTTTTGGCGGGAGTCCTATACCCATGATTCTTCCCTCTATACCCACAGTTTATATAACTATATTTAACTAAATATAAATATATATATACATAAGAGTGGTGTTGCGGTAGTGGTTAGGTGCTTCGTCTGCAGTGGAGAGGTTGCGATTCGAAACCCGTCGGCCTCATTATTTTATGACCTATACCCACAGTTTTAAAACTATGGGGAAAAGCCTTTGACACCGTGGAAAATGGGTATTTTTCATTGACATGGTGGCAGAACTCATATACCTTCGGTTTTGGAAAACCGTGGGTATAGGTTGGGGACCTATACCGACGCCGTTCTAGCCCACGGTTCCCAAAACCGTGTGTATATCCTATACCCACGGTTTTGGGGGCTATACCCACGGTTTTGAACCGTGGGTATAGGCTGATTTTCCAGTAGTGTCTCAAATCGGTAAAAATTAATTTTAAAATAAGATATATATAATGTATTAAAAACAATATTTTTATGTAGAATATAACTTATGTTTTAAAATGAAAATATGGGTTTCTATATTAAAATTAACATTTTAAAATTTATAAAGTGAATTATAAAATAAATATTTGGTTTAATAAAAAGGTGTCATTAATTTATAATTCATACATATATAATTATAATTTCTTAAATGTCATGTTATTTGTAAAAATGATAAATTTCACAATTCTCCAACAAATAAATATTTTAGAAAAATCACATAAATAACATTAATAAAATTTTGATTTTTTAAATTAAAAAATTTACGTATCTATAAAATATTAAAATTATAAAATTTATATATTTTTTAATTTAAATAAAAATATAACATTTAATGAAAAACCGTTATTATTGAAAAATGACTTCTTAAAATTTGAGTTCCTTTAATCTTATTTCATATTAATTCCTTGAGAGATGAATACTGAATTAATATTTTTTATTTTAAACATTAATTATTATAATAAACTTTTAAATTTGATAAATTCTATTTCGTAAGGTAATATACTATACCAATTTTGGTAAATGGGTTTTCAAAAGGCATCCTTTTTAAAATATCAATCAATGAGAAAATAATAAATTTTAGATTATTATTATTATTTATTCTATTAATGATTATTTTATTCCTATTACTATTTCATGGGTTTATTAATTTTTTTGTTTCATGTGGATAAAGGATTCAATTTTTTTTATTTAATGAAAATGTACCATAAAATCTCAGATCATTATAAAAAAATTAATCTTTTTCTATAGGGACACAGCATAATATATTATTTGATCCAACATCATATATAAAAAATCCATCCTTTTCTAATTATATTGTTAATACTATTGTATTGATTACTCTTCACTTTGGTTCCTAAAATATTTCTTCATATTCCATCAATCATTTGAATTTGAACCCATCGTGTGTCAATTTGGTTAAAAAATTATCAAATTATGAAAATATTTCAACAAATCCCTGAAGTAAACTTTAAAACTAAAAAACTACATATTTTAGATATATTAATTGGTGTTTGAAATTCTTTATCTATGATTTTCCATGCTCACATTATATGTTATCAAAGATATAATCAATAGAAGCTTAGAAATACATAATCTTCATAGTAATAGCCTTTTCCCCTCTAATCAATTCATAACCTTATAGGCCCATCCTTTTTCTTTAAAAAATGACTAGTTCTACCCATGGTAAAACACTAGGGAATATGAATCCTTTATCACATAACTTTTATAACTATTTATTCAATTACACCAAATCTACAAGAACCATTCAATAGGGATGATTATATATGTGTTTTCATCATGTATAAGATCAATAGATTATTCAACATCATGATGAGGTGTATTTATTGGAAATTACTATGGAAAACATAAATATAATTCCTTATAATATATAGATACTCTATTATAAATATACAATTACCATTTTAATTCGTATTCTTCTACAATTTCATTGAGATGAGCCTCCATATGTGGTTTCAAACATGACTCTAGAGATGAAGTCTCTCCTTAAAAATCATATTATTTTATTATAGTCTCAATGATTGTAATCTCCAGATATTGATCATATATTTTTACATTATAATATTATAGCTAACCCATACAAAGGATAATTTCATAGTGAAACATATGTATAACCACCAGGATTACAACTAAATAACCTTCAAGTAGTTTAATATAGAAAAGTATAGTACTTTTTTTTCAATAAAATTTCCAAAAGGAGTGTTAATTGAAAAAAATACACCATTGATTCATAATGGTGTTATTATATATTATTCAAAAACAATAGAGATATAAAATTTTATATATATATAGAATAAAAAAATATTATGTATCTTTTAGTTCATAATAAATGTACCTTTTATGAAATCAATTGGGATCCTGAATTCTATTGTGGTGATAACATAAGTTCAGCCGTTATCCTTTGTCTTCTTATTGGTTTGATTACTTAATGAGTTGGGTATTTTATTTGAACAGCAACACATATATTTACAATTTAATTATAGAATATTTGTAGCTTCTTTCTTCCCCTTACTCTTAGGAGCTTTATATACTTTATCTCCATAGATATAGAAAACTCGCATTCAATTGAAGTGAGCACCAAATTTTTTATTAAAATAGTTATTTCATGATAGGAAATTAAACATCCCTTATTACCCTTTCCAATATTCAATTAAACTTGGTTCTAAAACAACATTTTATTGCCTTTATTCCCATTAAAAATAAAATAATTAGAGAACTATTTCGTAGTCTTTTTAAGACTTTTCATAATTACCTCATAAGATAAAACAATTCAGATATTAATTACCATTATGTAAATGAATTTAATATATCAAATAACTGATCAATATTTATTTCATGTTAATGTGTCTAATCTATATCATGTCCCACCAACCCTGTAAAATAGAATCATTTTTTCCTCTAGGATCCCCTTTATTTTTCATTATATTAAAAACTTTTAATCCAATGCCACCTTTTTTCTCAAGAAGAAAATATTTCTCCAGGAATATCACGTTAAAATAATTCCATTCCATGTATTTTATATATTTCTCTTTCTTAGTATTTTTAATAAAAGATGACTGTTTATTTGATTCTTCCATTAACTATTAACCAACCAGGATTGCCTTCTACACTTCAATATATACCAAATCAAGGAACATAAACTCTAAAGACTTGATATATTAATTGAATACTAAAAATTATGGGATCCATTAAAATCTAATAGTTTGTGCTATATTAAGTGATCTAATTTTTTTACAACATGATATGATGAAACAATGTGTTGTTAGACACACCGATTTTGGTAAACCCAAATCATGTCTAATTTATGTGATAATAATATTTCTAATATAGAATAATCATGTTTCATTAATATTTATAATCCCTATCCAATGATACCTATGTATCTTTAATATCATTGTTCTATTGTTTAAGCTTACTGTGCAAAGGTCACCGATGCAAAGGTCACCGATGAAAAGGTTACTGATGCAAAGGTCACTTATGCAATGGTCAATGATGGAAAGGTCACTGATGCAATGGTCAATGATACAAAGTTCACTGATGCAAAGGTCATCGATGCAAAAGTCACTGACACAAGGTTATCGCTGAAAGCCACCATTGAGAAGGTCATCGATGAAGGTCACTGATGAACGGTACTGCTCAAGGTTACTGATGAAGGCTATTGATGCACCTACTGTTAAAGACTACCATTGTGAAGGATACTGTTACCATTCTACCGATGATTACCCATCCATACATTGTAAAATTCTTAAAATTATCATAACGATCATATTTCGTAAATTTAATGGGTCTGATATTAATTAATGCCGATTTTAGACATATCAAGAAAATGTATCTTAGGATAGTACAAGGTACAAGGAGGACTTCTTTTTGTTTACGTATTCCTATTATCAAATCTAAAATATAAAAAGGAGATGAAAAAGGAAGAAAATTGATATACAGAGATACTAGACGAAGTGTGGGTGTGAAAGGCATGTGAGAGAATAGAAGAATGCATGAGAAAGAACATACTCTCTAGATCAATGAGAATAAGGAAGAACCACTCAAAACATACACTATGAACCCTCGAGTCTCAAAAAGATCATTTTGTGATAACAATTTCAAGGCTTCCTTTTATGCTTCATCAAATTTCTGTCAAGCAAGAAGCAGAACACTCACCTCTTGGATGCTAGAACCTAGAGTTGCGACACTCTATTTTGAGGACAACTTCCAGAGAAAGACTCAAACAAAAAATTCTTCATTCCAAGGAGTTAAGAGCTGAACATTAAACACATAGAGCTTTCTTAACTCAATACCATAATATTTTCTCTACTGTGTTATTTTATTTTAGATTTCTAAGAAGTGTGTGTTTTTTTGTTAGACACACACTGTCTCCTATGCTTGAACTGGAGGATATTGAAAATCCTCACATAAAAATTCTCTTACATTTTATTTCCGACGAATAACTATGGAAGAGACAGTGTGTGGTCTGTATAGTTTTTTATTGCAAAGAAGAACTGTGGTAGAGGGTGTGAACCCTAGATAGTTTTTGAAAACTGTTGTAATGATCGATCAAGGATATGTATCAATTTTATTATTAATGTAATGTACTTGGTGTTAAGTGATCATCAAGTAGAGGGGATTAAGTCTTGGCTTGAGATTAAACCTCTTATTTTAAGCTACAGTGTATTATATTTTGTGATACTTTGTTGCCGCTATTTTCTACAGCTCATTAATTGCTAAAACAAAAACTTTTTTTGCATTGACTTTGATAGTTAGTTATTGTTAGTGTGTGTAGGTGTTTAATTAATAAAACTTGTCTCAAAAGTTTAAGAAGCATTTTACACTGATTCAACTGAGGACTAATCACCGTTTGAGAAACTCATTGACCAACTAATCATTTATATCTCTACTCCCTTAATTAACTGGGATGTTTTCATATTTGGGGGATCATTATAAGAATGTCATTAAGAGGAATTTTAAGTAGGAACTCAATTTACCCCCTATTGTGATTCTACTTCGACCAACATTTTGTATCAAATGATTGTTTGTTTTATTACTACTATCTAAACTATTGTGCAAGTTGTAAAATTATTTTCCACTTTGATTTTAGTTGTGTCTTAATGATCTTAAAATTTCAATCATATCTAAATATTTAGTTGTTTAAAATTCAAATTAACAATGTATAACCTAGTTGAGGGTTTTTCTACTAACATACGACCTTTATTTAATGGTAGTAACTATGATCAATGGAAATTAAAAAAATGTATCTAGAGAGCATGGGTCCTAAAATCTGGGACACAATGGATGAACAACATGAATTTCCTCTTACTGGTAGAGGCACATGGTCTCAGTTGACTAAAGCTACATATAACAATAATTTTAAATCAATGAATGCATTGTACTATTCTCTAGGTGATAAATAATTCAATAAAATATCTTCCTGTAAAACTGCTTAGGAAATTTGGGATACTTTGGCTATTTCACATGAAGTAATAACCAATGTTAAAGAAATGAAATTAAATATCTATACTGTTTAATATGATAATTTCAAAATGATGTTTGATGATATTATATCTGAAATGTATCTCTATTTCAATGAAATGATAAATACCATGAGTCTACATGGGAAACCAGTGGACCACAAGGGTCAAATTATGAGATTTCTTCGATGCCTACATGATAGATGGAGAGGAACGTCTATTTCTATCTGAGATTCCTATGACATAGGCAAGCTATCAATGAAGGATCTAGTTGTAAACCATAGGATGTATAAAGAATAGATAATGGTAAATCAAGAAGGAGATGAAGAACCAAGAATGAAATCTGAAGCATTCAAGACTCTGACCTCAAATAGAAAAGGCATTGAAAAAGTACAAGCTCCTATAGACTCTATCACAAGTAAAGACTCATCATTAGACAATGACGTTGAGATGGATCATCTTGTTAGAAGATTCAAAAAGATCTATGTTAAGAAGAAGTTATTTAGAAAGTCAAACTATAAAGGAAGGTATGATAATAAAGGATAGTGGAAAATGGATAGACAATGTAATGAAAAAACAAATGATATATTCTTCTACGAGTGTTAACGAAAGGTCCATGTGAAGGCTGATTTCCCCAAGAAGAAATTTAAGATGAAATACGAAGACAACGTCAATGGACATAAAAAGGCTATGAAATATACTTGGTCTAATTACGAAGATATCTCCAGTGGATTTGACGCTTCTGATATTGAAAAGGACAAACATGAAAACCTGTGTTTCATGATAGGAACATCTAAGGTAACCCTCTAAACCCATATACCTAATGCTTATTATTTTGGGAATGAAAGTGAATCAAATAATGATGAGAATGTGACTAATGCTGAACTATTTAAATATTGTTGAATTCTTGAGGACACCTTTAATGAACACAATTATATAAAAAATTATTTAAAAAACACGATGCATTAAGTGTTAATTATAGGTCTGATTTGGATATTGAGAAAGAAAAATGTGTTCAACTATTAAAAGTTAATACTAATCTTAAATTATCAAATGAGCAATTAAAAATAGATCATGTGAGATTTTCTAATTGTAGGGATACCTTGACTTAGTTGGTGGGGAATGAGATTGCTCCAAAATACAAAACTAGTATAGGATATCAACCAGGATATAGAAGGATTATTAAAAATAAATTTTTTCCAAAATCGGGATAGTTCACTGCTAGTTCAATCTCTAGACCATAGTTTGAAAAACATTTCTCTAAAGGACATAAAAAATTATTCATGTCTCAAAAAATATATATTGATTATAGGAAACATATGAGAAAAGTATGGGTTCTCAATGTTTTACTTGCTATCCTCTCTAGACCTAAGAAAATCTATGTACTAAAGTTACCCAACACTTAATCAATTTGGAAAGATTTTTTTTAAGAGAACCTATAAAACTCTATGGTACTTGTATAGTGAATGTTCAAGACATATGTCAGAAGAATATTCATTCTTCAAGAGCCTAATTAAAGTGGATGGTGGACATGTCACATTCTATAATAATGCTGAAGGGATGATCTTCGGTTTAGGCCAAATTGGTATCCGTAATATGGTATTAATTTCAAAAGTACATTTTATTGATGGGTTAAAGTACAATTTACTAATTATATCTCATTTATGTGATGATGGTTTTAATGTAATCCTTGAAAATGATGCATTGAATGTTCAATATTCACTTCTCTTAGAAATTAAAATGTATATTTTGTTGATATAAATTATTTTTCAAAGAAAAATGTTACTTGTTTAAATGATTTTCATAAGGAATAATGGTTATGGTGCAGAAGATTTGGACACTTCAATGTACACTCACATAGGAAACAAACTAGGAATGGTTTAGTTAGAGACTTACCTAAATTATAATTCCCACTTAAAAATGTTTTCAATCCTTTTCAATAGGGAAAGAAACATAATTTTTCTTTCAAACAAAAGAATGTTGTTTCAAATTCTCAACAAATTGTTTTGGTTCACTTGGATTTGTTTAGACCATCTAGATTATCATGTCTAAATGGGAAGCACTATGATTATGTTCTTGTAGATGATTTTTCTAGATATAAATGGTTATTATTTCTAGAACTCAAAAGTGAAGCATGTTCTTACTTCATTAAATATTGAAATTCTGTAGAAAATTTTAGTGGACTCAAAATTAAGACCTTCAGAAGTGATCACAGTTGTGCGTTTCAAAATCATGAATTTGAATCATTTTTCTCATAAAATGGTTGTAATCAAAATTTCTCTGCTCCAACAACACCTCAACAAAATGGGGTTGTAGAAATAAGAAATTGGACACTTCAAGAAATTTCCAGAACTATTCTAAATGAGTATAATTACTTATCTATTTTTGGGCGGAAGTTGTTAATACAACTTATCACATTATCAACAGAGTCTTAATTAGAAACATTCTTAATAATACCTATTACGAGTTCGGGAATGATAGGAATCCTAAGGTTAATAACATAATCGTGTTTGGTTGAAAAGTATTTATCATTAACACTATGGATAATCTTGACAAATTTTCTTCTATGAGTGATGAAGGAATTTTCCTTGGAAACTCAATCTCTAGTAAAGCTTATAGAGTATTAGATAAGAGAACCAAATGTGTGGAAGAATATGTTCATGTGAAATTTGATGAGAATGATCCACATGATGCCATATCCTCTGTTGAACTTCATGAGGAATATATGTCAATTATGGGTCTTAATGATAAAGACATTGAACCCTTAGTAAAAACAACTAGTTTTAGAAATTTTCCAAAATCTGTGCAAGGTGAATCTGAACCCATAGAATAACATGAGGAGTCTATTTCAACTCTTTATAGAGGTTTTAGAACTCTTAGGAATCTTCCATTAGATGTTGTGGTTGGAAATCTAAATAGAGTAACACAAACTAGTGATTCCCAGAGAAACTAGGTTTAACATCAATCTTTTCTTTCACTGCTTGAACCTAAATGTATTGATGATGCAATCAATGGTGAATTTTGGGTAATAGATATGCAAGAAGAATTAATTCAGTTTGAAAGAAACAATGTTTGGGAATTATTAGAAAGACCTAAAGACACTTTGACCATATTCACTAAATGGGTATTTAGAAATAAATTTGATGAATCTGGAAACATAGTTAGAAACAAAGCGAGACTTGTTTCACAAGGATATAGTCATGAAGAAGGAATAGAATATTTGGAATCATTCACACATGTAGCTATACTAGAAGCCATTAGGATACTAATTTAGTATAAAACTGATCTGAATTTCAAACTTTATCAAATGGATTTCCAAAGTTCATTTCTAAATGGGTATATAGTTGAGGATATATTTGTTGAACAACCCCCTATTTTTACAAATACCCATATTTCAAATCATGTTTTTAATCATTCTAAAGAATTATATATTCTAGAACAAGCTCCAAGATCTTGGTATAAAAGACTTAGTTATTTTCTTATTTCAAGAGGCTTTTCTATAGGAATACCTAATCCTACTCTCTTTATTAAATGGTTTTAAAAAGATGTTTTAATAGTAAAAATTTATGTACATGACATTATTTTTAGATCCTCTAAAAATTATTTATGTTGTAATTTTTTAATAATGAATCAAGATGAATTTAAAATATGTTTAATCAGGGAACATAAATGTATCGTTGGGTTTCAAATTTTTCAAAAAAAATGGTATTATTCTAAATCAGAGTAAATATACTAATGATGTTTTGAAACGTTTTGGTTTGGACAACAATAAAGGTAATGATACACCTATGAGTACCACCTGTAAAATTGATGTTGATGAAACTAGTAAATTAGTGAATCAAACCAATTATAGAAGTACGATTGGGAGTCAGCTCTGTCATACTGTTAGAAAAGATGATATTATGTTCAGTGTATGCATGTGTGCTCATTTTCAGGCCAATCCCATTGAGTCTGATTTAACTACTATAAAAAGGATTTTTAAATATCTCATGTATACTAAAAACCGCATACTATATTATCCAAGAGGAAAATAATTTGATTTAATAAGTTATCCAGATGTAGACTTTTTTGGTTTCATGATAGATAGAAAGAGGACCTCTAGAACATGTAACATTTTGGGCAAGTCACTAGTATCATGGTGTAGTAAGAAACAGAATTTTGTTGCATTATCTACTGCCAAAGATGAATATATAGCTATTGGTAGTTGTTTTGCTGTAATTTTTAGGATGAATAAAACATTAATACACTATGGATTTCAAATCACACATTTCTCTATAAACTATGATAATACAAGTCCTATTAACATCTCTAAAAATAATGTATCTCATTCTAGGAGAAATCGCATTATTGTGAGACATCACTTCATGAGATATCATTATCAAATAGGTGATATAACACTTGAATTCATTGGAAATGAACATAAATTGGCTGATATACTCACAAAGCCATTGAATTCTAAGAGGTTAAATTACATCAAACATGGGTTAGGCCTGATTAATTATTAAGGGTAGAACTCAATGTTGGACCTCACAGTTAAAAACCTCACTATTGGACCTCATAGTTAAAAATCCCACAGTTGGACCTCACCATTAGGAACCTGACTGTTGGACCTCACAATTATGAACCTAAATATTAGACCACATCGTTAGAACCTCACTGATAGACCTCACCATAAGGAACCTCACTGTTATACCTCACTATTTGAACATCTCCGATAGAACTCAGCATTTGAACCTCAGTGTTGGAGCTCACAATTAGGAACCTCACTGTTGGACCACCCCATTTGGAACCTAACCATTGGACATCACCGTTAGGAAACTCACCGTTGGACCTCACTGTTAGAACCTCACTGATATAACTCACCATTAGAACCTCATTGATAGACCTCACCGTTGTTACCTTACCGATAGTCGATGTTTTCAGGAATTCGTGTTTTCTCTTCTAGAATCTAAAATGTTTTATGTATTACTTATTAGTTTTACTCGATATTTTTGATCCCTAAATGATAAAAATAAAGAAGACACCACATTTTGATCCATATCTACTCTCTCTCAAACCTCTTTCCCACTAACCTAAGAATGTCACCTTCTGTCGAAACCCTTGAACCACTTCATATTGAAATAGAAAGGCTGAAGTGACCATTGGTTAGTGATGAAAGTGATCCACCAAATCCAAAAGGACCTCAGGCCGAGTCGAGTAGAGGAAGCCAAGAAGTGGTAAACCTAATCAACCCTCATTTTTCATGGAGGGTAATTGTGGTTGAAAAGGATATAATCTTACAATGACTAGTGTTGAGTGTGTCTATAGTGCTGAAGGAACTTGAATCCCATGGTTGGGTCGAATAATTTGAAAATAATAGTGGACCCTATTATTTGAAGCTATTGATGGATTTTTATAAATCCTTGAAGTTCAAGTATAATGAAATTAAGAACAGAATGTCTTCAAAGGTAAATGGAGTTAGTTTAAGCTTCTCCTCTCTTTAATAGAATGAGTGTTTAAGAGTACCACATGAAGGTATTTTTGACTACTACTCAATAGTGGGGCCTCCCACAAGGGATTTCATCTTTTTTTAAGAATCCATGGCCAAAATTATAGGGAATTGGATCCCTAGGAATGTCGTTTCTGGTGAAGTGGAAGGAGATGAAAAGTTGATATTTAAGTTTCTCCCGCATGTCTTGACTCCTAGGAGAGAGGACATTGCTATCTTGAAATATCATGATATATTTATCATATATTTTTTTAATAATGGACCGAAGATAAATTTGTTTAGGCTACTAATTATTCAATTGGAGGATATGACAAAGCCCAGTTCCAAGTAAAATGCATTGTTTTAGGCTAGATTGATATCCTTGATGTTGAAGTTGAAAGGAGTTTCTAGAATCAAATAGGAAAAAATTGTAGTAATGGACAACTTTTTCATTACAAAGATGATTTTCATGTTGATTTAGATAACTTGGAATCCTTGGAAAAGAAGATATGTGCATGATGAGGATAAGTTATATGATGAATTCAACCATGCTACCCATCCTACTAGGCCTGAGGATAAGAGAGACCCTAGTCTAATGCCTGATGAAGTGGAGCATTCATATTCAGATGAAGAAGAAGAGGCTTGTATTATGCCTGTTAGAGAGGAATCTCTTATAAATTACAAGAGTGATCCTGACCTTCCTTCAAATACTCATGCCAATATTATATCTCTTGGTGAGCCTAGCCCACTCAAAATTTTTCCCAGAAGGGAGAATGTTATATGGGACATTAATGATGAGGTAACCAATGATGAAGAAGAAGATCAAAATGTCTTAAGAGGCATTATAGGGACCTAAGAGGGGGAATATGACCCTAAATCTAGTCATTATGATTTTGAGATAGCTTTTGGTGAAAGTGAAGTGGAATTTATATGTCTCAGTCCTCTAATAGGACATACTGAAATGGTAGAAAAATGAGAATGAAGAGGTTTCTGATTAAATTGAAGATGGAATTGCAATGGTAGTAGTTGAAGATTATGTGGAAGAAGTGGTGGTAGAATCTCATGTTGATGCAGTTTCTCAAGGAGGTATAGCTGAAGTGAATGTGGTTGATCAGGGGAATGTTCCATGTGAGGGGGAGGAACCCTTTTCAACATGTTCGGTATTTGTTGCTCATGGGATAGAATATTGGAAAGAAGACCCTAGATTTTTTGTCTTAGACTTAGATTATAGAGATTGTGATGATAAACAAACTATCATAAGTCCTCTAATTCCTTCAGTTATAGAGACTACTATTGTGCATCCAATAGTAATTTTACCTCAAGACTATGTGAAGAAGGATGATTTGGAATCATTCAAGTCTAATTTTAAAAGGCATTTTGATGATATATCAATAGAGATAGAAAGATTTGTGTCCCTAAATCAAAAATTGGTGGCAACTACCTTAGAGAGAGTTTTTTCTTCCTCTCACTCAAATCTACTATATGTAGTAATGGAGTGCCAGAATCAGGTCAAAACCATGATAGAGGATATAAAATTAGTGAAGCAGTCAATTGCCAATTAATATTCTTATAGGGATTTAAGGGTGTAAGTGGACAGAGATTTTAGATATGTTAAATGTGTGGTTTAGCAGATGGTCACTGTGTTTTAGGACATTAGAAATTCTATGGTGACACATGTGAGTGGCCAAGATGATTATGTGAAAAGGTTGATCGGTGGGCTGACAAAATATTTTAAAGAGATAGCGGTTTTCACTTTGGAACCTCTGAGTGCATATGCTCCATCATCAGCCTATCCTCTGGTTGATCTAGAAGCTTTCAAGTAATTTTTTAGAGAAGAAGTGGAGAAGTTCTATGGTGCTAGTTCCTCAGACCCTCAGTCTGTGACTCATGTTATTTCTACTACCAGAGAAATTCATAACCTTGTGGGTAATTATTTAAATGAAGCTTCTCATGATCAGAAGGCCATTAAAGAGAAAGATGATTTCGATTAAAAAAGGGTATACACTATGCATTAGAGGGATGGTAACATTATGCTATTATTGGATAACATGAGGACCCCACCAATCACTCAGGAATTTAAGGATCAAGTTATAAATCTTAGAGAGCTGACTCCATCCCTAGATAAATTCATAGAGAATATGGACGACTTTATCTCAGCCATGGAAAGAGGAGGAAGCATTATTATGGATTTCAGAAATCTTCTTTTTTCCTTTACTCTACATGGACTACACTCCCATCATTATTCCTCCATCCTTGAATTATTACTCGGCTGCTTTAGGATCTACAAGTACTACACCAATGATGACTCGTGCACAGGCCATCAGAAGCATAACCCATACGTTTCTTCAGAGATATACTATCTATAGTTCTACTAATACCTCTGTAGCAGCTCATCCAACCCTACTGAGTGCCATACAAAGTCCTATCACTCCATCATTAGACCCTGATTACTCGGCTTCAAAATATAAATCTCCCATGGACAAATCAAATGTTGGTTGACAGTGGGATATCTCAGTTGATAGGGATATTTTGTATACTTTTTTATCTTGTGTTATTGCTTCATTCATAATGAAATAATATTTTTTCTCTTTTTATCTTAAATTCTTTTTATTAATAAAAAAGGGGGAGAAGTTCTAATTTGCCTAAAACTTTGCATCTGTACGCAATCTATTTTGGGAAGAGGTTTTAAGTTCCCAAAAGTTACCAAAAGGGGGAGAAGTTTTTATGTTGACTAGAATCCTTGTATGTATACACTATTTGTATTTTCTACCATAATAATGGTTCAATTTTAATTATACAAATCTCGAAAGATATTAAAAAATTTGCATAACCTGATTTCCAAAATACTGATATAATTTGTTATTATCAAAAGGGGGATATTTTTGGACTCAACTATTTTGATAACCCAAATCATGTTTCATTTATATGATAATAATATTTTTAATATAGAAAAATAATGTTTCATTAATATTTATAATCTCTATCCAGTGATACCTATGTATATTAAATCTCATTATTCTATTGTTTACGCTTACAGTGCAAAGGTCACCAAGGCAAAGGTCACCAATTCAAAGGTCACTAATGCATAAGTCATCGATACAAAGGTCACCAATGAAAAGGTCACCGATGCAAAGGTCACCAATGAAAAGGTCACATATGAAAAGGAAACTTATGCAATGGTCATTGATGAAAATGTCACCTATGAAAGGTTAACATTGAAATCTACCATTGATAAGGTAACCACTAAAGGTCACCGATGGAGGCTACTACTGAAGGTTACATATGAAGGCTATCGATACACCTACTATTAATGTCTACTATTATGAAGGCTTCCATTACAATTCTTCCAATTCTTACCCTTCCATATGTTTTCAAATTCTAAAAATTATTATAAGATTCATATTTGGAAAATTTAATACATCTGACATTAATTAATGCTGATTATAGGCATATCAAGAAACCCTATCTGGGGAAAATAAAATCTATGAGGATGACCACATGTGGTTTAATTATTCCTATTATTGAATCTCAAATATAAAAAGGATAATACTGAGTAAAATAATATATATATACAGAGATAACAGAAGAAGTGTGGGTGTGAAATGGTTTTTTAGAGAACTGAAAAATGCATGACATAGAACTTACTCACTAGATCAAAAGAACAAGGAATAACCACTCGACACTAAAACTCTGAAACCAATAATCTCAAGAAGATCATTTCAAGTGAACAATTTTAAGGATTCCTTATATGCTACATCAAATTTTTGTCAAACAAGAAGCAGAACAATCACCTCCTGGAAGCTAGAACATGGATTTGGGACAGTTTGTTTTGAGGAAAGCATCCAGAAAAAGACTCAAACTAAAAATTCATCATTCTTAGGAGTCAAGAGTTTGAAAGAAAAATACATAGAGCTTTCTAAAATCAATCTCATAATATTAGCTCTACTTTGTTCATTTATTTTACATTTTTGAGTAATGTGTATTTTTCTGTTACCCACACACACTGTCTCCTATGCATTGATTGGAGGATACTGAAAATACTCACATCAAACTTCTCGTAAATTTTGTATCCCACATAAAACTCTGGATGATAACATGTGTGGTATGTATTGTTTTTCCCCACTGAAGAATTGTGGTTGAGGGTGTGAACCTTGGAATGTTTGTAAAAATTGTGGTAAAGCCCGATACTGCCTGTGTATCAAGTTTATTGTTAATATAAATATCTTGGTGGCAGGTGATCACCATGTGGGGATTATTAAGTCTTAGCTTGAGACTGAACCTCTTATTTTTCTCTATTGTGTATTATAGTTGGTGATACTCAATTTCATCTATTTTTAGCTTCTCATTAATTGCTAAAACAAAAAATTGTTTTGAATTGACTTTGATAGTTAGTTCTAGTTAGTGTGTGTATATGTTTAATTCAGTAAACTTATTTCAAAAGTTGAAGATGTGTTTTAAACTAAATCAATTGAAGACTAATCATCCTTTGAGAAATTGTTTCCCCAAATAAACATTTATATATCTACTGCCTTATTTAACTAGGATTTTTAAATATTTGTGGGATATTTATAAGAATGTTTTTTATAGATATTTTATGTAGGAACTCAATTCACCACCCTCTTCAGATTCCACTCCGACCAATAGGTGTTCTATACAAGAAAAATTACTTGACATAACCTTAATTAACGAACCTAATATATTCATAATATTCTTAGATCTAATGCTAAATTCATTGAATTTTTTCATAGGTTAATCTCTATATATATAATACAGGAATTAAAATTTATTTCCCTTTCATTAGATTCGAGTTATTAATAATGAAACATAAATAAATAATTTATAAATTGGAAATTAATTATAAATCATAGCATATAATTTGAATTAATTTATTAAAAATGAAAGTCATGGAATTTAGAAATATTTCTAGATTATCTAAATGGTTTATCATGAGATTATATTATCTAACTATGTAATCAAAAAAATTGATCCTAGGGAATCTACTATACATTATCTGATACAAATAGTGACACAGAAACTCTAGCATCGTGGAGCTAGTGGTTATTTTGTAACATTAGTATATAATATATAGATCATAATATAATAAATCCAATATTTTAGGTGTCATAAGAAAATAGATAACTAAATCAATAATAAAATACATTAAAAATATAAGATACCACATTTGAATACAAGAAACATTTATTATTACTAATTAAAATTCCATAATTCACATATAATAATATTCATTGTTTCTTAAGTTAATGGGAAAAACATAGAGGGGTGAGTTTAGATGCTCAGTAAGGGGGAGGGTACAAAATAAGCTATCATAGTATAAACATGACATTACATATATGGAAGTAATGTACAAATTGAATAATGTGATAAATGATAATAATACATCAATGGATAGAATAATAAAAAATAAACACATGGATATCAATAATTAATATTACATTGATTTAATGCATAATGTTTGGTACTTTAAACATACTATCAAGTCCTTATGATAACACTTCATTAATAAATTAGTATGAATTATACCAAATACCCAAGATAATTTATCTGTAGAGGTATACTGATACATCAAAGAGATATATAATATTAGTCCCCACCAATGACATAACACGTCTAATGCTTCCATCATATAAAGAGAATGAAAAAATGCATATTATAATATTCATTTAGGATCCTCATATATAATCATGGATAAATAATCAATGGGTTTCTATTTAAAAATATTAATATATAGAATGTAAATATTTCCTCATTCAATATTACAATAAGTATGTCATGGTAAAAATATAACAATCAACTGAGATATAATAATATATTCACAAGGTAATGGAAATTAACTTTATTAATGGAAATAGAAAAATGTATTAGGGAAGATTAGTTTCATGGTGTGTGGTTATAAAAAGGAAATAATCCAGCATTATGGGTTATAATGTTCTCATGAGACATCCAAAGAATATCCCCAGATAGTGTCAAATAAAGACTGTAGTTATGCCAATAGTTGTGAATTGATTAAAGGATTAGTTAATACTAAATAAAAATTAAGGTTATCACCCTGAATTGACCTTGTGAATGATCTTTATCCACTTGATTGTTTCCTTATAAGGATTCAATTTCTAGAAAACCACAATATCTTTACATTAAAATAGTTTTAGGTTGTTTTGTAGTTGTAGGATTGTTTTTGAATTATAATGTATTAAATAGTTAGTATAATGAGATAGAATGGTGATATATTATTGATTTTATGATAATTAATTTGTTGAAATGAAGCATAATAATGATTCTCATCGAAAAGAAAACATAATGGGTAGATTAAAAAAATAATGGTAGAGAATAGGTTAAGAACCACAACCAATATAACATAGAAATTCCATAGTTAGAATATTGATAATTGAAATGTGAAGGAATTCATTCTTTTTGGATTCTAAGTGAATAGTAATGAAAGAATGGATTGAAGTGAGATCCTTTTATAGGAAAAAAAGAGGGGCATTTATTTAGAAGCTTATGTCAGGATAAGGTTAAAGATGGAATCACATGGTTGTTAGGTGTTTTGGGAAATAAAATTTAATTAGATAATTGAGGTTGATTTTAATACCTAAAAATGGTCTTCTATAATTATTTTATTCTCATTTTAATCCCAAAAACAATGTTCCACTTTAATTTACCTCTTTGACCCCCATTTTCCGTAATTAAATATTTACCACGACAATTATTCTTTTAATAAAAATATATACTGACCCCACTTAACAATACGAAATTTTCTAATTTTTGACAAAGAATCTATTTAATCTAATTTAATTACTTATTATTTGAAAATTAACTCTTGAATTAAAAAAATAAAATACATAAAAAGATTGTTTTTTATAAATATGGGTTCTAATACATAAAGAGTTTTCCTATCATTTCCTATCAATTAATAATTAAATGATTAATATCTTAATTTTATATTTTTAAAAATCATATTTAAGTCATAAATATAATTTATTGAGATGAAAATACATCGTAGTAAAATGAACAATTATTTCAAAATAATTTTTCTTAAATTCCAAAAAATAACCATAGATAAATTTTGATATATAAAATCCAATTATGATGTCTATATTATTGAATTTAAAAAAATTGTGAATATAACTTTTCAATATATTTATGTATTAACTATATTTATACTCCACTATAGTGATGAGGAAATAGAATGTATGTTTTACAATATCTTTAGTGACATAATATTTACATGTTATATAAGAATATCATGTCATAAATAGTGAAATAAATTAAATGTGTAGAGTCAATGTGTTTTTTACTGAGAGACTATTGGAGAGACAAGGTGTATCACGATTTAATTTTTATATGTGTTTAGATTTATCCCCATTGTAGTGTGGCCATGAATTGTCTGTAAAGACCCAGGATTATGGAATATATTTTTTTCTATAAATTAGAACTATGTTCAGTAACATGACTCACATGCAACACATAAATAAAACAATCCATGTCTTATTATATGAATATTATTAATAAAATTTAATAATAATAACACCAATATTAAATTAAAATATTATAAACAATAATAAATACTTAAAAAATAATATTAAGAATAATTAAATTTTTAAAAAGGAAGTTTTTTACAAACACTCTTTTATTTTTATATTTTATTTTCATTTAAATTTTAAATTTATATATTTTAAATTTTTATTTTTGTAATATTAACCAATTTTTTTAAATAATCATGTAAAAATTATCTTAGGGATAATTTTTTTAGATATTTTTAAAACTATTTATATCTATGAAAATAGTGTCCAATAATGTTTTTACCAAACGTTTAAATTATATGACTTTATCATTACATAAGAAAGAACTAGATATTTATTTAAAAGTTTAATTAATCAAATATTTTTAAGGGATAAAATTGTGAATTATAAATATTCATTAAGGGGAAAAATTAATTTTAGAACATAGGTAAAATTCTATTCTCACTAAAAAATTGTTTTTAGTAATTTATTTTAATTACACATTTTTATGGTAAAATTAATTTTGGGTTTTCTATACAAGAAAAAAGATCTTATTTGTTTTTTTAATCACAATAATTATGTTATAAAAATTAATAAAATTTATTATTTTAACCAAAGAATAAATTCTAATTTTAAAAACACAGTTTTTTCTAAAAACTGCATTTACACATCATATACGTTAATTATGAAATAAAATATTACTATAATTAAATATTTTCTTTAATAATAATTTTTTCATATTTTAAATTAGTATTTTCAAATTATATAAAAATAAAAATATTAATTTTGGTTATTAAAATTAATTACCAATGATAATAATTAATTTCCACAATAAAAGGATATTGATAGTAAAAGTTAAAAAATTATGAGAAAAGCCATAAATCACTCAATATTGTCACTAAATGAATGGTGAATATTAATATGTGCGCATATACCATTTACACTATTATTTACTCCTTTTGGATCCATAGACTATTGAATAATGTCATGACATTATTGAAAGATAATGGGTATTCACAAAAGTTCACATTCCATCACTTATAAAATAGTCTCATTTCAACCACTTCATGCCACACTTAAATCATAAATTTTTTATATTGAAACTATATTTTTTTTTTCAACCTGTAGTCCTCTTTTAATTGCAGGGGCCTCAACTCTCAATTAGTTTTCCCAAGGGTTCCATTTCTAAGGAGATTCCAAATATAAATCCAAATTTTCGCCACCGTAGTATAATTAAATATGTATTGATAATATACTAATATTTTAATATATAAATTTATCAACCATTATTAAATTTTATATATCTATTATTAATAAATACTCCATTGATTGTGCATACCTGTGGATTATCGCCTCCATAAAACGATGTGGTTTATTTTGTATCACCACAAAAATTAACTGATTATAATGATGGAATTTTTGAAAAAATATGAAATATATAATATAATTATTATTAGTAATCGTAAAAATATAATACAATTTTATTACCTCTCATTCATTGAGAAATGAAAAATTTAATCGTGTGTACATTCAGACAACCACCTCTACGAAGTAGAATATCTAATTTTTTCGTCTAGTTTCATTCTATTTGAATAAATATTTCAAAATATTATTAATAACATTAAAATTATCTATATAATATAGTTATTATTATATGATAATTATTATATTCTAGTAGAAATAAATTTTGATTCCATACTGATCGACTAATTATGGTATGTTCATATTTGGGTCTGTTTAACAACCTTCTTGAAAAATGCTATGAAATAATATAATGGATGAATATGATAAATAATAACTGATAATATATTATATAAATAAGTTAATAATGATATTATTTTGGTTTTTAGTTGTGACATCTGTATTAATCTCATAAATTAAGATACAAATGCACGTTAATTAAAAGACACTTAAACATGCTCATCCATGATTTCATATTTAAGGATCGTAATGAAAAATCCCATATAATGAAATTAAAAAATTATAAATACTTATAAATAATAAATTCATTTACCTTTAATTATTTGGGAATGTAGATATTTGGGAGAATAATTAAGAACAATACCGCTATTATGAAAGTAGTTCAAAATAATCAAGATTACCCACATCTGACATTGAAAATAGATAATAAATAACTTATATAGATGTAAAAATATTTATAAATTAATCAAATAGAATTATTATATATTTTAATATGGTTATTAAATTTTTGAGTAATATATTTATTATTTATATATAATATTCACATGCTTTAGTGGAAGTAGGAATTAAGGTACGAGTTCCTTGTCTGAAATTTCAATTCACTCATACATGATTAATTTAAACACTATGTTTTCTTTTTAATAGTGTAATTATTAAAACTTTTATATTTTAAATTAGGATAATAAAATTATTTATGTAATTTAATTTCAATTGTTAAATTAAATCCTTCAAGGGGTATTTATTTGAATGTTTCTCAAGCCGTAAGTGTTATTCACCTTTATTTTGAATGACATGATACAATGTTTGATTTTATGCAACATAATTTCTTTTATTTTTCGTATTAACATCCCCTTTTACATAAATTATAATTAATATATTTCAAATCCTAACATTTTAATGAACATTTCATGGTAACCCTCTCATATTATTTTGATTCATACGTTACCATTAACATAAGGGTTTTTTCTTTCATTTTAATTTCTAATTGAGATTATTTTTGAAAGATAAAATATCATTAGAAGTTTTATGGTATTTATTTCTAAAGACACCCAAAATTTTGTAATATTATTATTTTATTGGTTTTATATGGATCCTCATAATTTAATTTCCCACATGGCTCATTATTTACTAATTGTTAAGAAACAAACCCTACCTCTTCTTTTCGGTTGGGAATACTCATTGAATATTACCATATTCATTGGATGATTTTAAAAAGGTCCTTATAATCACCACAATAATTTATTAAGTATATTTCCTACTAATTTTACCTTTTTTAAATGTTTTATTTAATATTTAAACTATAACACCTGTAGAAGTTAATATATGGTTATATTTAAAATAAGTCAAAGTCTTCAATTTATTTTTCTAAATGCAACACCAAACATAAACGAAACCATGAAATATTTAGATAAAATATAAATAATTATGTATGATTTTAAAAAGAAATCATTAACTTAACCTGAATAAATATGGGTAACTACTTTATAAAATATTAATATAATGAAAATAAAGGTTACTTTTGATATGAATGAAATACAATTAGTTTATATAAAATTACAAGTAAGATACTTTATTTTTTTGAAAAATATTTTAATTTTTATCCTTTTAATGAAATATGAATTTCTATTTTATAAAAAATAATAATAAATTATGATAATTTTTTAAATCAATAATTGGTTAAAACCAATTTATTATATAGATGATATATGATAATCACATAATGTTTTAATATTTGAAAATATGAAATATTGTTTTTCATTATATTTTAGGATTTTATTAAAAAAACGAGTTCATAAATTTTATAATATTAATTATAAAAAATTAAAATCATTGAACAATTTATAATAAAAATAATAGCTACTGATTAATTTTTTTATTTTCTAAAATAATTAGTTTTTGTTGAATAGAGGAAAACAATAATTTTTTTAAAAGTTGTCACTTTTACGAAATTCTTTAAATATAACAATGAATTAAATGTTTTTATGAATTTTTATATAATATATATGTATTTATATATAAAATAAATCATTAAAAATCACTATGTAGTTTTTATAAAACCCATGTATACCATTTTGGATACTTAATTAATATTTGACTCTGAAAACTATTTCTATTTAGTTATTTGAAATTTTTTTTTTCATCACTTATAAAAAATAATTCAACAAAAATTGATTTCATATTTTATTTCATCTTGATCATATTATTTAGTAATTAAAATTGAAATTTCTGGAATAATAATATGATAATTTTTTTAAATATAATGACCATGATAATGGTTAAACTGTTATTTTCAATGAATTGTTTTATTATTATTTTGTAATTTTCATAAAATAAATTAAATTAAAATATATTACATTATGAATCTAATATAATTTAATAAATATATAATTTTATTAACACACATTTAATTGGTAAATAATGATAAATTAGATTAAGAATACATTATTGTTAAAAAAAATTCTCCATAGGAGAAATATATATATATATATATATAATATTTTAATTTTAATGTTAATGTTAACTTATTTAGAAAAACAATTATATTAAATGGGGATAATATTTAGGTTCCTCCCACACATATTTTTTAAGAGGTTCTATTTTCTATTTTTAGTGAAACAAAAATTACTTAGTTAAAAAAAAATTTACAATGGCAAAGTAGGTAAAAATAAAAAACTATGAAAATGATTTCCAACATGATTAAACATTGTTTGGAAATATGGTTTTGTTGTTGTACTGTACAAATATCAACCCATTATCCATTATTTATAACATTTTAAGTTTTTTAAACATGAATAGTAAGATTATATCATGGAAAATTAAGGGGTTTTATCAAAAGTGTCATTTTCTTCACTAAAAAAGGGGACACTTCCACCGCTTCATGCCACAGAAATTACTTATAATTACTTTATGAATCAATACCATTTTATCCTAATATATTAACAGTTCATGTTCATAGTACTTTTGTCTCAATTAATTATCCTAATAACTTAATTTCCATTGGAACTCTCGAGAGACGGTTCAAAGTTCTAAAGAGAGTATTATATAATCCTTAACATTTTCATGTAAATATTAATCTTCTATACCAATATTTATCATATTAATATAATATCCTAATTAAAAAATTATGATTAATTATTATTATATTAATTAAAAAATATATATTTATTCATTAACTTAAACATCGAGAAACAAAATGATATTAACTGTGTATTATGAGAAACCCCCTCTCCATGAAGTAATGTTTTTCATTTTTCTTCTTGATTTTATTTATTTATAAAAATCAATTCAAAATTGATTAACTATATTATAAATTATAAATAATATCAATATTATCTTTTTTTAATGACATTATACATGTACTTAAGAAAAATCTCCCATCGAGATATAACAGGTTCATGATTAAGTCAATTTAAAATACTACATGAATAATGATATAAAACTATATAATGGATGAATATAAGAACTTAAATAGTAATATTATTAAAATTTAAAAAGAAAATCATTAATTGTTTGGTTTTGAAAAAGGAATTTTTTTATTTTAATTATTATTAAAATATGATATTTGGTTCCTAAAATCATAGAAATAAGTCGATAACGATTCAATTTTCATGAAAACATAACAAAGTACTATATTATAACTTAATAAATTATAATATTAAATTTTAATCATTAAATTAAATATAGTATAAGATTTTTCACAAGTAGGGATCCAATTAATTTAATTTTATTATTCAAGAAGTTAGCCACATGCACATAATGAACTTGAAATAAGTTAATGGTTTGTACGAACTCAATTTTATTCCATTGAGTTAGAGAAATTCTTATTGATTTTTTTTTTCAATTTTGATTTATTCTTCAAAATGAATAATTTATATTATATTTCATCATTTTTCTAGGGTTTTACAAGTCTCCCTTAAAATCTCATTATAAAATTATTCTTACCTCAATGATTCTGTTAATTTTTGGGGTTTTTATCTCAAATTTATCTCTCTGATACATGTTTGGTATTATGAATTGAATTTTATTTATTTGGTGTATATGATACTTATTATAGATATCATACAATGATATATATTTTAATGATGTTAATTTATTTTTTTAATTTATATCCCTCTCTTTCAAGGGGTTTTTATTAGAAGGTTAGTCAAGTCATAAGGGTTTTTTGTCTCCAAGAATAATTCCTAGAGACATGTTTTTGTTTTACACCATGTTTTTATATTAATGATGCATTAAATACCATTAGATGTATCTTTATAATATATTTTTTATTCCTAGAAAATAATACTCCAAATTTATTCATTTTCATTAAAAGTATTTTTACTCAATTGTTACCCCTGTTGGAAATCTTTTTGGAAATTCAATTTTCTTACATTGGGTTCAGATCATCCTCTAAGAATAAAAAGATAGATAAATTATATAAATTGATTGAATAATATATTAATATATTTTTTATATACATGAATATAAATATCTAATACATGAATGTACTTTTAATGGTATATTGATAACTCAAATCCCATTTCCTTGAATTATATTATTTCCTCATGAACATATTTTTACATGATTTGATTCTCCTTAAAAATATATTATTTAAAGGTAATTTTTATATCTATATGGAGAAAAATATATATTTATATTAAATAATATTGTGTTACTCATTTTCAATGTGAGTTTTGAACAATTGTTTTTTCAAGGTATTAAAAAATTTTATTTTCAATTTAGTTTTTTTATTTTTATCGATATCTATCCAAGTTAAACATTATATATTTTAAATCTCCTTTAATTGAATATAGTTTTTAAAAATAATTATATTCAAATAGTTTTCAATTTACCTTTTGAAATTTACTTTCAAAACTGACAGCTAACTTTGTTTTTTATGACAATGTTAAAAATTATTTCTAAAAAATATTTAACTTTTTTCATTATATTTTTTATCATATTTAAAATGATTTACCACAATGAGGATCACATATAATGATTTATGCTCAAATATAGATTAATTTTTTGGGGTTTAAACTCAAGGTATCAAACAATTAGATTCTTGATCCCTTATCACATGATATCATTTAATGTAATCTTTTATAAAGATGTTTTTCATTTATGAAAAAATACATTGGTATTAACTTTGTTATACTATCAATGTGTTATTTTACAACCATCCAACTTCAATAGTTTGATGTGTTATGATAATTTTATTTCTTTTATTAACATGGGAAAAATTATTATCATTCTGTATATTAATATTTTAATAATCGTGATTATTTTCAAGTTTACTATATATTTTTTGATTGTCCACCATCTTTATCAGGATGCATTATAATCATATTATCCCTTTTATTTTTAAGGGGAAAAGTATTGTCACTTCATATATTTATATTAAAATTAGAATGATTATTTAATAATAGGATAATGTAATGTTTACAAATTAACTCATATGAATGATGAATTAGACTTAAACAGGTGATGGGTGTGGGATGATGTCATATATCCTCTTAATTAATTGATAGGTCTCATGAGACAAACATATCTTGTTATTTAGTGCTTTTATTTAAAATTTATAATGATGTGCTGATAACAGTCTTGATGAAAATAAATATGTATTGACTATGTTCTTAACAACATGAATGATTTCATAGAAAATTACTTCAAGATAATATCAGAATTTACCCCAAATTTCATTCCATCACCATGAATTAAGTTATTTTTATCCATATGATATATTTATTTTCCTTGATATAAATAGATATATTATGCTCTCAGTTTTAGTTTATTATATAAATACGATGATTACTTTCTCCTTCCATAATATGTATGCAATTATTGCCTATGTTTTATGTTTTCCCTTACTGAGTGTTTTATCTCACCCTTTCATATCTTTATATTTCCCTAAGTTATAGATAAAATAATTACAAAGTTAATTTCTAGTTGGATACTATATGTGGATTTTTTTTGGAGATGTTGAATTCCTGTTACATATTAAGAAGTTTTTAATGGTGGAAAAATGTTTTTCAATTGATAAAGACATCAGATTTATTAGGTTATGAGTTTATATAATTCACAAACTATATAAACATAAGTGGTTCTGAGAATGCATGTAATGCAATAATTTCTTTATATCATGTATTTTGGGGATAGTTATGTACCAAAATCTGTTGTTGATATCAAAGATAGTATATAAGGTACATGTTTTTGGAATTTTATAGGGCAGTACTAGTTCGGGGTCACACAGTTATGATTAGATATAAGTTTAGATAAATTTTGAGATTTTCCATTTTTGGATAATTAAAGGGTTTATAAGTTAGGGATGATCACAATTTCAAAGTTATAGATAACCCTTTGGGGTATTATTTGATTTAATCTTTATGTAAAAAATCACTTTTATAGGGATTATGTAAAGATAAATTGAGTGCAAATAAAGGGATATGTCTAAAGGGTAAATATAAGTATAGTTTAACATTATAAGTACTGGTAAAGTATTTATTTTTTTGATATCCTAGAAATTACATCACTATATGGATATCATTAAGTGGATGCAGCTACGGAATAAATTCACATAATGGTTGTCATAAAAATGGAAAGTTTAACATTGACTCTATCTTTTCTCTGGTGAAAAATGAGTGGGCCAGAAATTATAGACATATTTAGACACCCATAGGGTATATGATTTGGTTAATTAGATTCTATTTATAGTCAACTACAAAGGATTTATTCTATTAAGGGATTAGTCAAAAACTTACAAGAGAAAAAAACATTAATAAAATCTAATTGAACTGAATGTATAAATGGATGAAGTGAATGTGTCATTATATAAGACATATTTGGATTTATTTTTTATATTTATATTAAAATTTTATCTAATTTTAGTGATAACTATTTTTGGGTTTTAGTATTTTGTTAAAATAGGATAAAAATGATGTTGAGGAAGGTATGTACCAAGAAACTGATATTTCTTATAATCGAATAAGCGAGAATACTTATGTGGTTGAGAATATTATTATTTGGAAGTTATGTTGGATAAGGTGAGTATTCTAGTCTCACCTAAGGTAGTGAGATTTATTTTATAACTGAAAATAACACATAGATCTCTTAGTTATTCAAATTAGTGGATGACTTTTATTGATGACATTCTGGTATTTTCTAAATGTTATATGGATTATGTGAAACATCTAATGATGGTTATTTAGTTGTTTTACTTTTACTAAATGAAATAATATATTAAATATTATTAATATATTGATATTTAATTTCATGAAAATGTTATATTTCATAAGATAAATATTGGATAAAACATGATAGAGGCATGAATAATCTATGGTTTAATATACACTTGATATTGATATAATAAAGGGTATATTTTTTTAAAAAAAATTGAGTTATATAGTATTGGCAAACAAGGGATTAATAATTGAATCATGATATTTTTGGAGAATTTCATTGAAATTTATTTAGTATTTTATTATATATTGGATGGTTTGTGATTTTTTTACAATTTTAGGGTTAAGGATAGAGTTAATTTCTTGAAGTATGAACATTGTCTCTGTGGTTTAATGTATTAGATATTAAAATGGTTCTAGGAAAGGTATGAAATGGAGAATATATTATTAGTTTATATACTAGATATGGTATATTTTGTGAATAATTAATATTTTTTGAGTAAATATACATAACATGGTATACCATAATAGATTAAGGTATATGTCATATCATAATTTATATCTCGAATGATGAATATGTTATGATTACGCTCATCTACATTCATCAGTGAGTAATAATTAAAATTGTCAGGACACAATTTATTTCTGGGGGTAGAATTTAACAGCTTGAGATTTCAATATATGATTTCTAGTAAAATAATTTAATGTGTTTTATATCTTTCGTCAAACTTTACATCAAAATTAAAATAAACTATATTATATTTAGATAAAATGTAAGTTCTTAAGTGTGAATATTAAAACCTAGAAGTTGAATTAAACATAATTATTATGACTAACCACTTTGTTAAATACTTTTTTAAATAATAATTGATTGTTTTAATATGAAATTAATTTAATTGAATTATTTATATTTACTAATAACATAATTTATTATTTTAGAAATTATTTATTCTAAAAAATTTATTTTTATGTGATATAAACTTTTATTTCAATAATTGTTTGGTTAACGAGGAAAAATAATTATTTATATTAATAAATGGTTAACAATAATTTAATTTTAAAATGATATGAAATAGTAATAATTAAAGTTAATATTTGAAAAATTCATTTTCAAATAAAAAGTGGTTTTCAAAAATATTTTATTATTTTATTCAAAACAAAAATTTATATTTTTTATAATTTTAATTTTAAAATATTAAGAAAAGTATTCTATTTTAAATTACAATATTAGTTAAAAAATAATTTTTTGTATTTTTTGAAATAATTTGGTTTTAGGCGAATAATGAAAAAATACTGATTTTGCAAAAAATGTCACTTTTATGACATTATCATAGTAAAAAAATAACTTCATTGTTTTTTAAATGTTTTTATATAATATATATATATATATATATAATTAAAACAAAGCATTTAAATTTAATAGGTTTTTTTTTTATAAAACCCATATATATGCTTTTTGAAACATATGTAATATTTCACCCAGAAAGTATTTTTCAATTTTTTATGTTAAAAGTTAATTTTCTTCACTTATATAAATTAAATAAATAAAAATGGATTTATTATTTTAGATCAACATGCTCATATTATTTATTAAATTCAATTTGAAATTTGGGAATATAAATGTTATTGTGTGGAATAAAGTTAATGACCATGCTAATGGTAAAACTGTTATTTTCAACGAATTGTTTTATTAATATTGGATAATTTTTATCTAATAATATAAATTAACTTCTTTTAAATTATTTAAATAATATTATATAAATCTCATATATAATTATTTAACCAAAAATTTAATTGTCAACCTATTCTAAATAATACTAGGGACACATAATGGTTAAAACACAATTTTTCTTCAAAAAACTATATATATATATAATTTCAAAACATAAATGTTATTTTTATCTTCATTATAAATTTAATATGACTAAAATGTGATTTAATTTAGGTTAATCACACCAATATTCAGTAAGTGGGGTTATTTTGTCTTTTTAGTATAAAATTAACTTTGTAGAAAATTGGTAACTTTTGTAAACAAGGTAAAAGTAGGAACCTTGGATCAAATTACTTAAAAAATTATTATAAAATGGGTATAAATAATTTTTAAAAAACTTTATAAACCAAATATCACCACCAATTCAATTTTTTATTTCATTGAGTCAGTTATTGTTGAATAATTTAATGATATCATTGAAAATTAAATTGTGTTCTCAAAAGTTCCATTCTCTTCACTTCTAAATGGGGAAACTTCCACCGAATCGTTTCCCACGAATTAGTTTAAATTAATATTGAAAATTATATATTTTTTATTTCTAATACAACCCTGTATCAGGTTGACAAAACTCTAGTATCAAATAGTTCATATAATCCCTTTGTTTCTATTGAAACTACCAAGAGAATGTTCAAAGTCCCAAAGTGAGCTTTACACAATCCTTAACATTTTCTTCGTAATATTTCTATTCCAAACCAATAATTAACAAGGTAATATGATAAATTATGTATCATTATTATTCCAAAAAGTTATTATATTAATGTAAATAACCTTTTTAATCATTTGTATCGACTTTTAGAAACAAAAGGACATTAACCATGTGTTGTGTGAAATACCACATTCACGAAGTAACAATTTTCAATTTTTTATTATATTATTTATAAAAAACAAATAAATAAGATAAAAATATTAAATTCCTTAAAAATATTATCATAATTAATTTTTTATAATTATATTATACAATTCCTTAATGATATTTACCCATCGAGTAATAACACGTTTATGTTTAGTTCTTTTCACCACCTATTTGAATAATGCTATAAATATTTATACTAGATGAATATGAGTAATTTTAACAATAATAATATTATATGATAATAAATAATTAAGTATTGATTTTTTGTTGTACAATTTTTATATTCAGTATTTGACTTATTATTATAATACCATTTTCGTTCATTAAAATTGCAGAAATAAGTCGACACCAAATAATTCTTCACAAAAAAATAATAATGAAATATATAATAAATAAATAATAAATGATAATTATTTTCCTATATTAAATAAAATTTATAAAAATAAGAATCCTAATAAGGTATATAAAAAAATTAATTTGATTATTCAGGAAGTTATGTGCATACACAAAACAAATCTAGAACATGGTAATGGTTTGTGCTGATTTATGTTTCTTCCATTGAGTTAAAAA
Source organism: Viscum album (assembly GCA_963277665.1). Taxonomy (NCBI): domain Eukaryota; kingdom Viridiplantae; phylum Streptophyta; class Magnoliopsida; order Santalales; family Viscaceae; genus Viscum; species Viscum album. The sequence goes on along the minus strand of OY728150.1, from coordinate 1,577,807,400 downwards.
CATTCTTATTGAACACTATTTTAACAAGATTTATTTTTATAAAAAATTAGAAATATAATATGTTTAATAATTATAACATTCCTTCTTCAACGTGTGAGACTAAAGTTTGCCCACATCAATTATTCCATATGTGCCATATCTCAAATTTTCCACACCGCTCATCCACACAGAATATGAACCTTTCACTGCCTCTATATTCCGACCCACAATACCCCCTCATCACGAACTAGGTTCTCACGGACCATTTCATTCAGTTGATCCTCTGCCTCCATGTGCTCTACTGTTAGCTCCTCCTCCTTTGTGTGATCCTCCTTCACCTCAGCGTGCTCCACCTTCACCTTTGTGTACTTCCCCTTCGGCTACTCCACATCCATGGGCTTTTCCTATACCTCTAAATTCCTTCGTCTCCTTCGCCTACTACTACCTTCGGCTCTTCCACCTAGGAGTTCCTTATTCCCTCCTAGCACAACGACAAGATTTCCCTCCCCACTCTCTTTCCTCTCATGATACCCTCCAAACTATGCTTCCAGTCTGTGCTTTCCGTCCCGTGATCCTCCAATCCATTATCATCGCCAAGGTTTCCTGGACTCTCTATATCCTCTCCCATTTTTAAAAATTAATTTTCCTCAGGCAAGGTTCCCCTTCTCTGCTACTCCTCCTGGAAATCTCCCCTCAATATTCTTAGGTTAGGTTCTTGCTTTCTTCTTCTCAACACGGAAACCACCAAAAAATCAACCTTAGTGTTTGATTCATCCAGAAAAATAAAAAATAATTCCAATATTCCTAATACCTTCGTTGAGTGATTTGATTTCCAAACCGGTGTCATCCTATGGAACCACCACTCGAGCTAGGGTTCCCACAAAACCAAGATAGCATCGTGATCCCATAACAGGTTTTCGTTGAACTACGCCGACATCAAACTATAGCTCCTAGTTTCTCTCTGATTCTCCTCTAATTTTGTAATTTTTTAAAAGTTTAATCATATTTTATCAATATTCTGTATGAATTTAACTTTAATTTGGTATTATGGAAATAATCATTTGGTTCACCTGTATATTCATTTGAGTTTTGACTATAGTTTTGTTTTTTCATTATTTTGAGAGTTGAGAATTGAATTCCCTATTTATTGTTCATGAAAATTTTGGTATATTATTCTTCAAAGTCCACCATTTTGTGAAATTTCATGGGGATATTCTTCTAGCGTGGTGTTGTAGTATCCCTTCAATAGAAAATCAAATCGATCAACCCTTCATTAAACTATTACCCCAATGAAGTTATTCTATAAGAAAAATCATGGACTTATCCAAGTTGTTGATGATTCGTAAAAGGTTATATTTCTTCACCTTATTTAAATTTAGTGTTTAAAATCTAGAACTATCATTGGAATTGTTTTTTGGAAGGTAAAATATTTTGTTTTAATCAATGGGTTACATCGAGCTCCAAGAATGATGTATATGAAAGATATAATGTGACATCATGAATGCCGAGAATTTAGAGCCATCTGTGAAATAAGATTTTGGCATTGCCTCCATATTTGAATTGTTAGTGTCTCTTTTAGTCCTTAAATTACGAAATTAAATTTTTTCATTCAGTTCACACGGGTCATCACAAATATAACATTACTGCTACTTTGTAGGTTTTGTTAATTTTATGCTATGGATTTCCACCTTAGGAACATGTTGTTTCCTTGCATCTCCATTTATTATCTATGATATAGAGGACTTTATGTTTTTACATTAAAAAATATTACTAATCTAGTCTGGTTTGACTGATTATGTGTGTAGGAAATAGGAGGACTGCCATAATTGTTTTTTCTAATTATAACTTCTTCTATTAGAAACACTAATTTAATTTTATTCCATTGATATTCTTTGATATTACATCATATAATAATTTTTCTCATGTAGTTTTTGTTTACATTTTTTTGTTCTTTTCATTTATTATTGCACTATTTATATACTTTAAGGCCTGTAGGCTACTATATGTGTTCTGAAGAAGTGTTTATTCTTCTATTTAATCTAGGGTATGAAAAACTAACATCCATTCATAATAATTTTATTGAATTTAAACTGTTTCGATTAGAAACACTAATCACATTTCATTCCATTGATCTTCTCTGAGATCACATCATATAATAATTTTTTCTGGGATGTTATTTTGTGTAATTTTGTTTGGTCTTGTCATTTAATATTTTTATTTGTTTCTTTTGAATGTAGGAATCTGAATTCTATATTTCCATGCCAGCATTGTGTGACAAAAATGGAGGTTATATAAATTATTTTATTTTTTTAAAATTCTAATTTTTTTTATCATTTATTTGTTTAAACTACAACTAAATGAGGGGTGTCGAGGAGAGATTCTTCTTCGATATGTTTTCAGGTATGAAAACCAACTTCCCATGATAAATGTATTTTTTAATTTTAATTATTTTAATTACAAACATTAAATTAATTTCATTCCATTTATATTCTTTAAGATCACAACATATAATATATTTTTTTGGAAATATTGTGTAATTTTATTTGTTTTTTCATTTCATATTTTTATTCAATTCTTTATAATGTTGGTGTCTAAATTCCATATTGCTATTCTAATGTTTTTTTGAAAAAAAGGTGGTCAACTAAAATATTATAATTTTTTTTAAATTCAATTTGTTTTACAGTTTATTTGTTTAGACAGCAACTAAAAGAGAAAAATCCTTTTATTTAATCCTTAAATTATTTTATAGGAACATGTTTTCTTGTATGTGGTGAGGTCTCACAATGAAAACACCACTCTAATGATCAGGGTATTGGACATTTTGAGGTTCTTATGTATTGGTGCATTCGTTGTTTCCCTCCATGTTTCTTAATGTGTGATATTTATATAAATTTAAATAAGATAAGATCCACAATCTATGATCTATTTTCTCTTGATGTGAATCTTATTCGATGTTTTTCAGTTATGAAAAAGAAATTTCCCATGAATGAAACTAGGTATGACTGTAGTGAATAATTCCCCAACATCACCTTGATCCTTTCAACATACAAGCTTTGAGTTCATTGTAACATTTATTTTTTTATATTTCTTATATTGCTATTTTTTGTATCAGAGATTCCATGCACATGTTTATGGGGATTTAATCTTTATTTTTTATTTTTTACGTGTTTTTAATTTATTTTTTTCATTGTACTATGATTTTTGTCATTATATATTTTTTTCTGATTAACTACTGGTATGTTGTGAACTTTTAATATTTTGAATCCATTGTAGACGTGATTCTTATTAGTATGTTATGTTCACTAATTTTTCATGGATGGAATGATATGATGTGTTCACTATTAATATGTTACAATCACTAAAAAATGAATCCACTATATTTTTGTTTCTATTCACTTTTAGAATATTGTATACATTGTTACTTTGTTCATTGTTAATATGTTTTGTTTCTACTATTATGTTTAGTAGTTGACATAATATGGATTGGAAGTCACATCTTATGTTAAGAAGTTAATGTAATGTGTGTCATTATTGTTGAAAAATATATTAATGTTTTCATATAAATTTTCATGCATTTTTTATTAGATTAACTGTATAGTCACATTAAATAGTGACAAAGTTTTAATAAAGTTCTTGGAATAGTAATCCTCCCGTATATTATACTCTATTGATTCAATTACATTCAAATCTAGTTTAAAAAAATCCGTATATATTTTAGTCCACAATTTGTGATTTTTCAATATCTAGTTTCCGATCTATTTTTCCTACATTTATGATTAGTATCTAATAGTAGTACACAAAAACTGTTCTCTTTTTATACTATCTATATAACATGTTTTTATATATTCTACTAATCAGATTCACTTTTTATTATATTGTTGTCTTTTGGAATAGGTGTATACCCCTTCATTGATTATCTAATTTTTATTTTAATTAATGGGTCTTGATTGGATTCTGTTTTTATTGTTTTTATATTCTACATTGATTGTTTTTTTACTCTAATAGTTTCATATATATTCTACAGAGTATATTCTATTATGATTCTACACGGATGAAGTCATTTTTATAGTTGGTGGTTGGAATGAATGCAGCAAGGCAGATTCCATTGTAGTCATGTTTCTAGTTAGTTGATTCTATTTTCATATTCCTTATGATTTCACTGCTTTTGTATCACATATTCTATGCATTTCCATATTTGAGTTCACTATTAATATCTTAAATTTACTAAAAATTTATTCCACTATATATTTCATTCTCTTAACTATTAGGATATTGTTATATCATCCCACCTTTTTATCATATAAACTTTCATTACATAACACAAAACTGTGGATCTTCATGGTTTTGTTTATTGGAAACCAGGAACTTAATACATGACAACATAATTTTTTTTTCTTAAACACTTGAAAAGCTTCTTCATTTTTTCATCCTATGTTCATTAATGCATCTCATAACCTGGGAATAAATATAAAAGGAAAGGGTGAGCAGAAGGCCCATTAAGGGAAACAAGGGAAACATTTTACATGTGAACCTGAGAAACATCAAAAAGTCATGATAAATAACTTCAAGGCTTGAGAAATAGATCATGAGGAATATCATAATGAAAAGAACATGATTCATAACTTGAATATGTGTCTAAATCATTTAACATAGATTCTTATTTTCCTATCACCAAGTTCCATCCCTATGGTGTCCTTAAAAAATTACCAATGTTATTCACCAAGGTATCGTTAAAATGGTCATCTTTAGAGAGTAAGTCATTATCCAATGCATTGGAGTGCTATCAAGGTGCACCATTAATTTTCCATTATTATCATGTGAGCCACAAATATCATCATCAAACATTTCACAAATAACCCATATAGCATATAAGAAATGGGTTTCATTTCATAGTCATAACATTTTAAAAACTTCTTTAAAGATGAAATGTTTATGTCACTTTAAACCCACAGAAAAAGAAAAGTGGGTCTCATGTATCTAAATCCAATAATTTAAAATAGAACATTTTGATATATATTTGAATACCTTTATATAATAAAGAGTATTGAGTATTCATGTAATAATATAAATGAATTTTAGAAAAATAGAGAGAGATTTTGAGACGAACATTTGGTAGCATAACAGCTATATGGAAGGGTTTTAGAAAACATTGAAAAGAGAGGAGACATTGGTCACCCACTCATAAATGATCCATAAAATATTATAGGGAGAAAATATAAAGGATATAAGAACATGGTAATGAAATTTTATGGACATACCATATGAAATGAAAAACTTGAAATGAAGGCAAAAATAAGGTTTCTTTTATGAAAAATTCAGCGGCCTAATGACGTCACTTAAAATGTCTAAAAAATTAATTGATGAGATTTAATAGGTTATCTTATTAGGTGAACATAAAACTAAAGTATGATGAATATAGAGATATTATCACAACATGGAAATAAAGGAACATGAAAGACTTGACATGAAAGTAGAACTTTGAAAAATGGAAGAGTGAAAGAATCCCTTATGAAAATTCGGCAGCCTAACGATGCCACTTAAACAATCATAAAATGAAATTATGAGAGATAGTTGGGGTATCTAATTATATTAAAATGAAAAGGGCATTAAGATGAAAAAACAACCACCAACATAAGTACATGTAACATAAAATAAATGACATAAAAGATAGTACTTGAAAAGAAAGAGAGAGGTGGGATCCTTTACCTTGAAGAGTAACTTCAAATGATTGAAGGTCAGGACCTTATGAGGCTAGAGGGCACATTGGGAGGACTCCTTGGGGGGTATAGAGAATATAAATTTGTTGGAGAAGATTTGTAAATGAAATTAATGAGGGAAATGCTTGTTATTTATAGGATAAGTGAGAGGACAAATCATTAATTACCAAGGGACACCTCATCGGTGGTATTGGAAAAACCATGGGATTTCCCAATGTATTTTCACATGGTATTGGCTACATGAGACACCATACACCTTATATTACTATTCATAAGTCGACCAGAATTATTTCATAATTATTACATCCTTAATGATGTCATTAAACACCTGAAACTCAAAAACGGTATTTTCACTATTCACTGAAAATTCAACTTTCTCAGAAAAATCACAAAATTTCACCTTAACCAAATATCAATGTTCTGATTCCAAAAAAGAACACCATTTTTTGAAAATAATTTTCTAAATATTTTTAATTTAATTTTCAAATAAACAGCACTATTCACCCGAAAAAACTAATACTTAACCTATAATTTCTGAAATAGTTATTTACCTATTTTGTTGAATCATATTACTTAATCAAGGTGCCTAAATTATATTAATACTGTTTAAGTGAAGTTAATTAATAAATTTGGTCACATTACTAACCATAAGCATACAATCACTATTCATAATTTACTATTCATCAAAAATTAAGTTGATATTATTAGACTCTAAATTTCTTACTGAACGTAACTGTAGAAGACCAATTTTTGAAAATCATTACACCTTATTAATTATTTAGGGTTTACATAAATATTTTTAAAATATCCATTTTCTAAAATTAAACAATAATATGCATACTGCATTTATCCACGCATTTGGAAATTCAAAAACATAACCATAAGAAGAAATCACATATTTTATTTAAATCAAAGGATTACACAAGGCAGTTATAGCCTTGTTACATAGCCCCTTATTAAACTACCATAGGACCTAAGAGTAAGGTGTTCCAGGGAGATAGAATCTTGGGGAGACTCGGTCATCAATTCCCGAGTAGTGATTTCTATTATAATGAACATCTCGCGAAGGTGTTCTATTCCAGCTTCACACGATGAAGTTTGGATTGGGATTGGTCCAAAGAAAATTCCGATGGTGCTACCTCCTTCTTGAGTTCCGTTAGATGGGATTTGATCAGCCTGAGACTACTGGATGGGGCCATCGAATCTTATTTCTATATTAATTAATCAAGACCACTTGTATTTATAGAAAGTAATCACAACATTTAGTTTCCAATGGTTTAATTTTAATTATACTCATTTTATTAAAGGAAATAATTTTGTTGAGTATAAAATAAAATAACACACAATGTTAGGAAAAAAAATATATTCAAAATTTCGGGTTGTTACAATCTTCCCCCATTAAGAAATTGCGTCCTTGCAATTTTAAAATTGGCCTTGGAAATTTCGTTGAAAGTCCCACATCAGAAAAATAGTCAGTAAAACTATTACTTTGAAAGAACGAAAGGGAAGTAAAACTGTCACCCAAGTTAACCCATACTAAGATTCCATGTAAGAAAATATGGATATAGAAGAGAAATCTAAGGATCAAGTACTGATGGAGAGTGATAGAAAACATGATTAAGAGAAAATTAACCACAAAAAGATCACGAACATAAGATGTCTTAAACAGACTTTGATTACCATGTTGGAAATATAAACCAAAAATGTTTTTGTTTTAAGTTACTTTCATTATTTTTAGGAATTCATTTACTACATAGAATAAAAACATAAGGAAATATACTTACCTTCAAAGAGAGTTTCTTCCCTTAATAAGTTATCATCAGGACTAATCTTTTCTCCAAACAGTGAGCATTGAAAAACTCTTGGTCTCATCAAAAGCACTAGAATCATCTTCAAGAGAATCACATAATCCAAAAAATAAAAACTATATATTCCCCTTGTCTTTAGTCATCAACTAAAACTAAAAAGGTTATTACGAGATCATATAATCCCCAGAAAGTATAATCCTTTATAAAAAGAAATATTAATATTAATCTCCAAAATTCAATGAAAGTACCCAATGTTCCAGAAAGACCATTCAATACAAAACGATCCTTGAAATGCTTCGGAATATTCCAAACAATGGTTGGAACCCAAAACACAGAAGGATTTAATCACATAGTCTTCACTAAAAAAATATTAACATATATCTCCAAATAACATCGACTAGTATTAAAGTCTCATAGTAATGAGTAATTAACCTATTCACATATTATCTATGTTAGGTTCATCATTTTCTAGAAATAACCCAAATCACCAAATGTCCACAGTAAATACATAAATTCTTAAAAAAAACAATTCAACTATTCCTCCACAATTTAAAACCTGTTGTATATTATTTCTCTTAGGCATATAGTCCTCCCAAAGAGAAAACATCGTCTAAAATATCATTTATTATATAATCAAAAAATCATTTTCCTATACAAAGGATATCCATTTGATAAAACATATTACTCCAAAATCAACATTTCCTTATTCCATAAAAATAGTAGGTGAATTAGTCAGTCCGAAGGGCACACCAACAAACTCATAATGCCTATATCTTGATTGGAAGGAAGTTTTTGGAATATCATTATACTTCACCATTAATTGATGATAACCAGAACGAAGAACAGTCTTAGAGGAGAATTGAGTCCAATGAAGTTCGTCAAATAAGTCATCAATTCTTGGAAGAGAGTCTTTGTTCTTCACTGTGATCCCATTCAGATCTCTATAATCAATGCATAGCTGCATCGATCCATCCTTCTTCTTCATAAAGAGAACTAGTGCTCCCCAAGGAGACACCCTTGTCTGGATAAACCCATTCTCCAAAATTTCTTAGAGTTGTTTCTTTTATTCCTCTAGCTCCACATTTTACATTTTATAGGGGGTCTTTGACATTGGATGAGATCCATGTATGATTTCAATGGAAAAATCTACCTCTCCTTCTGGGGGAGGTCCGGGTAACTCCCCAGGAAATATGACAACATATTCCTAGATTATGGAGACATTTTCTAAAATAATAAATCCTTTTTGATATACTTATTTCATTTAAAAATCTTTTAACTAAAAAGTATTTGATATCTTAAAACATCATGCTTAGGAAATTATAATTTTTTTCTATAATTCCTTCATAATGATTCACAAAAAGCTTGCGATTAACCAAACATATCCCCCGGGAGTGTCATAACCAAGAGTGAAGCAAACCCATTATCGTGTACTAGTTCCCATTTGAGTCTAGCTCAATGAAGTGTTTTCGGGTTTTACCCCTACGTACATCTATGCCAGAGCCACCTCAACATGCTCATATCCAAACAAGGATGTATTTGCTTGATAAACCACAAAATCAATACCCAACAAAATACCAGGAAGAATTACTATAATTAAAAAGTCTTATAGGGTTCTTCCTAATGTTTTCATATCATACTTTTCATAAATAACTAAGCTATCCTTTGATACCAACTATAGCATCCCACCTTTTTATCACATAAACATTCATTACATTATACAAAACAGAGGATCTTTAAGGTTTCGTGTCTTGGAAACCAACAAGTTAATACAAGAAAACATAAAAAAACTTATTCTTAAACACTTGAAAGGATTCTTCATTTGTTCATCCTATGTTCATTACTAAATCTCATAACCTTGGAACATACATCAAAGGAAAGGGTGAGCAGACAGCCCAGTAAGGGAAACAAGGGAAACATTTTACAAGTGAACATAAGATACATCAATAAGTCATGATAAATAACTTTAAGGCCTGAGAAAGAGATCATGAGGAAAATCATAATGAAAAGAACATGATTCATAAATTGAAGATGTGGATATGAAATTTAACATAGAAAATCATATCTATTACACCAAGGTCCTTCCCGAAGGTGTTATTAAAAAATTACCAATGTTATTCACCAATGTATCATAAAAATGGTCATCTCTAGGGATTGCGTGTTTACCCAATGAATTAAAGAGATATTAGGGAACACCATTAATTTTTATTTATTATAATGTGAGACACATATATAATCATCAAACATTTCATAAATAACCCATATTGAATAATAGAATTCGGTTTTTTTCATAGTGATAACATTTTAAAAATTTCTTTAATGATAAGATCTTTATTTCACTTTAAACCCACAGAAAAGGAAAGTGGATTTCATGTACGTAAATCCCAGAATTTAAAATATAAAATTTTGATATATATATGTGAATACCCCTGTAGAATTAAGATTTTTTAGTATTCACTTAATAATATAAATGAATTTAAGAAAAGGAGAGAACATTTTGAAACGAAAATTTAGTAGCAAAACAGCTATGTGGAAGTGTTTTAGAAAACATTGAAGAGAGAGGGGACATGGGTCACCCACTCATAAATGATACATAAAATCATATAGGGACATAATATAAAGGATATAATAACATGGTAATGAAATTGGAAGTATATACCATATTAAATGAATAACATGAAAGGAAGACAAAAATAAGATTTCCCTTTTGAAAAATACGGCAGCCTAACGGTATCACTTAAAACATCTAAAAAATGAATTGATGAGATTATATAAGGTATCTATTCGTGTGAAAATAGAAGCACAGTATTATTAATATAGTGATAATACCCCAAAATGGAATAAAAGGAACTTGAATGACTTGACGTGAAAGTAGAACTTTGAAAATGGGAAGAGTGAAAGAATCCCTTACAAAACTTTGGTAGCCTAACAACGCGACATAAACATTCATAAAATCAAATGATGAGAGAAATATGGGGTATATAATAATATTAACATAAAAAAGGAAATTAAAATAAAAAATAACATCCCCCAACATAAGAACACGTATCCTAAAATAAATGAAATAAAAGAGAGTACTTGAAAAGAATGAGAGAGGTAGGATCCCTTACCTTGAAGAGTAACCTCAAAATCGTGAATGTTGGAACCTTGGGAGGCTTGAGGTCAAATTGGGAGGACTCCTTTGGAGGTAAAGAGACCATAACCTTGTTTGGGAGGATTTTGAAATAAAAATAATGAAGGAAAGTCTTGGTATTTATAAGAGAAGTGAGAAGACAAGCATTAACTGTCAAGGGACACCTCATCGGTGGTATTGGAAAAACCATGGGATTTCCCATGTTATTGGCCCATGGTATTATCCACTTGGGACACCTCATACCTTATATTTCTATTCAAAGTAGACTAGAATTATTTTGTCATTATCATATCATTAATGTTGTCATTAACTACACGAAACTCAAAAACTGTATTTTCACTATTCACCGAAAATTCAAATTTCTCGAAAAAATCCCAAAACTTCACCTTAACCAAATATCAATGCTATATTTTCAAAAATGAACTCCATTTTATGAAAATAATTTTTTATATATTTTTAATTTATTTTTTAAATAAAAAACATAATTCACCCGAAAAAACTAATACTTAACCAATAATTTCTGAAATAGTTATTTACCTATTTTACTGAATCAAATTACTTAATCAAGGTGCCTAAATGATATTAATATTTTTTTAAGGAAATTTACTTAATATATTTAGTCACATTACTAATAATAATCATAAAATCACTATTAATAATTTACTATTCATCAAAAATCATGTTGATCTTATTAGACTTTAAATTTCTTACTGAGCATTACTGTAGAAGAACATTTTTTGAAAATCATTACAAAATATTAATTATTTAAGGTTTGCATAAATATTTTTAAAATATCCTTTTTTTATTATTCATCAATAATATGTATACTATATTTATCCAGACATTTGTAAATTAACAAACATTACCATAAGAAGAAATCACTTTTTTTATTTAAATAAATGGATTACACAAGGTAGTTACGATATCGTTACATATCCCTTTATAACACCAGAATAGGATATAAGAGTAATGTGTTATAGGGTGATATATTCTTGGGGCGACTCAGCCAACATTGCCCGAGTAGTGATTTCTATCTTCTTGAACTTCTCACGAAGGTGATTCCATTCTAGCTTCACATGATGACGTTTGGCCTGGTTTTGGCCTAGAGAAAAGCCCAAAGGTGCTACTTCCTTCCTGAGTTCCGTCATATGGGCTTCGATCAGCCCGATAACACTGGATGGGGCCATCGAATCATTTTTCTATATTAATTATTCATGATCACTTGTATTTATAGACAATAATCACAACATTTAGTTTCCAACAATCTTATTTTAATTATACTCATTTTATCAAATGAAATAATTTTGATGAGTATAAAATAAAATAACACACAAAGTTAAGGAAAAATTTTTATTCAAAATTTATGGTCATTACAATTCTATTCACTATTATTTAGTTCATTGATAATATGTTGTGTTTCTATTATTATGATAATTAGTTGACATATTGTAGAGTAGAAGTCATGTCTTATGTTAATTAGTTAATGTATTGTGCATAACTATTGTGGGAAAACATTCTAATGTTTTCATATAATGATTATTACATTTTTAATAGATTTAATTTATTGACAAATTAGAAAATTAATATGTTTTATGAATTTCTAAGAATTGTACATCTTCTTCATATTTGGTTTCTTTGGTTTAATTATATTTAAATATAGTTTCATGAAAACCTAACATATTTTAGTCAACAGTATGTGATTTTTCAATATCCTTTTTCCGACCTTATTTCCCCATAGTTTCGATTAGACTCAAATAGTAGTACACTAAAACTGTTCTCTTTCAATACTCTCTCTATAACAGGTTTTTATATATTATGCTGATCAGAATCAATTTTTATTATATTTTTGTCTTTTAGTATAGGCGTACACATCTGCATGGATTTTATGATGCATATTTGACCAAATTAGTTTTGATCAGATTCTATTTTGATTGTTTTTGTATTCTGCATTGATTGTTTTTATACTCTATATAACAAGTCTTTATATTTTCTTCTGATTAGATTTTGTTTTGATTCTAGACAGATAAAGGCATTTCTATAGTTGGTTGTTGAATTTTATGAAGCAAGGGAAAGAAAACTACCATGGAAATTATTCTATGGTCTCTTATGGGATAAGAAGTATATGAATGAGAATATCTATAAGTTATAATAATTCTGAAGGATTTTTTTAATTATGAAAGGAAAATTCTCAATATATGGGAGAATATATAATGATATGCAGGAGAAAGACTTTATTTGTACCACAATAAGGTAAGACATTAAAATCAATGAAAAAGTTTCTATCACAAACATTATTAATAGCATATGAACATATGATTTTTTATTGACTAATGAAAACATGCTAAATGGTTCATATTCAATTTGAACATTCATGTTCATTATCAGTACAGAACATATGGCCATTAAAAAAAGTTTTCTTTTCTCTTCAAACTTTATATTGAATTAGGTAGGGGATCAAATGGTTTTTTATTAAATGGTTGGATATGTAGTTTTGATTGAATAAATTATTTCCAATTTTTTGTCCTTACTAAGAATATCATTGGACAAATTTCTTCACCCACAACTGGTTTCTTGGGTTTATTACTTTTTTCACATGAATTGAGGCATCTTCTTGGAGGACTGGTGATGCACGATCGTGAGTCTGGTATTATCAACAACATCCACCATAATATTAGAACTCATTTCATTCATAAGAAATTTCCTCAAATTACTCAGATCCATCTCATAGAAATAATGAATATGTACATATTTTTTGACTTTCTAAATGTATTAGGATCACTTATTGAAATGTATTATAAAACATAACAATTACATTAAGATGATAGAAAAATAATGGTTTTTTATATTTTGATCCATATCGTGTAGAAAGAGTTATCAAAGCCAGTTTTCATGAAATCATACCATGATTGGAGGAATGTATTCCCCTCCATAGTACCTACTTTGAATTTTGATTAGAAGATTTAAGAATGATCAATATTTTAATGATGAGGGAGAAGGGTGTACTATAAAACTGATCCTCCACTTTGCAATTTAATTTTAATTCATTCAATATTGCTTTGATGTTTAAATTGATGGTTCTGGTAGAGGAAGAGAAGGGAAAAAATGTTCCTAGGTAGAGTAAATTTTTGTAAACATGATAAAAAATCTAGTTATGAGATATGGAACATATTGTTACAGTTGATAGTGGTCATTATGTAACTTTATCTTCTCGAATTCGTAACTTTTTTTCCTAGTAAGTCAGTATTTCTATAACTTCAATTGCTTAAATATGTATTTGTTAGATAAGGATACTTATTTTATAACTATTGTTCCTCAATATCTGTAATTAATACTACTAAATTCTAGGTTATTCTCTTATTTACATGTGTATTGGAACACCAACTCTGTTTGCAGAAGAGGTTGAAATTCTTTAAAAGCACCTGGAAAAGGACCTGTCTCTAGCAATCCTATGAATTCTGACTACATTGTTATTGAATCCCATCATAAAAATGATTCTTTCATTTTTGTGATAGAATTGATTAAAAAAATCCAAGATTATTTAATTAAGAAAGGGACTAATTTCTAGTAGCAACTTTTGAAGTTGTACCAAAAGTACTACCATGGTGGATTGATAATGTCAACTATCATCTAGAGAGGTAAATGTTTTTTCTTCTTTGATTAATATTGCTTAATTCACCATCCAGTGTCATCTATTATGGTGTATGTTATTCAATACTAGGTCAGTGATTATTCATTTTACCACTGTGTTGTAGGAATATGGAATCACTAGATGTTTAGAATTCAAGTGCAACAATGACATTGGATTTGTTAAAAAACAACTACAATTTTTTCCTCCACTTAGATATTAATATGTTTATCTTCATTTTATATTTTTTTCATTACATCAAAGGAGGGGACATTAATTATTTTTATGATTTCTTATGTTGAATTATTTTAGAGTTTGATCATGTTATATGGCTAACAATTTGCAATATTTCAGGTGTACATAATTGAAGGTGATGGGATGCAGAGAGGAGATTCTGTGATTTTTTAGGTATTGCGATTTTAGATCATTAACATGTCTGGTAGTAGTCATTTCATGTTTTAGGAAATATTGTTCCTTGAGTTAATTTTGTTTCAACCATTAACTCATCGAAAATAAGAAGGCGCATCATCAATTTTTTAGTTATTAGGATACTCAACAACATCAGAAAAGATATTTATTATAGTGAATTTTAAAACAATACTATATCTACAGGTAAACATATTGGATGAATGTGTAAGTGATCAGCTCCTGGATTAGTACCTATTATTCAACCTCTATAAATCATTCTCCAAAAAAAATTATGTACAAAAAAACGTTTTTTTCTATAAATGTTTTCATATTGTAAATAGATCATTTAATAAGTACACCAAACATGGTCATTGTAAGATGTTTTATTCTCCCATCAATGTTTACCTGGAAATAATCAAGGTAAATTTTCCACTCATTGCAAAACTATGATTGAATAGACTATTCATTGGGTCACACAAATGCATGGGATTAATAGTGAAGATCACTCATTAAGCACAAGAATATATGATTGCAACCATATAGTAAGGAATGTTTTGTATTTTTGAATATTTATGAACTTATTTTTATTCTCATATTTTACATTTACTTATTATTTATATAGCTTTGTAGTTGAATAGAATGGTGATATTGATTCTCATTCTACACCAAGATTCAATATGTCTTCATATATTCTTTTAAATTCAATATCATGTATCCATGTCTTCTAATGTGGTCAATAGATCTATTTTGATGCTTCTTAGCATGGGTGAATGTCTCCAATCAGTGAAAACTAACACTTCTACCCCCGTCACTTTCCCATTATTTAAATATATTATCATGATCTTTAAATCGAACAAAACAACACTCTTGACATTGAGTTAAGAAACATCAACATTTAACATCAATTCATCTATTTTTTTATTCAATTTAATGTAGTTAGGTTTTATGGTGCGGTTGACAGATCTCTTCAGATGATGCTTAGCATGAGTGGCTATTTCCGTTCAGGGAAATGATATATGGATTCCCCTCTACTGAACTTAGATTAGACTCCATTAAAGAGATATATAAAAACAAAAAAATCCATGTTGATGTTTTTTTTATCTAAATTGTCTTTCATTTTAATTACATCATTAGAGTAGAAAATAATGATTTTTAAGCATCGTTTTCATTTTATCAATAAAACACTCTGTAATTTTTTGTATCATTTTTTAATTTGTAAAAATCAGATTACAATGAAACTTATTATAGTGGTATGAGTTTTTATACTTATTAATTTAATTTAACTATTCATGTAAAAAAATATGTTGAATGAGTTTTTATATTTTCTGTGCAGTTTAATGATGACTTTAAATGTCTCCAGATGATGGAACATTAACAAGGCATGTTGATGAATAAAATCCTTATTTAGGTGGTGCATTTTCAAGGTACCACAACAACCTTATTGAACTTTGTTTTCAAATGTTCTTATAAATTTATACAAAAAATTTTAACATTAATTTTATTAAAGAATATATTTTTCTTATACTAACACATATAATGTACGCTGTAATCCTATCTCATTATCATAGGTTATATAGTGTAAATTTTTCCTAATTTTTTTTAAATTAGTAAAATTAAAAAGATGTAGGGTAAATCAATACTTTTAACCACCATTCATTAGTGGTCATAAAATGAAGCATTAATGCACACATCTAGAAGGCTTGAAGAAATAGGGAGGAATCTGTATATATTAGTTTCAATGACACACCATAAACAGTAAACAACTACTATTATTGTTACAGTTTTGATAGCTGTTTTATCAAATAAATCAATCTCTATATAATTTATGTTATGTTTAAATTGTTTCAAAATAATATATTTTATGTTAAGAGTTATAATTTCATTTATCATATTTCAATGTTTATTATCATTTTATTTTAGTGCACACATTACTGTTTTTTTGATTGTTGATGTTGAAAATGAATTAAAATTTTCAATCCTCAAAATTTAGAAATTGATATACTTTTAATGTATCCTTTTTCATTGTCAATAATTAAAATGGGGTCTCAATATTCAATGTGCTCCTATTCCCTTATAATTCACCATTACTTAATAATTAAAATTTATTCATGGTTATTCATTCCTCTAAACTTTTATAAATAATAATATCTTATTAAAAGAAAAACCAGTAATCAAATATGCCATGAAATAGAATAGATGATTGTTACTTTGTATTATTCTTTGACCTTATTTTAGGTTGTTCAACAATTCTTCCTTATAACCTCACTATCAAAAAATTCTTGTATCAATGGTTATGTTACTTTTTAGGGGTTGGTCTCAAATTCTTATTGTTGAGACATGATTAGAATTATACACCTAGTTTAATTTATATGGTGTATATAATTCATACTTTAGATATCATATCATTAATTATATTTTAATCATTGTGTTTGAAGATTAATTACAATCCCTTTATTTATTTGTATTTTGATTACATGTTTACTCAAGCAGTAAGGGTTATTTATCTCAAAGCGTAATTCCTTAAGACATGTTTTTGTTATATACCACATTTTTCATTTATTGGTGTATTTAATACCCATGGATATAAATTTATCATATATATATAAATTATTCCTAAGAAATACTAATCAAAATCAGTTCCATTTTTTCATATTTCGGTTTACTCAATTGTTACTCTAGTGATAAAGATTTTTTGGTTACTTAATTTTTATTCATTGAGTTTTAGTCATCCTCTTAGACGTAAAATTGGGGTACATTCTTCCAATAGTTTATATGAGGTAAAATTTACTGGACCTCTCTGATCTATTCCTTTTCAGAAATCTATTGTATGAGGTGTTGTGGGAGGTTAAGGGGACTCATATCCATCCATTTTCCAAATTTCCAGTTATGTGAATCTTGTCTCCAAAATGGTGAGACAATTATTCTTTGACAAATTTCAGAAATTATGAGTTATAGTTTGTGAGTTAGAAATGGTGAGTCCTAAAAGGTGAGTCAGGAATAGTGAGTCACAAATAGTGAATGAGAAAAGTGAGTTAGAAATAGTGAGTTTGAAATGGTGAGTTAAAAATTTTGATTCAGAAATAGTGAGTCATAAACGGTGACACATGTAATGGTGTCATGAATAGTGTTTCCAGGACTGTTTCATTTCCTCTGTCAAATTTCCAATTTTTTCTACATTTCCTACAATCTCATCATTTTGACATTCCCATTGATGTAAAATACCTTCAATGCCTTATTTTATGAGATTTAAGTCTTATATGAAACCCATAACTACTATGTTAATTTTTAAGGCACGTGATGCCTTTTCATGGCCATACTACATCATTTAATGTGATCATATTTTAATTGAAAAACTAGTGTACCATAAACAAATACTCTATTAAATATTCTAAAGCGAAGAGATATCTTCCTCCCTTGTTCTACCTTCTTATTCCCTTTTGTGAGATAGTTGAACCATTCATTTTTTACGGAGTATTAGTTTGATCAATCCTTATTCCTTGGATATTTTCCCCTTGATGTTTCTTCTTGCTTCCTGGGCACCCCCTATTTTGGTGCAACCAAGCAGTGTCAACCAATCTTCAATATAAGGTATGATCTACTGTCGTTATTCTAGGTTAGTCTCCTACTATTTCTTCTTTACCTATTATTTCATCCTATATCCATGTTCCTAAGATAGTTTTGTTGGGTTTTGTGTGGTGTGGTGGTGTCTCATCATTCTCAGGTGGACGTAGTCCTCCATGAGAGCTGATTGTGATCTCATTTATGGGACTGTTCTCGAGTAAAGAGCATCAGAAAACATTTGATCTAGGGGATTCTGGGTTTGTCTATAAATTTACATGAAGTTATAGAGTTAGCATGTTTTATTCCATTATATCATAATGGAATTGTCATAATTAATATTTTAACAAGGTAAATAAATTGGTGTCGATTGAATATTATTGTATATTGTTTTTCTTGATAGTGTGTCATATGTATTTAACATATTTAGTATGAATTTCTTGATGGAAATTTGTAAATAATGAATGTTGCGATTAATTGTAATTATTTGTCAATTATAAGATGGATAATAAATGAATATGTTTATTGCTGTTGTAAATTGATGATAATAAAATTGATATAATAAACATGTTTAATTAATTAGTGATATCTTGGAGTTTAGTTTGATCATAGTTGGAATCTATTAATAATGAATCAATAATTCATGATTGATAAAAGGGCCAATTTATCGATAAATGTTAATGAGTTTTTGAGGTTTTGAGTTTCCCTCTTTCTCGTAAGACCGATTGCGTTATACATTGGAGGCATGAGAGCTCATCACGTGTAAAGGAAAAATGCCTTATTTACGGCCAATTGTCATGTTTCTTTGTTACTTAATGTTTCATGGGTTGTGTAATGAGCTCAGATGATTTTTGTGATATGTGGGGGTAGGGTAGCCCATTGGTTATGGTCGTAGTTTACCCCTAGAGTAGCGAGATGCTTTGTTTATGCATCTGGATGTCCGAGAGGACATCCGAGATGATGAAATGGGTTAGTTACCGAGTGATTGGATTCTTGATGAATCTTATTGTCTGTTTATATGCTTTAATTTACCCACTTCTCAAGGAAGATGGTCTTTCTTACACTCCTTCCAAAAGAGGCAGAGATGTGCAGGGTATGCCACATGGTTTCTCTGTTTAGCTTCCTGAGGGATGATGTGTATAATCTCCTACTATATATGGTAAAGACTTGAAAAGTAGTTACTCTAATCACTGTTTTGGTCCTCCTTGTGTTTAGTATCTTAAATGTTTTTTCAAGAATGTATGGGAATATGGGAAAATAAAAATTCTGTTAATAAATGATTGAATAAATGATGTAACCCCATGGGGTTGGAACATGGTGTATTGCAATGATGAGGATACAATTTAAAGGAACTATGGATCTTAGTTAGAGTGACAAGGAAATGAAATGTGGAAATAATGATCTTAGTTAATTAATTAAATAAATTAAAGTGAAATAGATAAAAATAGATAAAAAATATAATGTAGCTCTTTAAATGGTTGTGTTCTTATATGATACCTTGTCTTAATAGTGACACTAGGGAGTCTGAGAGACATTTGGATTAGTTGAGTCTAAGAGAATGTTATTCCAAGAGTGTGGTTATGATATGTAGCATATTCTATTCAATTTGTGTTTCTATAATCTACTCCACCACGTCAGATAGTGAAACTGACACCCTAGGGATTCTCAGGCCTTGAGGGTGTTTCCCCAACATTCTAGTGAAAGGATGGATGGCTGACTACCCCCCTTTGGACCAACTCTATTATCCTGGTATTTACTTGTTTCGGTAGGCACAGTGACTAGTTATCCCCATATATGTGTGTAAAGGGATGTAATTCCTTGTGGTTATTCCCACCCAAATATTCTGGGTATGGTTTCCTTTGGACTACTATATGTCTTACATGTATAGGATGTGATGGCTTGAATATCATTACTCGGTGTATGGGCTGTAATGGATTTACTGATATTTGATACACATTATTTGATCTTTGGTGGCTTCTGAAAACTACCTGGTAAATTTGGATATGTGGATGTAGTGTTTGTGTTGTATGAGGTACATATTGTGGGACTTCACCCAGGTGTCTACATGAAATCCTTTTAGAGGGAGATGCTTAAGACTTTCGACATTGGGGAAAAGCGAAAAACTAGCGGGTAAGTGCTAGTGATGTACCCTTGATATTATTCATTATATTATATACCTATGAATGTGATACATGGTGATAGTATCCATCATGGGACTGGGAACACAGTATACCTATTTAGGTGACGAGTTAGTTTCACTTGTTGTTTGTTGTGATTTAGCATGCTTTCACTACCTTTTTATGAGTGGATATAGGGGGGATCCCATAGAGTATACTTTTAAACCCACCCTATATATGTGAACTCTTCTTATGGTCACATTGAATAAGTTTGATATCATTCTAGTTACTACTAGGATAGGGTTGCAGGAGCTGTTCGGGCATGATGACTACTAATTTTTTTTCTTTCCTTTGGTACATACAATTTCCCCTTCTAGTTGTATTAGTATTGAATAACATGAAATATGTGTATTTGGGATTTATTTTATGTTACAGTCTGAGTTGGAGTTAGTTGGAGTCTGTATTATCTCTCTCATTTTCATGGGTTCTCTTAGAAGGTAATGCCTCCCATTTGTGTTTTTATTATACCTATAGTTCTTGCTGCCATCCCAGGGACTACTAGAGGTGGTACTAGGGTTTACTATCTACATTATCACATTTTCGGCCCATGAGGGGTAACCTTTTTGGGGAGGGGTTATGAAAGAGTGGTATCGATGTTCAGGTCTAGGGATATGATGGAGTTTGGTTTTAGGCATAGATGAGGTTGCATGGGTTTGTTGGAAAACAATGTTAGGTAAGGTTAGAAAGTGATGCAAACACTGGAGACCGGCTAATACAAAGGCATCTAGGGCCCCCAGTGATCTAGTAAATATACATTTAAGTTTACAATGGCCACTAAACACGGTGATACTGGTTGGAGGGTAGAGATCTAGGAAAGGATCATGCCTCATTCTTCTTTTATAATGTGTTTGGATAGTGAGAACATGGGACAAGTTAACAAAAAATGAAAAAATAAATAAATTAATAAACTTCAAGTCTTCTATATTCCCGTTTTAGGAGCTCTATCCATTTTTTATTTTGTATATATGGCTCCAGTTCAAATCCTCTCCAGGTTAGTGCAAGATATGTCTAGTAGGAAGCACCAAAATATCATCGTAGGGTATAAGTTGAAGACAACGATGACACATGGTGGTGGAAACTCTAAAGGTTTTATCACCCTACTCTATATATGTATAAGAGATCTGTTTCTGATACAGTCACAAATGACTTGTTGGAAGAAGTTGAAATAGCCTTCTATTCCATCCATGCTCGGAAGAAGCACTGTGTGTCTTTGGTTGTGATGAATCTGTGTGGGGCAGCGAGGAAGTGGTGGTTCTTATTCCTTTGGGATCGTGAGGAGTTGGGAATCTCGTGGCATGAGTTTCAAGATATGTTCTGAGTCAAGTTTCTTTCTTCAATCAACAAGGTGTCTAATCGCTAGGAGATTATTACCCTTGGACAGGGGAGTTCCATTGTGTGAGAGTTTGGAATCTGTTTTAGGAACCTTTTACAATACGCTTCAGACCTGCTTCTATAATTAGAGGTCAGAGAGAGTCATTTTGAGGAGGATATTCATCCATTTATCTAGCGCCATGTCACCATATTTATGATGAAGACGTATCTTTAGATGTCGGTGAGGGATGAGGTCATCGAGAGGACGTTTTCTAGAACTCGATCTTCATGATAGTGGAGTTATCAGTTTTCCACATGATGTAGAGTGGTGGATATGGGCTCTTGGTTTTCAGGTCAGAAGAGTTTTTATTTAGTCGGTGGTAGGTCCCATCACTTAGTATCTTTTTTCATAGGGGGTAGAATCTCTCTAAGAGTTTCCCACCTTTCAGGGAAGTCAACATGCATCAGGTGTTCCACTTCAAGTCCCTCTGTTGAGGTAGTTCCAGCTGAGGCTGCAGCAGCAGGTTGCACAAGTTTTGGATTAGTAGAGAGAAGATGGTGCATATATATGACAACCATAGGACTATCCACGTACACATAGAGTAGAGTGCGGGCATGGAAGTGGTCGTCATCAAGGTCAGTCAAGCCATGGATGAGGTTGTGGTCAACTTCATGCTTTAGAGTATCCAGCTCCAAGTGGGCCATACATCATTATAGGTACCCTTTGTTTGTTTTCTACTTCGGTGAAGGCCTTTATTGATTCAGTAGAAACACACTTTATCACATCACTCTCCCTTTTACATTCTTTAGGACTAGAGTTATAGAGTCTTCAAGTACTCTTGGCCTCGACTACATCAGTTAGAGGTCGAACTGACATTTTTGATTTATGTAGAGAATGAGAGTTAGTGCTGGGGAATATCTGCTATTTGGGAGATTTTCTATGATTATGGATACATCCATATGATGTAATCCTCAAAATGGATTATTTTGATTCATTTAAGGCTATCATGTATTGCTTCAAGAGGCAGGTGGTCTTATTCGGTGCTGATAGAGAGCCAATGGTGTTTGTTGGTGAGTGAAACCATCAGATGGGTCAGAGGCATGTTCCATCCTTACCATCCTTGATGGTAATGTTTATAATAATTTCATTGGATGTTTAGAAGTTTTAATTTATCTAGGTCGTAGAACATAACCCATATTTCATTCCAAAGATGTTGTAACATTACCCCCTTGATGATATATCAATTTTGGGATTGAGCTACATCCATGATAGTATTCTATCTCAATGATTCCATACAGGATGGCCCCTTATGAGTTATGATAGATGTGTATACAACTTGATAGTATGTTACCATTCATTTTTGTTTGGAAGAGTGTGTCACTGTGGGGCGAACATGTTTTTTTCATGAAGAAGGATGACGATAGTTTGTTGTGGTGTATGGATTTTTGTCGCATAAACAAAGTGAAAATGATGAATCACTATCCTCTTCCTCATATTGATGATTATTCTATCAACCGAATGGTGAATGTATTTTTTTGAGATCAATTTTCGTTCAGGATATCATGTGATGCTCTTAAGGGATGAGTATATCCCAAAGACCACTTTCCACTATCGTCATGGGCATTACAAGTTCATTATAATGCTGTTCAGGGTGACGAATGCCCCTGTTGGGTTCATAGGATTGATGACTATTGTGTTCCATGATTTATTAGACAGTTTCATGGTGGTTTTCATTGATTAAATCTTTGTGTACTCCACATCTAAGGTGGAGCGAAAATAGCATTTTCATGTCCTTTTAGGAGTTCTTTATGAACACCATCTATTTGGGAAGTTTTTGAATTTTGAGTTTTGGTCTCAAAAGGATCATGTCATGGGGAATGTGGTGTCCTAGTAGTAAGTAGATGTCGATCCTCCAATGATAGAAATAGTTTTGTCATGGGAATCCCCCCGGATAGTGGGACAGGTGTGATATTCTATTGGGCTTTCAGGCTACTACAGGAGGTTCATAAATGATTTATCTCAGGTTGAGACTCCTCTAAAATAATTTACTAGGAATGATTAGGAGTTCTTGTGGATAGATAAGTGTCAGGTAGATTTTTGATTATTCAAAGTAGAAGTTCAAAGTGATCCAGTTCTTTATCTACCAACATAGGGAGTTCATTTTGATGTTTCTTTGATGCTTCACATCTTGGGTTAGGCTGTGTTCTGATGAATCATAGTTCAATAATTTCTTATGGGTTTTAGTAGTGGTGTCCCCAAGAATGTTACTATGCCACACACGATACCGAGTAGGAGGTAGTGAGGTTTTATTTGAAGTTGGGGAGACATTACATCATTAGAGAATTATATGTGGATTTCACTAATCATAAGAGCCAATGGTATGTTTCTCCCAGTGTGACTTGAAATTTCAGCAACATCAGAGGATGATGTTATTACAAGAATACAACTTCAAAGTCTCATATAAAACTATTAAGTGGAATTTTATAGCTGATGCACTATGTAATAAGTCATATAGTGATGAATTTCATGAATATTTTGATTCTTGGAGAGTGATGGAAGAACATTCATCATTAAAATCTTGATATGGGAGAATTTGGGGGTATAGTTTGTCTTTTTTAGATAATAATAAAATAATATTAGGTGTAGAAGGTGGAAGAGTCTATGTTGGGGGATCTAGAGGTGGAGTTCTGGAGAGACTGAGTTGTTTATGGTGAGTCAACTGATGGTTTGTCAAATGATGAACCACATCAGGTGTTGTATCAGGAAAGGATTTCCAATCCTTTGGATATGTGTGAGATGGTTCTTAGAGGGTTATATAGTTCAGCTTTAGTGGTTCATCAGGGCATGAAAAATATGTATCGAGCCTTGAGGAGTCATGTTTTGGTGGCCTCGGCTAAAGCATGTAGTTGCAGAGTTAGTGTCTCGATGTTTTGTCTGCCAGTAGGTGAAGAACAAGAACCTTGCCTCCAGTGGTTTTCTCCAACCATTAGATGTTCCTCATTGTAAGTGAGAGGAAATCTCAATGGACTTTGTTACCAGTTTACCTTGTGCTCTGGGAGGCCATGACACTATATGGTTGTCAGTAGATCATTTGATAAAATCCCCCAACTTTATATCAATCATGGAATTGAACTCAGTAGAATTTTTATCGAGGAAGTACTTGGGGGATGTGGTGAGACTCCATGGAGTCCCATGTATGATCGTTTCTAATCGACATCCTTGTTTGACCTACAGGGTGTGAGGTGTTCTCCATCATGCTTTTTGTTCTCATTTATGCCTTAACACAGATTTTCATATGCATAAGGACGGTTGACAGATCAGACCATCTAGACTCTTGAAGACATGTAGTGCTCCTATGTCATGGAATTTTGTTGGTTCGTGGAAGAGTCAATTACCCTTGGTAGAGTTCAGTTACTAAAATGGTTTTCAATCAACCATCAGTATGACTCAATTTTAAGCCATATATTGACGACCATTCCGTTATCTGTTATATTGGACAGGGGTCAAGGAGTCATCGATTCTCGGACTGTACCTATCATATAACACGACATAGATGGTTCAAATGATTATTGATAGGATGAAGGAAGCACATTATCATTAGAATCCATATACCAAAAAAATGAAGAGACCATTAGAGTTTGATGTTGGGAATCACATGTTTCTGAAGGTGACTTACCATCGTGGGAAATGAAGGTTTGGTTGAGGGAGTATGGTTTCTACCCAGTTTGTTGGGACTTTCTAGGAGTTGGATCATTTTGGAGTTGTGGTGTATGGGGTTTCACTTCCCCAATAGATGATCAGGGTGCATGATGTTTTTCATGTGTCATAGTTTTGACGTTATCTTCAGGACTACTCTCACGTCATCAATTGAGGAGAGATCAATGTTGATGATTATGAGACGGTCGAGTAGTGGACTATGGAGATGTTGGGCCATAAGGAGAAGGTGTTGGGTAGGTATTCCATCCCCCTGGTTTGTGTCCAGTGGCAGTAGAGTGGCATTGAAGAGATTACTATGGTAACGTGAGTTGTAGATGCATGATCAGTACCCCAATTTGTTTTATATTTAACTGTTTTCATGTAATAATGTTCATTTTGATTGGATACATTTTCTTTTTATGATATGGATTTGTTCTGTTAATTTTTTGGATTTGTCTCTTTTGAGAGGTATCTCTATGGGTGATTTTTCAGACCCCTTTAATGTTTGATTTTAAGTCAGTTTTGAATTCTAAAGGAAGAGAATGTTTGAGAGGTATATGATGTAATGGCTCAGAACACCCCAGTCGATTCCATTAATAAAATCATGTATTTGATGTTTTTTGGGCGGTGAAGGTGACTAATCCCCAAAACTTTTCCAAATGTATAGTTTTGTGAACAATGTTTCAAGAATGGTGTGTCATTTTTCTTTTGACAAATTTCAGAAATGGTGAGTCAGAAATGGAGTCTCAGAAATAGTGAGTCAGAAATGGTTAGTCAGAAAAGGTGAGTCAGAAAGGGTGAGTCTAAAAGGGTGAGTCAAAAATGGTGTGTTATAAAAGGTTATTCAGAAATGATGATCCAAAATGGTGAGACATTTAACGGTTTCATGAATAGCACTTACGTAACTATTTCATTTCCTTTTTCAAATTTCTATATTTTTCCACATTTCATACAATATTGCTTATTTGATGTTTCTATTGACATGAAATGAATAAAATTACTTGTTTTAAGGTATTTAATGCTGATTCAAAGCCTATAACTACTATCTTAATTTTCCTAAGGCTCAGGATTCCTTTTCTTTGTCAAATCGTGTGGTTGAATGCGATTTGCTTTTAATGGAAAATCCAATGTTTCTTAAACCACTATTTTGTTAAATATTCTAAAAGTATGAGACATATTACTCCACTGTTCTACCTTCATGTTCCTTTTTGTAAGATAATCAAACCTCTCGTTCTTCCAATAATATTGGTGTGATTGAACCTTAATCTGCGGATCATTTATCCTTGATGTTTTTTCCATATGCATGCGCACCCCCTATTTTGGTGTAACCAAGAAGTATCGATCAATCATTGATATAAAGAATGATCAATCATCATTATTCTAGGTTTCTCTCCTTCTATTTCCCCTTTTTCTGTTATGGAATGATATATAGATGTTCTTAATAGAGATTTCTTGGGTTTTGGATAGTTTGGTGGTGTCTCTGCATTCTTAGGTGGATGCAGTCCTACAGGAGAGGTGATCATGATCTATTATGTTGAACTGTTCTCATGCAAAGAGAATCGTAATCCATTTTGGTAGGGGATTCATGTTTTCTAAATTATTTTATATACAACTATATAGTTATCATGTGTTATACCATAGAACATAATGTAATTTTCAAAATAAATATTTGATCTGGGTAAATAAATTGGTATTGATCGTATGTTATTAACTATTGTTTTGCAGGATAGTTTAGTATCTGTGCTTGCCTTGTTTATCATGTTGTTATTGATGGAAATTAGTAAAGAACATAAAATGGGATTAATTCTAATAATTTTTCAAAGATATATATACATGTAAATGAATCAATTTTTTCTGTGGTAAATTGATGATAATTAAATTGATGTAGTAAGAATGTTTAATTAATTAGTGATAGCTTTCTATTTAGGTTGACCATAGGTGGAACCTAATAATAATCAATATGCTAATTCAATATGGGTAAAAGAGCCAGTTGATCAATAAATGTTATTTTCATGTGGGTTTTTTGATTTACCCTCTTTCTTTTAAGTGTGATTGCCTTCTGCCTTAGAGCCATGGGAGCTCATCACGTGTGAAGTCAGAATGCCCTGTTTAGGGCCAAAACCCCAGTTGCATTTTTATTTCCTACTGCATGTGATGTTTTATGATACTAGATGTATGTTGTTGTATATGAGGGTTAGGGAGGCCCATTGGTTGAGGCAGCAGTTGACACCTACAGTGGTGAGATACTTTTTTTATGCATGTGGGTGTCGGTTAAGACACCAGAGATGATGACAAGGGTCAGTTATTGAATGAATAGATATTTTATGAATCATGTTGTTTGTTTATTTTCATTGCATATCCCAATTCTCAAGGGAGATGGCTTGGATTATCCTCCTTCAAAATGGGGCGGAGATGCGCAAGGTATGCCACATGCTTCTCGTGTTTAGCTTCTAGAGGGAGGATAGGTATACTCTCCTACTATAGGTGGAAACGTCTTGAGGGGTAGTTCTTCTACTCACCATGTTGATCCCCCATGTGTTTTGTATCTTAAAATGTTTTTCTTAAATTCATAGGAATATGGGAACGTAATAAAGATGTTAATAAATGATTGAATAAATGATATTGACCCATGGGGTTGAAACTCAGAGTAATTAAATGATGAGGTTACAATTAAAAGGAATGGTGGATCTTAGTTGGAATTATAATGAAATGTAAAGGGGAATTAATAATGGTTTATTAATTATTAAATAATTAATTAATGTAAAGTGAAACTCATAAAAAGAGATAAAACAATTTAATTTTTCTCTCTAAATTATTGTGTTCTTATAGGATTCCTAGTCTTATCTGTGGTAGTTAGGAGTTCGAGAGACATTAGATACAGTTGATTCTAAGACTAGGTTATTCCCCTAGTGTGGTTTAAGCTATAGTACATTCTGTACCTTTTTTGTTTCTATTTTCTAGTACACCTTTTTAGTTAAGAAAACTAACACCCCACGAATTCTAAGCCCTTAGGGGGTGATTTCCCCAAAATTCTCGTGGGAGGATAGATGAATGACTACCCCTTTGCCACCACTCTCTTCTCTTGGTAGTTACTTGTGCTAGTAGGCATGAAAATTATTTTTCTCTATATAAGTGTTTCGAGGGATATAATGATTTATGGTTATTCAAACCCATATATTCTGGATATAGTTTCCATTGGACTACTATAGGTTTAATATGAATATGTTGTGTTGGATTAAGGATCCTAACTCCGTGTATGGGCTGTAATGGATTGAAGTGTAATTCTTGATTTATGATACATGTTATGGGAGATGTGGTTCCACTCAAAAAACACCTGGTTGCTTTGGTTACATCGAAATAGTGGTTTTGTTGCATGAGGTGCATGATGTGGCACTTTTCCCAGGTGTCTACGAGAAAGCCTTTTTATAGAGAGATTCTTAGAACATACGATGATGGGTAATAGAAGAAACTAGTAGGGAAGTGGTAGGGGGAAACAATTTATATTATTTATTATATTATATACTGTTGTATGAAATACTTGGTGATATTGGTTGTGGTGAGGGTGGAAGCATAGTATGCCTATTTAGGTGGCAAGTTAGTTTCACTTTTTGTTCCCTGTGCTTTAGTATGATTTCATTACTATTGAATGAGAGGCGTTAGGATGGATTCTACTGAATATATTGTTTTAATCCCCTTACATATATGTATATAGTTTTTCAGGTCACATGGGTAAGGTTAGATATTAGGATGGTTACAAGTAGCTTTCGGTTGTAGGAGCTGTTCGAGATTTGTGGTCATTTATAATCTTACTTTACATTGGTATATGTAGTTTTCTATTCTAGTTTTAGTTTTTTTCCTGGAAAATACCTATGTGTATTTTATATTAATTTTATATTATATTCTGAGTTAGTGTTTTTGGGTTTTTGTATTATCTCTCTATTTCCATGTGTTCTCTTAGATGTTAAAACCTCAGATTTGTGTGTTTACTATACCCTAGGTGCTATTTGCTAACCCGAGGCCCACTGGAGGTAGGGGTTTGAGGTCACTATCTCCTCTTTGGAATTTCTGGCCCAGGTGGGGTACACATTGTGGGTAGGGGATCATTAAGTTATGTGACATTATAATTGTTTTATTTGAATTTAAATTACTATTATTTGAAACATCTTCTTGAAATATTTATCACTTCATGATTGTGTTTCCTATATGGAATATTCATAAATTAATTATCATTTCCTCAAGTCATACTTTTTTTATCATGATCATGTTTTATCCGTGATTGTATTCTCCCACACTAAAATATTATTTCATGAAAATTTATATTCATATTTGTGGAAAATGCCATTTTCATATAAAATATTACTTTGCTACTAATTTAATATTGTGATCCCTGAATAAAAGCATTTTTTCATGATATAAAAATGGGGGTTTCCATTCAATTTCATTTGTTTTATATTCCTATACATATTTCTATAAGATAAAACTTATATATTTTTGAGGTCCAATTATTTAAGAATATTTAATAAAATTAATGGTTTTCAATGAATTTTCACTTATTCTTTTGAAAAATACTTTCTAAAGATAACTATAACCTTGACTATTATGACAATATTAAAAACGTTTTCTAAAAAATATTTTTGGTTTTTTTTAATTTTTTAATTATAATTGTTAAAATTATTTACCATAATGGGGTTCAATTTTCATAATTCTTCCACTAATATAAATTTATCTTTTTGGGGGTTTGAACTCGTGGTAGAAAATAATTTGATTTTTGATCTCTTCTTGCATGATACTATTCAAGAAATCTTATTCAATGATGCTTTTCTTCTATGCCGACATCCGAATATGCTTCCTTTGTTACACTGGGGATATTTTATTTTTCAACCATCTAACCCGGATCTATGGACGTTTTATGATCTTGTTATTCCATTTATTGATAAGGGGAATAATATGGTCATTTTGTTTGTTGTTATTTAAATAAAAATGAATATTGGCATGTTGAGAATGTATTGTTTTACCATCCATATTCTTTCCCTCATAACTGAAAAAGGACTTTAAGAACTCTATCCTTTATTATCAATAGAAAAAAGAGCTAATAAAGGAAAACCATTACCAATGATTTTATTTAACACTAATAAAAGTTTCCCTTTATCAGTACTTTTTTTAGCAGAGATAAAGGGAACCCTTTATGAACGATTTATTTTTGGTACTCATAAATGCTATCCTTTATCAGTGTTTTTTAGCGGTGGTAAAGGTCCTGAATAAAATGAAATTATTTCAAAAAAAAATGACTAAATTTAAAAAAATATTAAAAAATGTATTAATTAAATAATTATTGGTAACAATGAATAAATATATTATATTATATATAAATTATAAATACTAATAGATATAATATATTTAATATATAGAAATTTAAAATGAATAAAATGTAATAATTTAACTTATTTAAATTAAAAAAGAGAAAATTAAGAAAAATATTAAACATTTATATAATTAAATATTATTGATAAGAATGAATAAATTTAATATAAATATATTTAGATTATAAATATTAATAAATAGTACATATTAAATATAGATATATATGAATATATATAACAATTCTGGAAATATGATTTATATAATACAAAATATTTATTATTTACATTAAATAATTCATATATTTAGTGAAGAATGGTTTATAATTACAAATTAATATGAATTAAAAATACTAACTAACATTAATGTAAGTTATTAAAATTTTAATAATAATTTTATAATTTCATTATATTAGACATTTAATATATTATGTATTTAACTGGTAAATTTTTGTTATTTGTTTCTAATTTTATTACATATAGTTATTAATTAATGTTTAATAATTTTTATTTTTTATTATGTATTCCTTTTGGAATTTAATAATTTTCAATTCTTAATATATTTATATATATATATATGTGTATACTATGTTTTAATATTTTGAATATGTATTCATCTTTATTTCAATATATTTATTTATTTTTCAATAATTTATATTTAATTATTAAAACTTGACCATTTTTTAATATTTTTAAAGTGTACTTATTTTTCGTTATTCAATTTCAAACATATTTACATACATAAATTTATGATTATATATTAATTAATAATGTGAAAAGTATATTTGTAAATATATATATAATTTTATTTATATATTTATACTTAGAATATTTATAATTTTATATATCAATAATTATAAATAATTAAATATTATTTTTTAAAATAAATTTTTATAATTGTAAATAATTAATTAAATATATTTTACTAATTATAAAATTATAATAAATTTATTTAAATAATTAATATAATGAATATATTTATATTTATATTTATATTTTTTTAGAAGAAGCAAAGCATAAATAAATCAAAAGAAAGTTTACAGGAGTATAAATTATGAGATCAATTAACAATCATTTTCATGTAAGGAAATAAGATCAAGAGGGAGGTCTTCAAACCTGGTAATGTATTGATTTACTCCCATGTTAGCCAGGCCATCAGAAACCATATTTGCTTTTTGATAAACATGAGTGATGATATAGTTGAGATCTATAAGCGAACGTGTGCAATCCATCCAACAGGTAGTAATCAGCCAAGAAAGATGAATAATGTCGTTCCAAATTGCATGCATGATGGTCATCGAGTCGCTTCTGATCTAGATATTGTTCCAAGTAAAGTTATTTGTGAAGGTGATGGCATGAATTAAGCTCATCATCTCTGCTTCAAGGGAGTTGGAAATGCCCCAACTACCCCCAAACCAACCAAGTATCTGACTGAGATGATTCCTGAAGATAGCACCACATACTGCAGGTCCCATATTTCCTTTGGAGGTAACATCAATATTGATTTTGATCCATCTCGGAAGAGGATTTTTCCAGAACACCTCCAGAGTGCGGCGAGGATGATTGAAAATTCTATTAGTCTGAAGAGGTCACAATATTATAATGTCATGCACAGTGTTGTGGCAGTGTCCCTTTTTCATTAGATCGGCTTCATGTGTGGCAGTGAGGATCCTCACCTGACATACATTTTGATTGTATGAGTAATTTGTATGAATAATTGCATTCTGATCAAACCAGATCACATGGTGGAGCTTAGCAACTACAGCTAGGAAATGGTTATAGATATGTTGAAAGGCCTCCATTTCTACACATATCTTTTGTTAAACTTTGATACAGTCATAATTTAACCATCTTCAGTCAAAAATGTCAAGAATATATTTCCAAATATCAGATGTAGTGGTGTAAGAAAGGAAAAGGTGGTTGGTATCTTCTCTGTGTTGATTAGTGAAATTGCATTTAGAGTAGAGATGAATACCAAAATATTGAAGAAAAATTAATGTGGGAACACTATTGTGAGCAAGACACCATATGATATTGAATCTTTATGGTTTTATCCAAGTCTTGTTGAAATGCTTTAACCAACTGTAATCATTATCAATGTTAGAGAAAAAACGATGATAGAAATTTTTGGAGTTTAGTAGACCATTGTAAGAAGGCTACCAAATTATGAAATCATTAGTTTGAGTGAAAGAGTAATTTTAAATGATGTTCATAATAGTATCAGGGAGTTGGTCATGTTGATAGTTTATATTTTATCTAATAGAGCAGTTAATATTCTCAGGGGTCTGATCGAGGGATATCATTGAAATTAAAGGTGTGCCTGCCTAGTTATCAAACAAAGTTTTCATGGAAGAATCCCTAGAGACCATCCATCTGGAATTATTCATGATGGTGGAAAAATATGGTTTGATGATGGTCCAAGTGGAAGGGTTAATAAAATTCAAATTACCCTTCTTAAGTTTATCAAGGAATCCATTTTTGATGAAGGTAAGAGCATCTGAAGTATTGTGAAAAAGATTCCATGTGATCCTATCATGAATGGATTATTTAAAGTATTTTAGAATTTTAATTCTCATACAACATTTCTAGGTGGGCATGTAGCATGTTGACTAGGGAACAATCCCCAGATTTGTTTCCAGAATATTGCCAGTCTAGATGAAATTATAAATAGAGGTGTTCATTTTTTTGATAAGACCAACAAGCCATTTATAGATCATCATGGAGTAGACCATCTTGAAGACCATGGTGGATTTTATAGGAAAAGTCCTACCAGCCAGAGAGAGGAATTTTCCTTTACTAGAAGATATCTGGTTTAGAACATGGTCGACAATAGGCACAGAGTGTAAAGCCCCGGGTCTACCCCAAAATATGGGGACATTGGGATAAATGAAAGGGATCATACCTTCTTTTAGACCAAGGTCTCTTATAATATTACATTTTCTATTGAATGGAATTTTCTTTCAAAATAAAATTCAGGATTTATTCCAACTTATGATTTGACCAGAGACCTCTTCATAGTGAGAGAGTGCAGTTTTGTGGATGAGAATGTTTCTTTTGACTCTTTTAAGGAAATGGATGATGTCAACCCCATACAAGAGATGTGTAAGAGCAAGTATATTCCTGGATACATGGATTTGTTTGAGTTTATCTCGTTCTACCATACGTGTTATCAGACGACTAATATAGTCCTTTATTATTGAGAATAAAATGGAAGAGAGGGGGTCACCTTGTCTCACACATTTGGAGCATGTAATGTAGCCTTTGAGGGATCCTTTTATCAATATGGAGATAGAGGGCTAGTTGAACAAAATTTTGATTGTTTATAGTTATATTTATATATTTTTATTAATTATATATATAATTATATAAATATAATAAATGACATATATATATAATCATTTATAAAAAAGTATTTATTTAATTATATATTTAAATAATTATAAGATAATATAAAATATATTTAAATAATTATACCAAAAAAAGTGAAAATCATGGGAAAGCCCATGGTTCCATAAAATTTATTAGAAAATATATTATAATAATTATTAAATTATAATAAATATATCTTAATAATGAATATATTTACTATATATATACTTATTAAATATATATAATTATATAATTATATTTATAACTACAATATTATAATAAATATCTTTAAATAATGAATATATTTACTATATTTATATGTATATATATATTTATCAACTAAATATCTAATAATATAAATATATATAATGATATAAATATATGTATAGTTATAAATAAAAACTTATAAATATATTTAAAAATATATTTTTAAATGTATTGTTACTATATTTATAAACATATATATTTATAATTACAAATAAAAAATTTAATATTTTAAATAGTATTTATATAATTACAAATAAAAAATTATATATTGAAAGAAATATAAAATTATAATAAATTAATATATATTTATATAAATATATTTACAATTTTATTATTTGTAATTATAATTATAAATACTTTATTTATGCTCAAAAAAGAAGATAAAGATGCATATAGACGTCATAGTTTTAATGCTCACAAAATCATGATTCTATTGATATTAATGAATTTATTATTTTTAAATACCTGGATATTAGGTGGTATTTTTTTCTTAAATACATGGTAATTTTACGAGTCTGGAAAAATTGACGGCGCATTATTTCGATGCCTGGTGTGCCCGAAATCAATTTTGGAAGTTTTGTTCAGGTACATTAAGTAAATGTATGAGTGGGTTTTTATAACTTTTGAACCGGTGCTCGGAATTGAAATCTGAGGGCACCATTGAACTCGCAGTGCTGATATTCACTTAAAGAGACTTTCACTTCGCTGGCATTGGGTCGAGAATAAATGTTAGTTTTTGGGTTTTCAGGGAAAATAATAAAATAAAGTGAGCTTCACTTTATTTTTATCTGAGCCACCATGTGGGTGTTTAAAGGTGGGTACCACTGGATCTTTAACCTCCTTGTGGAGGTTGGAAGTGGTGACCACCAGGCCATAACCTCTCATGAGAGGTTATGGTGGTGGAGGCCACCACGCCTAAACCTCCCATGTGGGGTTAATGTGGTGGGGATAACCCGAGACCACATAATCTCCCAATTTTAATAATAGGGGTGGAGACCAGCCCACCCATATTAATGGGTCAAGAGGAAAATCTCTCGACTCCCCTCATCAATGAGGGGGAGCCCCTTGACCTCCTCTACAATTTATGGTGCCACCACATCCCCTTTAGTTATTTGAGCAAACACATAATTTAGTATACCCAATCATACCCATTAATTAATTGAGCCAACTCATTTAATTAAACGCTACAATTTTAATTTTAAACCCAACAATCTAAAATAGTAGAAAATATATTATTTGGAGGGGATATCTCTTCACATTTGTCATTTGGGTGGAATATTGGGGAGAGAAGAGCTTGGGAGAATTAGTGTTCTCCAACGAAGAACCCCATCTCCCAACGAAGAATGAAAAATGTTGACAAGGAGCGTCTTCGACTTCTTCCTCGGAGGAAACCGACATGGGATGTCTTCAACAACCGACTTCCCTCCTCATCGTCGTCAACAAACTGATGCACGATCTCAGGATTGAAAGTGTGCGGCAGATGCGACGAATGACGATCTCCTCTATCTTCTTCCCCGTGACTTTGTCGACGACCAAAGATCAATGAAGGGGGTTAATCTGAGTGATATTTCCTTCCTTATTCTCTTCTTCGGTTGGAAAGGAATTGTTGCAGAGGTAGTAAAACATTTGATGTTCATCTTTCTTACTTCTTGATGACTGAAATTTTACCACCCTTAATGCGGAGGGTGCGGGACAAACCAACATGGCCCGACCTCTCCAAAATTCTTGTTTGTGATGATCTTTCACATGGATATGTAAATATGAAGTGGAATTGAAGGGGAAAAAGGCAACAGGCAAAGGTTGCGCTTCCCGTGGCCTTCGCGGGCCGCGCCGTGCCCTAGCCGCACCGCACTCTGGGCCGAACTGCGACCCTCTGACCGGACCGCCAAAACTCGCACCACTGTCGACTTCCCCAGTTACCTACCAGCCACCGAGGCCGCCTCCCGTCCACATCCCGGCCCCCAACGGCCCGCCTGCCGACCTACCTGGCCGCCTCTCGGCCGCCCGCCGGCTTGCACAGCCGCCTCCCAGCTCCTAGCCTCCCGGGCTCCCAAACCGCCCCCTGACCGAACCGGCAGCTTGGCCGCGCCAACCTCCTGATATGGCCACGACCCCCCTCATGGTGACCTAGTCAAAATGGCCCGTCCGCGCCCTTCGGGACGGGCCGCGCAGGGCCACACCTTTACGGCGCTCCAGGTCGAACCGACCCCGAGCCCAGGCCGAGCCGCCCACGCAGCCTGCTGGGCTTGGCCCAGTGGGCCAGACCGACCCTAACAGGCCGACCCGCCCTATAGGCTGGGCCAGACCCAACTGGTCTGATCGAGTCAACCTAGAATGGGTCGGCACAGACTGGGTCAGATCGGGTTGGCCCGACTAAGTAGGACTAGACCCGGGCCCAATACCGAACCCTTTACTTTCTTTGGCCATATCTTTGGCACCGGATGACCATTTGACAAAACGTGAGTGGCACTGGTTTTCTTGGAGCGTGACTGTCCCATTTAGTGTACCCCACTGGAGTTTGGGGTATTGTTGAGATATGGTCAGGTTGGATCATGCACGAATTCAACTGGGCCCCCGAGACTAAAAGGCTAATAACTCACATATCGTGCATCATATTGACTTGCCGTCTGTTGCATTGAGACATCTATGACACGGAAGACCTTTGAGAAACTTCAGTGAGGTAATTCATGAAATTTGGAGTATATACATGTAGCTCATTGAAAAGATCCTTTCGGAGATGAGCGAGTTTAGTGCGGAGACCTAGTAGCTTACTGAGACTTGATGACTATAGATCGATTCATCTCGGAGTGATTCGACTTGCCGAGTGTGGAGCGCCTTGGAGTCACGGATAAACCATAGATCGGAGAATCTCGATGTCGTGGAAGATCCATAATACTCGACCGGAGGAGTACCTAAGTAGGCTATGAGGGGGAGAACCTTGGTGACATGGCAGACCCACTGTGGGGAGCACCTTGGTGATGCAGCAGACCCACGATACTTGAAAAGAGGTGCACCTTAGCTGTCCAAGGATATAGGGAAGTGCCTTGGTGATACGGCATGCCCACTATTCTTGATAGAGAAGGAGTTCTCCAGCAGCCAAGGTTTCGACAGTGTGACTGGGGATGTTACTTGATACTACCCCTAGAATAAAATCCTAGTTTGATCCGAGTCAATAAATTTTGTGTTTACCTCTTGATTGTGATAGATTAATTGATAACATAGGTATATGTATGGGCATATATCTATCTGGGATTATCTTTTAATTTCATAATTTTTGGTTTATCATTGTTGGTTTTTTGAGACCTTGAGGGTCTCGGGGTCCCTACTGAGTATCATTATACTCACCCATGCACATGCTATTCCCACACCTAGTTGTGTTGGATGAAGATGATAGACAACACTGACCAAGGCTTAGTGTACCAGGATTGGCCTGTACATAGAGGTAGACTACATGGTGTAACGGTACAAAGAGGAGACAAATAGATGTGGAGTGTTGTGGAGGCTATCTGTACCTACCCGTCAGGTAGAATTTTCCAGTGGATGATCCAGGGGCCGTATTCCCTTTTTCTGATACATGTACTTTTATATTCATTGTACTTTACAGTTGGGATTGTATTTTTGGCCCCCATTTTACTTTTCACCACTCTTTTTGTATAGTGTTTTATTTATTGTTTTGTTTCCATCTCATAATATCTTGTGTAACACCACAAGCTTCTACGATACGCTTCTCTTTAAAAAATGTGATAGCGTGTGTTGTACGCAACATCGAGTTCTAACACACCACAACCAATAAAACTAGCAGTTATGAATAGTAATACCTACTTTTTGAAATTATATATATTTTATATTTCAAAATGAACTTCATTTTTGGATTCAGAATATCGAAATTATCCTAAGTTGAATTTTTCTGAGAACGTCCAATTTTTATGAATAGTGAAAAATACTTAAAAAAAACTTTTTAATAAAAATAATTTATAGTGATAAATTATATTATTGAGTGGTTTTAAATTATAATTAGAATATATTTTTACAATTTTATCCAATGGTGTTCATTAGAATTAATTTCACTTTGAAATTGGACATAAACAATTATCAATCTTTTGATATATATTGTTTCTTAAAAAGACGCTATTTGTTGTGACAACGGGAATTAATTATAAAATTAATTAATGCAACTTATATGTTTGGAATTTTGTAAAATAGAAATCATTATTTAATTATGAATATCAATTATAGCTTAGGGTGAAATTTTGGCATTGTTCTGAAAAACTTCAATTTTTGACGAATAGTGAAACTACTAAGCGGTAGTTAAAAAAACTGAATTTTTCATAAAACTTAATTTTACCGCTTCTGTGAATGGAATTTCAAAAATCCAAGAGACACGGTTAATATCAAGAAGTAAAATGTGGTTCAACGAGATGAAAATAATTTCTGGTGAATAGTAACTTTTTACTTTTATTTACCACGGTTAAAAGTAAATAGGGTAATTAAGGGTAAAAATGATATTAATATTACCCTAACACATGTCCTAATTCTATTGGACAATTGTATCTCGACCAAAAAAGCCTTAGGAATAAAATATTATCATTTAGGTCCACTTGGATTAGATTTGGACATTTATTATTATTTAATTCAAAGAAGAGTTAAAAGAGTTAAAATCAATGTTTATTTACCAAAACATTTTTAAAATAGAGTTATACATAAGATAAATTAGATTGTAAAAATTCATTAGAAATCTAAAAATCTTTCCTACATAATGATAATTTATTTATAATTTTTAGACTTTAAATAATTTAATTTATTTATGACACAATGATGATCTAGTAAGTACTATAATAGTGAAAAATCAAAATAATTGATAATATAAATTCACAAATAAATATAATTTGAGACTTTTTAGGAATTACACTAATTTTCTAGGTTTATATGACATGTTAGGATTGATTAAATTAAATTTTTTCGAATTAATCATTCTGTTATTATTTTTACAAAAATCAATTTTTGAATAGTGTCAAAATTGACATAAAAGAGTTTTTAAAACAAATATTATATTATTAATTGATATTAAATTCTTAAAAATATAAGGTTCGGCCAAGAGACTAATATCATGATAGTATCATCATTAATGGACCACTTGGGGGTCACTTGGATGTATATGGTATGTTTATTAACCATATTATATAAAAATACAAAGAGACATTGTAAAAGTGAAACTAATTAACTTATAGTTAATACTTAAAGATAAGGTTAATATACGTACC
Source organism: Viscum album (assembly GCA_963277665.1). NCBI lineage: Eukaryota > Viridiplantae > Streptophyta > Magnoliopsida > Santalales > Viscaceae > Viscum > Viscum album. Next base: position 1,577,767,736 of record OY728150.1, on the reverse strand, counting down.
CAAACCTGTCTAAATTATATTTTTTGAGTTTTTTTCGACCCATCCCCACCTTAAAATTTAAATAATAAACTTTGGATCCATTATAAACCGAATATTAATTTATTATAAACTAATATTTCTAGCTTTTCCAAAGGTGCCCCTCACCCCTCTTATAAAAGGACACTCCTCCTTCTCTTTTCTTCACACCTTCAAAGCCTTTTGGTTCGGCCTAAATCTTCCCAAATACTCTCCCAACTTCCCTCACTACAACCTAGAGGCTATAGTTTGATCAGAAAGCCAACCTAAGGAGCCATTTTGATCAAATAAAAAGGAAGAAACCGAAGAAGAGGTAATGATTTCACCACCCTTTTCCAAGTTCCTTTCTTCTTCCACTTCTTCTTCCTTTGTTGTTACCATTATAAAATAATAACTCCAGTATCATATATATACTGTGATGTTATTATAAATATGGTACCACCATATTCAGTATTCTATCCACCCTTTGAAAAACATGTCACCATACATGCGTACGTACGGCTTACCGTCTCCACGTCCTGGTGTAATTGTTATTCAATATATTATTATTTGGATGGGTATAATAATGATGTGTAACTCATGTAAATAATAAATATAACATGTTAATGATTCTATATATATGATATACCATCCATTTATATATTATTTTAATATCAAAAGAATGATATTGTCGCTCGTGCGTACGTACAGACTACCATCTCCATGAACGCGATGAGATTCATTCTCCATCATATCCATTTAAGTATAATTATCATTTGATGATTTAAAAATGATGTTTAAGGACTTGATATAATTCTGGATATAAATAAGATACAACCTATCCATAACAAACACGGCTTATGTAACAAAACATATAAGAGAAAACGAGTAAGTTAACACCCGAAACGATGATAATTCTAAGACATTATTAACAATGCAAAGTTAAAAGATCATATATGATATCATATTAATATATATGATTCTTGTATAATTTAATAAAAAATATTTCACTATTATACAGGAGGTTAACCTACCCCAACCAAGGAAAAGTACAAGGTAAGGGTTATTTCACAATCTCTTCATTATCCGAGGTTGTTTATACGTAATAATCTACTGGGATCTCTTTATCATCCACATCCATGTTTCATAAAAATGTATTTCAAAACATTTTTAATATTTACTAGAATATGAGTTAAAGTCATTTATACCCTTTTTGACTTTTTTAAGTGGTTTATAAATGAATCTTTCTGTCATTTTCAAAACAAGGTCCTTTTTAACCTTTTCAACAGAATTAAGGTAAGAATGTTTTTTTAACTTATATGGAAGGTGCGGATATTTTACGCCGTTATAAAATCTTCAAAGCTTCCCTTACAAGCTTATAAGATTATTTTCAAAAGAAATTTTTTTATTTTATATGGATCTTAAATGATTTCAAAATAAAAAGAGATATTTCTCTAAAAAGAGTTTTGATTTCATCTATGTCAACATCCTTTGATGGATTTTACGCTTATTTGAAGTTGATTTGTTATGATACAAAACTTCTATATTGTATTGAAGGTTTTGTGATATGGTTGACTATGGAAGTGATATTTTTATATCATTCATTGTTTATGGTGAAAGTATTGGCATTTCGTATTCTAGTTTTAATATGAATGTTTATGTTATGTTTAAACCTTTTCATATGGGAATGCATTGGACTTAATATATGAAGGGTGAAGCCTGCTATAGCTCCTTGATGCATCAGTAGGTCTCATGAGACAAACTAGTGTCTTGGCATAAGGCCTTGGAAAAATCTTATTTATAGTCTTGGCACGAGGCCTTGGCTATGTGGTTATGATAGTCTGGCATTATGCATTCCATCATTATGAAAGTAGTTATTGATTATGCATGTGATTATTCGATTAGTAGAATATCCATGTCAATAAGTAAATGGCATTATTTCATTTTATTTATGCCATACTATGTTGAAAGTTCAAGTTTGAAAGGCTTTAGTTTTAGTTATACATTTCCTTAAATGTTTATTCTTATTTATGAAAGTTTCCGCTATATTGTTATCCTTACTGGGCATTTGAGCTCACCCCTTTTCTATGTTTTATTTTTCCCAGGAAGTGAAGAAGTAAATTATGAAGGACCTGTAGGGATATTATGTGGGGATATGAGTGTGGATTATGGAGACAATATGTTGTTGTAGGTGTTTTTCATTTTATGATGTAATGTAAGACTTATGAATATATATAGTGTTTCCAAGGATACTAAACCAATCGGTCTTTCGAGATTTGATCTTTCTTGTGATCATTCCAATGTTATGTAATAATGCACCGACTCTGGGTAACTAGGGTCGGGGTGTTGCAGTTGGTATCAGGGGAAGTTTAGTACAAACCTTGGAAGCTAGATTTAGATAAACTCTGATTAGAGAACGTAGACCTAAGATGAACTTTGAGGATTAGTGTAGAAGAACTTACTAGAATTTTGGTATTGTAGAGATTTCGTGAGTTTTCCGAGAAATACATCCCTTTCTAGATACGAGCAGGTAGAGGCGGCTCTGGAACAGATGTACCTAGGGGTAAAACCCGAAAACACCACTTTGAGCTAGACTTGAACGAGAACTGGTGCACAACAACGGGCCTTGCTGCACTCTTGGTTACGACACTCCCAGGGGATATGCTTAGGATAACTCTCATTTTCTTTACAAATCATTATGAAGGGTTTATGAGTATATACTTTCTCAAAGAAAACATTTTTATGATTATGGATTATATCCATAAATAGTTCAATTTATGTTAAGTGTTTTATAAGTATGGGATTATGTATTTTGATTCATAAACTGATATAGTTTATGCCATTGTTTAGAAATGGCACCTAGTGGAAGAAATGTAAACTGAATCAATGCATGCACTCCATGTTGGGATTGACCTCCTGCTCAAGATAATTATAGTGGATCTGGTGATGCAACTGGTGCCGATCAGCTAATCACCATACTGGGACAACTCACTCAGGTTATGAATAATAACCTTATCCGTATGGAGCACCCTGATCCACAGCGTGGAGGATCAATGTTAGATCGATTCATGAGGCAACAACCACCAACGTTAAATGGGAGTACAAATCCCTTAGTAGATGAGCAATGGATAAATTCCCTAGAGAAAATATTTCAGGATTTGGGGAGTAGTGAAAGGAAAAAAGTTATCATGGCAGTTTACCGCATCACTGGAGATGCTGATCAATGGTGGTCATTGATTCAAAACACGAAGGAAGATGATGAAGTATCAAATATGGAATGTAGGGAGTTCAAAGATCTGTTTTTAGAACAATACTTTCCTCGCGACCATCGAGTAGATATAGAAAGGCAATCTCTGAGTCTGAGACAGAAGGAGGATGAGAATATCGCAAAGTATGTGGCTAATTTTACAAGGTTATCAAGGTATGCTGGAGATTATATACGTAACCCAAGAGGTAATACTGATCATTTCTTTGATGGGTTAAAACCATTTCTTTGTCGAGCATTAGTCTCACAATCCTTTTCGTCGTACGAAGACAATGTCTCATGTGCTATCAAGACCGAAAAGGAATTCTCTAAGTCTTATGACTTTAAAGAAAAGGAAGAGAAGAAGAGACCTGCTGATCAATCTGGGAATGGAAATAAGCGGAAAAAGGGAAAGGTTGAATATCCATCCTATGGTAAATGTGGGAAGAAACACCCTGGTACTTGCTTGAAGTGAATGGGAGTCTATTACAAGTGTGGTGAAAAAGGCCACCAAGCTCGTGATTTCAAGGGGAAGAAGGATGCTACCAACGTTCAGTGCTACAATTGCAGGGAGATGGGGCATTATACAAATGAATGTCCTAAGCGTCAGGAGAACTTTCCTCAGAAAAGGCAAAGGGATCAAGGCCAAGCTTATGTTATCACTACTGCTGAGGTAGAAGCTCCGAAAGACATGGTGGAAGGTAATTTAATTGTTTCCTCAAGTTTAGCAAATGCATTATTTGATTTTGGATCATCGTATTGTTTCATATCTTCTCAGTTTTCTAAGAAAATTGGATATTTCCAATTTGATTTAACAAGGGAGTTGTCAGTTAAAACTCTTAAGGGAAGTATCATTGCAACAAAGTTTTGTGAATCAGTCCCCATTAGAGCACATAAATGTTCTTTATCTGCTGATCTCATCATCATACCTATGATTGAGTTTTATATAATCCTCGATATGGACTGGCTTTCGGACTATGATGCGAATATTTATTGTAAGAAGAAAGAGGTTACGATTCTTGATGATAATGATAAGGAACCCCTTATCTTTAGAGCAGAATCGTCACCAACTAATTCTTATTTAGATCCACCCCCAGTAGCTCAACTAAATTCAATTATTGGGGAGGAAGAGAATGAAATAACTGTGGGTGAGGAAAGGAATGTTCAAATAGAGGATGTACCTGTTGTGAAAGAATTTGTAGATGTATTTCCAGAAGATTTACCTGGACATCCTCCAGAATGAGAAGTTGAGTTTTCCATTGATTTAATTCCTGGATCAAGGCCTATATCGAAGACCCCGTATATAATGGCCACTGTAGAGTTAGTTGAACTAAACAAACAACTAGAGGAATTGAGTAATAAAGGATTTATTCTCCCTAGTGTTTCTCCATGGGGAGCCCCTATTCTTTTTGTTAAAAAGAAAGTTGGATCTATGAGGTTATGTATCGACTACAGGGGGATCAATGCTATAACGATAAAGAACAAGTTTCCCCTACCTTGCATTGATGATTTATTTGACCAACTGCATGGAGCTCAATACTTTTCAAAGATTGAACTTCGATCTGGATACCATCAGTTGTGTGTAAAGAAGGAAGACATTCTGAAGACAGCATTTCGAACCAGGTACGGGCATTACGAGTTAACTGTAATGCCTTTTGGATTGACTAATGCACCCTCTGTACTCATGGATCTGATGAATAGAGTTTTCAAGGAGTATCTCGATGAATTTGTGGTGGTATTTATTGATGATATCTTGGTATACTCCAAAACCATCTAAGATCATGAAAATCACTTGCGCATTATCTTGAAGACTCTGAGGAGGAATGAATTATATGGGATGTTTAGCAAGTGTGAATTCTGGCTTCAAGAGGTTTCTTTTATTGGCCATATTGTCTCTAAAGATGGAATCTCTGCTGATCCTTGTTTGACCAAGGCAATCCAAGAATGGCCAGCACCAACGAGTATAACTGAGGTACGCAGTTTCATTGGTTTGGCAGGTTATTATCGACGTTTCGTCCAGAATTTTTCCCTATTTTCTAACCCATTAACGAAGCTCACACGTAAAGGGGTTAAATTTGTTTGGACAAAAGAGTGGGAAGAATGTTTTGAAGAACTGAAGAGAAGATTAGTCAATGATCCTATATTGACTCTACCATCTGGGAATGATGGGTTCATTATTTATAGTGATGCATCGAAGAAAGGACTTGGTTGTGTCCTTATGCAGAATGATAGGGTTATTGCCTATGCATCATGATAGTTGAAAATTAATGAACAAAACTATCCTACTCATGATCTCGAGTTAGCAGCTGTGATCTTTTCTTTGAAGATATGGAGACACTACCTCTATGGTGAAAAATGTGATATTTATACTGATCACAAGAGTTTGAAGTATATTTTCTCACAAAAAGAACTCAACATGAGGCAAAGGGGATGGCTTTAATTACTCAAGGATTATGATTTCACGATACACTACCACTCAGGGAAGGAAAACAAGGTGGCAGATTCTTTGAGCAGAAAAGACCATGCAGTTTTGAACAATATGAGAATTGAAAGGGATCCAATTTTCATGGATCTAGTGAAGATGGACATGGGAATAACCAGGGAAGGAGAAACATCAATTCTTTTTCAAATGGTTTCCAAACCATCTTTACTAGAAAGGATTAAGAGTTTTTAGACAGATGATGAAGAATTTTAAAAGAAGATTAAAGTTGTGAATGATGGGAGATTGAGAGACTTTGTGTATGAAGATGGAATTTTGAAATTCGGGAAGAGACTTTGTGTTCCCGATTTACCAGATCTAAAAAGGTAATTACTGGATGATGCTCATAGTTCTAGTTTCTCTACACACCCTAGGATCACCAAAATGTATAGAGATTTGAAGGAACATTTTTTGTGGGACAACATGAAGAGGGAGATTGCTGATTTTGTGTCAAGATGTATGGTTTGTCAGCAAGTGAAAACTGGAAGGCAACAACCTGGAAGAGTCATGCAACCTCTTCCCATACCGGAGTGGAAATGGGAAAATATTACAAGGGACTTTGTCATGGGGCTACCAAAGACTCCTAGAAGGAACGATACAATATGGGTTATTGTTGATTGTCTTACCAAGTCAGCACATTTTCTTGCTATAAGAGAAGATCTATCCCTGGAACGTCTAGTAAGACTATATATTAATGAAGTTTTGAGACTTCATGGAGTACCCCTATCAATTGTTTCTGATCGTTATCCCCGTTTTACTTCATGATTATGGAAAGGTCTTCAAAAATACCTGGATACTGAACTTCATTTGAGCACTTCTTACCACCCTCAGACAAACGGACAATCAGAATGGACTATTCAAACCTTAGAAGACATGTTGAGATCTTCCTCACTTGACTTTCAGGGTATGTGGGATCAATATTTACCTCTGGTAGAATTTTCCTATAACAATAGCTTCCATTCGAGTATTCAGATGGAACTATATGAAGAGTTATAAGGAAAGAGATGTCGTACACCAACCTATTGGGATGACATTGGTGAATGAAAACTTTTAGGTCCAGAACTGGTGGAGGAAACGATGGAAAAGGTGAAGTTAATCCAAAATCACATCAAAGCAGCTCAAAGTAGGCAGAAGAGCTATGCCGATAATCGAAGGAAGGATTTGGAATTTCAAGTTGGTGATCATGTTTTCCTGAAGGTATCTCCATGGAAGAGAGTCATACGTTTTGGTAAGAAAGGTAAATTGAGTCCCAAGTACATCGGACCTTTCGAAATTCTAGAACGAATTGGGGCTGAAGCTTACCGATTGGAAATGCCGCCAAGTCTCTCCAAAGTTCACGATGTGTTTCACGTATCTCTATTGAGGAAATAAATTCCTGAACCAACGTATGTACTAACCTATGAAGAATTAGAACTAGAAACCGATCTATCTTATTGCGAAGAGCCCGTCAAGATTCTTGATACGAGAGAACAAGTGCTGAGAAACCGGATGATGCGTCTGGTAAATGTTTTTTGGAGAAACCATAAGATGGAAGAGGCAACGTGGGAACCTGAGGAACTTATGATGAAGAACCACCCAAGTCTTTTCTTATGATAAGTATTCTAGAAATTTCGAGGATGAAATTATTTGAAGGATGGGAGAATGTAACACCCCAAGCTTCTACGGTACGCTTCTCTTTGAAAAATGTGATAGCAAGTGTTGTACGCAACATCGAGTTCTAACACACCACAACCAATCAAACTAGTAGTTATGAATAGTAATACATACTTTTTGAAATTATATATATTTTATATTTCAAAATGAACTTCATTTTTGGATTCAGAATATCGAAATTATCCTAAGTTGAATTTTTCTAAGAACGTCCAATTTTTATGAATAGTGAAAAATACTTAAAAACAACTTTTTAATCAAAATAATTTATAGTGATAATTTATATTATTGAGTGGTTTTATAGTATAATTAGAATGTATTTTTACAATTTTATCCAATGATGTTCATTAGAATTAATTTCACTTTGAAATTGGACATAAACAATTATCAATTTTTTGATATATATTGTTTCTTAAAAACACGCTATTTGTTGTGACAGCGTGAATTAATTATAAATTTAATTAATGAAACTTATATTTTTGGAATTTTGTAAAATACACATCATTTTTGAATTTGGAATATCAATTATATCTTAGGGTGAAATGTTGGCATTGTTCTGAAAAACTTCAATTTTTGATGAATAGTGAAACTACTAAGTGGTAGTTAAAAAACTGAATTTTTCATAAAACTTAATTTTACCGCTTCTGTGAATGGAATTTCAAAAATCTGAGAGACAGGGTTAATATAAAGAAATAAAATGTGGTTCAACGAGATGAAAATAATTTTTGGTGAATAGTAACTTTTTACTTTTATTTACCACGGTTAAAAGTAAATAGGGTAATTAAGGGTAAAAATGATATTAATATTACCCTAACACATGTCCTAATTCTATTGGACAAGTGTATCTCAACCAAAATAGCCTTAGGAATAAAATATTATCATTTAGGTCCGCTTGGATTAGATTAGGACATTTATTATTATTTAACTCAAGGAAGAGTTAAAAGAGTTAAAATCAAAGTTTATTTACTAAAACATTTTTAAAATAGAGTTATACATAAGATAAATTCGATTGTAAATATTCATTAGAAATATAAAACGCATTCCTACATAATGATATTTTATTTATAATTTTTGGACTTTAAATAATTTAATTTATTTATGACACAATGATGATGCATTAATTACTATAATAGTAAAAAATAAAAATAATTGATATTATAAATTCCCAAATAAATATAATTTGAGAATTTTTAGGAATTAAACTAATTTTCTAGGTTAATATGACATGTTAGGATGGATTCAATTAACTTTTTTCGAAGTAATCAATCTTTTATGAGTTTTATAAAAATCAATTATTGAATAGTGTCAAAATTGACATAAATGATTTTTAAAACAAATATTATATTATTAATTGATATTAAATTCCTAAAAATCTAAGGTTCGGCCAAGAGACTTATATCATGATAGTTTCATCATTAATGGACCACTTGGGGGTCTCTTGGGTGTATATGGTAAGTTTATTAACCATATTATATAAAAATACAAAGAGACATTGTAAAAGTGAAACTAATTAACTTAGAGTTAATACTTAAAGATAAGATAAATATATGTACCCAAACCTGTCTAAATTCTATTGGTTGAGTTTTTTTCGACCCATCCCCACCTTAACATTTAACGAATCAACTTTTTATCCATTAGAAACTGAATATGAATTTATTATAAACTAATATTTCTAGGTTTTCCAAAGGTGCCCCTCACCCCTCTTATAAAAGGGAACTCCTCCTTCTCTTTTCTTCACACCTTAAAAGCCTTTTGGTTCGGCCAAAATCTGCCCAAATAATCTCCCAACATCCCTCAATAAAACCTAGAGGTATTAGTTTGATCAGAAAGCCAACCTAAGGAGCCCTTTTGATCAAATAAAAAGGAAGAAACCAGAGAAGAGGTAATGATTTCACCACCATTTTCCAGGTTCCTTTCTTCTTCCACTTCTTATTCCCTTGTTGTTACCATTCTAAAATAATAACTCTAGTATCATATATATACTGTGATGTTATTATAAATATGGTACAACCATATTGAGTATTCTATCCACCCTTTGAATAACATGTCACCAAACATGCATACGTACGGCTTACCGTCTCCACGTCGTGGTGTAATTGTTATTCAATATATTATTATTTGGATGGGTATAATAATGATGTGTAAATCATGTAAATAATAAATATAACATGTTAATGATTCTGTATATATGATATACCATCCATTTATATATTATTTTATTATCAAAAGAATGATATTGTCGCTCGTGCGTATGTACGGACTACCGTCTCCACGAACGCGATGAGATTCATTCTCCATCGTATCCATTCAAGTATAATTATCATTTGATGATTTAAAAATGATGCTTAAGGACATGATATCATTCTGGATATAAATAAGATACAACCTATCCATAACAAACACAACTTATGTAACAAAACATATAAGATAAAATGAGTATGTTAACACCCGAAATGACGATAATTCTAAGATATTATTAACAAAGCAATGTTAAAAGATCATATATGATATCATATTAATATATATGATTCTTGTATAATTTAATAACAATTATTTCACTATTATACAGGAGGTTAACCTACCCCAACCAAGGAAAAGTACAAGGTAAGGGTTATTTCACAATCTCTTCATTATCTGAGGTTGTCTATACGTAATAATCTACTGGGACCAGGTCTTCGGGCGTGGCAGTGGATTTTTATAGCCCAGGTGTCTTCGGGTTTGGTGGTGGTTGTTCTGGCCTAGGTGTTTGCAGGTGTGGTTACATGTGATAGTTGTGGACCAGGTCTTTGCCGGTGGGATTCGGCAGTGGGACTGCGTGTGGTAGTTGTGGCCCAGGTGTGTGCGGGTAGGTGTGGCAGTGGGACTGCAGTGAGAACGGCGGGTTTGGTTCGATGCGTAGGATGTATCAATAACCAGTGGGAAAGTGGCGTGAGGTACCCAAACATCGATGTGCTCTGATTATATATATCACTTGACTTGCGTTATTTGGGGAGTGTGCCTTGGTGAGGCCTGGGGTGGATAGTTTACCTTGATTAGGTGTTTGGTTTACTCTTTTTCTCACGAGACTTTAGTACGTTCCCCCACTTGTGCACGAGAGTCTTTGGTTTTCCCTACTGAGTGTACTTGTATGCTCACCCTACGTATATAAAACTGCTTTCAGGTTTCTAGGAGGACTTCAGGGATCACACAAGACCATACTAGCTCGGACCTTTGGGGTAGTTGCAATTGTTGATTTTTCTCTTTGGTACTTACCTTTGTAGTCACCTTTTGTACTTTGTGGCTTACTTTTGGAACATGCATGTGGGAATGGTTTATTTTTGGCTTTACTTTTCATTTACCTTGGTGTTGTTGAGTTTCATCATCTTATCTCTCGATCTTTTAAAACAAAAAGGGGTAATGCCATCCATTTTTGAGAAATTTCTATACCCTTGGTGCTAGTCGCCACTCTGGGACCAATTGAAGGCGGGTCTCGGGGGTCATTATCTCCCATTCAACTTAAAGAAGGAAGGGCCTGACAATCTGCTGACCCTTCTATCCTTTTTGGTGAAGGCGGGTCGTGACAGAATGGTATGAAAGGTGATGGTTGAGAGATAGGATGGAGTATGGAGTTAGGCACAATAAGGATTGCATGGGATGGTAAGGAAATAGTGTTGGGTGACCTTGGCACGTGAATTAGGCCAGGGAAGACTGGCTAGGACACTGGATTTTAGGGCCCCCCGTGATCCGATGCAAGGACTCTGGACCTACCGAACGACCAAGTGAGACTACACTTATTGTTGGGTAGTGACCCTAGGAAAGGAACATGCATCATAAATGACTTGTGTTCTTGTGTTTCTGGGATGTCTTGGAAATTAAGAATAAATTAAAATTATAAGAAATTTTAAGAACGATATTCTGCACTACTTGGGCTTAGGCATTCCTTGTTTACCTTGCAGCTATGGCACCTGGAAGGCGACCAAATGTGGTAGAGGCGATCGAGGCCCCAGACACTACTTTGGCCGATCGGCAGAGAGATGATCGAGAGGAAGAGGATGATCAGTGGAAGAAGACTCTTCGGGACTTCCAGTGGCAGGCCCTCGAGAAGTATGAGGGCAGCACCTCCGACATGAAGACAGAATGCTGGCTAGAAGAGCTAGTTATAGCTTTCGGCCTGATTCGGGCCCCGACCGAGTACTGGGTTCCTCTGGCCGTCAGCCAGATGTGGGGAGCGGCGCGTCAGTGGGGGACGATTTACCTAGGGGAGAGGAGAGAGTCTGAGGTGACTTGGGCGGATTTCGAGAGGGTGTTCCGGGCGGAATTCCTCTCCTCGATGATGAAGCTAGAAAAGGGATAGGAGCTAATCTCCCTCCAACAGGGGAGTACATCCATGAGGGAGATAGGGATCAAGTTCATGGTCCTCCTACATTTTTCTCCAGACCTCTTTCCCGACGAGGAGTCTCGAGCGAGAGGTTTGGAGGAGGCGCTCCGACCCTCCCTTCAGTATGCTGTTACCCCCTTTACCCTTCCGAGGTACTTGGAGGACCAGACGAAGGATAAAGTGGTGGAGTGGATGCACGCTCTAGGAGGTGTCTCCCGAGAGGGATCCAGATGGGACCATCGAAGGGGAAGGTCGTCAGCACCAGGCCTACAGCGTCAGGACCCTCTTGGTTCCGACCCGCAGGGAGCAGGCCACAACAGTTTCAGTTTCGATCCCTAGGTCCTCGCCCTTTTCCTTCAGGCCTGGGGCCACGATTCTTCGTCTGTGGGAGCCCTGTACATCTCTGAAGTCAGTGCCCGGACTGGGTGTTGTACGGCGGTGGTGCACAGGCCCACCCCCACCCCAGCAGCAGCTTCGAGCGAGACCTTTCCAGCAGCAACTGCAAGGACAGTGAGCTCCCGCTCCTCCGAGGGAAGACGTAGGAGGAGGAGGTCGACCTCAGGGCGCACCTCAGGGACCTTGACTGGGGCGTGGTCGGGGAGGTGCCCGACAGCCGAGGGGTAGAGGAGCTAGGCGTGGACATTTGCACGCCACAGAGGTAGTAGTTCCAGCAGGGCCATAGGTTGTTCGTGGTATGATCAGTCTGTTTAGCACTCTTTCTTATGCCTTGTTCGATACCGGAGCTTCACACTCCTTTGTTGCACCCAGTCTAGCTCGTGCCTTGGGTTTAGATGCAGAGAGACTTCCAGTGCCCCTGGTGTTGAGCACACCAGTCGGAGGTCAGACCAACTTGTTTTTTGTTTGTCGAGGATATAGACTCATGATAGGGCCACATCAGTCGGTTAGGGATCTTCTTCTGCTACAGATTCAGCCATACGATGTCATCTTAGGCATCGACTAGATATTTTCTGTGTGTGACATCATCTACTGTTTCTGAAGAAGGGTTGTGTTCTCAGACTTGGACGGTCGGTGTGTTACCTTCACTGGCGAGCGGAGTAGTTAGAAGGGAAACAGGCGAGAGGAACCCCTCCTCTCCTTGTAGGCCGAGCTGACAGGGGAATCAGTAGATGCTGAAATGGTGGAAGTGCCAGAGATCGTCCGTGAGATTATGGACGTCTTCCCTGAGGAAGTGACGACTCTACCCCCTCGGCGTGATATCGAGTTTGGGATAGACCTGCAGCCCGACACTCAACCGATCTCGATGGCTCATTACCGGATGGCACCTTCAGAGCGATGGAAGTTGTGGATTCAGATTAATGATCTGATGAAGAGGGGTTATGTTCGACTGAGTGCGTCACCATGGGGTGCCCTAGTCTTGTTCGTAAAGAAGGAAGATGGTGGTCTCAGGTTGTGCATCGACTACAGGAGGTTGAATCAGCTGACGATCAAGAATCGCTACCCTCTTCTGAGGTTAGACGATCTCTTTGACCAGTTGAAGGGGGCATGATGGTTCTCGAAGATCGACCTGTGGTCTGAGTACCACCAGCTGAGAGTGAAGGAGGGCGACATCCTGAATACGGCATTCAGATGCAGGTATGGACACTTCAAGTTCGTAGTCATGCCCTTGGGTGTTACGAACGCCCCAACTGTGTTCATGGGGATTATGAACACCATCTTCCGGGAGTACTTGGATCGGTTCGTGGTTGTGTTCATCGATGATATCCTGATCTATTTGAGGTCATAAAAATACCATGCAGAGCACTTGAGGACAGTTTTGGAGGTCCTCCAACATCATCAGCTCTATGGGAAGTTGTCGAAATGCATGTTCTAGTCGTGAGAAGTGCACTTCCTCGGGCACGTGGTGTCCAAGCAGGGTGTAGCGGTGGACCCATCAAAAGATGAGGCAGTTGTTTCTTGGGCATCACCCAAGAATGTGGTAGAGGTATGTAGTTTCCTTGGGCTGGAAGCTTACTATTGGAGGTTTGTACCCAACTTCTCGCGAGTAGCATCCCCTTTGACAACCCTTACCAAGATGGACCAGGTTTTCGGGTGGAGTGAGCAGTGCGAGTCATCCTTCAGCTTTCTGAAAGAGAAGTTGGTTAGTGCCCCAGTGCTGAGATTACCAGAAGAAGGGGTGGCCTATGAGGTGTTCTGTGATGCTTCAGGACAAGGCCTGTGATGCGTGTTGATGTAGAGAAAAAGGGTGATCTCTAATGGGTCCACGCATCTATGCCCCCATGAGCGTAATTACGCCACCCATGACATGGAGCTTGCAGCAGTCGTTTTTGCGCTAAAGTTATGGCGGCACAACCTCATCGGGGAACGCTTTGTGGTCTTCATGGATCAAAAAAGCTTGAGGTATATATTCTCCCAGTAGGACATAAACTTGCGATAGCAGAGATGGGTGGAGTTCCTCCAGGATAATGACATTGAGATCTATTATACTGAGGGAAAGGGCAATGTGGTGGACAATGCCTTGTGCAGGAGGACACAGAAGGATGTGGTCTGAGAGTCGGCGGACACCTGGAAGGCAATGGAGGAGTTTGCTGCCTTACACCTGGATACGAAGATGGATAGCGGCAAAGGCTACCTATATCAAATTATAGTGCAGTCATCTCTATTTCGACAAGTGGAGAAGTCTCAGTGGGGAGACCCGGAGTGTGAAGTGATGCGTGACTGATTTGACCAGGGCAATGCTCCAAAAGGATGGACATAGGATGGTCAGAACTGGATGATTTTCCAGAAAAAGTTGTTTGTTCCAGGAGTGATGCGCGGCTTGGTTTTCAGTGAGTTCCACAACTCACACCTGGCGGTACACCCAGGAGTTTCGAAGATGTACCAGGGACTGAAGAGGCAGTTTTGGTGGCTCGGAGTTAAGAGAGTGGTGGCATAGTTTGTGGCCAAGTGCTTAGTGTGTCAGTAAGTGAAGGATAAACACCGAGTTCCAGGCGGCCTTCTTCATCCCCTAGATGTCCCCGAGTGGAAGAGGGATGACATATCGATGGATTTCGTCCCGGGACTACCCAAGGTCCATGGGGGATACGATGCCATCTGGGTGGTAGTGGACTGGTTGACGAAATGGTCCCACTTTCTGGCAATCAGGGAGTCAAATACTGTGGATGCTTTGGCACGAAAGTACGTGGATGTGGTGGTGCAGTTGCACGAAGTTCCAAGGTCTATAGTCTCTAATAGGTATGCATGGTTTACCTCGCGATTCTGGAGAGGATCGCAGCATGCTTTTGGCACCCAGTTATGCCTTAGCACTGCTTTCCATCCCCAGAAAGATGGACAAACAGAGCGCACCATCCAGACCTTGGAGGATATGCTACGGGCATGTGTTCTGGACTCAAGAGGATCATGGGTACAACACTTGCCCCTTTTAGAGTTCGCCTACAATAATAGCTACCACTCTACCATCGGTATGGCCCCGTTTGAAGCCTTGTACGGGAGGCCATTCCGTTAACCTATGTGTTGGGCCGAAGTAGGAGAGGCATGTATTCTTGTCCTAAAGGTGGTGCAGAACACGACAGAGAAGGTTCAGCTCATTCGGGAAAGGATGAAGTCGGCCCAAGACCGACAGAAGTCATATGCTGATACCAGGAGGAGGCCCTTGGAGTTTGAGGTTGGAGACCATGTTTTCTTGAAGGTCTCCCCTCAACGTGGGTAGCGGAGGTTCGACAAGGGGAGTAAGCTTTTTCCCAGGTTCATCGGACCCTTTGAAGTGTTGCGGCGGGTCGGTGAAGTGGCTTATCAGCTAGTGTTACCACCGCTGCTACTGAGGATACATGATGTCTTTCATGTGTCCCAGCTCCGTAGGTATCTGCACGACGATTAACTCATCCTTGATTGGGGTGAGTCGGACCTCGAGGACAACGTGACCTTTGTGGAGAGACTAGTGATGATCGAGGATCGCAAGGAGAAGGTGCTTTGTGGGCTAACCTTTCCCTTGGTTCTCATGTTGTGGAGACATGGTGGGCTTGAGGAGAGTACGTGGGAGAGGGAAGCACAGATGCCTACCCAGTACCCAAAGTTGTTTTAAGTTTTGTTCCTTGTTGTACCTATTGTGATAGAACGTTTTGTATTTTGGCTATGTAATGTACTGGTTTTCTTTCCTCTGTTTGTGTGTGAAAAGACCTGGCTATGGGGAGGATAGAACCCGACCCCAAATCAAGACGCATTAAGGAAGATGCGATCAAACCCGTGGGGTGAGTCAGTGCTGCCAAAAGCAGATAATATCTTGACATGGGGGAGGAGACTCCCCAACCCACATGCCCGGGCAGTTTTTCATGGTATATTGCTTGGTTCTTGGCTGGGAAATGTTTTTGGTTAGCATTGGTTCACTCTTGAGAGGTATCTTTCGAGGTGGTTGTTCGGACCCTCTCCTTCCTTCTTGGTTTGTTTTGATTCTCTAGGACAAGAATCATTTAAGAGGTATCTAATGTGATGACCTAGACTCTCTTGCTCCTCCCCTTTTCCAAAATCTGGGTCCTAAAGGGGTGACGTCTCGGTGAGACCGATCGGCGCGACAGATCGGTGAGACCGATCTGGGAGACCGAACGGCGCGACCGATCGGCACGACCGATCGACGCGACCGATTGGTGAGACCAATCGGCGTCACCGGGCCTTGTCGAGTTGTTTCCAATAGCGCTCCTTTTTGCGCAAATAGGGTTTTACACCCTATTTTGAACTGTTTGAGCGTGCTTTAAAGACCTGTAACGCTCATAAGAGTTTTAATTAAATACTTAATGAATTAATGAGTCAGTTTAAACCACCCGACCCCCTTTAATGATGAGTGGGGCCGCGTGGTCAACCCACAACCCCCACGCCTTATGCGGTTTCGTGTCCTCACATCAATCGTCTGTGGATCGTATAAACTAATGGTTAGTCGTGGTTTCTACTTTCCTCAATCACGGCTTTTCACAAAAACCTTCTGGTGCATCGGGCACGCCACATCATTATCCATAATGTTCTGTGCCCGGCCTAAAATTCAATCATCTATCAACAAGTAGGCAATTTCTCTTGATCTTTCTCTTTTGTGTATCATGCGGGGTGGGCTTGCTTCTGTTCTGTAGAATTGGAAAAACCCGACCTAAATGAAGATAATGAACTGGATTCTATAAAGTATAGTGGGGGGGGGGGGCTGTGATCATTGATGTTGTTTATATTATGACCATCTTATTGAGTCGTGATGGCTTATGCCTTCTGAAAATCGAGGCTGTTGGCGGTCGTTGTTTGTGCACTAATGAACCCCTGCTGATGTTTTAAATGGATTGTTGTGGTTGTAAACTCCTATTGTGAAAAGTAAATTGGTTAATCACGTATCTCCAGCCAAATAATTTTAGGCACCAGGATCAATCCTTCTGTGATAACCCCAGTTAAAACACATGAAAATTGAAATCATGGAGTGTGTTAAGTCATTTAAATATGAAAATACCGGCATGACCCTGACTTGTGTTGATGGTGGTAGTTGGTTGTTTTCTTTTTCGGGCCGATTGCTGGAGATATAGGGGGGATGGGATCCCCTGTCTTTATACTCTTAGTGGTTGTGTGAATTTGGTGATGGGATCCCCTGTTGGTATGGATTCGGTGGCTATGATTTTTATGACCTGGTGGTTATATGTTTATATCACGAATTGGGGTGGGATCCTCTGTTGTTGATAACCGAGTGTGGGCGTTATGGTTGATGCTTGATTGTTTAATTTCCTGGACTTGTGCCTATGCTTACTAGTTGCCCAGTAGTGCTTGAACATAATTAAACATTACCATTGAACTTGAAACAAGAACGGACAAATGGGTTTTGTTGGCGAAGGTCGTGACTTGGGACTTGGACGCAGTGGTGTTGTGTTTTGTAGGCCGGTTAGAAAAACCTAGGCTTTGGGTGAGTGCTTGTTACCTATATCTATACTTGTAGTTATGTGTTTCTTATTCGCGCCCCACCCAAGTTGTGCACTTAGTGCCAAACACCCCCATTTCCTGGGGGAGGGTGTTTTTTCCAACACTATTCTTAGTGGATGGTTATTAGCTCCTTTTCTTCTCCCTTTCCCAGATAGCCCAAGTATCATCGGGCAGGCTGTGATGGCCTGAGGTCCATTATTATCCCAAGAACCTTCGGGCGGGGTAGTGTGGTGGTTGGCCAGGTGTGTGCGACAGGTGGTTTCCAAAGTGTCTTCGGGATGAGGCCAAGGTGTCTTCGGGCGTGGTAGTGGATTTTTCTATCCCAGGTGTCTTCAAGCGTGGTGGTGGTTGTTTTGGCCTAGGTGTTTGCAAGAGTGGTTACATGTGATAGTTGCGGCCTAGGTGTTTGCGGGCATGATTCGGCTATGGGACTACGTGTGGTAGTTGTGGCCTAGGTGTGTGCGGGTGGGTGTGGTAGTGGGACTGCGGTGAGAATGGCGGGATTGGTTCGATGCATAGGATGTCTCAATAACCCGTGGGAAAGAGGCGCGGGGTACCCAAACATCGATGTGCTCAAATTATATATATTACATGACTTGTTTTATTTGGGGAGTGTGCCATGGTGAGGCCTGGGGTGGATAGTTTACCTTGATTATGTGTTTGGTTTACTCTTTTTCAAACCGGACTTTAGTACGTTCCCCCACTTGTGCATGAGAGTCTTTGGTTTTCCCTACTGAGTGTACTTGTATGCTCACCCTACGTATATAAAACTGCTTTCAGGTTTCCAGGAGGACTTCGGGGATCACGCATTACCATACTAGCTCGGACCTTTAGGGCAGTTGCAATTGTTGATTTTTCTCTTTGGTACTTACCTTTGTAGTCACCTTTTGTACTTTGTGGCTTACTTTTGGAACATGCATGTGGGAATGGTTTATTTTTGGCTTTACCTTTCTTTTATCTTGGTTTTGTTGAGTTTCATCATCTTATCTCTCGATCTTATAAAATAAAAAGGGGTAATGCCTTCCATTTGTGAAAAATTTATATACCCTTGGTGCTAGTCACTACTCTGGGACCTATTGAAGGTGGGTCTCGGGGGTCATTATCTCTCCTTCAACTTAAAGAAGGAAGGGCCTGGAAATCTGCTGACCCTTCGCTCCTTTTTGGTGAAGGAGGGTCATGACATATATATATGATATATTAATATAGTTCCATAATAATATCCACCATGAGAGGTTGTAGGAGTTAATTGAACAATCATTATTTCGTGAGGTGTTAGTTTTCCATCCACTGAAACATTATGTTCCTTACCCATTAGATGGAGGTGTGTGAAAGTGTAGTACAAATAAATATCATAACAACATCCCAATATATTTAGGATACCGATGTTGTTATTAAATAAAATAAAAAAAAATAGTTTTGGGGGTTGGAGCACTAAAATAAAACAAAATAACTTAAGAGAAGATGTTACCTGTATATTAGGTAACTCCATTTGGTTTGAACCCAAAGGAATTCTTGAAGTGTTTTCTTCCTAAGGTATGTCTTATAGGATGAATAGAGGGATCATGCAAGCTTATTTGAGTAGATTTTGAACGAGAAATATTCTTTAGAAGTGTGTAGAAGGGGTTAGAAGTGAGGTATTTTTATAAGGGAGAGGAGGGGATCTTTAGGAATGTTTGATACAATTATTTTATTATAACCTCATTTTCAGTTTCAAGAGGTAAAATATTCTTTATTATTAAATTTAAGATGAATCATGGTCGAAATAAAATAATCCAATAAGGATTGTACTGGTTTTGGATATTGTTTTAATATTTATAATCATGTTTATTTAAATCATTTATTAATGAGGTAAATATTGTGTCATAAATAATATAATTTATTTGATATCCAAATATTATAACAAAAAACATGATGTAGAAAATCGTTTTAGCTTTCCAAATAATATTTATAGTTGAATATATATCTTGTATAACCCCATGTAAAAATTTATTTACTAAAAGATGTTGGTTTTTTTCATTTTTGTCTTTACATTAAATTAATTAATATAAAATGTCATTATTACTCCCATGTGGATCCATGGGGTTCCAAATTTGACCCGAGGATTCCCCTAGTCAGATATGTATCAGAAAATTTGATTAAGACACTTGTTAAGGTAATTTAATATTATTATAATATTATATTTTACCCTTATTTATTATATTTAGCTTTTAATCATGGTAAATAAAATATTTATTAAAGTAATTATTTAAAGAATGACTAAAAATTAATGTTACATAAATACACAATTTGGAAAAACTGATTCCAAAAATGGAATCCATTTTTCCAAATTCAAAAAAATGAAGTGGCAGAAATTAATTTAAAATTAATTTCTACTGTTAGAAAAATAGTGTGTTTTTGAGAAATAATAACTATCAAAATATTGACATATGTTTATGTCCACTTTCAAAATAAAATTACTACCAATGACCAAAATTATATTAAATGGTAAAAATATATTCTAATTAAATTTTAAAACCAATTAAAAATATAATATTACCATATAAATAAATTATATTAAATGAAACTTTTGAATTAAAATACATTATTTTTTACTATTCAATAAAAATGAACTTTATTAGAAAAATACCAAAATTTCATCCAAAGTAAATTTTGGTGTCCCGATTCTAAAGAAAAATTTTATTTTGTCACATATAACATATAAAAGTGAAAAAAATATATTTAAAGAGGTTTTTCCATTATAATGTGGTAAATCGACCTTTTAGTAAATATTAGAGTATTTATGCTTAAAATCAAAGTCTTTACTTATTTTAAGCCTCTAACTATCATGGTAAAAATGTAAAAATGTTCAACAAAAATGTATCATCATATTTTAGCTAGTTCTATTCATTCCATCCAATACAAAGACTATGTGTTAACTACCATTTAAAATAATAATTTTATATTATTAGTTTGAAATGTAAGATTTCAAAGAAACACATTGTTGTGTATTGGGTACTCCATCAAACATAGAGTCCCCTTTAAAGTAGAATTAATATTTAATTAAAAAATATTATTAAATATTAAAATTTAATATTTTTTATTTTATTGGAATGTTACATTATTCCCTCCTTTTTGGAAATCGCGTCCTCAGAATTTTAATATTGGGCTTGGAAACATCATTGAAAGTCCCACATCGGAAAAAGAGTGAGTAAAAATATCACATTATATGAAAGAAATAGAATTACAAAGGTCACCCGAGTTAACTGATACTTGGATTCCATGTAGGAAAACATGGATATGGAATAGAAAACAAATGGTCATGTTCTGAGAGAGAGTGATAGAAAACATGATTATGAGAATGTAAACCACAATAAAATCACAAACTTATGATGTGTAAAATGGTCTTTGATCACCCAGTAGGAAACGTATACCAACAACATTTCTATTTTACATTACTTTTCATAATTTGAGGAATTTATTTACTATATAGAATAAAAACATATGGAAATATACTTACCTTTATGTAGACTTTCTTAATTTAATAAGTTTATTCCAAGAACTAATATTTTCTCTAATCAATGAGAATTGAAAAAGATTTGGTCATATCAAAGAAGAAGAATATTTTCTATTGAATCACATAATCCAAAAAATAATATCTATATATTTCCATTGTCTTTAGAAATCAACTAAAACCAAAATGGTTAGTACGAGATCTTATAATCCTAAAAAAGGATAATCCTTTATAAAATAAAATACTACTATTAATCTCCAAAATTCAAAAAAAAAGAACCCAATGTTACAGAAAGACCATTCAATACACAATCTTCCTTAAAATTTTTCAAAATACTCCAAACTAAGACTGAAACACAAAACTCAGAAGGATTTAATCACATAGTCTTCCACAATAAATCTTAACATTTATCTCCAAATAACATCGATTACTCTTAAAGTCACATACTAAATCGTAATTAACCTAATCACATATTCTCTATGGTAGGTTAATAATTTTCCCGAAATAACCCAAATCACCATATGTCCACAAGAAATACATAAAAAATTTCATCCATTCATCCATAATTTAAATGTTGGAGTATTTTATTTTTCGTAGGCATATAATATTTCAAAAGAGAAAACATCTTACAAGATAACCTTTATCATTTAATCGCCAAATTATTTTCCTATACTATGGATATCCATTGATAAAACATTAGTTCCCAAAATAAACTTATTCTTGATCTATAAAATTATTTAACTAAAACGATAAGTCTTACTTTCCAGGGACATCACGTAGGCAAATGGTAGGTGATAAAACCCAATCACACTTTGGTTATGGGTTCGAATCTCACAGCTTTGTCCGACATGATAGGTTGTCAAACGGTCTGCGTGTTTTCCATTTTATAAAACTCAAAATTAACCCTAACATGTTTTAACCTTATTGGTTTTTCTATATCTTTCTTCTTCATCCCAACACATCAAGATAGTTTTCCTCGTATCCAGTTAGGGATGTATTTCCTTGATAATCGACTTAATCAATACCCACCAAAACATTGGGATGTTTATATAATACATAGTTTTGTCTCTAAGTCATTACTAGGGTTTTAAAATCCTAAAAAAATAGTAAACTTATCCTCTGAGACCAACTATTACGACCATACTCTTTAATTACAAACATAAACCTGATTTATTACATAGACATCAGTTGATACGACATAGAAGATTGAGAGGTCTAGTGTCTTTGGGGATTAGTGTAATTACATAACATATTGAAAAATGAAATAAAGAATCTTTATTGAAAACTTCCTTTACATGAGAACTACATTCCCTCATACATAGCGTTGCATGGGATAACCTGGGGACATTCATAAGAAAAGGGTGAGCTATAAAGCCTAGTAAGTGAATAATCATGGGATAACATGAGTAATGCAATATATGTTAGACAATAGGCATATCAATAGAGCACAAGATAAGAATAAAAATAAAGGAAATATAAATCATGATAATCCTGACATGGAAATGTGGCAACAACACATAACATTGAATTAGCATGAGCCAAAGCTCATTGCATATAGAGAATGAGTAAACCCTCATTGCACATGAAGCATGAGTAAACCCTCTATGCACATTTATTATCATGATTAAACACCCATTGCACATAACGTAACCTGGTACTATACATTACCCAATGCATTGAAGAGCTATCAAGGCACACCTTTCTTAAACATTTTATTTCATGCATAAGTGTGCCACATGGTTCATAAAACATTGAATCATTCGACACAATTATTTATTCCACAATAAACCAATGTGGAAGACATAATTGAAACACTATAAACAATACATAAATGTGCATAAAGGTGAATACCCTTGATAGAGAAATGGACATGGTATTCACTACACAATGACTTTGGCTTGGAAAAAACATGATGCAATTTTGACAGCATAACGACGTGACATAGGAACTCATAAAAATGATTGATGGGAGAGGAAGGGGTGTCTCATAATATTTACATGACCTAGATAGCAAGGGGGTAATTTATATATATTTCCCAACAAATTTAATTGAAATTTAATATTTCAACATTTCAATCACAACATAGCACTTCAAAATATTGAGAAAATCAAACCTTTTATCAAACCCTTTTCAAAACCATTAAAAATATTAAATAATGATATTTTTTTAATCATGGTGTCCCATACCACATTGTTTCTTTTGAATGAAGTTTCAATTTCAAAACATTAAATTCCGTATGAATAAATCCTTAAAACCATTTTTAAAACATAGACATTAATCTGAATGATTTTGAAGAATAAACCTTTTAAACATTTAAAATGATATTTTAGTTAAAGAGTTTTTAACAAAATGAGAATTCCGAGAATACAAATAATTGAGGAATAAAATTTAATCATAATTTAATAATATCATTATAATAAAGGTATTCATTATATAATATGTCAATGGATAGTATATACACTATCTAATATTGAATTGGTGAATATCAACAATGAAGTCTCAATGGTAATGTAAATTGAGACGAAATCCCTTAAAAAGAAGGTATCCTTAGATTAAAGATAAATAAATTACATAATTGTGTGTGAAAAATATAAATACACCCAATATAATTTAATAATATTTTAAAACAATCAGAGGTCATTCACAAAAATTAATAGGATGACATATTCCAAAATAACTAGTTGAACCCAATGAATTGAAATTGGGTCAACAAGTTCCCTTTTAAAAATTTGATATCCTAACGACATCACTTTAAAATTCAGAAAATGATTTGATGTGATAAAAAGGGTATCTCATCACTTTTTCATAAATTTTACATCAATAAGGATATATAAAAACATATCCCAGTATAATTAGATTTAAATTAAAATACATAATATAATAAGTCTTTTAAAAAGATGAGGGTGAAAGGTTCCCTTAATGGTTTGGTAACTGACAAATAATATGACACATGAAAGAAGGATCGTACAATTAAGATGTAAATAATCATAAATAAAGGTATATTAAACAATTATTACAATCATTGGATGTACATACACCACAAAAAATAAATAGTGTCCAATATAGCATGAATCTCACGGGAATAAAAAGTGAGATGAAAGATCCTTACCCTGTTGTAATCAATCGAGTCATATGAGAAAAAGTTAATAACCATAAAATGAATCACATAATACCACGAATAAATAGAATCATGTTTATATACATAAAATGTCTGTACACACTACACCACATGCATTTAATGAGCAGTGAACAATGGAAATCTCACGGAATTAAAAGTGAGATAAGAAATCCCTTACCTCATGTCCAACTTGACTCGTATGTTCCTTGTTCATCCTGAATAATAAACCTATGTTAATTTCTACTTGATTAATAATATTTTTAATGTTTATTATTACTTTTATATCACTTATTACCTTTTATGAATAGTTAGTTAATTATTTGAGTTCATATTGGACATTTTGTCGATGTTCAGAATTTGAGTTAAAATGAACTTGTTATAATTACAATTTGTCCTAGTGTTCAATAATCCATTATCAACAGAATAATATTAATGATGTAGATATCATATATATCATATATATCCAATATATACATGTTTTATATTAGTACATAATATTTGGAGAAAAGAAATGATATCCACCGTTCAGGGAGATGGTAAGTCGTACGTAAGCATGAACACTACTTTCATTTATATTTTATATTTAATGGAATGAAAACATAATGATACATAGTTATATTATAATTATAGTATAATATCATATATAATATCATTATCTCCATCCTTTATAAATCTCACATAAGGTATTAACGAGTAATATCACTTTTAGGGGGCGGTAGTCCGCACTTCCTAAAATGAAATTATCGCATTTACCCGTTATGGAAACAATAAATGTATGATAAAAATCAAAAATACAGAAGATTAAAGAAAACATAAACATAATATATATCATATATAAATACAGTGCCATCATAATGGCCACCATGAGAGTCTATAGGAGTTAATTGAACAATCATCATTTCGTGAGGTGTTGGTTTTCCATCAACATAATCATTATGTTCGTTACCAATTAGATGGAGGTATTTGTAAATTTAGTACAAATAATTCTCATAAGAACATCCTAATATATGGAAGATACTGGTTTTGTTATAAAATAAAATAATAAAAATAGTTTATGGGGTTGGAGACATAAAATAATACCAAACAACTTTAGAGAAGATATTACCTTTAAATCGGGTAACTCCCTTTGGTTTAACCAAAAGGATTTCTTGAAGTGTTTTTTGCCTAAGGTAAGTTTTCTAGGATGAAGAGAGGGATATTGGGAGATTATTTGAGTAGAGTTTAATGAGAAAAATTCTTGAGATGTGTGAGTAATGGTTTAGAAGTGGAGGATTTTTATAAGGGAGAGGATGCGCTCTTTAGAAAGTTTGAAATAATTATTTTATTATAACCTCATTTTCGGTTTTGAAAGTTCAAATACTCGTTAGTATCAAAGTTAAGATGACTAATCGTCGAAATAAAATAATTCAATAAGTATTGGACTGGTTTTTTATATTGTTTTAAAATTTATAACCTTGTTTATTTAAATCATTTATTAATGAGGTAAATATTATATCATTATTGTGTCATAAATATTTTAATTTTATTTGATGTCCAAAAATTGTTGAAAAAATAACATGATTTATGAAATCTATTTATATTTCCAATGAATATTTTTAGTCGAATATAAATCTTATATATCCCCATGTAAAAATTTATTTACTAAAAAATATTTGTTTTTTTCATTTTTGTCTGTAAATTAAATTAATTAATATAAAATGTCATTATTACTCCTATGTGGCTCCATGGGGTCCCAAATTTGACCTAGGGATGACCATGGTCGGATATTTATCATACAATAGGATTAAGACACTTATTAGAGTAATTTCATATTATTATAATATTATATTTTACCCTTATTTATTATTTTTATCTTTTAATCATGGTAAATACAATATTTACTAAAGTAAATATTTAATAAATGACTAAAAATAAAAGTTGCCTATTTACACAATTTGGACCTACTGATTCCAAATATGGAATCCATTTTTCCATATTCAAAGCACTGAAGTGTAAGTAATTAATCTAAAATTAATTAACGCTGTTAAAACAAATAGCATGTTCTTAAGAAATAATTACTATTAAAAGATTGACACATGTTTATGTCCAATTTCAAAATAAAATTACTTCCAATGACTAAAATTAGATTAAATTTTAAATTTATATTCTAATTAGAATTTAATACTTGTTAAAAATATAATATATCCATATAAATAAATTATATTAAAAGTAACTTTCAAATTAAAATACAGTATTTTAAACTATTCATTAAAAAATGAACTTTATTAGAAAAATTCCAAAATTTCATCCAATGTAAATTTTGGTGTCCTGATTCTAATGAAAAATTTAATTTTGTCACATAGAACATATAAAAGTGACAAAACTAGATTTAAATAGGGTTCTCCATTAAAAGGAGGTAAATCGACCTTTTATTGAAAATTAGATTATTTATGCTTAAAATCAAATTCTTTAATTTTTTTAAGCCTCTAACATTTATTGGATAAATGTAAAAATGTTCCACAAACAAGTATCATCATATTTTAGTTAGTTCTTTTCATTCCTGCCAATACAATGGCTATGCTTTAACTACAATTTAAAATAATAATATTATATTTTTAGTGTAAAATGTATGATTTCAAAGAAACCCATTTTTTCATATCAGGTACGCCATCTAATATAAAATCCCCCTTAAAGTATAATTATTATTTAATTCACAAATATTAATAAATATGAAAATGTAATATTCTTTTTTTTTTCAGATATTACAGTTCACCTTAGTAATACCATCCCTAACAATTGTATCATCTTTGGATTTTGGATAAAATTGAATGTGCTTCCACGATCCATATATTCAAACCCACAACATATAGAAAATTAAAATATAATAACTTGAATGATATGGAATTCTAAATAAATCCATTTCTTAACAAGAAAATTTATCAAATCAAGTCATTATTTTTTTCAAAAATTCTTAGTTCATAGCCACCACACATTTTTTACATAATTAAATATTTCTACACCACAATAAAGAGATCCCTACAATTTAGTTATAACATAAGACTACAAGACTCCAATTATCCACAACAACAACATGCCCCCCACTCTCTGCTAAAAATAACACTCAAGAAATCCATATCAGAGTGAGCGTATGTTGCCAATATTACAGAATTTCTTTCATATATGCCCATAATAAAAA
Organism: Viscum album; assembly: GCA_963277665.1. Taxonomy (NCBI): domain Eukaryota; kingdom Viridiplantae; phylum Streptophyta; class Magnoliopsida; order Santalales; family Viscaceae; genus Viscum; species Viscum album. The sequence goes on along the minus strand of OY728150.1, from coordinate 1,577,740,334 downwards.
TTTCCATCTATATCTTGGATAATATATTGTTAAATGTGGACTAAAAAGTTAATAAATGATATAGAAACATCAAAACATTAAAAATCCACTCAATAGAAATCTGTTGCAGCATCCATAGTGTCTAAACATGACTTATCCAATCACAAAAACACTAATACCCATCCTCAATGAATCTTCCACACTTGAATTAGAAAATATTGTGCATGTTGATAATATTCAATAATCAAAGGACGTGGCTAAGTCAATTTTCACTAACAAGGGTCTATAATCATTCATTAATCTAATATCAATTAAATTTCGCACTCGATGCAATGAAAAATATTTTTGTGGACCTTAATATATGTTTTCAAGAGATTAAAATTATGTATATAAACATTGAAAAAATATTTGGGTTCCAATTAGAGGACTTCAAGGTTTATAAAGGTTTATTTTTATACAAACACTTTGTTGGCATTGGAAAATGAGAAAATGGTTGCGAACCCCTACATAATTCTTCATGATTTCCCACTGTGGTACAAGAATTTGGAGAGCCAAAAAAATGTAATGTTGGTGAGAGAAGAAGATTGGTGAGTATCAAAAATGAAAAAGAACATTTAGAATTATTACATATGGATAAAAAGTTTAAAATCTAATTTAGTTATAACCAAGATAGGGCTGAGTGATTTGGCATGCGATTACTTAAGAAAATATTGAGTTAGTGCCGCCATATGATTTAGAAAATAATATGATAAGGTAGTGTGGGATTATGGAACTGTTTTTGTAAATAAAACTACTGAACATCAGGAATCCTATGTGGGAACAAATTTTCAGATTTTTTAGGCCAAGGGGATTGGTGACCCGTTTTTATTATTTATCATGGAGCGCTCAATGCCAATATCCTGCACCATTCTTTGATGGGGTACTTGAAAGTGTCATATAAATAAATTATAAAATAATTTTCATGTTTTTATTCCATAGGAAGAATCATTATTAGGAATACATTGTTGATACCTAGTGGTAGTGATTCAGGGATTACCATGTCATCCACTTTAAAATAGAATAGCTCATCTACTAAAGATAGTGGGAAGTGACCTTCTAAAGCTATGCTATTTCTCTTGAGGCATTACCCAAAACCCTAGCAGAAAAAATAGTGTTAATTCGATTAATAATATGATTTCCCTATATGTAAGGCCTGAAAAAATTGAAAATACAAGGATTTGAATGGACGAGAGTATGGGTGTCATTCCTAAAATATAGGAACAAAAGATATAGTATTCTTATTGCATGACAGTTCAATAGATATAGCATGATTTCATGGAAAATTTTGTTAAACACTAGATAGAAAGTAATAGTTATAGGCCAGACATGAATTATTCAGTGCTTACTAGGCGAGTGGAGTGAATAGGTGCCTTAAAGTTTCCAATTCTAGGAAACCATAATGCTAAGATAAAATCAGCAAAGAAACACCCTAACAAGCATCATGTAGGACATCATGTATCGTCCTTTAATTCCAATCATCAAAAGGAAATCTAACTAACTCTCCTATAGAATCTACATTTCTTCAATGACTATCTCCAATGAATTGTTCATATGACCCCAGATTCTTAAAAGCACACACTTAAATGAGACAAAAATCCCCAATGAGAATATTACTAAAAAAATAATACAGAACCAATGAAAAAGGTATGTACATCCTCTCAGTTCATCATACATCTACAGATAATAAGATTTCATCCACCCGAACTCCCACCACAATTACCATAATTATCAAACATGGGAAATCAAAACAGAACCAAAATAAAGGAATGATCATTTATGAAACCGTAATAAACCAAAAAGAAATCGGAATGAAGAAAAAAGTAAGAATTTATAAAATTGGAATAAAGATTAAGATTTCCATTTTCAATGAAAAATATAAGAGATCAACCTTATTTTACATAAATATCAATCTGAACACTTTTTCCTCACCATGCACTGGCCTGCCAGAGAAGACAACACCAGCCATGAATCACTTCAATATTTATTTTTTAGTGTATTATTATTGAATTAAAAGCATGAGAACATGATAAAAGAAAATATTGGCCATAAAATGTTTGTAATTCTATCAAAAAGAATAATTAAAAACCTTGGATTTCAATAAAAATCAAAACCAAACTAGGAAAATCATAATCATGAACAACATCATAAAATCTATCGAAATAAACTCATTCAATAGCAATTTAAGACAACAAAATATCCTATAAGAAACTCCAGCTCCATCACATCCCCCACCAAATACATTGTGCGAAACAGAATAATAAAAACACAAATTGGGAATTGACCAGACAAACCTTCACTGCTATAGAGAATGATCATTAATAAGGGTCTCATACCCATTGGATCGAGATGGAAAAAACAAAACCACCCTTGGATGGGAGGGTGTTCTTCATACCCCAGTGGGATGGCTGAAGATGATATCTATTGAAGTTCATTGAAGCCTAAAACAACATACCATGAATAGAAACAAATAAAGGGATGATTAAAACCAAATGATATTAAATCCCAAATGATGATGAAGAAAGGCTAAATTGAAAACACCAAAAGATACCTAAATAACACTGAAATCACCACACGAAACTAACCCCACACATCGTCATAGGAAAGATGAATAATGTGTCCCTGCAAGAGAGTGCAGAGAGCATCAAGAAAGAAGTATAAATCCCTGGTAGGGAGATCCATACATGAGGAGGATGGAAAGGGACGCGATTTGTAAGTGCATGATGAGATCGCATGTGTGTTAGTGGTGGGCGATTAAGAAATTGTGGGAATGATGGCACGTGGAAGACCTGAGGATTGGTGGATAAATTTTTTCATATATTCAATTTTCATTTATTTAGAATTTTTTGTTTATTTTTTTCAATAGTATTACTGTGATTTTTTTCTAAAAATTAAAATATAAAAAAATTCAGTAAAATATAAATTAAATTATATTCAAAATTAATATATATTGGAAAAAATTTCAATTTCTTCCAGAAATTTCTGATATTTTATTATTAATAACACCATAATTTTGATTGATTTACTTAAAAATTGGACTTATAATTTTTTTTATTTTGGTTAATAGAAATATATTTTTTAGCACACAATTTACAAATATTAAAAAAAAATTATTGTTTAATTATTTGATTGTGTTGATTAAATAAAATCTACAACATTATATGTTGCGAAAAAATTATCGGTAATAATGAATAATAACAACATATTGATTTGTGGGGAAAAAACTATCTGTATTAGTATGATAAATTACAAATTAAACTGTTGGTAAAAATATCTGTTGGTATTAAAAATTTACAGTACCAGATATATATATTGTAAAAAATAAATGTTGGTTCTAAAATCAAATATTTAAATAATTTAATATCGGTTGGAATTGCTCATTTTTAACTACATATATATTTTCAATAAATAAATTTATGTCGGTAGAAATCAATTTTTATGCAGTGAACAATGTTTCCAATAAAGGGTGATATACTATTCGATAAATTAAAATATATCAAAACTATTTTTGGTAACTCATTTTCAAAAAAACATACAAAATTAGGTCAGAAGAAGAAATAAATTTTCTTTGAATTACAATTTTGTAATTTCTTGTATGTCAGGAATTTTCTTGATGTCATGTATGAAGAAAAAAATTATTTTATAGTGTTATTTTCATGATAAAAAATTTCTTATAAAAAATCTATAATCATGGCTAGGTTGGATATTATTAACATGGGGATATTTGATGATTTGGAAACAATGAAGGGTAAAAGGTGGAATTTTCTTCATCAACCTTCTTACTCTCTATCTAGATAGAAAAAATTATAATTTTACATTTCCCTAATATTGTAAAATTTTAAGAGGGGTATTCTTCAAATATTAATAATATAATTTCAATGACAAATTTTATGCTATAAGGATCAAAATAACATAACAATCATATTTTTATTCAATATTTGACGTCGGTTGGTTTCCATTGATTCGTACCTAATATTGTAGGGCATACATTAACTAGAATATGCTTATTTTTCAAATCCATATATTACAATGTTATATAATCAAAGAAATTTCAAATCATTAATAATGACGTTGAAATTATATTATGTGAATTAAATATGTTCTTACCAAGATCATTCTTTGATTCAATAGTCCACATGATGGTTTACATAGTTAGATAGGTTCAAATATATGGTCATGTCCATTATAGATGGAGGTACTCCATTGAAAAATATATGAGTATTTTGAAAGGGCATTCCAAGTATCCAAGTCTAAACAAGTTTGTATTGTAGAATGGTATATTATTGAAGAATCCATTGAATTATGTAATGATTACCTGTCAGATGTTGACAAAAAAGTTCCCCAAGGTCTCGTTACAACAGATTCCCTACATGATAATGGATTTATGCAAGATATGTGGCTATAGTTAGCTTCAAAGAGTTTAAGAAAGAAAATTCTACATTTTACATAATATTGATGATTCTTATCTATACGTTGAAACCCATAAAATCCCATTTATTGGAGATTTGAATCCATTAGGGGATGAAGGACATATATCAAATACACATAATCATGAGTTTATAGGTTAGTTATGAGATCAAATTTTTAATAAATACATCAAAATATGTAATCAATTTCCGAATGAATTCAATGTCTAGCAAGGCAAGTGAATGAAAATGTTATATCATAAACTATTTTTATAATCAATATTTATGCACTCTATACAAAATAACATAATTAATACAGAGTTATGTACATTAATGGGGTTAAATTTGTGGAGTAAGTGACTCACATATCTGGTTCTAAAGATATAAATCCAATTTATGCACATATTTCATTTATGGAATTTTTAAACAGATATATGAGTTAGATCATACAACATTTAACATGACAATTTTCTATTAAAAATGTGTTGATATAAGGATTGCATTGAATGTTGATGAAATTGGCTTCATGAAGGTGAATAACATTGGGTAAGGGAAAAATTATTATTCATTCATAATGGAATCACAAGTAGTGCATGTATTTTATCTATCAAATCTGGAAAACAAGAATTTAGTTATTGTCCTAGTGGTGACTAAAATTGTTGCCAAGTCAAATGAAAATTCAATTGGGGATGACCAATTCATTGGGAGATAATTATCAGTTCATGATAGTCCCAAACATAGATTATGTATTATACATTATGGGGGACCGCATAGTGGGGATTTGGATAATATATAGATGAGAAAAATACCAAAAACATTTTAAAAAATAAATAGTGTTTATTGACATGGTAAAAGGGTTTTTAATATATGATTTTTTCCAAATAATATTATATGTTCTCTACAAAATTAACAAACATAAATTAAATTTTTTACTACTCATGAATACAATGTATTCCACACATGATTATGTTACCAATCCTATGTAAGAATATACAATAATAAAGAAAACTATTTGGGAAAATTTAAGGGTAATGTAATGATATACTTTCTCTATTTTACCAAAAAATATTCAACAAAATGTTAATTTAATTTTCATTATTCCTAAAAGAGTTCATTCATTTTAGTTGATTTATATCTATAATTCATTCATTTCTATACAAAGAATTACATTTCAATATTCTACCCCAACACCTTTTCAACCTGGAACTATTTAAATTTGTTAGTTTTCTTCAAGTTCCCTCCACTACCTTTGCCGAAAGAGCAACATCATAGCCTCTTCTCAATCATAGAGGAAATATTGATCTTTGCACAATAAAATTATTTTCCCTATAATTAATGAATTATTTAATATATATATATATATATATATTATTTTTACTAAGTATTATTCAGATAAAAATTTATTCTTTACACAATTATATTAGGCTCTTGGGGGTAAAATTACATTAAACATATACACACCTCACACACATGATAGAAATGTAGGACATATTCCCCCATTAAACAAGTGTATTATTTTTTTGGGTTTGGTTGTATTGTTTGAAGCTACTCAGGCTTATGAGAGATTAGTGTTCGAGGATGCAATCGAGATAACGACAACAAGGTAATGAGTCGAGAATGTATACAAGTATCATGAAAAGGTGAATTACTACCAAATATTTAATTATTTTATTCATAATTTTATATTCTATTTGTTAGCCAATTTATTTATCAATTTAATTTAATACATATTTAGTTTTTTTGATTGATATTTTTTGAGGTCGTATTTTTCTTTCAACTATAAAAAACAAGATACAGAATATATAACATGTTTTTTCTGCCAATATTAGCACAATTTCTTTTTCATTTATTTTTTGGACTACTATAAATAAATATTGATTATATGTTCTTAGTCAAACAACATTATTCATTATTGAAAACGATCAGAGTAGTGGAATCTCCTAGGCCCATTATCTCATAGAAATCACTATAAAGAAATTAAATTGATGGCACATAAACATTGTAATATTTGATTGTTTGAATACTATTGTAAAATGATCCATAATTGATGTTGGATGTGATGGAATAATCATCACCATAATATATTGCAAGAACTAATTTGTATAACTCCATGTGCATCTTTTTATTTAAAATTGACATTATTTTTTGTAAAAAATTAAACTGACATACCACAAACAGAAAAAAAATATTCATATTTTTTCAATAAAAAAGAAAAAATAAATAGAATAAATTTTTGATGTGTAGGAATTATCCATACCTCCATCTGATAAAAAATGTTCCTGATATAACTCAAAGTGTTCATTATCATTTTAAAATTGAAATTTTAATTAGAATATGTAACTATTTCAGGAAAAACAAAACATGATCATGTTGTCTTTATAATTTAGGAATGTGATTCCTAATTCCTTTGTGACATTCTGGATTATTCGCATGTCAAAAAAATACATGATGTTACCAGTATGACTCAAAGTGTGTGTTTCTAGTTTAATATTAAATTTTATTTAAAAAACAAGTGACATACTCAAAACTAAGAAAAAAACATATTATTTTGATACATTAAAAAAAGATATATAATTTATTTAAGATGTGTTGGAATCATCCAAACCTTAATCCGAGGCATGATGTGACTCATATGACTCCAAGATCATCTTGTTATTTGATATTGTAATTTTTTTTGTAAAAAAGAAAACTAACATACTCAACACCATGAAAATGAATTTGGATAGTTTTTATAATTTAGTAAATTGATGCATAGGTCATTTTCGATATATAGATTTCAATTGTACCACACCCATATACATAATGTGGTTGGTCTAACTCAAAGTGCCTGTTATCAATTTAAAATTGACATTGTAGTTTAAAAAAAATCACACACTAAAAATATAGAAAAATCACTCATATTGTCATAAAATTTTTGGAGAATTACTAATAAATCATTTTTATGTGTATACATCAGTCTCACTTCAAATCGATAGACGATGTGGCTGGCATGACTAAAATTTCATGTTTCTAGTTTAAAATAGAATATTAGTAAAAAAGAAATCTAATGTACTCAAAACTGACAAATAAATTTGAATTATTTTTATACTTTAGATAAAATATCCATATGTCATTTGGTAAGTATAAGAATTATCCAAACCTGTATAAGATGCACAATGTGATCAATATGACTCAATGTTGATCTTTTTATTTAAAATTCACATTAGTTTTAGTAAAAAAGACAACTAACTTACTCCAAAAAATTGAATTTTTAATGTTTTTATAATTTAGTAAAAGGATCAATAAGTAATTTTTGATTTGTAGGAATCATCCTCATACTAATACGATATACGATGGGTCAGGTATGACTTATAATGTCCGTTATCAGTTATAAATTGAAATTTTTGTTAAAAAATTTGACGCAATGAAATCCTCAAAAATGCACATGGGTTGAATTAATAATTGATTAAAATTATTCATAAGTCATTCTTGACAAGTAATAATCACTCTCAGGAAATAATGACACACAATGTGACTAGTATGACTCAAAGTGTGTGTTTCTACTTTAGAATGTCATTTTCATAAAAAAGACAAGTGTCATACTCTATAGAGAGAATGAAAATAAAGATTATTTTAATAAATTATAAAAATGACCCATAAGTATTTTGTGAAATTTAGGAACTAGAAAAACCTAAAGATGATTCATGGTGTGATATGTATGATCCCATGTGGGTGTTTTTATTTAAAATTTACATTAATTTTATTAAAAATGGTATATGAAATACGCAAAACTATGAAAACACATTAAAATTGTTTTTATACATTAGGAAAATGATCCATAATTAATTTTTGAAATTTAGGAATTATATTCACCTCAATATGATAAATGATGTTTCCGTAATGAATCATAGTGTTCGTTATCAATTTAAAATTTATATTTTATTTCAAAATTTCTCAAACACTATAAACTGAGAAAACACTCAGATTATTTTGATAATTTAGGAAAATTATTCACAATACCTCTATAAAATTTATGAATCATTATCACATAATATTAATACCCTATGCAACCATATTACTCAAAGTATGTGCTTCTGGTTTAAAATAATATTTTAGTAAAAAATACAAGTAATGCTCTGAAATATGAGAAAAAACATTCATATAATTTTGATATTTTAGGAAAATGATCCATATGTCATTTGGGATGTGTAGGAATTAGTTGAACCTCAATTGGATGATGGTGTGACTGATATAAGCCTAAGTGCATCTTTTTATATAAAATTGGAATTAATTTTATTACAAATGACAACAGACATAGTCAAAACAAAGAAAAAACATTAAGATTATTTTGGTACTTTAGGACAATGATACATTAGACATTTTTTCATATATGAATCAGAGTCAACTTAATTCAGGACATGATGTGGCCGGTATGAATTAAGGTGTTTGTTATCTGTTTAAAATTGAAATTTTAGTATAACAATTGTAATTAATTGAAAACCATGAAAACATGATCTAATTGCATTGATATTTGAGGAAAACAATTCGTAGGTCATTTAGGATTTGTTGAAATTCGTATCACATCAAACTACCACATGATTTGATTAGTATGGATTAAAGTGTGTGTATTATTCTTATTTTTATTTTATATTTATTTAGTTATTTTTTATTGAGATAATGGATGATGAAAAAAAAGAAATGGTGTGATGTGCAAGAATCAACCAAAACTCAATCTGATACACAGTGATAGTGTAATGACTCAAAGTTTAGTTTAAAATTAATTTGTTTATTTAATTAATTTTTTTATATGATTACTCATATAATATTTTTTTCTTATATAGGTGCATTATTTTTCTGTAGTAAGGGTTGTTTTTTCATAAAAAACATGATTCTGTTTGAAGGGAAAAAAGCAGAATATTGGTGTTTTGGAATGTATGTCAAAATTTTTACTTACTCATGTAATTTTATAAACCAATATTTGAAATTTCAATAATATATTGTTTTTTCATGTATTTTTTGTATATTTTATTTCATTTAAATTTTTATTGGTATTTGATTTTGCTGCTTTATGGATATTTCTGGTACTATAGTGTGCTATTATAGCTCATTAAAGTATACATGTTTATAAGAACTAAAAAAATAACCAATTAAGATGTCCTTTATCAGTTCATTTAAATGAGATGATAAAATTCTACGGATTAGAATTGCACTCTGATAGTCAGTTATTCTCTATCACTAATTAAGTACATTTATAGAGTTGTTAAAGGCCAGATTTGTTGTAGATCTTAGATGGATTATGATCATGTTATCCCTTTTATGTACATGGTGAAAATATTAATGTTTTTATGTTGTTATTCAAATATATATGACTCTTAGAAAATTTGATTTTTTATTAATTACTCATTAAATTTTATGATAAGGTCATTGGACTTCAACAATTAATGGGTGGGGCCTGATATTATTTAGGCCCATGATGCATTAGTTGTATCAATAGGTAGACTTGTTTAGATATTTTCATTATTCCTACCCAATTATGTAATATTTTTGAACTATTGTTTTGAATAAATGAATGATGTCTTTAATGCAGTCTTGATGGAAAGAATTATGTTTTCTCTAAGGCCATTATGGTAATATCATGAATATTGAAATTATACATTCAATCAATATAAATTGTGTTTTTTATCCATGTGATATATTATTTTCATTACATTACATAGATATATTAAGCAATCTATTTATGTTTATTATTTAATTATAATTATTACTTAATCCATTTATAATATTTTTTCCACATTTATTTCATGATTTCATGAGTTGTATGTTTTCTATAACTGGGTGTTTTATCTCACTTCTTATGTTTTTAATTCCATAGGATATGAAGAAAATCATTTCAGATGATATTTCTTACATGATAAATTTTGTAAAGAATTTTTGTGATATTTCGAAGATTGTTTTTCATTAAGTGGTTTCATATAATATAAAATAATTGCCTTTATTTGAGAATGATGTGGGATTTATTAGTTTTCAAATATTCCTAATTATATAATCTACAAAACTTAAAGTCTTGAAAAATCATGTATTGAAATAATTTATTTAATTAAAGTAATAATATAGTATTTTTCTCTTTAAATATACAATAATAATTCAATCAAGTTTGTATATCATGTGTTTTATACACCAGATTAGGGAGTGTTCGTCCAGGTTGTCACATTAACATTTTCTATATGGGTTATTTTCATCAATGTATGAAAATAATCTCGTTTAAAACTATCCATGTGAAAAAATATTTCCATTTTTTTCTATGAAACAACTTATTTATATTTCAATTATTTTAAAAATAAATTTTTAGACTTCTGGTTTTGTAAACTATTTTCAGTTAAATAAATGATTTTAAAAATTATAATAATTTTTATTATTTTCCATAGAAATTTTCATAGGGCTCCTAAAAAATGATTTTTTTACAAGTAAACATCCTTGGATATATTTTATGCTTGGTCATGGAAATTATTTAAATAATACCACCCTTCTTATATCTCATAATGTATTATGAAATTATCTTTTCAAGAAGAGGAGTGATCAATCCCTTCCCTTTTCCTTCTCAACCATCCACTATGAATAGGCATAACATTTCTCCCAAATCATCTCCTTTAAGAATACACATAATTCCATTTGTTTCATAAATGGGGGTTCAACTATATTCAACACATATACTGATTAGTGAAATTATTAACTAAATTGTATTACCTTTACATATACAGTGAAAATAATATATACTTCACTGAAGAGTATCTACTGAGAATATTATTTATTATCAATGGATAACCATTTATATTTCATGGGTATAAAAATTTCATTGATTGAATTATAAATCTGATCCTTAAATGATTCCACTTGAAGATTATATGTATCCCATTTTATTTAAAGGAGGTATTTCTAATTTGACGAAAGAATGATTTCAACAGGAAATTATGTATATGTATGATGATGAGTGGAATCTTATATCACCCACCAATGCATCAGTTATGATTAATATCTCATGTGATATTAATTAATAGAAATAATTAGTTTTTTTAAAATTTATTAGGCATAATGTGTTTTCATACATTTTAAAGTGCAGTTTCCAGACCCGAGTTCCACATACTGATACCACAATCATGTCAATTATATGACCTCTGGCATGCCTCCTCATATTCCAAAGGCTACTAACTAGTAGTGAGGGTCAAATATATAATACAGGGAGACTATAACATCTTTATCAAAGGGGAAGAATAGTAGAAATAAATAAACAATAACTAAAACAATGTAACCATAAATAGAATAATACCCTTATCACATGATGACCAAAAAAAAAACACAATATCCAAAACTAAACCAATAGATATGTTATTCTAAATACATATAAATTTTCAAATAAAAAACCGAAATTAAGCCACACCAACACTCTAGAGTGTATCCCGATATCAGTTTTGATTCCCTAATTCATACACTATCCTAAATCAACCATCTTACATAGAAATATTGACCTGATCCAATCATGCAAATTTGAAGTCTATTCTAGTACCAATTTGGAAGACCAAGTAAGGTGTCAGTATAACTCAATAGGCCACCACCAATAGCGTCGAAAACAATTTCCAATCAATATCATTGTATGTAGTTATATAAAAAATAATTTAAAATAATGTAAACAATAACAACATTTCATTATTCCTTATTTAACCTCACAAATCACCCAACTACATGATGATACTGAGCCATCAATACATTCTTCATCCCATACCAGAGTCCGAACTATTCCCAAGGTATATTACATATCATATAACTCATGGGTTTCTATTTAAAATTAAATTCAAATTTCATATCATGACTTCATAAAACCACAATCCAATGAAAACCTTTTGAGAATAAAAATACATGTCTAACACTTCCTAGGTATTCAAGGCATCATTTTGTGATCCACAATCGATTGTTATCACATATGGGATTTTAAATAATCAATCCATGTCCCTCAAGCATATATTAGTCAATCACATATGGGATTTGGAAGCATTAGTCCATTTCCGACACAAATATATCACACATATCACAATATCCCATATATCACAATATCACATGTATGAAAATTTCATATACATAAAAGATAATGATCATTATAAATTTTTGCAATTACTCTCATTAAAGTGCATCTTTTCAATTAATTAGACAAAACAAGGCTCATCTCTTTAATTACCGTGGAATAATATCAAAAAATCACCATTAAACAATTTTTCAACATTTCCTCATATAAACCATAACCCTTTAAATTTAATCCATCTATCCATTAATTCCAATTAAAAATTAAATCATATCAAATTCATCATCAACTTCACAACCAAAATATTCAAATTCAATATCCCTAGTTCATCTTATTTAATCCCCACATGACAATTACATTAAATAATCCCATGATTAAATTATTTAGTTAACTAATTAATTAATCCAATTGAAAACATAATTAGAAAATGTGCAATAAAAATTTCAAAACCATATACACATAATTGAAATAAATAATTTGGAACAAGATAAATAGACTACCTACCTCAATGATATTTATGGGATTTTTCCCAATTAAATTATTTCAAAATTGAAATGGAAAGATCAAGACCATGATGAAGAATGATATCTAGAACTAGTTATATAAACAAGATCAAATTGATCAACATCCAAAAAAACAAAGATCTAAACCAATACCAATGGGGAATAAAACACTCCTCTTACATAGTGAAGATATACTAGAGAGAGGGGAAACCACACAAGAAAATGTCACATACTAGGAGAGGAGTATTTCTGTTGAATAGATATTTGATTCTTTATGAATAGAGTTAGGAAGACCTTTGAATACATCTATGAGATTCACGATTCATAGGAATGAGTTTAGGTCCAATTATAGGTGTTTAAGGATTAATAAATAGGGTTTGATATTTTTGTACTATTTTATAGGTGGTTAAAATTTTACAAGCACTGTTTCCTATATTTGGTTCTTAGTTTTCCCAAACTATGTTCCTTAACCATGCACCACTCCTTAGGAGTGCTCAAATTCTCCGAAGAGGGTGCATAATTTGACAAAACATGTTCCAGCCTTGGAATCTCCCTATATATGCGGATTCATGTTTTTTAGTGGTATTTATACGAGTTTGGAAAACCATGCGCCAACTGTGTACTACAACCTTTTCTTCCATAATTATCAATTTTCACCCAAAAAATCCCAAAAATACCCCAAACCAAGGTATAATAAAATAAGGAAAAGGGTACCTGAAATATGATCATGAGTCAACTCCAGAAAAGGTCTGGATCTCACAATATCTTCAACTTATAACAACTCATCCTTGAGTTGTACTCCATAGAATCACTAAGATTATGATGAAAAAGGTTCATTCCACTAGTCTAGCATAGCGACATATCTCTACCATGATTCCTCCTAAACATGACCATGTTTTAAAAATACTTGAACTATAAGAATGATATTTCCCCAAAACAATTTCTCACTATGATCCAAAACGCGTATTTGATGCCCCTTAATGGGTGCATCGGTCTCAATCTCTAGATCTTTAACATTGATCACATGATAGGGGGGGGTGGTGATACCGAGGAACCTGTATCATATAAAAACATCATGTATATCAATATTCCTTTGTGGACGAGCCAATCAAAATGCCACCAAACCAATTCTCTCCACATCCCCAAACCATATAATTTTTTTATTTACTTTACCTCTCTCCAAATCCTATTGTGATCAAAAATTGCGACACAATATGTAACACATGATCACCCACCACAAACATCGTCTATCAATATATGACCTTTGTATACTCTAAGTCGTAACTATATGTTTTCAAATATGTTGAACCTACTCGAAGGTCACTTCCATGAGACTCTGTCCAAACTGCTCTAGATCACATATCTACCTATAGTACAGAGGTGATCTACATGTACCACCATAAAGATCCTCATATGCTTCCATTTAAATAGTCACCTGATTATTATTATCATAGGGGAAATCAACAAACACTAATTTCTACATTCAAGACACACCAAAGTCTAAAAAACATACCCATAGAATTCCTCCGAAACCATTATATTATATTCAAGCTTCCCATCAGGCTATGGATGAAAATTTGTACTCAGTATAACATATTTACCAAAAACAATATATAATCCCTACAAGAAGTACGATGCAAAGAATGAGTCATAGTTCAAAAAAATACTCTATAACACCCCATGCAGAAGAAATGTCTCCCGAACTCAAAATTATTCTAATTGATCAACTATGAAAGTCTCACTGATATGAAATAAATATGATAATTTTTTCAATTTCTCCTCAACCACCCAAAAAGGATCATTCTTCTGAGGCATCCTCTATATACCCACCACAAATTACATGGAAACGTTTTCCTAATTTCATTTTTAAATGGAAAATGAATTTATTGAACCACCAGGTCTTTGATACATGGAATTAATCCATTGATAGTTGTATCATGTTGTCAATAAGGATGAAATATCCCTTTTCATGACCACCCATTAATATTCTTGATATAGGTCATAGTGCATTTTGGTCAAACCAGAATGCACCACCAACTTTGAGGCACAAAATTCATTTATCGTCTCCTCTCAAATACTCATAGAAACTAACAGTACATCCCTTGAAATAGATAATATAATCCTAGTCTATTTTCCAATATAAATGTGAATCTACACCCTCAAGGAATTCCATCTAGTCCAAAAAATCGGGATCCTCATTTTTCCTCTCCATGATCGGCTTCAAATGTGTAGACTCTTATAACATGGATATGAGAGTTATCTTCTCATATCCCACATAAACTACAACATGAATCTCAATAATAAATGTCATCATTTTTCACTTTTAGATAGACTTCTGAACTGCTTGATATTTGGTTTTCCTTCTCCAAGAGTAAGCAACACTATTTTCCATTATAGGTGAATATGATTTCACTAAATCACACAACTAAATATACTCAACCCATATCCATTTCCAAATATTCAAATCCCTCTACAGAAAGATATAAATTATGATATCATGGTCGATATACATAGTAAACTTCACTAAAAATATATATCTCAACAAAAACTTCTATGAATAAACTACGACTAGTGTCTAAAGATCATGTATTGTGTAATTCCATATCCATGGACTCAACTTCCATAACCCATATTCCACAAATCGATCTCCCTACATCAGCCTTTCTCCAAAATCGATCCTTGACGGGTCAAAAAATCATTATGTACTCCTCACATGGCTCAGATTGGCTCATGATCGGTCCAGTTTTCAAACTCTTCTTCTTCCATAGGAAATAATTATCACATGCTCCATTCCATTAAAACATTATTCATTTCTTGTCCAAGCCTGACAGTGGTTATTCAAAGTGGGTAAATTCCAAGATCAAACATTTATAATTGCTTCTTAATCGCATAAAACAACATATATTGAATACATTCTTTAGATGATACCATGAAATCACTACATTCACCTTATTTGTGACGGATAACACACCTTCCTATGATATTATGTGTCCCAAGAAATATATATATTTATTCTGAAATTGGAACATAGATAACTCATAATATAACTTATTATCTCTCGATATGAAAATGTCATGATGTTTTACATGATCCTAATGAGTCTTTTAGTAAACCAAAATGTCATCCACAAACATTACAATAGGCTAATCTAGGTATGGGGAATGATTTAGTATATCAAGGTGATAATCACTTTTGGTGAACTCATTATCCCAGAAAACAACATAACGAACTCATGGAAGACATACCTACTATAAAATCAATATGTGGTATATCAGAATGTCAATCCATCTACTCATGTTACCCTGATCTTAAGTCAATCATGGAGGATAGAGAAGATCCCCTAAACTAGCAATAAAATATAATCTTTACGTGGAAGAGGATACTAATTCTTCAGTATCATCCAGTTCAACATTTGGATGTAAATAAATGATCAACATCTAATCTAGCATCTTAGAAAAAAACTAGGGAACCCTTATATGACGTACTTAGAAAGAAAAACCAATTATCCATTAACTTTTCAAGTTGATTGTTAATCTCTTCAAAGATTTGTGGGTTCCATTATGTGTTGTGTAGTAAAAACTATAATATCCTACAACATGAGATCAATTAAAATTTCCAACTATCTCTTAGGTGTTAGGCCAATGATATCCCCATGAAACACTTCCTAGAACTTTTCCACATTGGATGGAATGAAATTATTCTTCAAACCCCTTTTATGAAATAATATACTTTCAACATGGATGGTGTTCTCCTACATTTTTTTATGAATTAGACCAGCACAACCTCTTTGGATATCTCCACTCTCTAATTTACATTATTTTCACCCTTGGGAGAATTATTTTCACTCTCATGAGGTTATAATATATGTTTGATTAGTGTTATACTTACTATAATCTTCCCAAAATTAAGTCAAATCCTAACATATAATGGATTTAAAGATACTATAGGAAATTATACTTCCAATCTCGAGAGAATACTTTTTTCCCAAACAGACATCTCGAACTTACTCCCAATAGTGTATTGATCATCATAACCACACTCACAATCTCTACTTCCATATTCAACCCATTCACATGTTTTGAAAAAATAAAATAATGAGATGCACTTATATGAAACAAGGAACTATAAAGTGTAGAAGCTATAATAATATTACCTATGACTATTAATGGTCCAAACTTAATATCCCCAAGTGTATTTTGAACTACCTGAAACTAGTTTTCCCCACATCGCGATGATGAAGTATGAGTCCCTTATGGTGCACCACAATGTTGATATGGGTGCTCTTGCCCAGAAGTACCACATTCATCACCTCGACCTTCATGAATAGTAGTAGTTTTTAACTACCAGACTTGTATGATCTCAAATACCAATTTATCGTACTCTAGTTCTTCAAAGACACTCCTTCACTACACATACGTCATGGTTTCCTATAGAAATGATGTTGTTTCCCTATCCTACCAAAATATCAAAAGTCTAATGATGTTTGGGGACACAATATACGAATTTATCATATCCAAACACATTGATGGTTAGCCACACAAGAATGTTACTCGGTAAATTATTCTTCCCCCATGACCACTCTACATTCTATCAACATGGTTGATGTTTTCAGAGAGATTATTATGGATCTCGAAATATTTACCTCCTGGACATCTAGAAGATACCACCAATATTCAACTGGAATCCTATTTCAGGTCCCCATGAGATATAAGAGTCTAATTCTTTACATTTGAAAACATTTCCAACAAAAATATATTAACATGGGACTTAATCACACACATAATCACATCCTAATATTGTTTTTCCTTATTAGCCTCTCTCCTTCCAATTCTAGAAGAAAGTGATGTAAATTAGTAATGTATATCTCATAGACCATCGCAAACATGCTCCCCTGGGTCAACCTCTTGAACTATGAATCCTCTCTTGATTGGGAATATCTGGGTAAAAGTGATCCAAGAACGTATATTGAATGTCCTTTCAATACATATTCTCCATCATTCAATCCATGTTTTTAATGTCCTGTCACATCGGTTTGCCAGATAACATATAAGCATCCTGTTTTACCCTTTTCTCAATAGGAATCTCTATGTTGTCATGATTGTATGGATAAGCTCAATATAGAACTCAGCTACTACTGGTCCACCCCCTCCTGTGAAATTCATAGGGTGTCGCAATTGGAACTACCATTTAAAGTCATTCTTACTTTTCACAACCCTCCCTAGGTCTCTTTCTATAAACTGCGTTAACCTAGTAATGTTTTCGTGGAACTAATCCACGAATTTCTCACCCAGATTCATTGGAGTATTTGGTTCAAATAATGGAGGATCATTTCTAGACACGTCCTCCTTCCTTCCTATCATAGAGAATCGTCATGGAGGAATATTTCTACAATTCCATACAAACATCTTAGAAAATATAACAAAACAATATCATATTTACATAAGAGGGATTTAGATAAATACATATCATGTCATTAACCCATACCCCACCACACAGTCAACACCAAGGAACTATTACTACCTTCAACCACCCTTATAAATGTAATGGCTCACATAAGATAATACATTTACACAATTTAAGTTTCTCATTTGAAACCAATTTATCCATTTCAATTTATCACATTTTTCATCATTTATAATTTCTCAACTTTATATCAAGAACCATTTTCATTTAAATTATAAAACAAAAGTTAATCAATTTCATTTAAACAACTTAGATGAATATGATTTTACATGCTTACATAAAAAATGCATGTCTCATAAAAATCCCATGTTCTTAAAATGATGTATTCTTACTCAGCACTTATTTCATTCTTGTCCATGATGTATAAATCTCATAAAACAAAACCACCACAAAACAAGTGCATCTCCCAAGGTGAAATAATATACAACTATGACAGAAAACATAAAAAAACCCATTATTCAATGGGTACTTGGGTTTTAGTCCCATACATGTGTTAGATACTCCCATGTTTGAGCTTATTACCAAGGCCAAAATTGACTTATTACCATGTGTAATTTTTTGAAATGGTAATAAAAAATTAATAAAATAAAAATTCTTTAATAAAACACTTTAATTTCCTGACCCAGGTGTCACATAGTGGTTACCTTAGTCGGTTGATCACATGACCTCATGCATGCCTCCCTGTGCGACAGAGGTTTCCAACTAGTATATTGGGTCCAATATATAACATGTGGAGACTATGCCCACTTTATCAGTGCTGCATAATAGTGAAATAAATAAAAAATAACCCAAATACAAGAATTATAACCAAAATAATTTCAGTATAACATTAAAAAAATAGGAGTACAATAACCAAAACAAAAGTTGTAGATATTTCATTCCAAAAAATTCTCATGATTTAACTGAAAAATGAAAATAAAGAAACAAAAAACTCCTAAGTGGGTCTGAACATCTTATCAGATTCCATCATCTATGTTATATGTTGACTCAACTATTTAACATATGGATATTACCCTCATCCTATCATAAAAAAAATGATTTCTATTTGGGTACCGATCGTGCATCCTGAGTAGGGTGTGAGTACAACTCATAAGGACACCACCAATGGTGTATAAAACAACATCCAGTTTATAATAATGTTTGTAGATGTATAAAAAATAAGTCACAGTAAATTCAATAGTAGTCACATTTCATTATTCTTCATTTACCCACATTATTCATGTAGGTTCATGATGATGCCTGATAATAAATACATACTTCATCCTATTATAGTTTCTTAACCCTCCATATGGGATATCACATATCACATAACTCATGGGTTTTCAATTATAATTACAATCTAATTTCATTTCACATCTACTTGGAACCATAGTCCAATGCCAATAATTTAGACATAGAATATCATGTCTGGCACCCTATGGGTCTTTGAAGAATTAGTCAATGTCCTACAACCTTTTGTTATCAAATATAATACATTTAATGAATTGTTTGTTTCCCCTTACACACATAACAGTCAATCTAATATGGGATTTTGAACCATCAATCAATGTCCCACAAATATAGGTCACATATATCACAATATCCCATATATCACAATATCAAAGGTATCATAATTTCATATAAATAAAGGTTATGTATCATTAACCGTACTTTAAAAAACTATCATTAATGCTTACCATTTCAATTCATTAAACAATAAAGGATCATCAATTTAACTCACATTAAATAATATGAACAATTAACTATTAAACCATTTGTCAAAATTTAATATTATAAACGATTAAACATTTAAGGTTAATCCAAACACCTCCTAATTTTCATTAATAATATAATCATATCACATTAATCCTAAATTTCATAACCACTATTAAAAAATTCTATATCCCAAATTCAACCCATATCATTATCACATGACAATTCCATTAACCAGTTCCATGATTCCATCAATTAATTATCCAACTAATTATTCCAATTTTAGATACTATTTATAAACATACAATATGAATTTAAAAATTACATAGAGGTAATTGAAATCAAGACTTTGGGATTTGATAAATATAATAGCTACCTCAATGCCTTTGATGGATATTCACCCAACAAAATTTCTTACAATCAAAATAAAAGTATCAAGATCGCGTTGAATAACAAGATCTAGAACGAAATCCTAGAAACAATATAAAATAGATCAACATCCAAAAAAACCAAGATATAAACCAACACTAATGGGGAATAAAACCATCCTTTTACTCATAGATTATATATGGTAGAGAGAGTAAACCACACAGGATGAGATCACAAACCAAGAGTGGTGTTTATATGTCAATTGGGTCTTTAAATCATCACGAAGATAGTTTGGTAGCCTTATAATCTATCAGAGGGCTTAAAAATTCATAATAATGAGTTTAGTTATATGTTGGGGTGATATATTATTAATATCAAGGGGTTAGGGATTTTTTAAAATTAATTGTGGAATTAAAATCCCTCAACACGAATTCCTGTATGGTTTGCATGGTGTTCCAAAACTATGTGCCTCAACAATACACCTCTCTTTATGGGTTCTCACTTTCTCCTTGGAGGGTGCATTGTTTGGAAAACTATGTACCAACCATAAAATCCACCTTTTTATAGGGTTTCAAAATTTACTAGGCTAGTTGTACTGTTTTCCTAAATCATATGCCAACTATTCACTGCCCCCTTTTCTTCTAAAATTCTCATTTTTTCACAAAAAACATCCCGAAACGAAACCCCAACCAAAGTATAACAAAAAAATGAACAAAATTTACTTGGAAAATGAGCCCGACATAGCTCTTAAAAGGTGATAATCTCACATAATGCACAGACATAATGGGTTTGTTCAAAACTGCATGAGGAAAATGAGTTTTCTCATAAGATTTATTATCCTTTTTATTATGACACATTTCTATGTTTATTTTCTTCTCCGGCTATGTTACATTACATTGGAATACATAATTTCTAACATATTATGAAATTTTATATCATTCCATTCCTTATTCCAAGATTTATCATCTTTGATTTATTGGATATGACTCTCTTATGTATCCTGATTTTAACCATATTCTCATATTATGATCACTTATGTTCACTGACTGCTATCTATTTTTTACCCATTCTAAGAATATTATCTCACCACTTTCTTATGTTCCCATTTCACATGGTTATGAAGAAAAGTATTTTGTATGATGTTTTTAGAAGATTATCTTGTGTCGATAATTTTTTTGAAGATATTCAAGAGTTATTATGGATAAATCAGTTACTTATATAGTTGAAAAAATTTTGGTTAGTTGAAAAAGACATAGATTGTTCTTCTTATTTTCCAATAAATTCTTTAAAACGATACACTTTAAATATTATGGGAATTTATTATAATGAAATATTTTTTCAATTCATCTAATTTTAAGATAGTTACATCCTTGGGGAGTCATCTTTGCTATCAAAAACTGGTTTATATAACATTATTCAATATGATTTTATTAGTTGAGGATGAAATTTTCATCAAGGGGTGATAAAATATGGTGTATCAAAATTTCCATGGTATAGAAAACACATAAGGGTAACTAAGGTAATACTGAATATTTTGGATATTACGAAGAAAGGATATTAGTGAGAACCCTATGGGTATGTTTGAGGGATAAATTTATGTTTTGAATAAAATTTTGATATTTTGGTGGAGTTGTGAATATGTAGTTTTCCTAGAGTTGAAATATATATTGGATTCTATAGGTGGTTGAAATATCTGACAAAGATGCACTAAGTGTCAATAACCCTAAAAGGGGAAGAAAGGGTACTAAATCGATCATTACCCAGTGCATGACAAATAGGCATAATTACACTCCTAGTTTGAAACTTCATTGGGATATGATTTGGATATTCACATTCTATTTATAGGCCATTATAATTTATTTTTGAATGATATTAAATAATATGGTTTGAGAAACTAATAAAAAAATGCACACGGATGGCCTTTTTTTCAACATAGATAGTTATAAGTGATCCCAAAGTTTCATATGATAACAATTATGGTGTTATAGGGGAAAGAAAATACATATTTATGTTTTCAAGTTCATATTTCTATTATCATCATAACAATTTTTGTTTAAGTATTGGTTGGAATAAGATAAAAAAATGATGCCAATAAAGGTATGTACCGAGAAACTACTATGTCATATAACCGATTTTGGGATAATAAAAAAATGGTTGACAATATTCATATATACCACTTATAATGGAAAAATAATTATTGATACCCAGAGTTATATTGATTATTTAGTGCTATAT
The DNA here is from genome assembly GCA_963277665.1 of Viscum album. Classification (NCBI taxonomy): domain Eukaryota; kingdom Viridiplantae; phylum Streptophyta; class Magnoliopsida; order Santalales; family Viscaceae; genus Viscum; species Viscum album. The sequence goes on along the minus strand of OY728150.1, from coordinate 1,577,717,601 downwards.
ATCAACAATATTTTAGTATATTCTAAATTTTTTGTTGATTATGTGAAATATCTAAGAATTATTATTTAATATTTTTTCTCTAATGGTTTTAAAACATATATAAACTCGGATCAAAAACTTTAAAATATGATTTTATGAAATGTTTATGTTTTGGGGATAAATAATGAAGAACACATGACTGGGGGATGAATAAATATTAGGTATAGTATGGACTTTATATTGAGATAATTAAGGGTTGATTGATTTTGAAATAGAAAGTTAGATTGTATTTGTAACCTTGGGATTAATAATATATTAATGGTAATTTTTGTGAAATATATCACATATTTCGGATATTGGAATATATTGGATACAATTTATTTTTATTTCTAAGAGATTAATACCATTTTATGGTTTTGAATAGTGTTAATTTTAGGAATAATATATTGTTTCACTATTTATGAATCATGGATTTTTAATACTTTTACATTGGAATAGAGTGCATAAATACCAATTATCATAATATTTTCATTGGAATTTCAAAAATTTTGGACCTCAAAAATATTTTAGTTTATTTCAAAAAATGGATTATTTCATTATATATATATACAAGTTATTATACATTTTGGTTTTATTAGAACAAATCTAATATTTAATGTTTACAGTTTTGATGACCCGTATGAGTTTTTATATTTTATTCTAAAGAATATAGTATGTTGGATGTTTTTTTTGGAGAATTACGGATAATTATAAAGTTTCGTGTATAGAAATTACCACGTAATGGAATTTGGGCATATAGTGATCAATCCCCGTATTGGAAATCAGCTATGCAGTGGTCCACGTACATGAATCATTCAGGTATGGAAATTCATAAGCTTGTGTATGTAACCAAATTTTAGAAATGTGGGAAACCCCATAAATTAATTTATAAATTTTAATCCATCCACATACAAAAATTCTTATAATAGAGAAATTTAGGTTTACCTTTACCTAGGTATAAGGATTCACAGATGAAAAAAATCGATATGCGAGGTTACCCACATAAGGGATTTCTGGCTATCTATGTGAAAATTCAAGCTACATGTTAATACACTAAATCTATGACTGAGGAGTCACTTAAACACTGATTTAAGTCCTTAGGCTTCAATATACGATTCCTTGAATGAAATCTAATTTAGACATGTTGAAAACATCATATTAAATGGGAAAATTTTCATAGTTAACATCTCCGTCAAAATAAGAAAACTTGTATCATGAATTTAATTGCACCAATTTCTTTGTTATTTAAATTATTTGATGACATAGAAGATATTAAATATGAAATAAACTGAGGATACTAATAGGTTAACTAAATCAAAAGAAAGGAAACATTTAAATAAATATGAATTAAATTTTGAAGGATATATATCATAAAAAGTTATTTTGGTTGGGAGATTAATGTAATTTCACTAGTTCTAGAAAAATGTGTGAAGGAGTGATATTTTTGGAATATAATTTATCCATGCGTAGAAAAACAACCATGTGGATTTGGGTAAAAGAGATCTAAGGGAACCCTTTTTAGTCATATGCTTATCATTTTAATCATTTTGAATTCTCATAGATATTATTTTCTTCAGTTAATATGGTCAATATTTTTATTGAATTAATTATATTATAATATAAACAAGATGGTTATTTAAATCAATGAAATTAAAGTGAATGTTCTCTCTGGTTAAATTTCAATATAAAAGTCTTATATTTTGAGCACATTAATTTATATTGTTTTTTAATTATAAAATAGTGGGTAGTTATATCAAATTATTTATAGTGTTAAAAAATATATTGATTTCTCAATATAGTTTTTAAGAATTATTTTCTATTTATCTTGAGGTTTTGAGGTTTTTATTAAAGAATTAAATCAAATAATTCATAAAAAATAGTAGAGGGTTTCCAATGGGTTTAAAGTTATCGATGGTTGCTTCTACATAAATATAAATTCAAAAATTTCTTTTTGACCAATCTACATTTCCAATTTACATTAATTTCCTTGAATTTTTTTATTTTATTTTTAATCCTTTGTTGAAAGAAAAATCCACAATTTAAAAAAATTATCAAAAAAATAAAAAACAATGACTGTTGATAAATTAGTTTAAAACCCCCATCAGAGACAACGTTGGGTGATAATTTCTTGCATTGAGTAGGGTAATAGTACTATTTTAGTGGGATATATGGAAAACCCCATCCTCAAAATTGGAATACTTTTTATAGAGGTTTAGTAAGTTAATTAATTTAATTTTGAATGATATGAATTTATAACCCCATTTAGCCCCACTAGATCCTAAATTTGACATCACATATCATTTTAATGTTATAAGTGAAAAAATATATGAATCCAACAATGTAAATATTTTTATTAATGAGTTCTTAGGGGATAATATTACAACTTCAATGACTATCGTTAACATATATATTTATGATCTTTATAAACCAATAATGAGCATATATGATATTATAACCCATAATGAGTCAGTTAAATGTGATGAAGACCATAAAAATCCTACTCAAAACCCTAAGACACTATCTGGATATAAAATAATTTCTAGATTAATACAATAATTGAAAAAATTCAAGGTAATATTAGGATAATATCCACGTAAAAACCGTAGAGAATTAATTTTTTTGTGTGTCAATAAAAACCCTTATAGAGTCAATACAGACCATATGAAACATATGGAATCCCTTTTTCACTAAAGGGAGTTGGTATATAGTGTATGTTTTATGCACACTAAAATCCAAATAGGGATTGGAATGAGTTGAATAAAAGATTCCTTGAAAATTTATTCATTTCCTCAATATTTGATTAAATTAGAAAAGGGAATTGTGGGATTATGAAGACATATGGAGAAAATTTTAATGAGAATAGTTAAAATTCCAAAAAATTGGTCTTTTGTTTCTCCAACCATTACATTGGTGAGAAACACTAAATTATATACTTTTATAAAGGATTATTCTTATCATATAGGAATATTATTGATGTTTCTATTGGAAATTCTTTAGTTGAGATAACACATGATTCTTAAGGGACATAATTGAAAACAAGGCCTATAATTCTAAAATAATTAGAACCAAAGTACTTTTCCATGTTAAATCTACTCATTAAATACCCACTTACAATTTTAAGAATAGTAATATAGTAATTTTACTTAGTGATTTTACTACCATAGTGATATCCATGATGTTTTCTAATAACTCCTAACCACAAAAAACTAAAACTAGATTTCCATCATAAGTTCACTATATAATTTGTTACTTTAATGACCACTTAAGCGATTAATGACCAAAAATTCAAGAACCATATAAAAATTACAATAATTTTTTTACTGTAAGTCCCATTATATATAATCAATAATTGTGTTTTTAATATGACCAAAACTAGATCAACTAAGATAAAGATATATTTTCACATTCTGAACAAACAAATTGATTTTTCCAAAGCTATTTATATAAATTAAAACCATCAATTTTCAATGATAAAACTACTTCTCAACTTTAAATAAATGTTTGGATTTCCTAATATACTCATAAACTAGATAATAACATTAATGAAACTATTAGAAAATAAAAGATCATGCTGAGTACCCTAATGAATCAAATGGGAGAAATGGACACCGACATTGTTAGAGTGGAGAATCAAATCAATGGTGACTTACTTTAATAACCTCAAGTAAATCTATAAGATAATTGGAAAGAAAATGTGAGTGATTGGAAACATAGGAGTCATACTATAAAAACCCCCATCATTTAAATTACAATACTAAATCTGGAACTTCACTTCTGGATAAGAGTTCAAAACATTTTATAAGACCTCATGAATTAGAAAAAACCAATGTTTTACCTAATAAAATTTGTACAAATTCTTTATAATAATACCCATTTTCATAATAGTAATATTTTCATGAAAATTACAAAAAAAATACATGAGATGAATGATAGGAACTTATTTTCCAAAAAATAGTGCACTAAATGTTCAATAATAATATAGTCCCCAATTTTTATATCCTAATAGTACAACCACAATAAAGAGTTATACTGTGGTAAAATAAGAAATATAAATTATGGATACCATTATAAAATTCCAAGATAATATTCCCTGACATGATACTTTGAAAAAAATTATAAGGTATAAAACATTATTTAAGGAAATATGTTCTCATAAAATAATACTCAATTGAGGAAAAATAGTCAATATAGGAAAGAATATTCCCTTTATGATCCATCATTACATACATATCAAATAAAAAGATCCAAGAACCTATACCATTACCTATATTATAAGATAATTCTAATTTAAGGATTTCATATTAGACCAATGTGATTCCTTAAATGTTATGCCCCATTCAATTTACTCAAATTTCGGTGTTGTAAACTAAAATAGGCTATAATTTTTATCCAATTATCCAACCAAAGAACAACCAACCCTTCTGAAGTAAGTGAATATTTTTTTTTCAAGTCAAATACTTGATTTTGTCTGAATGTTTTTATATTTTTAATATGTAATATGATAGATTTAGTACTTTTAAACCTCTTATTATTAATATTACATTTCTGAAAAATGAAATTTAATGATAAATTTCCACAAAGTGACTATGTCACTTGAATTTATGTGAGAATATATTCATAGAAACATTCATCAATCTGTGAAATATCTCAATGAAAACCATGAATACCATCAATTGAACATGTTATATTGGTTTTAAACTAATTTACTTCATGATTTCAAATGTGATGAAACATTAACTATCTCATTTGAAAATAAAAATTTCTTCATAATGAATTTTAATTATTTAAGGATTATGAGGATGATTTTAGAGATAATTCAAATCCAGATCATATTGTTTTTCACCATGATAATTTCAAAAAAATTAATCCAATTTCATAAAAAACATAGATAAACTAAACACATTTTACTATATTTGATATGTGGTTGATGAAGCCAATAATATTCATTATAAAATAAAGCCTAAATTACTTAAAACTGGTGAATTTGAGGACGAAAACCTATATCCTAATTGTCCTTTTAAATATGTAATTTCATATGATAAGCATATTTTGAAATAGTCTAAGGAAAAATATTTTTTCCAAAACTTGAATATGAGAATTGTATATTTTGGCATATATCAGGTCATGAAATGGATAAATTTGATTCACAAAAATATCCTCTTTCTAATAAAAATATCCCTTTGGAGTTAGAGATGAAACCCTTTCCGAAAAACATTACATGCTGAGAATAATTGATTCAATGTAATCAATACAAATAAAATGTCAAATAGAATAGATAACTAACTCAATGGAATCCTTATAATCCATAAGAGACTTTTATGAAGGATTCTAACCAACCCCAAATGGAATCAACAATTAAATTTTCGTGAACACAATTTTGCAAGAGGATAATGTCAAACCTATGAGGAAATTTCAATGGAAATTGAATCTAAAACTATTATTGATTATAAATAAAGAATCATAAACATTGTTATCTACAAGAATAATTTTCCCACCACTGATAGTCAATGTTCTTTTCCTATCAATGTTGATCCTAAAAATATTGGATGCACTACATCAAAGAATGAATTTAGAGATCTTGTTTCTATTAGACTAAAAAAATAAAGGGTGTGTATTGATTATAGGTCAATCAATTTATTGACTGTGAAATTTCTTTTTCCACATCAATTTATTAAATAGGTTATTAAAATACTTACAATATATACCCACTGTTATTTTCTTGATGGATTCATTGATAATGTTCTTATTTATATTATCCTTGAATATCAAGCTAAAACCAATTTCATGTGTCCTTTAGGAAATTTTTTTATGGGAGAGTTCCTTTGCGTTTTATTTATTCCCCATGAAATCTTGAAAAATTTATAATGATTATTTTAACTAATCTTTTATAAAGATACATATATGTTTTTATATATGATTTTACTATTTATAGATCCCCATTTGAGAGCTGCATAAATTTTTTGTCTTCTATCCAAGAAACTTATATTGATAAAAAATTTACTCTAAATTATGATAAATTACATTTAATAGTGGATGTAGGGATTTTTATATTCTATGTAGTGTCTAAATATGGAATTCATATTTTAATGTCCCTACCTAGGATCCGCTCAATGGTTCCTGAAACTAGTGGGTCACAAGTTATTAAGTGTTCCTCTCTACATGCCAGAGGCTGCCGACTAGTTGTGAGAGTCGACGTTTTTGTAGTGGGGATACTATAACCTCATGATCAGAGTGTAACAAAACTATATAATAATATCAATCAATAGAGTAAACATAAAAAACAATTGAGCAGCAAAGTAATAATATCCAAAAAAACATTAATAATTAATAATGTTAGAAGTATTCATACACAATTTGATGATCATGTCCTGTCTCTATAAAAAAGTTAGGAAATATGTTGAAAGATGAATATAGTATAATACTAGTATCAAAAGTACATAAGAACAAGAAATAATGTCTACCGATAGCACCATTATCCTAGCACGAACCTTTTTTCCTTTACAAGAAATAATAATCCATCATGAATCTTAAGTGAATGCTTTTCCTAAACCATACTTTCATCGATGATGTCTATCTCGGTACCATGTAGGATCCAGAAGAAGGTGTGATATAACACTCAGTAAGCCACCACCAATGGTGTCTATAACAATATATTCTTTGTATAAAAGATAATATAGTGTGAAATATATTTAATATTTATAACAATAATAAAATTGATAGTTATAAGTAAGAGTAATAATGTCTATCCATACATGGATCTCGAAAATCAAGAAACTATAAGCTTGGGATAACCATATGTATTATAAAACATCCACATCAGCATGTTCCATGTAATCCAGAGACATACCCTATGGGGTGGATCTAAGGTATAAAGATGAATGAATCCTCGTCATATCATACAACATGGTTCAAATACAAGGTATAAACGACTATGTAATCTCCTCAAGTCATATGAGTGTCTCTATAAAAACTTGGTAATGACTTGGGTGGCGCCTAAGGAGCATGTACTCAGAGCATGTCCAAGGTGGTCTAAGCTAGATATATCCAATGATTATTTTTAACTATGGGATCCAAAGTGAACTAGATCCATAGTTTAGAAATTTACATGGAGTCCTATGGTATTAGGATCTTAGGAGTAAAAATGTCCAAGGTATCCACTACCAAAATACGAATGCACAGAGTATAAATGTACATGGAATCTAATGGATTCGGTATTTGAGGAGTAGAAATGTCTAAGTGATCCAATACCATTATCAATTCATCACTTCATTCATTTTATAAGCCACTTCACAATTATAAACACAATATGATATCATAAAAATCATTAAACATTTTCTATATAAACCACTTAATCATTTAAAATCATTTCATATAATGTCATCACAAGATAATAATGCATAAATATTCTATTATAAATTTTTCAATTAACTTAGGGATCCCACTAAAATATTCGAGATCACACACGCTAATGGGTGGTTTAACATGGGAATATTTGTAAAGAAACCTCACAGATGGTCTAGGTTGAGTTAAAAGATCCACAACTAGACAATGTCACCATGTGGGAATCTCAACAACTTCCAAATAATTCAATGAAGTTATTAAATGAATTTTTTGGGAAACAAAGGAAGGTTTAACATGAGTAACAATGAAAACAAGTTATATAAAAGACATTAATTTGTAGGAAATTAATATGAAACCAAAAATATACCCATTTCAAATGAATCATCTAATAGTAGCCAATGATTCGGTCTATATTATAAGAGAAAGGTTGAAAAAATAATAACTTAGAAATAGGTCATATTATCTTGAACTAAAATATCTTCTTTGATATAATGACAAATGATGAATTGAATAAGTGGAATTTAGAACTTATTCATGTAAATCTAATGAGATGAATGTTGTTTGATTTCGAGTCACGAAGAAAATAATAGTAAAAAAATCCTAGATTCATGATTTAATGCAGTCTTTCATGAGAAGGAATGGTGGCATGGTTTGTATTCTCTTCAAAATAATCACATTCAACTTTTAATATATTTCCATAGGGAGATGAAACAACCTATAATCTATACAGACCATGAAATGTTCAGGTTTTCCCCCTATAAGGAAAACCCATTAATTGTCCTAAAAGTTTCCAGATAGAACAAAAAGCATAGTGTATTTTATACACACCTTGTATTCCAAATAGACGTCATGTTTTTGGATTAAAACCAACCTTCATCCCTCTTCATTCCTCTTAGAAAAATGTATGAATGAGCCATGGGCCAGACAATAGATTCTAATCTTAAAGGAAAACATAAACAACAGTTTAACCTGAAAAAGGCATACATAACTCATAGAAAAAACATTAATCTTATAATATTCCCCCTGAAAGAAATTAATCCCCAAATTACACAAACAAGGGTGGCCAAGCATTTTCTAAGAGTAATTATGGCCACTGAGATTGTAAATCCACCTTCCATTCACTAGTCTCATCCTGTACAAAGTTGTGCTACCATAACACTCATACTAGAGGAACCTACTGACCTCAAATATCCTTTATGCACCTATCAATGATAAAAATAGGGATCACTTTGATGGACACATCTACCAACCACAGAACCTCATATAAATAATTCCTTTATGATGGACCTATGGTATAATGGTGTAGTTGAGATACATTGAAGTTGTTATGAATGAATCAATACATCTGAGAAAACAACAACCGATATGCTAATGTCCTAAATCAATCCTTAATCCAAAAATAACTGACATTTTTCAGTGAAAGTTTACCTTGTATCTAAATAAATATGTGTCCTATACTAGGCGAGATATAAAAAAGTCACAATCTCTATCCTCGAAATCATGAGGCCATCGATGACTATCATTAATCTTTATATCTATAATGTGCAGTAGAAATTTATTTTTAAATTATCTGGATCTTCTCTAAATTCTCCTTAATGAGTTGATTTTCCTATAATCCAGTCTTTTATTCTTACATCAAACATAGAGGTGATCGACCTGGCCTACCATATAAATACTCATGAGGTTCCATCTGTATAGTCGTTAGATATATGTTGGTTTAGAATAACTCAAGTAGGGGTGTAGGAATCTCCAAAGATCCTCCAAAATCAATGAATCATTCCCTAAAAATGTCATTTATAACTTGTATAGTGCATTCTGACTGGCCATCAAAATTAGGGTGATATGGCATGTTAAAAAATACCTAGGTACACAAAGCATTATATATGATTTTCCATAACCAAGATGTAATCCAAGAATAACTATCCAATAAAATTGTATGAGGAACCCCATTAACATGCACAATATCATTGAATAATTTCTCATAGTCCCAACCACTAAGATGGTCTCTCTAACAGAAGGTAAATGTGTGACCTTTGTGAGGCTGCCAACCAAAACCCATTCACCAACACTACAGTGAGGAGACATCTGCAACTCGGTCATGAAATCCATACTACCATCATCCCATTTCGACTTAGTAATATTAAAATACTTTAAAATATGATATGGTCTTTAGTATTATTCTTCACATACTTCTAGGTGGTTCATCGAGTGAAAAAACCAACTATATATCCTTTCACCCCCGACTATGAGTATTGACAATGAATGGCATGGTGTATCTTGTTAACTACAGGATGTACTTGTCAAATCAAGGATTGAAACTTTCACATCATCTCATCGCATATTTCTTATGGAAAAAAAATATGACCATATATTCATAGAATATCATCCCCTCTAATAGAATATCTAAGAGGTGAGTCGTCACCTACTATGCCTTCCAGTAGTACTAGGACCTGAACATATGAAAATTATCGCATCCTCAGCCAATCCAAAAGAGTATAAGTATCTACCACTTATGAGAGAAAATTATATCCATGAATATATTGGACATAAAAGTGAATATATGAAAATAAGGCCATAAGTTGTTGCTTAATATTATCCTCTTGAACATCCAGTATCTGAGTCATCATACTTAGTGAAATGATAAAATCATTTCCCTTATCGGGCATACAAGAAAGCTCAAATTAAAATAACAATAGTTATTAAAACCATCTTCATCTCCTAAAATTAATGTCATGTTTTTATATATTTTATTAAGGATTTTTTTTGGTATGTGTGGACCACAAAATACTCTCATAGTAAATATTTCCTCCAACATTGTAATATATTAATCTCAATATCTAACTCAAGAAAATGAGTTATGTAGTTCCTCTCATGGGGCCTCAACTGATGACACATGTAATCAATGACTCAAAAATCTTACATTAGAACTAATCCAAGATATATACCTAATTCATCAAAATTTACTACCTATATTATGACTGATTTTGGAAGAATCATGATTGACACTATTCTCAGTCTCTTTTTCAGCTCCTGAAATAATATATCATAGGTATCTGACTAAAAAAAATTCTATCCCTTCTTAGTAAACCCCAAAATATTTTTTTTCCATGAATGATATGTCTTGTATGAAATTCATGTAATAATAAGTTATCCCAAGAAACTCTAAATATCAAATATTTTCTTGGGATACTCCTGAAAAACTATAGCTCTCACATTCTCCAGAAAAAATGAGACTATTATAACCAATATAATATATCCCAGCAAGTAAATCATATAAAAAAAGAAGTGTCACCTTGTGATCTTAGAATATAATTGATTCTCAATCATTGTATCTAGTATGAATTCATGATGATTTTCATGGTAATGTTAATGGCGAGACTACACCAAGATATCAACCATAAACACCACCTCAAATGAATATAGATATGGATGGAAAACATGGTTCATCAATTCCATAAAATCAGAGAGTACGTTCATGAGATGGAATGACATAACCAAATACTCTTATAGACCATACATTTTATGGAAATCTAAACATGCAAATATATGAAGGGATAACACATACCTAGTCATAATATTACCTCGAGTAAATCACCAGAAATACCCAATATCATCATATTTGATTGAAGGGATCCTCTAACCAAGGAAAAGGATACTAGTTCTTAACCAGTAGCTAGTTCAATTTATATTAATCCACACATAAACATATGTTTATATCCACCTTTTTCACAAAAGGACCAGTGAACCCCATATGGATTTACTAGGCCATATAATATTCATTTCATCTATGTCCTATAGCTATATCTTGAGCTATTGGAGCTTAGTAGAATATATCATATAAGGATGAATAGATACTAGTGAATCTTCTAGAACTATCTCAATAGAGATCCCCAACTCTCAGTCAAAATGTAAACTAGAAAATTCATCTGAGCAAAAATCCCTAAAATGATCTACTACTAATGTTAATTTAGTTGTTTGTATCCACTGATCATCTATATATAAACTAGAAATACAGGCTGTCTTCCAACCCTCCCATGATGATCTTGTCTAGCTCCACCTACTTGAAAATCCCATTCGCCATTTTGAATAAAAACCCAACCATATAGTGATGTAAAAGATGAACTGAATTGATAAAAATAGAAAGGGGAATGATAAGAAACTAAGCTTTTCATCCTGAGCATGACGTTAAACCATTTTATCTATAGGAAGAAAACACCAGTACAAAGGGAAATCCATCTACATTAAGGGGGTATTATTTACACTGGTGTATATCCTCCGTTATGATTCCCAGTGAAGTCACATAAATTATAATGCCTTTACAAATCTGAACATCAAGTCCAAGAATCTCTAAAAATGGGAAATTTATTAAACAGTTAGAAACCCATATAACAAAATGTAAAGATACTAGAGTAGAGGATACTAAGATCACAACTCTCACTATAGATGGACTGACACCCAGCTCCTCAGGTATAGGTGGTAGAGAATATATTTCATTACCCGGAGCCCACATATTCTACTATTTTGATACAACAGGTTATTGTATGCCTCAAACTGATCGAATGAAACTACCCTAGTATAAAGCCTAATACAGTTATATGAATCATACTCTTGAACATAGAGTTATATAAATCACCCTTCCACAGACTACTGGAGGCACGGTCATGTAGAAATGCTTTACATTGAACATCTTGTCACATTATTGGAATTTTATTGGGTGTCTATCACACATTATCCTCATATTTCCTCATCACCCACGTGGATGATAGAAGGAAGAACTACCAACACTCACACTCTATCATGTATTCACCTATAAAAAAGCCTCAAATTGTCTTTTTTTGCCACAAGACACTTATCCAATTGGTCATGTGGCTATAAAACCCTGCTATGTGACATCATATTCCCTTAGGATCCTTTCATAAATAAGAATATGATTCACTATAAAAATAATAATAGTCATCCAAAACAGTTTTAACTACAATCAAATGATATACTTGAGACCTTCTTCAAATGTCTTTCCCTTGTGGTATCATCTATCATAAATTATTATTGATTCCTAATCATCAATTAAATATATAAATCTTATTAAAAATGATGATATGATCATAAAATGATCTCTAAATGGAATATAAATAGAAATAAAAAAACATGTTAGTCATTGTAAAATTTTAATATCATAAAAGAATATTTAATTAACATATAAAAAACTTTTTGTTCAATTTTTTTCATAATCACGGAAAAAAATATTACTACAATTTTTTTTCATAAAACATATTATAAGAAAATATAATGTCAAAATTATAATCATGATGGTTTCTTAGTAGGCTTGTGAAATAATAAAAATGAATTTCCTAAAAATATATCTTTTACCCAAAATATATTAATCATTCATTTAAATTTCAAGTTCCATTTATTATATTTTGAAATAAAGTTATTTCTAAAAAATATTAAGAATGTCAAGAAATTTCATGAAGGTTCAATTGGATCTAAACTTTATTAAACCATGAAATGTACCCATATAATGGGGAGAACCATGCAAAGTAATTTTAAAGAAAATATCCAAATAACTTAATCAATTCATATTGTATTTGAGTGAAATATCAGGCTCACCCATCCCCACGAGTTATATTAAGCTCACCCTTCATCATGATATGTATAAGGCTCATCCATAATCGTAATCAATTCATAATGACCATATCATGATTAAAAATTTTTAAGAATGAAAAATTTCATTTTTAAACCTATGAAAAACTCTTTTGAACCAATATGAAAAACATTTTTTAGATATTGAAATACCCTTTCCATTTAAAAACACTTCTTAAAAATATATTATAAGGATAAAATTATTTTTCCTTTAAGAATATTTTTTGGTTGTAAAATAATATGAAAATTTAATAGTGGTTTTAGAGGATAGAAAGGCTATAGATGTCATATTTATTAAAGTAGATCATTCATTTTCCCATTTATAAACAATATAAATGAAATATCTAAACTTATGGCTTTTTATTTTTTTATAAATTAAAAAAAGAAAATTAAATTTTACAATATAAATATTTTATATTATATATAAATACCTTAATAATATATTTCTAAAATTATGTACATTTAAGAAAAAGAGTCTAAAAAGAAACAATAGGAGAGGATTTTTAATATAATACCAAATACCTTGAGTCTGAATAATCACATATTTTATTTATATTATTGAATAATAGACATATATTAATTATTTTCTCTCTCGATAAACATTTTCAATTGTATTATTCCTATAATATCATATTATATTAAATTATTTAATCAATTATGTTCACAACATGTGTTTTGATGACTTGTATGTCCTAATGACTTTAGTTGGTTAAAAATAGTAAAATAGGTCATTATTTCAATATATCCAAAATAATAATCATGAAATAATTATAATTTTTATAAATTAATTATGTTTTTGAAATAAAAAATGAATGGTTTCTATGAAAAATGAACTATATTACAATCATGGATACAATATGTTGTACATATGCGTGTTTAATGTTTCTATTTATTAACAATATATATGGAATTATTATAGGTAATATTATATCATTGAAATATGATTATAATATCATGAATATAATATTATTTTGTTATAAACACAAATATACACATGACCTATGATGAAGTGATGAAACAAATCGAATCACACCATGAAGTTTGTAGTCCCCATGTACTCATGAAGGACGTTATCAATTTTCAATGGATGGAATGGTAAAAAAATTATATGATATATTAACTTCCAAGAATAATAATTATTCCTTTAATATAATATATATACAAATTAAATTCATAATTAAAACCGTATTTATGAATTTGTGATTGAGAATGAATTAAATTGATTTGAAAGGGTATAGTCTTAGTTGAATATTAATGATGGTTAATTTTCTTGTTTAATGGAAAAAGAATTTTATTTTGGTTAAACCATTAACATAATTGAACCATGGTAAATTCAATATTTTTCTATTGTCATTTCTTTATAATTTAAGATGATTTAAAATTTGTATAATAATAAAAAATAAAAATGTTGGTTTAATAATTATACTATTATATCTAAAAACCTATTAAGTTTTATAATTAATTATTTTATTTTTGGTTTTTTGATAAACAAAGATTCTGGGAGGTTGGTGGATTTACAGAAACAATTTTTTTGGAATATTATGAATTTTGTTTCCAATGAATAATAGAGGATATAATGTGAATTTTATATGTGAGGGGAGGGGAACTATTGGAATTAATTAAAATATTAAATTAGTATAAATTAAATTTAATGAAACAACAGAACCAAAATGATACAAGTAAAATATAAGATGATTATGGGTCAAAAAAATATATTAAAATAAAATTAAAACATTATTAGGAAATTATTTAACCTTTATACTTTTTTATTCACCCTCATTCAACAACCCTTTTTATGAGTATCGAGATAATAATGTATTTAACTTCCATGATCCCAATTGTCATTATAAAAGGAAAACTGGACCATAAATGGAACATAGATAATATTTAGAACTATCTTCCAAATATTTTTTATATGATAATTTTTTAGTAATTTTTAATTATTATTAGGATATTATTTAATATAAAATATTTTTAATGTATTTTTGAATTGCGAATCTAATTTGAATTTGAAAAAAACATGAATGTATTTGAATTTGAATATAATACTTTTAATAACCCTTGACATGTCAAATTTATGAAAATGAAATTTGTAATTGAATATATAATTCAAAATTTATTTCTTTTAATATTTTTGATATCGTTTCTTTTATTTTTCTTTTAATTCGATAAATATTTTGTTGGTGTCGCATATAATTTTTTTTAAATTATTTCATCACTAAAAAAGAAGTAAATGAAAATAAAAAAATATTTTTAAAATAAATAATTACATCATAAAATAATAGGAATCTACCCCTATTGAAAAATAATTTAGATATTAAAATAAATATTGTGACAGTTCTGGACATAATATTTACTAAAAATATTATGATGGAAAAAATCAATTTAATATAGCCCCAAGTTTCCATTTTGGAAAACTATGGATGTAAATTGATGAATAAACTAATACATTAGTAATAATCCAAGACTTAGGGTCATCTAAATTTTCTTATCAAACTCTATTTAACCATAATCAACTAATTTACACTTACTACTATGATAAAAAATTTATGAAGTGTAATATTCAATCTATATAAAAAAAAGTAAAATTTACAAAATTTGGACGTATAGTGTCTAAAATTTTTATATATTTTTAATATTAAATTCAAATTAAATGTATAAATTAATTTAAAATCATATACATGAACCATGATGAAAAATAGTTTTTGAAAAAACATAATTTTTTGTGTAAAATATTTTTACTCCAAATTAAAATATAAATTTCAATAAAATAAACATAAATAAATTATTATTAATAAAAAAATACTTATATTATAAAACATATTCAAAATAAAATATTATATTGTTAATACGTTAAATAAAAATACAGTTTTTAATAAAAATTCATATTCTCACAATACATTGAAAAAAAATATTTTCAGAAGATTATCCAAATGGTAGTGTAATATAATATTGAAATGATGAATTAAAAACTATAGAGGAATTTTAAGGATTAATATAATTTATCAAAAATAATATTTTTTTAAAAATAAATAAATTGATTTTTGGTATAAAAATTATTCAATTTTTTATATTGAACACAACTCTACAAAATCAGTTTATTGAAAATTTAATATTATTTATATTAACATCACCTTAGTTGTTATATGGAGTGTGATTAATTTTTTATAAATTAATGAAACTTATTTTTGGATCATATTTTAAATAATATGAGAAGGGTTATTTTTTTATCAAAGATTAAATATAGTTTTGCATGTATGAACACGACCTTATATTTAAAATCATGTTTTTATGTTTATCCTCATAGAGGATAGTTATTTCTTTATATGATATATTCTATTATATTATGATTCATGATTAAATGTGATCCTCATTGGTGATATCTTACATAGGGTAATGGGATGATAATATTTGTAAAGGTTGTCTCATGAGATTTATGATGTTAAAAATAAATACAGGACTTTGGGAGTTGTCAAATTTATATTGTATGTGATTTTGATAATCATAGTTTATCATAACATCATATAGGTGATCATCAGTAATAGTGAATATTTTGTTGACTGAACCCACATCGATTGTTATATGGTTACATGTGGAACTATATATATTTATGAAATTCTTTGTAACCATTAAACTATCAAAAATATGTTGTGATAAATGGTTGAGTAAAATTTAATATTTGTTTTAGAAACCGTAGTAGATATTGCAGTGGTTGAAATTAATTTATACGCTCCATTTATATATATTAGAAACTGTTTATAGGTATCTTGGATGTCATTATTCTTATAGAAGTTTAATTTTATTTTACCTTAGTGATAGAGGGGGTATATAGTCTCAATGAATTTTACTGGTTTGGAGGAAGGGTATCTCAATAAATTTATAGGAATTTAGAGATACTTTGTATTTTAGAGTTATATGTGTTAATAATTTATAATTATATATTTGGTATTATTAGATAAGGTATCCTACTTCATGTTAAATTATCTGAAGAGTGAGTTACTCATTAGTATTGGATCATAGATATATAAAATTAGTTGATTTGTTTTATGGACATTGATGTAAAATTTAGAATGATCGATATTTTGAAGAGTTTGTAAATGTATGAGAGTTTATGGTTTTGTCCCTGGTATGTTGATAATGAATAATCAAGTAGTTTGTGTGAATTTATTTCCTTATATAATTATATTTTTCAAGCATCCCAATTTCATTGTTAAAATATTTCTTCCCTTATTTAACCAAATTATATAGCGAATGAAAATAATGTGAAAGGGTGTAAAAAGGAAAAGATTTTATATTAGATAATGGATGTTAGAACATATCCTTGTCCACCACATCAATATTCATTATAGTATTTCTGATATATACTCAAAACCAGTTAATAGGTATCTCTTAACCAAGTGTAAGTTGGTGTTACATGATATATCAATTCAAGTGTGTCTATAATGCTCTTTCATTTTTAAAATATACTTTATCTCTCTCCCAAACAATATATATGATGTGTGAATTCACAAAAAAAAGAGATCTATAATTTTTAATATATAGTTATCTCATAGATGAAGACACAAACCTTATTGTTGATATTTTTGTTTCATTTAGATAATGAGTAAACCATAAATGTGTTGTACTAGAAGGAAATTTTCAATTGAAATAAAATAGTAAATGTACTGGAAGATGATCTTTTCCTTCTCCCACTTTTCCTCCTTATTGAATAAAAAATGTTTTATAATGGAATTATAGAAATCATTTTTTATATCATTAAAATTGAATGTAATTATATTACAATACGTGAATCAATTTAGAAGAAATATTTATAAATATAAAAATAATAAAATCAATCTATTTTATGAGTTTCAAATAGAAAATATCATATAAAAATAGAGTACAAATTTCATTTATAATGATTTACTTAGTGTTAAATAATCCCTCTTTAAACTATTTTCATAATATTTATACTCTCTTTTCCTATTATGAAATACTAAATTCCAGCTATAGTATTTCTGAAACAATATTGATAAAAATAACACTCAAAGTCTACATTTAATTACTCAGAAAATTTAAATGTTTCATTTTTCATTTAAATATAATAATTTACATTAGTTTAGTCATTTAATAACCATTAAAATATCATAAATCTACATCATCTATAGTTTAATAATTTTTACTTGAATATAAAAAATTCTTACTTAACACTTAACTATTCCTTGTCATTTGTTCATGATAATCCCATTAATTGAATTATTGATCTCTTCTAGTTGAGGTGTGAGCACATGCAATTCCTAATTTAATTATAAATGATTTTTTTTAATCTCACCATTTTCATAGGGATATTTTAATCTTATTATGGTCCCTACCATATAATGAGGATGATCGTTTCATTATTTCACATCTTCCATAGTTAGTTTATTTTTTATTTAAGAATAATGTGTGTTTTTTCGTCATCTCCTGATTTCGGAAAATTGTTTCACTAAATATTCATTATGATGTGACATTAGTTCCATGTAGTGGTAAAAAATAGTGTAATATAATCACCTTAAACTATTCTTTATCTTAATATAGTGTGTCATTATTAATACAATATGATATATAATTTTCATCACTTAACCATTACTCTTAATCCTCAAATGTAAGAAATATTTAGCATGAATAATATATATCCATATAATTAATAATATATTATCCTCAATGAAATTTTAAATACATAACTTAGGTATTATTAAATATAATCATTTTTTGAATGTACATTATATTTATCCTCTTGTTTATATTTTTATAAATATTTAATATTTTAGATACCTCAAGCATAATATCACTCTTCCATGTCTATATGAATTTTATTAAAAAATAAAAATAAAAAATGCAATGATTTATAGTATAATTATTATTACCGATTAATTTCAAAAATTAATATTATATATATTTAAATGAATATTCAATAAATTTCATACACACATTTTCAAGGACCATAACGTTTTAATGTATTTTTGGACTATAAACATAATATTCATATCTCAATAGTTGTATTCAACATACACAACAAAAATCATCCAATTTTGTACTCATTATATAGATTTTCTAGATAAAAGCATTCTTCATAACCTATAAGAACAGAATATATGAATGGTTGATCTCAAATACTCAGTAAGGTTAATCATTGGAGATATCAATTGATGATCATACAAAAGAATAATATATGTATATGGGTGGGGGATCATGACCATTTCCGAAAAAGTTCATACACAATTTATCAATGATCATAAAAATTAGTCATGGAATAAATATTTTTCATTTCCAAAGACATGAATCTTAAGAGATATAGATTATCTTAAATCAATCACACACCATTTGTTCATTTCATAAAAGCATGGCACCATCATTAGACTATACACTATTTTGAATGACAAGGATATCTACAAGAATCTTAAAATCATTATGATGTTTTCCTAATCACATGTTTATTTTAGTGTATCATTCACATAGAATTGTTTTCCAAAATAGACTGAGCACATATACATTATTCTCACAATGGATCAGGCACATCAGCTTATTTCCTGAAATTATCTCATGAGATTTAGTTCATTTTAAAATGTATTGTAGGGCTATATAATTCTGAACCCACACATCTCACAATGAAAACCATACATATTTGATCCATAATATCCTAATAACATTCATTATATTATCACATCATAACCCACAAAATGAAATTTTCTTTAGAAAAATTTCATCATTTTATCATATCAATACCCATAAGAATAAATTCGTTTTATTAACATCTCATAATCAAAGTCATAAAACACCTAGAGAAAGAATATGTATTTTGTAATTAGTTCACATCACTAGTAAATAATAAGTGAAATAAAATTATGTTATCATAGACAAAAAAACTCTTATAAAGGATAAATAGAATGTTTTATTAGAAAAATATACATTTCACATTGAAATGAACATTTATAAAATCCCTATATAATAATGAAAACTATTTTATTAAAATGAAACATGGATACATGTAAGGTATGTTTCAAATAATTTGACAACCATGATGGTGGAATTTTTTTTTCACATTATATATGACAAAATAAATCATTTCCTTTACACATATCATTAAAATGCAAATTTTATATCATTTGAAAATTGTATATTTATTTCATTATATATTATTTTTTGAACATAAATATTGGAGTTTACTGGAATTTTAAAAATCATACAATTATTGTTAATAAATCAATTAAATTGTTTTTTGAATAAGGTATACTGATGAAAAAGGAAATCTATTAAAGAGTAAAATAATCTATATTTCCCTTAAAAACATATTTTTGATCTCTTAGATTCATAAGGTGTGTAAAATGAATAAAAAACTTTATTCAAAAAAATTATAATTAAAGGTCAATAAATTTAATTAGTTTCATGATATTTAGATCATCAGTCTTTATTAAGATATATATAATAAAAAAGATCAGGATAAACAATGAGATTTCAACATAAAACCTTTAACACATTAGTAAAATTTGAATTATATTCCACATGAAACAAAGAAAATTATATGGATATGTAAATCCCTATAACATTTATATTAATAATTATAAGTGAAATTCAAGGGTAATGAATCCTTCTCAGGTTTAGGAACATTACCATTTTTTTTAGTATTTTAAGCATATATAATGATTGACTTAAGTTTCCGGAGGACTAGGGGGTTTTTGAACCTGTTGGAGGATCCTCTATAGGTTCATGGATAGTAAAAACTATGAAAAAATTCCCAATAATTTTGAAAGGAAAAAACAGTAGGAAATAAATTTGTTCACAATTGGCACAATGTTTGGACAAACTGAGTAGGTGTTCAAGATAAACTATGTGAGCCTACTGTCATTTGGGATAGTGGAAATTGTAGTGTCTATGCCTGTTTTGTCTAACCATGAAATCCAATAATTTTAGGGGTGGCTAATGGATGTATCACCCACATGGTTGGTACATGGATTAAAGACCCATATAGACTAACCATACATTGTGCAATTTTAGATCTGAAATGTATGGATCTAACTATATTAAAATTCTATGGACCCTTTTTATTTATATTTATTTATTAATACCAAATTTCAATTATTCTGAATTATTGAGAGGTGATTCTCTTTGATCCGAGAGAAATATTTATGAATTTGAACTCTACTTGAGATCCAAATTCAGTGTTATGTTCTCATTCTTGGTTATTATTCGTAGATTATTGATTATACCTTATGTATCTCTCTCCCTAAACCATATATCAATTCTGTTATACTTATATTAATGTGTTATGTATTGATTTGTGATGACTTTTTGTTGGTTTAATGAAGTTTACTCAGTTCTTGATCAGATCTATAGAATTGTTGTTTTTTCGTTGTATATTACATTATTTTTTAGGTATGTGGATTTTCTATAGACTACTCTTTTTTAGATCATTAAGGCCATGTCTCAAATAGATTGAAATTATTGAAATTATTTTAAAACTGTTGTGTTATTTTATAGAATCTTAATTAGTGATTTTGTTTTGGAAACATTGGTAATTAGTTGGTTTTGTGGAAGGAACTTTTGTTTTATGATTTTAAAATGAGAGTTTTAATTGTTTTTTCATTTTGAATCTAGGAAAATGGATTTTTAAATTCATTAAACAATTAATGGTTTTGTGGTAAATGGTTTTGAATGGTTTTTTAGAATACATGTTTAGTGTGAGTTTATTTCATCGATGTGACTGAGGATAAGGGTTGTGTACCACTATGTTACAATGATGAGAAACTGTAAAATAAGTTCTTTATATTGGGGAAACTAAAGATTGGTTATCTTTTGAAGACATGATAGATCAACAAGAGACATCTCATGAGTATCAAACTTTCATCAGGGCATGCATGTGTGGGTGTGTGTAAAATCATGAAATGCCTATTCTAAATGAGATGTGAATTGTGTTAATGTATTGTTTTGTTTCTCTCCATGGAAAACTATTTTGGTTACATATAAAATACATTAATTTTATTTTAAAATATTTTATATAAATTTTCTCTCATGTATTTTCCTAGTGAATTGATTTGGGAATTTTTTTTATGAAATTATTATAATTTTAAATATAGCCCTGCATGGGAACTATAGTATGTTTTCATATGTCATCTATTAAGACATAGGTAAATCCAAGTTATATATGTTCTTTAGGGATGTATTTTGATACCGTGGGTGTGTATTTTGTGTTATATATTGATAGAAGTTGTGATTTTCTAGTTTGATGTATTTTTTGTATTTTTGTATTTTTAGTTTTACTTCAATGATTTCACTTGGATTAAACTTTTTAGTCTGATATGGTTATTTTTTAGGTTATGTTGACTTTTATTTTGTACACATTCTTCATAAAATGGTTTTTTTGGTTGTGAAAATTAATTTTTGTTGTTTTCTATTTAGAGGGAAAATTTTCCCCCAATTTTTTATGAATACATCTGCATTTATTAATGGCCTTCATTTTTTGCGGATTTCACTAGGACAGTAACACCTAATTCTTTTTATCAAGATAATGGGTGAGGTGTAGGATGACACAAATAAAATCTATTAGTTTTATCCTTGGTTATTAATTGTTAATTCCTTGAATTGTGTTGATATCAAGGAGTTGTATCATCAAATCATGAAATTTTGAGCATAAAAAAATGAATAAATAAACCTTTAATATGGAACTTCATGTTACCTGGGAGTTTGGGTACATCAATGTTTTGAGAAACCATTTAGATTTATCATTTAATCAACATGGGTTTGTCCAATGAGATGATATTGACATGCATTTATTATAACGACTTCCCTTTCAGAGGGAATTATTCATTTTGATTAGTGATTTAGGAATTCGTTAAAAAATTATGTTTTTTTGAAAATATTCAAACTAGATTAATATTAAAAAATCATAGTGGAAGTTTTAAAAAATTAATTGAAATTAGAAATTGTTTAATTTTTAAAATCCCTTTTGCGATATGTTTGTTGAGGTAAATTTAAAATTTCTATTCATTTAGTTTATAGTAAGGGAGATTATGTGGAGTTTTTTGGTTTTGGAGAATAGTACTCCGCATGCACTATAGAAACCATTGTGAATAGTCTACTGAGAATGTGGTTTCACATAATCTAAAGGTGAACCAATATTTGTTTTCTAGTATTTTCCATACTTCTGAGGCCATGGATAGAAGGAACAAAAATGATAAACCATGGAAATTGGATCATTTTATTTAGTCCCAAAATTAAATTCCACCCATATTCTTAGGTGATTCGGACCTAGAAAATTTTTTTTGGCTAAATAGGATGAATTTAATATTCGATTTCCTTGGGACACCAGTTGAGGTAAAATTAAAGGTGGAAACCTATATGCAATAGGATCATCAATTCTAACGGTGGATAAATTACCACAAGGAATTGTGTGAGAGTGTTATAAAGAATTATTCCAAATACAATTTTATTCTTACATGCTCATAATTTATTGAACAATGCACTTATTCTATTTTATTTTGGAAAATATCTTGGTAAAAAAGTATGTGGATAAATTTATGAATTTAGTACTCTATTCACCATGTGTTTATCATGTGATTACTTGAAAGACCAAATACTTGACTCAAGGTTAAAATTAGAAATTATATTAAAAATAACCATACCTTGTATTAAATATTATACCAAGATGGTGAATATAGTGATCATGGGAGAGAGATAAATCTCATGAAACACAACTTGAAGTGTTAGGATGAGTACTATAGGATCTTGTGGGAACTCCAGTGTAGGAAACAATTTGAAGAGGGACTTATTCTCAAGGGTATGGAATATCTAAAAATTATACTCTGGGGTGAGTCAACCATATTTATCAACCAAAAAGTAAGGATTATTTTCAATGTTGTTCTTTTGACCATATAAAGCGATATTATAAGACACCACCTAGAGAATGTATAAAATACAAAATATGGGACATAGTCA
The DNA here is from genome assembly GCA_963277665.1 of Viscum album. Lineage (NCBI taxonomy): Eukaryota > Viridiplantae > Streptophyta > Magnoliopsida > Santalales > Viscaceae > Viscum > Viscum album. The sequence goes on along the minus strand of OY728150.1, from coordinate 1,577,693,652 downwards.
GCTCTATTTTTGAAAGTTTTTCATTGTTTGTTTCTTGGAACACACCTCATAATTTTTATACATCGTGTGATTGGATAAGAAATGTATTATAGAATAAATCTTGTCAAAAAACCAAAGAAAACCTTGTTGATTCGTGGAACATTGTAACTCATCATCGTGTACAATCTCAACAATGTAATGAATAGAAAGTTAAAATGAGTAAGAAATTTTATGGAGATAAGAAAGTGATTTTGGATGATCAATAAGGACCATCGATGGTGAGATCTATAATTCTTTTTGAATTTTACCATTATGTAAGCTTTGTTTTATTTAAGTAAATACCATTTGTTCATTACTTATCTTGTCATTTATTTATTGGGTCTACATGATGATATAATTCATTATGTTTTTAAACTCTTAACACATTCAGAACAATGAGAATTTTGGGCCTTGAAATGTGAGGAATTATTGATAATGATCGGTGTGAATGAGTCGATATGGGATTTATATTTTATAGAGATGGACATATATTCTATGATTTGGGAAATTGATCTTCTAGAAAACTATGGGTCCATATAAATTGTTATTGATGGAAGGAATGCTTCATGTATTATGATTGTGTTGGAAATTTGATTAAAGAAGATTGGGAAATGGATACAGGTAGAGAAGAAAACATGGTTCCATTTTTAATAACTATCTCTTATCATTTTATAGTAGTGGATTTGGTAGTATTATATGAGATCAAGAGTAGAGATTTTCCAAAAATGGAATACCTATTTATTGACGTTTTCCTTACAATTTCTTAGGGATTCGACCCTTACGATAATTAGAGTTTACAATTGATCTCCAATTTGGGACGAGTCATACTTCCCTTATATCTTATCGGATAACACTAAAATAATTTACTGAATTAAAGGATCTATTGGAATTGTTAGAATTAATTGGTTCATCTGGATAAGAATGTATCCATCAGAAGAACATGTTATTTTTATGAATAATTTTGATGGAACACATAGAGATTCTGTTGATTAACATTAGATTAAATGAGTTAAAATAGTGAATCATTACCCTTTTCTACACATTGATTATTTTTTGGATCAATTAATGTGATCGTAGTTATTCTATAAATTTAGCATGCTTTTAGGAGATCACCAAGTGTGGTTTCACAAGGAGGATATTACAGAAAAAGTATTTTAGAAGTACATATATCCATTATGAGTAATTTTCTATACATTATGGTCTTATGAATGAACCATCCATCTATATAAAATTGATGAATCTAATATTTCCAAAGAATTTGGATTCTATTGTGGTTGCATTTTTGGATCATATACTAGTGTATTCAAGGAAAAGGTGGATCCATAGAAACACATGAATATAGTGTTGGGTATCATTCATGAGAATCATTTTCATGTCAAGTTATCAAATTTTTATTTTTCAAATATAATAGGTATGTTTCTTTTACATGTCCTTTTTGAAAATTATGTTTCAGTATATCCAAAAAATATAGAATCTTTGGAAACTATTATGTAATGTCTTTGAGATTCATAGTTTCCCAGGTTTGGTGTGGCACAACAGAAATTTTGTTGAAGACTTTTCAATTTTGGAATAATGAAGGAAATATCTAAAGAGAATAAGTGTTCCATTAAAATGGAATGTGAAATTTCAGAAAAAATTCATATGTTTAAGGTTATACATAAATAATCACTTATTCACACTAATATAGATTCTAGAAAGGGTAATATTACCCACTATAATGAACCGGGATTGGGGTAAGGATGTATTTTCATGTTGAGAGATCATGTTTTTTCTTGTGTATCTAGGTAGTTAAATGTTAACGAGATGAACTACTCAACACAAAATTTATAATTAGTTACATTAGTTTATTATTTGAAGACAAGACATCGTAAATTGTTTCGAAGACAATCATGGTTGTTATGATTCATTTGAGTTTGAATTTTTTTTCTTCTAAAAATGTTATTTTAGTCCAGGTAAAAAAATGGATGAAATAACTTCAAAATTTTAAATTCTACTTGATTTATACACTTGTTAATGAAATTATGATGGAAGATACAATAATTATTAATTCATCTATCAAGTTGGATACTTTGTCATTTGATTAGTAGAGGTTGATGTTGGTCTAAGCTAACATGCACCCTGATTGTTCCGTCTAGTTTCAGGTGGATGATTTCTACCCAGTATCAATTATTCCTTAATTGAGTTGTCACGTGAAATAAATACTAATATTGGACTTTGAATATGTTTCTATGACGAAAAAACTCTATGGTGGGGAGAATGTTCAGTGATAAATATTGGATGGGAAATCTGTTTTGATGATTAGATATCGAATCATGATACCTTATTTTATGAATGAATTCTGAATTCTTATTACAATTAAAAATAGATAGTTTATCCAGGAATTCATAATGTTTGTAGATAAATTAATTTATAGTTTTTTTGGTATGGAATGATATGATTGGTGGCAGATTTTGTTTCAAGATTCCTTACATATCAATACATAAAGGTATAACATCAATGAACAATGGGTATGTAATAGTCTTTAAAAAATCCCACATGGATGTGGGAGTACATTTCCATGTATTTTGTGAAATGTTTTCCAAGAAGTATTTGAAAAATGACACCTTTTGGGTAAATATGGATTATCCCATGACGTTGTCTCATTTTATCTATATTATTGAATCATAAATAGTGGAGGACTTATCCAAAATCTATATATGAGATGTTCTTAAGAAGAAAATATTTCTGTTATGGATTGTATCAAATTGAGACTCTTGTATTATGTCTTATTTTTGAGTGGTCGTAAAGTAAACACTTGAGACTCAATTGACTATGTGTACTACATATGATCCTCAAATAGAAGGATAGTGGGAAAGAACTATCCATCCATTGGAGGACATGATTAGGGATTGTGTAATTTACTTTGGAGGCTCATGGGATGATTACATACCATTAGTTGAGTTATATTTTAATAATAGTTATTAGGAATTTATACACATTACTCGTTTTCAGTCATTGTTCCTAAATCCCTTTCATTATCCAATATGTAGGGTGAAAACACGATAGAATTCACTGGTTGGACCCATCCTTGTGCATGAGACAAAAGTGATGATTCTGTTTATCCAAAAGTGGATATCGATAGTGTTAATTAACTATAAATAATTTTCGGATCATCATTGATGACTAATTTCATTTTAGGGGAGTTATCAGGTGTTCTTGATAGTCTCTCCATGGTTTGGACATCATTGTTTTGAAATGTAGGGAAAGTTATGTCCTTGATATATTTCTCCCTTTAACATAATGGATTGGGTTTGTGAGGTGTCATATCAATTGGATTTTCTAAAATGGATCACATTAGTGGATAATATGTTTCATGTATCAAAATTGAAGAAGATTCAAACTGATCCCGACCATGTAATTTAGTGGGATTAAGATGACCTAGAGCAGAATACTAAATTAGTTTATGTGCTTGTACAAATTGTGGATATGAAAGGGAAATAATTAAATGAACAAATTCTCCTAAGGTTAGAATTAATAAAATTTTGTTTGATTTTTGAAGAGATGTGGGATCCAAAATAATAAATGTTGGATCATTTTTCATAACTCTTCAAGGACAACTATGGTTTCCTACATTCTGAGGATAGAAATTCCAATTTTTGGTAGAATGAAGATCCACTATTATTTGATAATTGAAATTATTTTTTTTGTATTTTATGTATATATAATGATTGAGTTATGTATCAAGATATTATATGAGGGGGTTACATGTTGTTGGATTTTCTGGAGGATAATTATTTGAGAATGATTAGTAAAAACCTTGTAACACATCCATGAAACTATTCAAGGGAAGAAAGTGGGAAGTGTCTTATAAATAAATTGACAATAGTTTTTCTGAGACATGTGGGTACTCAAGATAAACTGCATGAGATTACTATAATTTGTGATAGTGGAAAAATTCTAGAAGGATCATAGTTTTTCTAACAGTGTGAAGTAACCATCTTATTGGTGGATTATTAAAATAGCACCTGCATGATTATTATAGAAATTACAAAACCTTATTTTCTAAAAATGCAATGTGAATTTTTAGATGAAAAATTTGTCGATCTAACTCAGTTTAATCCCAATATCCCATTTTAATTTCAAAATCATTCTTAATTAAAAATTATTTTACATCCCAAAGCTTGAATGTATATTATCTTTGTTCCTAGACCACGATATAGGTGCTTCAAATCTACTGTGGATTTAGCTTCATTGTCAAGTGCTTGTTCTTGGTATTTATTCCTAGTTCATTGATTAAAATATCCCTTAGAACCATCAATCTCTTTTTTAATATTATATCTATGTCTTTTAATTCTTATTTTGAATTATTGGTTATGAATTTAATGAAAATGACTTTTTTCATCAGCAAATCTATAGAATTAATGTATCATTATTAAATTTCTTCAATTTTTTATGTGGGTGGATTCTCTCTCAACACCACTTGATTATAACATGAAGGATTCATTTAAAATTGAATGAATTTATTGCAATTGTTTTGAAAACTGCGTTTGATTTGATGAAAACCAATTTAGTGAGGATTTATTAGAAATTTTGAAAATTGGTTGGTTTTGTGAAAAGTGATTTTTGTAATTGATTTTAAAATGATCGTTTAAAAATTATTTTTCTGTTTTGATACTTGTAATTTGGTTTTATATAAGATTAAAATAAATAATTGTTTGGTGGAAATTTTTTGGAATGGATTATTGGCATATATGGTTTGTGTGAGTTCATTTTGATGACTTGGACTGGGATAAGGGGAATGTACCATTAGGGTACAATGACATGAACATGTAGAATGGGAATATTATATCAGGGAACTTGAGTATTGGTCCCCTTGTGAGGATATAATGATCAACAAGATAACTTTCATGAGTTTATAACTATCAAAGTGGTGTGAATTTGTAGGTGTGTGTGAAATCATGAGATGTGTATGCCAAATAAATAGTGAAATGTGTTAATGGTTTTTCTATTTTATTTCAATAAAAAATATTTTTTTATACAAACTGCTTTAAATTTTATAGAACATTTTTATATAAATTTGGAAATATGTTTTATCCTTGTAGGGTAAGGTTGTAAGGCGTTGGGAAAGTCCTACCGATTTTATACTCACCTCTTAGTTGGGAACGATTTTGAATTTTTATATTTTATCTATAAAAATAATGTAAAAGGAGAGTTATCAGAGTTGTTTAGGGATACCACTTTATACTGTGTGCATGGATTTCCATGTTGGAGCATGGAAATGGTTAAGAGTTTCTATTTTGATGTCTTTGGTGTCTTTGGGGTTTTTATCGTTGATTTTCATTGGATTATGTTACTTGGATTCCTCTTCGAACTGTGATATGGTTATTTTCTTGGTTATGAAAATTTTTATTTTTTACTTATGTTTCATATAGAGTTTTTTTTATTTTTGTTATCTTTCTTTGGTTTTTGTATCATTAAAGGGAAAATAATCTCCCATTTTTATAAAGACCTTGTAATTTATTTCCAACATTTGGTTTCATTGGAATGTTAGATAAGGCTAGTAACACCATCCAACTCTTCCCACACCAATGGGTGATGGTGGGATTTTATAGGTAGCATATATACAATATAAAATAAATGAGTGGTGAATATAGAAATTTTACCAAAAAAATTAATGTTTGATTAAAATATATTAACTTGAATTTTACATGCTTCGAATGCACTATATCATCATGTATAAATTTATTATATTTTTAATTCTCTATAAAAAAAATATTTACATACATATATTTTGATATATTTTCGCTTTATAACATTTAAACACACATTTTTCAATAATTCCTTATTAAAATATCATTTCTATGTGTGAACTGTTTCATTTTTCATTACAATTTTTGGATGGTATATTTGATCCTTTTACTTTGATCATATTTCCAACATCTATAATGTTATGACCCCCTCCCATGAATGTATGATCCACTAGGTCCATCAATGATGTAATAGAGATGAAAACTACTTGAGTCCCACCTCTAGTAGGCCTCGGGTTAGTGACCTGCACTAAGGGTATTATAAATTAGGTGGGTGTTACCCTCTTATAGATCATGGGGAAGATAGATATAATAGGGATACACCGATTAAAACTCTCCTAGAAATATATTTATAATGAAGTACCATGGTAAAACATGAAATTCTATATAGTACTATCACAACTAAAAGGAAAACTATAAATACCCAAAATGTTAAAGACTGTAGCAACTACAAATCCCAAACAGACTCTACAATACCATGAGCTCGTAATATCTATCCCGATCTCAAAATTTGTATAGATGACATGAAAAATAGTTTATATATACTCAAATTTATCAAAACATTTTACTTAGTAGGATCCTACCCAAATTATGTTGTGTAGAAGATAATGAAAACATGTTAATGAATTGCGAACAATAGGGAAACTAACTAGTCACAAAAATAGGTATAAAAAGTTAACATCCTCACCATGGATACATATCAACAATTATAAAATAAAGTAAATCATATTATAAAATAATTATGCATAAAGTGTACCCCAATTTATCTTCCCCACATGATTTCTAATATTCCCCAATGGCACACATCTTGAGCCTTCTCTGTCCAAAACATGGCAGGATGAAGACACGTGGGAATGAAAGGATGTGATCCTCATGAATTAAAACACCAGATCACCCCATTTAAAAACACATATTTAGTAACCATTCAATTTTTGACATCTAATACTTCCCATATGACATGTATCATACATCAGTTATTTTACATCAATATATTACAACCCTTACATTGTATAGGGTAACAAAAGCCTTTATATATTATAAACAACATGCATATATTAATCCACTGTATCGTAAATTTGGTAATACATGTTGGTGAAATAAGAAAAAATCCACCACATCCATCAACACACATATATGTAAAAACTGACCTCTATGTATACCAGCATAAGTAACTACCAAGAGAATAGAGCGGGGTCAGAGGGGTTATTCAACCATCATACATCTAATCAGGGTGTCGGGGAAAACACCCTCATAGAGTCCTCTAGGTCTCAATTTACATAACTAAAATGAGGTGACCTTTTTTTAGTCATATAATATATATAATATAATATATCTCACAATAAAACTATGAGAAAAATATATTCTTAGACTCAACATCATCTATCACCACTCAAACTCCTGATTTCCACTACTAAGACCATATATCATATAATCACATTATAATCATAAAGATATTAATTGAATTTATTCTTTTCTCGTTAATAAATTCACATTATATTAATTAGTTCGTTGAAATTTAATTATCCATTATAATTATTCCTTGTTACATTATATTAATCATTACGGAGAAGTCCATTATCTCTAAGCGTAATCCTAACCAAATCCATGGGTTCTCACCATTAATATTTTATTAATATTTAAATTCCATCGTCACTAAACCCCTGATTTATAAATTATTTGTTCATTATTACGACAATTCCATAAAAACTTTTTTCAAGGAAAACCATCCTAAGCTACCAACTAGGGTAAATAAGAAATCAGGCACATCTATCTACCTCACATAATGTGTAAAGGAACACAGAAAAAAAATCTAGGAATTGGACAATAAAAATAACCATCAATGATAATCCCATATATCAGAAACACATCAATGGGTATGGTAAACATAAACCCATTCCCTCATATATGGCATCATCCCTGAAACCCAGATGAATATCCCAATGCATCTCACCATCATAGGTGTCAATTGATGTAATATTATCCATGTTGACTACCCACATCAAATTATAAATCCTAGTATCATATCACATTGAATCCTCCCCTAATAATATCAAATCACATCTTATAATAGATTTAGTACATTATAAAAAAAATAATAAGGCACAACCATCATGTAAATCTAGGCTATAAAATAAGGAATCCAACATTCACCTACAAACAAGCACTCACAACCCTAATGTCAAGGCACTCGACATTCTCAAGAAGAAAAGAAACTGAAGTCCTTGTAATTATCATTATCACACAACTTGTTCTTATTAAATCTATAATTAACCTATTCAATGTACATATTTAAAACTATAAGAAATAGAAGAGATTATTCTATAAAAAGATATAATGGATTAAACACACTATCATACATTTAAATGAGTGTCATCAAACAGTGAGAAGTACTATTCTCATTAATCATGAATTTTCGTTTTTATCAACCATAATAAACATGATTCACATTATATATCAGTTATATTAACATAGGGATGGTCAAATTTAATTAAAAAATCACATTGCATTAATTTGATAATCATAAAATTATTAGAAAATATGGATTATAAAAAAGCCTACTCATAAATTTTTATAAATACAATCATTTATCTATTAATTGTGATATTGAAATAATTATCAATTTCAAAATCCTAATACAAGAGTAGGAACACGATATCAATTCATAGTATAGATATCACACTATAAATTAAATCAATAGGCAAACCAATATTACAGTATAAAACACCACATGTGATTACCATGAAAAATTCTTTATTAATTTAGTTAAATAATTATTTAGTTAATTTAATTTATATATAAATATTAAAACCATGATAAATTTTCTATTTTGCGTAACTATGTAGTGGAATTAATGAATCCCCAACCTCAAATGTGTTAACATTATTATCATAAGAGTGGGAAAACGTTATAATTATATGATCACCTCACCTGAGAGGATTCTATAATATCCTAAAGATGTTGTTACAAAAAATCACCAAAAATATATGAAACCTATTGATAATAGTATTGATCAATCACAATATTATGGTGATACAAAATAGAGGAAATGATATTTACAAACCATGAGAGAAGAGGTATAATCATCCCATATCATCATGGATCATAAACAGAACGTTCGGAATTGAACCCTGTTAGAGGAATCCATAAAATACTAAATATAGATCCCCTAATCACCTAAATCTTATTATATCATAGGGTTTCATAAAAAACCAAGGAACTAATACCATTATATGTACACTGCATATGGCATTTACACAGTATGGAACCCCATTTCAAGTTATGTATATGAAGTTCTTCAGATATCACTAAAAAACACATCACCTTGATGAAATTAATTCTAAATTATTATTGGTCATGTAATACCACATAAACAATCCTTAACAAAACATTAACATATAATACATGAAATGGAACACAATTACACATTATTTATTCTACCTCCTTCCATTTATTATTAGATAAACCACTATAGACTTACTGTTGGCCACCTCATAGCTTCATAAGATTTGGAAACATATTATGTGTCATACTACATGGGTCCAACCCCTTATTTTATATACTGATATAAAACCTAATTTTCATAAATTACTAAAACATCATTTTAAATATAAGCAATATAATATTGTTATAAAATATAGATCCAATGGTTTATTTTCTTTATAAAATTAGGGAAAAATAAAATTTAGATTATTAATCATAAACATTATATAACTATTTATTCAATAGATTCTATGTGGCCCTTTTTTCTCTTTACTATATGTATTCACATAAGGATATACAGAAAATAAAGGGTATGTTTAAACCCCATTAATTGGATAAGAAATAATTTCAATCAATAAAACATTAGTGATCATAATCATCATCATCAAAAAAAAATAATTGGATCATCATTATATTCATTAGAGGAATAATTACATAAAATCATGGAATTTGTCAATGCCTAAAAATGAAACATCATGTCTTAGTGCTAAAATACCATACATAGTTATAAATAAATGTAACATGATGTTCATGCATAACATATGTTCATAATCCTAACATCAACATTTCTAACCAAATATATAATCATGTTCATTAATATTTCACATTATCTCATAATATATATCCTATTACCCAATGAATTGAAGCACTATATTATTCCCAGAACACCCACCACATCACAACATTTTCATAATCATGATTCCCTCATAGAATGTACATCAATCATGGAGATAAAATAACGTATGAAAGGAAAATACGTTCATGGGAATTTAATAAAGCAGAAATTTATAAATAAAAATTGGGGTCCCCAAAAAAGGTAATAACATACTTGATATAAGAATAATCAATCTTAAGTGAAGTAGAAAGAATTTTAAGAGAACTAATAGATGAGTTTTTAGAAAGAAGGTTTCTTTAATAAAACTCATTGAATGACTCTTAAAGACATATTAGAAAAATATATATCCTGGAAAATAAAAAGGGATGATAATAAATGGAATATAAGGAACATCTATACTGAAAACAGAGTGAGAGAGGGAACACCCAAAGGAAGAGAGTATGGTTCAAGAATCCCCTTACCTTATGTTTGAATGCATTATTTACATTAATATCTTGTATAATAAAATTAAACTCATCAATTGAAAAATAAAAAATATCTTCTATATTAATTTTATTTATTATAGATTTTTTGGGATCATTTATATCATTTTTGATGAGTTTTAGAGTTCAAATTATTTATTTTATAGTTTTTGTTTTCATGGTTTTCATGATCAGTTGAATTGTTTATAGTTATGGAAGTACATGTATTACTAGAATGAATCTATAGAATTGAAATTATTTTATTAATGAAAATGGATAAGTTTAATTGGTATGATATTTTTTTCTCATATGTTGGGATGATTCATTAGATTAAATATTAATGATACTTGTTTAGATTAATTTTAGTGTTATTTATCACAACAATGTCATTTTGTTTTATTATTTAACATTATGTATGTATGTTAGGTCCATAACATAAAAAATGATATAATTTTTTGCCAATTTTTTTCAACCATTATAATAGTTTTATGACCATCCATGAATGCATTAAAGAAATGAAAACACATTAACCACGATGGTTGTAAATCAAAACGTCACAAACAGTTATATAATTTTTTAGAAATAAAGAGCGAGGAGAAGAGGTTTGATATTGAATTAATCCATTAACATAATAAAATTCTATTATACATAATATACTAGAGTTAACATGAAACTTTATAAGGGTTTATTTGTATATAATAAGAAAAGAATTAAATTTTAAATGAAATTAAAATAAAATTATTTAGAGTTTTACCTCTTGAATTATCCTCCTTGAGAATCTCCTTAGGGAGATTAGTTTTAGTAATTTTTTCAGACCGAAGAATTATGTTCATGGGGGAGGGCCTTTGGAGGAGTGTTGGTATGAATTTAGATAATGATTGAATCTTGGAAGGTGTGAGGAGAAGAGGTGGTATTTATAGGGGAGGGGAGGGGTGCTTTTTCATTATTTTATTCAATAGTTTATTATCATGGATCAAGAAAATTAATAGATTGAAAATTATCACTAAATATATTAAATAATGAATTGGAATTAAATATTATTGTCATTACATCATCCATGGCTCAAGGAATGGTGTGTTTATTATTTAATGTATACATATTAAAATACTATGTTTTACTATTTATCAAAATTCTTGTATTTCCAAAAAATCATAAAATCTCACCATAAACATTTTTTGACATTTGGAATAAAAAAATTAACTCCATTTTAGGAAAACAATTTTATAAATTGTAGAAAGTAAATTTTTATTTATAATAATAATTTTATTGGAAAATACAGATTTTAAAATTATAATAGATTTTATAACACATTGAAAATTTAATTAAGGTCTCACAAAATAATCATATTATCAATAGATACAAAATAATAATTTATGAATAAATTTTATGAATAAAAATTTTATTTAAATTAATTATATTAACTAAAAAATTATAAACATACATTTATGTTTAAAAATAATAATAACACTTAATTTATATTTTTTAAAATATTTAATTACATATAATAGGATAAATTTATATCATATTATAATTTATCAGATTCCTAAATTTTATTTTTACTTTCATAGATGAGGGTACTATTCTATTGGATGGATTAATACTTCTAATGGTCACATTACTATTCCAAAATTCATGTTATTATTCAATTGGTTTCGGTTCCTCAACTTCTAGAAATACCACTTCTTCCATTCATTATTCATTTATAAAGTTTATATTATGTACTCTATGTTATATTATATGATTTATAATATATGGTATAATTATTAGAAGGTAATTTTCATTGATAAAATTTATTCCATACATTCGTCCTCCTTATGAAATTTCAGAGTTGAAATTTAATTTAATTTAATTTTTTTGAAAAGACGATCAGGTTATTATGCTTCATCACTTATTCTAGTTCTCATGCTACATCTTTTTACTCTTGGGTTCTTTATACTACATTGACCTTCTGAGTAGTCTTCTTTCATAGAAAATTATCTATGCGGTCTAAGATCTTCACTGGGGGCTCCTGGTAAAAGAGATCATCTTCCAACTATACAACCTCTGGATTCAGTACATGTGATGGATCTGGAATGTACATCCTCAAGAAGGGTAACATGGAATGCATACTGGTTTTGATACATGGTAGGAGGAATATCCATTCGATAGGATACTACTTTGACACAATCAAGAATCTCAAAGGTTCCGATGTACCTTGGACACAACTTTCCCTTCATCCAAAATCTCAGGATCCACTTCCATTGATAATTTTAGAGGAATACCACATCTAAAAAATAAAACTCTAGGTCCCACTTACAATCATCTACATATCACATCTATAAATGTTGGACTTCATTAACTTGTTGAATGGTTTTCACCTTTTACACCATTTCTTTGACAGTTTCAGGTTCTAGCAGCTTACCTTCACCAACATCATCTTGACATGTCATTTTTTTAAATCTTTAACAATAAATGGATTGATGTGGATACATTTGTATGCTTGAGTATAAACTGTAATCGTAAGAGAGCTCATCCAAAAGCATATGTTTGTTCTATCTTCATTTTAAGTATATAAAAAAAATCTTCAATAAGTCTTATAGAGCATTATTATTATATCTATATTGGACATCATTTTGATGATGATAATATTTAATAATTATCAGATTAGTTTTTAGAGAATATTCATGGTTCTCCCAGAAATTGTAGTCGAATCCAAGATCTTGATTAGATAAAATCAGTTTTTTCGCACCATACAACATTACCCCTTAATTGATGTATTTCCAAGCTAGTTGATTCAGTGAAAATTCTTCTCAAATTGTAATAAAGTGAGTTCCTATTGTAAGATGATCTGAAACAAACCATATATAATTATTTCCAATAGATTTCTTTTGTTGTCTAGTGACAACTTATGTGGTGATGTTTTCCAATTCCCATGTTGGTATGGATAATAATTGCATCACCCCCTTAGGATTTTTCATTAATTATTCACATACTGACATACCAAACACATTGATGTATAATCATTAATCTCATTTTTCATATTGTACCACCAATAATTACCTCATCGATCCATATATGTCATTGGACTCCCTTTGTAAATAATGAAGGTTAATCTATGTGTGTCATTCAGAAGCTCATTCAGTATTTATATAATGCATGGGACACATTATCGTGACCCAAATCATAAAAATCCTTCCACATCTATTTCAAACTCCTTGGATCTATCATTTATTAGAGTTTCCACCCTCTAATTATTTTTCCAATAATTTTGTTATACATAATTTATTTTCACCAAGAGGGATAGTTGATCAATCATTTGGTATTGTTTTGGTGATATCAATTTCTTAATGATTCCCATGTCTTCCCTTTATAAATCTAAGAAGATTGGATCCTTCTCAATTCTCTTCATTGAAAATATTTCATGAACCATTTTACAAATTGAATCCAATACCATTTTTATTACCATAATAGATGTGGACTGAGTCGTTATAATCCTTGATTATATCAAACCATCTTATCTAGTTCATATTAAGCTCCATTGATGTGAATATATATTTTAGGCTCCTATGATTAGTATATGTTTCACACTTCTCCACATATAGGTAATTCCACTAAATTTTTAAATCTAAGGTCATTGGTTCTAACTCCAAATCATTTGTGGGATAGTTTTTATCATTAATCATCAACTACCATGAGGCGTATAATATCAATTTATCATTTTTCTTTAGTACACAACCTGATACCTTATTTTATATTTCATTTTATATCACAAAGAGTCACCCACTTATTGAAATTGTGAGAACCAAAGTGGCGATATACCTCTATTTAAACTCATTAAACTAGTCTACCCATTCACTTGTATATGAACTTTTTTCTCCCTTCCTAGTCTTCATGGATTGTGGGATTGATAAATGTGCCATGTTCTTCATAAATCACCGGTAATACCCATGTAGAACATGGAAACTATGGATCTTTATTACAGATTTTGACATGGGCCACTCTTCTATTTCCTTTATCTTATAAGGGTCCACAAATATTTTTTTGATGGTTATAACATGTCACAAGAATGATTCCTCCTCCATATAGAACTGAAATTCACATTACTTTTCATATATATTCTCTTTTTACAAGGTATTTATAATAGTATTCAAATGCTTCTCATGTTCCTCGTTTCACTGGGAGTATTTCAAAATATCATCTATAAAGAGTAGCATAATATTTTCAATATTATCTATAAGGACTAAATTAATTTATTCTCTGAATATTACTGGAGAATTAGAGAGTCCTAAAGGAATAACTATGAAATATTTGTGTCCATAAGTAATTCAGAAGTAAATATTGAAAATACCCTCTTTTTACACCATTAATCGGTGATATCCCAACCGAACATCCACCGTAATGAAATAACTATCCCCCCACAGTTGATCAAACATGTGATACATCCATGGAAAGAGATACTAGTAAATTATCATGATTTTATTGAACTCACAATAATTAGTGAATATGTTGATTTATCCATCCTTATCATCGATGAATACAACTGGTTCAACCTATTGTGAAGAACTCTTTTGTTTAAAATCTTTGTCTAGTTCTCTTGTAACTTCATCTTGATTTCCTAGAATTAAAAGGTGGTCATTCAATAAGGTTTCTTTAATATGGGATGATATAAATGAATAAGTTAAACTGAGAACTCAACCTCTCACTTAGGATGAAGTCTAGTAAATTCTTCATGGAAAACATCACTGTAGTCCCATAAAATGGGCATGTCTTTGATCATGATTCTATCTTTTTTCTCAGTTATTTAATATTGATAAGTTTGATAATATGGAAATAGCATCAATGGTTTAGTGGATGAACCTAATAATTATTCATCCTACCCACAATTTTTTGTAATTGGAGGATTCATTAGGATGTGAAGAGTGATCTACCTTTTCTGACAATTGATGTTGTTTTTGTGTAAAGATACCAATTCAAACCTAATATAGAATCAAACTAAACCATAGGATGTAATACAAGACGTTTTGGGAGGTCTAGTCTACATTCATTTAATAGTGAAGAGTTATATACATTAGATGTAATAATTTCCCCATTCTATATTATCACATATAGCATAACCTCTATTTTTGATGTGGTGTTGGAATTGTTCTACTAAACTTGTTATATATGAAGTATTGCATAGAACCAGAATAAAATATTACATTCTTTATTTTTGAAGGAATAACTAGAATACCTATCACTAATTCATAGTTTATATCTAACAAATTAGTATTGATGGAATAAGACATCCCTTCATCCATTGTATTTGGTGGTTTTTGATGCTGATTATCCTTTAAGGCTCATGGTTTAGTGCACTATATTGTATAGTTCCATTGCTCTGTATAATTGAAGAATTGAACCATGGGTGGTGCTCTCTTTTCCTCTACCATACTATGCTTCTTCCTCATGTCTCTTCGACATTCCTTGTCTTACTGAAATTCTCTCCCACACATGAATAATTTCCCCATCCATTTGAGGTAATTCCCATGGTTCTTATTCAAAAAAAATTTATATTTGAGGGGTTGAGTTTTCCTTCCATCATTTTTATTACATCCATTATCTTGAAACTCCATATTTCTTTTTTTAACTACATAACCATGAGACAATTCTCCAAACTCTATCTCCACTTTGACAGACCAACTAAAAACTTCTTCATCACTCCCACAGTCTCTAATTTATAGATCCTTTCCAAGGTGTGGTCTTAAACCACTAATGATTATATCAAATTTTCTATCATTGTTGATAATAAAACCCAAAGAATATATTACAAGAGTTCTTTAATTTAATTCATAAGACATGATAGATTCACTATTTGTTTTCATCAAATTTATGAATTATCTCTCTATATTTGTATGAAGAGTTAAAGGGAAATATTTGTCAAGAAAAATTATCTTAAATTCATCCAACTCCATATATTCAATTTAATCCCTCAACATGGTGTTCTTAATCAATTCCCAAAATTGATAGACCTATCCCACTAGAAGATAAAGGGATATAGTCACTTTACCCATCTCAGAACAATGAAGTAAAGAAAATATCATCTCCTTTTAGATGAACCACTATACTGAAACATGTGGATCACAATATCCACTAAACATCGGTGGTGGTTTCCAAAAAAAATACTCAATATCAAGTTGCTCCCTCAAAATTGAAGGGGTTGTTCTACATTATTCAGGTTATTGTTTATTTCCTAATTTAAATGGATAACAATTTCCATAAAATTCTGAACTCTAACTCCCATGGGATTGAGGATTTCATTCAAGAAATTACTACATTGTCCCTCACATGGATTTTTGTCCTAGATTTCCACGTTCCCACCATTTTAAAAAATATAAAAGATTTAAAAAAACAAAATTCTGCATTTAATGAATAAATAAATTATTCCTTAGTGAAATTATATTCAATAAAATATATTTTTGGATACCTATATCTATAATTTTTCTAAAAAACTATTCTTGGGTATTTTCACATAAATTTCCTCATACTAATGGTTTTAATTAAGGTTGTCTAATCTTAATTATCAAATTAACTAAACTATGATCTGATGCCAACTATATAGAAAGTAATTTTATTGCTTTACTATTACATCATTTTAAAGATAATAAATATAATATTGTTATAGAACTAAGATCCAGAGGTATAGTGACTTGAGAAAATTAGGACAAAATAGAACATTTAAAAAAAATAAAACATAAACACTATTTAATTCCATCTTTTCAAGATTCGTAGTGGCACTTTTGTTATCCTTTGTACAAGTAATCATATGAGGTTATACCTCAACGAATAGGGTGAGGTAAAATACCAAAAAGAGGATTTATAAGAACATAAATCAATATATCATGGGTGAGCGTAATCATTATCATAACATAAATGTGGAATAATAATCATAATTATGAGAGAAATAACTACATAAAATCCTGAAATATGGAAATGGATAAAAATGAAACATCCTATCTTAGTGCTCAAATACAACACAACATTGTGAATAAAGATAATATCATGTTCATGCATAACATATGTGATTAATCAGAACATCTTCTTTACAAAAAATGAAAACATCAGGTTCACACATATTTCATATTATCTCATGAGATACATAAAATTACCCAATGCATTAGAGTGCTATATAATTCCGGGAGCACCCGTCACATTACAATATTTTCATAATCATGATTTTTATATATAATGTATATAAATCATGGAAAATAAATAACACAAAAAATATAAATGGATTTCAGTAGAATTCCATAGAATTTAAATTAGTGAATAATATATGGGATTCCAAAAATAATAAGGTAATTCCATACTTTTCATAAGAATCAGCAATCATTACTCAAAAAAATTAAAAGAAAAATATTTTTTTAGAAAGAAGAGTTATTTTGGACAAATATATTTTTTACCATAATACCGGATTCAAAACATATATATCCTCTAAAAGAAAAAGTAATTAAAATAAAATATATTTAAGAAATTTTAAAGGAACATATATACTAAAAATGGAGTGAGGGAGGGAAAACCCAAAAAATGTGAGATGGGTTTAGAATCCCCTTATCTTATATATAAATTGTTTCTTAAATTTAATATCATGGATAATAAAATTAAAATAACCTTTTGAAAAATATATAACCTATTATACATTTATTGGAATTATTATAGTTTTACTAAGTTCAAATATTTCCTTTTTAATGAGTTATATATTTCAATTTCATTATCTATGAGTGTTTGTTTTTTTGGTTTTCAGGATTGGTTCACTTGATTACAGTAATGGAAGTTCATGTATAATAATAATGATTATCCAGAATTTAAAATATATATTATTAATTAAAATATATAAGATTAATTTTTATTATATATTATTTTGTTTCCATATATGAGGATTTCACATTAGATAATATTTAATGATACTTGTTTGGATTAATTTTAGCGTTTTCTGATAACAACAAACATGTTATGTTTTATTATTAAATATTATGTATATAATTTTGTTGTAGAACAAAAAAGGGTGTTACATATATGTTTAAATATGTTTATATCAATATAATTATTTTATGAGAAGCCTTGAAGTTGGTAAAGGAATATGAAATAGATTGACCAATATGGTGGTAAATCGATACACCCCGAATGATGATTTCATTTTTATAATAAAATGGAGAGGAGAAGGGGTTTGATGATAGATTATTGATGTTATATAATAAAATTAATGTATATATATATGATATCCTAGTTATCATACAAATTTTATAAGGTTATATTAGTAGAGAATAAGAAAATACAAAAAATTGAAAAGAAATTAATATAAAATGAAAGAGGGGTTTTCAACTTGAATTATCCTCCTTGAGAACCTCATTAAAGAAATTTATTTTTGTCTTTTTTATGAAATAAAATGATAATATATAAGGGGTAGGGTATTTGAATTAGCATTGGGTTCAATTTGGACAATAATATCTTGTATAGTGCGAGGATAACAGGAGGTGAGGGGTGGTATTTATATGGTAGGAGAGCGGTGTTATCTTGTTATTTTATTCATTAGTTTGATAGTGTTGCTGATGTCTAAGAATATTTTAAGAATTATCACTAAATATATTTGATAATTAATGTGAGTTTTATATTATGGTGATTACATCAGTTGTGTGTCATGGAATAGTTTATTTAATTTATAATGTATATATTTTATAAATTAACAAATTTTACTATTCACAAAATATTCATGTATATTAGAAAAATCACAAAAAATGCCCCTAACCATATATTGATGTGTACAATTAAAAAATAAAATAAATTATATGAAAATAATTTTGTTAATATGAAAAGATTATTTTTTATTAAAATAATCTTTTACTTGAAAAATAATGATTTTATGATTATAACTGATTTTATAACACCTTAAAAAATTAATAAAGGGCGCATAAAATGATTTTATAATAATAATACAAAAAAATAAAAATTTATGAATCTATTTTGTGAAAATAAATTTTCTATTAAATGTTTATTAAATTATTAAATCGTAAATTAAAATTACAGTTTTATAAAAATACAAACATTTGATTAAAAATTTAAAAAATATTTATTTACGTATACTATGATATTTTTATATAATATTATCATTTATAAGATGCCAAAATTTTATTTATACTTTTATAGATGAGGTTACTAATCTCTTGGCTGGATTACTATTCCTACTGGCAATATAACTATTCGAAATGACAAGTTATTATTCCACTGGTTTTGGTTCTTTAACTTTTAGAAATACCTCTTATTAAATTAAATATTCATTTATAATGTTTATACTATGTCCCGTATGTTATTTTATGTCATTCATAATGTATTTAAAATTTAAAAGAAGGTAATTTCCAATGAAAAATATTTTTGTCATTATAATAATTCTAAAAAATTATAATCCTTGGGAATCTAAAACCAACCGAGATAGAAAAAAATTAGGTCATCTGAACAACCCCCTATGAGGTAATGCTCATGGAACAATCCATAACAAGATCATTACCACATCACTCATATGAAAAAATAGAAAAACCCCACAACAACAAAAAAAATATCCTAAACATTTTCATGGTTGATATACATATGAAGTGAGAGTAAAGAAATGATATAAAACAAAATACTAAGCATCCACAAGAGAAAAACATCAAAAGATAATAGATAAACATAAAACTGTTTGAGGTATTGTGTACGCTTATGCAACTCACATTCCTAGGTACTCTCCATCATCCCACCATAACACCACAAGGCAAGAACTAAGGGAATATCACATCCACAAAAATACTTATAAAGGGTGTAATTGATCTCCAAATGTAACGCCCCTACCACATTATCCCAGAGCTGGTTCATTTTTTTTACATTGGCATGATTACAAGGAATCAAATCTAGAAGGACATAATAGTTTATCAATCTTGGTAGACATGGTTACATTCATGATACTCATAATACATTTGGAAAGAAAAATATAACATGAAACAATATAAAATAAAATAAATTGCATCCTTGGAAGGTTATACAATGATTTATTCTTCGTAACCTTCAGATAAGAAACATAAAAAGGGCTGAGATAAGATTCTAATTATGGGTAATAAATATCGCGGTAGATATCATAATCATAAATAGTAGGCAAGGTGGAAATCCTTAACAATTTTTAATCAATCAAATAATGTGACCCATAATCAATAATCACAAAATGATTCATTAAATACCATGATAAAAATAGATTGCAGATATGATACATCAATGGGAAGTATACATAAACCATACTCAATTAATATTACTGAATTAGGACTATCTTTCAGAAAATAAAAGTGAGATGTGGAAACACTTACCTCACGTCGGAATGTATTCTTCACAAGGTCTTAATGTAGGATATAATCAAATTATATTCATCAATTAATAATCAAAGAAACATAATTTCTTGTAATTTATTTTTTATATATTTATTATGTTTATTTATGGCCATTTTTATGGGTTAATAGATTCAATTTCATTATTTGGGAGTGCACATTTTAATAAATTACATCACTATTTCCCTTGTATAAGAGTATTAAAGTTATTTTAAAATTGAAATTTAAATCCCTAATTGTAGTTATGAGTTATTATTAGTCATCCAAAAGCTTAAATTATCATATAACTCCTTTGAAAATTTCTTTATAGGATAAATCATTAGTTATAATTTAAATGATAAATATTTGGATTAATTTGGTGTTTTTTCGATCACTAGAGACTCATTTTGTTTTATAATTTAATACCATGTGTTCATACAGATTCTTGAAAATTAACTTGGACATATTTTATATCTTATGATTATGTTCAACTATAAAAATGTTTTCATGGCCATAATTGAATATGGATATTGAAATTGAAAACATGTCATCCTCGTGTGTGAAAAATTAACACATCTCGAACGGTTATTTCATTTTGTGTATAAGAAGAGGGATAAAGAGAGATGATGATGAAATATTCCATTAGAATAATATAATTATAGTACATTTATTGTACTATAATTATCATTGAATGTTTTTGAGGGGAGGTGAGGATAGTGAAATAATATAATTGTAATTGTAAATGAAAATGAACGAAAAAGGAAGAGAGGTTTACCTTTTGAGCACATAGCCCTGAGAACCTCTTTATGTACGTTGGTTTTGGAATTTTGGTAAGACCATTAGTACATAGATGTTAGAATGTGGCTTGGGAGAAGTATTGGGATGATCTTAGGAATGGATTAATTCATGAGTGGTGTTAGAGGAAGAGGAGGTGAGGGTGGTTTTTTTTTGTGGAGTAGAATACGGGGTTTTCCATTATTTTAATCATTATTTTATTATTTTGTTCAAGAAAAGAAATTTTATTTATTCTTGTGAGCACAAACAGTAATACGTTTAACTAGGTTTGAATAACTGGCCATTTACATCATCCAGGACCCAAGCATGATGCATGAATTCATTTAATTGGCATATATCATAAATTATCGAATTTCACTATTCCCCAAAAAATACGAGTATTTTAGAAAAACTCCAAAAAATAAATATAACCATTTATTATTGAGTATAATTCAAATATTTAACTCCATTTTAAGAAAATAAGTTTCTATATATGATGAATTAAATTTTAAATAAAAATCACCATTTTCTCAAAAAATAATTTTATTAAAATTATAACTTATATTATTATACCCTGAAAAATTATCTAGGGTAAAATTAAAATTTCATAAAATAATCGGCAAATAAAATATTTATTTAGGAAAAAAATTTATGAAAATGAATTTTCTTTTAAGGAAATTTATTAATTACAAAATTATAATTAAATATTTATTGCTCACAAAAATACCAACATTAGATTATTAATTTTTTAAAAATTCACTTTCATTTATAAGGGTCCTAAGTTTGATTTATACTTTCATGGGTGTGGTTACTATTCATAAGGACCATATTACTATTCATAAGGGTACACTACTATTCATAAGGGTAACATTAGTAATTCTTAGCATAAGTAACTATTCACCAATAATTATGTTGATCATATTTGACTATAAATATCTTACTGAACTGAACAATGTGTTTCTATTTATCAAAATTCAAGACACAAAAGTGAAAAATATTATTTTTCCATCTAGGTTATAACTATCTCCTATAAGAAATTTTTCTTTCATAGAGACTCAAAGCTTCATGCATAAGAAGATGTCTAATGAATTGAAATTATTTTAGAAGAAACATACCATAAAATACTGGGTGTCATATATATATATATATTTAACATAATTTAGTATTTATCAAAATAATTATAGTAGGTAATATATATATATAAATTATTTTTTATAATATTAAATTAAATAATCTATTGAACAAATATATGTTCATATTAAAATATTTGTTTTGAGAAAATAATACTCTGAAATTGTATTTATTTATTGTGAACATTAATTAATTAATTTGAATAAAATAAATTATAAATATTGATACGAATTATTATAAATTAAAAACCTTATTTTAAAATTATTATATTTCATAACATAATTTATTCTAAATTATAAAAAAATTTACTAGGGTGTTATATTTTTTTCTCTTGAACAGAATCGCATCCTCACAATTTGAAATTTCACTTTGAATATTAAAGGTTGATACTTGAATATTCCCTTGTGGGAAACGTACATTCGAAATATGGTCAATAAATTACTTTCTTATAAGTGGTTAAGGTAAATGAGGTGGTCACCAAAAAAATAACTATTTCAAATGTGTTGACATTAGTTGGATTTAAAAACCAGGACATGGAAGAAACATCAGCCTATGGATTTTTGATGTAAAGTGATAGTGAACATTATTAGATAAAATTTGATTACAACAAAACTATAAACAACTGTAAAGAAAAAAAGCATTGATAATATAAATGATTATGATTAAAAACCCAGTTTATTTAAGACTCTTTTGCTTGAGTTGAGGAATTATTACACACTATAAGAGTAGAAATATATGTTTCTATTTCATAAGCACAACATTATCCTATTATTTCACGTTGAACTATCTATACTTCAACTCTTAGTACAGGTTGCATCGTGTGGTGATGTACTACATTATCCTATAAAACCCCATACAATGACCAACTTAAACAATTAATAAATGGTTAAACATTACACAATAAATCTACACTTTAGAAATAAGGTCTAGGAATATTCAAGATGAACATGTCATTAGCCCTGAATCAACGTGAAGTAGCTCTAAATTTTCACATTTCAGACATGTGAATAACATCTTCCTGTATCCTCTTAAAATATAGTAATAACTATAATTACAATAAAACCTCATTAGAAACTCGAATTATTCCATATTATTTAAGTAAGATACATGTTATTTGATTTATTTTTTAAATATAAAAGTTTTTTTCACTCATTTTAGGATAACATAGGCCAATTTTCAAAAAGTATATAATCAGTTCCAAGGTAGTTAGTACTTATCCAAATCCATCATTTCTTCTTCATTATCTCAAAATCAAAAATATATTAAGGGTTTTATTTCCATCAATCATTAATTTTCAAAAATCTTTAACTTTACAATGAATATCTTTTTTTGGTACAATTCAACTTATGGTTTCAAATCCTTAATGAAAAAGTACTCCAGTATAACCCTCATATATACCATTATTCTTATAACTAGTATATTGGTAACAAAATTCTCAACTAATATGACCCTTGACAAGAAATATTAATCATTCTACATCATAAATGGAGCATCATAAATTGATCATTATCTAGTAACATCATCTGTGGTGTATTCCTTTTACTCTTGGGATATTTATTTGAATAGTTTCCCATCGCCTTGCAATTGAAACATTGTATAGTAGAAACCTTTTTCATACCCTTAAAATCACGAAAATTGTGTCCTCTTTCTCTACAAATATAACAAACTCACATTTCTTTAACAAAATTTACTAGCGTGATTCTTTCTACAGTTATCACATTTGGGAAAACCCTTCTTTACTAGCTTCGCTTTATCCATATTTCTCTCTGCCATTCTCTTCTTATTTTTCAACCCATAAAATCCATAAAAATCAAAGAATTATTTACATACCTTGTTAATATATGAAAATATTTCCTTGTTTGATGAGGATACTTGGGAAATAATCTTCTATTTCAATGTCATCTTAATACCATAGGAGATATGATCCTTATTACACTTTGAAACACATGCATTGGTGTAGTTATCATTCCTTCAACTAAGTTCCATATATAATCAATTCCATATACTATATTATCATAAGAGGTTATGAACTCTCTATTACAGTAAACATGGTATGTCACATGACAGAAATTTATTCAATGAAGATACTAGAACTATATACATTGGATACTTTGAGGGAATAAATCCTTCATATTGGATTGTAACGAAAATGAGAATTATCTTGAGCATATCC
Source organism: Viscum album (assembly GCA_963277665.1). Classification (NCBI taxonomy): domain Eukaryota; kingdom Viridiplantae; phylum Streptophyta; class Magnoliopsida; order Santalales; family Viscaceae; genus Viscum; species Viscum album. The sequence goes on along the minus strand of OY728150.1, from coordinate 1,577,668,876 downwards.
CCAAGGAGTGTCATAACAAGTTTATAGTAACGCTCGCTGCCGTGTACCCGATTACCTTGGTTCAATCTCTAAACACCTTATCAGAGTTGTTACTCCAAAGTACATATATGCTAGAACCATGTCCACTTGTAGTAACTAGACATGGATGTATTTTCTAGGAATATCTAAATAATATATAACATACCAATATTCTAGGATATTTTTGTGTGCTTATCCTTACTGTATATCTTAGGGGTTTTTTCACCAATATACATTTTCTAGTTTCCATTTTTTCAGTTAAAATTTCTCCGATACCAACTGAAACTCCCCAATCCAAATAGGCCGGATGTAGTGCATTATTTTATTTCATTGTCATGATTACATGTAAAAAAATTCTAAATGACTGAATAGTTTAGTAGTCTTGGATGACCATATTACATTCAAGATACCCATAATAGATTGGTAATAGAAATTATGACATGATACAATATAAAATAAAATATATTGAAAACTTGGAGTCTTATACAATTATTTCTTCTTAATAACTTGGGGAAATGAAACAAAAGAATTGGGTGAGCTCAGATGCTTTGTAAGGGTAAGAAACACAGTATAGGATTTCATAAACAGAATCACTTTTCATGGTGAATAAATAAATGTACACATGACATTAAAAATAAACTTGAACATAATCCAGCTAGGATAAGGGATGAATAAATAATTCCACAATAAATAATAATCATGGGTATAATACTATTATAATAACAACATTAAATATCAATTACATGATTCATATTGACAAAATTCATAATGTCTTACACCATAACCACATGGTTAAGGCCTCGTGTGAAGACCATAAATAAATAGACTGTTTATTCATCGTGCTATGAAATTATTATAAATCAAGAGACCTAATGATGCATTGAGGGGTTATAGTGGGCCCTAAATATCACTTACATAGTCTAATACATTCCTCATATGAAAAGTGTCAACCATAAAAAATATAAACATTCATATTAAAAAAACTACCATACGAAATGTATATACTATAACTATAACCGTGAAATATATTATATTAGCATATCCCCAATTAAGATTATCATTAACACTTAAAAAAATTATTGTAGATGATATCATAAGAGATATGCCTCAACTAATTAAAATATTCAACAAGGGGTTTTTACATATATGTATATACTTTTAAATTATAACAATGACAATTTCTTGAGGAAGCAATCCTTAAACATTCTAGACTGTCTCATTCCACCTTGAAAAATTCAAATAATAATCCATTAGAATATCATGAGAATAAGGATACTCTTGATATGATATACCAATGGGTAGTACATATAAAAATTTCAATGAATAAGTGTTGAAAAGGCATATATCTCATAAAAGAAAACGTGAGATGAAAAAACATTTTTTTAGTTTGGAAATAAGAGTTCTTTTGGATAATCATTTCTATTTGTTATGAAATTAAATTGTAAACATAAATATACTAGAAAATAAAATGGAAGAATAATGATATTATATTTTTGGAATAAATTTATTCCCACGAATGTGAAATCATGTAAAAAGTCTTTTTAATTAAGATATATACATAAGACATTTAGGTTTTGTTTGGAAAATATTAAAGGGATTTTAAAGAGGAAAGGAATTTTTGTTATCATAAAACCATAAATTAAACAAAATGGGTTTTAATGAAAAAATTAATTATTATATAAATATAATGATATATTAAAACAGATTATATAGTTCCAACCAATAAAGGTACAACTCGAGATGTTACCTAGAACCGTGCTTGTATTTCAAGAAGAATATTTGAATGATTCTTTTAAAACATTTAACTCTCATAAAAATATAGAATTATTTTTATAGGTAAAAATATTTAGAGCATTTCTACAAAAATATGGGGATTATATAGGTATGAATTATAATTTCATTGAGGTATGTATAGAATAAGAGTTATCGGAATGAAAATTGATGTTCAGGAAGAAAATCCACACCACTCAAATTTAATCGAATCCTATTCCCCAATATTAAGAATCACAAAATGATACATTAAATAAAATGAATTTAAATATATTAATCATATGATAAAAAATGGGCAGTATACATACACTATACTCAACTAATAATAGTGAATAAAGAATATCCTAAAAAAATGGAAGTGAGATAGGGAAACCCTGACCTTCTGTCTGAATGTATTCATCACCTGATCTTAATGTATGGAATAATAAAATTTTATTCATTAAATAATAATAAAATAACCCAATATACATTTAATTTGTTATGTATATATTTATTATGTTCATTTATCACCTTATTTATGGGTTAATAGATTCAATTTCATCATTTGGGAGTGCACATTTTCTTTGTTTTCATGAATTATTGTCTTGTATAACAGTATGAATGTTTGTGTAAAATGGAATTGAAAATCCATAATTGAAGTTATGATTTATTATTTATCGTACATAAGATTAAATTATCACATAAATTATTTGGTTATTTTTTTTGAGGGGATAGATCAATAGATAAAATTTTAATGATAAATGTTTGGATTAATTTGGTGGTTTTTTTATCATTAGGAACTAATTTTGTTTTATAATTTCATACCATGTGTAAAAACTATTTATAGAACATTAAATAGGATATATTACATATAATATGATATTTTTAAACAAATTAAATAGTTTCATGACTACAATCAATTATGGTAATAAAAATTGAAATACTGTCAACCATGACTGTGATAAATTAACACATCTCAGAGGGTGTTTTCATTTTTAGTATAAGAGGAGGGGGAAAGAGATATGATGATGAAATATTAAATTACCATAGTATAATTCTAGTAATGTTATTGTACTAGAATTATCATATCATTTTGGTGATGATAGGTAAAGAGAGAGAAACAATATAATGAAACTTGTAAATAAAATTGAATGAAAAAGGAAAAGAGGTTTACCTCATGAGTACTCCTCCTTGAGAACTTGTTTAAGGACATTTGTTTTGGAATTTTGGTGAGACCATTAGGTATGTTTTGTGAGGAAGGGGCTTGGTAGTATTATCTGGAAGATATTAGAAAAGGATAAAAGTTTTAGAGGTGTGATAAGAATAGGGGTGGGGGTGGTTTTTGTAGTGGAAGAGAGGGGTGTTTTCTAATATTTTAATCTTTATTTTATTTTTTTTCTCATGAAAAGAAAAGGTATTGATTTTTGTGACCAAAAATAGTAATATTTTTTTATGAGTTTAAAATAATGGCCATTTACATAAACAATGACTCAAGCAGGGTGCAAAAATTCATTTATTTAGCACATATCTTAAATTATCGAAATTCACTATTCTCCAAAAAATTCAAGTATTTCGAAAAAATAAAGAAAATTTACGTTAACTATTTTCTAATGTGTAGAATTAAAAATTAGACTCCATTTTATCAAAATATTTTATAGATATTATAAATTTATTTTATAATTAAAATACCGATTTCTCCAAAAAATTATGTTTTTAAAATTATAAATTATATTATAATACCCTGAAAAAATTAACTATGTACTCATTAATTTTTCCTAAAATTACATGACAAAAAATTATTGATTTTGGAATAAATTTTATGACAATAAATGTTTTTTAAATAAATATAATAATCATAAAATATTAATTAAATACTTGTTTCTCACAAATATAACAACACATAATTATTAATTTTTAAAATATTTAATTTCATTTATAAGGTGCCTAAATGTTATTAATAAATTCCTGGGTGAGGTTACTATTCATATAGTTCATATCTCAATTCATAAGGGTATTATTAGTATTCATAAGGGTATGTTACTATCCACCAAAAATTATGTTTATCTTATAAGACTAAAAATACAATACTAAACACAACAATGTATGTCCGTTTTTCCAAATTCATAACGCAAAAGTGGAAAAATTAAGTTTAATGGATAGGTTATAATAATATCCTATAAAAAATTTGTTTCATAGAGACTCATTGATTCATTCATAGTAATATATCTAATGAATTGAAATTATTTAAGAAGAAATGTACCATAAAATATTGTGGTGTCATATATATTCGTAGCATAATGTAGTATTGATAAAAATAATTACAATAGTTTATATATATATATCATTATTTATATTATTTAATTATATAAACTATTGATCAAATACATATATTCATATGAAAAAAATTCTTTTACACAAAAAAAATATTGTGAAATAGTATTTGCATTTTTTGAACATTAATGAATTAATTTGAAACTCTAAATTTTAATTATTTATATGTATTATTATTAATTAAAACACTAAATTTTAAAATATTATTTATCATAACATATTTTTTTTAAAATTATAAAACAAAGTATAGTGGTTTTACACCAAAGGTTTCAGCTCGATGGTCACATCACCATCATTACTGAGCTCACCCCAATCAATTACATGGGGGACTTTATAAGGATAAAAACGAAGATACCACACATGAAAAAAATCATACATTTGGATCACATATGGTTGAAGAGATATCATATATTCCATGAATCCATCCTGATCCTACAAATGTAAAGGACCAATAATCCTGGGAGAAAACTTACTCTCCTGACAAAACATTCACTTCCTACAATGAGGAGTGACCCTTCAGAACACATGATCTTTAATATATAATGATAGAGGTTTCCTATAATCATTGGAAAGGAATTTATGAAAATACTGTGATACATTCATCCTCTCATGAATTTCCTAAACAATATATGTCATATTTGTACAAGTTTCATCCATATAATTGTTTCCTCTATGAATCCAATACAGTACATTAGATAAGAGAAAGATATTTTGTACAATGAATTAAATGGATAAATAAAAAAAGTTTATTGGAAACTATTATTGTATGAAATCATGACCAAGGGAAGGTTGCACGACCATAAAATTCCAAAATAATAGATATTAGAGTGAAACATGAATTTAAGAGTCTTAATGGCCTACTCTTCCTAAGTATCTGTCTATGGATGAAAAGTAGTGTGAAAGCATTAGTGAGAATGAAAATCTTGATGGATAATCTTCTACATCAAGGAGGTAAAACCAGGTCCATGACCATATATGATCATCCTCATGACTCTATGGAGTATCACCACCTACTATATATGTTTCCATGACTAAATTTCCACTGATATTGACTATATCAGATCTATAAAGTTGAATGAATTCATTAAGATATCATCTATCTCCCATATATAATCATGCCCACCATGATCTTGGGGTAAATTGGAAATGAATTCAATCAAGATATCCTCCCAATTCCATGGGGGAATATCTAATGGCTGCATCAATTAGTCGAGAACACAATGCTCATATTTCACCTTTTAACAAACCAAACATCTCGGAACAAACTATTCAGATACATTCTTCATCCACAACCGCAAAAACTATCCTTTAAAATCTTTTTACATTTCCATCATGCTATAATGCACTCTGAATGGTGATATATTGAATAATAGATATCCATCTAACACATAATTGAGGGTGTGAAAATAATTCAATATAAAAAATGTTGTTGTACATCCTTATACCAACCATGAATTAAATCTCCAAAAACAACTCGGTCACTCCAAAGTTTAAACTCAGAATCACCGATTGTGGACTCCTCGACCTTCTTCACCAGAGAGGACTACATTGTAGTCTATAAAATAAATTAATAGCCTCTAACCACTCCCATATATAGATTATTCATTGATATTTCATCCATTAATCTTAATAAATCTCCAAATCCACACACAAAATGACTACATGACTTCTTTCTCATCAATTGGACTACAATATTTCCCTTTTATAGTGAATACAAAATATAAACGTTTTTATCCCGTAAGAATTTCATCTATAATAAATGACTCAATTTTTTGTTACCTTGATAGAAAACAAACCTAAAGCTCTTATAGTCTATAGAAAAAATAGAATTCTCTCTTATAAGTCAATGTATCAGAAAATTCAAATAAGAAAAAAATTTAAGAAACTAAATATCATGGGTGAAATAGTTACACTCATCTGGATGTAAATGATGAGAACCATAATAAAAAACTTATCTATTCTACATCATAAATATTCCTATTTCAATATCTGAAATTTTACTTAGATCCTAAATTGGAACCCCCTATGTCAGAAGAAAATGAACTAGTGCCCTGGAAAACCAACCCTTTAGTTATTTGAAAGTGGTCTGACACTATCCAGTGTACATGAACACCTAATCCTTCTAGGTCAAGGAATTAATTGGCGTTTCAACCCATTATAAATAGGTAATGAACCTCCTATAATATTCTTTAAGTCTAAGGAAAGATTCCACCTTTTCCAATTACATGGGGGATTTTGTATACATAACTACCTCTTTCACTGAGGTATATATATATACTTTCTACAAGGACATGACATGCCCCATGAAACATACATCACAAGCCTAGAGATCAAACATCAATAACATCATGAATACGTACTCATGATGATTAACTCTGAAAGCACCATATAGATGCTCGAAAATCTCCATCATAGATATAGGGAAAAAATATTTCATTGATGAAAAACAATTTGACCATATCTAAGATATTTCTAAACATTGTGTTCATCAACCCCCATGAATCAAGATGAATAATTCTTAAAACTAAAGGACATCACGATGTAGTCCTCATTCCTATGATGATGATAGAAAGGAGTTGTTTAGAAATCTATATCCTTCGACTACATCTTATTATATCCTCATTGTCAATCGATTCTCAAGGATTGAAATTCTCATTACATATGATTTACTAATCAATCAATAATTGAATGAGGATATAGGTTCAACATTATCTCTTTTTTCATGTAATGATAATTTATACAATGATGCAAACTTCAATTAGTATTATTCATAAAAAAATAGTGCACACCATGGTGATACACTCCATCATACAAAACCTACAAAACAATCACTGAGATTTACTAACAAATCTCACGATCTAGACGATGCTATCCTATATGGAGGAATCAAGATACAAAACTTGCATGTATGTAGATTGATCTCAAACACGATCTCCCATCGAGGGGAAAACACTACAAAATCTGGTGGAATGAAATCAGGGAACTCTTCTACAACCCTAGGAAACAACAACTATTGAACCACTGATAAGCTCTTATTCTTATCAGCTATCATGTATGATAGGTATTAAACATGACTCTGACACATATAAGGGAATTTCAAACTAATAAACACCACTATCTATCTATTAATGTCATAGAACACAACATACCCCTAGAATCAATCCATAATAGACTCATCTTAAGACAATAATTCCATGATATGTATGATTTCATTAGGATATTTCCATAAATTAAGGAAATATCAAAAATATGAGTGTTTCTACAACACTAGATCTTATTCTATATATACTTCATGAATATTAGCTCGACCTCCAACTACCATAGTAAACATCAATGGAACTAGAATATTCATTACCTCATGTCCCAAAGCATATACACAAGTTGTTTATAAAAAGGAGTTGGTTTCAAAAAAATTAAACAAATAATTATCCCATATAGAAAATAAGAGAAGGGTGACTTTAATGAAATATATCTATCATATAACTTGAAATACTAAAAAAAATATCCATGACATTCTCTATAGAATATCTCACCCATCTGATGACCACCTCCATGGTCTTTCTCTGACCTCATAGGAGGCGGATCATATCAAGGATATACTACTACATCCTCAAATCCCCTATGTTGATCCTAAACTAGATCAACATTATACTACTACATCAGTAGAAACATTATATATAGTGGAACCTAAAAATAATTGGCCCATGATAACTACACAAAATGTGCAAGCACTCTTCATATTGAACACCTAAAACTCTAGAATAAAAATACTCAAACGATCCTATGGAATGGGTCTTAGAGCCTCCTACCAAATTTAAGTTATATGATGACTTCTGTTATCTATCCAAAGATGAACAAAAACTCTTATATCTATGTATTAATGAACCTCAGACCATAAATATAAGTCATAATGAATCTTGAAGACTCTCATATTGGGATGAAATAGTTCAATAAATATTCCTCCCGATAACAACTACTCTCACCATCACCATTAATAATTATTCAACATAAATGGGGTGACATGATGTTATATCTATATATGAAAATCCTTCAACAAATTCTATTACCTAGCCACCTCATTAGGAAATAATTTTTATTCATATTGAATAAGGGTCTAAAAATAGATTCTAAACTCTCTCACATTGTAACTCCACTTTTTAGGGTAAAAAGATATTGGTGTCGAGCCACCATTGTGGTCATAGAATGGAAATATAGTAAAAATGCGTCTCAGAATATATCCTGTTAGACTTAAAATTCCTCAAAATTGTATAGTAGAAATAACCACCACTTTCTTATTATTCCACACAACATCTTCTTAGCCAATGAAACCCAATTCTTCTAATGAGGATGGATCAAACTGAAAGATATCTTATAATTCTCCATCTAATATTTGACGAGTAAATATGAAATATATCCCTAATAATTCAATAGTCACTGACATTTATTTTTTCATTGTTTCCCCCTCCATATGGCATTGTCATTGACCTCTACTATGCATCGATCTTATTGATACTCTTAGTAAACATATTCGCTAAGAACCTGATGAAGACACCGACTTGGATTCATACATGTAATAAAAATAAAATGATAACATAACCTAAACATGGAATATAGAATACATAACATTAAATAATAATTTATTTTTTATCTTGTTAAGGTTTTAAACAATATTAAGGTCAACCCATTTGAAATAAAGACACATAGAATAACGAAGCATGATCCTTTCCTGGGTCTCAACCTTGAATCCAACATCAATTCATCTAGTGGAATTTTTAAACCTTACAATACCTTGTAATAGATCATAGGTGTACCTAAATACCATTGTCTTAGCTTGTATCCCATGTATGAAATTCTTACTAAACATAGCTAACACCATTTCCTCCCAATACATGGAAACTTAAATATACCGAACTCTAAAATCCATCATTTCCCTCAACCAGACGATTTTATACAAATCATTCATGAACCATCCCCATAAATTTTACCCCTCTTACGACGACATTATGGGAAGGGAGATGGTGAATACATGATTCTAACCTCTAGTTGGCACTGGGATTGTGAGTAGCAGTGAGGGTATAATAAGAATAGATATGGGAGGCAATACACTTTAATATAAAATGTAGAAGATAAAGATTAGATAGCCATACAGAGTATCACCTACTCAGATATATATATATATATATATATATCATGTGAAAACATGAAATGTCAAAAAGTACATTAAAAATGAATGGAAAACTACAATTACTTAAAAAGGTAATGAAAAAAGTGACAAAAAATTCAATGTAGTTCCTGAAAAACCATGATCTAGTAATATCAAACACGATATGAAAATATCTATAGGTAAGTTGAAAAATATTATATATATATATGTGGATGAGTATGATACTATACTAGGAAGTGTCCACTATGTAGAATCTAATTCAAAAGATTAGTAAAAATTTCTAATACATAGTGAAGAAAAGTGAAACTAACTCTTCTCTGAAAAGGATTACTATATTACAAGACTTTCCATGGATAAATATTACCAATAATATGAAGAAACCAAGCGGTTTAGCAATTTTTATGTTTAATTTTTTGTCAATATTTTTAGAATATAAAAATTCATTGAGTTCTAAATGGGACTACTTTTTGAATTGTTATTAAGTTCAAGGGCATGTGTTGATTATGTTAAGGAACATTATTTTCATAATTCAATTTTTCAATTTGGAAGAGATTTTGGTGGACTGGTTAAGATTAGAATTAATGACGGGATGACATTTATACTAAACCCTATTATAAAAGGCAGTTCTTCCAAATAAAAATCCAGGTGATCCATGTCTAGTCACTGTGGAGGTGGGAACAAGGATTTACCATAGAAATTTGGCTCGCACCATAGAAGAAGGTGTGAATATTATTTCCAATAGAGGGGCATGGAAACATAAGAGAGAAACCTTTTTGGGACGCATTGGGGAAGATAAAGATGGAATGGGGTGGTGCCAATGGGGAGTGGGAGAGGACCACGTACTCACAAATGGATACCTAATGTTGTGATTTGTTATAAAGGTAGTGCAAAAAATAATTTACAGAAAATGTGTGACTCGATGTAATTGGATAAAATTATAAAATCTTGTATTTTCCATGTATTATCATTAAATATTATATAGAATTATTACTAGACTAGTCATTGCGATGATGTACGATTCTAGGGCTCGAAGTGAATGAAATATATTTTTGAAATAAAATTTTATTCCAAAAAGGGCATGTGAAAATTTTTCTTCAAAAAGTGAAATAAATTTTAAACAGGTTCCCAGATCAGAAATCTGAGGGTACCATTACTTTTCAAGTGGCTAATTTACCTCAAGAGAGGCCTAACATTGACTGGTGTGGGTCTAATATAAAATTTAGTTTTTTGATGTTTTAATTGAAATAAAATAAAATAATAATTTATTTTATTTTAAATGTTTCCTTAAATGATGAGCCCAAATTCTTCCCCCTTTTAATACCTACTTATGAAAATTTCACAGGGTCAGCAGTATAACCATACGAATTGAACATTTTCCATTGGATGTTTTTGAGGAGACCCCGTTGGTGGATAACGTTGATGTGGTCGATCGACGCATCTCATGTTCTACAAATAGTGTTGAAAAAATCAATGTTATATTAGTTATTTAATAAATTTGAGGTAGGGGGCTTGTTTTTTATTTAGTTCTTCCACATTCTTGGATTAAACGATAAATTCCAATTAACCCACAAACTTGTTGATGTATAGATCGTGTGTTTTTATTGGAGGGTGTTATTATACCATCCCCGTTGGTGTTTTTATTTGATAATTGATTTTATGATAATTTTTAGATTATTGTATGATAAAACATTAAACCCTACTAATAGTATTAGATCTACGCCATTATAAACAATGACAGAGGTGTGTTCCTCCTTTTCCTGTTGGATTTCTTCCCCCTTCCACTAGTGTTCTTTACGTTCTTCACGGAGATATGAAAGATGGATCATTGCGAATCAATTACACGACATAACAATCCAAAATTAGAGATATATCATAACAAAGTCCTTGAAGAGGTGCAACAATGATAGCAGATGACGAATTGAATCAGATTGGGGGAGATCATACTTCGAGCATTCTTCATACAGGTGGATCGATGTGTGTTTTTGGGACCGGTTAGAGGTCTGAAAGCTATGGAGACAACTTTGGGGTGTTCGGGTGACATCAACCATGGAGTTTCTCTTCGATCGGATGACTGGATCAATGAATGAGTGATTCTATGGGATAAAGAATGATGAATAAAATTTTTGGAAATTTCTAAAGAACATGACATTTTCTCTGAAGAACACACCATGTGGGACCGACGGCGGTGGATTTGATTTGTGTAATGCCCCACCCCTACCTCATTGGCTTGAGGAGGCGGTGAGGGTCACATGGCCTTAAGCGACATTCCCAAGGCGCCAAAGGCTGACAATAAATGCCGAGGGATTTAGAAGAAAAGGGGGAAACGATTTTCCCTCAAAAGGATAACCCAACCAACCAACAACAAACAACTATTATGCATGCATTTCAATTCTACCAACCATGTCAAAACAACCCAAGGTTTATAATACTGGATATTTACAAAGCATCCGAGTACAATGGAAACCAAAAGGCAACCACAACAATCCGTGACACAACCATAGCTCCACCCCAGCTCCCAGCTCCATGCACCACCAAGCATCACGAGGCACCGCTAAAATATGGAGATGCCTTACCATTGCCCACATCCTGGTATACTACATCTGCAAAGACAAAAAAGTGCCAATGTAGGGGGTGACTAAAACTACTCAGTAGGATTTCCCCATATGACATCCCTATACATGCCACTAGGATAAACCGTTATCACATTTATATAAAACATTTTATATAAAACAATTCCAAAGAAAAATCAATTACAAAAACCAAACATTCCACATATGGAAAAACCACCACAATCAGGACACATGCCAATTACCATGTTTATATTTCACTCACAAGCCCCATCCATAAACATTACACAATCAAACAATCAACCAAAAATGAGGGTACTTTCTCGGCCCAACCCGTTCACAACCTGATAGGTGGTACTTTCTTGTCCACTTTCTTGATGGTGGCCCTTCTGACCATTATCCATCCATCTCCCATATTACAGTGGCACTTTCACAACCACTCCACAATATCACAACACATTGTAATAAAACAACCCATTCATATCCACACAAGAACAATCCGCACTAAATCACCCATTATTGCAATCATCATCACATGCCATTATCACGCTCATGTTCAATGTCATTTTAAAATCCACATTTTAAAATAATCTAATTGAATACATTTCCAAAAAAAACCCATTTTTCCCAAAATCCAAATTTCATTCCAAAAAACCCCAATTGCATCACCCATTAATTTTCAAAAAATTTGCCCCATGATTTACCAATTAAACTTCAAACGAATAATTTAATTGTAAATGCACCACACAATTCCACCAAGTGGAATCGAGAGAGAATCCACCTACCTCTTAGGGTTTGGCAAAATCGACCTTTCGCCGAAACGCACCCCAATCCGGTAGAAAACCTCCTCGAAACTTCCTTAGAAACCCCTTCCTAACATCAATGGGCCCAAAAGATTCAATATTAGGCCAAAAAAACCTTATATCTACACACAACAAGTGTAGATCTTGAAAACCAAGAAGGTGGGAAGAGCAGATCTAGAGGAAAACACCATGGAACCATGGGAGAAGACATACCTAGGAAAAATCTCCTTCAAACGCTCTTTAATCTCCTTCAAAACCCTTCCAAAATGAGTGGGAGAGCCCTTCTAGCCCCTATGAACCGAAAATCCCAAGTGAGGCTCGAGTGGGAGGAAGAGAGGAGTGTTTTAGGTCAATATCGAGGGAGCCCGGACTTAAAAACCCCAACTTTAAGTGGCCACACGGTTTAGACCACACAGTTTAGATAACCGTTCGCTAACCGTGTGCACGCCACTGCCTCGAGAGAATGTGCCCACATGGTTTACTCGCACGGTTTGGCAAGCCCTGCGTAGGTCATGCAAATCCCACTGCCTCCCTTTGCACGGTTCCTGGAACATCCACACAGTTTACACTAACCCTGCTAAAACCATGAGCCCCTTTAAAAGCCTCCAAACTTATTCAAAGCCGTTCAAAACTCTCCCAAACTTTTCCCAACTCATTTAATGCACTTTAAACACATAAAAAAGCATAATTAAATGCTAAATACCTCAAACCAGGGGTATTATATTTTGCACGCTGCACGTGATGAAGAACACGACATGCCTCCAGGGAGACACAACATGTGGACCCCACCTAATGGAGTGTGACGTTTTGGGCAATAGGAATAATTGACATGGCATGTGACCATAGTCACAAGGCATGTTGGTCTTTATGTGGAATCAGCCTGTATCTCAGGAGATATACAGAAACATGGTGGAGTACATGGAATTTACTCTACCACATGTTCAGACACGGCTAGATACATGGACTACCATGTGTATCAGTAGATGGTCGGGGACACACAGGACAGAGTTGTGTATGGGCACATGGCTACCATACACATACTCATCCCCGAGTAGCGGAACAGGGCATTCCACCCTATTGCAGGCTGTGTATACATTCCTCTACACGACTTGCCTTGCGACATGGGCCTTTGTACACAAGCAGTACATTGGGGGAGAGGACATGACATGGTACTCTTCTCCAAATCATGTACTTCATAGTAAAGGGCTTGATCTTCTAGTCCACCATTCCTTGGACTGGTTCTATTTAGGTTAGTTCCCCATTCTCATTTCACTGAAGGTCTGGTATCATTTCCATTCACATGAGTATGATCCCTTCCATACGACATTCCGATATTGAGTTAGGTATCCCTCCCAGAGGCCCGATGCAAGATCCCTTATCCATTCTAGAACATAAGTAGAGTCATGCATCGATTTGACCAACCCTTCAGGATTTCGATCGTCTACCTAGCAGGTGAATCCAGATGAGTCACAGTCTCTTCCAAGGCCCTAAAAATGATCCTCATCTATTTATCATGATCTTTTCCCAATCAAGAGTGTGTTCTATAGGAATGAGTGTATCCTTTCTATCTTAGATATCAGTGCATCTATCTCACTCATGGATTTTCCTGATGAATAGTACTTCTCGAACGGACATCATCAGAGAAATCAGACACATGGAGTGACAACTCCTGGATCAGTGCTTCATGAAATTTTTGACCTGAATAGCTAGCATGGGGTATGTGATCATGTGACTTGTTTATAGACTACGGATTTGGGTTCTGAGTTTATCTGGATGTGTTTCTCATAATATATATTTAGTAGATGTATACTATGTATACTTTAATATACCTTTACTTTGTGCATGCTTTTTGGTTTTTCTGATCCTCTACTAAGTATTGTTATACTCACCCCTGCATAGTATTTTCTCACACGTGTCATTTTTTGTGCAGAAGAGAAGCCTTTTGATGGATTCTAGGGAATACCTGGACTAGACCGAGCTTTTTGAGTTCTCTATAGGCCAAGGTGTTCTTATAATTACAAGGAATAGAACCAGTATCTCTTTCTTACTTACTGGATAGACATTGTTGTTTGTAGACTCTTGTTTTTTGTGGACATGTATTCTGGAACATTTTACAATTTTCACATTACATTCCATTTCACTCTGTTGGATCGGTTTAGTTGTATGCAAGCATTATTCCTTAGTAATTTTTACATTTAGAATTTGTGGGATTGAGGATGTGTGTGTCTGTACATGTACATAGTCAATTCATCCCATGTTTGTGATATGCCTAATTAGTGCTAGTCACCATCCCCTGGCCTATTAGAGGCGAGATTGGGAAGTCGCGACACATTCCCCACTAGGACGGGTCGTGAAAACAATATATACACCATTAAAAATATGTTTAGAATTATATCTATCTGATATATTTTACGAGTTTCATTCAATCATGAACAATCATTTTCTCCTTCTTAGAGCTTAATCAAACAATCATATTCTTATCAAGTTCATCATATAGTGTCGCCCATATATCAAACATGAGTTTCTAGAAATAGCTGATCATCATGATGATTTGGATGTGATTGAATTCATCTGAAACATTATTTTATTTTTTATCTAAATAAAAATCCATGGAGATATAGTATGGAGCAGAATGGGTTTACAAATATGTTGATTTCTATTATCAGAAAACCTAGGACAGTCAGTGTGTGATAGAATGAGTTAGTTTAATGAGTGGATACCTTTAATTTTGAAAGAATTTAGTTTTTGGGGGGTTTGTATATAAATAACCTCTAAGGAGATCATTTTTAGATAAGGGAATGAAAGAATATAAGAGTGATTATAGAAGTCAAAGAAAATGAATGAATCACTTTATATTCATAAAGTGAGTTGCATTAATTTTTACTACTATTTTCAAATCATTCATGGTCACATAAAAATGGATATAGATTATGAAAACCACTATAAACAACCATTATCTGATTTTCCTGGGAGAAATAAGAACATGTGTGAAACATTACAAGAAGAAGAAAGAGTATGAAAATATTCTGATTTCAGGAACATCCTAATAAAATTGATTGAAATTATATCCATGTATGAATGAGAATTTAGGAATGAATTGACTTAGAGAGAAGTTAATTAAGAGTTCTTGGGAAGGAGGTGTTGTGTGAATAATGGGGGAGTCATAACATACAATTACAAGAAGGAACAATGTAGATTTGTTATGAGACATATTCAAAATGATCTACATGAGGCATCTTGTATTTTGAAATTTATTTTGAGATAACTACATTAAAGAATTGTGAATAGGATCTATGTATGAATCACAGTTTTTGGAATGATGTGTATGACATATAAAACATTTCTGAATGAAAATAATTTTCATATAATGTGGAACACCTATGTGGTATTTTATGTTTTTAAGAAACTATGAATGTTTATTTGAATTGAACAACTAAAATCATGAGATGTATAAGAAGTATGTATTTTCATGCACATAAAATAAATATTTCATAATTAGAGAAGAACATATATGCATGGATATATTTTTGTATTCCTACATGATATAAACTGATTCACATACAATATATATTGAATGAATATTGAGTTGTGGTTTTAGACTAAATCCAACGCATTATTTCAAAAGACTTTTGAATTTGATTTGTTCAATGATCATTGAGGCCAGCTATTTAGTATTAGAAATAATATATTCTAGAGAATTTTTGAACTATGGTGGCTAACCATCTACAATTTATCAGATATATTTTATAAATAGTAGAATATTTTTAATGGTTATTGAATTGTACATGAGCTAGTGTGATCTAGAAACCTTGTAACAAATTATAGAGTTATTGTCATATCAATGGATAAAATCTTATGGATAATAAAACCAACATTGTGAGTGGGGGGGGGGGTCTAAGAAGTTTATGAATACTCTTGAGTGACTGAGGGGTTTAAATAGTTGATTGGTGTGGGTGTCGAAAAAAAATGAGTTAGAATAGTTGGATTAATGGTTGTGTATAACCATGATTAATGAGGGGATCAACTACTAGGGTTATAACTGATTTATTACTGAACCACATTAACCAATAACATGATTATATTGGAGAATACATATTGGGTGGTCTAACAAACCTGAAAAAGAGTATGTCATACATAAAAACCATATAAAAACCATATGTTATGTGTTTCATCCTGAAAAGGAGTATGTCATACTTAAAAACCATATGAAAATTATATGTTATGTGTTTCATTTAATTTCTGAATTTCATAAATTATCCACTCATCTTAATAGTAGATAACTTTCTAAATAAAAATTTGAACTATAATTCATTAAAACAAGTCACACCAGATCAACTCCCCCTTCTAGGTGTGATTGCATGATCTATTGGAATCTTCAATTGGTATCATAGAAAAGGCCACCATCTCTTTGATATACTTCACTTTCCCAGTAGTTTATTTCACGTGAATATGAATTTTATATTCAATTTCAAATGAAATTCCAAAGATCATTGTATAGAAAGGTCTATCCTGTCTCTTGATGTTATAAATATTTATGATTATATCAATAAATAAAAAAATAAGTTATTAATAATTTAAATGAATATAAATAAGAAGTAAGTTGTAAATTAAGATTAACTATATCTAAAGGAACTCATATATGTATTGTTTTCAATGAAATCATTAGATTGTAATTATAAAAAATCAAGTTAAAGTGTGATGAATTTATGTTCAATTATGAAATTATTGAACTTATAAAAAAAATTCCCAAATAAGTTTTCACATGTATTATACATGTTTTAATGGAAATTTAGGATGGAAAATTACAGCTATAAGAAGAAGATAATTCAATGGAAGAAACATTTCTTAAAAAGAAAGGAATATCTAACACTCTCACAAATTTTCTGAAATCATTTGAAAAACCATATCTATTTGATATGAATGATATACTGGATATAAAGAAAAATTATAAAGTAATGTTTTTGAGAAATTTATTTTTGAAATTTTATTTATATATGTTATCCATGAACTGTAAAAGATGCATAATACATCTTTATGTGAGAAATTGTCTTATCTAGATGATGAGGTAGAAATAATTTAGGATATTTATAAATTTTTACTAATAGAAAATCATATTCATGATGATTAAAATTAGAATAAAAAGTCTCGGTGGGATGAAAACATGACATCATTTGAATATGAGAATATCTCTAACAACATTTAATGTATTGAACTATAAGTTAAACACATAAATATGGGAGATTCACAAGTTGAGACATCCCACACTATTGAGAAATGAAGAAATATCGATGATTTATCTAGTAAGAGTACTATTTCTAAAAAGACTCAATATAGTAGAATTAAGATATATTTATTATATAATTATAAGTCTACTATTGTATCATTAAAGGAGGTAACCCTTTATCCTTATAAATCTCAGTATTCAATTGTTTTTTTGATGACCTGTGCATATTTGAATTTAATATTTGTACAATTATAGTTAAAAAAATATTCTTAGGACACTATTACATATTCAAATATGGATTTGAAGAAGTATGGAAACTCATCTTCCCTAAATAAATCACGCAATATGAAATGTTCTATCCAAAATTAGAAATATTTCAATAATAATCATAATTAGAAATAAAAAAATAAATCAAGAATTTTAAATAATATATTTGTAAACCTTCAAAATATATGTAGAATTCATATAAAGTGAATCAATATATCAATTAACAAATATTATTACTTGTAAATTCATTGTGATTTTTGTAACATGATTAGATATTATTATGATGAGTGATGTTATATACAAATCATGCTTATATAATATGTTTATTTTAATGATATACTATATCAAAATGTGAAGCAGGTAAGAAATTAATATAACATGTCAACAATATGATCCGAAAAAAGAAGAATTTCATTAAAAAACACCCAAAACATTTGTGAATAATGATGTGAAGAGTTCCACGAAAAGTAAAGTATTCTTCTATAGTGGTGTGAATAGTCACATCATGGACCATTGTGCATTTTACATGAATATAAATACTAAAGGAATCAAACTAGAATCATTAAAAGAATCGATAATGAAGACAAACTACATGATTGATTTTGTGAAGGAAATATCTGATTATGGATATGAAATTTTTTCCGAAAATTGTAATTTTAGTTATAATATTTTTTTTGAAACATGAAATTTTTATGGGAATTCAGGAAGACATCTATGACATAGTTTCTTGGGGAAGATGAATTTTAGAAGAATAAATAGAAGTGAATTGTTATTTATAGTTTTGGGAAAATGAATTATAAAAGAGAATTGAGGACCAGAAATATTTCAAAATAATTCATGATAATATGACCAAACATCTAGAAGAGTCAAGAAATATGGAACAAGAAGAGAAAAATGAAACTAATTTTTTAGAAAATCTGAAGCACCTTTTTCATTAAAGAAGAGAGATTGGTTAAGAAGGAACTGACAATCCTATTAATCTAACTAGAGAGAATTGAATAACCTCCTTATTCCTGTACACACATTGTGTTTTTATTTTGTAAATGGAATTGAAGATGAAGTATAAATTTTAGGGGAGACACGAAGTTGATAAAATTTGTAAACATATTTTTTCTTATAATTCAACCATCATGAGATTTTTTTTATTCTTCCATTTTCAACCTTTTAGATAATCATTGAAAATTATTGGGTTATTTTCTATAAGAAATAAAATCATAATGAATATGTATTGATTTCATCTCTTATCGGGGATAATAGAAGAGTAACCAAAATATTTACCTATCTCAGCTAATATCTTATGATTATCAAATTTTTTGATTAGGTATGTATATCATTATTATAAATGATAAATTTTATAAAATAATTATTTCATTATTATGGTATGTTGATTACAATCTTATTTTAAGGTTGAAAAAATAAATTCTAAAATGGAGAGATTGATTAATTAATGATAAAAGGATACTAAACATGAAATAGTGAATTACAATTTTTCAATGGAATGTTTTTAATATGTTTCCTAATATGTATGTTGGAAATTGGTTTAAAATCATCAAAAAACACTAGATAAAAGGTTTTGATGTTGGTATCACATGATGGACATCTATTGTAATAGTTGATCTTAAATTTGTTTACTCTTGATTTCTACAAAGAGAATTGATCACAAAGCCTTAGAGTTGGTTAATTTTAGATAATTTTTATATTAGTGGTGATTATATACTTATCTAAATTAAATTATATTATAATTTTTAGAATAGAAGAATATGTTCTTAAAATTTGAATGGTGAAGAGAATAATTAATTCTCATATCTATATATTTATTTTTTTTAGAAATTAGGGGGATAAAATATAACTAATTTTTATATGAAATGGGTGTTTTTAACAAATCTAAAGGATGATAATTAATTAACCAAGTGGTCTATCTATGTTCTAGTTGAAATAGTTTTCAGTAGTTTCAGAAGATGAAAATTCAATCACTTCTAAATGTTATGATTTTTTGAATCGGTCTCATGTTTTCAGACATGTGTTTATTTTGTTAACTCATATTGTTTATACAATTTGATTTTTGAAGTTGGAATAGATTTGAGTATCTTGTTTAGTCATGGAATTTATGATTGGTTAACATTTATACAATACTCTTCTAAAATAAATATCATTCAATATAGAAATTGAGGGGATCCATATGATTCCACTGGTGAGGTGGGCGCTAGGATCGACCACAACTATATGGATATAATTGTAGTAGAATGTTCACATAGAGCTCCAAAAATAGGTTCAATGGACAGAATATTTTCCATATTGTGGGGTGGAATAGTATTCAAAGAATCCTTTATGTGGCATTGTAAACAGAGAAGAGGAGTAGATCCCATACTCGCAACTGGCCAGCTAAAGCCATGATATCTTATAAAATGAGACACTCAAATGAATGTAAAGACGGAGTGGGATTTTATAAATCTGATATTGTATCTCCTCAATTAAAAATAAATAATTAATAGTGGATTTTAGATCATTTTTATCATCACCATCCATTCACGGAATGTGGTTGTCTTCTTCTTAGAGCATTTTCATTGAATCCTGTTCTCACTAGGATCTTCATACTACATCGTCTAAACATACTACTGAATCTTGTGAGAAATATTTTGTCATCCTGATGTTTTAGATTAGATCGAATTCATATGATACTTAATTTTCATGTTTAACTGTATAACAAACCATGGATATTCAGTGTGAATCCAAATGTTCTTATGACGATGGTCATTTCTTTTTTCTTTTTACATGGGGAAGATGGTACATGAAAGAACACATCAGTGTAATGAGTGGTTATCTGTGATTTTTGGAACAAATAATTCATTGTTTATTTGTCCATAAATTGTTGGGTCGGAACAAAACGGGAAGGAGGCAAGAGGGGGGGTGAATTGCCTTTTAAAAAAAAGATTAACAATTAAAATCAAAGTTGAAAGTGCAGCGAAAATAAAGAGGCAAGACACACAAAATTGATAATGGAGTTCGGCCAAAAACCCGGCCTACGTCTCCGCTCCCAACTCAACCGTTGAGAGATTCCTACCGCTTGCTTTTCAATGGTTTTAGCAAGAAACCCACTAGGCTTTGAGGTAGCACTAGGACCTATTACAGCTTGCTTTTGGTGGTTGAGCAAGAACCCACTTGCTTTTAATGGTTTAGCAAGAACCCACTAGCCTTTTTAACGGGTGAAGGATAGCTCACCGGATACACAAGCCTTTTAAAAGGAAAGGCTTGAAGAAACCTCTTCACACCTTAATGGTGGTGTGAGAACCCAAAAGAAAGGGGGGATGAGAAAGAGTTTGGGGTTTGTAGGCACAAACCCAAATTTAAGCTCAAAAAGAATTATACAATAAAAACCGTATTTTGAGAAGCCTTGGGCGCCTTTGATTGGATGGAGATGTTGAAGGCCGCTTCTAAGCTTCTTTGGAGGAGCTCCTTGGATGTGGAATTGGATGGAGCACTTGGGGTTCCTTTGAAGGAAGTCGCCGGAGGTTGGCCAAATGATACAAAATGTGTACGGTGGCTTTGTATATGTTCCGGTTAGGTTCCGGGGCTTCCTTGGCCTTTATTTATAGGCATGGAACCCATTGGGGGCCTTCGGAGCCGTTGGAGAAGTCCTCGGAGCCGTTGGAGGCCAAAAGATGGTTGACTGGTCAAACCCAACGGCTAGTTTGACTGGGCTACCGGCTGGCCGGTGCAGGGCCACCGGCTGGCCGGTGCCTTGGCAGAGGAGAAGTGATTTGGTCCAGGCTCCACCGGCTGACCGGTGGAGGAGCCACCGGCTGGCCGGTGGGAAGACAGTAGCTCACACTGTTTGAGCTGGGTGCCACCGGCTGGCCGGTGACAGAGCCACCGGCTGACCGGTGGAGCCTGGCAGTGGGCAATGCCTCTGCCAGGTCCACCGGCTGGCCGGTGCTATCACACCGGTTGGCCGGTGGACTGCAATTCAGTCCATTTTGCCAGCTTTCTTGGGCCAATCCTTTGGCAATCTTGTGCCTATTATCCACAACACTTAAAAACAATGTTAGACAAAAATGGAAGTGATTGTGATCATGAAAATCAAAGAGTGTGGGGTACAACAATCTCCACCTATTTTGATGATCACAATCACTTATCTAAGCAATGTAAAAACTTAAAAGAAAGGCATGCTTTAAATGATAAATTTAAAATAAATACTAAGCATGAGAGAAAAGATTCTCCCCCAATCAATCAAGAAATTTCTCCCCCTTTGTGATTATCAAAATAGAACGGGGCATAAAACTTGATTGAGGGAAAGCGTTGAAAAACAAGATTTGAGATTTGAAAATCAATTGAAATTTGAAATTTGAATTGAAAGTTTTGAATCAAGAAAAATATGAAATGAGAATTTTGAATGAAAATTTTGAATTGAGAATTTTGAATTGAAAATTTGATACCAAGATTTGAAATTGAAGGTTTGAATTGAAAATTTTGGAATTGAAATCAAAAGGGCTTATTTTGAAAGTTTGAATTGAAACAAAAAGCTTAAACAAACCTAACTCCCCCTAAATAAAAACAAAAAGTCACCGGGGAGAGGGATTTTGAAAAGAGACAATTTTAGGCCCGGAGAGACTCGCTAAGAGGGATTTTTCAATCCACACTTGCCTTGTAGCGGGTCTTCTCCTATAAAATTCGTCCGAAAAGTAAAAAGATTTGGGTTGACCGTACCGGGCGTTTTTACAATCGCATTCATAAATGAGGTGCCCGGGTTTCTTACAATAATTGCAAAATTTAAAACAAGAGCTCCCCCTTACAAAAACAGTGGGTGCATGGGAGGAGGAAGCTTGGTTGGTATAGCCAAGTCCTTGAGTGGTTCTAGAAACCCTTTGAGAACCCAATAATTTGGTCAAATTTTGTTCACCTTGGGTGAACTTGGCTAAGGATTCTCTAAGGTCCTTGATGGTTGATTCCAAAGAATCAACATTGGGGAAATTTTGGATTTTTAGGGAGAGTTCCTCCTTCTCTTTGAGAAGTTGGTCTTTTTCGGAGGAAAGCTTTTTGAAATTCTTTTTCAAAGCAACAAATTTTGAAGAAAATTCATGAAAACCATTTTCAAGTTGGTCCCTAACATGTTGGAGTTCTTCATAAGAAAAATGATTGAAAGAATTTGAAGAACTAGAAGACGAGGAAGAAGAGTCGGAAGATGATACCTCATGATTTACCATTAGGCATTTTGTACCTTGGTCGCTCGAGGAGAGGAGGAGAAGGAGGAGCTATCACTCCAAGATGCCTTTGAATCCTTCTTCTTTTTCTTCTTCTTGGCCCTTTTCTTGTGACGTGGGCAAGCGGGTACGGATTTTGCATCGGGTTCTTGCTTTTGAGCGGGTTCTTGCTTTTGAGCGGATTCTTGCTTTGGGGCCTCGCTAGTACCTTCATAGGTTAGTTCTAAAAATTTCCAAATATCATAAGAGGAAGTGCAAGAAGAAATACAATCAAAAATATTACGATCTAACCCACAATGTAGAGCATTCATGGCTTTGCCATCAAGCTCGAAATTTGCAATGTCTACGGGGGTCCATTGAGATTCATCTTTACAAGAGAGAGTAAAACCATGCATAACAATTCTAAAAATAGGATACCAAATACTTTTAAGAAATGTGGTCATGCGGGTTTTCCAAAAACTATAATCAGCTCCATCAAAGAATGGAGCACGATCCAAAGAATGTCCTTCGGGAGATTGAGAGGAAGAAGCGGTAGAAGCCATAAAAAAAATAGGATCTTTAATTTGAAACCGGTTAAGGAATTATTCAAAAACTCCCTCTGATACCAATTGTTGGGTCGGAACAAAACAGGAAGGATGGCAAGAGGGGGGGGTGAATTGCCTTTTAAAAAAAAGATTAACAATTAAAATCAAAGTTGAAAGTGCAGCGGAAATAAAGAGGCAAGACACACAAAATTGATAACGGAGTTCGGCCAAAAACCCGGCCTACGTCTCCTCTCCCAACTCAACCGTTGAGAGATTCCTACCGCTTGCTTTTCAATGGTTTTAGCAAGAAACCCACTAGGATTTGAGGTAGCACTAGGACCTATTACAGCTTGCTTTTGGTGGTTGAGCAAGAACCCACTTGCTTTTAATGGTTTAGCAAGAACCCACTAGCCTTTTTAACGGGTGAAGGCTAGCTCACCGGAGACACAAGTCTTTTAAAAGGAAAGGCTTGAAGAAACCTCTTCACACCTTAATGGTGGTGTGAGAACCCAAAAGAAAGGGGGGATGAGAAAGAGTTTGGGGTTTGTAGGCACAAACCCAAATTTAAGCTCAAAAAGAATTATACAATAAAAACCATATTTTGAGAAGCCTTGGGCGCCTTTGATTGGATGGAGATGTTGAAGGCCGCTTCCAAGCTTCTTTGGAGGAGCTCCTTGGATGTGGAATTGGATGGAGCACTTGGGGTTCCTTTGAAGGAAGTCGCCGGAGGTTGGCCAAATGATACAAAATGTGTACGGTGGCTTTGTATATGTTCCGGTTAGGTTCCGGGGCTTCCTTGGCCTTTATTTATAGGCATGGAACCCATTGGGGGCCTTCGGAGCTGTTGGAGAAGTCCTCGGAGCCGTTGGAGGCCAAAAGATGGTTGACTGGTCAAACCCAACGGCTAGTTTGACTGGGCTACCGGCTGGCCGGTGCAGGGCCACCGGCTGGCCGGTGCCTTGGCAGAGGAGAAGTGATTTGGTCCAGGCTCCACCGGCTGACCGGTGGAGGAGCCACCGGCTGGCCGGTGGGAAGACAGTAGCTCACACTGTTTGAGCTGGGTGCCACTGGCTGGCCGGTGACAGAGCCACCGGCTGACCGGTGGAGCCTGGCAGTGGGCAATGCCTCTGCCAGGTCCACCGGCTGGCCGGTGCTATCACACCGGTTGGCCGGTGGACTGCAATTCAGTCCATTTTTCCAGCTTTCTTGGGCCAATCCTTTGGCAATCTTGTGCCTATTATCCACAACACTTAAAAACAATGTTAGACAAAAATGGAAGTGATTGTGATCATGAAAATCAAAGAGTGTGGGGTACAACATAAATAACCCCAAACGAGATAATTTTTATTTTATGAGATGATCCTATTTTAGAGATCTTTGCGAGATCAAAAAAGATAAATGAAAGTCAATATATTTTAGGAGTGGAATCCATGATTTTGTGAACAAATTTTTAGACAATTCATGATCACATGAAGATGGTTTGAGATTCTGTGAACTAGTGAAATCCCCTTAAAGGTATTTTAAAAGGTAGAAAGTTGAATGTGCCTAAACTTTTATCTAATGAAGTGTGATTAAGTCCATATTCAGACTGTGTGAAGTGCTTGAGAACATTTCATGAAATAATATCCATGTAGTAAGGAGGTTTGTGTAAATGAATTGAGTTTGATAAAATTTTTATTTGACTTCATTGGAATTATTTTTTTTAAAATGAAAATTTTCATCTTGTGATATACTTGTGATATAGAAAATTTTAGTACAATATTGTGATATAGAAAAAAATGTGTTGAGTGAGTTGTCCAAGATTTAAAAAATGATGTTGAGCTAGCTATAAGAAGAAACAATGAATAGAATTGTTGTATGAATATCATCTTACCAAATTATGTGCATGATATATACAGAATTCATATATAAATATAATGTTCATATAAAGTGGAATATCATTGATGTTCTATATTTTTTGAATGATTTGTGAATTTTCATGTGAACCGGATCAATGAAATTAAGAGAAGTATACGTAGTGTGTGTGTATTTTAATGCACACAAAATAATCAATTAATAATTAATGAATGAAACACAAGATAACACATATTAATTAATATTTTTATCTTATTACACGAAGTAAAGTGATTGTAATGAAATATATTTTTCATGAATATAATGCATTGGTTTGATACTAAATCTAGATAATTATTTCAGATGACTATTGTATCTAATTTATTCATTGAACATTGAGGATGTGATGTTATGAGATGAAATGATATTTTCAAAAGATTGTTTTTGCTGAGGAAGCTGACCAACTATATGTGATCAGAAATAATTGAGCTAGACCAGAATCATGGCAATGTTTTATTAATTGTTCCTAATCTAGTGTGATATTTCAATCTCTTGGAGGAATATTGTGAGATCCTCCAATTAGTGGATCATATCTTTTGATAGAGAAGAATTATCTTGTGACTAAGATTCTAACTATTTACCGAAAGAGGGTCAAGTGATAAGGGGATCAAACTAGTTGAATAGTGGGGGAGTCTAACAATCTAGGGTAGAATAGTTGGATTAGGGGGGTATATTCAGTATCAACTGGAGGATCCACTACATAGGTTTCTAAAATTTGGATTCCTAATATATTGAAATTTATATCCATATTATTGTGGGTAATACATATTGGGGGTATAACCAAGATTAAAAGTCTAGGTATTAGTACCAAAAGTTTATAATTTTTTTTGTTTTGATTAATTTACAATATTAATTGCATATATAATCTAGTCTTCTTAACATGCAATAGATATTTGAATTAAAAGGTGAAAATGAATTTAGTAAAACATGTCACAAAGGATCCCCCATCAGTGATACTACAAAATCAATTAATCACTTAAAAATTTCTTGAAAGATATAATATAATATGATAATGAATCATCAAGGGTTCCCATATACTATTTCCCCATTGGTTTGATGATCGACCATAATTTCTTACATCTCTATCCATCTCTCTCCAAAATAAATATACCCAAAGATACCTGGGTAGGGCAGAAGATGAACCTCATGCATCACATCATTACATAAACCCATCCAAATATCCATATATAGTTACCAATTTGTTTCCAGGATCCACCATAACCCATATAACATGTATCATACATCATGTATTATAAAAAAAGTCATTATAACCCAGACAACGAGTATGGTACTACATGAAATCACAACCTATGCATGTTATATATATAATAATTTTTTAGATACTATATCTAGTAATACATGGGTGTTAAGTAACAAAAATACATCACAACTCTCAGCACAGATATATGGGAAAACTGACCACCATGTATACTAGACAAGTAACTAGCAAGAGGATATAGTGGGGATAGTGGGGGAATCCATCCATCTACACTCCCATGAGGATGTTGGGAAAATCACCCTCATAGAGTCCATTAGGTGTCAATATACCTAAAAGAAAAGGGTGGGGAGGCATATGAAATCACCAAATATAATGGATATAATATAGATCACAACCTTAATATAGATAAACCATGCCATAGTCTCAACTATAGTTGGCATTGATTAGAATCATGTATTCTATTTTTAAGACAATATATCCTATAATAACACAATCACTATAAGGAGCTACTTTAAATTTATTATTTTCTTCAAAAAAATCACCTTATTTAAAATAATTAATTACCTTCAATTAACCATTAAAATTATTCAAAATTATATTCTATTAATCATTAGGGATAACTCTATTCCCTTCAAGAATAATCCAATCTATGTTCATGGTTTCTAAAGATCAATATATTTTCAATAATTGTATTCCATCAACACAAACCCCATCTGTTATGAAATATTAATAAAATATTAGTATCTTTCATTAAAATATGTACTCTACGAAAATAATCCTATGTTTCCACCAATAGAATACCTGAAACCAAGAACATCCATCCAACTTATATAGTGGGTAAAAGAAATATGATAATACAAACAACCTAACCATCAACCAAAAAATAGATTACAATTGTGCAGCCCAGCTCTCAACATCACAGTAATGGGTAATCCCAAATTCAACACATTATATCATGTTTTTAAT
This sequence comes from Viscum album, assembly GCA_963277665.1. Lineage (NCBI taxonomy): Eukaryota > Viridiplantae > Streptophyta > Magnoliopsida > Santalales > Viscaceae > Viscum > Viscum album. The sequence continues at coordinate 1,577,640,953 of OY728150.1, read as the reverse complement.
CATCCCTACCACTCATATGCATATCCCAATGCATGTCACCATCAGAGACATCAACTTCTACAATATCATCTGAAACTTCCTTCCCATATCACATCATCCATCCTTGGATTATCCATCCTAGTCAAATATCACATCTAGTCTTCCACACCACATAACACATTGTATATTCTAATATTCAAATAACATCGTAAAATTAATATGAATCAAAAAAATATATATAACAGGTAAATCTAGGACATAGAACAAGGAAATTATCCTCCAAACATAAATGTGTACTCGTGGCTCCAAACTCAAGGGACTTGTAATTATTTAGAATATAGGATAGTACGAACCTTGAAATTATATTTAACATATAACCAGTAATTATTCCACATTGAATCTACTGATTCATTATTATAAAGTTCAAACTAAAAAAATTCAGGAATAAAGTTATTATAATCTACTAAAGATTAAACATTCTCTCTATCATTTGAAATAGTTTCATCATTCCATGAGAATAATCACCATCATTTAACATGAAGTTTATTTATTATCAAAAATAATAATCATTCTTCAAATTATATATCAAATCCATTAACACATGAAATATTACATACAATTAAACACATACATTTCATCAATTTGATCATCATAAAGTTATATGAAACATCAGATTAAAAACATGCATTATATATGTTTTTTACTAATAAAATTAACATTCCATAAATTCCACCTATAGAATTTTTAAAACATTCACACATTAAAACTAGCACAGAAATATGGTAAAAATTATATAATTTATATCATAGTATCTTTGAAATCAGGAGGAATACAACTATCGCAGTATAAAGAGTTGCATGCAACTACTAGACTAAATTATATTTTAATACAGTTCAATGATTATTAGGTTGATTGATAGTACACCCAAATGGATAAACCATGATTAATTTCTGATTTCTCATAAATATATAGGATGAGAAACGAAACCCCTATATCAATGACGCTAGTGTTCTTCACATGAGAATAGACCAATGTTATGGATCAACAATCACATCTTCATTGGGGACACTAGGATCTCAAATAATTATTATGCCACAAATGAATAGAAAAAAACAAATAAACAAAATTTTATTACTGGAGATCAAGATACATATAATATAGATATGAAAAAAGAGTAAACGGTACTAATGAACCACAAACTAATAGGAAAAACGTATCTTAGATCACCACATATATGATATGGATAGTCATGAATTTATCCCCGATGAAGGAATCCCCAAACACATGAATAGAGGGTTGTGGATCAACTGAAATTCAAGAGGGATATAGGGTTTGAGAAAAACCTTAGGCGATGCTACCATTATAGGAACATTGCACATGGTATTTTAATGGCATGAAATCTTTTTCCATGTTATCTAATGGTGGGTCTTTAGATATCACTTCAAAATTCAATGCCTCAATAAAATTAATAAGAAATATTATAAATTGTGTAAAACCTAGTCAAATATCCTTAACAATATGTGAAATTAGAATACATGAATCAAAAAAAAATTTAATTCCATGTACTCTCTATACTATATAATTTCTGTACCCAAACCCCACTGGACATGATCTAGTGGTCCTTTCAGTGCCAAAGGCTTCATAAACATTTAATGGGTTTAAAAATTGGATCTGAGCTTTGGAATAAAAATTGTAAATCATGATATTAGATATAATATATATATATATATATATTAATCTGAAGACGTTAATGATTGATAAATGAATTACTCTTTTCCTGGAAAGAGTAGGATATATTCATGTCTGAATTATATTTTCATTTTTTTGAAATATGAAAATAAAAAATTTAATTAATAATTCACCATTAAATAATCGTTGTTATATCATATTTATCATATTGATTCATTAATTATAAGTAAACTACCACATATTTAAAGAAAAAATGTAAAAAATCATATCTTTTGGTGGAGGTGGATGTCCCCATGTACACACAAGAGACATTACCATTTTCTAATGGTTTCGAATGTATAAAGGTGAATATTGGATTAAAACTATAGATGATTAATTTAATCATTAAAATTTTATATAATAATTAATCCTATCATAATAATCATCCATAATATATGGTTATGGAAAATGAAATATATCACAATTTGGGGACAGAAAGCCATAAATATGCACCAGTGATAATTTCTCTTTCCATTTGATAAGAAAGGGGGTGTATAATGGGGATTTAATAATAATCACGAAATATCATTATATTGATGATACTGACATTACATTTAATTAATAATTTAAAATTTTTATAATATTTAAATGGATAATTAAAAAGGAAGTGATCGAGTAAGGTGATTTCCTCTTCTCTAAAACAAATCCAATAGATATCCTCTTATAGATCCTATGGTTGGTATTTTGGGAAGACTGAAACCTATATAATATCACCAAGGAATCCCTAAAATGTGTTTTGAAGAGGATGGTCAATATGTAAGGATCAATGTGGTTTTTTCAAAAATAATCACAATCATGTGGCACAATATAAGATTTTTATGTATTGTATATCATTTAATAATATATAATTTATTAAAAAAATTACCGTATGAAAGATTTTACAAAATTAATATAATAAAACATTAAATTAATAAAAAAATGAATAATTTAAATCTAATACATTCATACTTCCCGAACTTGTAATATTGATCCAAAAAATGAAGGTATTTGTTGTCACATTAGAATTCAGTGGGCCGGGGATTTTAAAATTTTTCATTTTCTGGATGATGAAACAAATCGTCTCTAATGATCTGACCTAATGACTAATATGATGATCTCACATAAATTAATTTTAGCACAAATAAATAAACTTGAAACATACACTTTCGAATCAGATTCCATACTCGATGTTTTCTTATATTCGGTGAATGTTTCTTGATGAATCTATAGAAGGATCCCTATAAATCATCCATGAATTCTTCAAAAAATCTTCCTTCTCTCCATTAATCATAATTTAGGTGCCATCATGGAGTTTCGACCAGTCCTTCATTGTTGCGACAAGCACCCAAATTTATTACCTTTGATCCAATGAAGGCGTGATTGGATTGGAGCGTGAATAGATTATTTTTCTCTCTAGAAGGTAGGTGGAGAGAAAGAGAGTCACTCATTTCATTGAAATGAAAATATCCCTGATAATGAGACAATCCCCGACTCTTATAGTGGGTGTCAAAATACCAAGATGGGTTGCTCATCCCCACAGAAAAATATTACCCACTAAAAAAATGTGGATAAGTAAAATGCATCATGAATATTATTTATATTTTCTCATATACATATAATATATATATATTGACTATATTAAGTGATAAAACAAATTCATTTGACCAAATCATCATTCCTTTATAATATTAAACAAAACTAGATTGTTAAAATAATATTCGTTCGATTAATTTTATTTCTCATATTTACTTAACCTTTAAACATTATACATAAATTCAAATAAATTATTCTTAGCATTAATAATATGAATTCAATTATTCTTTGGTGATTGATGACATGGTCAACACTCTGACCCTATGGTTATGACCACCGTATCCAATATACAAACTCAACTGACTCCAAAAGATTTGTGGAATGAACTATTGTGTGTAACCCTCTAAAACCATATCTCGATAGTAGTGAATAGTATCCACTAACCAAAAGTGGAGTCTAGAAACCCATCATGGTCTATAAAAAGATAAGGATAGTCATATAAATAACCACCAACCTCTGAACACACACGATGTAATATAATCTCCTTTTCTTTCATATCTCATATATCATAATGCATACTTATGCTCGTATCCTTTTTATTTATTTACTATTTATTGACCTAACTAGAAAGATTTATCATTGACTTCCTTGGACAGGAAATTATGAATGTACTACCTTCCCAATCAATAAGTCTGATGATATATTACTTCTTCAACCTAGATGTGAAAAATTATTTATTGACTATTCATGTAATTCCATACCACCAATGACACACCCCACACAAGCTACCTCACCACGATTTCGTTATCATGTTTTTTTACTCGTATAAAATTAGGTGATCAAATATAACACACATGTAATGATCTCATATTAGAAGACCAATACACATTTTTGTAGATAGGAACAACCAATGATACATGAAACAAGTGGCATTCCTATTTGTGGGTCATTCCTCATGATCTCTCTACTAGATTTGAAAAAGTGTGAACATTATAAGAAAAAATCTCAGTGCTTATGAGACCCCAACACCTAATAGTAATACATCAACTGGGTCCAGTTAGTAAGATGTATCTAGTTCAGAATACCTCTTTTTAATATTAATTTCCACATATCTCATGGTTCTTACTATTTCTCGGGATCTTCCCTAACTTTTTGATATTATAATTAATATATAGAAATTGATATTAAATTAATGGATATTGAAATGTATACACTATAATGGTAAGTGTACATAATGTATATATTTTTGTATAAAAAATATGGAAATTAAAATTACAATTAAAGTTGGGTCTAGGGAACCAACTATTACGACACACCCACTTTCATTAGAGCTAAATTTATAACAAACCATGTTAGCTCCCACATAATAAAGATGATGTTTTTAATGAGAGATGACATTTGTTGTTGGGTATATCATGTTTCCACCATATGTAAATTTACTATATTTGTCCTCGTCTCAATATGTAATACTTATCAAGAGGAGGAAACTCTGATTATATCCCTTTTTTCTACACCCAATCTTGACATCATGGATTGTACCGATAATAGAATTATAATTACAATAAGACATTACTTGGTTTCTGAGATTCCATGATCTAGAAAAATATTTTTTAAATAAACTACTTCTTACCTACCTCATAATCTACTACGTACATGGTTTTCTTATAAGAATGGGTTCCACTGGATTTTGTGATTTTGTCTCACTCAACACCTTAGCCTAACTGTGATACAACATCATATTTATCTAAGGAATACAAGTTTTTATCCAAAAATAACTAGTATCCATTCATCTAAACATACCTAGAACATATCATTTGTACCTTTCCAAGTACAATCATATAGATATTACTACTACGCTTGATGGTCTCTTGAATATAATAGATATTTACCTACCATAATGTATATCATGAAAATATAAATTCTTGTAAATATCATGGCATAAATGATTGATCAATCACTATGTTTTATGGAATAAAACTCTGATCTTATTCTCCTATAATTCAATTGCATGTCTACTTGGATGGATTTATTCGATGTGACATTTGTAACAATGCAATTCATGAATTTTTCAGACCTGTATTTTTCAATATCAGGTCACTATATGTATGATTTATTAGGCCCAATAAACCATTAGATATACCCTAGTAGATCATATTCCCTCAAAATCAGGTTTCTACTTTAAGTCAATCACAAGAGTATCACTTTAATCCTGGTCTTAACAAATTAATAGACCAATATATTTTTCCATATGTTGCCAAACATATTTTACTTGGAAAACTTTTAAGCCCCCACTAACATCTTATAGACACATGGAAAATATTCATTTCAAATTATTATTTTATTATATAATTGATTACATTAATACTAAACAATAATTTAGTAATTTTTAACCTTTATTATTAATATGTGACATGACCACCCATTTCTTATTGCGTCGTATAGACAACTTCATGATTAGTGGTCATGTAATCCAATGATCAATAAAATGGTAATTGATATTTTATATAAAAAATAAAAATTATAATGGATTTAGGCATAAGGACTTTTTATTACGAATCAATATTTATTGGTACCATTCCTGTAACACACATGTATCATTTTACATGGATACCCACCAGAATATTCAAAATCACAATACCTTTATAAATTTGATACATTGAATCCATTATTTAATTTCAATTTAAATTTTAAATAATATTTAATTTCTATATATTTGCTACTTGTAGGAAATATTATTCAAAATGAATATTTTATCCAAAATAATGATGAATATAAAACCATCACTATGGTTTTTACCATCCTACACCAGAAGTGAATCTGGACATTCTTATTCCACATGTACTTTTTCAACCAGGTCTTAGGCCATCTACATCCACATATATGTAACTGACTAAACCCAATTTACTATAGACCCCTCTATATCTAATAATGATGTGTTCCATTTTATAGAAATTTATCCTACGAGTTGACTATCACATTTATATCATAGAGATTTATTTAATTTTATAAGAAACTATTAGGATAATTTTGTAGATGCACAATGTGTTTCTTTGTGCAATTTTTTCTATATTCTAAAAATATATTTTCATTTAATCCCCTGCTATATGAAATAATAGGCGTCCATCATACTATGATTGATATGATATACATGTTTCTTTATATTTGGCATATGGTTATTGGATATCTCTATTATTTGAAAAGTACATCTTGAAATATAATGTATGTTTCACCAATTTTCAATATTGATACTCCTTACATCATGACTCGGATGTATATAATTTGGATTTAGGAATTTATATATGCTACATTTTATGGATAAATGTTAACATATAAGACTTATTTTCAATACTTCTTATTAAAATCTATTTTGTGATGTAGATAAGGTAATGTGAATTTAGTAATTAATCTACGATACATTATCATGATAGAGGAATTAATTTGTCACAATATTCATTAACATATCTTCCTAAAGTGACTCATATCTTCTGAACATGAATATAATTCAAATTCACATTCATTATAACACCAAGGAACCCTAAGAAGTATATACATACATATAGATTACCATTGTAATAGTTCAACATTTCAATATGAATTTATTATGAATTCATGGTTGCATAGATTTAGTTCTAAATGATTCATTGTATAAAGTAAAGACCTCAATAATACCAAAGTAATTTATCTTTACTGATCATATACACTAAAATGGGTATATATTTTACATGAACATTTGCTTGTTCATGAAAAATATTTATCATTAAACAAATGGGTAAATAAGACCTACGTTATATATTCATCACATATTGAATATGTTTCATGTACTAATGAACTATTGACGAAGTATGAGACACCCTGAGAAAATTTCATTCCTAAGCTTGGAATAATGTTCATTATATAAAATGGACATATGAGAAAAATGTTTTGGTTATAAAAATAAAAATATTTTCACTTAAATCCTTAAATTTGAAAATTGATGTTATGTGTTTCCCACCACTAGATTAGAAAAAAACCTATATTAGCTTCATAGAGAATTCATCATACTTATTGTGATGTTTCTATTACATGATTGGTTATTGTATTTAAATACACGTATGTTAATGGAATATTATATTTTATACCCATGAAGTATGGTCAAAACATTACATTAAATTGATGAATTTTCTTGAAGAATAACCGATTACATTCTTTTTTAATTTCAAATTATTGAATTTAACTTTCATAGTTTTATTTATGGACATGCAATGAAAATAAACTTTTATTTAGTAACCAACCTATATATTTGAAGGATCTTTCAAAGGTTACTTTTATGTTATACTTTTATTTGGATAAATTGACTTTCCTATCCATTCATTTCAAATTATTCACCATAAAAAGTAAACAATAACCCATCTTCAATACTCATATTTACTTGGTGATCCTTACCAAAAAGGTAATGATGCATTTAGTCCACCATGTTCATTGTTTATCCATAAAAGAAACTAGAGTAAACTAGTGTAAATGAGAATGATATGTTTTTATAGATGACGATCAACCTTCGAATTTACACATATCTAGTGTAATCATCACATTTATATATTTTTTCACATTATCCTCATAAACATCTCAGAGATAAAATTTCATGTTTAATCATCCATGTCCTAATGTTGTATTTTTTTTCTAAAATCTGAATTCAATTGTATCATTTTGAAATAACCATCATATGCTTTCTACATGATTCTCCAGTAATCATTTTTACACCCTCACTTTTTTGGGTGGCTTAACTGGTATAGGGACACCGAAACCTTGATTTTTTGATATTTTATTATTGTGCGCAGGAACCCATACTAAACTTCAAAAAATTTATTATTATTGAAATTTTATTTTTCTAGAAATTATCATAGTTTATATTATTTAACTACATTCCATTTTACAGAAAAATAAAAAACCAGCAGATTAGAAATTTTGTCATGGTTACTGATTTTAATATTATTATTTAATTAGTTAAATCATTAAATGTCTCCCAATATATTAATTAATTATATAATCCCTCTATTCTACAATACTTGTATGCTGTTTCAAGAGTATTCTAGTGTAAAGGATCCTTGAACCTCCCATCTTAGTCTACAAGATTTTTATATTCTGCTACTTAGAGGGTTCAGGGGAGAAATTTCAGTGGCAAACTACATTAAATCTTGGTTCCTTAATCTGTTTGGTGATGTTCCAACTTATAAAATCATAACTTCATTATCTAAATGATTACCTCTAAAACGATAGAATGTTATATTTATCTAATAACTACTACCAATTCTATTAAGTCAACCCACCACCCTCATAAAAACACATCTGTAGCTCAAGCCACCCTTATATTTGGTTAATAAGAACCTCGAACCCTGAGTTTGGTTCAAATTCAAATGCTGGAAGAAACATATGACTTAATATTACATTAAGGTATTTTTCTTATCTTTTCTCAATAAATGTCACCCATTTCAATTAATCTTGTTCATTTATGTTATCATTCTTACAAATGAACTTTAATTGAAAAATCATTCATCGCTTCTATATGCATTTTATTATTTATTATTTTATATTTTTTACTATTATTATAAAATGATAAAAACATAAATAAATTTATAAAGGTAATATACTACATGAATTTTCTAGAGCGTATAAAACAACCTAGGGGAATCCGACCTGGGTGATCGCATAAATCGTCATAAAAGTCATCCCTAGTCCAATGTCTCCACTACTCCTTTAGAGTACCACCTCATCATGAAATGTTCTGTGTCATGGCTGGAGTACAACCTCATCTTAGCGGGGTACATTCTCATCATGGTGTACTTACATAACTTGGTGGGGGTACATGTCATACATCATCTTTATCCAAATTATAAGTGTAACTGCGTGCAGGTGAGGGCGTCTTGGGGAGAAATGTACATGGGAAGAATTAGAGAGCACAACCCCTTGTAAAAGTTCACTTAAAATAAAATATAATATGTCAAAATTATTAATTAATTAATTACAATAATCACATGCATATTAAAGTGATTATTTAAATAGAATAATACATAAACTAGTCAGGGAAATGCTCATGATCAGGCTGTATTTATTAAAATAGTGATATAAATTTAATTGCATTAATTTATGTATGAGGGATATTTAATTAAGTTATATTAATTAAATATTTTAAAACAATATAATTAGCTTGGTCAAATTTTAATTTAATTTTAATTATAAAAATTAAATTAAATAAATAATTTTAATTAAGGAAAAATTAAAATAATTTTTTCATGGGTATTAAAATTATCTTTTGTTTAATTTACTTTTTTAATTTAATTCAATTAAATTTAATAAATATATTAAAATTGAATTAACTGTGCCCCAAAACAGGACACAAGACCTAGTGGGTCCCAAAATTATCAATCTAGAATATTCTATGCCAGGAAGGAACTCCCAACTCCATTTTGGGTTGGAAAGACCTGTTGGGACACTATCGGGGCTAATATGTGTTGTGAATTGGGTTACCTCATTTGGAAGCTGACTGTGTAGTGGTCGGAGGACAATGTCGGCTAGATCTAGAATATGTGGTCCACGACCTTGCCTTGAAATTACATGGTCACCATTCTCACCTTGAATGGACACCCTAGGATGAGTGGAAAAGCTAACAACTCCTATTAGCATCCATGGAAGCAGCATCAGCACCATCCCATGACAACATCTAGGTTTTGGAGGAGCCGAAAAGTTCAGTGGAATGGCTTCTGGTTGGCATGATAGCCTCTAGTGAGTTGAGGGTTTTAGAAAATTCTGGTATAATGAGAAATTTTAGTTGCTTCTTCACTCTTCAAATCTGAAAATACCAGATTTAGAAGCATCTGGCGCATATGGAATGGTGAAGGAAATGGGGCTTTGGCCAGGTGGAGACTGATGGTCTCCTGTCTTGATCTGGATGGGAGAGGTGTTGGTGGAGGTGGGATCTCATGAGAGTCTAAATGGTTGTACGATAGTGGTAAAAGGTGATCCATATGTGTGAAAACAATCATAGAAGGGTATAGTTTCAGGTCGAAGGTGGATATATGAGGTGATAGTATTAGTCATTGGGAAGAGCTTTGACAGCAACATGGTGCATCTCCATGGGAAGGCAGTCTAAGCCGATGTATGGAGACATGATGTTGGTTGAGGAGGTGCCCAAGTAGTACATGACCTGGCCACCAGATTAGGGGAAGAGAGAGTTATAAGGGGTGGGGGTGGCTAGCAAGACATCCCTTAAGTTTCTTTTTTTTGGAAAACATAAATCATAAAAATAAACTTGTAAATAAATGTTTCTTATGGGAAATTTTCCACACTACTTCCCATATATTTTAACAAGAAAAATAAATAGACTATTTTTATAATAATAAAACAAATTATTCTCATAAAATAATGATATAATAAAATTTATTTTCCATATTATAAATATAATAATTAATTATTATAATGATACCAAATTATTCCAAAAAACCCATTGAATTATGATCAGCAAAAAACACTATTTCGGCCACATTGTCTGACTGACATAACATTTTATTCATATTTTTCTATGTTTATTAATATTTTATTACCCAAATTTGATCTATTAAATCCAAAATCAATTCAAATAAATTTTTTTAATTTCTATAACTCATCCGTTAAAGACCGGTTCACCACACGATTGGATCCGTTGTGATAAAAATTAAACATTATAAATAATTTTAAGGAAACATAATTTTACAGCCTCAAAAAAATTATGCACTTCCTCTAATAACAATTGAAGGTATCATAGTCATATCAACAATGAGTGAGTTGGAGAATTTAAAAAGTGATGTCATCAGGATGACGAGAATTGTGGCTCTAATGATATGAGCCCCAGTAAGATATAAGGACCTCATATAAATTAAATTGATCATAAATAATTAAACCATAAACATACCTTATCTAACCTAAATTCGTGCCCTATGTCATTATGTTGTTTGTGATCTTTTATTGAAGGATCCATAAAAGGATCTCATTAGGTCATCCAGAAATGCTACACTAATCTCTTTGCTTTCCATTCATCATAATCTGAGTGCTATCATAGAGCTTCGATGACTCCTTTAGCATCACAACGACCACCATAATCCATTGCCATCAATACATTGAATGAAATCTTGAATTGGTTTCCTAAGAGAATATTTCCATCTGTAGAACATATTTGAAAAAAGAGGTTCTCATTTTTTTTTAAATAAACATCTCCAGGATAATGATCCTTTATACTACCTTTATTGTGGGAGTCAAAATAGAATGATGGGTTTCTCCACCCCCAAGAAAAATATCACCCAATAAAATGAAATAAATAAATATATAGAAAATTAAATGGAGTAATAAATATTATTTTAATTTAATAAAAAAATGATCATATATATTTTGAATATATTATGAGGTAAAGAAAATTCATTTAACTTCACTCATCATTCCGGCTTAATATTAAATGAACATGGAATATGAAAATAATATTCGTTCGATTAGAATTATTTATCATTTTTAAATAACTACTAAATATTATAAAATAATTAAAAACAAATTATTCATAACTTGAATGATATGAATTTATTTATTCTTTGGTGATCGATGACATGGACATGACTTGGACTGAATGGTGGGTACCACTATATCCAACATACCTATGCAACTGAATACTACATATTCTTGAAAATATTATTACTTGTGATCCCCTAGTCTCTTATCTCTATAGCAGGGAATATTAGCAATAGTCAAACACCAGAGTCTAACAACCCATCAAATCTCCAAAATAGATAAATAAAATCATAGTAATGACAACCAACCTACGAACATGCATTTTGTAATATAATCTCTTTGACTTTTACATCTAATACAGTATAATGAACACTATTTTGACCACCCTTTTCTTGATTTATTTTTTATTGATCTAACTATAATGATTTACCCTCGAATACCTTGGAAAAGGTATTATGAAGGTACTACCATCCTGATAAACAAGGGGTGATATATATTAGTTCCTCAACCTTGAATCAGAAAATCAATTCTCAACCATTCAACTAATTCTATGCCACCATCGATGCACCCAACAAAAGATACCTCACCAAAATTACATTATCATGGTTTTTTCCTTGAACCAATGTACACAATCACGTGAAACACAATTGTAATGATATGAATTTAGGATACCAATACACATGTATGTAGATATGAACAACCAATGACACTTGAAACATATTGTGTTCATATTGGCAGGTATGACCACATGATCTTACTACTAATGATAACTAAGTACAAACATCATAAGAAAAATCCTCAATGCTTATGAGCCCCTCATGCATGATAATCAATCATCAATTGTGTCTAATTAGTAAAATGTATCTAGACCATATGACTGTTATTTGATATTAAGGTTAATTTTTGTCAAGGTTCCCATTCTATCATGCGGTATAATATAACCATTTGATATAACTATTAATCTATAGAAATTACCATTAAAAATGGAAATAGAAATGTCTACACTATAAGTATTAGAATTAATCAAGTACATATTACAACATAAATTATATGATAATAAAATTCAGTATTCTTCTGGGTTTGACGGAATACACTATTACACCAATAAATTCACCGAACAAGTAAATTTAATCAAATTAAAATAGTCTTATTATTTTTAATTTTTTTGAATATCCTACTATATAACTAAATTTCATGTTAGTGTTGAAAAATTACTTAATGTAATTATTTTTTAACTAAAAATTAAAATTAATTAACATGATGAGTGAAAAACATTTATATTTAAAATTAATATTTATTACTAACTATCTCATATTTTAATCCTAATGTCAAAAAAAATATTGATAATAAAATAAAGAGAATGAAAATTTTGACTTCTCATTATATAAAATAATATAAAAGGAAAACCAATGAAAAATAGAACAGAAGTCCCTATATTATTTGTTTATTTGATATGGATGACGCATTATAATCCAAAAAAACCTATTCAAGTATTAAGTTAATTTTTCAGTTCTCCTCATTTTATTCTAAACCATCATTACTCTATTTACCCTTTATTATGATAAAAAAAATTTCTATAGATAATATTAATAATTTATAAAAATCAATTGAAATTATTTTCCAAATTTGGATTCACTAATTACAAATATGGAATCAATTTTTCATGATTCAATTTCTAGTAGTGTTAGAATTTTCTTTTAATATAAATGCATAAAATTCAAAGGAAATTAGATATCAGGAAAATGTTTTGTTAAGACTATAAATGTAATCATAAAAAACTATGGATAATTAAGATTAAAATTAAGTTAATTTGATTTTTTGAATTTAATTTTTTTTCAATAATTGGAGATCAAATTCAAATCATAATGATGCTTTCTATTGAATGTAAAAAGGCAGTTTAACAAATACCCTTATATTTCACTATTCAATAAAACAAACATCATACATGAAAAAAATGAAACAGTCACTGAAAGATAATTTTATTATTCAAATTTGAAAAAATATATTATTTTTTATTGAATATAAATTAATTATTTTTGAGAAATTATTTACAATATTTTCAATGAAAAATATATAAAAATATATTTGGAAGAAAACATATTTTCAAAGAAAATAACACTATTTAGAAAATTAGTATTTATTTTCTATGAATTAAAAAATGCCTTTGTTTTGATTATTTTTTATATGTATTTCTTAAATTTGATAATTCTATTCATTTCTACTAAAGAAATTACTAGGTTATAATTTTGATATATAAATAGTAATTTTTCATGCTTCGTTTTGGCCCTATGATGTGTTTCAATTAATCTATTAAACATTGTTTTTTAAAATATCAGGGTGATACGTTACCACAACCTTAATAAATTATGCCCTTTTAATTTTAAATTTACATCATGATATGTGGAAATTAAACTATTTAAATCCCACATAAAAAAAATGTTAAAAGAATTTACATTGAAAGGATAGAAGAGTAATTAGGAAGGTTGTATGAAATAAAACAAAACTAGGTTACTAAATATGAGAACAACACTACGATGTAAAAAATTAAGACATATAAGAATAACAGTGAATATTGGTAACTGATTACAAGAAATTGGATTATGATAGTTTTAGTGATCAAAAAGTAAAAAACTAAATTGATGATTACAAGAACATAACTTCATCATAAATTTATGTATTATGAAAAAAACTCTCATGATGCTTTTTTTGAGGGATTGTTACAAGATAAAAAAATATTTACTCGAATTATTTCCATTTTATAAGAAAATATCTTGGTTTTCTGTTTTTGGTCAATTTACACATCACAACATACTCCAACAACAAAAGATTCATTATTAATTTTTCAACTCTAGATAATTAAAATAAACATTTAATGATTCATTAGATCCAAAAGTTAGTCCTTATTATTTAAGTATTTACCAAAACCAATATAGTTAAAACAAGATATCTAATTATGTCAAAATATTTTTTTGTCTCATTCCATAAATAATTTACATGAAATATCCTTCATTAAATGTCTTTCCAAAATTAAATCCCAATGATATGAACTATTTATCCACATATAATTCCATGAAAAACATTAAAAATATCTTCAAATAATTTTAATGACTCATAATGACTCATAACAAAATGTATATACTCATATACTTTCCCAAGTTGAACCTACATTAAAATTATATATTCTTTAATAATATAATTTACCTTTGATTCCATAATTACGATTATATCATAACTAAAAATGATTCTATCAGATGTATTAGTTAATCCCTTCACCAATAAATGATTTTACATTGGATAAAAATATTGAATTTTATTTTCTAATACTATATTATATATAGAGAGAGATATTAAATGTTTTTAATCATATCAAATTTTACTAAGGAATGAAAAATAATATTTTAATAGGGAACATTAATAAAAACATCCATGTTAAATCACCAAACCTAGAGTATAGGAAAAGTGTTCCCAAAAAATAAATAATCATTTAAACTATGGTGATTTTATATAATTGTCGTTTTTCCTTGGACCAATCATATTATTTATTCTAATCATAAAATTCCTCTTATTTCATACATTGGTTAGAATAATGGATATATTGCTTGAATTGGATGATTCGGAGTGTGGGTGTTTCATTAGATTCTATATTATTTTCCATAATTTCATTATCTGGCATGTTAATCCAATTTCAACATTCATGGTATTTATGGCGTTCTCTTGCACATATATATAACCCTCCAGTTTTATTCATTATTTTACATTGATGTTTAGTAACACATTTTTGGTATGTAAATACCAATAATTTTATTAAAACATGTAATTTATTCATATTTTAATGATATTTGGGCATCCTATTATAATCAATACCCTGGAAATTATGAGAATATAAAATTTCCATTAATTATTTATGCTCACATTGAATGATTTCTTCATTAATAAAAAATTAACTTATAGCTAACTCCTTTAGAAGGCATATTTTTCAACCAATGAAGAATCAATAAAAATTACCTTCATATTAGATTATTATACTAGACGATTTATTCAAAAGTTATTTTTAATTTTACATGTAGGTTCTAATGGATATCTTATAATTCTTCTTTAGCTAATGGAATTCCATATCCATTTTTATATAAATATTATGAGGAAATAACTTAATAAAAAAAATTATATTCGATTCATTTAACTACATAGAGTAAATTTAGTCGTATTGTCTCGCATTATTTATTACATTCCACCTTTTCAATTATCCTCCTTCAGAATTATAAAAGAATGAATGAAATTTTCATGCTCTGAATATTGAAGAATAGAAATTATGTTATTGGTAGTGCTGATCCATTTCTCAAAGACCGATGGATTGATGGAAGTACTTAATGATGTTGGGTGTTTCCTTATGAAGGGATCAATATATCATTTTTTATTCATTACTAATTTGGATATTACTTGTGATTCCTTTCATTGGAATATTTTTTGATCATAGAATTGTGATTTTTTTTTCAATCTCTAATAACATTTGGTGTCTCAAGAGTATATTCATTTAATTTTCTATCATATACTTTATTAAAATGATTCCTTTATGTTATAGAAATTGAATTAAACCCAAAGAAATTTAAGAATCATTCTATAACAATCGGAGTTATATATATTAAAATAATGAAATAATATTCATTGTATTCATAAATCAAGACACCTACTTCTCAATTTATATGAACACAGGTTTAACCTAAGTTATAAATTTTCATTACATACACATTAGTATATTATCCAATACATATAATTTTCCATGGTGTTTTTAAAAAATGTTTTATAATCATAATCTCCGATTAATAACCATAGAAACCATGGGGTTTCATAGATAAATTTTTCATATTTTTATATGAATATTCAATACATTTTAGTTTTTTTTGTGGATTGTAATGATTTAGTATCTTTTCAGACTAGATAATATTTATAATTATTTAATAAATAATCTTTCAATAAATCAAAAAATTGTATTCTCATATAGTATTCATCATGAAAATTCCCTACTTAAATAATTTCCTTATAAACTTTATAATAGAAAAAGAGGAATGTTTGAGATCAAATACTCTATAAATGTAGACATCAGATATATTAATCAATGATTATTTGAATTCATAAGATAAGAACAAAGGTATGAGATAATGAACATTATGTAAAAATTTCATACTCATTATTTAAAGGAATCTAAAAAATATTCATGGAATAAATAATTATAAATTCAAAATACATGAATCATAATTATAGGGAAACATCGTAAATCAATCTTGAGCCATAATTTCATGTCATAAATGGGTGGCCACAAAATTGGTATAGAGACCATTTTAATTATCACAGTTGACTAGCAAGACTATTAAATCATAATGTATAAGTACTGAAAACGTATTTCCTATAGTGGATCAAACACATCAGCTTGTTTCCCAGAATGGATCAAACAAATCAACTTCATTCCCATAATAGATTAACAACATAGACTTTTTCTTCATAATTATCTCATTATATATAACAAATAAGACAATGAATTAAAGGTTCATATAATATTTGGAACACAAATATAAAATGAAAGAAATACATTTTTGTTCCACAATATCATAATATCATTAATCATATCATCACATCGAATCCTATGAATATAAAATTCTTTTCACTAACGTACATCTAACCAACATAGAATGACCTAAAAATGAATGGATTTCTTAAAAATTTCATTGTAACCGTCATAAAATATTAAGATAAATAATAATGATGGTATAATTATATGATTTCCTCATTAAAACAAAAGTAACATTTATTGTTGTTGTCATTTTTGTGTAACTCTTTTAAAGGATCAGTAGACAATTTCTTAAAGAAAATGCCTTGTTAAATTTTAATTTACCATTTTCTAAAACTCCTAAAAAATTTATAAAACTATTTATATTAATATATAATGGGAAACTAGTAATTTATGATTCAATTAAGTGGTCCCTCATGATGGTTGGAAATTTTATTCATGATGTATATGTTAAAAGAAAGCATTATTTTCACAATTTTGATAAAAATAAAAAACTATCTGGTTTCGAAGAAGAAAATAATATTCAATTTAAAATATTTTTTTTATAAAAATTAAAACATTTTCATAAATGAAATTATAAAATCATATTAAAATAAAAAAATAATTCATTGAAACATATTTTCTAAAACATGGATATAGAAGAGAAATCATTTTTGACAGAAGAAAAAAATAAAATCAATTATCCTTAAAAAAATATTTTCACAAAATTTCGAAAATAAGTAGTTGAAAATTATAGGAAATAGTATATTATAAAAATATAAACACAGGAGAATAAAATCCCGAGTGTATGGATATGTAGTTGACAATATTATATCATTTTAAACATAATCATAAACATTCTCGATAAATAACGAGATTGCAACATAAAATCCTTACTACATTGGTAAAATTTGAATCATATAAAACATTAAAAATTATCCAAATATTGATATTTAATTAAAAATAAAAATAATTATATTATTTAGAAAATACATTAATGTGTTTTATATACATAAAAAATAAACAATTCATGAATATGTGATGTGTCTCCCCGAAATAAAAGTTATATGATAATCCCTTAACACGAGCTCCACATTTATCGAGAGCACTCTTTCCTCATGTCTGATAAATTTATATTTATCATAATTTTATAAAATAAAATTTTACATAGATTAAATATCATATATTTTACCTTTATGACACTTCAACATCCATTAGTTAATAATTCATTATTAAAATTGTAATTTCTGGTTGTTAAATGTTTCAATTTAGTTGAGAATTTTACTTTTGTATTTCTAATCATTTACATTTATAATTGTCAAAATATATCGATAATGATAATAATGAAAAAATATAATTTATTCATAATATATATTTATTTATAGCCATCGACATATGTTAGAGTTATTGAAATGAATCACACCCTTCATGGAGAAGGTTGGCTATAAGTACACATAAACATTGTTTCATTTTTTGATGGATGAAATGATATAAATTTAATTAATAATTCATAAATAATGAATCCCTATTATATTATATATATATATATTATATATTAATTAAATATAAAAACATAAACATCTATGTAAAACAAGAAGGGAAAAAAATAAAGTCACTTCGTGAAGGTGGTAGTAATGACATATAAATGAGTGACATTATCAACATACAACGGTTTGTAAGGTAATATTTTAGTTAGTATACTATCATTATAGAATAATAATAATGTCATTAGTTTCATATATTAACATTAAACTCATCATTATAATCATCCATAAAATATGGTGGTAGGAAATGAATTGTACCACTTCTTGGAGACAATAAGATGTACATATGCACAAGAAAATTTTTTATTAACCATTGGATGTAAAATAGGGTGGATAATAGTGATTTAGTAATCATAATAAAATACTAAAATATTGAGTTTATTTTTTTCATGGAATAATTTTAAATTTTTATAGGAGGTAAATGAATAAAGAAAAATGAAGTGATTGGTTAAAGTGATTAACTATTCTTTAGAAAATCCTTTAGGAATCACCGTTAGATACAAATGATGGAATTTTGTGAGACTTAGAACCAATATAATATGAATAAATTTATAGTTCAATTTTAGGGGATTTTCATGATAAATGGCAAAATTTGTTGTAAACTATTCAGATAAGTGTTTTTCTTTTACTAGTAAGGGCAGGGCCGTTTTTTTTTAATTTCATAAAGTATTAAATTATTATAATTTAGTTATTCTACCCAAATGGATAGAAATTGGTATAATTATTATTAATTAGAATTTTAAGTATAAATAATATCTTAAAATTAAAATTTTCACATGTTTGGGGTATGTTTTCTCCCTTAACTTATAGTTTTAACTATTTTTAACCCTATTAAAAGTTACTATAATATATAAGATCTCTACCATTTAATGGAAAATAATGGTATTATAAAATTAAAAAACAAAAATATATAATATATAATGTTTTTTAAAAAATATAAATTAATTTATCTGAATCTATGAATTTTATAAATTTAAATTAATATAATAAAAAATAATTTAATAAAAAATAATGTTAATGTCATCTTTTACACAGTTCAATTTATTTTAATTAAACTAAATCAATACAAAGGGTTAGTTGTAATATAATCCTTTAATACATCCATAAAATATTTTATATAACTATATAATTCTATTTAAACCTTAAATTTTACAAATTATATTAATTTATATATTTTTACAGTCATATATTTAAAATTTAGAAGAAAAAAATAAATTTTGTATCAGTGTTGTATAAGAATTTAAGATAATATTTTCCGTAAAAATAAATTTAAAATAAAGTGCCCTAATAAAAAATAATTATTTATACATAAAATAAATACTTATAAAAAATATCCTCTTTTTTATACATATTCAAAAATTATAAATATAATTAAACTAATAGAATTATCTTTTGGACTTTTCATTTTATTAAATCATATAAACGGTAAAAATCATAATCAATTGACTAAAACAATCCATATAAAAAACATTTGGATGACAATGTCTAAGATATGGGAATAAGAAATAATTAATTAGAGTTTTATTGTCAATAATTATTCTTTATAACTTTTTTTAAGCATAACAGCATGTTTTTACCTTTACCATGTAAACAATTATAGAACTTACAATTCATATTAAAATAAATAAAAGGTAAATATTTATGAAATATGGACCAAATACTTCCAAATATGCAATCCATTATTCATTATTCAATTTATGGAAGTAGAAAAAAATTATTATAATATAATTATACAAAACATAAGGAAAAACATTTTTTAGATAAATATTTTTTATCCAAAAATATACTTATAAAAAATTAATTAAAAATTATGATTCATGAAAATTTTATTGTATTAAATATTATTAAAAAATTACATTACATTGAGACCGTATTAATTGTGTAATCTTATCTTATTTGAAACATAACGAATGTTTTACAAAAATCAAAATTTTTCACCATTCACTAAAAATCATTCATTTCAAAAAAATCATACAATATAACTCCAAGATAATTTTATAATGCATATAAAAAAATTATATTTCTATTGTAAAAAAATATTTATCTATTTCCTATATGTAAATTAACATAGTTTGTACTAATAATTAAAAAAATTGAAGAAAATGTATTTCTGAAGCATAAAACATCATTACTAAAAAATTGATTAATTAATTTCTATGAATAAATATATGATTTTATTTATATGTTACCTTATATATATTTAAAAATTTAGTTAATACTTGGTATACCCTCTAATTCAAATACAATGTTATAGTGGTAATATTCAAATAATATAATTTCAATGTTTATTTTGGCATAGTGTTTTATATATTGTATGATATTCAATATAGTATTTTTCAAAAAAAAATTGTTTCTGTATTCTATCAAAACCTAACTTAATAAATTATTACCAAAAAATTGAAATTTGTTCTGATTAATCAAGTATTTTATATTTTCAAATTTATTTCTTGAATATCACATAATATAAAAGGGTTAATAAAACGTCCACATGAAAATGAGGATGGGAAAATATGAAGGTCTTATAGAAAAAAACATAACTAGGTTCCAAAATATGTTAAAACTATTTAGAAGATAAAATAAAATCATAGAAAAAAATTAATGTCCCCAAGAAGATTAATGATCATGAAAATGAAAATGATCATAAGAATATAAACCATATTGTAGAAAAAAATAAAATCACATTATCATAATCGATTTTAATTGGAAATTTTTTTATCTGAATATCCTTATCCTCATGTTCATGGGTTTAAAATGAAAAAAATAAACTAGAATGATTTATTTTTAATTTGTATGTAGAATCTTATCAACTTGTTCTGCTTTTAATAATTTCCACTTCATCTCTTACTACATTATATAAATTTTAAAGATAAGTTTCTTTATATTTGAAGAACTAAAATAACTGTTTAATAAGTCATTTGAACAGAAAGTTATTCATTCAATCACTAAATATTTTAAAAAAATGTTTAGAAAAATATATTTAAAAAATAAATTTTTCATATTAATTAAGTCAATAAATAGTTAAATTTATCGATCCTTCAAAATTTGTCTTACGAAAACTTGAATTCCAAATATTAGAATGCTTTGAACTCATATAATTCCACAAAATAATTAATGTTTATCATCTAAAAATGTTTAACACACATAATTTCTTATACAAAAATTTATTTACCGTAAGGATTTCACAAAATTATGTCACAATAATATAAGATATCCTGTCACGACCCATCCCCCAGGGCCCATGCCAGGACTACCCCAAGCCCTCTTTCCATAGGCCAGGGGCTGGTGACTAGCACCAATGGTGTAAAATCCATGAACGAGGAAGGACTTTACTTTATAAACTATAAACATGCACAATAAGTGTACAAAATGGAAGCAAATACTAAGTAAAAACTTTATACAAAAGAAGTCCTGGAAGTAAAAGGGGCTGGAAATACAAGCCCAATAGAAAAGTAATTGTAAAACTGAAAAACAAGTACTACTGAAGAAAAGTAAAGAAGCTACTGGGTCTTCCTCTGAGGTTTATAGCTTAAGGGTAGGTACAAATGGCATCCTCATCACTCCATGTCTGTCAGTCTCATCCGTGTACCGACTCGTCGTAAGGTCCACCTCTAGGTATTGTCCAATCCTGTTACTCTAATCCTTAGTCAACGTTTTCATCGTCTGCATCCAACACAACGAGGTGAAAACATAGCCCGTGTAGGGGTGAGTATAACAATACTCATTAGGGACCCCGAGAACCCCAAGGTCTCCCAAAATCCAACAAATATAAACGACAAATTATGAAATCGATATATAACCCACTTAGGTATATCCCCATACATATACCTAAGTTATCATGTAATCCATCTCGTTCATGAGGTTAAACAAGAGTTGCTGACTCAAATCACACTAGTATACAACTTATGTAGAGAGATAGAGATGATCAGATATAGCCACTGAATCATCAGAGCTGTCAGACGAACACATGATCCAAGAACAGTTATTCTGTCGGACGAACACATAATCCAGGAACTGAAGTCAGGACTGTCAGACCAACACATGATATAGGAACAGTCTTCAGAGATTTCGGACCCACACATGATCAAGGAATAGCTATTCTATCGGACAAACAAATGATACAGGAATAGATGTCAGAACTATAGAACCAACACATTATCTGGGAATAATCATCAGAACTGTCAGACCAACACATGATCCATGAACAGTCAACAATGCACAACCAGCCACAGGGTTTCCACAATTATTCTTGATTCTGGGAGGGTCTACTACTCAACCCAAGAGTAGATACATCAACTTCCTCATAGTCCTATGTTGATGTATCCAAATGTTCTGTATCATCAAAAAGAACTCATCACGACAGAAGGTGAGTCAATCGGACACCCTGTCCGAGAGTTATTGGCATTTCCATTCCTAGGGCCCGGTTGGATTTAGGTTCTATCAAACCCACTATACCCCAACTACATCCAAAACTCAAGTAAGGTCTTCCAAAAGAATCTTCTCGCTCCATTATTTCTGTCACCGCAGACGGTTCGTCAATCAGAAACCTATAGCACAAGTTATGGGCGAAAAGATGGAAATAGGCCAAAAAGGGTCCAGGTCCAGTCTGTCTCAGTCGCAATGACCCAGTCCGTAGGCTTGACCTAGTTTGTGGGTCCAACCCGGCACAAGGGGGTGGCCTGACCCGTGATGATGGCCAGGCCCGCGTTGGGTCTGGCCCAACGGCCCGCAGGGGTCCGCCTTAGCCGCATCAGTGGGGGGGGGGGGGGGGCGGAAGTCCCGAACAACTATGTCATTCGGGTGGGAGCGAAACCGGCACCAGGTGGTGCCAGACCATGTCACGTGGGACCTGCGTTGGGTCCTGCTCCTCTTGGCTGGATGAGCGGCCATCCAACTCCCGCACGGCGTAGGATGCTCCATGCCTCATTCGGTGACCCGACGGCTCGGGCCGCCAGACCTCTTTGTGGTCGGCCACGAGCAGGCTGCTGCTGCACTATAGCAGCCAAGGGCTGTGTCCCTCCATTGGTTCAATACACAGCACCGGTCGTGTCATGCCTTCTTTGGAAACATGGCAGCTTGGGCCATTTGCTTCCTTTGGGGCCGGCCTTGCGCTGGCCGCCGCTGCACTGTCGCGGTACATCGGTTGTGGGAAACTCCTCTGGCGGCATGGTTGCTCCGCCACTACCCCGCAGTGATGTTTGTTTCTACATCCATCAGCGAGCATTCCGTGGGTCACCAAATGAGTTCTGGTGGCCCATTTCTCATTCTGGAAGAAGCTGCGCACACCTCAAAATGTCGCCTTTTATTCTCCTTCGTTGATTACGATAAACACACATTCTGGTTTCATGCCGCAATTAGCATCAAAATCCACAAAAAATATGGAGGGGTCGGGCCATGTTTTTTTGGCCCGTGCGCTCCACATTAGGGTGATATCAGACGGATTATCATTATAAAACATGATGGAAAACAAAGAATGCACAACATCAAAGCATGAAACCCTTACATCAGATTCATTGACATTGGAAGTGAAGATGCAGAAGTCGGAACAACATCGTCAGCGTTCTTCTAGGATGACACCCCCTCCCTTTTTCCGGTTAAAGATCAACGAAGAAGATATATTTCATTGGAGTTTTAAGAGTTCCTCATTGGAGAGTAATAGTTTCTCCATGTTCTATCTTCTTCCCGGGCTCCACCAAAAATAAAAATTCCAATAAATAATAAATTATGGCATATTATTAAATTTTTGGCATAAAACTTGCAAGGATTAAATTAATTAATTTAGTGTGTTCAATTAATTAATTGAGATGGTTAGGCACTATAAAGAGGGGAGATCAAGAGATCTCCCCACTTAATGGAGAGCTTCAAGGGGTTAAAAGCCGGGTGGTCCCCACCTCATTTATCCTCCCATGGGAGGTTGAGATTGGGTGGGCCCCGCTCACATATCCTTTAATGGGAGGTTAAGGTGTGGTTGCCCCCACCTCTAACCTCCTCTTGGAGTTTTTAACATACAAGAATAAAAATATTGCCACAAACTTATTTTTATTAAATTTATTCCTAGAAACACAAAAACTAACATTCATTCTCAACCAACTTTGGTCGAGGTGAATGTCTTCTTAAATGAATACTGGCGCTGTGAGTCCAATGGTGGCCTCAAATTTCAATTCTGAGCACTGTTTCACAATTTATAAAGTCCCACTCGTACATTTAATGAATGTACCCAAACAAAACTTTAGAAATTTATTTCTGGCACATCGGGCCTCAGAATCAAGAACCCTCAATTTTTAAGGTGTCGTAAAATTCCCTTGTATTTAAGAAAAAAATTTACTTGGAAATTTCCAGTCTTTAAAATCTCCCCACCTCAGTGCTTTACAACCCCATATGATACAAATCAAACTAAGGGAACAAATGGGGGTACTGAGAATGCATCTGAGCCTCCCACTCCCATGGGCTCTCATGGAGGTTCTCATGCTACCAGCGAACACGCACCAGACATATCGACCGTCCCCGTATGACCCACTCCTTTCAATCCTCAATATTCACTAGAACATCTATAAATGTCACCCCATCGATGATGTCCAGCTCTCCATGGTCGATGATGTCAGAAGGGTCATGTACGTATCTCTTCGGCTGAGATAAGTGGAAGACGTCGGGCACCCGTGCAACTGAGGTGGAAGAGCTAAGCGGTAAGCCACCTCTCCTACTTTGCTAAGGACCAGGAAACGTCTGATGAATCTTGGAGATAACTTTCCACCAAAGACAAATCAATATAGGCCCCATCGATGTGAGACCCGTAGAAAGATGTGGTCGCCAACCTCGAAGTCGAGAGACCTCTGTCTCCTATCAGCATACGACTTCTACATACTCTGTGTAGTCTTCATCCGCTCCTGGATGATCTGT
This sequence comes from Viscum album, assembly GCA_963277665.1. Classification (NCBI taxonomy): domain Eukaryota; kingdom Viridiplantae; phylum Streptophyta; class Magnoliopsida; order Santalales; family Viscaceae; genus Viscum; species Viscum album. The sequence continues at coordinate 1,577,615,249 of OY728150.1, read as the reverse complement.
ACCTTCTCTATGGTAGATCGTACCATCACTGGTCCCACTAGTGTTGACTCCCCAGGGTCTTTCTAGTATAAGGGTGATCTCCAAGGACCCTCGTACAACACCTCAAAAGGTTCCCTCCCTATGGTTGAGTGATAATAGTTGTTGTAGTAAAACTCCACCAAAGGTAAGTGATCCTCCCAGTTGCGACTGAAGTCGAGGACATAAGCATGTAGCATTTCCTTGAGGGTCTGCATGCTCTACTTGATCTGACCATCTGTCTTGGGATGGAAGGTGGTTCTCAGATGAAGCTGCATCCCAAAAGCCTACTGCAATCTCTTCCATAGTCAGGAAGTAAACTGCGTGTCGTGATCAAAGACAATAGATGATGGTACTCCATGTAGCCACACAATATACTGTACATAATGGCGTCGTAAGCTTTCAACAGAGCTCGACTCTATGATCGGTTAGAAGTGGGCCAAAATAGTGAGTCGTTCGACGTTCACACAAATCGAGTCATGTCCCCTGGATGTATTTAGATGACCTGTCATGAAGTCTATGGATATCCCATCCCACTTCCACTCTGGGACCTGTAATGGTTGAAACTAGCATGCTGGTACCTGGTGCTCCGCATTCACTTGCTGGCAAGTGAGGCATCATGAGACAAACTCTCATACCACCTTCTTCAAACATGGCCACCAGTGCAGTCGTCTGAGGTCCTAATACATCTTCTCCAGACCTAGATGTACCGCTAGAGGGGATTTATGGAACACCCTCAACATTTCCTCCTAAAGTTATTCTGGTTCCATGTTACTTCCTCTGAAGAAGATGACATGCTCCCCACCTTCAGAAAAATGATTAGGTGCCTGCCCTATGGATATTTGAGCACATCGTGTCTCGCAGAAATCGTCTCTACACTGCACCTCTCTGACTCGCTGAAGATGTGGGGAAGTGATTGTAAGAGATTTTAGGAAAGGTGCTCTATCTCTATCAACAAATGATATCTATAAGGCATCCAGCTGCTCTGTCGCCATGCCTAGAAGCTATATACTAGATATCCTGCTGAGTGAATCTACAAAAATGTTGCCCTTCCCATGAGTATAGACTCTCTTGAATTCATAGTCCTGGAGGAACTCAAGCCATTGTTATTTACTCAAGTTCAAGTCCTTTTTGTTGAATATTTACCTGGGACTCTTGTGATCAGAGTACACGGTAAAATGTTCTCCACATCTTCAAGTCGAAGACAACTACTGCTAACTCCATGTCCTGGGTAGAGAAGTTATGCCCATGTTGTCTCAGATGATGAGAACCCTAAGGGATCACTGCTCACTCCTATATCATTACACACCCATGTCTAGTCCCTGATGTGTCGCAGTTGACTACGTACCCTATGCCTTCCTCTGGTAGCCTCAAGATGGAGGCACTAGTCAGCCTCTGCCTCTGCTCCTAGAATCCCTACTGCATCTCTTTGACCACATAAAGGGTTTCCCCTTATTTTTCAAGGATGATTTAGGTGCTACAGCTCTGGAGAAGTCTGGTACAAACCTTCGGTTGTATCCTGCCAAACCCCGGAAACTCCGCACCTCCGTCACACTCTTGGGTGGCTCCCAAGCATGTACCAATTCAATATTCACTGAATCCACTAAAAATCCAGCCTCTGAGATTACATGTACCAAGAAGTTAATCTCTCAAATCCAAAAATTGAAACTTCGAGATCCTACCATAAATCTAGTTCTCTCGAAGTGTGTCCAGTACTACCCACAAATGGTAGGCATGCTCTTCCTTAGTAGTCATGTAAATCAGTTTGTCGTCAATGAAGACTACACCAAAACAATCAAGGTAAGGATTGAAAATCTTGTTCATGAGTCCCACTAACACTTATAGAGCATTGGATACACAAAACGGCATAACCAAGAACTCATAGCGGATGTACTGATATCTGAAGGATGTTTTCTACACATCATAGTCTCGAACTCTGAGCTCGTGATATCCTGATCTGAGGTCTATCTTCAAGAACCACTGTGATCCCTTAAGATGATCAAAGAAGTCGTCAATCCGTGAGAGTGGGTACTTGTTCTTCACAGTCACCTAGTTTAGGTGACAGTAGTCGACACAAAGCCTCAATCTCTCGTCTTCCTTCATGGTGAATAGAATCAGGGCTACCTAGGGAGAAACACTTGGATGGATGAATCCCTTCCCTTTCAAGACCAATAGCTGCACCCACAGCTCGCGAAGCTTAGTGGGACAAATATGGTATACTGTTGTAGATATCGGTGTAGTCCTGGGGTACATGTCAATCTAGAAGTCCACCTCTCTTAGAAGAGTTAGTCTGGGAACATCATCCGGGAAAGCATCTGTGTACTGGTCCACCACTACAGGATAGCTCAGACTCTCCACATCAACGACTCTGATTGTAAGGCAGGCCAACTGATGAGTGATCGTCTACACCCTTCTATGAGTAAGACCATCATGTGCTACGAAGGCTCTCTTCTCACCGTTGAAGGTGAACCTTGTCCCATATGTGTGTACACACCGCACTATGCGCCTAATATAGTCAATCTAAGCATTGAATGTAGATATCCAGTTCATATCCAAAATGGAATCATAAGGCCTTGAAGCTGCAACGAGGATATCCCAGCCGAAGCTGTCGCCTCCTAGAGTAAGCTCAATTTGTCCGCACCAGTGTATAATCATCGAGTCTGCTCCAGTAGGAGTCTCTAGTTATAAGGATTGAGCCAAAAACTCCGTCAAAATATCTAACATCCAAATGGGGGATGTGGAAATGAAAGAGTGACTGGAACATGTGTCTATAAGAATTAAAACTAAGGAGGAGTAGACATAGATCAAACCTAAAATCATATTTGGAGCGCCATGGTTGTATGCATCAGCTTCCTGGAGCTGAGCTCTCCCCAATCAACCTGCTCCATTTGTTCAGGGTGGACATCCTAGTTTTGGTGCAGGTAACACCTCGTAACATTTTCCACCACTAGCTGTACATCCAGATCCTCTTTCACGTTCATCTCCTCCCTACGGACCACCTCGATCAACCATATACCTCTGCCTGGGAGGTATCTCAATTGTCTGCTGATCATCTATATGGTGGGTTGGACAGTCATGAGAAATGTGACCCCTACCGCCGCAAGAGTAACGTTTATCACTCCTGTCATGACTAGTTCTATCTCATGTGCCATTCACAACTTTACCCATATCCTAAGGTCATCCACCAGAAGGCCTGGTCTATTTGGACCTCTACAACATCTATCTATAGCCAACTACAGAAGACTCTGATTCCTGTTGACAAGTGATGGGTGTCGCTGCTGGTGACTACTCAACAAGGAGACTCTCCACAAGAAGGGATCTCTCTTACACCTCCGTCTGCATCGGAATGATTAGGGAGATCATCGAGGCGCTTATCTCTCTCCTGATCCCCTGCTCAAAGGTCTGAACCCTGAAGAATGGGTCTCGTACCATATCTGTAGAGTTGCATAAGAGGTCGGTGAACCTCGCTGAGTATTGTGCCACAATCATACTTCACTGCTGCCAATGAAGTAGCTCTTGTATCAACAACGCATGTTGGGTGGCTGGAAAAAATTATGCACAAAACAGGCTATCGAAGTCAGCCTAGAGTAGTGCCACCTCATTATGCACCTAGAGCATCAGGCTCCACCATCTGCCTACTGCTTCCTGAAAAAAACACACGACAATGATCACCATAAGGTCAGCTGGTGTCCCTTCTTTTCTGAAGACTCTCACCATAGCCTCTATCCAATCCTCACCTTCCAGGGGGTTCATATCACCCTTGACCCTGGGTGGCCTCTGGCACTGGAACTCATGCAACATGCTCAGGCAGAGTGAACTCTCTTCTATTGGGGTCGGTGGTATCGTTTTCCCTATAGGTAGTGGTACCGCTGGTGCCTCGGTTATGATAGGGCCCTGCACCAAGGCCTCATCGCTCAGTGGGATATCATCTCGTACAAATCATGGAACCTTGGCTAGCTATCTATGTAGAGGCATCCTAAAAACATATAGGTGCGCCACGGTCGATAAGTTATATCTAGTGAGCTGACTCAAATAGATCTCAAAGAAAACTCTAGAAAACACACACACAATCATTGTTTTCGTGCACTTTTTCGAAAATGAGAATTCAGGGTCCTGGTGTATGGATACGTCAGCTGCAACACCAACATTGGACTCCCTGAACTAAAAACAACACTCAGTACTCTTAACACTATGTTCGGTGGTAGAACTGACTCTTCTGATACTAATTTGTCACAACTCATCCCCCGGGGCCCGTTCCATGGCTACCAAAAGCCCGCCTTCCATAGGACAGGGGCTGGAGGCTAACACCAATGGAAAAAAATCCCTAAACATGGAAGGAATTGCCTTAAAAAACTGTAAACACACACAATAATAGTACAAAATAGAATCAAACACTAAGTAAAATTTTATACAAAAGAAGTGTTGGAAGTAAAAGGGGATGAAAATACAAGCCCAACAGGAAAGATCAAGTACAATTGAAAAAAGTAAAACTGAATAAAAGTAAAGCAGTTACTAGGTCATCCTCCGAGGTTCCTACGTGAAGGGTAGATACAGATTCCCTCATCAGCACTCCGCATCCATCTGTCTCCTCCATATACCAACTCATCATAAGGTGCACCTCCGGTTACAATCCATTCTTTCTACTATGATCCTCAGTCGGCGTAGTCCATCATCATCATCCAACACAATGAGGTGTGGGCATAGCCTATGCAGGGTTGAGTATAATGATACACAGTAGGGACCTCGAGACCCTCAAAGTCTCACAAAATCCAACAAGGATAAACCGCAAATTATGAAATCGACAGATAACCCCACTTAGGTATATGCCCATACATATACGTAAGTTATCAAGTTATCCATCTTGTTCATGAGGAAACACAAGAGTTACTAACTCATCTCACACAGTTATAAAGCTTATGTAAGGAGATAGAGATGATCATATATTGAAACTGAATTATCAGAGTTGTCGGACCAACACATGATCTAGGACCATCTATTCTGTCAGACCAACATATGATCCAAGAATAGAAGTCAGAACTGTCGGACTTACACATGATCCAAGAACAATCTTCAGAAATGTCGGACCAACACATGATCCATGACAAGCTATTCTGTCGGACCAACACATGATCTAAGAACATAATTCAGTACTATCATACCAACACATGATCCAGGAATAGCCATCAAAACTATCAGACCAACACATGATCCATGAATAGTCAAGAGAGCATAGCCAGCCACAGGGTTTCCACAAGCATGCTTGATTCTGAGATGGTCTACTCCTCAAGCCAGGAGTCGATACATCAACTGAATCTTCGTCCCATGCTGATGTATCCTGATGTTTTGTATTATCAAAAGGAACTCAACGTGACAAACAGTGCGTCAATCAAACGTCTGGTTTGAGAGTTATTGGAATTTTTATTCCAAGGTCCCGGTTTGATTTAGGTTCAATACAACCCAAACGTACCCCAACTGCTTCCAATCCTCAAGTGGCGTATCCAAAAAATATCATCTTCCTCCAAGATTTCCATCACCGTAGATGGTTCATCAATTGGACACTCATAGACCATGTTACGTGCGAGAAGGTGGTAATAGGCCAAAACGGGACCCGGTTCGGTCCGACCCAGTCCGCAGGTCTGACCTTGTCTGCAGGTCCGACCCAGCTAGAGGGGGTGGCCCAGCCCATAGGGGCGGCCCATCCAGCGAAGGTGGGCCAACCCATGCTGACGGCCCAGCCTGCACTGGGTCCGGACCAGCAGCCCGTGGTGGTCCACCTAATCTTCATCAAGGGGGGAGGCCTCAAGCTCCCTAGAAGTCTCGAACAGCTATGCCATTCGGGTGGGAGCCAAACTAGTGACAGGTGGCACATATCCATGTCACGCGGGATCTGCGGTAGGTCCTGCTCCTCCCAACTAGCCGAGCTGCCGGCCAACTCCCGCATGGCACTCGATACACCGCACCTCCTCCAGCGACCCGACAACTCGAGCCGCCAGACCTCTTCATGGCCAGGCTCGAGCTAGCCACAGTAGCACCACCACGACCAGGGGTTGCTTCCCTCCTTCAGTCCATTGCATGGCATCAGTGGCACCGCACCTTCTCCAGTGACCCGGCAACTCAGACTGCTGGATTCTTTTCTGGACAGCCGCCGCTAAACCGCTGTGGTCTATCGGTCATGGGTCACTCCTCTGGCAGTACGATTACGCCGCCGCCGCCACACGGTGATGTTTGTTGCACCATCCATCGGCAAGATATCTACCGGTCACCGGACAAGTTCTGGTTGCCCATTTCTCATTCCAGAAGAAGTCGTGCACTCTTCAGAATGTCTCCTTTGATCCGCATTCATTGATGAAGATAAACTCATATTCTAGTTTCATGTCGTGATTAGCATCAAAATAGACAAAGAATGCGGAGGGGTCAGGCCATGTTGGTGTGGCCCGCACTATCCACGTTAGGGTGATATCAAACGACATATAATTCTAAAACATGATGGAAAACGAAGAACACACAACAACAAAGCTTGAAACCCCTAACTCATATTCGTTGATGTTGGAAGAGAAGATGAAGAAGTCAATGATGACATCATCAGCGTTCTTCAAGGACGGTGCTCCCTCCCTTGTTCCGGTTGAAGATCAATGAAGAATGTATCTGTTGTTGGAGGTTGAAGTGTTCTTCTTTGGAGAGGAATAGTTTCTCCATGTTCTCTCTACTTCCTAGGTTCCAACAAAAATAAAAATGCCAACAAAATAAAAAATTATGACATGTTATTATATTGTTGGCATAAAATTAGAATGGTTTAAATTAATAAATTTAATGTGATCAATGAATTAATTGAGAGGGTTAAGTAACATAATTATTGGAGTTCAAGGGTTCTCCCCACATAATGGAGAGTTTCAAGGGGTTAAAAGACTGGTGGTCCTCACCTCATTTATCCTCCCATGGGTGGTTGAGTTCAGGTGGGCCCCACTACTATAACCTCTCATGGGAGGTTAATGTGTGTTGGCCCCCACCTCTAACCTCCTCTTAGAGGTTTTAACCAACAAGAATAAAAATAAAGCCACAAATTTATTTTTATTAAATTTATTCATAAAAACCCAAAAACTAACTTTCATTCTTGACCAACTACTATTGAGGTGAAAGTCTTCTTAAGTGAATACCAGCATTGTGAGTTCGACGATGCCCTCCGATTTCAATTCCGTGCACGATTTCAAAAATTATAAAATCACGCTCGTACGTTTACTAAACATACAAGACCAAAACTTCAGAAATTCATTCCAGTCACACAGGGCCTCAGAATCAAGTGTCGTCAGTTTTCACAGCCTCGTAAAATTCCAATTTATTCATGAAAAAACATTCCATTGAAATTCCAGGTCATAACATATCCTTCCAAAAAATAAATAACCTTTTCTTCCATAAATATGAACCTATCATAACCGAAAACATTCTTAATATTACTGATGTATAATTAGGTTTAAATGATAATACAAAGAGAAATTATTTTTTCCCGAACAACCATGATCACATTACAAAAAAGTGAACCCAAAAACAATAACTAAACATTAATAAATACACAAACAATTCGTGTTAGAAAAGCTAATTAAATAAATAGAAAATGGAAAGAAAAAAATATATAATCGAACCATTCTAACATGATCTCCATGTGACCTCTCAGTCACTATCAACAATAAGACAAACCTAATCTAAAGGAAAATTCAAACAGAAAACCTGAACATACAAAATTTTTGTGGCCTACCAATGCTGATTAGAAATAGTAGTGCGTGATCCTAAAACAGATCTTTAGGAAATCACCACATAGTCTATGCATTTAATTTCATGAAAACCTCCCACAAACAATATCTTGAAATACATATATAACATATAGTTTTTTCAATTTTAGGATTCAAAAATTGATTTCCTTCTCTAAAATAACACACACTAATTTACTTTTTAAATATTTTTCTCCATCTAATAACCCTACTTTACATCAAAAAATACTAGATGACAAATCAAAATGAATAATAAAAATAGATATGTAATAAATAGGTGGAACCATGATGATACCCGTAAATGATACCAATAACTCAAGCAACCAAGTGTAGAAAAAGAAAATATAACACACAAATTGATAAACATGGGTGTTTAATAAACATCTTGAGATGAAATCACTAGAAATATACTCATTTCAGAATCACCCACTACTGTATAGTAATTCTCCACAGTCAATAACCAGCCGGACACTCTAAACAAGCCAATCTAGTGGAACATCCCACCTAGAATCAACTAATCCAGGGGTACCAAATCTTCCAATATAGGATGATAAGAAACAATCAATAGATCCTACATATGCCTCCAGTGAATGAGATAAAAATAATTCATAGTGAATGGGAAAGTCCTCATATTCACAGATTGAGCTAAAACTCATAACCACCTTTATTACCTATCCCAAATAAAGACACCACCTTTGTAATGAGCCCCACCTCATTTGATCCACCATAGAGGCATCAATCTCACATCCTACCATACATAAATTCCAACTAGGCCATCACATCACCTAAAAATTTAAATAATTTTTAAAACCATTATAAAATTCCAACCGAGCAATTAAAATTTTAAATCCACATCCACTTACAAAACCATTCCCAAACAATGGTGAAAACATAACAAAACAAGGAAACTTCCAAATTGTACAAGTCCTTGGTAACACATTTGAAACCACATTTAAATTCACTTGAAGAACCAATTCAAAATTTTTATGTCAATGAACTATTTTTAATACAAAGGTAGAATGAAAGAATGATTTTAGATGTAGAGGTTTTAATGGAAAAAGAGGGGAAAAGGAGAAAAGACTTCGAAAAAATATGGTCTATGGGATACATAATTCTCATGGGGAATGATCTGTTTTTTACCATCCCTATATGCTCCCATCACACATATGGATGTTCCAACATCCAATGGAACTCTTTTTGTATCTAGGAAATCAGATAATAACTATTTTTTGAAGAAACACCCCATTCTATTCCACCAAACACAACAATCTACACAAAATTGTTAATCTATAAAATGATCCAATTAAACCATAAAAAAACCAATTCACAACCAATATAATTAAAAGATATTAATAAAGGATTAAAACCATCCAAAAAAACTGTTTAATGACAAATTATAATAATATCAAACACCTTATTTACATTTATATAGATGCATAATTAAATAAACCCTTTGAAAAACATTTACATGAAATTTTTATAACATGAAAACACCATAAAAAACAAAACAAACATATTAAAATCATGAAAAACTGATTTATAAATTATTTATAAATTCACAAGAATCAAGTGGATTGTTTTGGAAAGAAAATTGATGGAAACACCAACCCCAATGATGTAAGAACATGGAGAAAAATTGGGAGAAAAAAAAATTTACCAAAAGGATGTCCATACACCCTAATATATATAAAACACAACCTACTCATCAACCATGTCATCTAGGGTTTAGCGAAGAAGGATCCAACGTATGGAAACCCAAATATCCAATGTAGGAGAATAGGAAGAAGGAATAAAAGGTAAAAAATCATGAACAAATCACCTTAGAACCATGAATATGAATCCATAGAAGGGGGTAAAAAAGTGGGAAGCCTATAAGATCCCATGGTACACCTAGTTCGAAAAATGGAGAAAAATCATTAATTGGTGTTAAAATAGGAGAAGGAATGATTGGAAATTCACACATTTTAATGACCTGGGATACTCAAACAGTAGGGCCACACAATTTTCCAAATGTTTCACAAACCATGAACACTAAAATAGAGAAGTGGGGAACCCCACAAGGTTTATATGTATTATTTGGGAAAGCATGTTCCAATTGTGTGATTCACATCTATATAACTATATAGACTCCATATACTCCTATCACATAATTTCTCCTAACCATGTTCAAGCCATGTGCCATGTCCTAGACAACCAAGTAATGGCCTCATGGTTTATACTATAACATTCCCAATTTAAGCCGAGAAATTCTCAAACAATGAAAGATAAAACTAAATTGAATACACATTCTTCCTGAATCATCTACATGGTTTACCACCAAATCATGCATACATGATTTGAATAGGCCAAAAAGCCATCGAGAACTCAAAAAAGAAAAAATTAAAACTATAAACTCAACCTAATCATCATGAATAATATCCAACGTCAATAAATAATAAAATAAAAGAATACATGGTCAGGGTGTAAAAATTCACCCCACCACAAACACTTTCTTCTACTAGATAGTCACCCATATAAAGGTTAATCAAAACATTATTCCAAAACAGAATGAATCCTAACAATACCATGATCCTTTGGGTGACCATTCACTCTACAATTCCAACCTAGGAAAATCTAAGAGAAAATTCAAAGATAAGAATTGTGGGGAAAATAGGATGGTTCTCCTCATCATAAGAACCCGATTAACACCACCAACATTGAAACACCCAGCATGGGCCAAATCTAGAACTAGTAACATGACTCAAAAAAGGTACCCCCATCATAAAACAGAAAACCAAAAAACAATTAGGTAAAATTTAGAAAGGACACAAAATGATTATATAAATGAACCATGATCTATAATTTATACAAAATTTCTATATCTCCATAACAAATAGAACATAAATACAACAAGAATCTATAAAAGAGTTAAGAACACAGAAGAGAGAAAAATTATTCAAAAAAAAATTAGACCGAAAATCTATAATTATAATATTAAAATTCAATAAAAAATTTCAGAAAAAATTAACTTACAATAGTAGTCAAAACTATAAAAAATAAACTTCAATAATCTCCACTCTTAAACTAATGACAAAACATAGCTGAGGTACCCAACACGCCCATGATTTCTTAATATTTAAACATCTTCACTCCGAGGGATATGATTAGATTCCTAATGTCTTAATTGTCTTCATCCATATTTTTTAGATTTAACTCCCTCTTATCATGTGTACATCCTTGAGAAACACTTCTTAAAAAACATTTCTGGATAACCCAAATGACCAAAATGAAATCACACCTTCAGAGGATTGTGATAATAAATCATCAAATGACTATACATACATAATTGAATGAACACATAAGAATGGTAAAATGTGTGAGAAGTCTGAAAAAATCAAAAAGGATTCCATGATATAGGCTCCTATTCTAGACACCTCTCTCTAGGTGGGGAACATTAATGGGTACCAACCACTAAAACCTGTATCCCAGGACCAACTCAATTAATAATGCCTCATCCTCAAACTTCTCAAAATGGAATTCATCATATGAGATGGATTAATCAATTACCTTTGTTCTAATACCCCAAATGAAAATGGGATATTTCAACTGATCCTCATCACTATCTTTCGATAGAACAAATCCAACTCCTTTAACTTGTCGACATAGGACCTCACTGTCTTCCAACTTTATTGAACACTCAACAACTTCACCATATTCATCTCCTTGAACTCCAATCATATGAAACATTGGAAAAATTGATCTTATAAACCTCCCATGTCTTCCCAATATTTAATGATGATGGAACAATCACCTTCCTCCGATCTAAACTCAGATCTTCGAACAAGCTCAGAACAACATGAAATCTCACAACACTGGGAGTTCCCAATGATGGAAAGACACTCTAAATTTCATCAAGACTTGACATTGACACTAAATGAAATTGATCACCATAGAAAATGGAAAATGTTTGGGATAACCAGATTCCACCACAGTACTAGCAGTCTAGAAAAAGTCACCAACTTTAAAAAATTAACATGAAACCTTTAGGAACTTTTTGGGTGGAATATTCTGGAGAGAATAAAAAAAATATCCAAAATAAACATAAACCAAAATTCAAAAAAAGTATCTAACAAAAAAACAACCACATAAGACAAACATCAAAAAAACCAATATCATCTTTCAATCCCACTATTTACATTCCAATTTTTATGGACCACATCCTATCATGGATGCTTTTTAAATAAAAAAATCCATTTTCCAATCCCATTAAAACATAAAATTTTACTTTTTTACCAAGAATAATTCACAAAATCCATTAATCATATGAAATATGATTATCTGAAATCCATTTTCGTTTTAAAATTTCACTCGCAACAATAGAAATAAAAAAACATACAATTCACAACAAACTCTAGTGATAAGGTACTAGTATCTATGAATTACCTAACAAAATGGTTACAAATCCATTCCACATGAAAAAACTAGCCACCAAAAAAATCACGATTTATGTTTTCGTGCTTTACATGGGTCACTACTATAAGGCCCCAGCCTTAAAACTTACTTAATCTTGAGTTATTACAAGATTACACATTGAGGATCTTTTCAGGTTTAGAGTTTTAGAGAATTAGATCATGAATCTTGAATTACATTCCACATTTAAACAAAGTGGTTACATAAAAGACAGTATTCATTCTTCCCATCAATGGAAACATATTTAAAATAAAACATTGATTCTTTCTTGACACATCCTTGACACTATCATCACATCATGTACCCTTCCCTTGACCTGTGAAAAACATTTCAAAACATCGGATGAGCATAAAAAGCTCAGTAAGGGATATAAAGATATGGAAAGGAAACATGAGTACATGTATACATAAGAATGAAATCATACTTTACCCATAAAACATAGAAATATCAAATCATGAATAAATCTTAGAAATCATAATACACAAAAGGTAACTTGAGGCATTCATAACATTCCTACGTAGGGAGTAACCCTCTTGGTTAAGTTTGGAATACCCATCACAGTATATTCCCTAAATCTCTTCGGAGAAACCTTAACGTTTCACTCCTTCGCATTACCCAATGCATTGGAGAGCTTTATCGGGCTCACCCGCCCTTAGTTTATCACGGAACCACCTGTTTTCATAAAAATGCCCAAGAACCATAACATAAACGTATCACATAAAACAAGCATAAAGGAAACAAAACATTTCCACATTTCAATCACAATATAACATTTTAGTATTTTGAAATAATGCATCCATACAAAAAGAAACCATTTCCAAAACCATTTAAAACATTTAATAAGGATAATTTTGAATCAAAGTGTCCCATACAACCTTGAAGATTTTAACATTTTAAACCATTAATATCCATATAAATAAATCCTTTAAACCATTTTGAAAACATGGATATTAATAAGAACAAGTCATTAAAACATTTAAAGTGATATTTTGGTCAAAGGGTTTTTACCAAAATTAGAGACACTTGAATACAATAATTGAGGAATAAAATTTAATCAGAACTTTATAATATCATGAGAATAAATGGATTCATGATATAATATTCCAAATGACAGTATATACACCATATAAGAGTGAATTGGAGCATAACAACAATGAAGTCTCAATAGGGATGTAAAATGTGATGAAATCCCTTATAAAGAAGGTATCCTTAAATTAAGGATAAATCAATCTCAAAGTTATGTGTGACAAATATAAATACACCAAATATAATTGGATATTAATTGTAAAACAATAAAAGGTCATTCACACATATTCAAAGGATGACATATTAAATAACTACATGTTGAACCCAAAGAAATCGAAATTGGGTTAAAATGTTCCCTTGGTAAAATTTGACAGCCTAAACGGCGTCGCTTCAAAAATTCAGAAAATGAGTTGATGAGAGATAAAAGGGAATCTCATCACTTGGACATAAAATTTACATCAATCAGGATATATAAGAACATATCCCAACATAATAGTATGTGAATTAAAAGACATAACAAAAGAAGTCTTTTAAAAAAATGGAGGGTGAAAGGTTCCCTTACCGACTTGGGTATCTTTCAAAACATACACCCCATGAAAGAAAGACAATAGATCATTGATGTAAATACTCATAAACGAAATTATATTACACAAAGAGTAGAATAATGGGAAGTAAATACACCACTCAATGGAATTTGTGGCAAATATAGCATAAATCTCACGGGAATAAAAGTGAGATGAAAAATCCCTTACAAAAACTCGGCAGCCTAACGGCGCCACATAAAACTTCCGAATATGGATTGATGAGATCAAATAGGGTATCTCATCACATTAAAATAAAATTTACAGCAAGAGGAATATAAAAGAACATCCCCCAACATTACAAATAGGATCTTAAAAGAAGTGACATAAAGGAGAGTACTTAAAAAGAAAGAGAGAGGTTTGATCTCTTACGAAAATTCGGCAGCCTAACGGCGCCACTGAAAAATTACAAAATGGATTGATGAGAGAGAATAGGGTCTCTCATCACATGAAAATAATAAGTACAGTAGGAGTAATATAAAAGAACATCCCAATCATAAGAAAGATGAGCTTAAAAGGAATTACATAAAAGAGTGTACTTAAAAAGAAAGAGAGTTGTAGGATCCCTTACCTCAGGTCCGACTTGACTCGATCGTTCTTTAATCTTCTGAATAATAAAAGTGAGTTAATTTATACTTCCTTAATAACATTTTTGAAGTTCATTATTCCTTTTATATAATTTATTACCATGTCATAAACATTATGTAATCATTTAAGTTAATAAAATTTGTTTTGCCGATATTTGGTTCTTAAGTCGAAAGTGGACTTCTTACAATTACTTGTTGTTCGTGTGGCCAAATTTTTATTATATCCAGAATTTTATTCATGATGTAGATATCATATATGTCATATATATCCAGTACATTCATGCATATATAACATTACATAATCATTTGGAGGTAAGAAATGAAATGCACCGTTCATGGAGACGGTAAGCCGTACGTACGCATGAACGCTACTTTCATTTGTATTTCGTATTTTATAGAATGGAATAATAATGATATAAAGTTATATTATAATTCCAGTATAATTTCATATATAATATCATAGTTCCATCCTTTATACGTCCCACATATGGTATTTAACGAATCAAATCACTTTGAGGGGGCGGTAGTCCGCACTTCCTTAAATGATGATATCGCGTTTACCCATAACGGAAACCATAAAGGTATTCGAAAAATGAAAAAAAAACAGAAGCTTAAGGAAATAATAAACATATTATATAACATATATAAAAATAGTGACATCATAATGGCCACCTTTGAAGGTGTTAAATGAGTATTGAACAATCATCGTTTCGGGAGGCAGAATTTCTCCATCCACGGAAACCGTATGTTCTTTAACCATTTGATTTAGTTGTGTGAGAGTGTAGCTCGAATAAATCTTATAACAACATCCTAGTATATTGAAGATACTGTCATTGTTACAAAAGAAGTAAATAAAAAGAGTTTAGGGGGTTGGAGATGCAAAATAAAACAAATGAACATGAGAGAATGAATTACCTTTAAATGTGTAACTTCTTTTGATTTGAGCCTAAAGGCTTCCTTTGAAAGGATTATGCCCAAAGGGAATCATCTAGGATGAGGAGAGGGATGTGGAGAGAGTAAATGGGCAGGGTATGGCCGAGCCAAAGGCTTGAGGAGTGTGTGAAATGAGGTAGAGGTGGGGGCCTTTTATAAGAGGAGAGGAGGGGCACTTTTGGAAATTAAGAAATATTACTTTATTTGAAAATGTTTTTCTTTATTAAAAGGTCCCACATTGATATAATTCGTGGATAAGGTGATAAGGGTTCGAAATCCACCCATAAAATAAGTTTTGGACATGTGTAGGTCATAGAGTTTACATTATCATCTCATTTTATTTAAATCGTCAGATAATGATGTCATCGCTCCATCATTATGATGTCATAAATAATTTAATTTATTTAATGTCTAAAAATTATAAAAAAATTACTATGATGTATGAAATCTTTTTATCTTTCCAATTACTATTTATAGTCAAAATTTGGACTTCAGTAACCCCACTTAAAAACTGTTTTAGTAAAACAACTCATGTTTGTGTCAATTTAATTTTAACATTAAATAAATATATATTAATGTCATTTTCCAACCAAAGTGGCTCCATGGGGTCCCCAAGTTGACCCATGGGTTGTCTTGGTAGGACATGACTCATCCAATAGGGGTAGGACAAGTGTCATGGTGTTTTAATATTTTTATAATATCATTTTTACCTTAAATTAAACTAATTACCTCTAATCGCGATAAAAAACTTAATAAGTTACTATTCAACAAAAAATTATTTTTATCCCATTGATCCACATTTTACTTCTTAATGACAAACATGTATGTCGGATTTTTGAAATTCAAAACACAAAGATGGAAAATTTTCATTTAAACGGAAAATTCAGTTTTTATAAGTACCACTTAGTGGTTTCACTATTCATAAAAAATTGAAGTTTTTCAGAAAAATCCCAAAAATTCACCCTAAGCTATATTTGATATTCCGAATTCAAAAATGAAGTCCATTTTAAAAAATTCAAAACATATAATTCACATTAATTAATTTAATAATTAATTCCCGCTGTCAGAGCAAATAGCGTGTTTTTATGAAACAATAAGTATCAAAAGATTGACACTAGTTTAAGTCTGATTTCAAAGTGAAATTAATTCCAATGACCAATATTGGATTAAATGGTTAAAATATATTCTAATTTTACTTTAAAACCAATTAAAAATATTATCTAATCATATTAATAAATTAGATTAAAAATTGGTTTTGAATTAAAATACAACATTTTACACTATTCATTAAAAAAAGAACTTTATCGGAAAAATACCAAAAAAACTACACAAAGTAAAATTTGATGTCCCGATTATAAAGAAGAGTTTTATTTGGTCCAAAATAATTTATAAGAGTGAACAAAAATATATTTAATGACAGTTCGCCATCAAAAGGCGATAAGTGAACCTTTAGTGAAAACTAGGGCATATACACGTAAAATTGAATTCTTTCCGTATTTAAGCCTTTAGCTTTTATTGGATAAATATAAAAACATTAAAAACATATATAATAATATAATATTATTTTATTATTAAAGTGCAATGTAAGAATCCCAATAAACTCGTTGTTGCGTGTTGGGTACGCCATCGATCATAGCGTCTCCTTTAAAGACATATTAATATTTTATTCACAAATCTTGATAAATATGAAAAATGTCATATTCTTTATTTACCTGGGGTGTTACATCATTCCCCCCTTTTGGGAATTGCTTCCTCGCAATTTTTAAAATTGCGCTTGGAAACATCCTTGAAAATCCCACATCGGAACAAGATTCGGTAAAACAATCACTTTAAAATAAAAAAAGAGAAGTATAGAGGTCACCCGAGTTAACCCATACTAGGATTCCATGTAGGAAAACATGGACATGGAGGAGAAAACATAGGGTCATGTTCTGATGGAGAGTGATAGAAAACATGTTTAGGAGAAAGTTAACAATAAGAAAATCAAAAACTTGCGATGGGTTAAACAGTGTTGGATTCCCCAGTAGGAAAAGTTAATAGACAACATTTTTGTTTTAAGTTACTTTTTATTGAGGAATTTATTCATAAGGAAACATAATCACTTATCATGCTGACTTTCAACTTTTACTAGATTCCTTAATCAAACTCATATTTTTTTCCAAAAGACGAGTATTTAGGGAGACTTGTTCGCATTAAGAGTACTATAATCAACTTCTAGAGAATCACCTAATCCAAAAAATATAACTATATACATCCCATGTCATTAGGCTTTAACCAAAACCAAAAACAAAAAGGTTAGTACAAGGCCAGATAATCCAGAAAAGGATAACCCATTAAAAAGAAAATCTATGCTTAATCTCCAAAATTTGTCCAGCAAAACCCAAAGTTCAACGAGGACAATCCGATAAACAATTTGTCCATAAAATTCTTCAAACTAAACCAATATATGATTGAAACCCAAATATTTGAAAGATTTAGTCACATAGTCTTCCAAGTTAAATCGTAACATTTATCTCCAAACTACATCAGTTACTCCTAAAGTCTCGTATTGAAAAGTAATTAACCTAATCACATATCCTCTATGATAGGTTAATCATTTTCATAAATAACCCAAAATCAACTTACTCTTAATTCATAAAATCATCTAACTAAAAATAATCGGTCAAACTAACCAGGGACATCACGTAGTCCAGTGGTAGGTGATAAATACCAGCCGCACTTTGGTTGTGGGTTCGATTCCCGCAGCTTTGTCCGACGCGATGGGTAGTCACACGGTCTGTGTGTTGTCCTTTTTCCAAAACTATATAATTCTCAAATCATTCCCCAAAAAGAGATGAAATCATCAAAAATAACCATAACATAATTTAACCTCAATTTTATCTCATGCCTTTCACTCCCATCATATCATATAGTAACCCATAATTACCTCAAAAGTAAGGATCATATAAACTCTAATGGTTACCTTTATAATTATTACCTAAACTTCCACATCGATTGGTCATCTTGTACATGATGCATTAAATATCATTCCAAGGTTCAAGTGGTTGATCATGACTACTTGATAGTTGGTTTAGAACAACCACGAGTTTCCTCATTGAATACCCCATTTCATCCAGTCTCTTAATCAAAGAACCACCACAGTTTCCTTCAAACCAATTGTCACTTTGGTGCCTGCTAGATCCATCCATTTACTGAAAATAGAAATGTCAGTGAGAATATATCAACAAAACCATCATGTACTAATGAGGAAGGTAAAAACTAATATACACTTACTCATTCACTTTATCTAAAACTAGGACTCTTTCTAAAATCCTAACCATTATGGTAATGTCATTTATGCTTAAAGAATACCATAACCTCTAAAGTTATCTAAACCGACCTTTGATACCAACTATAAGGCCCCAGCCTTAAACCTTACATAATCTTGAGTCATTACAAGATTACACATTGAGGATCTTTTCAGGTTTAGAGTTTTAGAGAATTAGATCATGAATCTTGCATTATATTTCACATTTAAACAAAGTGGTTACATAAAAGACATTATTCATTCTTCCCATCAACGGAAACATATTTAAAATAAAACATGGATTCTTTCTTGACACATCCGTGACACTATCATGACATCATGTACCCTTCCCTTGACCTGTGAAAAACATTTCAAAAACTTGGGATGATCAAAAAAAGCTCAGTAAGGGATATAAAGATATGGAAAGGAAACATGAGTACATGTATACATAATAATTAAATCATACTTTACCCATAAAACATAGGCATATCAAATCATGAATAAATCATAGAAATCATAAGACACAAAAGGTAACTTGAGGCATTCATAACATTATTACGTAGGGAGTAACCGTCTTGGTTACATTTGGAATACCCATCACAGTATATTCCCTAAATCTCTTCGGAGAAACCTTAACGTTTCACTCCTTCGCGTTACCAAATGCATTGGAGAGCTATATGGGGCTCACCCGCCCTTAGTTTATCATGGAACCACCTGTTTTCATAACAATTCCCAAGAACCATAACATAAACGTATCACATAAAACATGCATAAAGGAAACAAAACATTTCCACATTTCCATCACAATATAACATTTTAGTATTTTGAAATAATGCATCCATACAAAAAGAAACCATTTCCAAAACCATTTAAAACATTTAATAAGGAGAATTTTGAATCAAAGTGTACCATACCACCTTGAAGATTTTAACATTTTAAACCGTTAATATCCATATAAATAAATCCTTTAAACCATTTTGAAAACATGGATATTAATAAGAAAAAGTCATTAAAACATTTAATGTGATATTTTGGTCAAAGGGTTTTTACCAAAATCATAGACACTTGAATATAATAATTGAGGAATAACATTTAATCAGAACTTTATAATATCATGAGAATAAATGGATTCATGATATAATATTACAAAGGATAGTATATACACCATATAAGAGTTAATTGGTCCATAACAACAATGAAGTCTCAATAGGGATGTAAAATGTGATGAAATCCCTTCTAAAGAAGGTATCCTTAAATTAAGGATAAATCAATCTCAAAATTATGTGTGACAAATATAAATACACTCAATAAAATTGGATATTAATTGTAAAACAATAAAATGTCATTCACACATATTCAAAGGATGACATATTCAATAACTACATGTTGATCCCAAAGACATCGAAATTGGGTTAAAATGTTCCCTTGGTAAAATTCGACAGCCTAAACGGCGTCGCTTCAAAAATTCAGAAAATGAGTTGATGAGAGATAAAAGGGAATCTCAACACTTGGACATAAAATTTACATCAATCAGGATATAGAAGAACATATCCCAGCATAATAGTATGTGAATTAAAAGACATAACAAAAGAAGTCTTTTAAAAAAAAGGAGGGTGAAAGGTTCCCTTACCGACTTGGGTATCTTTCAAAACATACACCCCATGAAAGGAGGGAAATAGATCATTGATGTAAATACTAATAAATGAAATTATATTACACAAAGAGTAGAATAATGGGCAGTACATACACCACTAAATGGAATTTGTGGCAAATGTAGCATAAATCTCACGGGAATAAAAGTGAGATGAAAAATCCCTTAAGAAAACTCGGCAGCCTAACGGCACCACATAAAACTTCCGAATATGGATTGATGAGATCAAATAGGGTATCTCATCACATTACAATAAAATTTACAGAAAGAGGAATATAAAAGAACATCCCCCAACATTACAAAGAGGAGCTTAAAAGAAGTGACATAAAGGAGAGTACTTAAAAAGAAAGAGAGAGGTCAGATCTCTTACAAAAATTCAACAGCCTAACGGTGCCACTCAAAACATCCAAAATGGATTGATGAGAGAGAATAAGGTCTCTCATCACATTAACATAATAATTACAGTAGGAGTAATATAAAAGAACATCCCAATCATATGAAATATGAGCTTAAAAGGAATGACATAAAAGAGTGTACTTAAAAAGAAAGAGAGTTGTAGGATCCCTTAACTCGGGTCCGACTTGACTCGATCATTCTTTAATCTACTGAATAATAAACTTGAGTTAATTTATACTTCCTTAAGAACCTTTTTCAAGTTCATTATTCCTTTTATATCACTTATTATAATGTCATAAACATTATGTAATCATTTAAGTTAATAATATTTGTTTTGCCGATATTTGGTTCTTAAGTCGAAAGTGGACTTCTTACAATTACATGTTGTTCGTGTGGACAAATGTTTATTATATACAGAATTGTAATCATGATGTAGATATCATATATGTCATATATATCCAGTACATTCATGCATTTATAACATTACATGATCATTTAGAGGTAAGAAATGAAATGCACCGTTCATGGAGACGGTAAGCCGTACGTACGCATGAACGCTACTTTCATTTCTATTTCATATATTATAGAATGGAATAATAATGATATAAAGGTATATTATAATTCCAGTATAATATCATATATTATATCATAGTTCCATCGTTTATACGTCCCAAATATGGTATTTAACGAATGAAATCACTTTGAGGGGGTGGTAGTCCGCACTTCCTTAAATGAAGATATCGCGTTTACTGATAATGGAAACCATAAAGGTATGCCCAAAATGAAAAAAACATAAGCTTAAGGAAAACATAAACATATTATGTATCATATATAAAAATAGTGTCATCATAATGTCCACCTTTGAAGGAGTTCAATGAGTATTGAACAATCATCGTTTCAGGAGGCAGAATTTCGCCATCCACGGAAACCGTATGTTCATTAACCATTTGATGTAGTTGTGTGAGAGTGTAGCTCAAATAAATCTTATAACAACATCCTAGTATATTGAAGATACTGTTTTTGTTACAAAATAAGTAAATAAAAAGAGTTTAGTGGGTTGGAGAAGCAAAATAAAACAAATGAACATGAGAGAATGAATTACCTTTAAATGTGTAACTTCTTTTGATTTGAGCCTAATGGCTTCCTTTGAAAGGATTCTGCCCAAAGGGAATCCTCTAGGATGAGTAGAGGGATGTGTAGAGAGTAAATGGGCAGGGTATGGCCGAGACAAATGCTTTAGGAGTGTGTGAAATGAGGTAGAGGTGGGGGCCTTTTATAAGAGGAGAGGAGGGGCACTTTTGGAAAGTAACAAATATTACTTTATTTGAAACTGTTTTTAGGATTTAAAAGTTCCCACATTGATATAATTCGTGGATAAGGTGATAAAGGTTCGAAATACACCCATACAATAAGTTTTTGACATGTTTAGGTCATATAGGTTACATTATCTTCTCATTTTATTTAAACCATCAGATAATGATGTCATCGCTGCATCATTATGATGTCATAAATAATTTAATTTATTTAATGTCTAAAAATTATAAAAAAATTACTATGATGTAGGAAATAGTTTTATCTTTCCAATTACTATTTATAGTCAAAATTTGGACTTGTGTACCACCACTTAAAAACTGTTTTAGTAAAACAACTCATGTTTGTGTCAATTTAATTTTAACATTAAATAAATATATATTAATGTCATTTTCCAACCAAAGTGGATCCATGAGGTCCCCAAGTTGACCCATGGGTTGTATTGGTCGGCCATGACTCATCCAATAGGTGTAGAACAAGTTTCATGGTGTTCTCATATTTTTATAATCTCATTTTTACCTTAAATTACACTAATTACCTCTAATCGCGATTAAAAACTTAATAAGTTACTATTCACAAAAAAATTATTTTTATCCCATTGAACCAAATTTTACTTCTTAATGAAAACCATTTATGTCGTATTTTTTAATTTCAAAACACAAAGATGGAAAATTTTCATTTAAACGGAAAAATCAGTTTTTATAAGTACCACTTAGTGGTTTCACTATTCATCAAAAATTGAAGTTTTTCAGAAAAATCCCAAAAATGCACCCTAAGCTATATTTGATATTCCGAATTCAAAAATGAAGTCCATTTTACAAAATTCAAAACATATAAGTCACATTAATTAATTTAATAATTAATTGCCGCTGTCAGAGCAAATAGCATGTTTTTATGAAACAATAAGTATCAAAAGATTGACACTAGTTTAAGTCTGATTTCAAAGTGAAATTAATTCCAATGACCACTATTGGATAAAATGGTAAAAATATATTCTAATTTCACTTTAAAACCAATTCAAAATATTATCTAATCATATAAATAAATTATATTAAAAAGAGGTTTTGAATTAAAATACAACATTTTATACTATTCATTTAAAAATGAACTTTATCGGAAAAATACCAAAAAAATTACACAAAGTAAAATTTGATGTCCCGATTCTAAAGAAGAGTTTTATTTGGTCCAAAAGAATGTATAATAGTGAACAAAAATATATTTAATGAATGTTCTCCAGCAAAAGGTTATAAGTGAACCTTTAGTGAAAACTAGGGAATATACACCTAAAATTGAATTCTTTCTGTATTTTAAGCCTTTAGATTTTATTGGATAAATATAAAAACATTAAAAAACATATATAATCATATAATATTATTTTATTATTAAATTGCAACGTAAGATTCCCAAGAAACTCGTTGTTGCGTGTTGGGTACGCCATCGAGCATAGCGTCTCCTTTAAAGACATATTAATATTTTATTCACAAATATGGATAAATATGAAAAATGTCATATTATTTATTTACCTAGGGTGTTACAACTACTCCATGTGGTTCAACTGCACCACGTAGACTCTCTTCCATTGTCAAACCCCATCCATGAAAATTAAAACAATGATAAAGAATCAAATCCTAAACTACCCCTATAAACTGGAGGGTTATATTGAAAAGGTTTTATGATTTCTTTCTCATAAATACCTCACATGTCTTGGTAATTACAATATACAATCTAACTAATGCCCAAAATAACAATGGGACACTCTGATACAATTTTTCATGAACTAGGTTAGGGATTCCATCCAACCCAAAACATGATCAGGCAAAAGAAAATGTCTGAGAGGAATTTTAGTTTCTCTTGAGCTGGTGACTAGAACATGGTATCAAATATATTCTAAAGGGGAATTATTTTTTCCACGAAACAAAAATAAAACAAACCAAAAAGAGCATGTTGAAAAACTAACAAATGAACATCAATAAATATAAAATCCAATACAGATACAATAGGTAATGAAAAAATAGAAACAGAATAAAAAAATAAAACAAAACCATGCTACCATGTTCTCCACATGATCACATTGTCACCACCAACAATAATACCATCCTATTATATTGGATAATTGGAAGTAGAAATTTGAACATGAAAAAAAACTCAGGTCTACCAATGATGAGTAGAAAATTTTTTGGGTGATCATACAATACCTTAGTAGGCAACCACCACAGATTCCATGCATTTACTTTTCCAACAACATTCCTATAACACTAATTTGAAATACATATTTAAAGCTGAGTTTTATCATTTTAAAGAGACATAACTATCTTTCCTTCTATAAAAAATCAAATTTTTTTCCTTTTTAAAATAGTTTTCCATTTCTAAAATCATGTTTACCACAACAAAAGCTATATGAGAAATCCCAAAAAAATACAAAAAGGTATATGCATCAAATAAGAGGAAGTGTGTTGATAAAATTAAACGATACACATAACATAGGAAATGAAGTGTAGAAAAAGAAAATTGAACACATATAATGATAATAATGGATATTTCCAAAACATAGCTAGATGTGATTTTTGGACACACTCTGTTTCAACTCACCTGTTGATATACGCTGCAACTCAACATCCAAAAAGCAACTAGATTCTCTAAACTATCTAACCAATCATAATGTCCAAACTATCGTCTAGGGACCCTAGACATTTACATATACTATTACTTGATTATAATCATAATTAAAAATCAATTTAAATTCCAAGGATCATAATGTATTTTGTTTTGGCTGACTAAGAACATAATTCAACATCGTAAAAATAATTTAAATAAATCTCCATAATGATATCCAAAATTCCATTGTGCTCATACATCTGCATAGGATACCCTAGGGATAACATGAAGAAAGGGATGAGATGAAATCCCAATAAAGGATAAAAACATAGTAATAAAACATTATCACATGGGTTAGAAGATAAGGTATAATGATATAAAACTGAATGGAACATGTGACATCATAACATATAAATATGGGGCCATATAAACTTGGATTCATAACAATGTGTAGACCAGAATCAAATAGTATGTTTTTTATTATTGAAATAATAACTGTAATACCTCTCTACAATTCATTGATCGATTCCACCTTAGTAGTATTGATACCATAATCTCTTCCTTGTTGCCCTATTGGATATTGTAGATTGTGTGCGGTGACCCTTTTCTTAGGGAAAATTTTAACATAATTCCCATGTTCCTTGCAGTTATAACACTGCACCGCTAGCTGATCATTTATCTGAACCTTCATTATTTCATCCACATTATTGGTACTCTTCATATCCTATCCACATTTCATTTCTATATATCCCATATTGCCACATTTGAAGCAATTCCAGGATCCCTTTAGATAGTTCATGGGATACTTATTTTCACAAGTTTGACATGTTGGATGTTCGATCTTATTTCCATTATGGGATTTGTTTTCCAAACCACCCATATTAGACAATATCATATTATTTTTTTCATCAACCCAATAGGACCACTAGGAGTCATCAATATTCATTTCAACATTTAGGGAACAATGTATATTCTACTCATAACATTCAATGTCT
The DNA here is from genome assembly GCA_963277665.1 of Viscum album. NCBI lineage: Eukaryota > Viridiplantae > Streptophyta > Magnoliopsida > Santalales > Viscaceae > Viscum > Viscum album. The sequence continues at coordinate 1,577,589,661 of OY728150.1, read as the reverse complement.
CGAATCACCAAAACATTATGTAGACTTGGATTTATTCTAGTAAAGAATCAATCCACCTTTCATTTGTTGTTTTTGACAATGCCATAGGCATATCATGAAAGACGTGTGATTTTTTCTTTATACGAACCAATGGAATCATCTTCCGTCTATGTGAGTCTGAGGAACTCTATTTTTATCATGATACGGAGGGTTTGGGATAATTATTTTTTCGAAATATTCTCTAGATTTTCTCCCAATCCATGGAATCAATTTCCTTCTTGAACATCATATTTTTGATCAGTTCCCACCACTTATCATCTATCCCCTCAAAATGATAGACTTCTAGTAAAACATTATCTTGTTCTAAGCACTAGAAGATGACAAATATCTTTCCAATGGAGTTAATCCACAATTATGTGAGGAAGAGATCAAAAGATCCACTAAAAATGAGAGTCCTTTGCAGCATGAACGATTATACGACAACATTCTATTTATTTGGATGAGGATTGTTATCAACAAGATTCATGTCATTATTCATAACTAGATCGAGCTGAAAAAGTAATGTCATGATGTTTTGAGAACCCATTCCCATCATTTTAGGAATATCACACGAGAAATATTTACCTTACTTATAACATTGATTATTTGAAATTGTTATTCTATTTCCCATCATTAACTAAGGAAAATAATATACAATTATAGGGCTTTAATTCATAGATATTAAGCATATAAAAGAAACATTGATCATAAGAGAATAATATTCTAAAGGAGATGTATATACTAACTTTTGATTCCATAGGTTTCAATCTAGGTTATCCTTTTTCTATTTCATAACATATACTACTATGGGATCTATTTATATTCCCTTAAAAATTGATTGAGACAAGATCATGAATTTACTAAATCATATCCCCCAAGAGTGTCAAACCAAGAGTGCAGCAAGGCCCGTTATCGTGCACCAATTCCCATTTGAGTCTAGAAGTAGTGTTTTTAGGTTTTAGCCATAGATAAATCTGTACCAGAGCCCCTTCTACCTATTTTTATCTAGAATGGATTATATTTTTTTGATAACCACTTACTACATAATTACCAAAATTTATTGGAGTTTTCTTATACATAGTCTCATCCCTAAGTTTCTCATAAAAGTGATCTATTAATAATCTCCACAAGTAACTACACCATTATCTAATACCAACTATAGAAACCTTAGGGATTTATATATATCATTACATGATTATAACAATAATCAAACATAAAATTACAATCCAAGGATCGTTATGTCTAGTGTCTTGGAAGAATAGATACAAATTTTTTTAAAAAAGATATTATTTAGTATACATAAATATATCCTAACTTCTATTTTTCTCATTAATGTTTATAGGATAACCTGGGGATAAGAAGAATATATGGATGAGCTAAAGACCAGCAAGTAAAAACATAGTAATAAATATTAATCACATGGGTCAGAAGGAAAGGAATAATGATACAAAAAGGCATGGACCAAGTGAAATATTAACTTCTAAACATGGGTTCAAATAAACATGGAGTCATAATATTGTGTTTGGAATATAAAAAATGTCTTTATCATATGTTAAGGATCATTGCACATATAGGAGCACAATACAAGGTTAACCACCAAGACTATTTCACTTGGTGGCACGAGTCAAGGCTATCCACCAAGACCGTTGCGCATAACGTCACATGAGACTAAACTTTACCCAATTAATATGATAACTATCTAGGAAGACCCATAATAACATGTTCATGAATATACTTTCCAAATATATAATCATACAGAATCAATAATAAATAATCATAAGAAAACCCATGGATGGAAATGTGTATCTTAGTCAAGCCATAATGAATAATTAAATGGGAATATAATTAAAACATTCCTTGAAAAATAAAGATTTATATCAATCATGGAAATTAATAAGTTATAATAGGAATGTATCATAATAATTTTTTCCACATTTATGTGATAACATGTGAAGAAGTTTTTAAGAAAAATTAAAATTAAAACATTTTAGTGCCGTCTAATGAAAATATCAATGATCAATTAAAATAGAGATGTGAATAAACTTATATATAAAATGAAAAGTTAACCAATAATTTTTTCATGATAAAAAAATCAATTTTATAAATATAATGGTTTCTTAAAAACAGATCGTATAGTGTACTTGAAATTGGGTAAGAATTCACGAATTCCCCTTAAAACGGTTAAGCTTTTCTGGATGTTTTGATGTGGGAATCAATTATATCTTGTATATCCCTAAAAGAGAATGATTAATGGATCATGATATATATGTTTGAAAATATAAAAATTAATTAGAATGTGTATATAAACTGAATATATTATTTCATTTGGGTTAAAAGATAGTTGGAATAACATGAAAGAATATTGGAGGTTTTTGTAGAATCCCTTATACCTTAAGTCGGATGGTGTTCTCCCCATCATATTAATGACCTGAATAATTTAATTAGGTTAGTTAATTAATAATTCTATAATATATTTTACATTTAATTGATTTAGTATAAACATTTTATGTTTACTTAGAACCTTTTTGATTGGTTATGAGGATCATTTTCATTATTTTGGTCAGTTTTATTCATGTTTAGTTTAGTTATATACATGAATGGATAATCATGTAAAATGAGGTTGGTTTTCTAGAATTAGAGTTATGTATTCTTATTGAACAGCTTGAAGGTTACAAGGTGTAGAGACTCAAAGCTTGACGTACGTGGACATTACATTACTTTTTTAGAATACTTAATACATAAAAAAATAAACACACAAGGACCGTAATAGTTTAGTGTCTTTGGAAACTTGGAACGTAATCTTCTAGTCGTGGTGAAAGATCTTCAACATCTCCCTTAAAGATCTTCCCCCTTTTTTTACCTAAAACCATTATTTATATCCTGGGGATAAGAAAACATAAAAAGGGTGAGCTCAAATGCTCAGTAAGGGTATGCATGGACAAAATAAAACATACCATTTACATTTGAACATATAAAACATGAGCATAATATTTAAACAACAAAATCTTGAGCAATGACATAAAACATGCAAGTACGTATGGCGTAGATCATAAAGAAACATTAAGAATGATAAAATAGCATGGGAATAAAACATGTAATTTTGGCAACCATTCAGTACATGTCATTATTTCCATAGTAGCCAGGGCATTGCTGCTTAGACCATCTTGGTGGACAAAGTCCATTTCGGAATCGAGTTCACTCCTCGTTTCAGTCCTATAACACTAAACCATATTAACTTACAGTTCCAGCCATGTCTATCTCATGAGATTTAAATCATTACCCAATGCATTGGAGGGAGATATAGGTCCCACCCATCTCATAATAAAATCATTCTTACTTGTGCCACAAAATAAACATACATCATTCATAATAACCCAATAAATAAAATGGGTTTCATAAACATCACCCCATCATCACATAATCCATATAAAAGAAATGGATATCATTTCATAATAAAAAAAATTGAAAACATGTAAATCATAGAGACATTACACTTGAAACATACACATGTGAAATAATGTCATCTTAGATGAAAATGGTTTTGATAAAACACTTTAAATGAATTTTTGAGGAAAATATCCCTTTTCTTCAAAATCATTTTCTTTTCACAAAAAGTCATGCAATTTTAGAAGAAAAGGTTTTTGGTGAAAATAGTCATGAAATATTTTGAAGGAAGCTTCATGAAAATAAGGCTTTATAAAAGCATAAAAATCCTTTCATGCCGTATACGTTAAAAAAACATTCTTATCGTACTTTTGTCGGAAAAGTCAAAAAAAGATCCTCTTAACGTAAAAAAAAGAAAGATTCCTTACATACCATGTAGTAAAAGTCAAAAGTGGGTAAAAAGAACTTTAAACTTATATGAAACCATTTCTAGGAAACATGGACTTGGATGATAACAATAACCCCAGTAAATAATTACGAATAAGCAATCTCGGATAAAAATGAGATTTGAAAAATTATCCCTTACTTTAGGTCCGATATTCTTTGTACGTATCCAAACCTCCTGAATAATTATTTAAATAATGTAATTGACTTATTACAGAATCATATTAATATATATGGTTCAATTATGACTTTATATTACCCATTCTTTTGTAAATTCATGTTAAAGTAGCGTTTTGGGTAAAATCGTCCCATTTGTCGTTCGTGTTTTAACTTTTAATTATTCATATGATTACTTAGATCATGATTAATTAAATCCATAATTTAAAACATGATTTATATATGATATATATTCAGAATATACATATATATAATGGATCGATAAATGAAAAGAAATGCAGCGTTCATGGAGATGGTAGGCTGTACGTACGCATGAACGTTGTTTTCGTTTCCTTATTGAATTGAATGGATTTAAGTAGATGACATAAATATATATATACATAAATCCAGTAGAATTATTATGTCATATATTTCATGATTACTTATTATATATACTTTATAATCATTCTTGAATGGTTATCATGGAGAGTGAATCTCATCGCATCGTGGAGATGGTATTCCGTACGTACGCACGAGCGATGATATCATTCTCATGATCGTGGAATTGTATTAAAGTGTATGTATAATATTATAGAATCAATACCACTTTACAATAATCATATATATTCATTAATTTCACCATTATACCCATACATGTAAGGTGGTGGTGGAAAATAGATTACACCACGGTGTGGAGATAGTATTCCGTACGTACGCACGCGCGGTGATTTCATTTTCCGTAGGATGGATAGATTGTGAAATAGGGTTGTTTCATACTTATAATAACATATAAGTATATGAGTGATACTGATGTTATTAATTCATAATGAAACAACCTAAGAAATGAAGTGTAAGAAGAAATAAAGTTGAAAGAATCGGTAACGGACATTACCTCTTCTTTGAAGCGCCTCTTTGAGACCTCCTATTAGGGATCTAAAATTGGCCTTTGAAAAAGACCAGGACCTCTAGGATGTTTCTAGGGATGTGTAGAAGAGAATTTTTCATGGGATGGCCGAGCTTGAAGGCTCAAATTGGTGTGAGGAGGAGAGGGAGGAGGTTCCCTTTTATAAGGGAGGAGAGGGGCACCTTTGTAAATCTTTATAATAAATTTAAACCCACTTAAAAACCTCCAAAAATGACTCATATTTGAATATTAGATAATATATGGTTTTAATATCATCAACCAATAAAATTTAGACATGTTAGGAAATTATTTTAAACATTATCAACTTGATTTATCCTTACTTAATCAGTTTAATTTTATTTGTGGTAATAACATTCTAAATTTTAAATTATAACAAATAATTACTTATATGTTGTGAATTGTCCATAATTGGATAATTTATAACATTATAGACCATATAAATTTAAATTTATAATTTTGATATATTTTTTTTATTTTTAATAAATTTTAAAACAATATTGGTAATTTTGACACTATTCGTTTATTTGAATTTTAATAAAATACATACAGAAGATATGTTCAAACTAAAAGCTTTAATAGATTCATAAAAGGTCATATGTGTCTATAAAATTAGTGGAGAACATTAAATAGTTCATATAATATTTATTTTATTATTTTTAAAACCATTTATTTGGTTTATCTCTTATTAAAATAATTACTACATCATTTTTGTATAATTATTTAATATACATATATGTTGCATAAAAATAAAAAAAATCCTATGATGAAGATAAATCTATTGAAATTCACAATAATAATTTTACTCGAATTTATAATCTTAAAATAACAATAGTTAAATTGTTATATTTATTAAATTATGAAGGTGACAACTTTGTCATCATTTAAAATAAAATAATATAAGTTTCATAATTGCTTGTATAAGACTCCATATGGTCAAATATTATACCATTGGATGATTATAGTTTAAAGTTAAATGACCAAAAAGTTCTGGTCAGGTTTTTGTGCCTTTTATGGTCACTATTAGTTTAATAAAAACTATATTCTTGATTTTTCACTAGATAAATAATTTCTACATCACTATTGTGTCACAATTAATGATAATTATTTAATCCCAAAAAATTATAAATAAATTCTCATGATGTAGATAATTTGTTTAGATTTCTAGAGACTATTAATTTTTGAAGATTCATGATGTTTATCACTAACTTAAAATTATTATACTTATAAGATTTAAGAGAGTGTCATGTTGTCACTTTCATTGGTTTTAATAATAATTAAGTTATTTTCATGGAAAAAAGTCCATTAAATGATTCTAATATGACACTTAGGTGATATGGGTCTACTTTTAGTCATTAAATAGGATTTTTTCAGATGTTAGTGAAATTTTAGAATCATATATTTACCCTTAATTACCTGATTTATCTTTAACTATTGTAAATAAAATTTACCGTAGTAACTATTCATAATGCCCAAAAATAAAAAGTAGTCTATTAATATAATTTGTACTCACTGATTCCAAATATGGAATCCATTTTTCCAAATTATATACACAGAAGTTGCATAAATTAAATTAAAATTAATCCCGTTGTCGAAAGAAAACAGGGTTTTGTTTAAACAATTTCAAAAGATTGAATTGATTTAACCTACGAATTCAAGGTAAAATCAATGCTAATGACATACATTATATTAAATGGTAAAAATATATTCTATTTATACTTTAAAACCATTAAATATTATAATTTAACCATATAAATTATAGCGATGAAAAAAGTTGTTTTTAATTAAAATATAGCGTGTTTTTACTATTCATCAAAATATGAAAGTTACCAGAATAATATGAAAAGTATATCCAAAGTAAATTTTTATTTCTTGATTCCAAAGAAGAATTTTATTTTGTCAAATTGAACATATAAACACGTCAAAAACTAGATTTAATGTGGGTGTGCCATCAAAAGGCGGTAGAACTGTATTGTTTGAAAAATACTTATTTTACCCGAAAAATTTATTTTGTTCTTATACCATGTTCTAGAAAATGTGTAAGATGAATAATAATGTTATAAAATTCAAAATTTAGTTATTACTATTCATAATGGCTAGTTAATAATAATATTATAATAATATATCGTTGTTTAGTAAAACCCGGTATTGCGTACAACACACGCTATCGAGGAAGGTCATGATTGCGTGTAATGCAAGCCAAGTCAAGGTTGTGTGTTGTGCAAGTATCCTTCATTGTTTTGTATAATAGAATCCAACCATATTTCATTTATACATTGAATATATATATATATAGTCAATGTTGCGTAGAATAACCATTATCAAAATTGTGTGTAACACGATCCAAGAATAGTGTTGTGTATACTGCAAGATAATACGGTGTTGTGTATAGAACAAGGCAATCATGGTGTAGAATACAACACAAGACATTAATGAAATTAAAAGAATATAGAATCTCAGGGTGTTACATTCTACCCCCCTTAAAATGAATTTCGCCCTCGAATTTCATCGGGGTTATAAATAGTTTACTACTCGAAAGTTTCTTTAATAGAAACCCACATCGTAAAAAGGAATACCAAATCCAATCATTAAAAACAAAAGTATGAAATGTAACGGTTACCCAAATAAACTAATTACTGGGTTTCCACATAGGTGAAAATATGGATATGGAAGAGAAATCTAACCATCATGTTTTGATGGAGAGTGGTAGAGAACATGACTATGAAAAAGCCCTCAATATCAAAGCCATAGATTTGTGACGATCTAAGGTACCATCAGATTCATCAGATATAAGGTCACTAGGACAACATTTTTTGTTTTCAAGATCATTTCCTTAAATATGATGAAATTGGAATTAGAATAAATACTTTCAAGATTTTAGTACAGTCTCACCATTAGTCATTTTTTTGGAAAATTTCCACTTCATCTCTTAATGAAATGAAGTTGAATTTGTCATTTGTGAAGTGTTATCAGATCATGTGATAGAATTATGGGTCATTCCATCTGTCTTAAACAAAAGGTTAGAAAAGTTATCAAAAAAAATACATAAGTCCATCTATAGTGAGATTAATCATATATGGTTCCTAAAATGGAATTATACTTCATATATCATAATTTTTAATATAATAAAACTAGTTTCTACTAAATAGGGACTTCCTATAGGCCAGTGATAAGCGATAAAGGCTAGTCGCACTTAGGTTGTGGGTTTCACTCCCATAGCCTTTACCGACGTGATGGGATGTTTCCCGTCCTGTAGGTTGTCCTTTTTCTAAAACTACATTACTATAACATCCCATTAATAATATCAAAAAAAATTCTATCCTTAAACAATACTAACTTATGTCCAACGTAATCCATTCCAATCTTTAGGCTTATCTAAAATACTTCGGTCCAAGCTCATAGTATAAGGAAAATTATTACTTAAAATGTCATCAACCAAGCATGTGAATACCATCTTTTATCCCCCATATATCTTGTTGGTCACATTCCAATCATGTGAATACCTTAATCATGTATTCTCTTGAAAAATGAATACCCATAAAACCTTAGTGAAAACATTAATGCTATCAAAAGTTAACTCCTTCCACATACCAAAATCCAAAAACTCTATATACCCAAACCATGATATAACCTTCTCCTTATATCAGTCATGAGCTCATGAATACTATCAAACATTTAATTTTCTACTTATCTCTTCATTATGCGTATATCATCTATATTCGAAAAATATCTGAATAACCTTTCATGGATACTGGTACCATTAATCATACACTTTCAAAACTCAAGGAAAGTCAATAGTGTAACAATCCTTAGATGTCCCTTTATTCCATAATACCATGATATAACATATACAACATTACACTTGATAAACATGTAATCATTCCACTACCTTTTTAAAACATTGACTGGGCATCAGCAATTCTTTCATCTCATAAATCATTTGTAGTCTCTTCATCATCATCAACATAAATACTACCCATACGACCGTACTGATTCTCTTCATGAGACTTTCCCTTAGTGCATTGGTTTGCATAATGCCCGTACATTCCACATTTAAAACATTTAACCATTTTTGATGTCGTAGCAACACCATTATCCTCATCCATGGTGTTAACTGAACATTTTCCTTTGCACTTACTGGCTTTATGTCCTTCTTTTCCACACCCAAATAATCTTCCAGTTCCCTTGAAACAATCTCCCCGATTCCTCTTCCCACATGATTTACATGAGGGAAATTGAACTTTCTTTCCTCTATGATCATCATGAAACTCCATCTTTCTCTTATTATCTGAGTCGGGATACTTACCAATGTTGAGATTATTGATCATATTATGAGATTGCTGATTAGGAATAATAACAATGTTTGGACTTCCAAATCCTGTTTAATTTGTTTCTCATGAAGAATACCATTCCATTGTCCGTCATAGCCTCCATTATCATGAATCTTCCTGTTTTCAGCCATTTTCTAAAACCCAAAAAGAATAGTGTGAGAGGAAAAAATCCTTCTAGGGAAAACAACATAGTAAAGGGGGAGCACCCTCAATATCTAACATCTTAGGTTAAATTATAAGATCATTATCGTAGTTCTAGGACTATATCCTATACGTATACTTAACATTAGGGACATCCCTAGACATACCTTAGAAATATCTATAGGGATCTCCCTAAAGTTCTCACATCCTAGTTTCCAAAGGTTGACTAAAACTTTCCTCTTATACCAACTGTAGAGACCCGAAGCCTGACGTACATTGACATTACATTACTTTTTCGGAATACTTAATACATAAGAAAAACAGACACACGAGGACCGTAATAGTTTAGTGTCTTTGGAAACATGGAACATAATTTTCTAATCGTGGTGAAAGATCATCAACATCTCCCTTAAATATCTTCCCCCTTTTTTTTTACCTAAAACCTTTCTTTATATCCTGGGGAAAAGAAAACATAAAATGGATGAGCTCAAATGCTCAGTAAGGGTAATCATGGATAAAATAAAACGTACCATATACATTTGAACTTAAAAACATGGACATAATGTTTAAACATCAAAAGCTTGAGCAATGACATAAAACATTGAAGTACGTATGGAAAAGAACAAAAGAAAAATTAAGAATGATAAAATAAAATGGGAATAAAACATGTAATTGTGGGAACCATTCATCACATGTCATGATTTCCATAGCAGCCAAGGCATTGCTGCCAAGACCATCTTGGTGGACCAAGTCCCTTTCTGAATCGAGTTCACTCCTCGTTTTAGTCCTGTTACACTAAACTAGATTAACATACCATTCCCGCCATGTCTGTCTCATGAGATATAAATCTTTACCCAATGCATTGGAGGGAGATATAGGCCCCACCCATCTCATAATGAAATCATTCTTATTTGTGCCACAAAATAAACATACATCATTCATAATAACCCAATAAATAAAATAGGTTTCTTAAACATCATCCCATCATCACATAATCCACATAAAAAATAGATATCATTTCATAATAAAAAAAGTGGAACCATATAAATCATAGAGACATTACACTTGAAACATACACATGTGAAATAATGTCATCTTAGATGAAAATGGTTTTTATAAAACAATTTAAATGAATTCTTGAGGAAAATATCCTTTTTCTTCAAAATCATTTTCTTTTCACAAGATGTCATGAAATTTTAGAAGAAAAGTTTTTTTTTAAATAGTAATGAAATCTTTTGAAGGGATCTTAATGAAAATAAGGCTTTATATAACCATAAAAATCCTTTCATTCTGTATACGTTAAAAAAACATTCTTATCGTACCTTTGTCGGAAAAGTCAAAAAAAGTACCTCGTAACGTAAACAAAAGAAAGATTCTTACATACTATGTAGTAAAAGAAAAAAGTGGGTATAAATGAATTTAAACATACATGAAACTGTTTTTATGAAACATGTACATGAATGATAACAATAACCCCAGTAAATATTTACGAATAAGCAATCTCGGATAAAAATGAGATTTGCAAAATTATCCCTTACCTTAGGTCCGATATTCTTCGTACATATCCAGACCTCCTGTATAATGATTTAAATAATGTAATTGACTTATTAAAGAATCATATTCATATATATGGTCCACTTATGACTTTATATTACCCGTTTTTTTGTAAATTCTTGTTAAAGTAGCGTTTTGGGTAAAATCGTCTCATTTGTCGTTCATGTTTTAACTTGTAATTATTCATATGATTACATAGATAATGATTAATTAAATCCAGAATGTCAAACATGATTTATATATAATATATATTCAGAATATACATATATATAATGTATCGATAAATGGAAAGAAATACACCGTTCATGGAGACGACAGGCCGTACATACGCATGAACGATGTTTTCGTTTCCTTATTGAATTGAATGGATTTAAGTAGATGATATATATATATATATATATGAATAAATCCAGTATCATTATTATTTCATATATTTCATGATTACTTATTATATATACTTTATAATCATTCTTGAATGGTTATTATAGAGAGTGAATCTCATCGCGTTGTGGAGAGGGTATTCCATACGTACGCATGAGCGATGATATCATTCCCATGATCGGGGAATTGTATTAAAGTGTATGTATAATATTACAGAATCAATATCACATTAAAATAATAATATATATTCATTAATTTCACCATTATACCCATACATGTAAGGTGGTGGTGGAAAATAGATTACATGAAGGCGTGGAGACGATATTCCGTACGTACGCACGCGTGGTGATTTCGTTTTCCATAGGATGGATAGATGGTGAAATAGGGTTTTTTCATACTTATAAAAACATTTCAGTATATTACTGATACTGATGTTATTACTTCATAATGAAACAGCCAAAGAAGAATAAGTGGACGAATAAATAAAGTTGAAAGAATCGGTAACGGACATTACCTCTCCTTTGAAGCGCCTACTTGAGACCTCCTCTTAGAAAACTAAAATTGGTCTTTGAAAAAGACCAAGACCTCTAGGATGTTTCTAGGGAAGTGTATAATAAAATTTGGCAGGGGATGGCTGAGCTTTAAGGCTCAAATTGGTGTGAGGAGGAGAGGGAGGAGGTGCCCTTTTATAAGGGAGGAGATGGGCACCTTTGGAAATCTTTATAATAAATCTAAACACACTTAAATACCTCAAAAAATGACTCATATTCGAATATTAGATAATATATGGTTGTAATATCATCAACCCATAAAATTTAGACATCTTAGGAAATTATTTTAAACATTATCAACTTGATTTATCCTTACTTAATCAATTTAATTTTATTTGTGGTAAAAACATTCTAAATTTTAAATAATAACAAATAATTACTTATTTGTTGTGAATTGTAAATAATTGGATATTTTATAACATTATAGACCATTAAAATTTAAATTTAAAATTTTCATATATTTTTGTGATTCTTAAACTATTTTAAAACAATATTTTCAATTTTGACACTATTCATTTATTTGAATTAAAATAAAATACATACAGAAGATATGTTCGAACTAAAAGCATTAATAGATTCATAAAAGGTCATATGTATCTAGAAAATTAGTGGAGAACATTAAATAGTTCATATAATATTTATTTTATTATTTTTAAAACCATTTATTTGGTTTATCTCTTAGTAAAATAATTACTACAACATTTTTGTATAATTATTTAATATTGTAGACGCCGGAAAAGTTCGATGTTCCCAAACGAAGCTCCGGATGCGGGAAGCGAGGTCATATTTGGAGTCGGAAGCCCGTTTCGGAGGGCCCGGAAGCCTTGCACGGAATTTTGGAGGCCCACGCACAAAGTTGTAGTGCCGCGCGCAAACCTTTCGGGATGCGCGCAATGCGCTGGGCCGGCGCGCAATTTTGCGCGCCCGTGACCCGCGCGACTCCCTTGCGCGCCGGGGCCTATTCCGCGCCCGCGAAGAGAATTCCGCGCCTGCGAACTGGATTCCGCGCCCGGGGTTGCCTATAAATAGGAGGCGACCCCCGACGTTTTGAAGGTTGCCGGAAGTCAAAAGGTCTCTCGTGCGCGCAATCCAACCCCTTCCGCGCGCAATGCCGATCTTCAGGTAACCGCCTTTCTTTCGCGTAAAAAAGCCTTGGGGTTCGCCTTCGCGCGCAATACCTTTGGCTCCTTTCTTTTGAATAAATTTTCACCCAAAGGCATTCGCGCGCAAAAGAAGCCTCTTGCGCACAATTGCCCCCGGGGTGCGCGCAATCCGGCCCGATTGCGCGCACCCCCCCTCTTTTCTCAATGTGGCCGTTCAGTAAAGAATGAGCCGTTGCCCCCGTGCGCTATCCGAAGCCCGGTGCGCGCAATATCAATCATCCGCGCGCAAAGCGCTGGCCCAATTGTGCGCCAGCCCGCCCATTTGCGCGCCGACCCGCGGAATTGCGCGCAAAGCTCCTCTTTTGCGCGCAAACCGCCAGGGTCGCCCCCATTGACCCCCTTTGGGTACCCGCCTGCGTGGCGCCCGATGACCCTCATCCAGGGTGCCCGCACAGTGCGTTGTCTTCCCGTGCGGCCCTCCAGGCTCGCGCGAAGTGACACGGGCCTATCGGCGGCTTTTACGTCCCGCACGACGTTAAACTGCACTTCGTCTGAGCTACAAGACGTTAAACTGTTCAGCATACGTCCCGCACGATGTTAAACTTCACTTCATCCGAGCTACAAGACGTTAAACTGTTCAGCATACGTCCAAGCTGCACGACGCTAAACTGCCTAGCCTCCATCGTCTGAGCTACAAGACGTTAAACTTTCCAGCATTCGTCCTGCATGACGCTAAACTGCACCTCGTCCTAGCTACAAGACGTTAAACTGTACACCATGCGTCCTCAACACACGAAGTTAAAATGTACTTCGTCCGGCAAGACGTTAAACCGTCCGCTTCGTCCTCAACACACGACGTTAAACTGTACTTCGTCCGGCAAGACGTTAAACCGTCCGCTTCGTCCTCAACACACGACGTTAAACTGTACTTCGTCCGGCAAGACGTTAAATCGTCCGCTTCACCCGATCTCGTGCCACGCACACAGGGTCCCCCTCCCGGTTTGGATGTGGCCCCCACCCGCTCGTCTCTGCAGGGATGTCGGGATTGGAGTGGCCTTCGCCCACGAGGGTAGAGTGTTACAAACAGAACAAACTACGTGGACTTTGATCCCTGTCTCCTAAACAGGGTACGTAGGAAGCCTCTCCGAGGTTCAAGCCCACCACCTGGTCATCCCGGTCGTATTCACGTCGGTTCTTCCATCAGTGGACCCCTCCCGGGTTCACACTTGCGTCGATTCACCTATGAATCCGCTCTTGTGGGGGATTGCACATGTGTATCTTCATTGTGCTTCCCCACTGGCTTTTTCTCTCCAACGTCCAGCATGACGTGAAACTGTGATCCACCCTGCCGTTCCATCCCCCTCTGTGCGAGGTGGTTCGGTTCAATCCTCCATCCGGCGGCCTCGATCTCTTCGTGAGTCGGCTTGCCAACGTCTAGCATGACGTGAAACTGTGATCCACCCGGCCGTTCCATCTCCCTCTGTGCGAGGTGGTTCGGTTCAATCCTCCATCCGGCGGCCTCGATCTCTTCGTGAGTCGGCTTGCGAACGTCCAGCATGACGTGAAACTGTGATCCACCCGGCCGTTCCATCCCCCTCTATGCGAGGTGGTTCGGTTCAATCCTCCGCTCGGCGGCCTCGACCTCCATGTGAGTCGGCTTGCCAACGTCCAGCATGACGTTAAACTGTATACCCGAACTACGTTGACTTTGATCCGCGCTAACGCGCGGTACGTAGGAAGCCTCTACGGAGTCCAAGCTCTTCACTCCATCATCCACCCTGATCCTTACCCGGGCCGCCACATCCTGGTGGGGTCATGCCATTTCATTCCACTCCACTTCACTCGGGAAGCCGCCCATGTGCTGGCCCCAGCGTCGGAGGTTCCCCGCAAGGGGTTCTGTCATCTGATCCACTTCTCGTGTTGATCAGTCCGATGCCGTCCCCGCTGGACGTTAAACTCGCGGCATACCCCGTGTTAAACATGGGAAGCTGAGGAAAACCTCAGGTAACACAGTTCCCCGCACCCAGCGCGGGATGCCTCAGGCCATCATGCCTTCGAGAAGCCCTATTAGGGACGGAAGGCAGACATGCAGAGTCGCAGTGTTAAGACACTCCCCCAACACCCAGAGCCACCCGGTCTCCTCACCGCAGGTTGTTGCCCCGACCAGACTCCTTGGAGCGTCTGGGCGGAAGCAGCGTAATTAACCGGTGTCCATGGAGACATGGCGCCGGGAACGAGATTCACGAGCATGTCTTAAATCTATGAGGGAGACCCGGATTAGGTGACGAGTTCTGAGGAGACGTCCACGGAAGGACGAGCCGACATCCCATCATCCCAGTTTCGATCAAGGAGCAGACGCCCCTGAACAAGGGACGGATGCTGCCCGCCTTTGGAAAGCGGGACTGCGGGGCCACAAGCCGCGTGCCCATCCCCTCGGGTCGACGGGTGCACGTGCGAACGCGCCTTGGCGGAACAGCGTCGGAACAGAAACCCGACGCACATCCGCACCGAAACAGAAAAATGGTGAACCCGACGTGAATCTCTTCTCCTCAATACGAAGACTGATGGCTTTCGGAGGTGTCGGAAGACCAGCATGTTGGCCGGCCAAGCATTCAGCACTGGGGCACGGAACCCGCCAGGGGCTGGGGAAGGGAAATCGGGCACTCCGTCTCACGACGTCGATGGCCTGGGTTCCCCCCACGGAAGGGAGCGCGGCTTGTGAGTCTCCTGATGAGATGACCGCAACCGCCCGTGCCAGCACCAGCGGCCCAGCAGGATCTGATATCCCCAATGCAGTTTCCAACGCAGTCTCTCCCGTGGACGATCCCTCCCCGAGTGGAGAGGACGTGGAAGATGCACCCCCAGCCTTTGAGGAGGGCGTCTCCGCCACGGTCGATGAGTTAGTACAATTGAACCTTGGAACCGAAGCAGATCCAAGACCCACATTGGTCAGTGCCGCCATGCCCTCTGAGGAGCGGCAGCAGTACGTGGACTTTCTCAGGCAGCACCGTGATGTGTTCTCTTGGGGCTATGACGAGATGCCGGGGCTAGATCCTCAGGTAGCCGTCCACCGCCTTGGTCTCCCGGCGAACCATCGCGGGTTCAAGCAGCCTCCCAGGAAGATGCACCCATTCCACGGTGCCATGGATGAGGCCGAATTTGACAAGCTTATCAAAGCCAACTTCGTGAGGGAAGTTCAGTACCCCAAATGGCTAGCCAACATTGTGCCGGTCCGAAAGAAGAACGGGAAGATCAGAGTCTACATCGACTACCGTGATCTCAACCGCCACTGTCCGAAGGATGATTTTCCCCTTCCAGTGACAGAGTTGTTGATTGACGCCACAGAAGGGTTCCAAGCCCTCTCCTTTATGGATGGATACTCCGGATATAACCAAATCCGGATGGCCCCTGAGGATGAGGAGTTCACTGCCTTCAGGGCCCCCCAAGGTATCTTTTGTTACCAGGTCATGCCCTTCGGCCTGAAGAATGCAGGTGCCACCTATCAACGGGCGATGCACCGCATATTCAAGCCAATCCTCAGCACACTGGTGGAATGCTACGTCGACGACTTGGTGGTTAAATCGCGCCAGCGTCAGGACCATCTCAAAGATCTTGAGAAAGTGTTCGGCTTCCTCCGGTCTCACTGCCTGAAGATGAACCCGTTGAAGTCTGCCTTTGGGGTCGCCTCCGAGAAGTTTCTTGGCTTTGTGGTAAGGTACCGGGGTATTGAGATCGACCCGGAGAAGATCAGGGCGATTAGCCAGATTCCTCCCCCAGGTAACCTCCGGGAACTGCAAGGGTTCCAAGGCCACCTAGCCTATATACGCCGATTCATCGCGAATCTGGCCGGCAAGTGTAAGCCCTTTTCTCGGCTCATGAAGAAAGGTGCCACCTATGTATGGGATAAAGAGTGTCAGACAGCTTTTGAGGAGATCAAGCAGTACCTGCTTCAACCTTCGGTTCTGATGCCGCCTGTATCCGGGAAGCCGCTGGTCCTTTATGTGACTTCCCTGGAATGGTCCCTTGGTGCCCTTCTCGCCCAGAAGAACAATGAGGGAACAGAGAATAGCCTCTATTACCTCAGTCGCATGCTCCTCGATGCGGAAGTTAGGTATTCCCCCATCGAGAAGAGCTGCCTGGCGCTCGTATTTTCCGTACAGAAATTACGGCACTACTTGCAGCACCATGAGGTACAGTTGGTTTCTCCGGTAGACCCGTTGAAATATATCCTGAGCCGGCCTATGTTGACTGGCCGTCTAGCGCGGTGGGCTGTGATTCTCCAGCAGTTCGACATCAGGTATGTGTCTCAGAAGGCCATCAAAGGGCAAGCATTGGCAGACTTTCTGGCTGCTCACCCGACCTCCGCGGATCAGCCGCTGGATCTAGGCTTTCCCGATGAGGCTATTCTCTCGGTCGATCATGTCGGTCCATGCTGGCAGATGCACTTTGACGGTGCCTCCTGGAGCCCCACCGGTAGAAGGCTCGATAATACTAAGCTCAACAGAGTGGGCTTGGGTATCGTCTTCATTACCCCGGAGTGAGCCGTGCTGCCATACTCTTTCCTGTTGTCAGAGGGCTGTACCAACAATGAGGCGGAATACCATGCCCTCATCACTGGCCTCGAGTTGGCTCTCGAGATCGACGTGCCCCATCTGTGTGTGAAAGGGGACTCTGAGTTGGTCGTTAAGCAGATCAATGGCGACTATGTTGTCAGGAAGCCGGAAATTGTGCCATTGCTGGAGTGCACCCTCCTTCTGATGGCCCAGTTCCCTTCTCGTCCAGAAATTGTCCACATTCCCCGGTCGCAGAACGGTCGAGCAGATGCTTTGGCCAGCCTTGCTGCGTCACTTGCAGAGCCTGAACAGGACAACCTGATCGTCCGCGTGACGCACCGCAGGCTCATCGCCCCCGTTACCCCGGAGGGAGATCGCGACCCGTCGGTAAGTAATCTCACCGCGGTTGCCCCTGTGCCCGGAGCCCCGAGTACCCCAGAAATGGCAGTCGAACCAACCCTTGATTGGAGGGAGCCTTTGGTTGAGTACCTCCAACATGGCATTCTCCCGTTAGATCGGGCCGAGCGCGAGTGAGTTCGACGCCGCGCATCGCAGTTTTTCCTCCAGAACAGTCCCGACCTGAAGCAGATCCTCTATAGGCGTGGATTTGATGGTGTTCTCCTCCGTTGCCTTCAAGGAGTTGAGATCCCACGAGTCATGCAAGAGGTTCATGCTGGTTCATGCGGTGCCCATCAGATGGGGCCGAAGCTGTCCCACCAGATTCGGAGGTTGGGATACTTCTGGCCCTCCATGATCCATGAATGCATCGAGTATGCCAGGAGGTGCCATGCGTGCCAGGTTCATGCGAACTTTGTGCATCGGCCGCTGGAGCCTCTCCATACCACCTGGTATTCTTGGCCCTTTGCAGTCTGGGGGATGGACGTTGTGGGACCTTACCCACTGGCGACGGCTCGCCAGTGCCGGTTCATTCTGACCGCCACGGACTTCTTCTCCAAATGGGCAGAGGCAATTCCGCTCAAAGAGGTCAAATCCTGTACGATCGCTGACTTCGTGACCTCCCACATCATTCATCGATTTGGAGTGCCTCACGCTATCCTCACGGATAAGGGAGCCAATTTCCGAGCAGCCGAGTTGAAGAAGTTGTACGCCATGTACAACATTCGCTCGAACCATACATCTTGCTATCATGCGCAGGCGAATGGGTAGATTGAGGCGTTTAACAAGACCCTCTATAACATTCTGCAAAAGATGGTTGGTCAGAACAAGAAGAGTTGGCCGGACAAGCTCCCCAACGCCCTCTGGGCTTATCGGACGACGACTCGCAATTCCACCAAGATGACCCCTTATTCCCTGGTGTATGGAGCTGAGGCCGTCCTGCCCATAGAGATCCATTTACCGTCCTTGCGCATTGCGGACTACGACCGGCAAGCACCGCACAGAGCTGCTGAAGCCCGTCTAGTCGAGTTGGAAGCACTGGATGAGAATAGACTGCGCGCTTTGCACAACTTGGAGAGGCATCAGAGCAGAATGGCTTGAGCTTTCAATAAGAAGGTTCGCCTCCACTCCTTCCTGCATGGTGACCTGGTATTAGCCCTGAGAGCGCCGATGATCCCCGGCAGGAAGCCGCCCAAGTTGGAGCCCAAGTGGGAGGGACCTTTTGTTGTCCACAGGGTCTATCCCAATGGCGCGTACTCCCTAGCAACTATGGATGGTGAGTGTGTCACTCCTCCCACCAACGCTAGGTTCCTCAAGCAGTACTTTGCCTGAGTGCAATTCGTCCAAGCTACAAGACGTTAAACTGTTCCGCATTCGTCCAACATGACGTTAAACTCTACGACGTCCAAGCTGCACGACGTTAAACTGTCTAGCATATCGTCCAAGCTACAAGACGTTAAATTGTTCAGCATTCGTCCTACATGACGTTAAACTGTATGACGTCCAAGCTGCACGACGTTAAACTGTCTAGCATATCGTCCAAGCTACAAGACGTTAAACTGTTCAGCATTCGTCCCGCATGACGCTAAACTGCACCTCAAGAACTACGTGCGGCTTGATTCCCATCCTAATGGGATACGTAGGACCTCCTGAACATTCATGTTTCAGGCCCATCCCCCTCCTTCGGGAATTTCCATCCCATCTCGGGCCCTTGGCCCAGTTGTCTCTGGTTATGCGGCGTATGGTGTGAACGCGGGGCTATGCCCTCATTCACATCAGTTTGCTTGCCACGCTGTACGCCCCCCACGTTTGGGGATGCCTTCTGCTCCCCCCTTTCTCTTTTCGTCCTGCATGACGTTAAACTGCACTTCAAGAACTACGTGCGGCTTGATTCCCATCCTAATGGGATACGTAGGACCGCCTGGACACTCATGTTTCAGGCCCAGCCCCATTTCTCTGGAATATCTATCCCGTGTTGGGCCTCTGGCCCCAGTTCCCCTCCTTTTTGTGCGAGGCGTGTGGCGTGAGTGGGGGATTATTTCCTCATTCACATTGGTCTACTAGCCGCGCCGTACGCCTCCCCCCGTGTGTGGAACTACCTCACACCCTCATCGTCCTGCATGACGTTAAACTGCCTCTCAAGAACTACGTGCGGCTTGATTCCCATCCTTATGGGATACGTAGGACCGCCTGGACGCTTGTGTTTCAGGTCCAGCCCCGTCTCTTGGGTGATTACGGGGATCTGCCGTCTTTTGGTTGCTCTCAGGGTGAGTCCTCCGACCCTTTCCGGTGATCTGTTAACGTGTTTTGGGTACTCAGGTCTATGACCCGTAGTGTCAGATTCAATCCCGACAAGTCCTGTATTGCTTGTCGGGCCTCGCGCTTCCTCTTGTTCGAGCCTTCACTCAAAGGGATCC
Organism: Viscum album; assembly: GCA_963277665.1. Classification (NCBI taxonomy): domain Eukaryota; kingdom Viridiplantae; phylum Streptophyta; class Magnoliopsida; order Santalales; family Viscaceae; genus Viscum; species Viscum album. The sequence continues at coordinate 1,577,569,310 of OY728150.1, read as the reverse complement.
TCGTTAGCAGTTTGGGTACGATGCCTCAGTGCTCTCCTACCGCTCCGAGTCGATTTACCGGCGGGTCCTGGGCCGCAAATCGATATGAATCCTGCGCTTGAGCGGTTGATGCTCATTTTCTTGCCCCGTCCTAGGCTGACGCGATCGGATGTTGTGTTGCGAATATGGTCAGCGACATCCTTGATCGCCATGTCGGCTCTTTCAGGCTCCGAACATTGGCTGCGCAGTCCTCATCACACTCCGCCTTTGTGCGTTGTAGTGGAATCTCGACACTCTCTTCATACTGACCTTCAGTACGCCTTTACACGTTAGGCAGGCCAACCAGGTTAATGGTGTCTGTCGAGGCTCCCACGATCTGAGCACCAAGGATATATGCTGATGTCCTCCCTAAGGGCCATGTGTAGCTGGACCCTCGTCCCCATAAGGAGGAAGGAGTCGCCCGAAAAATCGCGTTCTGGGCCCAGTATAACTGGAGGCTAGCATCTCTGCCTCTCGGGTGATGGACATACGCAGGCCCCTATCCCGGGAACCTTCTCCTGGAATCGTGCGTGACCGCAGGGCTGGGTATGTTCCCACCTCCGCTGAGTCCGCCATATCGCAATAAGCGGGTTCCTCCATGGTTCGAACCACACGACCTTAAACTGTGTTGTCTGGTCCTACCACACGACCGTAAACTGTGATCGTCTTGGCCGCCCGACGAGAAACGGCACTGCATCGTGATGTTCTCCTCAGAGGGCACTCACGTTGGGCGCTGGTTAATAACCACACCATTTATCAATGCCTTTAATGGCTTGATTATTGTGGCGATGCCGAGGATTTCTTAATCACAGGCATGTCGCTGCACAAAGAAAAACCATCCACCTTTAAGGACAAACAAGAAATATCAAATGCCGCTTCTTCTGTGTGCGAGGGTCAGACCCGCACCCCTCCCCGCGCTGGTGCCCGATTGTGTTGCGCCGCGCTTCAAGAACTACGTGTGGCTTGATTCCCATCCTTATGGGATACGTAGGAACGCCTGGATGTTTGAAACTTCGGGTCCAGCCCCCACCTCTTAAAGATTCCCCCTTCTCTGGGGAATCCGCCACCTTCGGGTCACACTCAAGGCGTGTCCCTCGACCCCTTGCAGTGATCCACCGGTGTCAAGAGTACTCTGGTTTATTGCCAGGAGGGTCAGGTTCAGCTTGGTCAGGTTCCTTCCACTTTTCAGGCTTCGTGTTCCCTTTCATTCGGACCCATCGCCTGTGCCCTGGGTGGAGCCCCCGTGAGCGGTCTGGACACAATGCCTCAGTGCTCTCCCACCGACTCAGGCTGGTGCCCCCAAGGGCCTCGGGCAGCAAATCGATATGAATCCTGCGCTTGAGCAGTTGATGCTCGTTTGCTGCCTCATTCCATCAACGGTCAGTGCGATATTGATGCTGCTTTTCCGCCACGGTCGGCAGTACTCCCATATCGTTACGCCGGTGCCCCCAGTCCTTGAGTGAATGGCCACATGATTCACATTACGTTTTCCACCCCCCATTCTGACCAGGTAAAATCTTGGCACTCTTGACACTATCCCTCAGTGCATCTTCGCATATCCAGGGGATAGGACCACGATGTGGCGTACTTTGAGGTTCTTATGGTCCGAGCTCTAAGACCTTAAACTAAGATCTACCCCTATGGTCCGAGCTCTAAGACCTTAAACTAAGATCTACCCCTATGGTCCGAGCTCTAAGACCTTAAACTAAGATCTACCCCTATGGTCCGAGCTCTAAGACCTTAAACTAAGATCTACCCCTATGGTCCGAGCTCTAAGACTTTAAACTAAGATCTCCCCTAATCAGGGTCCTACGTCCTGCATGATGTTAAACTGAACGTTCAGAACTACGTGTGTCTTGATCTCCAGCCTGATGGAGTACGTAGGAACGCCCGAGCATCTCGACTCGGGCCCAGCCTCAGGGATCGCTAAGTCCTGCCCCTCCTCGTCGTCGGCCGTCTGGCCTGGCTTCTAGTAGAGTGGTGCAGTTGTGATATTCTCCCCGATTCAGCTCGGGATGCCCCGTTGCAATGATGGGAAGCGACAGTTTCCTCGTCAAAGAGGTTCTGTCTGAGAATTGGGGTGATTCACAGCAAGATTAGTGCATCCGCCTAATACGCTTTCCCCACGGTGGCACAATTTTGAGAGCGTTAGATTCTGTCCGAACAAATCATCACTTCGTCCCACGCTTCGCATGCCCTGTTGATCTGGATTTCCACCCTTGTGCCTGAAGGAACCCCCAAAGCGGCATTGATGATGACATGTGATCCGCCTCCTGCAATATGAATGATGACCTTCGGTCCGTCTATTGCGGTAGTATGGTTGATTGATCCATTGTCCGCTTGCCGTCTTGGGCATTTCCTGGAAGGCCGACCATTGTGGATTTCTGAATTCTGGACACGCGATTCACCCTTTCTCATTTCCCTATGTTCGGGAAAAATCTCAACGCCCCTAGCGTTGTCCTGCTCGTGTGTCGGAACAAGTTGGGGGGATGATACATTGATTAGGCTTGAGGTCTCCTTTCCTAGGAATGACCTCCCTCTTTTCTTTAGAAATCCAGGCCCAATTACTAATGCCTGAAGCTTGGTTAACGCTCCCGCGAGACAATGAATTGTGGTCGAGCATGTTAAGCCAAAAGATGCAGATAAATATGGTGATTCATACAAATGGATCGAAATATTGAGTAGCGGAAGCAAATGTTTTGGGAATGGCAAAACAAAACCCCTAGGGATTAGCGTGCTGAATAAGTCTTTCTAACGCCGTTACCCTTTGGCTGGCGGCCTCCAGAGCTGCTTCTCGCTCTCTGCGTGCCCTCTCCTCCTCGGCGGTCGCAGCACGCAGTTTGTCGATTCTGGCCTGTGCACGCTCCCGCTCGACTTGAATTGTGACCATCTGTTGGCCCGCCTCCGTCAGCTGTACCTGGGCGTCAACCAGCTGGGCTTCTAGTTGCTCCACAAGCTCGGTGCACGTTGCGACGAAGGCCTCCTTCTCTGCCGCCTGCCCTTCGAGACGCCGGACTTCCTGCTCCGCCGTGAGGAGCGCCCGTGTGTTCTCCGACATGTCCTGACATTGTGCGACGTCGGCACGCCGGCGGCTCTCGCGCATCTTTTCGGCCATGAAATCAAGGACCGTCAGATGGAGGCGTTGAGCATCAGCTCCCCCGGCACACAGGAAGCGCAGCCAGGTTTGAAGTGATCCCATGCGCCCCAGCCACTCCGATGGGTCTCGCTTGAGGAAGCGCTGGATGCACTTCCACCCCCTGCGTCGCGCTATCCGGCTCTCCTCGACCGCCTCCGCGCCCGAGTCGTCCATCTCCTCGGGGTCGGTAGACCGGTAGGCAGGGAAGGCAGCCAGCAGGTCTGCTGCAGGGTCCGCCCCTGGGATGTCCTCATGGGGGATAGGTTCCCCAACATCTGGGCGACCTTCTTCTCTCGCCCCAGCGGCGTTGACACACTCGTCAGCCCCCGACCTCTCTCCGATGTCAGCACCGCCGGCGTCCGCAGCCCCCTGATCAGCAGTTGGTGGGGCCGACTCGGTGTGAAAAGTCTGTTCCGGAGCAGGAGGCATGTCTGCCACTGGTCCGCTCGTGGATGGCCCGGGTTCGGTAGCCCGACGAGCCTCCAGTACTGAGATCACTGCGCAAGGCATGCCATGGTTAGTCACGGATCGTCAACGGCAAGCACCAACAGTGAAGGGAGAAGACTTACGGGAATCCAAGGCATCATCTTCCGCTGTCCCGGCCGCCGCAGGAACAATTGCAGCAGGGGACCCTTCCGCGCTTGTCAATTCAATGATGGGTGTCTTGCCCCCGCCTTGTCCTGCTGGCGCCTCTCCTACTCCCGCTGAGGACGCCTGACCAACATCTGTGCGCTCCTGAGAAAGGTGGAGAAATGGGTTAGAAGCTGCATAAGAGAATGGATGAAGCAGGTTGAGTAGGGATAGAAGCGGACCTCGAGGAGCTCAGTGACATCAACATTGTCAGAGCCGGCCACCTCGCCGCTCTCCCACGGGCTCCCCTGATGGGACCTTCCCTCGGAGCCTTCATCCTCCCCCGTCTCCCCCTCTTCCTCGGAGTCGTTGCTACTGTCGTCTTCCTCCGACGGCATCTGTTCTGGAGCGGGCTCTAGACCGAGCATCACCTTCACCAGAAGGGATGGCTCCGCACGCTGACCACGTTGACGCGCGTACTCGTCCATGGCCGTCAGATACGCATACTGCCGGTTGAAGTCCACCCTGTCGGCGATCTGGAGGCGCCCGACCTCTGGCAGATGGATTCCTTCTCTGAGTATCTTTCACCAGATGGCGTCGGTCCCCAGTGACTGCCGCAGGGTCATCCAGGCCGACCACAGCGCCGGGAAGACTGCATCGTGGGAGGGTTCGAGCAGACGCCTTACCTGCTTCCCGGGCCGCTCTTCGACCGCCGCACGTGCCCCCTCTCTGGGCGCCGAGGTCGTGGCGGCAGCCTGCGATGTGCCCGCCGCCGAAGTCCCTGCCCGCGCCGGCTCCGCTGCTTGGTGCGCCTCCGTTCTCCCCCGTGTGGCGGCGCCTCGCCTCCTTCCTTGATGCCCGGTCTCCGCACGGGTGACCTCGAGCCGCCGAACTGGCTTCCGTAGAAGCCCCTCGGGGTACGCGATGGCCCAGTGTTCGGCGTACTCGGTTGCCAAGCCTGCGTCAACCCCGGTAGGAGGGAGAGTGATGACCTCGCCAGAGCCGAAAGCGACAAACATCAGCCACATCTGGCGAAGGACGCCAGGGTTCGTCTCCTCCCGGACAGTAGTGAATACCCTCTTTGGCATCCGTTGAAGGCACCCGAACTGCCTGGCAAACCAGGTTGGCACGTAGGGCTCGCAGATCACCTTCCCGTCGATCCGAGCCACGAGCACCCCGCCCCGCATGTTCAGGAAGTACTCGTGCTGCTCCAGAGGACCCTGCCCGTTGTCGATCATGTGGCCAACGAGAGTGGGGAATGGGCTGAAGTTGAAATTGGCATGATTGACAATCCGAATCCTCACGCCCTCCTCATTTAGGGTCATCAGAGCGACCCCCGCAATGTTCAGCAGGGAGGGTCGCAGGCCGTTGCCCGGAGGAATGATGGCGTTCGGAAACATGTACCCACCAAGGTGAGCAGCCACCCAGCCGTGGAAGAATTGGAAGGGCCCACAGATCCTTCGTGGAGACCCCCCTCGCGAGATGCGTCCCAGGATGGCGTACAGCTTAGCCAGCACCGGGACCCCGAGGTTGTATCTTTTATTGGCGGCCATAGCGCCCGCCATCGCCAGTGTCATCGGGCGGACGCCCATTCTCGCGTCCCGCACTAGCAGGAGCCACCCACTCAGAAAGGCGGCCAGGAACGCCGCGTACCGGACATTTGGGTCCCGGGCCTCGATGACGCGGTACCCCCATGAGCGGTAGTCGCCCGTCTCCAGGACCCGCCAGTACGACCCATTCCGGCTCCTCTGAGCCGCGGTCGGGCACCGCTTCCCCCTGCCTGGCATCTTGACCGCCGGGTCATGCTCCAAGAACTGGCCAAACCACTCCTTGTAGGCTATGTCCTTGTGGAAGTCCTTGATCCTGAGCCGCTACGTAGCCAGGTCAAGTAGATGCCATGTCAGAATGGGAGTTCGTGACCTGTCTTCCCAGATGTTCTTCGGAGGCAGGAACTCATCGTATTGGTAACCCTCCAGCGGGATACCTCCGATGCAGTGGATGTCCCAGAGACCGATGCCGACCTCCCCATGGTGAAGATGGAAGGTGATGGTATCCGGGGACCAGCGGGTGAACAGTTCCGGCCCGAGCTCGGACTGCTGGTAGAAGTGGAACTGCAACGTCCACACCGCCTCAAACAGGCCGATGTACCGCAGCTCCTCCGCGAAGTGATCGCAGGTGTGGCATACCCAGAACGCCCAGGCCCACTCACTGGTGAAATTGCCCCCAGACCGCAAGTCCCAGTCCTTCAGCCAGCCCTTGGTGTCGTCGGTGACACTCTGGCGATATGTGCTCGAGTAGAGGGCTGGAGAGTTCTCCCCAGTAGGCTCACTTTCGACGATGGTTTGCGTCCTCGGGTTCAGGACATAGACATCTAAGTGTCTGGTCTCCCTGGCAGGATGCCCATTGTTGGTGATGTTATAGCGGGGAAGCTCGTCCTCCTGAGTCACCCAGGTCCGTGGCGCATCAACCTCGAACCCTGGCTCCGGAACCTCATCTAGGATGCCAAAGTTCCAGATCGGCAGGTTGTCCGACAGTGGATATGTCTTCTGGGCCGGCGTCAGCAAGTCGAACAAGGATTGATTGTTGGAAACAATCTCCTTGGCTCCGTAGACCTCCTCGTTTGCCGCCATCTCAGCTCTACGAATGGCGGCATCCCCCTCATTCCCTCGATTCGCGGCGATCTCAGAAGATCTGGGAGTCGTGTGGGTTAAGGGATGAAGCGTGCGGAATCGGAAGAGGCTGGTAGAGAAGTTTTAGAGTTGGCGCGCAATCCTAGTGGACAGCGCGCAATCGGGAAGTCCGTCGCGTAAAACCCTGGATGTTCGTGCAAAATCAGGCCGAAATCCGGAGAGGTTTGCGCGACGAGCGGGCGAATTCCGCGCCGGAAAAGGCAATTTCGCGCACGAGAGCTTAGATGCTTATCACGCGGAAGGCCGGTGTACGGTATGGGGGGACCCAGGGCCCCTATTTATAGGCGAGGCCGGGTGTCCGCGCTGCGCGGAAAGCGCTTTGCGCGACCGCGACAACGAATTTCGCGCCCGACACCCTTTTTTGTGCACCACAGTCCCGCGCCACCCAGGACTTCGGCATTCCGGCGTCTCCCTCGGAACCCGATCATTGCGACCTCTCGCCGATCAGATTCCGAGGGGGGGATTTTGTAGACGCCAGAAAAGTTCGCTGTTCCCAAACGAAGCTCCGGATGCGGGAAGCGAGGTCATATTTGGAGTCGAAAGCCCGTTTCGGAGTGCCCGGAAGCCTTGCGCGGAATTTTGGAGGCCCGCGCGCAAAGTTGCAGTGCCGCGCGCAAACCTCCCGGGATGCGCGCAATGCGCTGGGCCGGTGCGCAATTTTGCGCGCCCGTGGCCCGCGCGACTCCCTTGCGCGCCGGGGCCTATTCCGCGCCCGCGAAGAGAATTCCGCGCCCACGAACTGGATTCCGCGCCCAGGGTTGCCTATAAATATGAGGCGACCCCCGACGTTTTGAAGGTTGCCGGAAGTCGAAAGGTCTCTCGTGCACGCAATCCAACCCCTTCCGCGCGCAATGCTGATCTTCAAGTAACCGCCTTTCTTTCGCGCGAGAAAGCCTTGGGGTTCGCCTGCGCGCGCAATACCTTTGGCTCCTTTCCTTTGAATAAATTTTCACCCAAAGGCATTCGCGCGCAAAAGAAGCCTCTTGCGCGCAATTGCCCCCGGGGTGCGTGCAATCCGGCCCGATTGCGCGCACCCCCCCCCCTTTTCTCAAAGTGGCCGTTCAGTAAAGAATGAGCCGTTGCCCCCACGCGCTATCCGAAGCCCGGTGCGCGCAATCTCAATCATCCGCGCGCAAAGCGCTGGCCCAATTGTGCGCCAGCCCGCCCATTTGCGCGCCGACCCGCGGAATTGCGCGCAAAGCTCCTCTTTTGCTCGCAAACCGCCAGGGTCGCCCCCTTTGACCCCCTTTGGGTACCCGCCTACGTGGCGCCCGATGACCCTCATCCCGGGTGCCCGCACCGTGCGTTGTCTTCCCGTGCGGCCCTCCAGGCTCGCGCGAAGTGACACGGGCCTATCGGCGGCTTTTACGTCCCGCACGACGTTAAACTGCACTTCGTCCGAGCTACAAGACGTTAAACTGTTCAGCATACGTCCCGCACGACGTTAAACTGCACTTCGTCCGAGATACAAGACGTTAAACTGTTCAGCATACGTCCAAGCTGCACGACGCTAAACTGCCTAGCCTCCATCGTCCGAGCTACAAGACGTTAAACTGTCCAGCATTCGTCCTGCATGACGCTAAACTGCACCTCGTCCTAGCTACAAGACGTTAAACTGAACACCATGCGTCCTCAACACACGAAGTTAAACTGTACTTCGTCCGGCAAGACATTAAACCGTCCGCTTCGTCCTCAACACACGACGTTAAACTGTACTTCGTCCGGCAAGACGTTAAACCGTCCGCTTCGTCCTCAACACACAACGTTAAACTGTACTTCATCCGGAAAGACGTTAAACCGTCCGCTTCACCCGATCCCGTGCCTCGCACGTAGGGTCCCCCTCCCGGTTTGGATGTGGCCCCCACCCGCTCGTCTCTGCAGGGATGTCGGGATTTGAGTGGCCTTCGCCCACGGGGGTAGAGTGTTACAAACAGAACGAACTACGTGGACTTTGATCCCTGTCTCCTAAACAGGGTACGTAGGAAGCCTCTCCGAGGTTCAAGCCCACAACCTGGTCGTCCCGGTCGTATTCACGTCGGTTCGTCCATCAGTGGACCCCTCCCGGGTTCACACTTGCGTCGATTCACCTATGAATCCGCTCATGTGGGGGACTGCACATGTGTATCTCCATTGTGCTTCCCCACTGCCTTTTTCACTCCAACGTCCAGCATGACGTGAAACTGTGATCCACCCGGCCGTTCCACCCCCCTCTGTGCGAGGTGGTTCGGTTCAATCCTCCATCCGGCGGCCTCGATCTCTTCGTGAGTCGGCTTGCCAACGTCCAGCATGACGTGAAACTGTGATCCACCCGGCCGTTCCATCCCCCTATGTGCGAGGTGGTTCGGTTAAATCCTCCATCCGGCGGCCTCGATCTCTTCGTGAGTCGGCTTGCCAACGTCTAGCATGACGTGAAACTGTGATCCACCTGGCCGTTCCATCCCCCTCTGTGCGAGGTGGTTCGGTTCAATCCTCCGCCCGGCGGCCTCGACCTCCATGTGAGCCGGCTTGCCAACGTCCAGCATGACGTTAAACTGTATACCCGAACTACGTTGACTTTGATCCGCGCTAACGCGTGGTACGTAGGAAGCCTCTACGGGGTCCAAGCTCTTCACTCCATCATCCACCCTGATCCTTACCCAGGAAGCCACATCCCGGTGGGGTCATGCCATTTCATTCCACCCCACTTCACTCGGGAAGCCGCCCATGTGCTGGCCCCAGCGTCGGAGGTTCCCCGCAAGGGGTTCTGTCATCTGATCCACTTCTCGTGTTGATCAGTCCGATGCCGTCCCCACTGGACATTAAACTCGCGGCATACCCTGTGTTAAACATGGGAAGCTGAGGAAAACCTCAGGTAACACAGTTCCCCGCACCCAGCGCGGGATGCCTCAGGCCATCACGCCTTCGAGAAGCCCAATTAGGGACGGAAGGCAGACATGCAGAGTCGCAGTGTTAAGACACGCCCCCAACACCCAGAGCCACCCGGTCTCCTCACCGAAGGTTGCTGCCCCGACCAGACTCCTTGGAGCGTCTGGGCGGAAGCAGTGTAATTAACCGGTGTCCATGGAGACATGGCACCGGGAACGATATTCACGAGCATGTCTTAAATCTATGAGGGAGACCCGGATTAGGCGACGAGTTCCGAGGAGACGTCCACGGAAGGAGGAGCCGACATCCCATCATCCCGTTTTCGATCAAGGAGAAGACGCCCCTGAACAAGGGACGGATGCCGCCCACCTTTGGAAAGCGGGACTGTGGGGCCACAAGCCGCGCGGCCATCCCCTCGGGTCGACGGGTGCACGCGCGAATGCGCCCTGGCAGAACAGCGTCGGAACAGAAACCCGACGCACATCCGCACCGAAAAAAATTTACATATATGTTGCATAAAAATTAAAAATAAAATCCTATGATGAAGATAAATCTATTAAATTTCACAATAATACTTTTACACAAATTTAGCATCTTAAAATAACAATAGTTAAATTGTTATATTTATTAAATTATGAAGGTGACAACTTTGGAATCATTTAAAATAAAATAATATAAGTGTAATAATTGCTTGTATAGGACTCCAAATGGTCAAATATTCGACCATTGGATGAATATAGTTTAAATATACATGACAAAAAAGTTTTGGTTGGGTTTTCGTGCCTTTTATAGTCACTATTAGTTTAATAAAAACTATATTCTTGATTTTTCACTATATAAATAATTTCTTCATCACAATTGTGTCACAATTAATGATAATTATTTAATACCAAAAAATTCTAAATAAATTCTCATGATGTAGATAATTTTGTTATCTTTCTAGAGACTATTAATTTTTTAAGTTTCATGAAGTTTATTCCTAACATAAAATTATTATACTTATAAGATTTAAGAGAGTGACATGTTGTCACTTTCAGTGGTTTTAATAATAATTAAGTTATTTTCGTGCACAAAAGTCCATTAAATGATTATAATCTGACCCTTAGGTGATATGGGTCGACTTTTAGTCATCCAATATGATTTTGGCAGATGTTAGGGTAATTTTATAATCTTATATTTACCATTAATTACCCGATTTATCTTTAACTATGATAAATAAAATTTACCATAGTTACTATTCATAATGCCCAAAAATAAAAAAGTAGTCTATTAATATAATATGGACCCACTGATTCCAAATATGGAATCCATTTTTCCAAATTCTATACATAGAAGTTTCAGAAATTAAATTAAAATTAATCCCGTTGTCGAAAGAAAAAGGGTTTTTGTTTAAAACATTTCAAAAGATTGAATTGATTTAACCTACGAATTAAAGTTAAAATCAATGCTAATGACATACTTTATATTAAATGGTAAAAATATATTCTATTTATACTTTAAAACAATTAAATATTATAATTTAACCATATAAATTATTGCAATGGAAAAAGTTGTTTTTAATTAAAATATAGCGTGTTTTTACTATTCTTCAAAATATGAAAGTTACAGGAATAATAGGAAAATTTTATCCAAAGTAAATATTTATTTCTTGATTCCAAAGAAGAAATTTATTTTTTCAAATTGAACATATAAACATGTCAAAAAATATATTTAAAGTGGGTGTGCCATCAAAAGATGGCAAAACTGCATTTTTTGAAAAATACTTATTTTACCCGAAAAATTTATTTTGTTCTTATACAATGTTCTAGAAAATGTGTAAGATGAATAATAATGTTATAAAATTCAAAATTTAGTTAATAATATTCATAAAGGCTAGTTCATAATAATATTATAATAATATATCATTGTTTAGTAAAACCTAGTATTGCGTACAACACACGCTATCGAGGAAGGTCGTGATTGGTGTAATGCAAGCCAAGTCAGGGTTGCGTGTTGTGCAAGAATCCTTCGTTGTTTCGTATAACAGAATCCAAACATATTTCATATATACATTGAATATATATATATACACTCAATGTTGCGTAGAATAACTATTATCAAAATTGTGTGTAACACGATCCAAGAATAGTGTTGCGTATACTGCAAGATAATACGGTGTTGCGTATATCGCAACGTAATCTTGTTGTAGCGTACAACACAAGACATTAATGAAATTAAATGAATATAAAATCTCGGGGTGTTACACAAGGTTTAAATTTGAATTCAGTTACTTGGAGTGAAGATGAATCATTATGTAAAACATTAGTGATTAGCTTCTGGGTTATTTTTTGGTTTTGGATCACAACAAACACATTTTATTATATAAATAAAAACCATGTGTATAAATATATTATAGAACTATAGACGAGAGATAAAAAAAATATTATAGTCGATTTCAACCTTGAATATGGTTTCATGACCTGAATTTAAGATGATAATGGAAATAGAAATCCCATCATCCTTGAATGTGGTAAATTAATACATCTCAGATGGTGTTTTTAATACAAGTATAAAAAATGGGTAAAAGATAGATGATAATAAAATATTACATTAGAATAATACAATTCTAGTACATAAAAGGTAATGGTGTGGTCCTAAAATTTGGATGAGGAGAGGTATGGTTATAATGAAAACAAAGGAACATGAAAAGTAAGTAAAAGAATTGAAAAGAGGAATTTAAGTCCTATGCTAGTCTTCATTGATATCCTCTTAAAGGGTGGGTATTGGGTATTTTGATGTGACAAAGAGATTCTGGACAATGGGATGGATCTTGTGGATATATTTTTTCAAAATTTAGGCAAGGATAATGGATTTAGAGGTGTGAATAGAATAAGATAGTGTGGGTGATTTTTTTAGTGGATAAGAGGAGAGTTTTCTTAAAATTTAAAACATTAGGTTATTATTTTACCATTGAATAACAAATAATGATGAATACATGGAAAAAAATTGTAATATGTTCATGTGAATTATAAACAATAGTGCTTATATCAATAGAATGTAACCACTGACTCAATAATTAATGTATTTAGCTTATTTTGAAAATTATCGTATTTAGATATTCATAAAAAGTCATATATTTCTGAAAAAAAACCAAAAAATTCACCCTGGCCATTTATCAACTTGTAGAATATAAAAATGATTTCAATTTTTCAAAAATAATTTTTTAAATATTATTAATTTAACTTTTAACTAAAATCATCATTTAAATGAAAAATACTGATTTAAAAAATATAAATGATTGTTCAATGCTTTTATAAAATAAATATGTTCTTATAAAATAATATTAGGAACATAACACCTAAAATTGTTAATTTATGAACACATTTTACGAAAATAAATTTTATTATAAAATAATTAATTAATTATAATTTATTTTTTATGGCTTACAAAAAAATAAATACTTTACTATGGTCATATTATCACTTATAAGATGCCTAAATTTTTTTTGCATTCATGGGAGAGGTTACTATTATTTTTGATGAATTAATATTCATAAGGGTTATATTAATATTCATACAAGTAGGTTAGTATTCATATGGGTAGGTTACTATTAAAAAAAATATGTTTTTCTTATCAGACTCCAAACATCATAATAATGGCCATTGTGTATGTCATATTTTAAGAATTCAAATCACATAAGTGAGAATATTATGTTTAATGGTAACATAATTCTTAATAGTTCATTATGTTGTGATTTTATGTAATTATATAAAATAATTATAAGAAGTGAATTTCCCTTGATAGAATACTGGGTCATTATATTCTCCCCCATATACAATTTCTCCCATGAAATTTCGTTTTAAATTTTAATCCATAAACAGGTGTGGGTAATGTTACTTGATTACCTCCTCTAGTTCCCAATTTTCCTCTTCATAATTTTAGTTTTACCATAGTACCTTGAACTGATGAGTAGCCTTGTTCTATCAAACTTTATCTCTATGATCTAGGATCATCACTGACTACTCCTCATAATAATGATTATCCTCCAACTGTACCACCTCTAAAAAGAGTACATGTGAAGGATCTAATATGTACTTCCTTAAGAGGGATGTGTGGAATACATCATGTACTTTAGAAATGGTAGGTGGAAGTGAAATTCAATTGGCTAAAAATCCAACACGATCAAGAATATTGATTGGGATGATGTACCTAGGACATATATTTAATTTCATCCCAAACCACATGACCCTATTCGCAGGAGATATGCTTGGAAATTCCATGTATTCAAAATTAAACTCAATGTCTCATCAATGATTGTACTCATAACACTTTTATTAACATTGGGATACCTTGATGTGCTACTATATGTTTTTCAACTTCTCCACTATTTCTTAAACCATTTCAGGTCCATGTATGTTACACTCACTAAAATCATCCAAACATGCTGTTGTTCTGCATCTTTTCCCATAAAGGGACTCTTATGGTGCCATTCTGATGCATGAGTGTAATAATTTATTTAGGATAATTTGATCAGTGAAAGATGTATATCCCATCCAACATGGATGTGCATAGAAGACACTCTAAACCTATCTCTTATTTCAGAATAGTTTTCTCAAATTTTCCATCAGTTTTGAGGATGATTGGTTGTACTAAAGTTCAGTTTAGTTCTTAGATTATGTTGGAGAATTTTTTAGAACTTCATGGTGAATATTTAATATCTATCAGATAAAATATATAGTTTTACTCCATCAATCAATACATCATATTTGATATATATCCATGAAATTTTATCCAATGATATGTCCTCATGAATTGTGATAACTTGACCTGTCTTTGTAAGTCAATCTATAGTGACTCTTATATAATTGTTTCCTCTAGACATCCTTTGAATTCCTATGACGAAGTCAATGGTGATGTTCTCCCCCTTTCACATTGGTATGGGTAGTATTTTCATCATCCCCTTAGAATTTTTTCTTTCATCCATCACTTGATGACATTCCAGGCACTTTGATGTATACCCCACAATCTTCTACTTTATATTTTCCCACCAAAAGTTATCTCTATGATCTTGATTCATCTTTCTGCTCCATGGGTGAATAGAGAAGGCGGAGCTTTGTGCATCATTCAAAATCTCCTTATTTATATTTGGAACATATGACACACAAAATTGTGAATGAAATCATATAAATCATTCCTCATCAATCATGAAGTCATATGATTTTCGTTTTCTAATGGATTCCACCCTTTTCTAAACATCCACATCTTTTCATTGAGCATCCTTTATTTTATCCATGAGGTATGGTTGAAAATAATTTGAGAAGGATTGATAATGTTCCTCATTTAATTATAACCATGTCCATTCTCTACAAATATAAGAATATTTGATCCTTTTTAAATCTCATCATTGATAAATATGCATGGTCCTTTCCACTTAGAGCATCCACCACCTTATTTTCCTTACCAGGATGGTGGTGGATTGGGAAGTCATAATCATTGATGACGTCTAACCATCTTCACTGTAGAATATTAATATATTTTTGTAGTAATATGTATTTATGACTATTATGATCAGTATATATATCAAACTTCTCCCCATATAGATAATGCACCAATATTTTCAATGCATAGATCACAACCACCAACTCCAAATCAAGCATATGATAGTTTTTCTCGTGTATTTTTAGCATCAAGAGGGTGTAAGATATCAATTTATCATTTTTATTAGAATAAAACATAAGGACTTCTTGGAAACATCACGGTATTCCACAATGATTTATCCACTTATTGGGAGTGTGAGTACTAGCATAGTGATACACCTATTTTGGAGCTCCATAATGCTTTTTTCACATTCCTGACTCAAGACAAAATTCACCCCTTTCCATATCAGGTTTGTCATTGGGGTTGAAAATCATGAAAATTTATTCACAGATCATCAATAATACCTATATAGGAAAAAATATATGTAGATCTATGTTACAGATTCCGGCCTGGGCCACTCTTTAATTTCCTTTTTCATGAAAGGCTCAACAAATATCCATTTTCCCATGATAACATTCCCCAATAACAATAATTCCTCTTTCCAAAACTAACATTTACTATAATTTTCATACATCTTCTCCCCTCTCAAAGTCATTATCATAGTATTCAAATGATCCTCATGTTCCTCCTTTCTCTTATAGTATATTTGAATGTCATCAATAAAGACTACCACACATTTGTCGACGTAATATCTAAATACTCTATTTATTAAATTAATGATTATTACTAAGGAATTAGTTATTCTGATGGTCATCACTATGAACTCATTTTTTCCATACCTTATTCTAAAGGTAGGCTTGGTAATATCGTCCATCCTCACCTTGAATTTATGATATCATGACCGAAGGTCCACCTTCATGAAATAACTGGATCCATGGAGCTGATCCAACAAGTCATCTATCCTTGGTAAGGGAGTGTAGTTCCTTATCATGATTTTATTGATCTCATGATAATCAATGTATAGGTGGATTGATCCATAATTATTTTGGAAAAAGAGGACTGGAAAACCCCATGGTGAAGCAATCGATAATATAAAACCCTTCCCCATATTCACAAGTAACAGCCTCTACAACTCCTCCATCTCTATAATGGGCATTCAATATGTTGTTTTTGATATAGGTAAAGATCCATGAATAATTTCAATTGAGAACACAACATCTCAATTCTGAGGAAGACCTGGAAACACCTTAGGTAATACATCATTTTAATCCCTGATTATGGGAATTTATTAAAGAAATACACTATTCTTTGTCCCAATCAATTGAGCTAGAAATTATTATGCATAATGAATTAATATCCCAAAATGAGAACATGATTCTAAAAGAGACTCATCTTCTACCTTACACTGGTATAGAATTGTATTATTATTTAGGATATTAAGATCCATATCCCTTTCCAAATAGATGATGTTGGGATTGAATAAGGACAACCAATCATTTCCTAAGATAGTGTCAAACTCCACTAAAGGAAGTATGAAGTGATTTTTGGGCAGTTCGGTCAAAAAATCCTAATCGTGGACAATTTATAAACCATGGATGCAATAATTTTCCCATTTTCTATTCTCATAGATAACTTATCCTCTAAATTTTTTGGTGGTGTTTAAATATTTCTACAAAACCTGAAAGTTATGAATGAATGCATAGAACGAAAAAATAGTATGTTTTATATTATTGAATGAATAACTTGCGTACTTGTCACCCCATCATTGTCCGTCTCCACCTTTGCAGTAGTGATAGAATAAGCCCTTCCTCATAGTCTTTTATGTTTTTTACTATGTTTGACATTCCATGGATTTGGTAAATTGTTCACAGAATTATCATGTTCCTTTCAATTATAACACTAAACTACTAGTTGAGCGTTTATCTAAACCTTCCTTTATTCTTCCACATTAGCAAGATTCTTCATATCCCATTGGAATTTCTTTTTTAGATTTCATATCTTTCCGCATTTTGAGTAATTCCAGGTTCTCTTTAGATAGTTTCCAGGATTCATCTTCCCATAAATTTAACACCGAGGATGTTTGATATTATTTTCATGTTGGGATTTATTTTCTGGGCCACCCATATTAGACTCTATCTTATATTTTTTGTCACGAGCCCCACAAGACCACTTTGATTTTCCGATAACAATTTCATCCTTGAGGGCATAATGTAAAATCTCTCAATTACAATTGATGTATTGAATCACCAAAACTTTTCTTTGAATCGAATTTAGTCTTCTAAATAAGTGATGCACCTTGATTTTGGTGTTCATCACAAAGCCAGATGTGTATTTTTCAAGCCTTGAGAGGTTTACTTTATACACCCCAATGGACTCATCTTCCTTCTACTAGAGTTTTATGAACTCCATTTATATCTTGGGATGGAGGGTTTGGGGAAATATTTATTGAATAATAATCCCTTGAATTCTTCAAAATACATGGAATCAATTATCTCATTAAACTTTGTATTATTGATTAGTCCCCACCACTGATCATCATCCCCATATAAACTATAGACTGCCAGTACAAAATTTTCAGTATTTGACCACTATAGAATAGAAAATATCTTTTCAACATATTTAGTCCTATGTTATTCAAGGAGGTGATTAGATGAACTACTGAACATGGGATGCCTTTTCTATAAGAAGGATTCTACATCAACTTTATCCTTTCATAGAGGACGACGGTGGTCCACATGAATCAAGTTATTATTCTTAGCATGAACTAGATGTGAAAGTAATTTCATGATATTTCGATCACCCTTTCCCATCATATCATACATATCATTAGAAAAATATTTACCTTAACTATCAAATTGATTGTTTGCACGTGTTATTCTATTTCCCTCCATTAACTATGAAAAAAAACATAAAATTAGAGGGATTTAATACAAAGATATATATAATAAAAAGTAAACATTGAACAAAAAATAATAAACATTTAAAGGAGAACTATATGCTAATGTGTGATTCACTAGGTTTCAATGATGGTTATCCTTGATATATATCGTAACTTATATTATTATGGAAACTTTTTTTAATTCCGCTAATAATTTTATGTACCAAGCTCATGAATTTACCCAAGCAAATGTCATGGGAGTGTCAAAACAAGAGTAAAGAAAGGCCCATTGTTGTGAAAAAGTTCCCATTTGAGTCCAGATAAATTTGGATCCTTAGGGTTTTATCCTTAGATACCTTTGTGCTATAGCCACCATTACCTATTTGTATCCAAGCTGGGATGTATTTTTTGGATAAGCCAATTACATACTACATACATAAATTTAGGGATGTTTTATTATACTTAGTCTCATTAATAAGGATCTTAAGAAAGTTCACTATTCCTAATCTAAAAAAATAACTATACCATCCCCTCATACTATGTATAGTTACCCTAGCATTATACATAAATCATTATATGATTATAAGCACAATTAAACATAAACTTACATGTTAAAGATAGTAATGTATAGTGTAATGAAAGACTAGGTACATAAATAAACATAAAAAAACGAATTTTTATTTAGTATCCATGATGAGATCCTAACATCTACTGTGCTCATACATCTTGTTAGGATTACTTGTGGATAACATGAACAAAAGGGGTGAGCTATAATTCTATTAATGAAAAAAATAGTAATAAATCTTCACCACATGGGATAGATGACACTGTAGAGTGATATATAAGGGCATGTAAAATGTGAAATCATAACATTCAAACAAGTGGTAATATAAACATGGAGTCATTAAAATGTGGTATTAACATAAAATATTACTTTAGTATGATTTAGAGCTCATTTCATATAGATAATCACATGTCAATGATAACAACCAAAACTATTGCACATGGTGACACGAGTTAGGGATAAATGCCAAGTCCATTGAAAATAATGTCTCCTGAGACTTTATGTTACCCAATGCATTGGACCACTATATAGGATCACCCATTATAACATGTTCATGAATATTATTTCCTCGTAAATAATCATACATAATAATTCATACATATATATAAGGAGACCCATGGAAATTAATGTGTATCACAATCTTTCTATAAAGAAGAATTTAATGGGTGTATTATACAAGTTTCCATGAAAAATAATACATCATGAATAGATATTTATAAGGTAAAATATTCATATATCATAACAAAAGTTTCCAAATTTAAGTGATAAAATGTAAATTAGTTTTCAAGAAACGTTAAAATTAAAACATTTTAGTGATGTCTAAAAAAAATATCAAAGATCATTTAAAACTGAAATGGGAATGATATTTTATATAAAACCAGAAGTGAAGAAAGAATGTTTTCAAGATAAAAAGAGTTATTTTAGTTATATTATGCTTTCTTAGAAATAGATCATATAGTGTACTAGAAATTGTAATATAATTTGGAAATTCCCATTAAAACGAGTTTTCTTATCAGGATGTTTTGAGGAGGGAATCACTTAAATAGTGTCTATCCACAGAAGGGAATTATTAATGGATCATGATACATGAGTTTGGAAATATAAAAATAAATTAAAAGTTGTAAATAAATTTATTATATAATTTCATTTGGATAAAAAGTGAGTAATAATAACTTGAAGGAAAATTGGTGGTTCAGGTAGAATCCATAACATTATGTTTGTTTGTGTTATCCACATGATAATAAGGATGTGAATAATAAAATTAGGTTAATTAATTAATTAATTAATAACCTATTTTACATTTACTTGATTTTATATATCTTTTTTATGTTCAGTCATATCCTTTATGATTGGTTATGAAGTTCAGTTTCATTGTTAGGGTCTGTTTATTTCATGTTCGATTTACTTATATACATGAATGGATAATCATGTAAAATGAGGATGGATATCTAGATTTGAAGTTAAATTTTATTATTGAACATCCATAAGGTTACATGGTTGTAAATTTTATTTGGTTACTTGGTGTGAAGATGATTCATTATGTAAAACATTAGTGATAACCTTTTAGGTTGATTGGAGATTTTTGATCATAACAAACACATTTTGTTTTATAAATCAAAAACATGTGTAAAAAAAGATTGAAAAACCATAGATGAGACATAATACATATATTATAGTTCAGTTAAACCATAATAATGGTTTCATGACCTGAATTTAAGATGGTATTGAAAATTTAAAACCCATCATCATTGAATGTGGTTAATTGACACATCTCAGATGGTGTTTTCACTATTAATTTAAAATAATTTTAAAGGATAAATGATAATAAATTATGTCACTATCATAAAAAAATTAAATTAAATATATGGTCTTGGAGTTTTCAAAACATTTTTATAAGGAGAGGTATGGATAGAAAATAAAACAAAGGAACATGGAAGGAAAGTAAAATAATTTGAATGGGGAATTTACGTCCTGAGTTATTATTACAAGAGATCATATTTATGGGTGAGGATTTGGTCTTTTGAGGATAATTTTTTTAAGTGATGATAGATATTGGGTAGATATTTTACTAGAATATAGGAAAGGCACAAGGCTTTAGAGGTGTGATGAGAAGAGGGGAGTGTGGGTGGTTATTATAGTATAGAGGAGGATGGTTTTATAAATATTTAAATCATTAGGTTATTATTTTTTCATAAGACAAGAAATAGTGAATAATCCATGACCAATAATTTTTAATATGTGAATGTGAGTTCTAACCAATGGTTATCAAATCAGAAGAACACCACCCATTACTCAATAATTAATGTATTTAGATTATTGTTTAAATTATTGTATTTTACTATTCATCAAAATTCATGAATTTTAGAATAAAAACCAAAAAAATTACCCTAACCATTTTTTAAAATATAGAATCTATAAATGAAATAATTGTTTCTAAAATAATTATCCAAAATATGATGAATTTAATTTTTAAATAAAATCTTAATTTACTTGAAAAATATGGACTTTATAACTGTAACAAATTTTATAACACTTTGAAAAATTACATAAGGGATTAAAAATAATATTAATAGTAGAAGACCTAAAATTCATAAAATATAAAAACCTTTTATGAAAAAAAATTTCTTTTAAATTAATTAATTTATTTTAAAAAATTATTTATGACTTAAAAATAACCAATACTTTTCTATGGTCGTATTATCACTTATAAGATTTCTAAATTTTATTTTTTTCATTCATGGGTGTGGTTAATATTATTTTGGAAGGTTTACTATTTATAAGGGTAATGTTAATATTCCTAAGGTTAGGTTACTATCCATTCGGGTAAGTTACTATTCACCAAAAGTAATTAAGTTTCTCTTATCATACTCCAAATATCATACTGATCACAACTATGTAGGTCAAATTTTTGAAATTTAAATAAAAAAAGTGAAAATATTATGTTTAAAGGTCACATAGTACTTATTAGTCTATTTTTTTGATTTAATATGATTATATGTCATAATTATAAGAATGACATTTCCATTGATAAAACATTGGGTCTTTAGATGGCCTCACAAAATCCAAGGAGTACCAACCGATCTAATCAGGGTTCACAAGAAATCACCACTCGACCGTCAGGATGATTCCCAATAATCCAATGATAGAAATACATTGTGAATGGGGAGGTCATCACATCAATGGATCAAATTTAAACCCAAATACACCATTCTTCCCTATCATAAACATAGAAACCACCTTTTCGATGAGACTTACCTCAGACGATCCACCATAGAGGCATCCATCTCACATCCAGCCATACCCATGTGCCATCTAGGTCTTCACATCATATAAACTATAAAATCATTTTCCAGAACATTATAAAATGACAACTGGGCTTTAACATTTTAAATCCAGATCCACTTCCAAAACAGTTCAATGACCATGGTTATCAAATACATCAATATGAAACGTTCCCAATGGTCCAAGTATTCTGGAACACATTTAGAACCGCATTTTAAATTAAATCAGGGAACTGAATTACCATTTATAATTCTTGGAACTATTTTAAAAGTATTAGTATCTATAAATTTAGATTTTATACGAGGAAGAGGGAATAGAATGGAAAGTAGAAAATAGAGAGAAGTATTTGAGAAACCATGGCTTAATGGAGGTATCATTCTTAACGGAAATTATTATTTTCCCCCATCCCTATGTGAACCTAGGAAAAATATATGTGTTCCAACATCCAAATACTATCTTCAAGTAACCATGAAATCCCCAAACAAACATTATATAAGAAACAACATTTTCATTACCACCAAATGAAACAAGCCATATATAAACAACGCACCATAAAAGTGACCATTTACAACATACAACACCCAATTCAAAACCAATCAAATTACTAATTATTGATAAAGGCTAAACACCACATGAATAGCTCAAATTAATATTTAAAGACAAATTACTATTTTATCAAACACCTTGTATGAATTTATATATATGAATAATTATAGAAACCCTTTGAAATACATTTCCTCCACATTTTTTACATGAAAATACCATAATAAACACATAAGAACCATAAAAACATATTTATTAATTATTTATAATCAAAAATAATCAAATGGAATGTTCTAGAAAGAAAATGGAAGGAAACACCCACATCAATGACATGATAATGCAACAATACATTAGTAGATGGAAGAATTGAGCCTGAAAGTAAATTTCCACATTCAAACATTAAAGAAACACTACCACACATCAAACCTATTATCTAGGGTTTTTCTAAGAAGGAACCATCCCAAGTAAAACTATATAACCATTAGAGGATAATGAAGAAGGGAAAATGAAAGAAATGAAGAATTCTCTTTATAAACATGAATATGATTCCCTTGAAAAAAGGAAGGCCCATAAGAGGGAAGGTTGGGAGTTCCCATGGTGCACCTAGGTCTAAAAGGGGTGAAAGATATCTAATTGGGGTCAAAAATGAGAGGAGAGGTATTGGTATTTCATAATTTTAATAAAATGGAAAACATGCATGGTTTGGAGACTGTTTTCCAAACCATGCAGCAACCATACCAATCCTACTAGAGAAGATGTGAGCACCACAATGATTTGGATACATTGTTTTGGAAACCATGAACCAAAATTTTATTTGGATTTATAAAATTTCAAAGCCTCCCTGTATGTTTATCACATGATTTATCTTAATCATGTGCTTGTCAAACACCATGTCCTAGACAACCAAATACAGGTTGTACAGTTTCACCCAAACCTCACACAGTTTCAGACAATACATTCTAAAATTGATGAAGAATTAAATTAACTGAATAAAACTTCTTCTTAAATCGGCCAAATGGTTATTCTCTAAACAATACATACAAACTGTGCACATGCTAAAAATCCACCCAGAACTGAAAAACACAAAAATTTTAATGAAAAAATCAACTAAAACATCAACCAATGTATCCAAAATCAGGAATAAAATAGATTACAAAAATTCCATGGTCATTGTGGGCTATCCTAAGTAAATCATAAGTAACATCAAAAGATATTCTTATAGATAAATTACTCTATTAATGGATTAGAATAATATTTCTTGAGGAAAATATCCATTTCACATTAAAATTATATATTTTAATATTTTACTAAATATTTAGTAATTTATATTATATTAAAATTATCATTTAAATTTTATTGGAAACAACATTTTATTGGTTATTCATAATGGATGTAAATTTCATTCCTGATTCATACATTAAAATAAAACATTTCGATCATAATTTTGTAGAAGGGTAAAAAAGTTCCTCTTCTGATAAATGACTATAATCTTCCATTCAAAACAGTTTTATAAAATTAAAACATGGGAATAAAATATTTTAAACAATATTAATATATTATTAAAAACCAATTTTAAAATTATTTTGAATAAATGGATATCAATTTTTTCGGCAATAGAGAAAAATATATTCAATCTTTCTAAAACAATATTTTCAGTATATTGTAATAATAATTTAACGAAAATGAATGGAAAAAAATATTCCCAATAAATATAGATATTATAATATAAATCTTGATTTTATTAAGATTCGGGTCATAATATTTTATCCTCATAATCATAAAAATAAGCAATCTCGACTAATAATATGATTGTTACATAAAAGCATAATTGTTTTGGTAACATTTAAATTATAATCCAAATGATTTATATAACTATAAATTACTGTTCAATTCCCTGTACAATTCAAATTAAGAATAATAAAATTCATTTATGGGTATTAAATACACCATATAAAAGATACAAGGGGTTGATATGGCATGCGTCTCACATAAATAAATGTAAGAACAATAAATATTACCTCAAATTCTATGTTATTCAAAATAAATCAAACCTACATTATAATAAATATTAAATTAATGATGATTCTATTAAAAATTAATTTAGATACTTATAATATCATGTATTATCTCTTTATATCATTTTCACACCTAATTATCAATATTTCTTTACTCAATTCATAATTTAAGGGTGTTACATTTCCTTTTTTAATAAGAATTTCTTCTCAATATATATTATCCTCCAATAATAATTATGAAACAAACATCTAAATAATGATATATATATATCTTAAATATTCATTATATACATATATATATGTTGTATTACATATAATATAGATATTAAAAAATTAATTAAAATGTTCATAGAGATGGTAGGTTGTGCTTATGAAAAAATGATGTTTTCATTTTTCTATAGTTGGAATGAAGGAAAGGTAATTAATAAATAAAAAATATGGAATTATAAACATATCATATTTATGAATTATATTTTTCATTATTACCATCTATGTAATAAAAATGAAAATATCACATCGCTTCGTTGTAGTGGTGGTCCATATGTACACATGATCGATGTTATCATTTTCCAATGTTTTGAAAAGTAAGAAGGTTGTTACGGTATTATTAATAAATAAGAATAAATAATTAACCAATAAAATACAAAAAATTTAAACACATCATAATACTCATCATTAAATTATGGGTATGTAATATAACCATTATTTCTAAGTGATGACAATTAGCAGTACCTAAGATCATTACACTAACATCCAATTTTATGTAAACATTGTATATAGTTGTTATTTTATAATAATAATTTTATATCAGTATATTAATTTAATTTAATTTATTATTAATTTTAAATATAACATATTTATAGGAGGTAAAAGTGTAATTAAAAAGAAGTGATCAATTATGGTGATTATCAATTCTTTGAAACAACTCTTTTTTATATCTTAGTAAGGATCCTCAAGTTGATATTTTGGGAGGAACAGAACCACTAGTATGTGTCTAATATGTGATTATTTTTTTGAAGGGATTCTCGATATATGAGGCTCAAAGTGGTGTGAGTAATTGAGAGAAGTGGTTTCCTTTTATATTTTTAGGGAGGGGCATTCATTGAATTTCAAATAGTATTAAATTAATTTATATTATTTTTATTCCCAAATGGATTGATATTGATATAATACGAATATAATATGTTGATACATTTAAATAATTTCATACAATAAAATTTGGAGATATTTTGGGTTTTCTTTAACAATTTTATTTTATTTTTAATCCCAATTAAACTTTTTGACAATTATGGAAGTATTAATGTTTTCTAAACATTATTCATTAATAATGTTTCTATAAAACCAAAAACAACTCATAAATAGACCATGGATAACATTTATTACAAAATATCCTTAATTTATCATTATAGAATATTTTTATTAATTTTATTCATTTAATAAAATATTATTAATTTTAAATCATCATTAATATCATGTTTGACACTTTTCATTTAATTTGATGTTTAATATATCAATAAAATTGGAGAATAAACAAAAAATATTTAAATACATCCCTAAATGTTTATATGTGTCTATAAAATTCATCAATCAGTTTATAATAATCATTTTATATTTTTTAGTACTTTTATTATCATTTATTTAATATTTTACGAATTAAATAAATGTTCTGTTTGTGTTAGACAAGAGTAAATGTAAATTATTTATTCCCTAAAAATAAATGAATGACCAAAATTATAAAATATCATTTATATTTCACGTCAATATTTAGAACATAAAATATCCTCTTCTTATCCCTTTGTTAAACATTAAATGTTAACAAAACAAAGATAATGAAATTTTAGACATTTCATTATATAAAATAAAATATAAGATCAAAATTATAGACAAAAAAAACATAAGGACATACATTCCAATTTGTGATTATTATGTAGTATTAATAATCGTCAAAAAAAATTAATTCAATTTTTAGGTATATTATTTAGTCCTTATCGTTTTATTTGTTTTCTTAATTACCAGATTAACACTTTATGATGTTAATTTTTCAAATTTTAATGTTAATAATGTTCTAAAACTAAAGGAGACTATATTTTAAAATATATTCATACTAATTACAATTATGGAATTCATTTTTCAACATAAAATTCATCAAAGTGGAAGAAATTACTTTTAATATAAATTTTTAAAACGCAAAGAAAAAATGTTTTTAAAAAATGTGTTTTCTCCCCAGAATTTACTAATACAAAATTTAGGTGTAATGATGATTAAAATAAATTTATTATGATTATATATATTCAAATAATACTTATTTTACATTGAGATCAGATACAAATCACAAGGACACTTTTTATTGGTGTTATATTTGTCTTAAAAGAGTCCTTTGTCACCATATATTAGTATACGGGTGTTAATTTTATCGTCAAAGACCATATATTCATTTACGAATATATTTATCCTAATAAGAAACCCATTTTTGTGGAATTTCAAATAAAATATCTATTTCAATTCCCTCTTTTAATATGTAAGATTCATTAACCTCGTTTTGTTGTGGGTTTCTAATGAATGTAATTTTAAAATATCAAGCCCTTGATTACCAAATAGAATTTTTGATTATGAGGAAAAAATAAAATAATGAGGGATAATGTTATACAGTGATGTTTTTAAAAATTTGAATGTTATATTATAGTATATATTATATGCAACACTGAGATTGAAGGAAAAAAATATTTTAATTAAAATATTACATTTATAACCTAACCACTGAAATTTTGTGTACGACTAAGAAAAACCACATTATGAAAAATAAATAATGGTTCCTATCAATAATAATTTATTTATTATATCTTATGAATTAAGAATTAAATTTAAGAGAATTTATTTTAATATTAAAATAAATTATATTAAAATTTTATTCGTTGATTTATTTAAGTGATAAAATTGATCCCATATTATGAATCAATTGGTCTAAATTTTGAAAATATTTCCATTTTATTTTAAGTAGTTAGGAAAAGTATATATATTAATTTTCTAACAGGGTAAAAGGTGAATTTGGTATTTATGGTTAAATATAAAATGAAAAGGACAAATTAATGACGACAACAAAAGCCTTAATTTTATTGAAACATTTTTTATGAGGAATGGGGTGGTTTCATTACCTGATAATGTTTTTTAAACGAAATTAAAATAATCTATCAAAATAGAGTACAGGAAATATGGAATATCCAAGGAATAGAACAATCTACCTATCTTTTTCGTCAATTTGGAAGTTAGCTTTATCTCTTCATCTTGAGTTGCATTCCATTAATCCCTTACGTGACCACGCCCCCGACCTCTTGATCTTCCTCAATTCAAAGGGAGTTACTGGAGCCTTTCTAAAAGTGTCTCAACATCAGTGTTGATAGAATCAGATATTTCTTCATGCTCTTTTCATTCTCTAAGAGAATCAACTCCCTCGGTTACAGTTGTTTGTGATAGGATCTCCTGAGTCTCATCAATAGATCCCATATTGGTATCCTGTATTTTAGTGGTATCATCAATATGTTGACCAAATTAAGGATTACCTGTAATCATCCCAGCTGCATATTTTTCCTTCTTGTAAGAAACATGGTGAAATCCTACAAAGACCATAACGGGTTTTGAAGAAGTGTGAAAATGTTTACAAATGACTGGATGGTCAGTTTCTAATACTTTCTCACCATTTTGGATATCTAATGAAACTATTTTTTCTTTATCATCTTTGAAGTTATCATGATGTCCTAAAATTTAAGGAGATGATGAAATTTGTATTTGTTGCAAACCATCACCTTTTCATTGATAAATTAGTATCAACATTTTTTAAATTCGCCTCTTCAGAAAAGATGACAACATAAGACTTTGATGTATTCTCAGAAGTAGAGGCATTGATATTGGGTGTGATACTTGCCTGATCACCATCCTCTTCAACTGTATGATGGACAACATCCTCAGGAACCACTCTATGATCTTTTCGGTTATCATAATGAATGTAAGGCCAAACATCACGCATATAATAAGGCTTCAGATCATGTATTCATTTATTATTTTAGGACAATTACTCATCTGATTTCCATGAGATGAACAAATGTTACAAACTTTTTAGAACCTACAAGCTGATGAGTCATGACCTATAATTATACAATCTTTTCAAAACATTGAAATTTTTTTATAGATGATATACAATTCAATAGAAAGTAAAATATATTTCCTTTTCTTTCCATTAAAGTATCATTATCACACATTGTATTATTTTATATAAATAAGAGTTAAAAAACCATTGTCATTGTTTTATTAACATTAAAGTTTTGATATAGGGGAAAAATTTGATATTTTCTATAACATCCTAACCTAGGAACCGTGCAAAGGATCCCCAAGCCTGTTCGCTATGTGACCTCAAGAGGGCCTCACTATATGCTAGAGGCTTCCAACTAGAGGCAAGGTTCTGGTAATTCATTAATGGGGAGACTATTGGAACAATTATTAGAGTAAAACACCAGTGGAAATAAATAAATAGTCTCTAAATCACATATAACCTGAATAATACACATGTCTTATGATAACCAAATGAAAAAATATTACTAAAACAAAGGGTAAAACATTATATAGCGACCCTTCCTTTTATTATATTAAAATTACATAATTTTATAGATAAACAACAAAATAGTATTACACATAGTGTATTCAAAGGATTAGTGTCTTGGGAAAACTAAGACCATACACAAAAATTACAACATCAAGCTTAAAAATTTATTTAATTTCTTGTTCACTAACTTCTTATTGGCACTTGTCCTCTCCTAAGTACATGTTGCCACCTGAGGATATATATAAAAAGGGGTGAGCAAAAAGCCCAGTAAGAGGATAGATAAGAAGAATATATCATGGGGTGAGCATAATCAAGACATAGGCAAGAAATCAAGAACATGATAGGAGCATACATAAAAGACTTGAAATGTGGCAATGCATAAAAATGAAACATCATGTCTTAGTGGTTAACTACCACACATAATTTCAAACCACGCTAGAATCTTGTTCACACATTATTTCACATTTACTCATGAGAATCATCTCTTTACCCAATGCATTGGAGAGTTGTATAATTCCGGGAGCACCGGCCACATTGAAACATTCATATTGCGTTATAAAATTCTGGGCGCACCCGTCACATCATAACAATATCATTATCATGATTGCCACATTGAACACATATCAAAAATAAACACAACTAAACGATGTAAATTAATGGGTTTAATATCATAACAATACATTCATAAGCTTTGTGTTCCCAAAATAAATAGGGATTAACATACATGTTACAAGAACCATCTACTTTGAGTGAGAAGTAAAAGGGGTGAGAAGAGTTCTTTTGGAAAACATTTTTCTTGACATAAAAACCAGTAACAAACATGTATATCC
The DNA here is from genome assembly GCA_963277665.1 of Viscum album. Taxonomy (NCBI): domain Eukaryota; kingdom Viridiplantae; phylum Streptophyta; class Magnoliopsida; order Santalales; family Viscaceae; genus Viscum; species Viscum album. Next base: position 1,577,539,867 of record OY728150.1, on the reverse strand, counting down.
AAGAAATTTAATGACAATAATAATGAAATGATCTTAATGGTTTAATAATATCAAAAATGGAGTGATAGTGGAAGAAGCCGAAAGAAGAAAATTGGGTTTTTGATTTCCCCATACCTTGTATCTGAATGATTCCTTCTCTTTAATGTCCTGTATAATGACATTATAATAGATAATTAGAAATTATATAGCCTTTTACTCATTAATTGGTTTTATTATGGTTTAATTATGTCATTTCATGTTCCTTTGGATGACTTGTAGAGTTTAAAAACATTGTTCAGGGATGTTTGTTTTTATGGTTTTTCTGGGGTTGTTCACTTGTACTCATAAATTGATGTTTGAGTAAAACATGGGTAAACATACTGAAATGATATTACATGTCATTAATTATATTAAATGAGTTTTAATTATCTTATAATTAATTCTATTAGATCCATGTGGATGAATCATCAGATAAGAATTAAATGAAGATTGTTTGGGTTAATTTGGGCGATTTTTCGATCACAACGAACTTGTTTTACTTTATCACTTAGTAATATGTTCCTAAGTCAGTTCAAAAACTTTAAATAGTACATAATACATAAAATATATTCTTTTTAAACTAGAAAAAATTGTTTCATGACCATATATGAAGGTATTAATAGAAAAAGAAATCTTGTCGTTCTTGAAGGTGATAAATTAACACCTCAAGAACAACGTTCTTTTTAATAAAATAAATGGAAGAGGGAAAGGGAGTTGAATGGTATAATATCCCATTATGATCATAAAATTACATTATATGTATAATAATGATGTTTCAATACCATTTGGATGAATATAGGTTGGGAGGGATCAAGAAATGAACTTGAACTTGAAAGGAAATTAAAGGAGAAGAGGGAGAGAAATTATGACTTAAATCCTCCTTAAGGGCCTATGATTGGTCTTTTGATGATACCAGAAGCTCTTGGACATGGGGGAGGGTACAGGGAAGGCGTTTGGGCAGATTTTAGTGAAGGCTTGGAGCTTGAGAGGTGTGAGGAAATGAGGGTGTGAAGGGTGGTATTTCTAGTGGAGGGGAGAGGGGTTTCTTTAATATAAAATTAATTAGTTTATTAATTACCCCTAAGACAAGGAATAGTGAGTCTTGAATGACCATTTTTTGATTTGTAGAATCCAAAAATGAAGTCCATTTGTCAAAAATAAATTTCTATAAATTATTAATTTAATATTTAATTAAAATCATAATTTACTTAAAAAACAGTTTTTAAAATTAAAACTAATTTTATAATGCTTTAAAAAATTACATAGGGTCTTATAAAATTATCTAAAACCTATAAGACATTTATTTGATAATTAATGAATACATTTTATGAAAATTAATTTTCTTTTAAATTAATTAATTAATTATAATCAATTAATTATGATTTACAACTTAAAAAAACGTTTACCAAGGTCAAATTGTCACTCTCTAAGATGTCTAAATATTATTTAATTATTCATGGGTAAGGTTACTCTTATGTTAGATGATTTAAAATTCATAAGTTTCATATTACTATTCATAAGGGTGTGTTACTATTCACCAAAAATTAATTTTTTTATCAAACTCCAAAAATCATCTTGAACACAACCGTATTTGTCATATTTTCAAAATTCCCAACACAGTAGTGACAAAATTATGTTTAAAGGTCACATAGCACTTAGTAGTTAATTATTTTGTGGTTTAATGTGGTTTTTATGACATTATTATAAGATGGTAAATTTCCATTGAAAAAAATTGGGTCATTACATTCTCCCCCCCTTAAGAAATTTCGCCCCTGAAATTTCACTTTACACAAACAGGTGAGGGTACTTCTCCTTCATTGCATCTTCTGGTTCCCAAGTTGCTTCCTCAAACTTATGGTTCATCCACAACACTTTGACAATTTGGGTTGTCTTGTTGCATAGAACCTTATCTCACCGATCCAGAATCTTTACTGGATGCTCCCCATAGGAGAGATCATCTTCCAGCTACACCACCTCTGAGTTTAGTACATGTGAGGGGTCTGGTATATAATTCCTCAATAGTGATACATGAAACACATCATGGAAATGATCCATATTTTGTGGAAGTGCAAGTCGATATTCAACGGATCGTATGCAGTCAAGGATTTCAATGGGGATAGTATAACATGGGCTTAGCTTCCCTCTCTTCCTGAATCGCAAGACTCTCTTCCTGGGTGATATTTGAAGGATGACTTTATCTCCAACGTCGAACACCAAGTTCCTTCGACGGTTGTCAGCATAGCTCTTTTGCCGATTTTGAGCCGCATTGATTTTTTTTTGGGTGACATGAACCATCTCTGTCATCTCATGAACAAGATCAGGTCCAAGTAGCTTTCTTTCTCCAACTTCATCCCAAAAGGTTGGAGTTCTATATCGCTTTCCATACAGATCTTCATATGGAGCCATCTGGATACTCGATTGGAAGATATTTTTTTATGAGAACTCAACCAATGGGAGATGCTGATCCCAACCACCTTTGAATTTAAGAGAGTATGCTCTTAGCATATCTTCAATCATCTGAATAGTCCTTTCAGACTGGCCATCAGTTTGGGGGTGATAGGTCGTGCTAAAATTTAATTCATTACTCAAAGCATGTTGAAGGCTCATCCAGAATGTAGATGCGAACCTTGGATCATGGTCAAAGACAATTGAGAGTGGAACACCTTGCAGTCTCACCACACCCTTCACATATATCTTTGCAAGTTGTTTAAGTGGGAGATCTTCCTGAATAGAAATAAAATGGTCAGTCATGGTGAGTCGATCAACTACAAAAAATATCACATTATTTCCCTTTGATGTCTTTGAAAGACCGTGACAGAGTCCATAGTAACATTTTCCCATTTCTACATGGGTATAGGCAATGTATGCTTCATACCCTTGGACTTTTGTCGCTTAGATTTAACTTTCTGACATACCAAGAACCTTGATATATATTCTGCAATCTCTTTCTTCATGTTATCCCACCAGAATTGTTCTCAGAGATCAGGATACATCTTGGTACTCCTAGGATAGACATAGAAGGTTGAGCTATGTGCAATATCCAATAGCTCCTTCTTTATCCTGGGCGATGAAGGCACACAAAGCCACGTTCCAAACCTAATCACACCATCATCATCGGTAAGGAACTCTTGTAGCTTCCCTTCCTTTACTGAATTTACCCTCTTTTGTATCTCCACATCATCCCTTTGTTCTTACTTAATCTTCTCCAGGATGTATGGATGCACAATCATTTGGGAAAGGTAGGATGTATCTCCTGCCCTTATGATTTTCAAATCCATTCCTTGTATATCCATGAAGATAGGGTCTTCCTCAATCCGTAGCATGGATAGAGTAGCAGGTTCTTTTCTTATTAGAGAATCAACTACCTAGTTCACATTTCCAAGATGATAGTCAATAGTGAAATCATAATCCTTGATTAGCTCTAACCATCTCCTGTGACGAATGTTGAGCTCCTTTTGTGTGAATATATACTTTAGGCTCCTGTGGTCAGTTTATATGTCACACATCTCTCTATAAAGGTAGTGCCGCCAGATTTTCAAGGCAAAAATCACGGCTGGCAGCTCTAGATCATGTGTCGAGTAGTTTTTCTCAGGGATCATCAACTGTCGTGAGGCGTAGGCTATCACATTATCATTTTTCTAGAGTACCCAACCCATGTCTTTCTTTGAAGCATCACTATATATCACCAAACTTTCTCCACTTTTTGGTCGTGTGAGTAAAGGTGTGGTGATTAGACTTCTCTTTAGCTCCTTGAAGCTTCCAGACATACATTACCCATTTCCTTGTTAACTTAGTTAGTGAGCTTGAAAATCGTGAGAAGTTTCATACAAGAAGATGGTAGTACCTAGCTAGTCCATGAAATATAATGATTTTTGTGACACTAGAGGGCCTGGTCCATTCCTCAATCGCCACTGTTTTTTATGGATCCACAGAACTTCCCTCACTTGCGATCTCATGTCCCAAGAACGTGACAATCCTCATCCAAAAGTCACACTTTCTGAACATGGCGTACAACTTCTCCTTTATTAATGTCTCCAACACAAGTCTTAGATGTTCTTCATGTTCCTAAGTTCTCTTGGAGTAGATGAGAATATCATCGATAAACACTACCACAAATTTTTCGAGGTAATGTTTGTAGACTCTATTGATTAAATCCATATTGATTGCAGGGGAATTAGTATGTCCGAAGGGCATCAACAAAAACTTATAGTGTCCATACCTTGTACGGATGGCAGTCTTCTGAATATCTTCCTTCTTCACCATTACCTGATGATATCCAGAACAAAGATCCACCCTTGAGAAGTATTGAGCTCCTCTTAACTGATCGAACATGTCTTAAATCCTTGGAAGAGGATACTTGCTCCTTATGGAGATCTTCTGGAGTTCCCAATAATTGATACATAGACGAATTGTTCTATCCTTCTTCTTCACAAAGAGCAATGGTGCACCCCATGGTGATGCAGTAGGGCGTATGAACCCTTTTTCCAGATGCTCTTGCAGCTGCTTCTTTAACTCCTCCAGTTCTATAGGCGCCATCATATAGGGACACATCGAGATAGGAGTAGCTTTAGGTGTGAGTTCAATTGATAACTCTACCTCACGATCCGGGGGAATCCCATGTAACTTTTTTGGAAATACATCGATGTATTCCCACACGATGGGCATTTCCCTAAAAATAAAACATTCCTTCGACTCAACCATTTGGGTGTGGTATGATTCTTCATAGGAAATAAACACCCACACAATTGATGGATTTTTCAAAGGAGATTCATGATCCTCCTTGAATTTGTAGAGGATAATGGGATGGTTCAGAATATTAAAAGATATTTCCTTATCTCGATAGTTGATATGTGATCTATGTAACAAGATCCAATCCTTTCACATTATAGCATCAAATTCCGCCAAGGGAAGTGTTACAAGATTTTATGGAAGAATCTTCCCACATATGCCAATAGGAGAAGAGTCAAACACTTGGGATTCAATGATTTCACCACTTTTTGTTTTTACAGATATCACTACTTCATGGTTTCGGGGCTTTGAATCTATAGTTTTAGCAAACTTGCAAGATATAAAGGAATGCGTACTACTCGAATCAAATATAACATTTTCCATTCTTGAGAGAATAGGATGTGTACCTTGTATGACTTCATTATATTGCTCCACTTATTCAATAGTGATGGCATAAGCCTTCCCTTGATCCTTTTTCTTCAGTGGATGCTGACGCTAATTACCCTTGATAGATTGAGGTTTAGTGCACTGGTTTATATAGTTCCCTAACTCCCTACAGTTGAAGCATTGAACCACGAGTGGTTCTCTCCTTTCATCAGTTACATTCCCCTTTTGTTTTTTGTCTTTCCAACACTCTGGGGCATGGTGTCCTTCTTTCACACACTTGAAGCACTTCTTTGTCCATTTGTGGCATTTCACATGGTGCATCTTCCCACATTTTTGGCATTTGGGTCGTTGATTTTTCTTTCCACCTTTGTCATTAGATCCACCCTCTTGAAACTCCATCTTTCTTTTCTTATATCTATAGCCATGGTACCATTATCCAAACTACATCTCCACTTTTAGAGCACACCAAACAACATCTTCATAACTCCCAAAGTCTTGAATTGCAAAATCCTTTCGAAGTTGTGGTTTCAATCCACTAAAGAATCTACAAATTTTTCTATCATTGTTAATAACAAAACCCGAAGTGTACCTTGCATGCCTTGTGAAATTATATTCATAGGCTACGACAGATTCTCTTTCTTTTTTGCTTGAGATCTATAAATTCCCTCCCTATCTTTGTTTGAAAAGTTTGTCAGAATTACTTATTAAGAAACATTATCGTAAAGTATTCCCATTCTATCTCTTCAATTTCATCCATTGTCTTGATTTTTTAATAAAATCCCACCATTGATCGACTTCTCCATCTAGATGATAAATGTATAAAGATACCTTCTACATCTTAGAACAGTGAAGAACAGAAAAGATCTTCTCCATGGAGTTGACCCACTGTTCCGCAACTTGTGGATCAGAAGATCCACTAAACGTGGGTGGTTGTTACCGCATAAAACATTCGATAGCCAGTTTCTCCCTCTTTGGTGAAGGAGGAAGTTCACCATTTTTATAGTTATTGTTCTTAACATGAGATAATTGGGTAAGCATTTCTATGATTTTTTGAACTCCACCTCCCAAATCATTAGGTATGTCGTTCGGGCAATCATTGCATTGGCCCTCATAGGAGTTGTTGGCCTGATTTCTCTTGGTTCCCACCATTTTCGAAAATAGAAAAGGTTAGAACAAAAAATAAGTAAACAAGCCATGAATACATAAATTATTCATTTGAACAATTTATACAAAAATCATAACATATGGGATCCATATGTAAATATTCTTGTGTGCATATTTGTACTTAGTCTAATGCTATAGGTTTTCTATAGGGTTCACTAATCCTAATTCCCAAATTAACTAAACCTTTCCTATGATACCATCTATAGAGACCCTACCTTTTCTTATATTAATATTACATCATTTTAAAGATAAAAAACATAATATTATTACACATAGACGATCCAAAGGTTTAGTGTCTTGGGAAAACTAGGACCATACAAAACAATTACAACATCAAGATTAAACATTTTTTTAATTTCATCTTCTCTAACTTCTTATTGGAACTTTTCCTCCCATTAGTACGTGTATCCACCTAAGGATATACATAAAAAGGGGTGAGATAAAATCCTAGTAAGAGGATATATAAGAAGAATATATCATGGGGTGAGAATAATCATGACATAGGCAAAATATTAAGAACATGAGTGGAGAATAAATAAATGACTTGAAATGTGGCAATGCATAAAAATGAAACATCATGTCTTAGTGGATAACTAACACACATACTCGTGACCCAAAATATAATCTTGTTCACACATAATTTCACATATTCTCATGATATTCATCACATTACAGAATTCATTGGAGCTCTGTATAATTCTGGGTGCACCCATCACATTTAAACATTAATATTGCGCTATATAATTCTGGGCTCACATTTCACATCATAACATTGTCATTATCATGATTTCCACATAGAACACAAAAAAAATGAACAAATTTAACCCATGTAATTTAATGGGTTTCAACTCATAATAACACATTCATAAGCTTTGGGTGCCCAAAAGAAATGGGGAATAACATACTTGTTACAAGAATCGTCCACTTTGATTGAGAAGTAAAAGGGGTGTTCTTAAAAGAAGAGTTCTTTTGGAAAACATTTAAATTGACATAAAAACCAGTGAAAAACATGTATATCCAAGAAAATTAAATACAATAATGAAAAAAATATCTTTACGGTGTATCCATATCAAAAATGGAGTGAATGATGAAGAACACGAAGAAAGAAAATTGGGTTTGAGATTTCCCCTTACCATGTATCTGAATGCTTCCTTCACTTTAAAGACATGTATAATAACATTATATTATTTAAATGGAAATTAAATATCCCTTTATACATTAATAGGGTAAATTTTGGTTCATTATTTCATGTTATGTTCCTTAGTATGAATTATAGAGTTTAAAAACATTGTTCAGGGATGTTCGTTTTTATGGTTTTTCCTGGGTTGTTCACCTGTATTCATAAATTGATGTTCAGGTAGATCATGGGTAAACATCCATAAATTATATTACATGTAATTAATGATATTATATGAGTTTTAATGATCTTATAATGAATAATATTATATCCATCTTGATGAATCATTAGATAATAATTAAATGAAGATTGTTTGGGTTAATTTGCGCGATTTTTCAATCACAGTGAACTTGTTTTAATTTATCACTTAGTAATATGACCATAAGTCAGTTACAGAACTTCAAATAGGAAATAATACATATAAAATAATCTGGTTCAACCATAAAAATGGTTTTATGACCATGTCTGAAGGTAGAAATGGAAGAATAAATCTTTTCGTTCTTGAAGGTGATAAATTAACACCTCGCGAACAACGTTCTCTTTAATAAAATAAATGTAAGTGGGAAAGGGGTTTGGATGGTATAATGTACCATTATAATCATAAAATTACCATATATGTATAATAATGGACTTTAAATACCTTTTAGATGAAGATAGGTGGGGAGAGATCATGAAATGAACTTGAACATGAAAGGAAATTAAAAGAGAAGAGGGATAGAAATTACTTTTTAAATCCTTCTCTTGAGATCCTCATTAAGGACCTAAGATTTGTCTTTTTTCGATACCATAAGCTCTTGTACGTGGGGTAGGGTCTAGGTAAGGTGTTTGGTCGTATTTTAGATAAGGCTTGGAGCTTGAGAGGTGTGAGGAAATGAGGGTGTGAAGGGTGGTATTTATAGTGGAGGGGAGAGGGGTTTCCTTAATATAAAATTCATTAGTTTATTAATTTCCCATTAGACAATGAATAGTGAGTCTTGAATGACCAATAATAGTAATTTTATCATGTGATCCCAAACCATGTGGGCTTAAATTAGCATAGAATTATTGATGACTCAATTAATCCATTATTTAGCATTTATTACAAATTATCAGATTCTACAATTCATAAAAATTCATGTATCTCGGAAATAACCCAAAAAATTACCCCTACCATTTATTAACTTGTAGAATCCAAAAATGAAGTCCATTTTTCAAAAATAATTTTCCAAATTTTATTAATTTAATATTTAATTAAAAATACAATTTACTAAATAAACAGTTTTTAAAATTAAAACTGATTTTATAGTACATTCGAAAATCACATAGGGTCTGATAAAATTTTATAAAAACTATAAGAAATTGATTTGATAATTAATGAATAAATATTTGAAAAATAAATATTCTTTTAAATTGAATAATTTTTTATAATTAATTAATTATGACTTACAAAATACCAAATGTTTACTAAGGTCAAATTGTCACTCTCTAAGATGTCTAAATTTTATTTAATTATCCATGGGTAAGGTTACTCTTATGTTTAGATGATTTAATTTTCACAAGGGTCGTATTAATATTCATAAGGGTATGTTAATATTCACCAAAAAATATTTTTGGTTTATCATACTTGAAAAATCATCTTGAACACAACCGTGTTTGTCAGATTTTCAAAATTCCAAACACAAAAGTGACAAACTTATGTTTAATGGTCACTTAGAACTTAGTGGTTCATTATTTTGTGGTTTTATGTGGCTTTTATGACATAATTATATGAAGGTAAATTTCCATTGAAAAAACATTGGGTCATTACACAATATATGCCAATATAAGTGTAAAGTGTCTATAATAAAACTGAATGTAAAGGCACCAAGACTCCACAAGAGGGTCCTGAACCATGGTTGGTTACCTCCATGATGCTCCATCCCCAATCAACAGTCTATCGCAGTTCCTTTTCCCTTATCCAATCCTGAAAAAATATAATCTATTCAGTTAATGATTAGGTATCCTGAGTAGGGTGCGAGTAAAACATACTAGGCCACCAGTAATGGAGTCTAAAACAAGTCCAGTCAAAATATTGTTTATCCAGTACTAAAAAAATAAGTACAATGCATAAATAACTAGTTATTACCTTATCATTTATTCTTATATCACTACAATAACTCTAGGGTTCCCATGGATACCCGTACCTCAATAACAACATTGTATCATGACAAAGAATGAAGTGTTCCCTTGGTAATATCATATATTAATACATTCTTCTTTCTAATGCTTGAAATGTTCAAAGGATCAATAATATCTCATTTCCTGATTCAAATCTGGATGCAGTTATTATAATGTCATGTTAGGTCATCACTCAGAGTGACATTATTTCAATTCTTTTAGTTCACTTATGATAGCCACATTGAGAAAGTTATCCATATCAAATCACGTAAGTAAGATGACCATGCTACCATGATTACTCATTAATAGAATGACCATGTTACCATTCTCTGACACAAATGAATAATGACCAAGTTATCATGTATATGTCTCATTAGAACGACCGTGCTCAAATTCTATTACTCATTAGTATAATGACCATGTTTCCATTTGTAACACTAAATTTAGAATGACCATGATTCCATTCTCTTAGTCATAGGTATGATGACTATGTTATTATTTTTAATTCAAAATCTAGAATTCCCATGTTACCATTACTTATCATTTAATTAATTTATAAATTAATTATCCACCTCAATCTAATTACTAATTGAAAAATTAGATAAATATATGCATTCCATTAGTTACCTCAACTATTAAATAAGTGATTAAAACTATTAATTCATTCATCAATTTATTAATCAATATCACAATTAACATCCCATACTTAATTTTCTATAAATAATTATCTCATTCTAAATCTCAACATTTCATAATTAATCCCATGATTAATTATCTAGATCATATTAAAAAAGTAATATAACTAATCCCCAAATAATTATCTAAATTTATTCAAAAAAAGAACTTCTATATAATTAACTGATTAATTATCTAGATTACAACCACATCTCTTCTAATTTTTTTTTCAAAATTATTTATCTAATAGGGAATCCCCCTTTGTGTCATGATTAATTCCCTAATTAATCACACATTTCAACAATGCTTCGATAAATCAATTGGTCAATATAGTTAACCTAATTTATGAATCAATTAATAAATAATGCTAGAAATTATATAATTTTTCAAATACGTATTAAATCCATGACTATGAGTATTATATTTAGACAACCTACATCAATTTGTTAATGGGTGGTTGTTCATTAGAAATTCATAAAATCTGAGCAGAAAATTGACATAGATATGAGTTTCAAATCTAAATCCTTAAATAAAGATCATGATATTATGTTATAATAAAACTAGATCACGATCTCAAAAAATATAACTAAATATCACCAAATAGGTTTAGATCATATAATTAAGAGGATATAATACACCAAATGATGATGGAAAGAGGGGAGAATGAACATAAAAAAGCATTGGGATGAAATCCATATACCAAGAGGAGAGTGGATCTTCAATTTTGGATTTCAATATCGAGGAAAAAAGTTCATATAGCCTTAGAAACCATCTGAGTGGATGAGAGAACCTTTCCGTACCCTTAGGACAACAAAACACCAATTTAGGTCTGCATAGGAGGTGAAACTGGTCAGTAAATGTTTAAAACGAGTGAGAGAAAAAAATTTAGGATATAAATCCTAAGATATTCATGGTTTTTTCACACAATTAGAAAATTTTTTCACTAAACATGAATTAGGAATTTGTTCAAGTGGGTTCTGACATGGTTTCCTTGCATGGCTTTCTAACCCATGCTATAATCGTGCTGAAGCTACCTACACAACAGGCCAAAGAAAACAAAATTACAATGAGATAAATTCTTAGTTTGTACAAACCATGTGCCAACCGTACACATCACCTTTTTATTGAAAAGATTCTTAGTGTTTACCAAAACACACCCCACATCATAACTCCCATCAAATTTACTTGAGTAGAAACAAAAATAACCTGAAATCTTGCTAGAGATAACTTTGGAAAAGTTCTGGATCTTACTATCTCCCCACCTTATAATAGATCGTCCTCGAGCTAAACTTCTAAGCATTCATTATATTCTAATCCAAAAATATAGGGCTATTGAGGTCTCATATCTACTTTACTTTACCGTGTTTCCACTTGAACATGACCATGTTTCCATAACACGTGAGCTATTGACACTTCCTTTCCACACAATAATTTTTCACTATTATCCAACACACGTATCAAATTATCCTAAAAGGACACATCTATATCAAGGTCAACCTCATACACATCGATCACATGAGAAGGGTTGGGATGATACCCTTATAGTTGTGACACATGTAAGATATCATGCATAACACACTACCTCAATGGAAGAGACAATCAGTATTCCATCGACCCGATTCACTCCACTATCTCAAAATGTCCAACAAACTTAGGTTCCAGCTTTCCTTGCTGCATATCTTATGGTGACCCAACCTAGGAGACATGTTCAAGAATACAAAATCACCCTCTATAAACTCTAAAGTTTATCTCCATATGTCAACATAGAATTATGTGTACTCTAAACCATATTCATACATTTCTGAGTCAACTAAACTTGCTCTAATGTATCATGTACATGACTCAGTCCCAACATCTTTGATTCACTGGTCTCCATCCAGAATTGTGTCAATTTACATGGCCCACCATAATGATCTCCATATAGTGACATCTGTATACTTTTTTGTTATTTTTTGTTATAGGAGAACTCTACTAATTACAGGTGATTTTACAAAGATTCACTGAAGTCAAGCACAGATGCCTACTATGCTCCCCATCAATCATTCGGTGGAAATCCATACATAATATTACAGGTCTGCCATGATATTTCTAAAATCTCTTCCAGAAGAATGAAGTAAATTTTTAATCATGATTTGAAACTATAGTTCATGGAACTCCCTGAAGATGGACTATCTCCAGAACAAATAGTTCTCACAACCATTGTATTGTAAAATATTCCCTTATAAGAACAAATTGAGTTACCTTTTTTAGTCGATATACAATGACCCAAATAGAATCATTTTTCCTAAATTTCATTGGGAGACCCACCACAGAATCCATTTTCATGTCCTTCCAATTTCATTCGAGGATGGACAATGATTGTTGTAAACTGCAGGATCATTGAGGCTCTTCCATCACCTACCGACAGGTGAAGCATATTTTGAAAAACCTAGCTATCTCTTTCTTCTTTCTTAGACACCAAAACATTCATCATGGGTCATTGTACAATTTGTTCACTTTTGGATGCACTACCCACATCAAGGCATGACATTATTTCATGATCTCTTCATGAATTCCCTTCATTACAACAACCCAATTTGTTCCATAGGTGATCTTGTCATGATCTGTCAACCAGTCTAAATATGTATCCCCGCCATAAAATAATTCCCACATGTATAATTAATCTAGATCCTCATATTGTCTATCACTGATTCATTAAAAAGTGTAGGCTCCATTAAAATTGAAACTATTTTCATCATCTCATGAATCTATTGAACCACTACATGCATTACAGTCAGCAAAGCCATTATCTTCCACTCTACAATCAACTCCCAAAACATCTAATTCTGAGTTTTTCTATTAAAGGAATCGTCCACACGATCTCCCGTTATGGGCATATGCGGTAGTTCAAAATTGAAAGAATTCACATACTGAACCCATATCCATTGCTGATGATTCAAATCACACTGTGAGAATATATACTTCAGGCTCTTATGATATATATAAAGTGTAAATTTTACTACAAATATATAGTGTTTCCAAAACATTATGATAATGTAGATCATAGACCAAACTGAGTTCGTACTTAGTGTAATTCCATTAATGAGGCCTCAACTTCTATGACCCATTTGAATGAAATTAATCTCCCTAAATTCACATAACTCGATGTTTGATACTAAAAGATTCATAATAAATTTTATACTCCTCACCTGACTCAGGTAAGATCAATATTGGTGTCAATGTTAAGCACTTCTTCAACATTTGAGAATCTCTCTCGCAATCCTATGACCATTAAAAATTTACTCCCATTTTGATAAAACCTGAATGTGGTGTTTCCAAATGGGAAATTTCATGGATGAATACATTCTAATTTTTAACTAATCCCAAAATGATGGGTATATCGAAAAAATTCTTTGGTTACTCCCATGAAACCACTGCTCGAACCTTCTCTGGATCCATCAACATAACTTCATCTATGATGATGTACTCCAAGATGTATAACTGGTCAATCAAAAAATGACACATATATGGCTTGGAATATATATGATTCTCTCTCAGTGAACTTGGGATGATGACATGTTATTGGTCATGATCATCATGAATCATAGAGTACAGCAAGACGTCGTCCCAAAACACCACCAAAAACTAATCCATTTATAGATGAAAGTTTCTATTCATCAAGTCCATAATCACTACAAGTGCATTTATCAACACAAATGACATTAAAAAAATCTCATAGAGGCCATACCACATCTAAAAAATATTCTTGAGTATATCAGATGACCAAACTATATACTGATGATACCCCAACCTCAAGTCAATCTTTGAGAATACACAAGATCCCTTAAAGTGATCAAACTGATCGTTGATAGGAAGAAGAGGATATCAATTCTTCATAGTCACCTTGTTCACATTCTTGTTATTTAATCACAAATGTAAACTCTTGTCTGCCTTTTTTGTAAAGAAAATAGGTGATCCCTAAGAATAAATACATGAACATATAAATCCATTGTTGTAGAAATCCTCTAAATGAGTCTTAATTTCTTAATTATCAATCAGTGAAATAATTTATAGTGGAATAGACACCGGCTCTTCCCCTAATTTGAGATCAATAGTGAAATACACTTCTCTCTTAGGTGGTTTCCCTTAGATGTCTTAATAAAGACATTCTTAAATAGTTCCACTACTGGTGGACAGAAATATTTAATTACACACCCATCATCCAATAATTTACAAGAAACTTGGTATGAGATCTATTCTAGTGATTGATTAATTGGCCTAGCTCGTCCCACATGGATCTCGCACTCACCACGATGAATACACTAGCCACCCTTAGGAGACACAAAGGTCATTTTCCTACGGTAAAAACTGATGTGGGATCTGTATACTAATACTGATTCAATCCCTATAATTAGTTCTAATCCCTTTATCATAAGATGGAAAAGATCCCATTGAAATCGATATTCTTCGATCTCTAGTGAACATCCCTTAAATAGGAAGACATATCTAATCTACACTCCCAATGGTGTGATTATAGTCACTACCCCACTCAAAAAATCCACTGTCATTCACGAACCATCATCGAAGTATGTAGATATAAGATAATGGGAGGCACTAGTATCAAACAATGCATTAGCTAAAGAAGAATATACTAGAATGTTACCTCTAAATGTCAATGTTCCAGCCTCACTCTCCAGAAGTGTTGGCTATACTGCATATAAATGCGCCTTCCCTCTTCCATGTGATGACATCTGACTCCCCTGAGTAGCACTACTCTAATGATGTGGGAAGTTCTTTATAGAAGAACCACATCCACCCTCTACCACCTTTTCTGGTATAACTCAATCTTCTAGCCTGATATGGTGTAGAAGATCCTTTTTCAATTAACTAACTCTTCCAAATTTCTCCTCCATTACCAGTCTGTTGCTGCGACCGGTAGAATTTTTTTAGATCTACCATTTTGAAAAAAGATCGACACACTACTGGTGGTCGAGAATAGTTTCAAAAATAGTGTCATGAACATCCACTCTGATGATGTATCACCCTTCTATGGTCATGTTCAACCGAACCTCCTATCTATGTAATCTTCTTCCCACTACCTAGGTTAATGTTTTCATAATAGTGATTCCTTCGATCAGAAGCCAGACATATTAATCATCCAATAATATCAACCTATGTAACATTGGAATCCTCCATCATGCTCCTTTCAAATATGAGATCCAAATCCACTACTTACGTAACATTCTTCATCTAGAAGATAATCACCCCGGACTAAATATCACACTTAAGGTCCATCATGAAAATGTTACATCATACCTACTTCATCTCTTTCAATCATTTGAATAAAGGGTTGTAGATCATTGTATTGTCAATAATAGTCCATCAGTTATATACTCCCTTGTATCAGATGAATGAACTCAAAAAATTTCTCTTGTCTCCGTAACTCTGGATAAAAGTGATCCAAGAACCACTCTAAGATGCCCTGTCATAACATACCATCAGTTTGTCTAGTTTTCACAAAAATTTCTCACAAGTGCTTTACTAATATATGTAGCATATGAGAAGCTAACATTACCCTCCTCTTAGTTGGAGTCTCTAAATGGTATATTATTTTCCCAATCGAATCAATCAAAAAATCATCTTCTTTAGGTCCATCCTCCCTAGTAAAAGTTGAAGGGTGATGAAAATGAAACACCCTTGTCAACTCATGCATAATTTTGAAATATTTCTTTTGGTATATTTCCATGATGTTTATTAATCAAGAAAATATTTCCTAAAAATTATCCCCTTTATCATTAACTGGCAAGATCAGTGCATCATGTTCTATAACTGGAAATGCATTCCAAATCATGCCCCTCAGTCATCCCGTAGACATGTGTCGTGGATTCATACTCTATATTGTGACAAACTCTTGTATTATATAACACAAAAAACCTTATAACATTTATATAAGAGGAATAATTACAATAAGTATTCCCCCCCACCTCACCACATAGTCAAAACGGAGGCGCTATCACTGCACTTAAGCATCTTACAAAGAGGTTTTGGTTAACAAGGGTAAACACACCATCATAATGAAAATTATAATTTTAAAACCCAATTATTATCATTTTTCATCATTTGATAATCCTAATCAAATCTTGTTGGGTACCATTTTCATTTTTATCTAACAAAAAATAAAAATAGTTAGGTTCAACAACTTAACAAAAACAAATTTTCCCCTTCATGCAAAAAATTAGGCATGTCACAATATAATCTTCAGTGCCTAGAATGATTACTAAAGACTCAACTCTCATGACATTCCTCACCATGAATCAATATTAAATGATTTTAACAAAAAAATAGTAACCACGCACTACAAGTTCATCAACCAAGGTGAAATAATATTCAAAATTAATAGCGAATAAAAATAACAACAATCCCACATTGAGTACTCAAGTTTCCCCCATACACGAGTTTGTAACTCCCATTCATGGTATCATTACCAATCCTGAAATCTTCATAGTATCTTATATACCATTACAAAAATAGTTATACAATTGATGAAGAAACAAAACTAGGCCTCTGATACCACTTTATAATGTATCGACCTGGGAATCACACAGTGGTTCCTCAAGAAGGTTCATTACACAACCTCAATTTCACCTCCCCATACACTAGATGCAACTGACTAGAAGCAAGGTTCTGGTATGTAATTCATGTAGAGAAAATACCCTAATTTATCAGTGTAAAAAACTAAAATAAATAAATAAACAATCCCATAAGTATATATAACTATAAAAATACTCAGGTCAAAAGATAACCAAATATGAAATACAGTAATCAACTTAAAAGTAAAACATGCCATGACAATATAAGTGTTAAGTGTCTATAATTCATCTAAAATTAATGACACCATAAATACCCAAGTATGTCTTGAACCATATATAGTTCCCTCATCCTACATGCATCCCTTATCAAAAATACATTATAGGGAATTTTCTCAAATCCAGTCTGACAACAATATAATATATTCGGTTACTAATCTGGAAACTAGAGTAGGGTGTGAGTAAAACTCAATCGGTCAACAAAAATGATTTCTAAAATAGGTATATTAAAAATATAGTGCATGCTGTTTTAAAATAAATATTTTAAATTCTTAAATAACCGCTTATTACATTATAATTTATTCTCTTCTAACTACATTAACTCCATGGCTCCAAAGGAGACTCGTACGTCAATATTTACTTCATCTCCCCCAATGGCCCGAAGGCCTTCATTTTTTATTGATTTTGATAATCCACCTTTCAAGGGGTCAAGTGGAACCCTTACAAGGCCCGTAGGCATAAGTATTACATGGCCCATAGGCCGTAAGGGAATTCAGTGCCCGTGGGACTAAAACATTACATACAACCCATACTAACTACTTGGAACTGCTCATCCCTAGCATCTTCATAATGAAATCAGTTCTTCACCTTCACATGGATGTTTGGCTAGGCTTTCCCATGTATGCACAAGCTTGTCCTGATGGCAGGTGTTGTACCCTTTCATTCTTGCAATCCATTTAGATTTTTCTATGGTGAATGCTCCATGCTCCTCCTCCTTTGATGTTTGTTCCTTGTAGGTTGTCTAGTTTGCATCTTCACTTAAGGGGGACTGATGTCCTTGAGGTGGCCCGAATGCCTTACTGACCTGAAGGCCTGGGTGGCCCGAAGTCCTTGAAGGAATCGGGGACCAAATGGGTGGCCCGAAGGCCCAAATGGGGTAATATTCCCAGCTGCTACAGTGCCAAACATTTCGTGGTACAGTTCCCACTACAGTAGATGCTACAATCCCTGCTACAGTACTACTATAGTACTGCTACAGTACCCGGAAATTTCCCTCCTCTTGGATTTGATCCTAGGTCTCATGGATGAACATAAATAGTCCTCACCAACTGGGATGAGGCTCATGTGAAATATTTACGTCATCTCATAAGGGAGCCTGAAGTGTTTTCTATGTGATATCATATTTTAATACCAACTTCATTCTGAGGATTTATGTTTTTAAAGGTGATATTATATCTCAGTACCTGGTTTGACTCATTTCAGAGTTTGAATAATCTTGTGCGATGAAATTACATAGACTTCCATTATTTCCATTTCTTAATTTATCTTTTAAAAGCCAAAATTCCAAAGTTACCCAAATAATATTATATATGTTAGATGACCCTGTTACCATGTTTACTCCTTAATAAAATGACCATCCTCACATTCTCTTAATAATAAGTATAATTTCCATATTACTATGTATACTTACCATTAGAGTGGCTATGTTCCCAGTCTATTACTCATATGTTTAATAACCATGTAACCATTTTTACTTCTTAATATAAAATAACCATTTTCCCTATCTATTACTCATAAGTATGAAGAAAATGTAACCATTTATACTTCTAAATTAAGAATGACCATGTTCCCATTCTTTATCATGTAATTAATTAATTAATTAATTATCCACCTCAATCTCATTACTAATTCAACAATTAGTTAAATACATACATTCAATTAGTTAAAACAACAATTAACTAAGTAATTCAATCCATTAATTAATTCATGAATTAGTTAATAAATATCTCATTTCATTTTTCATAATTTATTTTCTAGATTTAATTATCTGATTCTGAATCTCACATATTCATAATTAATCCAATTATAAATTAACTAAATCATATTAATAATGGCACATAATTAATCCGTAATTAATTGTCTAGATTACAACTCTATCCCTTATGAACATTTCCCCAAATTTAAATATTTAATATGGAACCCCCCAAAGACTCATGATTATTTCCCCAAAGAATCACCTATTTCAAAAAAGCTTCAATAAATCAATTGTTCAATCTAGTTAACCCGATTTAGAAGTCAATTGCTAAATAATGATTTAAATTCTACCAATTTTCATATAAGTTTACAATCAATGATTGTGGGAATAAGATTTAGACCACCTACCTCAATTCATTGATGGATGTTTTCACAATAGAAATTCAAAAAATCCGAGTGAAAAAATGACAAAGATATGTGTTCTAGATATGAATACTATAATCAAATCTCTATAACAAGATACAATATAACTACATATAGATCTCCAAGAATAGATCGAGATCTCCAATCCCAGGTCTTAATTTCACCAAATAGGTTTATATCTAAGAAAGTAGTGTATATCCTCCACCAAAAGATGAATGAATGAGAGGATAATGAACAAAAAAAATAATTGGGATGAAATCCACTTATTGGTAGAATAATGGAACTTTGATTTTGGATTTCAATAATAAAAAATGTGGTTTTTATGGCCTTGTAATCCATCCAAGACAATTAGAGAACCTTCCCTTACATAAAAGAATGTAAAAATCCATGCTAGTGATGTATAAGAGGTGAAATATGTCATTGAAAGTTTAAAATGAGTGAGATACACAATTTTTGGACCTCACAGCTGGACCGCACATGATTTAGTTACACTGCTAGACTAAATATGTTCTAACTGTAGATTAGCCACTAATTCATGGGGGACATGAATGGTTTCTTCACACAACCACCCAAATAGTTATCTAATCATTTGAGAGCTACTACCTCAAAATACTAGAGATTGAACTACTTCTCCTTGACAGTTGCATAGTTTTTACAAACTATGTGCCAACCGTGCACATCCCAATTTCTAAATTTTTTATTAAACTTCACCCAAAGGAACGTCATTTAATAAAACATTGAAATAATGATTTTAATAAGTAATTTATGATAAATTAGGATTGAAATGTCACAAAATGGATAATATATGAATTTTTGTGTAATTAAATTATTTTTATATGTAATGATGATAAATTTTAATTCATTATATAATAGGTTAAGTTGTCTCAAGGAAAGTGAAACACGTGGTATAGGATTTTGATTGCACTATTTTTTCATTGAGAAACCTGAAAAATTCACTAATTTTTTCTTTTATGTGATGTACATAAATATGATGGAATTCCTTAGTAATTATTCATATTTACATTAATTGGATTTATAGATCCATCAAAAATAATTTTTTTTCATGGGGTATATGATTTAAATTATACCAATGTGGTGGGTGATTCATGTTTTTATCCTATTTTAATTGGGATTTTTTATTCATTAATTTTCATTGAGAAAAATATATAGTATTTATCTAATGAATAATTTTCAGTTTCTAAAACTCTTTTTTCTTTATTATATATTATTTTTTTTCAACTTCTTTATATTAATTATTTATGATAAACAATGTCTCTTTTTAACTAAAATAAACAAAATTTCTCTCTTTTGTATAAAATACATTATCTTATACTTCCTTTTTTAAAAAATATTAATGCTTTTTTTAATATTATATTATTATTTATAAATTTATTTTATTCCCATTATTAATTTTATTTAATTTCTTTAATTAATCTTAATTTCATTTTGAGAAAAAGGGGGTTTTGAATTATTTATAAACAAGTCTTAAAGGTTTGTTTTAATTTAAATTATATTCAAGGAAAGGAATTTACTAGCATTATGATAGATCAATGATATAAATATTCCATTAATATTTTCCACATATCATTTTAATGAAAATTTATTCCATTATATAGTTACTCAATGTCTTGTGATCAATTTATAGAAATCATGTCCTTTATAATAGAGGGGAGGGGATTTCATTTAATTTCTTAATGTATTAATAGAAATTAATTTTTACTTATAATGGATAAAAATTGAAATAATGATTTGAAATTATGATAATAAGTCAAAATATTAACACCCAATTATATTTGTACACGTTTTTGCTATGTTTTATTCCATGTCATTTAGTTTTAACCACAATGATAACTATTTTATAAATTAACACAATATTAAATTTTCCTACCATTTAAGGGTTAATAATATTACTAAAAAATGATAAATGATAGATAAATATACCATGTTTGATGATTAAAAACATATATGATTCAATTGGATTAATATATTATTTTTATGAATTTTAAATCCTTTATAAAATATTATTTATTATAAAATATCATTAATATTATATTTGACACTCTTCCTTTAATTTGAAATCTTATGCATACATGAAAAGGTGGAATTATAATATTATTATTTTATACAATACATACATAGATATATAATATTTTAGATGAATATTCATTACATTACATAATAATCCATTCCAGAATCATATAGTTATAGTGCCTTTTGAAACACTGATACATAAAAAAGCTTGTTCATAAAAGATATACATAATCTCCCAATTAGTTCAACACAACCGTCATAATTATTACACATATCTTATTTAATGAATTTAATTATAACTTGGGTAAAATAAAAAAATAAGAATCTTTGAAATCATATTAGTTGTAAGGGTAAACTAGGTGGAAGTCAATATAACATGAGAATAACATTAGAAAAACTAGAACCATCATATCAGAAATTATAATATTGAGTCATATAATTATTAATGAAGGTTCATATTATTGTATTCATAATTTAATTAAATAAAATGAGTCATAGGAGACTAAAATTGGAATAATTTATTTTATTCTATAATACAAAAACATATACATTTTTAATCTTTTATAAATAGAAACCGGTTCACTTCTTTAGATAACGACATAATATTAGTCCCTTTCAAAAATATATGGACCTAAAATCAGTTCTAGGAATAATAATATGACAATTAATTATTGTTCCTAATATAGTCTTACAAATGCTAAATATATGACTATACACAAACATGAAGATAAGAATACCTCTTCTATATAATAAAATTTGAACATAAAATTAGATTAACGTGGTACATATTTACCTCCTGAGTAATAAATCATTACCCAATTATTTGGAGTGATATATATTTTTATTACCACAAAAAAACTAATGAAAATCATATATAGTTTTCAAATAACTTCATAAATCAATAAAAAAAATTAAAACCCTATAAATTATATATTTTTCACAATCATTTCATTATTTTATTATTGAAAAACTTATTGAAACAGAAGGGGTTTCATAAAAATATTGTCCTAAAAAACAATCTACATAATGAATAAGAATGATATAATTATATTTATTCCATATTTTAACTTATACATTGTCAATTAATGATACCATGTGTGAAATAATTCATTAAAATATCAAAATAATAATTCTTTATTTTTTTTTCAGTATTCAATCCTTAAATGAAAATTCTTAAATTTTATATAATACTATGGAAAATAATTTTATATGAATACAACCGTGGAAACATATATTTTAGTCTTCATAGAACAGGGTGGCTATTATTATATGAAATTATTCTCATGTACTATAAGATAAGTAAAAAAACTCATTTCACACTTTTGTGAAAAGTCAAAAAAGTACCTCATTCTAAAAAAGACATAATTTTTTCATTTTATCCATTTTTTTAAAAATAAAACATTTGTAAATTGACATTGAAAAATAATTTATGAATAATAAAATAATTTATGAAAGAATATTTAGAAAATATTGTTATGGAATAATTTTTTTGACTGAATTGAGAAATAATGTTAATTTTCATTTAAAACATATTTTTTTCTCTATTGAGTACTTCAAGTGTGAAAAATGAAAGGGAAAATTGTTTTTCCATAAAATCACTAGATTTGAAGTCTTTATTATGTTTATTGCGTAATATATCTTAATATTTTATTATCTTAATCTAGATCATATACAATGAAAATAGAAAATTAAATTATAATATAATATCCTTATATATTTCGTGAAATTTTTATCATACTACCCAAGCATGAAATAACAGTATATGAATATATAAATGAACATTAAATTCAAAAAAACTTATAATTTTTAATAGGTAGTCTATATAATACAAAAAGGAAACATGTGGTCAATATGCTATGTGAATCAAATAAATATATGTGAGATGAAAATCCTTTAACTCAAGCCTGGCATCCACTACTTACATTAGAACCAATTATATATTGAAAAAAACTATATTAAACCCCCTATAAAGGATCCTAGTGTTGGAATTTTGAGAATACCATTTCCATTATAATGTTTATAGGGATGTTTAGAATGTGTTTTTGAAGGTCATGGTTGAGCTAGAGGGATAAAATTGAAGTGACCAAGATAAAGGAGTGATTCCATTTGTGATTGATATAAATAAAAATTTTGGAATTTGTTAAAAGATTTAATCAATATAAATTAATTTTTCTATCCACATATAAAAAGACTGAAATTATTTTATAACTTCTCATCCAATAAAATTTTCAAATGTTTGGATCAAATATTTATCCTTATATTTTTTTAATCCTTTGCTAATCCTTTTGAAAATTAAGGGGATAAAATGGTTCTTTACTATTAATGGGTATTTAATAGTTATTAAAAAAATTAAACCATCCAATAAATAGGCCATGGATTATTTCATAAACTCTATCCCCTTCATGTGGAATAAGAAAATATTTTATGAATGTTTAAATTAATTAATAAAATATAAATTATTATAAATTATAATTATTGTCAATTTTTTGATGATTAAAATAATTTTTCATTTAATACTACATGGAAACAATTAACTTTTAATCGAATTAATAATAACCTCCATATAAATTAAAATTTACTTAAATCATTTATCTAACACAAAATCTGAAAATATAATATTATATTTAGAGTTTATAATTTCCATTTTATAATTTATTTCATTAGTTTCACAGGATATGAGTTATTTCCAAATATGAATGTAATGTAATTTTTTCATTACTAAAAATAGAAATAAATTCACATGATTAATATGAATAACTAATCTTTTAGTTGAATATTTATTGTAATGACCTTAACATTTAGGAAATAATTCCCCTTATTTTAACTAAATTTCATATGTATATATAAAATTCATGCACTAATTTTGTTTTATTATTGGTTTAAAATGATAATTAATTATTTTTTCCATTCATAATGTTGACATTGAATAGTGATCACATGACTAGTATAAAAATAGGGTTTTAGCTAGTCCTTTTGACATATACAAAGGATGTGATTTCATAAAAAAATTAGGGTCATAACCTATGAAGTCCATTTATTAGAGCATATAAGGCAGAAATAATTTCTATGATTTTCCATAGACCAAGCCCAAGCAGAGATCCAACAACTTAATGATGATAGAAACTATTTACGGGATAAGATCTTGCTCATCGAGATCAAGGCCCAAACCATGTTCACTGAGTGCCCCCATAAAAGCCCCACCATATTACACCTTATTCTTAGGTTGTATGGTAGAGTAATAAAGGGACATGTTACAAGAACATATTATTATGATTATATGAATTATAATTTTATAGAATAATGAATATTATTACATTTTATTATTGTTACATTATAAATTTTTTTATGCATAAATAGTATTTTATCTAATATTAAAATTTAATTAATACATCTATTTTGGTAAATTAATTGAATATTGAATTAAATAATAATTTATTAAAATATTACTAGTAAATTTTTTTTTTAAATATAAATTATCATATATTTTTATGATGTCAATTGTAATTTTTATTATGGTTTGAAAACTATTTTTGTCAAAAACCATAAATTTTAAATAAATTTAAGTTTTTATTTTAATAGTGAAAATTCAAATATTTATAAATTTATTTAGATAAAATTAAAATTAATTTTGGTATCAGGATATCAAAAGTACTATCAGTGAATTGTTTTAGTTTTCTGAGACAGTCCGATTTTTGGGCAAAAATTAAATATCGTATAAGTATATAATAACTTTTTTGATATCGCAATGACCCAATTACGATGTAATAGAATAATATTAAAGGTATATTCTTCCAAATATATTTTTAACCTTTAAAATAATGTTATTATAAATTTTATTGATTTTTTTTATAAAGCCTTAGTGAACCCTCCAAATATTATACAATATTTTAAGATTTTAAAATAATTTATTTGAATGTATGACCCACCTCTAAAAAATCAACGAAATATTTAATTGTATTCAGACCTTAGACTAATAAAATAATGAAAAACACTCCACATTTTTTTAAACCATGGGAATAACCATGGGATGATTTTAGGTTTTGAATATTTTTATGTGTAGTGTCCAAAACCTAAATAATAAATAATTCTCCCGCCATTCATATATAAACCCACACAAGATCCCATTTCTATTTACTAATGATATTTTAAGCTAGACCAACCTATAAATATTACTCCCTATAGTCTTTCCATGTTTCCCCTAGTCTCACAAGAATCCTCTCCCATGACTTGGGATCACACATCCTTGCAAGCGATCTCCCTTTCTCCTTTTTTATTCAAGCACCTCTTTTATATCATGCCATTTATTTTATATTTTATCTATCAGGTATATGTTATTCCATGAAACTGATACTATCCACCTTATTTATAAATTATTAGGCTTTTTCTCACTCTCTTTAATCCCCCCTTATGATCCTTTAACCCACTCGTTAACATACCGAAATTTTGTATGGAATTTCTCTCCTCTCATTTTCATTCAAGCATTTCTTTAATATTATGCATCCATATTATATTTCATGTGTTGGGATGCTATTCTACCTGAAAAAATTACTTTCCATTCCATTTATAAATTACAATAGACCCATCTTGGTCTAATCATTCCAATTTATGAATTTCTATATAATGTTGTTATGATAGAAAAATTGCACCATGATTTTCTATGCCAAAATCATCATGTACTGAATAACATAGCCATTAATCTCTCATAGGTATTCACATTTATGGAAATATAATTATATAATGATAAATAAAATTTATGAATTCCACATTCCTTGATCATGTAATAATTTTTTTGTTGAATAAATCCATGTTATATGATTTATGTGGCACACATAAGCTTGAGAATTAAATGGTTTTGAAGGTTTCCCCCAAATAGAGATCCAATGCATTGGGTAAGGTTTAATATCAAGATATTTCATTTTGGTACAATGATTTAATTTATTATTTTATAAGACTTTTTTTCCACCATGTTGGGATGGGGGTTTATCTGATTCTTTTATGTTAATGATGCAACGTTTTATGTTTTTTCTCAACATTTCAATATTATGAAAATTATGCTATATCATTCATTTATGTTCATGTTTACCAAATTCATTAATGATATACAAATTTGATAACATTTATTTTATTATTATTTTATTCCCTTTTTAATCCATTATTTGTCTTTATAGATCACCCATTTCTTATGTATGTCATCATGTAGTCCCATGAAATGTTATGTACAAAAAATTTAATGGAAATATAAAAGAAGTTTTAAATGAAGATGTGTATTTCATGTTTTAAGCTCTAATATAATTTTCATAATCCCCAAATACACTAGAAATATCAATCATATGATTTAAATCAAGGTAATGTTTATGAAATAAATCAAGTTAAAATTTAATGCAAATATCATGGTATTTATAGTTGGTATCAGAAGATAGGTGTAGTTATTTTTGGAATTAGGATTAAAAAACTATTTTGAAATCCTTAATGATAAGACTAAGTATATGAAAAGAATACCAAATTTTTTGTCAGTATATATTATGTGGTTTATAAAAAAAATACATCTGTATCTAGATATGAACAATTATAGGTGGCTCTACCACAAATGTATCATGCGGTAAACCCCAAAAACACCACTTTGATCTAGACATGAATGGAAAATAGTGCATGTCAATGGACATTGATTCACTTTTGGATCTAAAATGAAATGTGATATGATTTGTTAAATCCATTAGCTTATTGAGAACCATTATTAAGGGAACAAAAAAACCCATAAGAAAATATGTTATGAAGTAGATCATGGATAACATAAATCAAATCCTTGAAATTAATATGTTATGGGGATAACTGTAATTTATAAATCATCCCTTTAACGTCTATAGATTCCCTTTTATGTGTTTTACTATTCATGTTACACAACCCTAATTTTATTCTTATTCAATCCAATAGATGGTAATAGGATGAATTAGGCTAACAAATGATTCAATGATCAATTTGATGACTACCCCAGGGTGATTCTCAATCAGATGGGAGAATAAGTAGGGCATATCATTATTATGAAAAACAATCTTTTAAAAATCCAAATTAAAAATTGGAACATTTTTTTTAAATTAATGAATAAGAAAATGACATCTCACAAAATTCTATAAGATAATGATCATAAGGTAATGAAGTCCCAATTTTCTTTCGTGTAACAAGTATGGAAAGAGGCACCAATGAAAATTTCACAAAGGGACTAGTAGTCATTTTATGTATGGAAATACGGGGCCCAAATGATCTAATTGGCCCAAAAATGGATATTGTGATGGATGGAAACAAAGTTCCATCGAAGGGATATTATATAGTTTTATTTCATAAATGTGGAGATGTTAAGAATTGTCTAAGGAATCGCTCTAATGAAAAGGGTTAAGAATCATATTGAACATTAACAATCCCAATGATTAAGGGAGCATAGAATTTCCTATGCTAAGATGTATAATAAGGACATAATTACATTTAACCACTACTTCAATGTAGTGTATGTGATAATGTATTTTCACTCATGTCCAATTATTATATCTTTTATATTTTCTATGAATGTCGTGTCCCAATAGAAATGATATTAAATCATTAGGGAAAACATAAATAAGTATTGAATGACCTGTTGAAGTTTGTGGGAATGTTCTTCTAGAAAATTTTATAAGTCCCCATTTGGTATAAGTTGAGTAAAAATGAAAATTCCATTTCTTATGCCACATGGAAATTGACAATTCATTAGACAAAATATCTCACACATGATTTGGAGTTGGTAGCTATGGTCTTTACATTGAAAATCTTGCAGCATTATCTCTTTGGGGAGAAGTGTGAAATATATAAAAGTCACAAAAATATCAACATATATTCACATAGAAAAAGTTGAATATGCACCAATAAAGATGGTTATATCACATTAAGGATTACAATTTATCAATCCATTACCACAATGGGAATGATAACAAGGTGGTGACTGCTCTATGTTGCAAGGAACCAATGATTATACCATTTATGATTATTTAATTAGATCTAATATTCTTATATTTCATGAAGATGGACATGGTAATCCTAAATAAGGGAACATAATCAATCCTTTCACAAATGTTTTCTCAACCGAATATTTTGGAATGGTTTAAGGATACTCAAAAAATTATATGGCAATTCAGAGGAAAGAGGAAATTATAATAAATGGGAAATTCTTGGATTTCAATTTTAAAAAATAACGAATTATTTTATTTGGTTAAAGAATATGTGTTCTATAAAATCAAGAGTTAATGAAATAAATTTTTGATGATTCATATAGTTCAAATGTATTCATTTACCAAGGAAAAATGAAGATGTATCAAGATCTGTAGGAGAACCTTCGGTGGGATAACATGAAGAATGAGATAAATAAATATACATCAAAGTGCTTTGTATGTCAGAAAGTGAATATTGGGAGGAAAAATTCTATGAGGATGATGTAAACATTACCGATACCAAATAGAAAATTGGATAACATCACCGTGTACATTATCACCAGATATCCGAAGACATCCCAATTGAAAAATGATATCTAGGTTGTTGTGGATCATCTTATAATAGTTTCACAATTCATTGCAATCTAGTAGAATTTATATCTGGCTCAACTGGAAAAAATATACAATTTAGAAGTGGTAACATTTTCTGGAGTGCCACTATCGCTTATGTTCTATCGATATCTACGATTCACATCTATGTTCTAGAAGAGTCTCTAATACGCTCTGAAAATTGTGTTTAACTTCAACATGGCCTATCACCCTCAAACAGATGGCTAATTTGAGAAAGCTATCCAAACACTTTAGGCTCTGTTTTGATCAATATCAATATACATCAAAGATGGATGAGACCAACATCTTCTTTTGGTGGAGTTATCTTGAAACAACAGTTTCCACTGAAGTATCCAAATAGATCCTTATGAAGTAAATTATGGGAAGAGGAAAAAAACACCAGCATGTTTGGATGATGATGGGGAAAGAAACTTCTAGGTTTATTAATGGTGGATGAAATGGTGGAGATGGTGAAATCCATACATCAAAACATCAAAGATTCTCATAGTCGATAAAAGAGTTATGTTATGAATTGTTGTAGAGACCTAGAATTTGAGGTTGGAGACATGGTATTCCTCCGCATATCTCATGGGATGATTTTTATGATATATAAAAAGGGTATTTGCGATGGGCCGTCACAGATATATTAGTTGTGATAGGTCAGAATCCCGTCGCAAATGCGAAATTGAAAAAATACTTGCGACGAAGGTATTTGCGACAGATCGTCGCAGAAAGGTTTTCCCGACGGGTATTCGTCCCGTCGCAAATGGTACTATAAAAAAAATTACGATAGGAATTCCCGTCGCAAATGTACCCATCACAAATATTAAAAAAAATAAAAAAAATAAAATAATTAATACAAATCGTATAATATTATATAAAAATAATAATATTATTAATAATATAAAAAAATTAAATTTTTATAATATAAATAAAAAAAATATATAAAATATAATTATGAAATATTAATATCAAATAATAATAATATAAATATAAATAATATAAATAATATAATAATACTAATATTAATAATATCAAAAATTAATATAATAATAATATTATTAAACTATAAATATAATAATAATATTAATATTAATAATACAAATAAATTATATTATTATAATATTAATAATAAAATAAATATAAAATATAATTATAAAATATTAATATAAAAAATAATAATAATATGAATATAAATAATATAATATTATATATTAAGAAATATTAATATCAAAAAATCATAATAATAGTACTAATATTATTAATATAAAAATTAATATAATAATAATATTATTAAAATAAACATAAAGATTTACGAAAAAATAATATTAATAATATTAATATTAATAAAATTATAAAATTATAAACTTCTCAATATTAACAATAAATATAAAATATTAAAAGTAATATTACTAAAATAAGAAGACATTAAAAATAATACTAATAAGTAATAATATATTAAAAAAATAAAAACAAATTAAATCATGTAATATTCGTACCAATATGAAAGAGGAATTATAAATAGTTAATATGACAATAAACTACGAAATCAAATGTCTATTACATCTAAAAAAATCATTGGGGGGTGGATAATTTGGAGGACCTGGAGGACCTAAAGGAGGTGGTGGAGGAAAATCTGTCCCTAAAGTATGAGTCAGATGACACATATACTCCATATACTCCTGATGTTGCTCCTCATATCGATGTCTCTCCTCATCCTGCTGCTGACGCATCTGCTCCTGCCATCGACGCATCTCCTCATCGTGCTGCTGACGCATCTGCTCCTTCCCCTAACGCAAATCCTCTATAAGCTAACTCTGAGCACGTAGTTGCTCCTGATACTGTGAGGCAGAAGATGATGTCTCTCCACGAGCTCCTCTCGAGTTGGACACCGACATCACAGCAGTACCATAATAAGTTACAGGAGTCAAATGATAGCTGATACCAACTACTCGGCCCTTTTCGAAGCCATATTGGGTCGCCTGCATCCATGTCGTCTCATTAAAATGGTGGGCACTAGTCTGATCACCTGTCTTGTCTTGACTCTCAGCCTATGTCTGAGAGGTCGCAGAATCATATGACTCCGTAAGTTTCAATTAGAAATTAAAATATTGAAATGATTATATGCATTTAATTTTCAAACTGAAAAGAAAATAATACTGAATACAATCTGACACTAGCGGTCACCTCTAATCTCTCCAGTAGCCGGGTCAGTGTACATCATCCGATAAACGTCGTATGCCAAAATACCGGGCTTCTCGTCTTCCTATATGAATATAAAATAAACAGTTTATATTTAAAGTTGTATAAAATATTAACAAAAAGTACTTACCAGATGCTCTCTATGGGCACTGAATGTACGACTACTGGCTCGATGCGTCACCTATTATCTCCCCCGATTCTGTTGACCCAATGCAGATCTCCTCTGAAAACCACCACACAACCAGTGTGTACATAATCCATCCCAAACGTGAGATGAAATGTACTTTCGTTGGTGGGCTCTACGGTACTCACCAAATTCTGTCCCTCCAGCATTCTTCACAGTCATCTTTCTCAAATTATGCAAAAACTGACGGAAACGGTCACGTATAGACACCACCCATGCCACGTGGATAGTGGCATGGCTGCTCTTATCGATGGGATAACATAATCCCTAATTTAAAGTTAATAATGAATTAAATTTTAAAATAAATAATATTTAATTACGTACCAGCCAATGATCAAACATGGTGGCCTTCACATCAGTGGGAATCTGATCCCATGTGCGCCAGGGCTGAAAAAAATAATTGCGCAAGATAGCGCTCCCCTGTCCAATAGCTATATGCGTAAAACTGTGGAAAAAGAACAAATAATCAAACAATTAGAATATTAATAAATTAAAATGAAATATAACTAAAATACACAGGTTACCATACCACCGCATGTGCGCATCGAATCCAAGAGGTGGACGTCACTCCGGGATAGGATTTAGAATCATCAGTCTGGCAAGACCGCGCCCCCTCCGAGTGCTCCCTTTAGTGCCAACAACCTGAGGGTCAGATGACTCAAGAACCTCATCATCCATAGGTATATCGTCCTCCAGGAACTAACGAAACATTTCCGAGTCCATTTGAAACATGAATTGATTGTTATTAGCAAACAGTTGAAAATAACTATTATGTATAGATATATATTTTTTATAATTCAAACCAGCATTTTACTGTGTCAATGTTCATCTTCATCATCATATTCATAGTTGTCAATGTCAATGTCTTCATCATCCTCATCAACATCATCAATTTCCATATTAGTTTCACTGTCATCATCTCTTGTCATTTCAAATTCAGTTGTAACATCGTTGACAACATCGTCACCATCGACCCTTAACTGTGGGGTGTCATCCTCAATATTCATGTCTCTTTGTGAAAAAGATTTGCTTTGGGGAGTGTCCAGAAAAATTTCAATTCCTTGCACTTCAGTGGAACCACATTCAGTTTGAGTAAACTGATTTTGTCGAGATTTAACTTTTATTATACTCCGCCAATCATCCAACTCTTTTGCAGTATCATAGTATTTTTCATAATAAATATGATGTGCTGATGAGCCAATAAAAATGGTTCATTTACTGCAAAAAGACTTTTATGTTTAATATCAACAATTCCATGAGTCGGATGAATACGCATGCCTCTCTCAGTATCCAGCCATCGATATTTAAACATTGTTTCATAATTCTGTCCCAAATAACACAGTTCAATAATTTCATCAAGCATACCGTAAAAGTCAACTTCAATATCTCTATGATGTGATCCCTTTAAACAAACACCACTATTCATTGTTTTATTTGATTCTCCATATGCACGTGTTTGAAAGCGATAACCATTCACCACATATGCATTATAAGATTTAACCATTTTGGATGGTGGGCTACTCAAAATACACAATCAACTACCAATCTTATAAGCATGTACAGATACCTGAAAATTTGTAAAACATTTATCACTATTACAAGTAATAAATTGATTTTATATGTAAAACCAAAAAAGAATGTTTGTTACCAGTTTTTGAAACCAGTAGGCAAATTTTTTTTTCCGACGTTCTTCTAAGCCAGCTGTTGTAATTTGTGGAAATTGTTTCTTGATATGATCATCATATAACCTACAAATATAATATGATTAATTTACTGTACCAGAATCTATAGAATAAGGGATAAGATCACTCACTGTACAATGGGTGACATTTCTTCACAGTTGATTAGAACATATGTTTGGGCTCTATGATGTTCATCATCTGAAAGTCATCAATCATGAACTCCACCAAATCTAAGTTCGAGCTGATTGAAAACTGATAATTGATTGTTCATATCATCATCAACATTCTACTTGTTCTGGCCCATGCGGTTAAATTTTAAGGGATATTCAGATTCAAAATAATGAGAGAAGAATAAAGTAATTTCTTCTTGCAAATAAGCTTCAGCAATTGAGCCTTCAACTGATGCTTTGTTATAGACTTTTTTCATCAATTTCTACATGCATCTCTCAAATGGGTACATCCATCGAAACTGAACTGGACCTCCACATTTTTCTTCATGTGGCAAATGTAACATCAAATGTTCCATCGAGTCAAAGAAATCCGGCAGAGGGATTTTTTCTAATTTTCATACAATTACAACAATAGATTCTTCCAGTTTGCTTAGTGTATCGTAGACTGTTGTTTCCACACACATGTATCGGTAAAAATATTATATATCTGTTATCGAATCCCAAATATTAGAATTCAGCAATCCTCTTAATCCAATAGGCATATGCCTTTCCATTATAACATGACATTCATAACTTTTTAATCTGGTAATATGACCATTTTTAACACATCTGCCCAAGTTGGAAGCATAGCCATCTGGAAGTCTCAAATCTGCAATCCACTGACAAAATAATAACCGAATCTCTTTGGTCAGTGTATATGTTGCTTTTGGCTTCATTAATATTTGTGATCTGACATTTTCAAACAATTCATGTTCTAGTCACCTGTAAATTTGGGCAAGATCTAATGGTGCATTTACATTATCTTTGGTTTTACCCAGTGTATCCAAAGATGTATGAAATAAATTATCAAAATAGTTCTTCTCAATATGAATGACATCCAACATGTGTCAAACCATGAAATTAGACCAATATGGTAGATTCCAAAAAATGATCAGTTTTTTCCAATTGTGTTATTTCCCAAAACCATGAATTTCCTGTTGGTTTATTGTTGGTCCAAAATTGATGGAAGGTAATGAAAATACAACTAATTGTAACTCTGTACCTGAGATCATTTTTGGATGTTAATCTCTTTCAATTCTGCCTTTTCTGAAATGAGATTTATTCCTCCGAAAAGGATGATCGATTGGAAGAAATCTGCGGTGAAAATCAAAATAGAAAGCTTTTTTTCCATTCACGAGCATAAATGTTTTGTTGGCTCCCATATAGTAAGGACAAGATTTTGGACCATGTGTACTCTAGCCAGATAACATACCATATGCTGGGAAGTCACTAATTGTCCACATCAAAGCAGCTTTCATTACAAAATTCTGTTTCGCAGCAGCATCATCGGTATCAACACCATAACTCCACAATAAATTTAACTCATCAATCAGTGGTTTCAAATAAACATCAATATTCTTTTTTGGATGTCCTGGGATTAATAATGTATAAAATATATAAGGCTCTTTCATCAAAATCCATGGAGGAAAATTTTACAGAGTTATAAAGAGAGGCCAACAAGAATATTGACTACCAAAAGATCCAAATGGAAAAAAACCGTTAGTAGAAAGACCCACTGACACGTTCCAGGATTCTAAAGCAAAAGACGGATGCACTTGATAAAAATGTTTCCATGAATCGCCATCAGATGGATGAATCAAGCTTTTACTATTTGAAATATTGGTTTTGTTCCATGACATCATTGTCACTGTGTTATGAGACATAAATAAATGCTGCATCCTAGGTGTAAGCGGGAAATATCTCAACTGTTTTACATGAATCAATCCAGACTTCCCTGATTGAGCTTCTTTATACCTCGATTGTCAACATGTGGGGTACCTATCCAATGACTCATTTTCACCAGAATATAAGATGAAATCGTTTGAACATGCATGGATATTTTGATAACTAAGGCCTAGTTTACGAACGAGTCTTTTTCTCTCATAATAATTAACAGGCATCACATTTCCTTCAGGTAACAATGCTTTAACCAAAGAAAATATATCATCAAAATAGTTATTTGGCATTCCATTATATGATTTAATAGCCATAAATTTTGAAACTGATTCTAATTTGCCTATCTTGCAACCAGGATATAATGCATCCTCAGCAGACCGGAACAACTCAGCAAATTCAGATGGTGCCAACTCTTGAGGTAAATCAACATCATCCTAAATTTTTGTTTGTTGAACGGATGACACTACATCATCATGTACTAGATTCTAAAACCGTGATGGATCTGAAATCAAATTATTAGTATCTTCTCTGGAACTACGTTCACCGTGTTGATACCAAAAAATATAATCTGATTGAAAACCATAATGCAAGAGATGTTGCCCAATGATGTCAAATGTCTCAAACGTTCTCAGAGAACATTTTTTACAAGGACACTTAATTGTCCCTTCTGAAACAAATTCCTGGTTTGATGATGCAAATGATAAGAAAGCTTCAACACCATCAACATATACAGGATTTAAACTAGAACCATTTGGATTTCTGCACTGATTTATCCAAGCACAATCATCTAATAATGATTAATGTTGATTTCCTTGTTACATATTCATATATATGTTTCTAAAAAATTTAAAACCATTACAATTGTTAAATAATTTGATATAAGAAACAATATCCTAAAAAAATAAGATACATAATTAAAGTTATTTATTAATAATTACCAATAATTATAGGCGACACAGTTAGTTTGTAATCATCCCCACTAATTATTATTAATTTATCAATAATTAGAAATACTTGGAAAAATGAAATATTATTGAATAATGAAATTAAATTTTGTAATCATAGTTGTGAAGTTTATATTACTAATTATTCTAATTTGTCTGATGGCTCATCTCTTTTTAACTTCCTCCTGACTGAAATCAGTATGAAAAACTTGCTCTGACATAAAATAGATCACATTTTTCATACAGATTTTAGTGGAAGAAAGTAGCAAAGATATGAGACATTGAATAAATGGTAACCGTCCATCCGCTGGAAATTGTGCCAATTTATAACCATGTACTTGAATTTATTTGATTTTTGATTAATTTTATTGCTAATTATTACTAATTTTTACAAATCTCAATATTTCCAACAGATTTTTCCCTATTCTTAACTTGTTCAAATCTTAATGATTCGCCAATTTTCAGGTCATGCCCAATAAACATTTTGTGTCAACCTTGTCCAATTTAAACTCTATAATTGTCTTTACATGGTTGATCATCTCACAAGTAGTGTTGCAATAAGACGACACGAGTAATGAGAAAGACATGACTTGGGTTGTCCTATTGCAACTCTACTTGCGAGGTGATCAACCAAGAAAGAACAATTATAGAGTTTACATTGGACACGGTATATGCAAACTTTTTATTGTGCATGACCTGAAAATTGGCGACCCTTTTACGATTTGAACTGTTAAGAATAAAGAAAAACTTGTTGAAAATATTGATAATTGTAATATTTTATAAATTTGTTATAATATTAATAATATTAATATTTTTTTATAATTATTAATCATATAATAATAAAATAATTTTATTATAAGTATTATTTAACTATTAATATTAGAGTAATATTATATTTTATATTATGTTACTATTTATGTTGCTAATTATATTACTAATTATGTCACTAATTATGTTACTAATTATGTTAATAATTATGTTATTAATTAGAAATTCGATGATATGCATATACGTCAGGTGGATAATCAATCAATGAATAGAAAAACAAACGTAATTGACTGCTCATCTACCTCAATTTTCTTTTCAATTGTGTGTTGAGGTTGATAGGGAACTTTTGGCTCCACATATAGTATGTGCTTTTTCTGTCAAAATTATAAACCACCTCACCTCTATATTGGCGAGGAGGTTTATAATTTTGACAGAAAAAGAAGATATTACATGTGGAGGCAGAAGTTTCCTGTCAAGCCTCAACAGACAAATGAAAAGAAAATTGTGGTAAATGAGCGGTCAATATCGTTTCCTAATTATACTAATTGTTTCCTAATTAAATATAATTGTATCCTAATTAAATCTAATTGTTTCCTAATTAAATCTAATTATTTCCTAATTATACTAATTGTTTCTTAATTGAATATAATTGTTTCCTAATTAAATCTAATTGTTTCCTAATTAAATCCAATTGTTTCTTAATTATTTTAATTGTTTCCTAATTATTTATAATCAATTAAATCTAATTATTTCATATTTATTTGATAATTATTTTAATTAAATATAATTATTTCTTAATTATTTGATAAGTATATATTTATTTCTAATTATTACCAAAACATCCCCCGGGAGTGTCGAACCAAGAGTGCAGCAAGGCCCGTTGTCGTGTAACAGGTTACCCAATGTCAAGCTCGAAACACCTTGTCAGAGTTTTCACTCCTAGGTACATCTATGCCAGAGCCGCCTCTACTTGTTCGTACCCAGACAAGGATTATTTGGTACATGCACATAAACTAATTATACTATATAGCTAAACATTCTATTAAAAAAATAAAATTAACAATTAAAAATAAAATTAACAATTAACAATTAAAAATAATTTAGCAATTAAAAAAATATTAATACCTTTAATAATCTGCGCCTTCTAACTCATTCAATCCTCTTCGAAAGAAAAAATTAAAATAAAAAAATTATACTCAGAACTGAAAATTAGAGAGAGAAGAATAGAGATCTGATTGTTATGAGAAAAAAATGGATGGGGTGTATATATAGGTTAGATTATTCGCAATGGGTGACTGTCTCAAATACGAGGTATTGCGACGGGATACTGCTGCAAATGCCTTCGCTCACATTAAATACAGGTGGTGGGTAAAAGGCCTTTTACGACGGGCCCGTCGCAAATAGCCACCATTAGCGATGGAGGGATATCCCAGTCACAAATTTATATTTACCGCCACCGTTATTCGCGACGGGGACCATCGCAAATACCTTCGCCCGCATTAATTACAGGCGGCGGGTAAAAGGGTTGTTGAGATGGGCCCGTCACTAATGCCGCACCATTAGCAACGACCGGATATCCCCGTTGCAAATAACTATTTACCACTGCTAGTATTTGCGAAGGGAGGATATCCCCGTCGCAAATTCATATTTACCACCGCTGGTATTTGCGATGGGTCCTGTCACAAGTACCTCCCGTTGGATTATCTTTTGCGATTGGTACATAGTCCCATCGCAAATACGTATTTACTACCGCATGGTATTTTCGATGGGTTGTAGGTGACCGTCACAAATAGGCTTTACAACAGCCAGTATTGGTGACAGGGCCCGTCACAAATAATACTGGGTGAATATTATTTTTGCGACGGGGAAATTTTCGCGTTGCAAATACAATTTACCACCCGCCGGGTAATTGCGACGGGTATCCTTCTACACATCGCAAATATCCTTCCCGCGTTTTGGCACGCAAACCGCGCCATTGCAATTGCGACAGGCCCTATATTTCTGTCACAAATAACTGACCATTTGCGACGGGAATATATTCCCATCAGAAAAAACCTTTTCATCGGATTTGTTGCGACGGGAATAAGACCCGTCGCAAATACCCCATCACAATAATCATTTTTTCCCGTAGTGATAATCCCTTTTGAATATAACTCCCACAGAACCTCTCTCAAGTACATGATGTATTCCGTAGATCAATCCTGAAGAAGTACATGCCTAACCAATCACATGTAGTCAATCCATAGGTGGTACCATTAGTGAATGACCATTCCAATTAAGAGAAACTAGCAACGATCTTATATCATAGAGAAAATATTCAATGAAATAAGATTACTACCCTCGTCATTGTGTTGTGGAGAAACCACAATTTTGAGGACGAATTTTTAGAATCATAGGATGTGATGTTGTAGAGTTTCTCTCATCTATTTTTGTGTGGGAAAAGATAATTTTAATGGAGAAATATTTTAAGGGGGGAATGTTGCAATGACACAAACATTTATGAAAAAAAATCCCATATATTATAACTAAATAACTTATGGATATTGATAAAACACGAAATCCTTTTGTTTTATTATTAGATTTAAATTACCATTAAATGTCTTTACTATTAATAATATAGTGTTTAAACAATGATCACATGTCTTGTATAAATATTATGTTTTAACTAATCCCTTTGACATAGACAATGAATGTGATGGCCTAAACTAGTAGGATTATACCCTATGATTCCCATTTATCAGATATTTCATAGGAGATAGCATTTATGGTCATTTCCCTATACCAATCCCTAGTTTAGATCTAACAACTTAATCATGAGAGAAACTATTTATGAGAGAAGTCCATTCTCGTCGAGATCACGGGTCAAACCATGTTCATCGAACAACCCCATGAAATTCATACTATTTCAAACCATACTCTTAGGGTTTTTTCTGTTGTAATAAAGTGGTTTGTAATAAGACCATATAATTATGATTATGTTAATTATTTTTTATAGAATAATGAATATAATTTCACATTATTATTGTCACTTTTAAAATGATTTTTTAAATCACAAATAATTTTTTTTGGTAAATATTCAAATTCAATTTGGAATTATATTTGGATGAATTAATGGATTTTTGAATTATTTAATATTTTTATAAGATATTATTATTAAATTAATTTCATTAAATTTAAATGATATTATAATTTTATGATGTTAATTGTAATTTTTATTCAGGGTTATAAACTATTTTTTTCAACACCCATAAATTTTCAATTAATGTCAGTTTTTATTTTACAAGTGAAATTTAATATATTTAGAAAATTATTTTGGTAAAATGAATATCATTTTTGAATCATGATGTGGAAATT
The DNA here is from genome assembly GCA_963277665.1 of Viscum album. Lineage (NCBI taxonomy): Eukaryota > Viridiplantae > Streptophyta > Magnoliopsida > Santalales > Viscaceae > Viscum > Viscum album. The sequence continues at coordinate 1,577,500,006 of OY728150.1, read as the reverse complement.
ATATAGCAGTGAATTTTTTATAATTTTTTGAGATAATGGAATTTTTGAGTATGAATTAAATATCATATAAATGTATAAACAATATTATGACATCATAATGACCCAATTTCAAGGTAATTAGATACTATAAAATGTTTATTATAACAAATTTATATTTTAAATTTAAAATAATGTGAATTTAGAATTTTTTAATTTTATAAACCCTTCGTGAATCCCCTAAAACTCATACAATATTATAATATTTTAAAATAATTTTATTGGAAGTATGACTCAACTCCACTAAATAAAGGGAAATATTTTAATATAATTATCCCTTAGAAATGAAAAATATTTGATAACAATCCCCTTTTCTAGAAACCTTGATAAAAATAAATGGGATGGTTTGTGGTCTTCAATATTATAGTGTGTAGACTCTGAAACCAAAATAATAATGAATTCCCACATCATTCCTATATAAAACCACCCAAGATCCCATTTATATTCAATCAAGATATTTGAAGCTCGACTAACCTCTAGATTTTGCTCCAAATATTCATCCTAAGGTTACCCCAAGCTCCCAAGAATCCTTTCCCGAGCATTTGGGATTACACATCCAAGTAAGGGATCTCCCTCTGTCATTTTTCTTCAAGAACCAATTTTTTTCAGGCCTTTTAATTTCCACTTTATTGATTTAGGGTATGTTCATCCATGAACAACAAACTACCTAATTGATATATAAATGGTGAAATCGTCTTTTCTCTTTCATTAATCCCCCCAATGATTCTTTAAGCACACTCGTTACGATGTCGAAATTCCGTAAGGGATTTTTCTCTTCGCATTTCCATTCAAGTATTTATTTTAAATTATTCATATAAATTCAATTTCACATGTTGGGATTTTATTTTACATGACCCCCTTTATATCCATCCCATGTATAAATGATGATACAACCCTTTATCTTTTCAACAAAATTTATGAATTTCAATATGATGCTATTATTTCGACAAAATTGCATCGTGATTTTCCATCCCAAAATCATAATGTAGTGAATATAATTCACATTCCTCTATCAAGGGTATTATACTTTATGAACATATACTTATCTAAAGGTGACATAAATGTATGAATTATACATTCATTTATCCTGGAATAAATAATTATGTTTAATGAATCAATATTATATGATCTATATGGCACACTTAAGCATTAGATTGAGTTGATTATGAAAGGTGCAACCTGATAACACAAAAATAAATTGGTTAATGTTTAGTATCATGATACTTCATGTTGGGATATGTATTTACCTATGTTTAAAATTCTCTTATTCTCCAATGATATGCCTATTTACTAAAATTTACTGTATTCTACATGGTATTCTTTATTTATAACCTTACTGTGCATTATCAATCACCCTCTCCTTAAGTATTTCTTTAGGTTATCCTATGTAATTATAGGTAAGAGATTTTTTTAGTCATGTAAAAGTGTTTTTCAATTAATATTTTTATTTCATGTTTTAAGTTGTTATGTAATGTTCTTAATCCATAAAGACACTAGACCACTCAATCTGTTGAGTTCTATGAAGTGAAATTTTATTTTAGAAAACATGTTCCAAATATGTAGTAAATAGAAGGGTTGTTATATTTATAACCAAACAAATCCTCATTTTATAAATATATATAAAACAATGAGATAAAAAAGAGAATGAATATTTTTTACTTTTTTTAATATAAAATATTTGAAAAAATCCAAGAAAAAAGGAAATATAAGGTTATATATTACTTTATTAGAGTGTTATGGATGATTAATAAAAACCCAATGGTGTTTTTTGAATGTGTTATTTCTATTTTTGAGTCCCTATTAAATTATTTTCTTCTAAAATTATTTGATTTACAATATAACATTAAGAAAAATTACCAAAGATAACGTTATTGTTGAAAAAAAAGTGTCATTATTAATAATTTCTGCCCCTCATTATATATATGGAATCAAATATTAAAAAACTTGATTTCTATTATGGATAGAAAGTATCAAAAATTCATAAAACACCCCAAAAATAGTTTTTAGAAACACAACATTTTATGTCCAAAGAACTCATGATAAAAAGACATATATATATATATAGATGATTAAAATGATGGTAAATATTTTATATATAATTAATTAATAATAATTTAATAATAAAATTCATATAATAAGGATACATTTTTGGATTTATAAATGTATATGTTACAAAAATGTTATTACTATTCACTGTAAAATCAATATTTTTAGAAAAATAACCAAATTTCTATGAAAGGAAATTTAGATATGGTATTAAAAATTTAATACCCTTTTCATCAAATAAAATATTTAATATTTAACCCAATTTAATTATAATTAATTTCTCAAAAAAAGTGAATTCAATGTTCATTCAAATATATAGCCTACCTTCTTGATGAATGATGTAATTTATTTTTCAATCTATAAATTTTATGGATGAATCAAGAAATATATGATCATTATATATTAAATTTATATGAGTATTAACTGTATATAAATATAGGAACCATGGTCAATGTATATGTATTGAAAATATTGAACTGACATTCTTATAAAAATAAAAATGTTGTCACTAAAAATGATGATCTTGATAAGTAATTTTTTATAAATGTGCGTTGAAATGTTATAAAGGGGAAACATATGATATTATATGTATTTAAATTATTACTTCTAAAATAATTATAATAATTTAAAATATATTATATGTGATGTTATTGTGATATTGAAGCACGTGGAACACGTAGAAAAGTTTTATTGTTTCAAATTGCCTTAATTGTGAAATTTGTTATGTTACATACATATATTCTATTATAAGGTGTATATAATTACATTTTAATTGTTATATAATTATTTTACAGATGATCATGCTATTTTATATTAAATTTCATATCATTATTCCATGGGTAACAAAATTCAAATATTACCAATGTGGTAAGAGGATTTCATTAAAAGCACGCTGTTTATCAAAAATATTTATTATCGTGTTTCTCATCATGAAATTTTATGAGTTTTAATTCACTAATACCATGAATTTTATTATCAATATGTTATTACTAGAGAATTAATTTAGTTCTTTATGTATTTTCAATATTTTGATAAATTGTAATAATATATAAGAAAAGTGATTTCTTGGTAATGATATATTTTTAGAGAATACATAATTATGTAAAATAAAAACCTTAATATGCGAATTTTGTTGATTAAAGATCATTAAAAGGTATTCATTTATTGTGATAATTTATATTGTATGATATTAATGAATTTAGAATATATTGGCGGTTCGATGAAAAAGGGTTTTTTTGTTATCTTTGGGGGAATTTATAGAAATTTTGTATTAATAGAATATATTTAAAAAATGTGATATTATTTAATGAATGTAGAGTTAAAAAGTGTTTGAAATAATGAATTTTTTTCATTATGGTTTTATGGTAATTCTTATTATTGCCTTGTTTCATGACAATGTAAGATCATAGTATTCACATATTTTCATGGGATAATAAAAACATATTTATGATGTTTGGGGGATGAAGGTTAATTGATTCATGAAATTCAGTAAAATCAAAACTATGTTTTTTGATTTTTATTATTTTTAGAAATATTATGTAATTGTTGTTGGAACCATGGTCTTCTATGCATGATTTGGATTATGGTTTATGTTTGCTGTCAATCATCAATGGAAGTTCGGATCGTGTACCAGCAAAGATATCATACCATTCAAGCAGACAACAGTATTGAAGGTGGCTCTGTTTCCCAGTGTTTGCCAAATTTTTGGGGTCCAAAATTAGGAATTTGCTGAGCATCGCGAAAAGTGGATTTCCATGAAGATAATAATTAAATATGTTAGAGGCATGAATTTCGCGAAGAAAGGATGAATGGTTTGGAAATCGCGAAGACCAGAATAATGAAGGCGCTGAGTCTTCGCGATTACGTAAAAACGTCGCGAACGGCAGAGTTGAAGCGCATCACGGCGGTGAAGGGATTTGAGATGGATCTTTGGAGAGAAGGCTTGAAGGAATGATGATAGTGATACTCTGCGATTACGACGAGCTCCGCGAATGGAAAATTTCTATAGTGCTTTGAGATTTTGAGAGAATTTCGGTGGGAACATCGGAGCTTCGTGATTTGAGCTGACGTGGCACTGACTTTGCGTGGAAGGGTCGAGGGTCGGTGGAATCACCTATAAATACCGGTCGACCCCCTCAAGAGAAGTAGAAAACAATTTCAGAGAAAATCTTTTTCTCTCAGTTCGCAAAGGTCACTCGCGAAGGCAGTGTGCTTCACAAAAGAGGAGCTTCACGGCGGCTATTCTAGCTCCGCGAAAGTCGTGCGCCCCGCGTTAGCTCAGCGAGCTTCGTGAAGAGGCAGGAGCTCCACGACAACCATGCTTTGCGAAGGCTGGTGCATGGTTAGAGTGCTTCGCGATTGAGCTTCGTGAAAAGGCATGGACTCCTTAAAGGCTTGTTTGAGCTGTGCAAAAATGGGAGTCTTGCGAAGTAGGTTACTTTGTGAATGCCCTTTCTAAAGTTGTCTACCCAATGGACAAGGGAAACTGGGGTATTCATCAGTGGATGGAATTTGGACTTTAACAGAGCATCATCTCAGGACTCTAATACAAGCAATGTCTCATGATGAATAGTAGACAAAGACCGTCATGTCTATCAATTGAAGAGACCTTCACGTCTATAAATTGAGTGAGACTTCAACAATGGCAGTGAGCAGAGGAGAGTCAACGGGAGTGACCCGAGGGAAGCAATGAGCTATCCCTAAACCTTTGTAAAGGTAGTGAGCCTGGGACAGAGTGACTGTTCCCGAAAAATTTTAACCCACAACTAGTGAAGTTTAGTAGATTTTGGTATGACCGGCAACTTGTCGGCATATGCTCCTTGGACGTAGCCCTTAGTGGTGAACCAAGTAAAAAGGGTCGTGTCTTCTCTGTGCATGTGAATGTTTGCTTTTTGACCATTTTCATCATACAGGTTCAACAAGTTCCTACCAACGTGGGAATAATATCCATCACATTAAAAGAAAAAGTTGTCCCCCTAATTCCCCCCTCCCCTCTCAGGGTGTCCCGGGGTCCTTCAAGTGGTATTAGAGCCAGGTTGCTGGTGTTGATTCTGTCCTTTACCATCATGGAGAAGGCAATCAATGATAGGGGGGTCCCTCACTTTGATGGAAGTAATTTCCAGATCTGGAAGAACAGTATGAGATCTCATCTAAGATCTATTGGAATGGATGTTCTTTTTTCTACTGTGAAAGGAATACATGTCACTGACCCAATAGTCCTGGCTATGACTGAAACAGACAGGAAAATTCATGATGTAGATGCTAAAGCACAAAATGCTCTTACTGAATCCCTTTCTGATCAGATCTACCTAATGGTGATTAATTGAACCTCATCAAATTCCATGTGGGATAAACTTAAGAATATTTTTGAAGGAGATAGCAAAGTTAAGGAGGTGAAACTACAAGTGCTACACAATCGGATTGATGATCTGAAGATCCATCCAGATGAGAATGCAGAATCATTCTTCAATCGAATTACTGGAGTGGTTGGGGCAATTCAGGGTCTAGGTGAAGAAATCAAAGTCATTGGTACTGTAAAGAAAATATTAATAAGACTTCCACCTCTATACAATGCAAAGGTGTCAGCCCTTGAGGAAAGAGATCTTTTAAAACTTTCTCTAGATGACCTACTTAGAATCTTGGTAGCATATGAAATGAGAGTCAAACCAGAAGATGATACGACTCGTATGAGCAAGGAAATGTCATTCAAGTCCATGGATAAACTGAAAATCTCAAAAGATAGTAGTGTTGAAGATGAAGAAGAAAAAGAAATTATTTCTCTCATTGTAAAGAAGTTCCAGATGGGGAAAGGGAAATTCAAAGGGAAGTTACCTCTCGCATGATTTCATTATGGAAAAGTTGGGAACATTTCCTCTTAGTGCATAAGAAAGATCAATGATGAATATAGTGAAGTTGAATTCTTCAAGAAGCCTCGGAGAAGGTTCTTCAAAAAGGGAGAATTCAAATCTGGAATGAAAATGAAAAGGAAGAGTTTTATATGTGAAGAGGAAGAAGATGATAATGAATTCTGTGATAAAGAAGAACCAGAATTCAAAATTGGGAACCATGCTTCCATGATGGCCACTGTTGAAGATTCAGAAAATATTGTTGGAGGAAAACAACTGAGAACTTGTGTAGATCCTGAGATGAAACTTAAGGATGCGTTTAATAATCTTAAGATTAAATGCAAGAGTTGCAATAAGTGGAAATCTATTGTAGAAGAATCAGCTGAATATGTTGATCAACGTGAAGCTGAAATTGAACGACTGGAAGAATTTGTGAAGGTAGAGTCTAAAATAATTGAATTCAATGAGGATGTAGTGGTTTTGAAGCTGATAATTGAAGAGCAGGCAAAGGTCATCAATAACCTCACCTCCAGACTAGATGAAAAATCCAAGACTGCTGAGGGCCTTGAAGAGGAAGTTGTTAATTTATGGAGTAATCTTGAGTCTGAATCAATTCCAAAAGAATTGTGGAAGAAAATACAGTTTGGAAGATTCTCAGATGTAAAATTACTAGCAAGAGCCACATGCTGTTCAGATGGTGTTGTACAAATCTTGAGTAATCAAAGACCCGCTTGCATGGGAAAGAGTGGAATTGGCTGTGAGGCTGAGACATCAACTGCTGGAAGTGAAAATATCCAAAAGAAAGATAAGATGAATGTTGAACATGTTGAAACGTTTCCTAAACTTCTGAAAAAGGAAACCTCAACCAAAACTAAAATGTGAAATGAAAATTATCCTCAAACATTCAGAAGTGACAGACAGTCTAACTTTTCTCCCAAGGAAGAAGGTATGAGGAGAGATTCAAGTGAGAAGACATTTCCTCTCATGAAGTGTTAGTTCTATGGATATCTGGGCCATACCATGTCTTATTGTGAAGAGGCAAGAAGCTATCTGAATGGAGAAGATATAGAAGTTCAACAAAAGAGAACAAATTCATATCCTAATTCTTATAGAAGAAACAATCTCTATGGATATTGTTTTCGTTCTTCTATCTTTGGTCATAAGGCTGCTAATTGCAGGCATAGAATGGACGTGGACACCTTATACCGAAGTTCAAGACAAGTTAAGTCTCTTCAGCAAGACATTGTTTCTCTTTCAAACAGGTTTTCTCCTCTCGAAGAAGTTTTTGACTATGAAGAACCTGAGTATGCGAAAGATATAATTGAAAGTCCATCAGTACTATATACTCAATCCAATGTCTCATGGAAGGAAATGATGAATATTGAGAAATCCAACCTTGTAGAGGTATCCCTCAAATCATCAAAGAAAAATAGTACCTAGATTTTGGATAGCGGTTGTTCATCTCATATGACGGGTAATGCGGGCCTGCTAACAGATGTCAAAAGGATGGTTGATGGTACAGTACGATTTGGTAATGATGGGGCTCTTAAAAGCAAAGGGAGTGGAAGTACCAAGTTAGCTAATAGAGAACAAAAGAAGACTGAAGTCCTTTACGTAGATGGACTACGTCATAATCTCCTCAGTGTGAGTCCACTCTATGACTCATGACTCATAGATACATTTAATCAAAAAGGCTGCACTATCAAGGGAAAGACATGCAACTCACTTATGAAGGGATGCAGAACAGAAGGAAACTTGTATCAGTTTTATAGTGATGATAAGGTATGTTACATGACTGTTGAAGAAGAAAACAATTTGTGGCATCGGAGACTGGGACACATCAATCAACAAGACACAGAGAAAATATCAAAATTGAGAATTGTCATGTACATTCCCAACCTGAATCGTGAGCTTGAAAAATCTTGTGATGCTTGCATTCGTGGGAAGCTGGTCTACAATTCATATCATCCAAAGAAGAAAAGGGTATCTCACCTTCTTGATCTGATTCATACAGATGTATGTGGGCCGATAAATGTTGTCGGAACTCATGGATAAAGGTACTTTTTCCTTTTCATTGATGATTATTGTAGAATGGAATGTGTGATGGTAATTCACAGGAAACGAAAAGTCCTTGACTACATGAAAACATATCGGTGAATCACCGAGAATGGTACAGGAGGAACAATCAAAGTGTTGTGATCTTAGAATGGAGGAGAATAAATGTCCATTGAATTTGAAAATTATCTGGAGAAGCATGGGATACAGCATGAGGTAGCTGCTGTGAGAACTCCACAACAAAATGTTGTTATTGAACGTAGGAATTGACTGGTGAACAACTTGGCATGAACTATGCTGATTGAGAGGCGTATTCCACGACATAACTGGAAAGAGGCTGTTCAAGCTGCAGTGTACATTCAGAATCGAACGAGACTTTATATGGGTGAGACGAAGACACCATATGAATTGTGGCATGGACAGAAGCATTATTTTAAATACTTTCGTGTCTTTGGAAGTAAATGCTTCATCAGGAACAAAGAAGGAAATCAAGGGAAATATGGTGACAATGCAGATGAAGGAATTTTCCTCGGTTACTCAATGAACAGCAAATCCTAAAAGTGTTTCAACAAGCATTTAGGAAGGATTGTGGAAAGCAGTGATGTTAAGATAATTGAAGAGAAAAGTACAAACGCTTCAAGGACGTCATATGCTGATGTGATAGAAAGTCAGGAAGAAAGTGAACGGGAAGAAAATAAAAATGCAGAAATAGAGGAAGTTGTTCAAAACACTTAGCAGTCACATCATGATGTTAACTCAGACGAAGAATCTGAAGAGGAAATCTTGGATGGTGAGAATGCCACTGAACCTCACAGGAGAAATCGAAGAGCATAGATTGATCCATCTAACATAATTGGAGATAGGAATGCACCCACACAGATAAGGAGGATGAGGAATAACAAACCTTCTGTATTTCTGTTAGTTGTGGAGCCTTTTTCATTTGAAGAATCTGTAAAGGATGAATCCTGGGTGAAAGCCATGAATGAAGAGTTAGATCACATTGAAAAGAATCAGACATGGTATCTTGTCCAAAGACCCAAAGGTCACAATGTGATTGGAACAAAATGGTTATTCAAGAACAAGTATGATGAGCATGGAAGTGTTATCAGAAACAAGTCTCGACTGGTATGGAAAGGGTATTCTCTGATTGAAGGTGTTGATGTTAAAGAAACCTTTGCTCCAGTGGCTAGACTGGAGTCAATCTAGCTGTTCATTTCCATGGCTCTCCAGAGAGGTTATAAAGTATATCAAAAGGATGTCAAGACATCATTTTTAAATGGTGTACTTGAAGAAGAAGTCTACATTGAACAACTAGTGGGAGTTCTTCTTGGTGCTGATGAATCAAAGGTATGCAAGTAGAAGAAAGCACCTTATGGCTTGAAACAGGAACCATGGGCATGGTACTCCAGACTAGATTCATATCTCAAGAAGCTGGAATTGAAAAGAGGAGGAGTGGATCACAATCTCTATGTGAAGAATTCTCCGAAAGATCAGTTTATGGTTCTCGTTTACGTCGATGACATCATATTTGGTGGCACCAGGGAGAAAATCAGTGGATGAATTTGCCCATCATATGAAATCAGAATTTGAAATGTCAATGATTGGAGAGCTTACATATTTCATGGGACTACAGGTGACTCAAAGGAAAGACTACACTTTTATCTCTCATCAAAAGTATGCAAGAGAGCTGCTGAAGAAGTTTAATATGCAACACTCCAAACAAATTTCAACTCCAATTGCAGTTGGAACCAAACTTGGAAACCATGAGAATGAGAAATCTGTAGATCCCACCATATATAGGAGGATCATTGGGAGCCTATTGTACCTGACAGCGACAGGGCCAGATATTTTCTTTTCCACATGTCTTGTAGCCCGCTTTCAGAGTAATCCAAAGGAGGAGCATTTGGAAGCAGTAAAAAGAATCATGAGGTATATTCACAGTACTCACATTTATAGAATATACTTTGCTGTAGGAAGGGACTATGAATTGTCAGCATTTTCAGATGCGGACTGGGCTGGCGATGTTGTGGACAGAAATTCCACCAGTGGTGGAGCATTCTTTATTTGGAATAACTTTGTTGGCTGGTTGAGCAAGAAACAAGAAATTACTTCTCTTAGTACTACTGATGCTGAGTATATATCCGCCAAAAAGGAATGCACTCAACTTCTATGGATGAAGCAACAATTAACAGATATTGGTGATGAGGTAAAGCAACCAATGGTGATTTACTGTGATAAAAAGAGTGAAATTTATCTTACATAAAATCTTGTTCAGCATTCTCGTACAAAACATATTGAAATCAGGTATCACTTTATTAAAGAAAAATTTGAGCAAGGGGTGATTAGAATGGATCACGTGGGAACTGATGAGAAAATAGCTGATATCCTGACAAATCCACTATCAGCGGCTGTGTTTGAGAAGCATCGGTTGAACCTCGGTGTTCAGGCACTTCCCAGTGCCTAAGGAGGTTACGAAAATCCCCTCTCCCCATTTTTGATAACTGTTTTTATCTTTTTATTGCTATGATACAGATTTATGGGAGAGATACTATTCAGGGGGAGTATGGTTTGAGCTAAACGATGAAATAATTACTGGTCTTTCGATTTATTTTTAATTAGGGAGAAAGGAGAATGGAATAAATTCAGGAAACTACTGTGATGAGATGAATGAGAAGGAAAATAGTGGAACCCAATTCAAGCCTCCTCTCTTGTTTCCCCCCTTAAGATAAGTAGAAATGAATTTCAGAGAAAATCATTTGCTCTTGGTTCGCAAAGGTCACTCGCAAAGGCAGTGTGCTTCGTGAAAGAGGAGCTTCACGGCGGCTATTCTAGGTCCGCGAAAGTCGTGCACCCCGCGTTGGCTTAGGGATCTTCGCCAAGAGGCTGGAGCTCCACGACAGCCAAGCTTTGCGAAGGCTGGTGCTTCGCAAAAGTGCTTCGTGATTGATCTTCGCGAAAAGGCAGGGACTCCGCGAAGGCTTGTTTGAGCTTTGAAAAATTGGGAGTCTTGCGATGTAGGGTACTTTGTGATGGCCCTTTCCAATGGTTTTTGCCCAGTGGACAAGGGAAAAGGGGGTATTCATCAGTGGATGGAATTTGGACTTCAACAGAGCATCAACTCAGGACTCTGATACAAGCAATGTCTCATGCTGAACAGGAGACAAAGACCTTCATGTCTATCAATTGAAGATACCTTCACATCTATAAACTGAGTGAGACTTCACCAACGATAGTGAGCCAGGGGGAGTCAACGGGAGTGACCCTAGGGAAGCAGTGAGCTATCTCTGAACCTTTGTAAAGGCAGTGAGCCTAGGACATAGTGACTATGCCCGAACAATTGTAATCCACAACTAGTGAATATTAGAAGATTTTGGTACGATAGGCAACCTGTTGGTGTATGCTCCTTGGACGTAGCCCTTAGTGGTGAACCAAGTAAAAAGGTTCATGTCTTCTCTGTGCATGTGAATGTTTGCTTTTTGATCATTTTCATCATATAGGTTCAACAAGTTCCTACCAACATGGGAACAAGATCCATCACATTAAAAGAAAAATTTGTCACCCTGATTCACACCTCCCCTCTCAGGGTGTCCCGGGGTCCTTCAAGTGGTATCAGAGCCAGGTTGCTGATGTTGAATCTGTCCTTTACTGTCATGGAGAATGCAGTCAATGTTAGGGGAGTCCCTCACTTTGATGGAAGTAATTTCCAGATCTGGAAGAACAGAATGACATCTCATCTAAGATATCTTGGAATGGAAGTTATCTTTTCTACTGTGCACGGAATACAAGTCACTGACCCAACAGTCCTGGATATGACTGAAACAGATAGGAAAATTGTTGATGCTGGCTAAGGCATAAACTGCTCTTACTACATCCCTTTCTGATCAGATCTACATAAAGGTGATGAATTTCACCTTAGAAAAATCCATGTGGGATAAACTCGAGAATATTTTTGAAGGAGATAGAAAAGTGAAGGAGGAGAAACTACAAGTTCTGCACAATCGGTTTGATTATCTGAAAATGCATCCAGAAGAGAATGCAGACTCTTTCTTCAGTCGAATTACTGAAGTGGTTGGAGAAATTCAGGGTCAAGGTGAAGAAATCAAAGACATTGATATTGTAAAGAAAATATTACGAATACTTCGACCTCTGTATAATGCAAAGGTGTCAGCCCTTGAGGAATGAGGTCTTTCAAAACTTTCTCTAGATGATCTACTTAGCAGCTTGGTAGCATATGAAATGAGAGTCAAACCAGAAGATTCTACGACTTGTGTGAGCAAGGAAATGGCATTCAAGGCCATGGATAAACTGAAAATATCAAAAGATAGTAGTGGTGAAGATGAAGAAGAAAAATAAATTCTTTCTCTCATTACAAAGAAGTTCAGGAAGGGGAAATGGAAATTCAAAGGGAAATTACCTCTCGCATGTTTTCATTGTGGAAACATTGGGCACATTTCCTCTTAGTGCTTAAGAAAGACCAATGATGAAGATAGTGAAGATTAATGCTTAGAGAAGCCTCAGAGAAGGTTCTTCAAAAAGGGAGACTTCAAATATGGAAAGAAAATGCAAAGGAAGAGTTTTGTCTATGAAGAGGAAGAAGATTATAATGAATTCTGTGATGAAGATGAACCAGAATTAAAAACTGGGAACCATGCTTCTATGATGGCCACTGTTGAAAAGTCAGAAGATATTGGTGTATAAAAACAACTGATAAATTGTGTTGATCCCGAGATGCAACTTAAGGAGGTAGTTAAAAAGCTTAAGATTAAATGCAAGAGTTGCAATAAGTGGAAATCTATTTTAGAAGAATCATCTAAATACGTTGATAAAATTGAAGCTGAAATTGAACGACTAGAAGAATTTGTGAAGGTACAGTCTAAAATAATTGAAATCAATGATGATATAGTGGATCAGAAGCTGAGAATTAAAGATCAGGCAAAGGTCATCAATGAACTCACCTCCACACTAGATGAAAAATCCAAGACTGCTGAGGGTCTTGAGGAGGAAGTTGTTACTCTAATGAGTAAACTTGAGAATTAATTAATTCCAAAAGAATTGAGGAAGAAAATACAGTTTGGAAGATTCTCAGATGCATAATTACTAGCAAGAGCCAAGTGCAGTTCAGATGGGGTTGGAAAAATCATGATTAATCAAAGACCCGCTTGCATGGGAAAGAGTGGAATTGGCTGTGAGGCTAAGACATCAACTATTGGAATTGAAAGGATCCAAAAGAAAGATAAGATGAATATTGAACATGTTGAAACGTTTCCTAAAGTGATGAAAATGGAACCCTCAACCAAAACTAAAAGGAGAACTGAAAATTATCCTCAAACATTCAGAAATGATAGACATTCTAACTTTTCTCCCAAGGAAGAAGGTATGTGGAGAGATTCAAGTGAGAAGACATTTCCTCTCATGAAGTGTTAGTTCTGTGGCTATCTGGGCTATACCATGTCCTATTGTGAAGAGGCAAGAAGCTATCTAAATGGAGAAGATATAGAAGTTCACCAAAGGAGAACAAGTTCATATCCTAATTCTTATAGACGAAACAAATTCTATGGATATTGTTTTCGTTGTTCTAACATTGGTCATAAGGCTGCTAATTGCAGGCAGAGAAGGGACATGGACACCTCATACCGAAGATCATGACAAGTCAAGTCTCGTCAGCAAGACAATGTTTCTCTTTCAAACAGGTTTTCTACTCTCGATGAAGATTTTGACTATGAAGAACCTGAGTATGTGAAAGAGATAATTGAAAGGACATCAGTACTATATACCCAATACAATATCTTATGGAAGTAAAGGATGAAGATTGAGAAATCCAACATTGCAGAGGTAGCACTCAATGCTTCAAAGAACAATAGTACCGAGATTCTGGATAGTGGTTGCTCATATAATATGAAGGGTAATGCAGTCCTGCTAACAGATACCAAAAAGACAGTTGATGGTACAGTACGATTTGGTAATGATGGGGCTCTGAAAATCAAAGGGAGTAGAAGTACCAAGTTAAGTAATGGATAACTAATGAAGACTGAATTCCTTTAAGTAGATGGCCTACGTCATAATCTCCTCAGTGTGAGTCAACTCTGTGACTCAGGACTCATAGTTACTTTTAATCAGAAAGGCTACACTGTCAAGGGAAAGACATGCAATTCACTTATGAAGGTATGTAGAACAGAAGGCAACTTGTATCAGGTTGATAGTGAAGAGACTGTATGTTACATGACTATTGAAGAAGAAAACAATTTGTGGTATCGGAGACTGGGACACATCAATCAAAAAGACATGGAGACAATATCAAAATTGAGAATAGTCATGGACATTCCCATCCTGAAAGTGAGCGTGAAAAATCTTGTGATGCTTGCATTTGTGGGAAGCTGGTCTGCAGTTCATATCAGCCAAAGAAGAAAAGGGCATCTCACCTTCTTGATCTGATTCATACAGATGTATGTGGGCTGATAAATGTTGCCGAAACTCATGGAGAAAGGTACTTTGTCCTTTTTATTGATTATTACAGTAGTATGGCATGTGTTATGGTCATTACCAAGGAAACGACAAGACCTTGACTGCATGAAAACATATCAGTGAATCGCCGAGAATGATACAGGACGAACAATCAAAGTGTTGCGATCTGACAATGGAGGAGAATACACGTCCATTGAATTTGAAAATTATCTGGAGAAGCATGGGATACAGCTTGAGGTAGCTGCTGTGAGAACTCCACAACAAAATGGAGTTGTTGAACGTAGGAATCGACAGGCGTACAACATGACATTAACTATGCTGATTGAGAGTCTTATTCCATGACATTACTGGAAAAAGGCTGTTCAAGCTGCACTGTATATTCAGAATCGAACGAGACTTTATATGGGTGAGAGGAAGACACCATATGAATTATGGCATGGACCGAAACCTTCTTTAAAATACTTTCATGTCTATGGAAGTAAATGCTTCATCAGGAACAAAGTAGGAAATCAAGGGAAATATGGAGACAATGAAGATGAAGGAATTTTCCTTGGTTACTCAATGAATAGAAAAGCCTACAGGTTTTTCTACAAGAATGTAGGAAGGATTGTGGAAAGCAACGATGTTATGTAATTGAAGAGAAAAGTAAAAATATATCAAGGATTTCATATGCTGATGTGATAGAAAGTCAGGAAGAAAGTGAATGGGAAGAAAATACAAATGCAGAAATAGAGGAAGTTGTTCAAAACACTCAGCAGTAACACCATGATGTTGACTCAGACGAAGAATCTAAAGAGGAAATCTTGGATTGTGAGAATGTGACTGATCCTTACAAGAGAAATAAAAGAGCATAGATTGATCCATCTAACATAATTGGAGATAGGAATGCACCCACACAGACAAGGAGGATGAGGAATAACACACCTTCTGCATTTTTTTTAGTTGTGGAGCCTTCTTCATTTGAAGAAGCTGCACAGGATGAATCCTGGGTGAAAGCCATGAATGTAGAGTTAGATCAGATTGGCAAGAATCAGACATGGGATCTTTTCCAGTGACCCAATGGTCACAATGTGATTGGAAAAAAATGGATATTCAAGAATAAGATTGATGAGCAAGGAAGTGTTATCAGAAACAAGGCTTGACTGGTATGTAAATGTTATTCTCATATTGAAGGTGTTGATGTTGAAGAAACCATTGCTCTAGTGGCTAGACTGGAGTCAATCAGGCTGTTCCTTTCCATGGCTCTTCAGAGAGGATATAAAGTATATCAAATGGATGTTAATACAACATTTTTAAATGGTGTACTCGAAGAAGAAGTCTACATTGAACAACCAGTGGGTTTTCTTCTTGGTGCTGATGAATCAAAGGTCTACAAGCTAAAGAAAGCAATTTATGGCTTGAAACATGCACCACAGGCATGGTACTCCAGAGTAGATTCTTAAATCAAGAAGCTGTAATTCAAAAGTGGAGGAGTAGATCACAATCTATATGTGAAGAATTCTCCGAATGATCAGTTCATGGTTCTCATTTACGTCGATGAAATCATATTTGGTGGCAGCAGGCAGAAATCAGTGGATGAATTTCCCATCATATGAAATCAGAATTTGAAATGTCAATGATTTGGGAGCTCACATATTTCTTGGAACTGCAGGTGACTCAAATAAAAGTCTTCACTTTTATCTCTCAGGAAAAGTATGCAAGAGAGCTACTGAAGATGTTTAATATGCATGACTCCAAACCAATGTCAACTCCGATTATAGTTGGAACCAAACATGGAAATCATGAGAATGAGAAATATGTAGATCCCACCATGTATAGGAGGATCATTGGGAGCGTACTGTACCTGACAGCGACACAGACAGATATTGTCTTTGCCACATGTCTTGCAGCCCGCTTTCAGAGTAATCCAAAGGAGGAACATTTGGCAGTAGTAAAAAGAATCATGACGTATATTCAAGGTACTCACAATTATGGCCTATACATTGCTGCAGGAAGGGACTATGAATTGTTAGCATTTTCAGATGCTGACTGGGCTGGCGATGTTGTGGACAGAAAGTCCACCATTGGTGGAGAATTCTTTATTGGGAATAACTCTGTTGGCTGGTTGATTAAGAAACAAGAAAGTACTTCTCTTAGTACTGCTGAAGCTGAGTATATATCCTACACAATGTCATTCACTCAACTTCTATGGATGAAGCAACAATTAACAGATATTGGTGATGTGGTAAAGCAACCAATGGTGACTTACTGTGATAACAAGAGTGCAATTGATCTTACAAAAAATCATGTTCAGTATTCTCATACAAAACATATTGAAATAAGGTATCACTTTATCAAAGAAAAAGTTGAGAAAGGGATGATTAGAATGGGTCACGTGGGAACTGATGAGCAAATAGATGATATCCTGACAAAACCACTTTCAGCAGTTGTGTTTGAGAAGCATTGGTTGAACCTCGGTGTTCAGCCACCTCCCAGTGCCTAAGGAGGTTATGAAAATCCCCTCTCCCCATTTGTGATAACTATTTTTATATGTATATGGCTATGATGCAGGTTTATGGGGGAGATACTATCTAGGGGGATTATGGTTTGTCCTAAACGATTAAAAAATTACTGGTCTCTGGATTTATTGTCAATGGGGGAGAAAGGAGAATGAAATAAATTCAGGCAACTTCTGTGATGAGAAGAATGAGAAGGAAAATAGTGGAACCCAATTCAAGCTTCCTCTCTTGTTTTCTACACCGAGCATTGCTCACGTAGACTTAGAGTGTTGGATGAGTTGATTCCTGCATTTTTTGGATTCCACATAGATGGAGATCTGTTGAATTTATTTCTTGATTGCCAATAAACCCAAAGGGGGAGATTGTTGGAACCATGATCTTCTATGCATGATTTGGAGTATGGTTTGTGTTTGTTTTCAATCATCAATGGATGTTCGGATCGCTAAATTTGGATTTCCATGATGATAATAATTAAATATGGAAAAGGCATGAATTTTGCGAAGATCGGATGCATGGTTTGGAAATCGCGAAGACTAGAAGAATGGAGGCGGTGAGTCTTCGAGATTACTTTAAAGTTTCGCGAACGACAGAGATGAAGCTCATTGTGGTGGTGAAGGGATTTGTGAGGGAGCTTCACATCGAAGGTGCGAAGGAATGATGATGGTGATACTCCGCGATTACGATGATCTCCACGAATAGAAAATTGTCGTAGTGCTTCGAGATTTTGAGAGAATTTTGGCGGGAACTTCAGAGCTTCGTGATTTGTGTTGATGTGGCGCTTACTTCACGCCGAAGGGTCGAGGTTAGGTGGAATCACCTTTAAATATAGGTCGATCCCCTCAAGAGAAGTAGAAAAGAATTTCAAGGAAAATTATTTTCTCTCGGGTTTCAAAGGTCACTTGCGAAGGAAGTGTGCTTCGCGAAAGAGGAGCTTCGCGGCAGCTATTCTAGCTCCGCGAAAGTCGTGCACCCCATGTTGGCTCAGCGAGCTTCGCCAAGAGGAAGGAGCTCCGTGATAGCCAAGCTTTGTGAAGGTTGGTGGATCGCGAGAGTACTTCGCGATTGTGCTTCGCGAAAAGCCAGGGACTCCGCGAAGGCTTGTTTGAGCTTTGCAAAATTGGGAGTCTTGCGAAGTAGGGTTCTTTGTGAAGGCCCTTTCCAAATTTTGTTTGCCCAGTGGAAAAGGGAAAGGGGGTATTATTCAGTGGATGGAATTTGGACTTTAACAGAGCATCAACTCAGGACTCTGATACAAGCAAAGTCTCATGCTGAACAGGAGACAAAGACCTTCATGTCTATCAATTGAAGAGACATTCACGTCTATAAACTGAGTGAGACTTCACCAATGGCAGTGAGCTAGGGGGAGTCAACAGGAGTGACCCGAGGGAAGCAGTGAGCTATCCCTGAACCTTTGTAAAGGCAGTGAGCTGGGGACAAAGTGACTATGCCCGAACAATTGTAATCGATAACTAGTGAAGATTAGTGGATTTTGGTATGACCGGCAACCTGTCGGTGTATGCTCCTTGGACGTAGCCCTTAGTGGAAAACCAAGTAAAAAGGGATGTGTCTACTATGTGCATTTGAATTTTTTCTTTCTGATCATTTTCATCATAGAGGTTCAACAAGTTCCTACGAACATGGGAACAAGATCCATCACATTAAATGAAATAGTTGTCACCCTGATTCACCCCTCCCCTCTCAGGGTGTCTCAGGGTCTTTCAATTGTTTTAAGCAATACTATTGATGTAATGATACATGTTGAACTATTCATGTGGTTTTATGAAATTAATGTATGAATTCTCCATATTAGATAATATGTGTAGAATATTTTGGGTTTCATGAAAATAATAATAAAAAAAACAACATTAAATATTTTAATGTATCATGTAATATATTAAAATTTGATTTTAATTATATAGACATGAAAAACTAATCATGATTATTCATTTATTTGTGTTATATATGAAGTGTAATGTTTGAAGAACAACCAATGAATGAAATTGTGCCAGTGGTATGTATAGAAATAAAATATATATATACTATTTTTTTATCTATATTGATATTTAAATAATTCCATAACATTAGGAAAAGGCTATTGAAATAAAAATATTTTCCTTTTACCTTCAATTGAATTGTATACGTGGCTTTTTAAAATATAAATAATTATTTTTGTATGGTTCATAAACTTATGATGAAAATATTTTGCATCAGAGCCTAATAGTCCTTGAGATATTTTATATCTATATCCATGTTTTATAATCCATCCAATATTTTTCTTAAATATGGAAATGAGAATATGTTATTTCATCTAACATTTAGGATTCAAAAATTTACTTTTTATAGAAGTTCTTATTAATCATTTTTATGATGTGTGTTTTGGAAAAGGAATTTTCTAAATATTTACACTTAGATAACATGGAAACATTTTGAGGGAATAATTTATTTAATAGTGTAAAATGTAACTCCCTAATATTTATGAAATGATACTATATAAAACAATTCTCATTTATAGATTTTATTACATGAAACATTGAGATTAAACAAACAAGAAAATATTTTTATATGAATATTATAACTAAGATATTATATTGGAATATATGACTCAGATTAAAAACTTTACCACTATATGGTTAATTACCTTTTATAAACATATATATATATATATTTAATGTGACTTAATTTTTTGAAATTATTAGGTTATATAATTTTTGGTATGAGAATTTATGAGTGATTAAAATTATTTCAATATATCCTCTATGTTAGATATGGTAATATATGTTGTTAGTTATTTCCAATATTTTCTATTCAATTTTGGTCAAACATACTTTTATGGATACATGAGGATATATATTTATGGAATTGATGGATTTTATGTTTTTTTGTGACTAGAAGACTTGTGTTAACCAATTTTATTTTGGTTAATATATTTTTTGCAAAATAAAGGGCTTATAGATATCGATATTTAATAAAATACAATTTTATGGCTTTAAAATTGTTAAATAAACCTCAGATATTCATTTCAGGGAGTCAAATATGATGGGAAGATTAATCAAATCCAAAATAATGGATGATATTTTTATTATGATATTTAATCAATTCATGTAAGAATTTTATTCTCATATAAAAGATATTAAAATTTTGAAAAATGATACTATGAAAAAAATAATATCCTATTACCATAATTTCTAATGAAATGGCAGTCTTTTCCTTTCCTATTTGTTTCGTAGTCTGTTGATCACAATATTTCTCATGATGATTAAAAATATTATAATCAATGGTTTATGTAAAATTTACATTTTCAATTTTTATATGTTTATTTTTCACTAATATTATTCTATATTAGAACCTATTTATTTGTTATTATAGAAGACCTTCGTATTTTACCTTCTAAATTTTTTGGAATAAGTTTTATAAACCCTTCTTATAATGTGGGTTTTAAACAATGGAATCTACAACATGAAAATCTCTAATTACCAAGAAGAATGAAAAATTACAAGTATTATATATATATTAAATGGTAAAGAATTTAAAACCCCATTTTTTAAAAGACCACTATTTTATATAGCATTCAAGATACATAACAGAAATCTAAAGTTAACCATGAAATTCAATTATCAAAATATAACTGTCATAATATATCTATTTAATTGGATGATAACTGTACTATCAAGAAAATTATTATATATATATATAATGTAAATACTCAGAATACCTGAATTTATTTATTCATAAAACACAATAAAATTTTCAGTAGTATTCTATAGTCTTTGAAAATACATTTTCCTAAAAAATGTTATTTACTTATTTTGTTGAGAATAAAATAAATTTAAATTTTGGAACTATGAATTTTATTTTATAAAATTTTTTATTATTTTTTCAATCATAATTTTAAAATTATCATTGTTTCATATGTTCGTATTTTTATAAAATTAAGCTTTTTATATAATAGTGAAATTTTTCAACTTTTTATAATTGTCATATTAAATTGACTAAAAAATATCATTATGCAATTATTTCGTACCTCACTATAACATAAGTATAATTCAATTATATATAACATTATTAAAACTATTTTAATCATTTTTATACTTGAATTTGGTATGAGTATATGTTTTTTCTTAAAAACAATTTTTTTTGAAAAACTGTTTTTTCTTTCATTATATATATATATATTAAATGAAAATTCTATCACAATATAAATTGAAACATGAAAATAAGATTCTATATTATGAATATATGGGTCCAAAGTTTTTAAATAGTTTCTTGCCAATTTTTTTAGTAATATTAATAATAACATTAGTAATAGTTTATTATTGTATAGGAAAAATATATTAATTAATGTCAAAAATACAATGATAAGAACTAAATAATTTCCCAAAAAATTACAGAAAATTTACTGGATGAGTATTTATTATATATAACAATCAATAACCCCATTATTTGGATATTTTTCAATTTTTTCATAATTTGTACCATTTATATTACATATTATTACGAAAAATAAAAAATATCACAATTTTGATTTCTTATCATTAAAATTTTTATATAGGGATAAATTGAAAATTAGATTCTATAAAAAAAATTCAATACAAATTTATTTTATATCATGATTATTTTATAACTTTTCAAGTAGAAATAATTACTATAAATTCATGAGAAACACCAAAAAAATTATTTAATTAGAATAATATTAAAATAAATGATTCTTAAAATAATGATACTATTATAATTTGAATGAACTATGTTTTCCCAAAAACGTTAAATATATATATATATATATATAATGTTAGGGAATAATGACATGATTATATTCTAATTACAAATCTTTGATGCATTTAAATTCAAATAAAACGAGTACCATCAAAAAAAACATTAGTGATATTTTATAATAAATAATAAATTATTAAATGATAAAATGTTCTTAAAATTCATAAATTCATTGAAATTAATGGGATATTGATTTGAAACTAATATAAAGATCATTTTGGGGGGATTTTGTCATTTATTATTTTCCATTAAATTGTAGTAATATTTATTATTTTTTTAATTATGACAAGAGTTTATATGGGGGTGAAACATTATCGATATGGGTGAAAAAATTACCAAATCATGACTAAATTTTATTTTATTAGATGATTAAGAATTATCCACATGGTATTTGGGAATTATGTAATTTGGAATCCATTTTGGAATAAATAATAATTTGTATTAATTTAATACTTCATCAATTTATAAGAATTCACCTCCATCACTTTTATAAAGGCACCCCTTCTCTCAATTATTCACTCAAAATTTAGCATTATTTTAAGGATATAAAATGAATAAATACCCTATTAAAATACATATAATCATTATATAGGTGAATTTATTTCCAAAATTACAATCCTAAGATCCCTAAGAGGATAACTACTAGTTTTGTTTCAATGAAAAGGTAATCACCATAACTGATCACTTCTTTTTAAATCATACTTTTACCTCCTATTAGTATGTTATATTATTAATTAATAATTATTTCGTTGACCTAAATATTATTATATGTTATTATTGTTATGAAATCGCCATTATCCCCTATTCATATCCAATGGGATGTGAATGTATCAGTTGTGTGTACGTACGCCTTAACATCTCCATGTACTGGTACTATTCATTTTCCATTATCATCATTTATGGAAGATTGTTATAATGGGTTTAACTTTTATATACTATATTAATGATTCAAATATGAATCAGGTCACATAAAAAAATATCTATCATCTTTCCATCAAAACAATTACAAAATGATAATGTTTCTTGTGTCTATGTGTGGACTACCACAACCACGAAGTGATGTGATTTTCAAAATTAAAAGTTATATTGATGGTAGTAAGGATATATTGATGATATATTTTATAAATAAATAAATATATATATATATAATATTGATTATGTAATTAAAATTATTAATTACATTTCATTTGATACAACTGTTGAAAAATGATAACAAACATTCATGCATTTGTATGACCAACCATCTCAATGAACAATATAAATAATTTTTTCAACATCTAGAATTTATAGATGATATTGAATATATAAATACAATTAATATATATGAAATTTATATAAATATTTTATAATATTTTTTTGTGGAACCATCATTAATGTACAACGATCAAAATACCAAACTCAAATTCTCATGAAAAACAAATCAGTTAACACATAGAAAAATGAATTTAAAAAGGAATAAATGGTAAAGTCATGTTATATAGGTATTAATGGATAATACATGATAGTATATCTTTGTAAATTAATCAAATTTTCAAAAAACGATACATTTAATTTTATTATAGTGGAGGTTATGATTCTTTCGAATTAATGAGAACTCAAGATAAACAATATTCATCTCACGTTAATTTTTTCGAGACACAATCCATATTCACCAATTATTTCTTTTATGTGAGGTATGTACTTCTAATGAATAAATTTTAATTATGATTCTTATGAAATTTAATTATATTTTCATATACATCTAAGGTTTTTTATTTCATGGGGGATATATTTAATATGTTACCGAATAAGTAATGGTTTTATGTAACTCTGTAGTTGTTTTAAGGATTGCTTATAATCGTATTACCAATGAAGAAATATTATGTTCTACACATCATGAAATTAATGAAATTTCAACCCCCTATGTTATTTCTTGAGAATAAATTCTATCCATTAATTTTCCCACCTTAAGTGATCAATATGAAAATGATATTTTTTCAAGGAAAATAAAATTTATTTCTATCTTTTTTCAGATAAACATTTTATTAAATGGCAATGTATTTTTAAAAAATATATATTTAAGGTTTTTATTATTATCTTATGATTGTATAAATTCATCTCTACCCATTTATGATTTTTTAAGAAATATTTTAAAATGAATTTTGTTATCATTTTGCAAACAAGGTACATTATTACTTTTTAATAATTTTTTAAATGAATGTTTTATCTTAACCTGTACCGAATAAAAAGAAATTACTCCCATTATTACAAAAAAATGATTTTAATATTCCATTAATATTTTATATTCAAATAAAAATTAATATATAATTTTTGTAAATTTTCATAAAAAATTTATTTCATAGTGAAAAATATATTTCCTCAATAAACATTTTAGTGATCCTTTAAATTAGTGATTATTCTATGATAGCATACTTTGATGATACTTATGATTCAATGGGTATATAATATAATGAAACCTTCATTATTATTCATCTATATAGTTTTCTACATTGATGCTGAGATTTTTAATAAACCTATTTATTTTTATAGGCCATGATATGTTTACTAGATTAAATGTTTATGAAAAATATTTTATTTTATAGGGTTATGATGTGGTGATATGATGAATGTTATTTTGATCTTGTGGAATCAGTGTTTATCACTTTAATTACGATTTTATTGGCCCCATAATTTTATATCCATTCAATGAATATGTAAATGTATTATATCTCACGAGATAATTGTTGGAAAAGCCTTATATGATTGATCAGTTACAGAAATAAGTTGATACTCTTAATTTATTATGAGAAAAAATTTAGTTTTATCGATCAAATATTGGAATAAAAAAAATATGTTTAGTCCACATTCAGGATATAGATATGATTTAGGATTCATCTTGATATGGTAAATAAGTGTTGATGCCTGATCAGTTATTATTTGATGGTCTTGGTAGATAACATTGACATGAAAAATGGTTTCTATACCTATAACGGTTCCACACTTTTATGAAATTAAATTATGGTTTGTGATTTATTTCTTATGATTTCTCACTGTATGAATCATATCTTCTAAATTGATAATGATTTTTTATATTACTCATGATTTTGATATTTGAAAATTTCTGTATTAACATTGTATGTTATGGCCATTATGTAATGGTCTAAAAAATTTCATATACATTGATAGGGATGGTTTTGTACATGATAAAATATGAATAAAATTTTACACCATCATGATAGATTATTAAATTCATTCTTCCATTACAATTATCAAAGGTAATTTTCATATAAATATTTTTCCTTAATATTTACAAAAATTAAAAAAATATTTCAAAGTGAAAAGGATATTTTACTCATGAAGTGTTATAGTTTTACATTAATGGTTTTTCATATCAATTATAAATTATTTTTATGTTACTTATGAATTACTAGTGAAATGATCCAATTATACCATTCATAATCCTTCTTTTGGTGGTTTATAGAAAGTATGATGTGAAGTTTATGAAACCCATTTATTTGATCGGTAATGCTATGCTAAATTAATAAAATGGTTATAAAACATATTTCATTTTCAGGGTTTATGATGTGATTATAATATTAATGTTATTATGGTCTTTTGAAAAAAAATATATAGTTATCATTGTGAGATATTCAGTATTTCAATTAATTTTTTCTCCAATGGATTGGGTAATGAATTATATCTCATGAGAAAATTATGTGGGACACGCCATTGTGCTTGATTTATTTTGGGAAAAAATTTAATATTCTATATCTATTAAGAGAAAGAGATGATGATCATTATTCACTATAGGAAACTGATGTTGAGTCCCGATCCATTATGTTTTGATGGTCTTGGTAGGTAACCTTTACATATGAAATGGTTTTATATCAATAATTTTTCCATAACTTATGGACATGAACATGTGTTTTGTGATTAATTTATGATGTTTTATAACTCTTATGATTCATGTATTTTGAAACAATTATTCATTATTCCATGACTAATGCATACCATCCTTTACATATTGGTTATAATCTTTTTATATAATTTTCAAGATTCGATAACCTTATTCATATCATATTATTTCATATGATAATCATTTAATTTATCACATGATTACCCTTACTGATCATCTAATCTCTCCCTTTCATATGTTTCTTTTCCCTAGGTGTTGATGAAATGATTCTATTTGGGTATGTATATAATTTGTAATAAATGGGAAGATCCTTGTGGTATATTTTGATGATATTTCATAAAATAACAAGATTGAGTATCTTGTATCCAATTTCACAAACCCTTCACAGACCTTGAGTTTGCATTTGTAAAATTAATGGAACATTCTTCTAAAATGATGGTACATTTATGATTTAAAATACTGGGTCACTATAGTATGTATCAGATAAGGGATTAATCAATAATTGTATATTAGGATTAGAAAAATATAGTTAAAAACATGTGGATAAATCTATGTACATTATAACATAGAAATCTATTCGTAATAACCTTGGAAACCCTTGGATAAACCTAAGGTCCTATAGATTGAGATGAATGTTTTATGATTTATATGTCCTTTAAATTATATTTAATTATTATATGCTGAATCACTCCAATTATAATAGATTAATTATTTAACTTTTCTTCTTTGTTTCAGTTAATGGTAAGAACCTGTAGTAATTTTGTTAATGTATAATGTGATGAAAAATGATATTATTGTCCTATAGGAAAAAAATATGGGGGATGGATTTAAAAATCACATTGATATAATCATAAATATTTCTCAATATAAGAATTATCTTAAATTTCCAATTGAAAAATTAATTGAATAACATTTTGTAGAGTCTGTCACGAGGAAACATCTATCTTCTTTTAGTTGTTATGTTAATCAATTAGTCAATGGGAAATGGATTAGTACCATAGAGATGATATTTTCATTTATATAGTCTTTGGATCATGGAATATATTTATCTATAATTCGGATGGTGAAAAAGATTAACGGAGGACTATAATATAGAAAATGAAAAAATTGGGGGAAAATGACTCCATGGAGTGGTGTAACATTACGATCTTTTTTTTTTCATTTTGTATATTCTTCATATTATACTTAAAAACTTTCTATGAAATTACATGAGATAATGAAGAATTATGGTTATTATTTTCATACCTATGAACCATATTTTATAAGACATGTTATGAATGCTTCTTTTTTTATTATCTAGAACAAATGTAAGGTTGAAATATTCTTTAAGGGATAGAATCCATGTTTCTAAATGGTGTTTTCTAAAATAGAATTTAGTATATATGACGAAATGATTTTAACTGAATTTAAGGTAGAAATTATTATTTGAGACTCTCATAATTTCAATTAATTTTATAAGATAAAGAAACTAAACTGTAATGAAAACTCAAAAATATCAAACGGTTAAATTATTGTCCAGCAATTTACATGTGAGAAATGTGGGATAAAATATCAAGGTAATTTCTAGTATGGAACTTGGTGGTGCTTTAAATTTGTAAATTAGGGTCCTAAATATCATTAATTATGAAAGGTGATAAATATTCTATATAATTTATTAGAGTAAAAAAATATTCCTTATAATTCACCACCCACACTCTAATGATTCTTATTTAAGTAATATAAATTTAAAGACCCATAATTTATAGGTAATGTTTTTTAAATAAATGGAAATTTTCGAGTCAGTGATATTTTACTGCACGTGATTCCAAGGACCGGAGTGCCTGGATTAAATTTCTGGTCTTTTCTTCAGGTACATTCTGTAAACGTACGAGCATGTTTTTCTAACATCTAAACCGGTTCTCAAAATTGAAATATGAGGGAACCATTGAACTGAAAGCGCCAGTATTATCTTAAATAAACTTTCACCTCGATGACAGTTAGTTGAGGGTGAAAGTTAGTTTTTGGATTTTTCGTGAAAGAATAAAAAAAATGTGTAACAATTTATTTTTATTTGAAAAACCCATGTCAACATTGGAAGGTGGGGACCCCAAGAACTAAACCACCCTTTGAAAGTTAAGTGGTGGGGTACACCGAAACTAAACCTCCCTTACGAGGTTATGGTGGAGGGGACCACCAAATCCTAATCCCCAAATTTGAATTTTAGAGGCGGGGACCACCCAACCCCTCTTAATGGAGAGAAACCTCCCAAATCCCCAATATTCCACCCCTCCCATTAAATTGAGACATTAAATTGGGACGATTAATTAATATAATTTATTTTCCCAATGCGGTACATTAATTACGCCAACTTGGATGTTCCAATATAATTAATCATTTAATTTAATCATATTGGGACCTCTTTCATTTTTCATTGGGATTTTAGGAGGAGAACCCTTGGAGGATTACACTTATCCAATGAAGAAGGTGTTCTTCGACGAAGAACACTCCTCCAATGAATAACGCCGACTTCAAATTCTACCTCAGGACACCCTCCAACGAGGAACATCTTCGACTACGATGAACAAGAGCATGAGCCCGGGATTTGTGTTGTGTGGCGGATGAGATGAATGTCGACAACTTCAACTTCCTTCTCGCACCATCCTCAATGAACAATCCAATATAGGGGTTTACTACAATATTATTATCACTTTCCATGTTCTCTCATTCGAATTATTTAGCGGGATTTGGGAATAGTGATTGGCGAGGATTGTAGATAGGGTGTTTGATTATTTATTTCATTACCCAGTCATGATACTCTTGTTCTTCTTGAGCCACTTCCCACCGCTCTAATGCGGAGAGTGGGGGAAAAACTAACATGGCCCATCCTCTCCGTAATTATTGCAATGAATTGTGGTGTTCTTCGAGATGGAGGAGGACGGAGGACAACCACAGAGGGGCATGAGAACGGCGGCTGGTACCACCGTATGCCACGATAAAGGCAACAACGCCACTCTGCGACCACCGCCGCTGCGGCTACGACGCGCCACACCGGCCAAACAACCACCGTGACCATACCGTGCCGCCCTGGTTGAACAGCCACTGCGCCGCCCCGGCCGCACCACTACCTCAGCCTCGACGTGGAGCCCTGGCTGAACTGCTGTTGTGGCCTCACTGCACCGCCCTGCCTGCGCTACCGCCACCGTCTGTGCCTCCACCGTTGTCCGGGCCAAGCCGCCGCAACGCCGGTTCGAGCCTCCATCTGATCCGCTGTCACCGACCGAGTAGTGCTGGTTCCATCATTCCAGCCGAACCAACCTTGCTGAGCCATTGGGCGGCATGGCGCCCTCTGTGGCCCTCCCCGGCCTCGCGGCCACCTGCGACACTCTGCGGCCCCTCGTGGCCTACTGTGCCGTCCAGTGGGTCAGGCCGAACCCAACAGGACGAGATGCCTTGAAAACCGATCCAAACCCAGCGGGTCGGGCCGGGTTGACCCGAACAAAGTCTTCCTAGACCGAGCCGGGCCAGTTTATTTTGGCTGGGTCAGATCGGACCCGAGCTCACTATGACCCATTTAAATTATGTTGGCCATAAAATTGGCATCAGACGTCCGTTTGAAGAACCGTCAGTGGCATTGGAAATATTGGAGCGATACAAACCCTTTGAGTATACCGCAATGATGTTTTGGGTAATTTTTAGGTATGCTCGTGTTGGATCAACCGTGAATCCATCCGGACCCCCAGGAATAAAAGGCTAAAAACACACCGAACATGCGTTCTATTGACGAACCATCTATTGCATTGAGACCCTTATGACCTAGCAAAACTTTGTGATAATCTTTTGTGGGACATCGTGGAAGTTGGATAATTGAAAAGTGGCTTGGGGAGAATACTCTTTCAGAGACGAGAAAGCCTAGTGTGGAAATCCAATACCTGGCTGTGATGGGAAGAGTGCTCCTAGCTATCCTATGCGGGTCATCTCCTTACGATCCTGTGTGGATCAGCTCCTAGCGATCATGTGTGGGTCAGATCTAGCGATTCTGTGTGGGTAAGCCCCTAGCGATCATGTGTGGGTCAGCACCTAGTGATCCTGTGTGGGTCAGCTCCTAGCGAACCTGTGTGGGTATCTTCCAACGATCTTGTGTGGGTCATCTTCTAGAGATCCTTTGTGGGTCAGGTCTAAGCAATCCTATGTGGGTCAGCTCTTAACAATCATGGGTGGGTCTGCTCTAGCATTCCTATTGGGCTCAGCTCCTAGATATTATGTAAAGGTTATCAATAGATCCTCTTAACGAAGTAATATGATTTAGTAGTTACATATTATCATCTCAACTACTATACCTAAAGATATTCCTGGTGTCATCAAAGTCTAAACCTTTGTGTTTCCTCATGACTGAGATGGATTACCTGATAACATAGGTATATGTATTGGGATATACCTAAGTAGTGTTATGTGTTGATTTTATACATTGTGGTTTATCCTTGGTGGATTTTCATAGACCTTGAGGGTATCAGTGTCCCTACAGAGCATTGTTATACTCACCCCAGCATGGTTATGCCTCCACCTTGTTTTCTTGGGTGCATATTATTGGCAATGATGACTGAGGACAAGGGTACCAGGACTGTATGGTACCAGGAGGTGGACCATATGGCATGTCGGTACACAAAGGAGACAGGTGGATTTGAAGTACTGAGGAGGCGATCTGTAACAACCCTTTAGGTAGGAACCCCGAAGGACAATCCAGTAGCTGTCATTTCAATTTCTTCAGTTGTATTTTATATCAATTATTACCTATATCATTATAGGTGCAAGTATTATGGCCCCTTTTACTTTCAGTACACTTTTTGTTTTACATTTTCCTTGTGTTCGTATCCTGATGTGTTCTTGGTTACGTGAGTTTGTAGGTTATAATGGAATCACCTTCCCTGTTCTGGGGAATATGCCTTCTAGTGCTAGTTTCCAACCCCAGTCCTATGGATGGTGGACATGGGGTAGCCATGGAACAGTCCCCAAGGGATGGGTCATAAAAAATTGGTATCATAAGAGTCAGTTATACTATAGATCATAGGACTGTGAAATTTATTTTTAACCTAATTTGTGTTAATTGTAGTGAGTGTGGTTATTAGTTTAGGAAATTCGGTGTTGGTGCAGCGGACGACGTATCCATACACCCAGACCCTAAATTATGATTACAAACTTAGTTCACGATGACATTGATTTTGTGTGTGTTTTCAAGAGTTTTCATTGTGATCCCTAAATTCACCTCACTAGGTATAACTTATTGACCATGGCACACCTGTTTATTTTTAGGATGCCTCCATGTAGACAACTAACTGGGGTTCCGAGTGTTGTATGTAATGATAACCTACTATGTGACAAGGCCTAGGTGTAGGGCCCCTTTCCAGTAGAGGCCCTAGCGGATTCACCGGTGGTACCATTCCTTGTTGGTCCACCGATGCTACCAACCCCAACAGAAGATGGTGCACGCAGCTTGAGTGTGTTGCATGAGTTCCAATGTCAGAGGTCACCCATGTTCAGGGGAGAGACGAACACACAGGCGGTTAAGGATTGGCTGGAGGGTGTGGTGAGATTCTTCTGACTGGTAGGGACAACAACCAATCTAATGGTGATCCTTGTTGCTATCCTTCTATAGAAAGCCGTAGGTAGATGGTTGAGGTTGATGCTCCAGGTCCATAATGAGGTGACACTTTTTTGGGCAGACATCGATAGCCTATTTTAGTCAGAGTTTTTCCCAGTGACACTTTGAGCAGTTCACATACATGTGCATATTCTGCTGCTGCAGTGAATCATGACTGTTGGTCAGTACTCAGTGAGGTTCACTAAACTCTCACACTACTCCATATAAATGGTGCAGGACCCTTTCTTTAGGGCCCGAACCTTCGAGTATGTATTCAGGCATGAGATCAAGGCTTCGATGATCTCACTCTGTATCTTGACGCAAGTGGGGGTGTTAGAGAGATCCCTCTCAGTGAAGAGTTTCATTACAAATCAATCACCAGTAGCGAGACCCACTACCAATCATCACATAGAATAGTCTTTTGTAGCTGGATGCAGAAAGATGTCATAGAGGTCAAAGGGGACCAGACCTACAGGTGGATGATCTGATGAATTAGTATCGGTTGTGTAGGGAACCCGAGGAGGATCCTGTCATCCCAGGAGTGGGAAGTGTTTCACATGTGGCAGGCATGGTCACATGGATCATGACTGTCCAACCCGTCGTAAATATGATCTACAGACGGTCGAAGGACATCCCAGGTGGAGATAGAGGTTTGACAGAGGAGGTTCGAATGGAGTAGGCAAACATGGCAGATGAGTTGGTTGTTCAGTTGGTAGTGGTCAATGATT
The DNA here is from genome assembly GCA_963277665.1 of Viscum album. Lineage (NCBI taxonomy): Eukaryota > Viridiplantae > Streptophyta > Magnoliopsida > Santalales > Viscaceae > Viscum > Viscum album. The sequence goes on along the minus strand of OY728150.1, from coordinate 1,577,468,060 downwards.
CGACATGTTACCACCACCACCACCACTTTGAGGTCCACCTCGTCCGCTGGGAGTAGGTGGAAAGGGGAGATCTCATCTCCATGATGTTGAGGCATACAATCACGGCACTCAGATATGATACAAGGTATGATCTACATCTACTTCACCTTAGCTACAGTACTTATAGACATAGGTTTCAGTCATTCTTTTATTTCCACTTCCCTCATTCGAAGCTTCGAGATTCCGATGGAGACATTGTCATGATCATTACAACTAGAGACTATTATGAGAGTGGATTCGAGGATAATGCACTGGTGCCAGAAGTGTGAGCTTACTCTAGGAGGTAAGAGCTTCGACCAGAATCTCTTATTAGTAGCATTGAGGCCTTATGACATCATCCTAGTTGTGGAATGGTTATCTACAGTCCATGCTCAGATTGACTATATTAGGCACAATGTGCAGTGCGTCTTCAGAGATGAGAGTAAGTTTACCTTCACCTGTGAGAAGGGAGCCTTTGCAGCGCAGGATGGACTTGCCCGGAGGAGGGTGCAACCGATCACTCATCAGTTTCATTCTTTACCCTTAGATTGGTTGATGTGGAGAGTCCAATTTATCCTATATTGGTATAACAGTACACGGATGTTTTCCCTGATGATGTCCTAGGTCTACCTCCTCATAGAGAGGTGGAATTTTACATTGACTTGTACCCTAGGATAGAACCAATATCTACACAAGTAAATCGAATGTCTCTCTCAGCTCATCGTGAGCTGCGATATCTACACCAATATATCTGATTCATTCGGATTCATTTGGCATAGTGTTTTACAATAATATTGGATTCATCGGATGGCACTGATATCTACACCAGCATATCAGATTCATTCGGGCCAGTGTTTCAGCTTGGGAAGCCTCGATTTTGTTCTCCAAGAAGGTGGATGGGTGCTCCAGGCTTTGTGTTGACTGTCGGTGCCTAAATTAGGTGACCGTGAAGAACAATTACCCACTCTCTATGATTGAAAAACTCTTTGATCAGCTGAAGGGAGCACAATGGTTCTCAATGATAGACCTCAAAGTAGGTTATCACTAGCTGAGAGTAAAAGACAAGGATGTGATGAAGATGGCCTTCAGGTGTCAGTATGGCCATCATGAGTTTATGGTTAGGCCATTCGGTGTAACCAACACTCCTGCAGTGTTCATGGGACTCATGAACATGATCTTTCGTCCATACCTTGCTGGATTTGTAGTAGTATTCATCGACGACATTCTGATCTACTCGACTACTAAGGAGGATCTTGTCTATCATTTACAGGTAGTACTGTACACACTTCGAGAGCACTGTCATTATGATAAACTCTTGAAGTGAACGTTCTGGATCTGAGAGGTTCAATTTCTGGGACATGTGATTTTATAGTCTAGAGTTGTAGTGGATCAAGAAAATATTGAGGCAGTACTTTCTTGGGAGCCACCTAGGGGTGTGATGGAGGTACAATGTTTCCTGGGTTTGGCTGGATACTACCGGATGTTTGTACCAAAATTCTCCAGTGTATCATCAATATTATCAGTGCGGAAAATGAATGGGTAACCCTACATGTGGTCGAACAGATTCCATCAGAGTTTTTAGGAGCTGTGGCAGAGGCTGATTAGTTCCCCCATCATGAGTCTTCAAGATAAAGGCATAGGGTACATAGTTTACTACGACACATCAGGGATCAGACTCAGATGTGTCCTGATGTAGGAGAGAGTATTTATCTCATATGGTTCTTGACATCTGAGACTGCTACCCATGACTTAGAGTTAGCAGCAGTGGTCTTCCCCTTGAAGTAGTGGCAGTACTATCTAATGGGTGAATGTTTTATAGTGTTATCTGATAACAAGAGTCTTAGGTATATATTCTCTCCGAAGGACATGAATTTGAGACAATGATGTTTCCTAGAGTTCCTCCAGGGCTATGACATCAAGATAGTCTATACTCATGGGAAGGGGAATGTTGTAGTAGATGCAATCAGTATGAGATATCGTATACAGCTACTAGGTGAGGTGATGGAGCAGCTGGCCACTTTGCAGATATCCATTGTGGATAAAGATAGAGAATCTTTTCTTTAGTCTCATACATTCACTCACCCACTTTTTTACTGATTCAGGGAGGCACAGCATGGGGTCGCTGAGTGCGAGGCTCGATGTGCTCAGATATCCACAGGGAGGGCTCCTGATGGGTTTTCTGAATGTGGGGATCATGTCATCCCCTTTAGAGGACATACCATGCTACCAGTGTCACTTAAAGAGGAATTTTTGAGGTATTTACACACATCCCAAATAGTGGTACATCCAAGAGTGGTGAAGATTTACCCGGATATCTGACGACAGCACTGGGGGCCAGGAATGAAGAAAGCAGTTGCAGAGTTTGTCTCTCAGTGCCTCACTTGTCAACAACTAAAGGTGGAGAATCAGGTACCAGCAGTCTTGGTTCAGCCTTTAGAGGTCTCATTGTGGATGTGTGATTGGATATCCATGGACTTCGTGATAGGACTTACACGTACATCAAGGGGGCTATGAATCGATTTGGGTGATCGTCAACCAACTCAACAAGTCATCCCACATCCTACCGATTAGAGAGCAGTGTTCAGTAGAGTGCTTGGGATGCCTTTATTTGTATGAGAAAGTACGTCTACATGGAGTACCCTTAATGATTGTATTTTATTGAGATGCATGTTTCACTTCCCGGAAATATATGGGGTTGTAGGAGGCTTTCGGGACGCGGCTTTGTTTGAGCACTGCCTTCCATCCTCAGAAGGATGGCCTGACCGAGCGGACCATTTAGACCCTTGAGGACATGCTACGTGCATGAATTCTTGACTTCAGTTGCAGCTGAAAGGACCACATGACAACGGTGTAGTTTTCATAAAACAACAATTATCACTCCAACATTGGGATGTCACCATTTGAGGCATTGTAAAGGTGACCTTGCAGATCAGCATTGGGCTGAACAGACCCAGGAGCGTTAGCACTAATGGGACCAGAGATTTTACTAGCTAACACAGAAAGGGTGCAGATAATCAAGGAGTGGATAAAGACTGCACAGAGCTGGAAGAAGTCATATGCTGACAGGAGACGGAGACCTCTGCAGTTCAAGGATAGCGACCACATCTTTATAGGGGTCTCACACCGATGAGGTTTACAGAGATATGGACGAGGTGGAAAGTCATCACCGAGATTTATTGGACCCTTCATGGTCCTCAATAGTGTTGGTGAGGAGGCTTAACGTGTAGCTCTTCCACCTCAGTTGCACCAGGTGCATGAAATCTTCCACGTATCCTAGCTGAAAAGATATGTGCATGACCCTTCTCACATCATCGACCATGTCGAGATTGACATCGACAATGGGGTGACTTTTACAGAGGTTGTCGTAGATACTGAGGATTAAAGGGAGTGGGTCTTTAGTGGATGATCGATTCCTCTGTTTTGCATTCGCTGGCAGCACGGGATCCTCCTGGAAAGCACGTGAGTGTTGGAGGCTCAGATGCGTGCTTAGTACCTTGACTTGTTATCCTAGTTATGAGTTGTGGCCTACAAGGACGTAAAGCGCTGAGGTGGGGAGAATTTAATGACACAAAATTTCAATATATTTATTTTTTGAAAACTAAATAGGAATTTTACGAGTCCGCAAAAATTCACAACGCGTGATTCTGAGGGCCGGAGTGCCTGGAATAAATTTCTAAACATTTCTTCTGATACGTTCTATAAATGTAGGAGAGGTTTTTTCTAACATCTAAACTGGTGCTCGAAATTGATATCTGAGGGCACCGGTGAACTCAAATCACCGGTATTCTCTTAAAGAGACTTTCACATCGACGTCAGTTGGTTGAGGGTGAAAGTTAGTTTTTGTGTTTTTCATGAAAAAAAATAAAAAAAAAATATTGTGTAACAATTTATTTTTATTTGAAACATCCATGTCGACGTTGGGAGGTAGGGACCACCAGAACTAAACCACCCTTTGAATGTTAAGAGGTGGGGTCCCCCGAAACTAAAACTCCCTTATGAGGTTATGGTGGTGGGGACCACCCGAGCCTAAAAACCCATTTTTAATTTTAGTTGCAGGGACCACCCGAACCCTCTTAATGGGGAAAAACCTCCTAACTCACAAATATTCCACCCTCCAATTAAATTTATATATTAAATTGTGCCAATTAATTATGCCAAAGCGGGAAATTAATTACCCCATCTTGGTTGTGCCAACATAATTAATCCTTTATTTTAATCATATTGGGACCTATTACATTTTTTGGTGGGATTGTGAGAGCAGAACCCTTGGAGGATTACACTTCTCCATTGAATATGGCATTCTTAAATGAAGAATGCTCCTATAAAGAAGAATGTCGACTCCGAATTCTACCTCAGGACACCCTCCAATGAGGAACGTTTTTGACTTAGATGAACCGGTGCATGAGCCTGGGATTGGAGCTGTGTGGCGGATGAGATGAACGTCAACAACTTCAAATTCCTTCTTGCACCAACTTCAACGAACAATCCAATGTAGGGGTTTACTACAATATGATTATCACTTTTGATGTTCTCTAAATCGAATAATTTTGCGGGATTTGGGTATAATGATTGATGAGAATGGTAGGGAGGGTGTTTATTATTTATTTCTTTACACATTCATGATACTCATGTTCTTGTTGAGCCACTTTCTACCACTCTAATGTGGAGAGTGGGGGACAAACTAACAAGGACCATCCTCTCCTTAATTATTGTGATAAATTGTTGTGTTCATCGCGATGGAGGAGGACGACAACCAACCATGAAGGGGCATGAGAACGGCGGTGGGTACCACCTTCGACCATGATGAAGGAAACGACACAGTTCTATGAACACTGCTACCATGACTATGACGCGCCGCCCTGGCTGAACCGCTGCCACGACCGTGCTGCGCCGCCCTGGACGAACTGCCACCGCGCCACCCTGGACAAACCACTGCCTCGGCCTCACCGTGATACCCTGGCTAAACTACTACTGCGGCCTCACTACACCGCCCCTCCTGAGCTGCCATTTCCATCTGTGCCTCCACCCCCGTCCGGGCCGAGCCACCGCAATGCTGGGTCAAGCTGTCGTTCAAGTTGCAGCTGCCGTCCGAGTAGAGCTGATGTCGTCCATCTATCCGAACAACCCTGGTCGAGCTGCCTAGCGCCCTCCCCATCCTCGCTGCCACCTACGACCCTCTGCAGCCCCTCACATCCTGCTGGGCCACCCAGTGTGTCGATCTGAACCCAATGGGCCAGGATGCATAGAGAACTGATTTCGACCCAACAGGTCAGGCCGAGTCGGCCCTAACAAGGTCGGCCCTGACCAGGTTGTGCCAGGTCAGTTCGTCCGGGTCATACCAGACCTGAGCTCACTACGACCCATTTACGTTTTATTGGCCATAACTTTCGCATCAGAAGTCTATTTGACAAACCTTCAGTGGCACTAGAAATCATGGAGTGAGAAGGACCGTTTGAGTATACACCATTGATTTTTGGGTAAAGTTGAGGTTTTCTCATGTTGGATCGAGTGTGAATCCAACCGGTCCCCTGAGAATAAAAGGCTAAAAACACACCGAACATGTGTCTGATTGATGCACTGTATGTTGCATTTGAGACCCCTATGATATGGAGAAACTTTGAGATAATCTTTCTTGGGACATAGTTTCAGTTGGAGAATTGACTAGTGGATTGGTGAGCAGACTCTCCGAGAGACGGGCAAGCCTAGTGCGGAAATCCAGTAACTGGCTATGATGAGAAGTGTGCTCTTAGCTATCCTTTGTGGGTCAGATCCTAATGAGATTGTGTGGCTCAGCTCCTAGTGATCTTGGGTGGCATATCTCTAGGAATCCTGTGTGGTTCAATTCCTAGTGATCATGTGTGGGTCAGCTCCAACGATTATGTCTAAGTCACCTCCTAGAGATCGTGTGTGGGTCATCTCCTAGCGATCCTGTGTTGGTCAGCTCCTAGCAATCCAATGTGGGTAACCACCAGTGATCTTGTGTGGGTAATCATCTATATATCCTTTGTGGGTCAGCTCCGAGCGATCCTATGTGGGTCATCTCCTAGCGATCATGGGTGGGTCTGCTCCAGCGATCCTACGGGGGTCAACTCCTTGCACTTATGTACATGTTAGCAATAGATCCTCTTAACGGAGTAAGATGATTTAGTAGTTACATTTTATCATCTCTACTACTATACCTAAAGATATTCCTAGTGTGATTTGAGTCTATATATTTGTGTTTCCTCATGATTGAAATGGATTAATTGACAACATAGGTATATGTATGGGCATATACCTAAGTAAGGTTATCTGTTGATTTTATACATTGTGGATTATCCATGGTGGATTTTCATAGACCTTGACAGTCTTGGTGTCCTTACTGAGCATTGTTATAATCACCACTGCACGGGATATGCTCGCACCATGTTTTGTTGGATGCAGACGATAGACAATGCTGACTAAGGACATGGGAACCAGGAGGTGGACCATATGGAATGTCGGTACTCAGAGGAGACGGGTGGATGTGAAGTTCTGAGGGGGAGATCTATACCTACCTTTTAGGTAGGAACCCCAGAGGACAATCCAGTAGCTTTCTTTTCAATTTCTTTAGTTGTATTGTATATCAGTTGTAATTATATCTTTATAGGTGCTAGTATATCGACCCCTTTTACTTTCAGCACTTTTTTTGTTATACAATTTCCTTATGCTCGTATCCTAATGTGTTCTTGGATACATGATTTTACATGTTATAAATGAAACACCTTCCCAGTTCTAGATAAAACACCTTCCAGTGCTAGTCACCAGCCCCTGGCCTATGGATGGAGGGCATGGGGTAGTCACGACACAAGCCCCTAGGGACGGGTTGTGAAAAATTGGAATCAAAGGAGTTGGTTCTACTACAGAACATAAGACTGTGAATTTTTTTTGAATGAATTACTGTTATGTTTAGTGAGTGTGGTTATTAGTTTATTGAATCTGGTGTTGGTGATGCGGCCAACGTATCCATACACTAGGACCCTGACTTATGATTACTAACTTAGTTCATGAAAACACTGATTGTGTGTATGTTTTGAAGAGTTTTGTTTTTGATCTCTAAAGTCATATCACCATGTATAAAATATTGACAGGGGAAAACCTGTTTCTTTTATAGATTCCTCCATGCAGATAGCTAACTAGGGTTCTCAAGTGTTGTACGCAATGATAACCTACTAAACGACGAGGCCTAGGTGTAGGGCCCCTATCTAACAGAGGCACTAGCGGAGGCACTAGTAGTTCCATTCCCCATTGGGCCACCGATACCACCAACCCAAGCAGCATACGGTGCACGCTTCTTGAGTGAGTTGCATGAGTTCTAGTGTTAGAGGCCACCCAGGTTCAGGTGAGAGATGAACTCACAGGCGGCTGAGGATTGGATGGAGGGTGTGGTGCGAGTCTTCCAACTGGTTGGGACACCAGCCGATCTCAAGGTAATCCTTGCTGCTATCCTTCTACAGGAATCAACAGGAAGATGGTTGAGCTTGATGCTCCAGGTCCATGATGAGGTGAAACTTCTCTGGGTAGACTTTGACAGCCTATTTCAGGAAGAGTTTGTCCCAAGAACTCATCACGCTGTGCACATACATGAGCATCTTCATCTAAAGTAGGGAAGCATGACTGTAGGTCAGTACTCATCGAAGTTCCTGTATTCTCACACTACTCCACAGATATGGTGCGAGGCCCTTTATTCAGGGTCCGGAACATCGAGTAGGGACTCAGTCAAGAGATCAGGGCTCCGATGATCTCACTCTGTATCTTGACGCAGGCAAGGGTGTTAGAGAGAGCCCTCTTAGTGGAGAGTTTCTTTGCCAAGAAATCACCAACAACGAGACCCACTACCAGTAATCACATAGAAGAGTCTTCTATAGATGGCAGTAGACAGATGTCTTAGAGGTCCAAGAGGACCAGACCTACAGGTGGACGATCACATGACTTAGTATCAGTTGTGCGGGGCACCCGAGGCGGAGCCAGTCATGCCAGGAGTGGGAAGTGTTTCACATGCAATGGATAGGGTCACATGACTCATGACATTCCAACTCTTCATACAGATGATCTGTAAGCGGTCGAAGGACTGCCCACGTAGAGATAGTGGTTCGATCCAGGAAGTCTGCAGGGAGAAGGCGGACGTGACAGATGAGCTAGTCATGCAGTTGACAGTGGTCGATGATTCGAGATGTTACAACCACCACCAACAGGAGGTCCACCCCATCATCAGGGAATAGGTGGACAAGGATGAGATCAGCTCCATTAAGTTAAGGTTTACGATCCCAGTGCTCAGAGATGATACGTGGTATGATTTGTGTATACTCCACCTTAGTTGTAGTACTTATAGACATAGGTTCCAGTCATTCTTTTATTTCCAGTTCCCTCGTTCGGAGTTTGGAGATTCCAATAGAGGCGTTGTCTTGATCCTTACAGCTAGAGACTACAACAGGAGTGGAGTAGATGATTACTCACTAGTGCTAGTAGTGTGCGATTACTCTAGGAGGCAAGAACTTCGGCTGAGATCTCTTATTAGTAGCATTGAGGCCTTATGAAGTCATCATGGTTATGGACTAGTTATCTACAGTCCATGCTCAGATTGACTATATTAGGTACAAAGTACAGTGTGTCTTCATGGACGAGACTAGGTTTACCTTCACCTATGACAAGGGAGCCTTTGCAGTGCAGGATGGAATTGCCCAGAGGAGGGTCCAAGTGATCACTCATCAGTTTCTTGCCTTACCCTCAGAGCGGTTGATGTGGAGAGTCCGATTTATCTTATTGTGGTAGACTAGAACATGAATGTTTTCCCTGATGATGTCATATGTCTACCTCTACATAGAGAGGTGGACTTTTACATTGACATGTACCCTGGGATGGAACTGATATCCACACAAGCATATCAGATGGATATCGCAGAGCATTGTGAAATGTGATATCTACAACAACATATCAGATTCATTCGGATTCATTTAGCCTACTGTTTTACTAGAATATCGGATTCATCGGATGGCACCAATATCTACACCAGCATGTCAGATTCATTCTTCATAGTGTTTCACCTTGGGATGCCACAATTTTGTTCTCCAAGAATGTGGATGGGAGCTTCAGGCTTTGTGTTGACTGTCGGTGCCTAAACCAGGTGACCGTGAAGAACAATTACCAACTCTCGATGATTGATGACTTCTTTGATCAGCTGAAGGGAGCACGGTGGTTCTCAATGATAGACCTCAAATCTTGTTATCACTAGCTCAGAGTACGAGATGTGGATGTGCAGAATATGGACCTTAGGTATCGGTATGGCCATCAAGAGTTCATGGTTAGGCCATTCGAGGTAACCAACACTCCTACAGTGTTCATGAAACTCATTAACATGATCATTCAGCCATACCTTGCTCGCTTTGTAGTAGTCTTCATCAACGACATTCTGATATACTCAACTAGTAAGGAGGAGAATATCTATCATTTACAGGTAGTACTGTATACCCTTTGAGAGAACTGAAATTTTGATAAACTCTTGAAGTGATAATTCTAGATCTGAGAGGTTAACTTTCTGGGACATGTCATATTGGAGGCTTAAGTTGCATTAGATCTAGAAAAGATTGAGGTGGTACTTTATTGGGAGCCACCCATGGATGTGTTGGAGGTAAAAAGTTTCTTGGGTTTGGCTGGATACTACCGGATGTTTGTACTGAATTTATCCAGAGTTTCAACATTGTTATCAGTGTTGAAAAAGAATGGGGAACCCATCGTGTGTTCTAAGAGATTCCATCAATGTTTTTGGAGCTATGGAAGAGGCTGACGAGTTCTCCAATCTCGAGGTTTCCAAATGAAGGCGTAGGGTACATAGTCTACTATGATGCATTAGGGACCGGACTCGTATGTGTCCTTATGCTGGAGAGAGAAGTTATCTCATATGGTTCTTGACATCTCAGACTGCATGAGATGAACAAATCTACCCATGACTTGGAGTTAGTAGCAGTGGTATTCACCATTAAGTTGTAGAAGCACTATCTAATATGATAAGGTTTTACAGACTTCTCTGATAAAAAGAGTCTCAGGTACATCTTATCTCAGAATGACTTGAAACTGGGACAACGACATTGGCTCGAGTTCCTCCAGGACTGTGACATCATGAAAGTCTATACTCCATGGAAGGGTAATGTTTTAGCAGATGCACTCAGTAGGAGATATGGTATATAGCTTCTAGGAGAGGCGATGGAGAAGCTGTCCGCTTTGTAGATATCCTTTGTGGATAGAGATGGAGAATCTTTTTTTCAGTCTCATACAATCACTCCTCCACTTATTTAGTGAGACAGGGAGGTGCAATGTGGGGTCGCTGTCCTCGAGGCTCGACGTGCTTAGATATGCACAGGGAAAGCACCTGATGGGTTATTTGAAGGTAGGGATAATGTCATCCTCTTTAGAGGACATACCGTGGTACAAGTGTCACCTCAGGTGGAAGTGTTGAGTGATTTACACACATCACCTTTAGTGGTACATCCAGGAGTGGTGAAGATTTACTAGGATATCCGACGATAGCACTGGTGGCCAGGAATGAAGAAAGTAGTTGCAGAGTTTTTCTTCAGGTGCCTCACTTTTCAGCAATTGAAGGTGGAGTATCATGTACCAGCAGGATTGTTTTAGCCTTTAGAAGTCCCATTGTGGAAGTGGGATGGGATATACATGGACTTCGTGATAGGACATTCATGTACATGCAGGGGGTTATGACTCGATTTGGGTGATCGTCGACCGACTCACCAAGTCAGCCCACTTCCTACCAATCAGAGAGTAGTGTTCAGTAGAGAGCTTTGGATGCCTCTACGTGCAAGAGATTGTACATCTACAAGGCGTACCCTTGATTATTGTCTCTAATTTAGATGCATGTTTTACTAACCGGATATAGAAGGGGTTTCAGTAGGCTTTCAAGTTGCGGTTTTGTATGAGCACTACCTTCCATCCTCAGACAGATGGCCAAACTGAGCGAACCATTTAGACCCTTAAGGACATGCTTCGTGAATGCATCCTCGACTTCGGTCGCAGCTGATAGGAGCAATTTCCATTGGTGGAGTTTTCATACAACAACAACTATCAGTCCACCATTGGGATGTCTCCTTTTGAGGTGTTGTAAGGGCAACCTTTAATATTACCTTTGTGCTGGACATACCCAGGAGAGTCAGCACTAGTGGGACAAGAGATTTTATGAGCTATGACAGAAAGGGTGTAGATCATCATGGTGTAGATGAAGACTACACAGAGCAGGCAGAATTCATATACTGAAAGAAGACGGAGACCTCTGGAGTTTGAGGATGGTGACCACATCTTTCTATGGGTCTCACCCAGATGAGGTTTATAGAGATTAGGCCGAGGTGGAAAGTTAACACCGAGATTCATTGGACTATTCTAGGTCCGTAGTAGAGTTGCTGAGGTGGCTTACCGCTTAGCTCTTCCACCTCAGTTGCACTGCGTGCATGATGTCTTCCACGTATCCCAGCTGAGGAGATACGTTCACAACCCTTCTCACATCATCGATCATGGAAAGATGGTCATTGACGATTGGGTGACCTTTATAGAGGTTCTTGTTGAGACTGAGGATCTACAAGAGTGGTTAATTCGTGGATGATCGATACCTCTGGTGCGTGTTCGCTGGCAGCATGGGATCCTCCAAGAGAGCACATGAGAGTTGAAGGCCCAAATGCACGCTCGGTTCCCTGACTTGTTAACCTAGTTATGAGTTGTGGCTTATGAGGACTTATAGTCCTAAGGGGGGGAGAATTTAATGACCAAGAATTTCCATGTAAATTATTTTATTCATAAATAAACTAGACTTTTACAAGTCCGCGAAAATTTACAGCGCATGATTCCGAGGCCCGGATTACCTAGAATGAATTTCTGAAATATTCTTTCGGTACGTATAGTACACATACATGCAAGTTTTTATAACTTCTGAACCAGAGCTCGGAATTGAAATCCGAGGGCACCGTTGAACTTGCATTTCTGGTATTCACTTAAAGAGACATTCACTTCGATGACAGTTGGTTGAGGGTGAATGTTAGTTTTTGGATTTTCCATGAAAGAATAAAATAAATATAAAATTGTGTAACAATTTAATTTTATTTGAAACAACTATGTTGATGTTGGGAGGTGGGGACCACCAGAAATAAACCACCCTTTGAAAGATAATAGGTGGGGTCCATCAGTACTAAGCCTCCCTTGTGAGGTTTTGATGGTGGGGACCACCTGATCCTAAACCCCCTATTTGAATTTTAGAGGTAGGGACAACCCAACCCCTCTTAATGGGGAGAAACCTCCCAACTCTCCAATATTCCACCCCTCCCATGAAATTGTGCCATTAAAATTTTCCAATTAATTGAGCAAATTATTTGTGCCAATGTGGTACATTATTTACACCAACTTGGTTGTGCCCAAAAAATTAATCTTTTATGTTAATCATATTGGCACCTCATTCATTTTTGGGTGGGATTGTCAGAGCAGAGCCCTTAGAAAATTACACTTCTCCAACGAAGAACACATTTTTCCATGAATAACACTCCTCAATCTAAGAATGCTGACTTCAAAATCTACCTTGGGACACCTTCAAATGAGGAACGTCTTCTACTACGACGAAACAGAGCACAATAATTGGTTTGGAGGTGTGTGGCGGACGAGACTAATGTCAACAACTTCAACTTCCTTCTCACAGAAACTTCAATGAACAATCCAAGGTAGGGGATTACTACAATATCATTTTCACTTTCTATATTCTCCCATTCTAATTATTTTGTGGGATTTGGGAATAGTGATTGAAAATGATTGTAGGGAGGGTGTTTGATTAATATTTTTATTTACCCTTTCAAGATACCCTTTTTCTTGATGATCCACTTGCTACCTCTCTAATGTGGAGAGTGCAGGCCAAACTAACGTGGATCGTCCTCTCCGAAATTCTTGTGATGAATTGTTTTGTTCTTCATGATAGAGGTGGATAGTGAAAAACCATGAAGGGGCACAATACCGATGGCTGACACGACTTCTGGATGCGGTGTCCGTGGTGGCACATTGGCACCGCTCCATAACCACCGCCGCCGCGACGTTTCCATGCTGCACCGGCCGAGCCGTCGTCGCGGACTCACCGGGCCACCCCTGCTGACCCGCCCCGACCGACCCGCCATCGCAGCCTCATCGTAATACCCCGCCTGAGCCACCCCCACCATCCTCTCCACTGCCACCGTCCGAGCCGAACAGCCTCTCGTGCCACCGCCGCGCAGGGCCGAGCCGCCGTCCGAGCCACCGCCCTAGCTGAACTGCTATTATAGCCTCACCGCACAGCCATACCTAAGCCGTCGCAGCCGTCCAAGACACCGCCACCATCCGGGTCGAGCAGCCACCCTTGCCACCGCCAGGCCGGGCCGATCCACCATCCGAGCCATCGTCCGACCCATCGCCGTCATCCGGGTCAAGCCGTCGCCGCCCTTCGGGACGAACTGCCCTAGCTGAGTTGCACCATGGGCTTACGCCCTATCTGGACCTCTGCAGCCTTGTGGCCACCTGCAGCCCTCCGCGGCCCCTCGTGGCCTATCAGGCTGCCCAGTGGGCCGGGATGAACCCAACAGGCTGGGCTACCTAGCAAACTGAGCCGGACCTAGCGGGTCTGGCCAGGGCGACCCGAACCGGGTCGGCCCAGGTCGGGTCGTGCCGGGACAGTCCGATCGGGTCAGACCAGATATGATCCCACTACGACCCATTTACATTCTTTTGGCCATAACTTTGGCATAGGAAGTCCATTTGGTGTACCATCAGTGGTGCTGAAAATATTATATTAGGACGACCCCTTTGAGTATACCCCACTTGAGTTTTTGGTAAGGTTGAGGTACAGCTGGGTTGGATCGGTCACGAATCCAACCGGGCCAGAGGACTAAATGGCTAAAAAACTCCATGAATGGGTGTCTGATTGACATGTCATCTATTGCGTTGAGACTCCTATGACGTGGATAAAATTTGAGATACTTCTTAGTGGTACATCGTAGAAGTTGGAGAATTTACTAGTGGATTGGGGAGTGAACTCTCTTGGAGACGAAAAAGCCTAGTACAGAAACCCAATAGATAACTGTGATGAGAAGAGTGCTCCTAGCTATCCTATACGGGTCGGCTCCCAGTGATCATGTGTGGGTAAACTCCTCGCGATCCTATGTGGGTCAGCTCGTAGCGATCCTGTGTGGGCCAGCTCCAGCGATCCTCTGTGGGTCAGCTCCTAGAAATCCTCTATGAGACAGCTCCTAGCAATCCGGTGTTGGTCAACTGCAAGCAATCCTTTCTGGTTCAGCTCCTACGATCCAGAGTGTGTTAGCTCCTAGTGATCTTGTGTGGGTCTGCTCCAAGCAATCCTGTGTGGGTCAGCTCATAGTGATCCTATGTGGGTCAGCTCCGACGATCATGCATGGGTTACCTCCTAGCGATTATGTGCAGGTTAGCACCAGAGCCTCTTAACAATGTATGATGATTTTGTAGTTACATATAATCAACTCTAGTATTGTACCTAACGATATACCTAGTATGAGCTGATTCTATACCTCTCTGATTCCTCATTATTGAGTATGATTACTTGATAACATATGTATATGTTTGGGCATATACTTATGTACGATTGTCCATAGATTTCATACTTTGTGGTTTATCCTTGGGGGATTTTGATAGAACATGAGGGTCTCGGGTTCCCTACTGGGTATTGTTATACTCACCCCTACATGGGCTATGCCTGCACCTTGTTGTGTTGGATGAAAATGACAGACAACGCTGACTGAGGATGAGGGTACCACGACTGGACGGTACTCGGAGGATGACCATACAGTGTGTCGGTACGTAGAGGAGAAGGGTGGAATTGGAGTGTTGAGGAGGAGATCTGTACCTACCCTTCAGGTAAGAACCCATGAGGACGATTTAGTATATTTCTTTTCTCTTTCTTATGTAGTATTGTATTTTAGTTGTACTTTAATCAGTACACCTGTGATTGTATTCCAATGCCTTTTAATTTTAGCACTCTTTTTTTATACATCTTTCTTGTGTTTGTATCTTGTTGTGTGCTTCGTTACATGTGTTTAATGGTTATAAAGGAAATACCTTCCCAGTTCTAGGGAATACGCCTTTCGGTGCAAGACACCAGCCCCTGGCCTATGAAAGGTGGGATTGGGGTAGTCACAGCATGGGCCCTGGGGGATGGGTCATGACACTAGGAATCATTCTAACTTGTGAATGAATCCATATGTTTTTTAAGATCAATGTAAAAAAACTTTTAAGACTATGGGAAAATTGAAAGCATATGTAATCGTAAGAGATGAATTAAATCATCATAATTTTAGTAAACGTATTCTCAAATATGGGGATGGGGATTCCACACTAATTTTTTATGAATTCATCATATGTAAATCTTATTGTCCATACCATATTAAACATGTTCTAATTCAAAGGATTTACTATTTATACCTGTTTATATTTTTTAAATGGAAATATTTCATGATATTCTGAATCAACATATAATCAACTATTGGGGAAAATTTGAACAAGTACTCTTAAAAGAATTGTTTTTCAAATATATAAGATATTTTAATGGAATAATATTTTAAATATATTTTGTAATAATAAATAATTTTTTTATGAATTCATTTTTGTAAAATTTATTTGTGTTTATTCATTTTTTAGGAATTATGAATTATTTATATTATATCAATTTAGTAATAATGTTTGTCATTGAATGATATGATGTTTAACAATTCAAATCATTGAGATTCAATTTTGGTCACACATATTTTGAAATTACCTTCTGATTAGAAATTTATAGAACTTATGAAATTGAACATGGGAAGTTACTGGATAACTAGTGATTGCAATTTTGGTTTTGGTAAATATTTAGAGACAGATGGTATAATATATTGATCTTTTGATTCAATAAATGTTAAATTAATTTCTTCATACATGACAAATTAATATTGACATATTATTTCATAGAGAAACTAATGAAGTGGAAATTTAACAGAGATTAACGATGGAATGATATTGTGAAAAATAATTGGAAATTAATAAGTATGTATACATTTTTCATATAATAATCAATCATCCTTTGGAAAGTGATTTAGAGATTAAAAAAATTATTACCTTTTTTTTGCTAAAATATTGGTATTTTGATTACTCTTAAGTTTAAATTATTATTATCACTAACATTTTAATGATCATTAATTTTGATATTATCATTTAAAAAATTAATATTACTTATCTTACATGTTCATATTTTCACATCCCACTATTTTCTCCAATTTGGGAATGTAGTTAAGGGTTATCCAAAGTAAACATTTTATTTTCCCTTCATTGATTTAAAGATAAATTTTTGTTAATCCTTTTTTATATTGATCATTCACTATTTTATTATCAATTACATATGGACATTACTTATCTTCCATGTTAATATTTTAACTTCTCACTATTGATCTCAAATTTTGAAACATAGTTATGTGTTTTCCAAAATAAAAATAACATTTTAGCTTCCCTCTTTTAATGAATAAGGTTTATAAATCCTTTTTATTGTGTCTTTTTTCAATAAATTATTTTAAAAATATCAAGCCCTTAATTACCATGAAAATGTTCCAATAGTGAGAATAAAATTTATTACAGGCGGGTGGGAGAATTTAACACCATGGTTTTTTAATGGAACCTCTGGTCAATAGAATACATGATACGGTAAATAAAAACTGTATGAACCACAAAGTACTATTATTTAATTATAACCCTTATAACCCTGCCTTTTAATTTGCAGGTGTTAAAATTAATATAAAAATTATGAAAAACATATAAGGTATCTAAATAATATATATATTTTTCTAATTCATAAAAAATATGTAACCAATTTTTTAGTAATGTTATTTCATGATTATGAAATACGTTTTCATAAAAAATAATTTAATTGCTTCTTTGTGAAAATGTTATAATTCATTTTTATAATATCTAAGAATTTAATTTTACAAAATAATATCAACTATTAAATTAGTATATCAAAAAAATAAAAATGCTGAAATTATTATATTTTTCTAAATATAATGATTTTTTAGTGAATAGTAAAAAATATAGGTTTTGGTAAAATTATCTGTTTATATTCAATAAAAAGAATAATTAGGAATTAAATATTATATAAATAAACAAAATATTTCTTTAATTTTATATTATTTAATAATTTTCATTTTAGTCACCAATATACTTAATTTTGGTATAAAAACATTTTTGGGCACATAATGCATTTTTCTAGAAATTGTTTTCTTTTTGTTTTACACATTCATATTTTAAGTAATTTATACAAAATATAGAAAAAAATATTGAAAAAATGATTCTATAATTAAGATTCATTTTTAAATATTAGGTAAAAATTTCTTCTTTTTTTGACATTAAAAATAGTAACATCAGTATTTTTTTCCAATAGTAATTGGTAAATAAATTAATTACAGTTAAAACTAAAATGATAATGACTGATAAATAACCCTAGAAAATTCCATATTTTAATATTTTAATTCTATCTCATCCATAATAATATAAATGAATAATATATGGCCCTTTGATTCAATTATTCCCTATGTTTGACCATTTTTATTATATTATATAATTAATCGATAAATGGTCATTCTATTTATTTTATTATCTTTAAAATTTATACATAGGGATAAAAAATGGATATGTTTGGTTATATATATATATATATTATTTTTAATAATTTTATTTTATTTATTCATTTGTTAATAAAAATTTCCTTTAATGTGTGTAGAACATAGACACATCAAATATTTTATTAGTAGTAAATTACAGTAAATTATTTCAAAAATACTAAAATAAATATATAATTAATTGAATTAATGAACTGAAGAATTTAACTAATCGATATAACATATTAGGGATGTACAAAAGGATTATATTCTAATTCCCCATATTTGTTCGATGAATTAATTTTCAAATAAGATATAGTACCAAAATTTCAATAAATATATTTCATAATAAATAATATTTTATTAAATTATTTACCACTCATAATAAATAAATAGATAAAATTATTTCTTACATGTTTTAAAATTGAAAAATGGTCCATTTATGGGACTTTATTATTTTATAGTAACATCAGTAATCCATAAATTTTAGAAAACAATAATACTATTTGTAATTGTCAAAAGGTATAATGGGGAGTCAAACCCAAAAGACTAGGGTGAAAACATACCCAATGTTTGTCCAAATTTTATTATATTCTTAATAACACTTATCTTAGCCTCTAATTTTATTAATTTAGATCTCATTGGTTATAAAAAATAATTTATATTAATTTATAACTTTATGAAAATCCAAAAAATGTTCCTCACTGCATTCATTAAAGGACACAATTTTTCTCAATTATTACCATCACATTGAGTCATATGTTTCTTCCATACCTCCACAAAATTCTATCTAATCATTATTATAAAAATTCTAGTCATGTTGGTCCTCATTAAACACCAACCTAATGATCCATAAGTGGTGATCTAATGAATTTCATTCAAAGAAGAGGTAATCATCTAAATTAACCATTACCTTTAAAATATTCAATTATAAAAAATTAATTTTAAAAAATATATTTATATATTATAATAATCATTAAATAACCATTATCAACACCCTTTCCAATCAAATCGGAAGTGCAAGTATCGCTCATTTGTATGTATGACTTACCATCTTCATGTAGAGATTAAATTAAATTTTCATCATCATATTTTATAGATGAGTATTACGATGAGTTAATTGACTATATAAAATTTTAATTAATTATTTATTCTCCTATTATAATAATACCATATCTACCATATTACCTTCCAACCCATTGGTAAATGATAATGTCTATTGTGCGTACATGTGGACTACCACCTCCCTAAAGCGATATGATCATTTTATTTAAATTTTATATGTGGTAGTAAGGATATATTTAATTAATATAATATATATTTATTTATATAATATTTATCAATGAATATAGAAATTTGAATTATTAATTTCCTTTAATTCATTTAATACGATGAACAATGAAAATAATGTCCATACGTACTTAAAAACTATCGTGTCCATGAAAGGTGTAATTCATTGTTCTAACTTAACATCAATCAATAATAGTAAATATAAATAAAATAAATATATTATATATTTAGAGAATTATTATTTTTATTGAAATTATGTAACGATGATCAATATAAAATTACCATGAATACTGAACTAAAACTATAATGAAAAATAAAATAGTTAACTCCCATAAATGAAGATTTAAATAATGAATTATTGATAAATGGGTCTTTAAATGTTATTGAGAGATCATATATGATATTATAAATATTTAAAGGAATCTTTCATAGAATCACTATAAATTTAAATTTATTATACATGATGTTATACTTCATTCAAAACATTTCGAATTTTTTGTAAGGAATTTTCACGTCAATTTTATTTCAATGATGCACATGCCGTATTATCCAATATTTTTTTGGTGTATATATTTTCCAAAATTTTATATTTTTATTATTAATAATTTAAATTTTATGTTTATTCACATATACATATATGGTTCCTTATTTCAATGGTAGAAAAAATGAAAATGAAACTAATGTAGAAATAATTTTATCATCAACTCTCAATTTTATCTGGATTGTTTATGATTATATTTATAATATTGAAATATTCATTTTTAAATCATAATAATCTCATAAAATTTCTTATCCTATTGTTATTTAATTAGAACATATTTTTTTCTTTCATTATATTCACCTTATGAACTGAATAAACTGAAAATATATTATTAAAAAAATGAATGTTATTTTTCTCTTCTGTCGAAATATTCTCTTCATTATTATACATGTTTTAAAAATATATTTTAATGTTATTTATCAATAATATAATATGATTTTTTATATTAATTAATAACCATGTTTTTATTTATATAATGTTAAAAAAATTAATATTCTTATCAATTTTAAAATGTTTCAGTTATTAAATTTTCTATAAAAGATATAAAGGAATGATTTATTTTTACATATAAAGAATGAATTTAATTTTCAATCACCATAATTGGACAATTAATTATTTGTAACATTAATATTTTCTATCATTATTTTAATATAAAAATATCTGTCATAAATATCCTTTCTAAAAAAGGTACATTCAAAGTGAAAACAATATTTTTCTTTAAGAAGCACTGATGTGGTTTTTTAATAAAGTTCTCCAAATATGGAAACAATATTTAATGTTATTTATTATTTAATTCTGATATGTTCCAATGATCAAATTATTATTCTATCTCTATGTGGGAAATAAAAATGATGATGAGATATTGGTAAGACAATTTTTATAAACCTTTCATTAACTCAATATACCATAACCCATGAAAAATTATTATTTCAAAACTATGACATCATTATAGTTAAAAAAACATAAATAAAGAATAAGGATTGTATCATTGAATCATATCCCATGTAAGGAATATGTAAAATTAAAAGATGTTATAATATATTGTTAAATCCATTATAAGATCAATTGACTGGTTTCTGAGAAAAATATCATTTTCAATTTGAAATTACTTATTTTAAAATTTCCATATATTAAGTAGGAAATTTTATTTGATAATAATGAAGTGATATTATAAATTAATATTAAATTAATTGTTTTCTCAAAAGGGTTGTAATTTTTATATGCCATATATGTTAGAATTAATAATTCATTTAACACATTTGTATAAAAGTAAATAATTTTCTCATTTGCAATCAATTTTCATGATTTATTGAAAAGAAACATTGAGAGTAAGTGGGATCCTAAAAAACCATTCATTTAACATTAAGTGACACCCTTATATAATAAACATTTCATAATTAAAATATTAAAAAAATAAAACATAATCGAAACACCATAATAAGTCCATCATCACAAACCATGTTTCAAAATTCAAACTGTCATCACCACAAATCACATAAATCTAATGATTCGACCAACGAATATAAATAAAATAAATAATGGAATGTAATTCCCTTCACTACTATCCCATTAACTCACCATCATCACTGAAATACTCCACCACAAGACACAAAAAAACACCAAAACATCATCACTCTCCACAAACATCATCAATATCATTGATTAATCCTTATGAACAAAGTCAACTGATCACCAAAAATGACCATCACCACCATCAAAAAAATTAACAGAAGGAAATGAAAACAATGAAATAAAAACCAAGACAAAAAATCGAATGAAATCCAACTTTGGATGCACCCTGAAGCCCTTCAAACATTGAACTACAAATCCCAAAACCACATATTTACCACTATTCTTGATCCAAGTAGGAGAGATTCACAGAAACTTATTGTAAAAGACGTTTTACCATATAATGATATATTCAGTAAACAACCATCTTTGATCTCATGAAGCATTCTTAAAAACAACTTTTTTCGACACAATAGGGAACTGGAGTTCCATAGCCAAGAAGACATGTGGACCAATACGATAAACCATAGTACAATACAATTGAAATAGAGAAATAAAACGGAATCCAACAATGTAAAAAAAATACAAATATGACATCACCATGAATCTCATTGAATTCTAAAACCAAAATACCTACAAAATTTAGAGACCTCTAATCCAGATCCTTCTAGGGGAGGAACATATGCCATTTGGGTGGGATATGGTTGAGATAACAAGGATATCTTAAGCATAAAACCACCATTGTGATAAGAATCCTTCATGAAAATAGTCTTCATCGACACAAAAGGAAACCATAGAACCATTAAATATTGGGGGGTTGAGAAGGAAAAATGATTATGAAGGAAAAATGGGGGAGTAAGAAGGATAATGACACTCGAGTGAATGATAGAGGGAGATACATGAGAGAGATATGGGGAATCTCCGTTGAAGCCTCTATTAAAGGGGATGAAAATAGGGGAAATAAGAGAAGGAACACCAAATAAATATATACACAAGAGGGTGAATAGAGGGAGGAATTGGTCACTTTCGGTAACCCTAGTGCGATTTGAGTGAAAAAACCTAAGGACTTGGGAGACATACTAGTTTGCCTCTATATTCTTCATATTTATTCAAGAAGGGATAAAAATATTCAATTGAGAACATTTTTTAGAAATTTAATAATGTGAATAAATTGAATTTAATAAAAATAAGTATAATTAAATAAAAATAAAACATTTATGGAATCTACTGGTATATAAGAAAAATAATTTCAATAAAAGTGGAAAATATAAGAGTTTACGAAAAAAATATTTTTAGACAATATATAAAATCAACAGAGGAATGTGAATGGAAATCATAAATTTTAATGGAATATCAAGAGGTTAAAAAATCATGAGTTTTTTCAGGGGTTGATGATAATATTTCATCATTTAAATCCTATTCTTATTCAATATGGATAAACAATGAGAGGAAAACATAATTCCATAACAACTTTGGAAACATTGGTATCAAATCATCATTAAATATAGAACCATATATGGATATATTAATACCCATAACATTCATTGTAAGTATAAAATTAATTTAATGATATGTACATATACAAAATAAATGAATGGTGTTGTTAATATGACATGTGTCTCATTGAATAAAAATTGAGATGAAAATATGGTACCTCAAGTACCACTTTCATTGAAAACAAAATCAACTCAAGTACATTAAATATAAATTTTTGATATTTAAATTAGAAAATTATTTCTATTATTATAATACCATAAATTATGCCTTTATAACATTTCAACACCATATTATCAAATATTCCTTATTAAATACATAATTCAAGAGGGTTAACTATAGAATTCTTATGAGAATTTCAGTAGGGTATTTTCGATCCATCTATTTTTATCACAGTTGCATCCCCACAAGAATCTTATTCATTGTATATATATCATATGTATTATACAGATATATATATATATATATATTTATAATCATCCATAAAATTTAGAAATAGAGAAATAAATTAAATATTTGATGGAGATTGTAGGTCTTACATACACAGTGAAATTTTTTAAATCATTAGAAAGATGAAAAAAATAATAATTAACCACTATAAGTAATTATAATATCATATACATCATATATATTAATTTACCCCATCCTTATTACAATCAAAGTAAAAAAAATGAAAAACACGTCAAATCGCTTCATGTATGTGGTAGTCTACACATAAACATGAGTGACATCCTAATATTTGAATGTTTTTAAGGCAAGAAATAAGATATGATATTATCATTATAAATTCTTAATTAAGTCAATGAAATCATATATAAAAATTTAACCCATAATAATAATCATCTATATGATTTTGTGATAGAGATTGAATTGTATAATTACCTGAAGATAGTAAGTCATACATATACAAAATAAATACATTCACATCCCATTTAATGGGGATGAGTGTGGATAATGATGATTTAATAATTATAATAACAATATTAGTATATTTAATATACTGATGTTAATATTAATGAAGAACATAAAAAAATTATTGGTGAAAAAACTGATTTAAAACGTAATTTATTTTTTAATGTGATTAAATATTCTTTGAAATAACTACTTTATATCTCATATTAATGATATATTGGATGGTATTGTTTGATGAGAATAACCTATAGAATGTGTCTAATGTTTTATATAAGTGAATATATTATGATATGGTCTAGATCTTTGTGTCAGATTAGCATGAGGATTTTAGGGATGTGGAGTAATTTTATAAGTTAGAGGATGTGATTTTTTAAAAATTTCATTAAATATCTAAATAATTTATATTATTTTTTGTTATTAAATGGTTATAAATTTATATATATTAAATTCAATAAGTGGGTTATTAGATATGATATCTGTCACGACCCCCTCCCACCAAAGATGCCCCTCTTGAGATGGAAATGGTGAAAGGGGGATAATGACCGCCGAGTCCTTCCTCCAGTAGGCCCCAGAGTGGCGACTAGAACCAAGGGTATGATTTTTCACAAATATGGTAGGCATTACCCTTTTTATTATTTACGATCATGATACAAGAGGATTAAAACACCAAAAGAAAAAGAAGACAAGTAAATAAACCCAAACCAATCCCACATGCATGTTTAAACTGTTCTGAAAAAAGTACAAGTACAAGAAAGCTCAAATGTACAATACCAAAAGAAAAAAGGGTACAACAAACTGCAACAACTCCAACTATCCCGACTAGTAGGGTCCTACATGGCCAAGGTAGTCCTCCTGGAAACCTGAAAGTAAACAT
The DNA here is from genome assembly GCA_963277665.1 of Viscum album. Classification (NCBI taxonomy): domain Eukaryota; kingdom Viridiplantae; phylum Streptophyta; class Magnoliopsida; order Santalales; family Viscaceae; genus Viscum; species Viscum album. The sequence continues at coordinate 1,577,443,747 of OY728150.1, read as the reverse complement.
AGGGTGAGCATACAAGTATACTCAGTAGGGAAACATATAGCTCTCGTGCACAAGTGGGGAGACATCCTAATGTCCCGTGAGAATAACAGAAGAAACCAAACCTAGCAAGGAATTGTATCCACCCAACCTCACCAGCCACGCTCACGAAAAAAAACAACAGGTATTAGTATATAAGAACAATATTATTGGGTACCCCGCACCATTTCCCACTAGTTATTTTCTCTTCCTAATAGAGAACATCCTAACTCTACCACACTCTTCCCACCCGAACACACCTGGGCCTCAAGAAAAACATATCCCGCCCGAACACACCTGGGCCTCACAACCACACATCCCGCCCGCACACACCTCATCCTCACAACCACCCATCCCGCCCGCACACACATGGGACTCACAAACCACACATCCCACCCGCACACACATGGGCCTCATCTCGAAGATTCTTGGGAAAAATAGTATACCTGCCTAAAGAGTCTTGGGCTAAAACCACCCCAATCAAAACCTACCTGAAGGGTCTTAGGTGTATGGTCGCCTCAAGTCATCACATCCTATGGAAGAAGGAGCAAGAAGGAGCTAATAACTATGTGGAAAACACCCTATCCCATGAAATGGGAGTGTTCGGCACTAAGTGCTCAACATGGGTAGGGTGTGAAAAAACAAAAAAAAATACAGATATATATATATATATATATATATGTATGTATACCAACACACAACCCAACCTATGGCTCTAAATAGAGAAACTATGCACGTGCCTCGGCACTGCTATGTCAAATCATGCATACAACAAACAAACTCAACCCCATTTAGGTTTTCATGTTTCAACAAAATTAGTTTATTAGTTCCTTAACTATTAGAAAATTATCCACAACCAACCATATCAATCGCTCATAAAACATATACCTGCCATCCACAAATCAAGTTAGGAAAACACAAGAATGTCCCTTCTTATTAACCAACCAACCCCGTTGATTATTATTCCTGTTCCATTACCATGCCCCACCATTCCTTAACTCTTCCAATTTTATTTATTATTAAAAACCCATCGTTCGTTCACATTAAACCCATCCCTATAGCCCTACAGCAAACCACCATGACCCCAATCACATCGAAGCTCATACATCATCATTCCTTGATACCATTTATCACAACCTCATTGCCCAACACCTAACATAGAATTCCTACCAACCCACAACCAAGTCAACCACAGACCCACTTCTCACCCGATTAGGACAACCCACAAAACACCCCCATCACATAAAACAACACCCACATGTTTATTATTTCAGTTTTGTTCAACCAGGGTGATCACACAAGGGTTCCAATTATTCATTTAATCATCCAACTTTATGTGATTAACCAATTCCCACATTCCACAAAGTTTCCATCCATAAACGGTCTATAAAGATAGGGAAGCATTTAAATATGAAAGAAAAGGCCCCAAACGACCGTGATTTTTAGTATGCATAATCCTATTCAATTTACAACATAATATCACATGATATAAAAATAATATAACTGCATTCACAACTTCCTATCCCCATTATATAAGCCATTTATTATTTTTATTAAACCAGTTCAAATGTGGTTCACGTTAACAAGAAGACACCCACCCCGCATGATGCCCAATTTAGAGAGACGAAGGTAAGTACCCTACCTCCACAGGTTCTGATCACAACGCTCCCCCGGATCAACTTTAGAAGACGTTCGTCGGCGTCCGTCGCTTCCGTCAAATCCCGGAAAAACCTCCTCATGTGGAAGTTGGGAAGGAAAGGCCTAAGGGAAGACAATATATCCAAGATCATAAGTTTCACCTCATCCTTAAAATCATGTGGCCCCTAATGGATCATAAATCGTAGCTCGGACGAGGAAGTTGTGGAAGAAAAGAGACTTCGAGTCTCCTGGGAGAGCTCTACTCAAAGAAAAGAAGAGGAGAGGATTTCTTTGAAAAGGAGGAGAGTACCCCTTCTTAAAGTACACGACATGTAAATTATAGTACACGGCGTGTACTCAGCCATTTCATATGGTCACCACGCGGAATCCAAGACGGCCTTCAACACAGAATGCGACCGTTGACTGGTCAACACATGGTTTGAGGGTAATGCGTATGCGGGGAGGGACTACATGGCTTGTAGTACGGGATACACGGCGTGTACCCATTTATTTCACATAGCAAGGACATAGCTTCCAACATGACACACAACCATTGACTTTTCAACACACGGTTTGAGGGTAACGCGTACGCGGGGAGGGACTACACGGTGTGTAGTATGGGATATACAGCGGGTACCCATTTATTTCACACGGGAAGGACAGGACTCCCAACACAGCTGTCAACACGGGATATACCCAGTGAGGGGGTACATGACGTATACTCACACTACACGGCGTGTAGTTTCAAAATTCTGAAAAGTGTGGGAAATGTCCATTTTACCCTCCAGAACTCTTCATGGCCTTCTTTTAGACAACGGAATGGGCCGGAGAGGTCTAGGCCATTACATCAGATACCTCTTAAAGCATTCTCATCCCCGAGAATTCAAAAGCCAACCCAGAGAAACCCAAAAAGATACCCCTTAGGGCTCTCGTTGTAATATGAACCCATCCAAAAACCCTAATCATATGTGTTAGGAATTCCTTCCCCTATGTCGAGATATTATCGTCTTTAGGCAGCACTGACTCGCCTGCACGATTTTAATCTCATCCTCATTAATGCGTCTCGATTAAAAATTGGGGATTCCCACTTCCATACATTATTATTTTTCAACTTGCACTACCCCCAACATTATACATTCAAAAAACATACTGAACAAGTGGATTGGAGAAATTCCTTCTCCTATGTCGAGATATTATTAGCTTTAGGCAGCACTAACTTGCTCGCACAGGTTCAATCGCATCCGCATTAATACGTCTCGATTAAGAATCAGTTTTTCCCTTTCCCCACACATCTGGACATGATACACACTTTTAGAGAACAAGGAAACTAAAATTCTCACAACTAACAAGCCAACCATTACATATATCAGAGGTACAAAGTATAACATCAAAACAAATATTAAAGGAACAAATAAAAACACAAGTCAAAACAAATCTGGGTACTGAGCGTGCATCTAAGCCTCCCACTCCAAAGTGCTCTCCTTGAGGCCTCTATGCATTCAAAACACACGATCCAAGGTGATGGTTCATCCACATAGCACATTCTCTTTAGATCCACGATTCTGACTGGTCATTCCTCGAAGGTCATGTCATCTCCCATATCTAACTCTCCCTAGTCAATAATGTGAGAGTTGTCGTGCAAGTACCGATGAAGCTGGGAGACGTGGAAGACGTCATGAAACTTCTCCAACTGAGGTGGCAGGGCTAGCTGATATGCCACCTCACTGACTCGCCTTAGCACCTCGAAAGGTCCAATGAACCTAGGGGAGATCTTAATGCCTTTCCCGAACCTCCGCTACCCCCATCGAGGGAAAAACATCAAGAACACACGATATCCCATTTCAAACTTCAAGGGCCTCCTCCGACGATCAGCATAAGACTTCTATCGGTCCTATGCCACTTTTATCCTCTCACACACAAGATGGAATTTCATTGTGGTGCTCAGTACTACCTATGGCCCATGAGCACTTGTATCACCAACCTCTACCCAGCAAATGGGTGAACGATATGGTCTTCCACACAAAGCCTCAAACGGTGCCATGCCAATAGTAGAGTGGAAGATATCGTTGTAGGAAACCACAACTAAAGGTAAGTGTCGAAACCATGATCATATGAAATCTAGAACACATGCTCACAGCATTTCCTCCAACGTCTGGATAGTCCGCTCTATCTGCCCATCAGTCTGGGGGTGGAAAGTAGTGTTAAGGAATAGTTGGGTGCCAAAAGATTGTTGTAACCCCCCTCGAGACTCGTGTGGTAAACCGAGTATCCCGATATGAGTTGATAGTCTTGGGAACTCCCTGAAATCGTACCACCTCGTCTATGTACCTCTGTGATACGGTACTCATAGGTAATGACTCCATAATTTCTAAGAAGTGAGCTGATTTCTCCAGTCGATCCCCCACTACCCAGATAGCATCATAACCACCCTAAGACTTGTGTAGTCCTGTGACGAAGTCCATTTAGATGTCATCCCATTTACACTCAGGGATATCTAACGGATGCAACAATCCACTGGGTAAACAATGTTCATTCATTACTTTTTGACACTCTAGGCACTTAACCACAAACTCCGCCACTGGCCGTTTCACCCCGGGCCACCAAAACTGTTCCCTTAGGCCTCGATACAATTTTGAAACTCCTGGATGTACCCCCAAGGCTGATCTATGGAACTCACGGGGAACTTCCTCACGCATCGCCTCTGGACCAAACATCCTTCCTTGGAAAAGCATCTGATGTTGGCTATCCTCTGACCATCCTCCTGGTGCGCTTCCCTGATCTACACGGTCCCACATTACTTCCACCTCGGAGTCCCCCCACTGAGGATCTTCCACCTACTGTAATAAGGAGGATATCACCATCATCTAAAACAAACAGCCTCTAACAACTTCTACACTTGCATCCAAGGGAAAGTCATCCAACTCACCCATCGCTTTCCAGGCATCAGTGGATTCCCAAACCACTTCCTTATACGACTTCCTACTCAGGGAATCAGCCACAACGTTGCCCTTACCTTCAGTGTAAGAGATATCGAAGTCATAGTCTTGGAGAAACTCGACCAATCTCCACTGCCGTAAGTTCAGGTCATGCTGAGAGAACATATAACGTAAGATATTGTGATATGAGAAGACCAAAAAGCGCTCCCCAATGAGGTAATGTCTCCACAATTTCAGTGCGAACACTACTGCTGCAAGATCTAGTTCATGGGTTGCATAGTTACACTCGTGAGGGCACAGCGACCTTGACTCATAATAGATCACACTATTCTTCTGCATCAGTACGCACCCCAAGCCAAGGCCAGAAGCATCATAAAACACCTCGTACAACAACCCTTCTCCTGGAAACCTGAATATGGGAGCACTGACCAACATCTCCTTCAGGTAGTCGAAATCATTCTGGCACTTCTCACTCCATTGGAAGACCTGGTTCTTCCTAGTCAAAGCTGTCATTGGAGAAGAAACTCGAGAGAAGTCTGAAACAAACCTCCGATAATAACCTTCCAACCCCAGGAAACTACGATCTTCTGCCATGCTCTTGGGATCCGTTCAAGAAACAACTGCCTCTACCTTCGACGGGTCCACTGAAACTCCATGCTGAGACAGTACCTGCCCAAGGATGTGTAGTCCTTGTGTCAAGAACATACATTTCAACAATTTCCCATATATCGTGTTGTGTCGAAGGACTTTCAAGACTACCCGGATATGATCAACGTGCTCATCCTCTGATCTTGAGTTGATCAGGAAGTCGTCTAAAAACACAACGATGAACCGGTACAGAAACTCTCGGAAGACAAAGTTCATAAGTCCTATGAATACAGCTGTTGAATTCTTAACTCCAAACGACATCACTACAAAATCGATGTGCCCATACCTGCACCTAAAAGCCATCAATGAGATGTCACTATCCTTTACCCTCATCTGATGATATCTAGATCGTAGATCAATCTTTGAAAACCAACATGCTCCCCTCAGCTGTTCGAAGAGATCATCTATCCTTGGAAGGGGCTAACAGTTCTTGATTGTTACCTGACTGAACCTTCGTTAGTCTATGCATAGCATGAGACCACCATCTGCCTTCTTCAAGGAAAAAACATGAGCACCCCATGGCGACACGCTGGGTTGAACAAAAACCTTCTCCATCAGATCTTCAATTTGAATTCTCAACTCCCGCAACACTGAAGGTGCCATACCGTAAGGGGCCATCGAAATCAGACGGGCACCAGGTTGTAAGTCTATCCAGAACTCAACATCACGTCGGGGGGGGGGGGGGGGTAGAGACACAACCTCCTCGTGGAAAACATCGAGGAACTCCCCAACAACATCTGGGACATCCATCATCTCTTTATCATCTGAAATCACTAATAACCCACATAATATGGAAATGAGAGGCTTCATATGCCGACTTCCTACATGATAGCTCCTCTCACCAAGAAAAGATACATGCTTCCCATCTTCGTCAGAGAACACGAATCATCTTTGGAAGCATTCGATAACGAAACTAATAGAAAACAACTAGTCGATGCCTATGATGACACCGTATGGCTGCATCTGTAGAAAAAGAAGGTCCCCACTAGATCGATGTGGTCCCAACGTCAGCCCACATCCATGGAAAACACAAGATACACTGGTCTGGCCTCCAAATGGTTTACTCAGCACCAGGGGTACGGAAAGTCTCTCTTATTCTAGAACCAAAGAACGGGATAGACCAGGTGCAACAAAGGAGTGCGAAGAACCTGAATCGAACAAGGCGGAAACGAGAGTGCTGAACAAACAAATCGTACTTCACACCACCTTTGGTCCTGTCTAAGCTATCAACTCTGCTGCATGCAACTGTCCATGTCCAGCTCCTCTGCCTCTCTGATGTCGACCACCTCCCCGGCCATGTCCTAGCCGAGTTCCCTGAGAAGCACCCTGAGGTCGGCCTCCTCTTACAAAGACTTCCCTCGGGTGAGCAGGGTCCTGTTGCTGCTGGAAGGGCCTCACCGGCATTTGTTTCTACTTTGGCGGGTGGTGAACCTTCCCACCTCCACCTTTCTGAGCTCAGGTCGGGCACTAAATCTGAATGTGCCCGAAACCTCCACAAGAAAAACACATCAGTCATGGGCTTGTGAAAAAGGGGCGACGACCCGAATATCTGAACTGGAACTGCTGGGGCCTGCTCCCTACTAGCCTGAATCTGGAAGGTCCAATCATAGGAGACATACTACTGACTGCCTTCCCCTTCGACGAACCCGGATGGATCCCCTCACATGGTGCACCTCCATGCGAGTGCATCCTCTCTACAACCTCTGCCTTCTTCTGTACTGCCTTGTAAATTAGAAGGGTGAAGGGGGTGACATCATACTTGAGTGAAGGACGAAGCACCTCCTCCAAACATCTCGCTCGAGACTCCTCATCCCGAAATAGATCCGAATCAAAGCGTAGGAGATCATTAAACACGATCCCCAACTCTCATACTGACATACTCCCCTACTGGAGGGAGATTAACTCCTGCCGCTTCTCCTCCTTGATAATAGAAGAAAAGAATTCCTCTCAAAATTCGTTCTCAAAGTAATCCCACAGAACCTCTATCTCTATCCTCTCTCTGAGGTAGAGTGTCCACCACAAACGTTCCGCACCTCTCAGCTGACTGACTTTTAGTGGAACCCAGTACTCCCTTAGAGCATGGATCAATGTAAAAGTGATCCCTAGTTCCTCAAGCCACCCCTGCATCTCCATATCCGAATTACTACACTCGTACTTATTGAGGGTTTGTCGTTGTAAAGAACAAAGAGTCTTATGCCATTGTCTATCTTCTTCCTCTCTGTCAATCCCCAACTGATCGACCACCTAGATCTGCTAGGCCTCAGCTGTCTGACCCACCCGGGGACGACGTCTAGGTGCCATATTTGTTCGGTAAACAAAGATCTTCTAAGCCCAAGAAGTAATGAAATTTCTCAAGGTTTCATTTTATCATTTTATTCAATTTCATTCCCAGAACACCAAAATCAAGTAAAAACACAACCAGGATGATGCATGTACCTTCCCTAGGGTCTCTACCATGCAATCAATGTAGTCTCACTTGGAAGATCGGTAGGCTCAGAGTCCTTGCATCGTATCACGGGGGTCCCTAAAATCCCGTGTCCTAGCCGAAATTCCCGGGCCTATGTCACGCACCATGATCAGCCAAAACTGTTGCCAACCACCCCATGAAATTCTCGTTACGCCTAACTCTAGACCCGATCCTATCTCTCAACCATCACCTCTGTTAAAATTCTGTCATGACCCCCTCCCACCAATGATGCCCCTCTTGAGCTGGCAATGGTGAAAGGGAGATAATGACCCCTGAGTCCTGCCTCCAGTAGGCCATGGAGTGGCGAATAGGGCAATGGGTATGAGTTTTCAAAAATATTGGAGGCATTACCCTTTTTATTATTTAAGATCGGGAAATAGGATGAGTCAAACACAAAAAGAAAAAGAAGTCAAGTAAATAAACCCAGACCAATCCCACATGCATGTTTAAACAGTTCTGAAACAATGTACAAGTACAAGAAAGATCAAAAGTACAATACCAAATGAAACAAGAGTACAACAAACTACAACAACTCCAACTGTCCAGACAAGTAGAGTCCCACACGACCCTGTTATTCCTCCTGGAAACCTGAATGTAAATGTTGGGTGAGAATACAAGTATACTCAATAGAGAAACCTAAAGCTCTCGTGAACAAGTGGGGAGAAATCCTAATGTCCCGTGAGAACAACAGAAGAAATCAAACCTATCAAATATTTATATCCACCCAACCTAACCAGACACTCTCACCAAAAATACAAACAATAGGTAGTAGTATATAAGAACAAGAGTATTGGGTACCTCACACCATTTCCCACTAGTTAGCTGCTCTTCCTAATGGAGAACGTCCTGACGCTACCACACTCTTCCCGCCTGCACACACATGGGCCTCAAGAACCAAATATCCCACCCACACACACCTAGGCCTCACAACCATGCATCCTGCCGCACACACCTGGGCCTCACAACCACCCATCCCGCCCGCTCACACCTGGGCCTTATCCTGAAGATTCTTGGAAGAAATTGTAAACCTTACTGAAGAGTCTTGGGCTAAAACCACCCCAATAGAATCCTACATAAAGGGTCTTATGTGTATGGTCACCTCAAGACATCACATCATATCGAAGAAGGAGCAGGAAGGAGCTAGTAACTAAGGGGAAAATACCCTATCCCATGAAATGGGAGTGTTCGGCACTAAGTGCTCAACATGGGTGGGGTGTGGCAAAACACAAAGTTACCGATATATATATTTATACCAACACACATCCCAACCTATGGCTTCTAAACAGAGAAACTGAGCACGTCCCTCGACACTGCTATGTCGAAGCATTCATACAACAAACAACCCCAACCCCATTTAGGTTTTCATGTTTCAAAAGAATTAGATTATTAGTTCCTTAACTACTGGGAAATTATCCACAACCAACCATACCAATCACTCGCAAAACATATCCCTAACAACCACAAATCAAGTTAGGAAAACACAAGCAAGTCCCTTCATATTAACCAACCAACTTCGTTGATTATTATTCCTGTTCCATTTCCATGCCCCACCATTCATTAACTCTTACACTTTTATTTATTATTCCAAACCCATAGTTCATTCACATTCAACCCATCCCTGCAGCCCCGCTACCAACCACCATAACCACAATCACAACGAATCTCGTACGTAATTATTCCTTGATACCATTTATCACATCTCTTCTGCCCATCAACTAACATAGCATTCATACCAACCCACAACCAATCCAACCGCATCACCGCTTCTCACTCGATCACAACAACCGAGAAAACACCCCCATCACATAAACCATCACCCACATGTTTATTATTTCAGTATTGTTCAACTATGGTGATTACACAAGGGTTCCAGTCATTCATTTAATCATCCAACCTTACGTGATTATCCAATTCCCAGATTCCAAAATGTTTCCATCCATAAATGGTCTAGAATGACAGGGAACCATTTAATTGTGAAAGAACTGGCCCCCAACAACTGGGATTTTTAGTAGGCATAAGCCTATTCAATTCACAACATAATATCACAGGATATAAAAATAATGTAACTACATTCAAAACTTCTCATCCCAATTATATAAGCCAGTTATTATCTTTATTAAACCGGTTCAAATGTGTTTCACTTAAACAAGATGGCACACACCCCGCATGATGCACAATTTAGAGAGACGAAGGTAAGACCCCTACCTCCACAGGTCTGATCACAACGCTCCTCCAGATCAACATTAGAAGATGTTCATTAGCATCCGTCTCTTTTGTCAAGTCCCGAAAAAACCTCCTCGGGTGGAAGCTAGGAAGGAATGGCCAAAGGGAAGAAAACAGATCCAATGTCAGAAGTTCCACCTCATCATTACAATCCTGTGGACGCTGACGGATAGTAAATCGGAGCTTGAATGATGAAGTTATGGAAGAAAAGAACATTTGAGTCTCTTGGGAGAGCTCTGCTCAAATGAAAGGAGAGGATAATGGTGATATGAAAAGGAGGATAGGACCCCTCCATTTATAGGAGAGAAAACTAAAGTACACGGTGTGTACTAGTATGCGGCGTGTACTCGGACATTTCACACGGTCACCATGTGGCTTCCAACACGATCTCCAATGCAGAACGCTGCCATTGACTCGTCCACACACGGTTTGAGGGTAACGCGTACGCGGGGAGGGACTACACGACATGTAATATGTGATACATGTCTTGTACCAAGTTATTTCACACGACAAGGACTCAACATCCAACACGACACACAACTGTTGACTAGTTAACACACAGTTTGAGGGTAACGCGTACGCGGGGAGGGACTACACAGCATGTAGTATGGGATATACCTCGTGTACCCATTTATTTCACATGGCCAGGACATGGCTCCCAACATGTCTTTAAACACGGGTTATGCCCGATGAGGGGGTACATGGGGTGCAGTCACACTACACGGCGTGTAGTTTCAAAATTCTGAAAAGTGTGAGAAAAGTCCATTTTATCATCCAGAACTCTTCATGACCTTCTTTTTTACAAAGGAACGGGACGGAGAGGTCCGGTCCATTACATCAGATACCTCTTAAAACAATCTCTCCCCCGAGAATTGAAAAGCCAACCCAGAGGAACCCATAAATATACCTCTTAGGGCTCTCATTATAATATGAACCCATCCAACAACCATAATCATATGTGTTAGGAATTCCTTCTCCTATGTCGAGATATTATCTGCTTTAGGTGGCACTGAATCGCCTGCACGGGTCTGATCGCATCCTCATTAATGCGTCTCGATTATGAATTGGGTCTTCCCAATTCCATACATTAGGATATTTTAACATGCACTACCCCCAAAACCATACAACCAATACACTTCCCGAACACGTGGTTTGGGGAAATTCCTTCTCCTATGTTGAGATATTATCTGCTTTAGGCGGCACTGACTCGCCTGCACGGGTTCAATCGCATCCGCATTAATGTGTATCGATTAAGGATCAGGTTTTTCCCTTTACCCACACATCTGGACATGCTACAAACTTTCAGAGAACAAGGAAACAAAAAGACTCATAGCTGATAAGCCAAGCATTACATATATCAACGGTACAGAGTATAACATCCAAATAATTCTTAGAAGAACAAAGAAAAACACAAGTCAAAATAACTCCGAGTAGTGAGCATGCATCTGAGCCTCCATCACCCTTGAGCTCTCCTCGAGGCCGCCATGCCTCCACAATACACGAACCCAGGCGATGGTTCGTCCAATGAGCACATTCTCTTTACGATCCTCAATTCTGATTGGTCGTTCCTCAAAGGTCCCGTCGTCTCCAATATCTAACTCTACCTAGTCAATAACATGAGAGTCATCGTGCATGTACCGAAAAAGCTGGGTGACGTGGAAGATTTCATGAACCTTCTACAACTGAGGTTGCAGGGCTAGCTGATATGCCACCTCGCCGACTCGCCTCAACACCTCAAAAGGTCCAATGAACCTAGGGGAGAGTATACTCCCTTTCCCAATCCTCTGCTGCCCCTGTTGAGGGGAAACCTTCAAGAACACATGATCTCCCATCTCAAAATCCAATGGCCTCCTCCGACAATCATCATAAGGCTTCTGTCGGTGCTGAGCCGCTTTCATCCTCTCACGCACAAACTTGACTCTCTCTATGGTGCTCTGTACTACCTCTGGCCCAAGAGCACCTGTCTCACCAAACTATACCCAGCAAATGGGTGAATGACATGGTCTTATATACAATGCCTCAAACAGTTCCATGCCAATAGTAGATTGGAAGCTGTTGTTGTTGGAAAAATCTACTAAAGGGAAGTGTCATACCCATGATCCTCGGAAATCCAAAACGCATGCTCGCAGCATGTCCTCCAATGTTTGGATAGTCCTCTCTATCTTCCAATCGTTCTGGGGGTGGAAAGTTGTGGTAAGGCGTAGCTGGGTGCGAAAAGCATGCTGTAACCCCCCTCCAGACTCATGAGGTAAATCAAGTATCCCGACATGAAACGATAGTCTTCAGAACTCCATGAAAATGCACCACCTCGTCTACGTACCTCTGTGCTAAGGTACTCACTGGGCCTGACTCATTAATTACTAAGAATTGAGCTTATTTCGTCCATCGATCCACCACTACCTAGATAGCATCATTACCACCCAGAGCTCTGGGTAGTCCTATGAATAAGTCCATTGAGATGTCATCCAATTTCCACTAGGGAATATCTAAAGGATGAAAAAATCCAATGGGAACATGGTATTCATCCTTCACATGATGACACACTAGGAACTTAGCCACAAACTCAGCCACTGACCATTTCAGCCCGGGCAACCAAAACAGTTCCCTCAAGCCTTGATACATTTTTGAATCTCCTGCATGTACCTCCAAGGATGAGCAATGGAACTCATGGAGAACTCCCTCACGCATCACCTCTAGAACAAACACCCTTCCATGGAAAAGAATCCGATGTAGGCTATCCTCTGACCATCCTCCTAGAGCGTTTCCCTGATCGACGCGATCCCACATTACTTCCTCCTCAGTGTCCCCCCACTGAGACTCTTCCACATGCTAAAACATGGAGGATATCACCATCATCTAAATCAAACTGCCTCTAAAGCCATCTACCCTTTCATCCAAGTGCAAGGCAGCCAACTCTCCAATTGCTTTCTAGGCCTCAGTGGACTCCCGAACCACTTCCTTATGCGTCTTCATGCTCAGGGCATCAGCCACAACGTTTCCCTTATATTTAGTGTAAGAGATATAAAAGTCATAGTCTTGGAGAAACTTGAACCATCTCCACTGCTGTACGTTCAGGTCACGCTGGGAGAAGATATAATGTAAGCTCTTGTGATCTAAGAAGACCACAATGTTCTCCCCAAAGAGCTGATGTCACTAAAATTTCAGTGTGAACACTACTACTGCATGCTCTATGTCATTGGTGGCATAGTTACACTCATGAGGGTCCCACTGCCTAGACCTATAACAGATCATACTCTTCTTCTACATCAGTACGCATCCTATGCCATGGCTAGAAGCATCACTAAATACCACGTACAACAACCCTTCATCAGGAAACCTGAGTACGAGAGCATTGACCAACTTCTCCTTCATGTTGTAGAAAGATTTCTGGCACTGCTCGCTCCATAGGAAGACCAGGTTCTTCCTAGTCAAAGCCATCAATGAAGCAGCAACTCAAGAGAAGTCCGAAACGAACCTATGATAATAACATTCTAACCCTACGAAACTATGAACTTCGTCCATGCTCTTGGGTGCCATCCATGAATCAACTGCCTCCACCTTCGACGGGTCCACTGACACTCCATGCTGAGACACTACATGCCCAAGGAAGTGTACTTCTTGTGGAAAGAACATACACTTCGAGAATTTCCCATAAAGCTTCTGGTGTCTAAGGACTTCCAAGACTGCACTGAGACGCTCAACGTGATCCTCCTATGATCTTGAGTAGATCAAGATGTCGTCGATAAACACAATGACGAACCGGTCCAAAAACTCTCAGAAGACAAAGTCCATAAGTCCCTTGAATACAGCTGGTGCATTCGTAACTCCAAACAACATCACTACAAACTCGAAGATCCCATACATGCACCTAAAAGCCGTCTTTGAGATTTCACTATCCTTTACCCTTCGCTGATGATATCTTGATCATAGATCAATATTAGAAAACCAACATGCTCCCCTCAATTGGTCGGAGAGATCATCTATCCTTGGAAGGGGATAATAGTTCTTTACTGTTACCTGACTCAACCTTTGGTAGTCTATGCATAGCCTGAGACCACCATCTCCCTTCTTCACAAACCAAACTGGAGCACCCCATGGCGACACGCGGGGTCGAACAAAACCCTTATCCATCAGATCGTCAATCTGAATTTGCATCTCCCGCAAATCCGAATGTGCCATCCGATAAGGGGCCATCGAAATAGGATGAGCACCAGTTTGTAAGTCTACCCCGAACTCAATGTCACGTCGGGGGGGGGGGGGGGTTGAGTCACAACCTCCTCAAGGAAAACATTAAGGGACTCCCCAACAACATCTGGGACATCCATCATCTCTGTATCAGTTGAAATCACTGATAACCCACCTAACAGGGAAAGTAGAGGATTCACATGTCGGCTTCCTACCTGAGAGCTCCTCTCGCAAACAAAAGATACACGCTGCCCATCCACGTCGGAGAACACGACTCATCTTCAGAAGCAGTCGATAACGGCAGTAATAAAAAAAACAGTCGATGCCTAGGATGACATTGTATTTCTGCATCTGTAACAAAAGAAGGTCCCCACTAGATCGATGCGGTCCCAACGTCAGCCCACATCCCTGAAAAACACAAGATACGCTGGTCTGGCCTCCAACTAGTGTACTCAGCACCAGGGGTATAGAATGTCTCTCTACGTCTAGACCCAAATAATGGGCTAGACCGGGTGCAACAAAGGAGTGTGATTCTCTTGAATCGAACACGGAAAAAATGAGAGTGATGAATAAACAAATCATACCTCACACCACCTCTGGTCCTGCCAGAGCTGTCTACTCTACTGCGTGCAACTATCCACGCCTAGCTCCTCTGCCTCTCTGATGTCAACCACCTCCCTGACCATGTCCTGGATGAGGTCCCTGAGGAGCACCCTGAGGTCGGCCTCCTCCTGCAATGTCTGCCCTCGGAGAAGCAGCGTCCTGCTGCAGCTGGAAGGTCCATGCCGAGAACTGGTGTTGTTGAGGTGGGAACTGAACCTACCCACCTCCACCATACTGATCTCGGGTCGGGAACCGACTCTGAATGTGGCAGAAACCTCCACCATAAAAACACTTTGGTCCTGAGCATGTGAAAAAGGGGAAAGGACCAGAAGATATGAACTGGAAATGCTGGGGCCTGCTCCCTACTGGCCTGAATCTGGAAGGTCCAGTCGTAGGAGACCTACAACTGACCGGATTCCCCTTTGACGAACATAGCTGGATCCCCTCACGTGGTTCACCTCCCTGCGAGTGTGTCCTCTCTAAAACCTCATCCTTCTTCAGTACTGCCATGTACATTGGAAGGGTGAAGGTGGTGACAACATACTGGAGCGAAGGATGAAGTTCCACCTACAAACGTCTCGCCCGACACTCCTCATCCAAAAATATATCTGAAGCAAAGAGTAAGAGATCCTTGAACACGATCCCCAACTCTCGTAATGACATAATCCCCTACTGGAGGGAGAGTAACTCATGCCGCTGCATTACCATGATCATGGAAGAAAGGAATTCCTCTTGAAATTCCTTCTCAAAGTCATCCCACAAAACCTCTGTCTATGTCCTCTCTTCGAGGTAGAGAATCCAACACTGAAGTGCCGCACCTCTCAGCTGACTGACTGCTAGGGGAACCCAGTACTCCCTCGGAGAACAAATAAAAGTAAAAGCAATCCCTAGCTCCTCAAGCCACCCATTCGTCTTCATATCCGAAGTAATACCCTTGTACTTCTTGAGGGTTTTTCACTACAATGAATGAAGAGTCTTCTACCACTGGATATCTTCCTCCTCTCGGCCAATCCTCAACTGATCGACCACCTAAATCTGCTGGGCCTCGGTTTTCTAAGCCACCCGGGGACGATGTCCAGGTGGCATAGGTGTAAAATAAACAAATATCACCTAAGCCCAAGTTGTAAGAAAATTTCTCAAGGTTTCATTTTATCATATTATTCAATTTCATTCCCAGAACACCCAAATCGAGTAAGCACACATTCATGATGATGCATGTACCTTCCCTAGGGTCTCTACCCGGCAATCAATGTAGTCTGACTTGGTCGTTTGGTAGGCTCAGAGTCCTTGCATCAGATCACTGGGGGCCCTAAAATCTCATGTCCTAGCCGGTCTTCCTTAACCTATTTCATGAACCAAGAACAGCCAACACAGTTTCCCTACCATCCCATGCAATCATCGTTGTTCCTAACTCCAGACTCCATCCTATCTCTCAAACATCACCTCTGATACCATTCTGTCATGACTCCCTCCCACCAAAGATTCCCCTCATGAGCTGGAAATGGTGAAAGGGAGATAATGACCCTCGATTCCGGCCTCCAGTAGGCCCCAGAGTGGTGACTAGCACCAAGGGTATGAGTTTCCACAAATACGGAAGGAATTACCCTTTTTATTATTTAATTTAGGGAAATAGGATGAGTCAAACACCAAAAGAAAAATAAGACAAGTAAATAAACCCAAACCAATCCCACATGCATATTTAAACTGTTCTGAAACAAAGTATAAGTAGAAGAAAGCTCAAAAGTACAATACCAAAAGAAACAAGTGTACATCAAACTGAAACAACTCCAACTATCCCGACTAGTAGGGTCCTGCACGACCCTGGTAGTCCTCCTGGAAACCTGAAAGTAAACGTAGGGTGAGCATACCTGTATACTCAGTAGGGAAACCTAATGCTCTCGTGCACAAGTGGGGAGACATCCTAATGTCCCGTGAGAAAAACAGAAGAAACCAAACCTATCAAGGAACTCTATCCACCCAAACTCACTAGACATGATCATAAAAATACAAAAAATAGGTAGTAGTATATAAGAACAATTGTTATGGGTACCCCACACCAATTCCCATTACTTAGCTGCTCATCCTAACAGCGAACATCCTGACGCTACCACACTCTTCTCGCCCGCAAACAAGTGGGACTCAACAACCACATATCCCGCACGCACACACCTGGGCCTCACAACCATGCATCACACCCGCACAAACCTAGGCCTCACAACCACTCATCCCGCCCGCACACAACTGTGCCTCACAAACCACACATCCCGCCTGCACACACCTAGGCCTCATCCCGAAGATTCTTGGGAAAAATAGTAAACCTTCCTAAAGAGTCATGGGAAAAAACCACCGCAATCAAAACCTACATAAAGGGTCTTAGGTGTAAGGTCGCCTCAAGCCATCACGACCTATGGAAAAAGGAGAAGGAAGGAGCTAGTAACTAAGGGGAAAACACCCTCTCCCATGAAATGGGTGTGTTCGGCACTAAGTGCTCGACATGGGTGGGGTGCGACAAAACACAATGATACAGATATATATATATATATATATATATATATATATATATATACCAACACCCAGCCCAACCTATGGCTCCTAAACATAGAAACTGAGCACGTGCCTCAACACTGCTATGTCGAAACATGCATACAACAAACAACCCCAACCCCATTTAGGTTTTCATGTTTCAACAGAATTAGTTTATTAGTTCCTTAACTACTAGGAAATTATCCACAATTGACCATATCAATCGCTCATAAAAAATATCTCTACCATCCACAAATCAAGTTAGGAAAAAAATCCAAGTCCCTTATTATTAACCAACCAACCCCATTGATTATTATTCTTGTTCCCTTACCATGCCCCACCATTCATTAACTCTTGCAATTTTATTTATTATTCACAACCCATAGTTCGTTCACATTCAACCCATCCCTGCAACCCTACTGCCTACCACCATAACCAAAATCACACTGAAGCCCGTGAATAATCATTCCTTGATACCATTTATCACAGCCCTACTGCCCATCACCTAACATAGCATTTATACTAACCCAGAACCAAGCCAGCCGCATCCTCGTTCCTCACCCAATCCCAAAAACCCACAAAACACCCCCATGACATAAACTAACACCCACATGTTTGTTATTTCAGTTTTGTTCATCCAGGGTGATCACACAAGGGTTCTGGTTATTCATTAAGTCAAAAAACGTTACGTGATTATCCATTCCCACATTCCATGAAGTTTCCATCCATAAACGGTCTAGAAAGATAGGGAAGCATTTAAACACACAAGAAAAGTCCACCAACGACCGTGATTTCTAGTAAGCATAAGCCTATTAAATTCAAAACATAACATAATAGGATATAAAAATAATGTAACTGCATTCATAACTTCCCCTCCCCATTATATAATCCAGTTATTATCTTTAATAAACCAGTTCAAATGTGTTTCACGTAAAAAAGAGGACACCCTCCCCGCATGATGAACAATTAAAAGAGATGAAGGTAAGACCCCTACCTCCATATGTTCTAATCACAACGCTCCCCCCGGATCAACTTTAAGAGACATTCATCAGCGTCCGTCGCTTCTATCAAATCCCAGAAAAACCTCATCGGGTGGAAGCTGGGAAGGAAAGGGCGAAGGGAAGACAACAGATCCAAGATCAGAAGTTCTTCCTCGTCGTTACGATCTTGTTCTCGCTGACTATTCATAAATCGGATCTTGGACGAAGAAGTTGTGGAAGAAAAGAGCCTTCGAGTCTCTAGGGAGAGCTCTGCTCAACGGAAAGGAGAGTAAAGGAGTGCTTTGAAATATAGAAGAGGACCCCCTCCTTTTATAGGCGAGAAAACTAAAGTAACAGCGTGTACTTTATAGTACATGGCGTGTACTCGGCCATTTCACACGGTCACCACACGACTTCCAACATGGCCTTCAACGTGGAACATGTTCGTTGACTAGTCAACACACGGTTTGAGGGTAACACGTATGCAAGGAGGGACTACACGACATGTAGTATGGGATACACATGGAGTACCCATTTATTTCACACGATAAGGACATGACTACCAACACGGTACACGACCGTTGACTAGTCAACACACGGTTTGAGGGTAACATGTATGCGGGGAGGGCCTATATGGCTTGTAATATGGGATACAAACCATGTACCCCTTTATTTCACACGGAAAGGACATGAATTCCAACATGGCATTCAACACGGGGTATACCCGGCAAGGGGGTACGTGGAGTTTACTCACACTACACGGTGTGTAGTTTCAAAAATCTTAAAAGTGTGGGAAAAGCCCTTTTTATCCTCTAGAACTCTTCATGACCTTCTTTTTGACAACGGAATGGGCCGGAGAGGTCTGTGCCATTACAATATCATCCATTTTCTTTACATATTTTTGGTTTTTATACACCCTTATCAATTACTTTTAACCCTAATTCTCCATTTTGAAAACTAATGTAATATTATGGTTATCTACAATTTAAGGATTTATAATGTTAATGAAAAGTTAGAAAAGATAGAGAGATAGAACATGTTTGATGATAAAAATCGTATCCCACTACTTTTTATGTATATAATATTTTTTTGAAATCATAATCATTTCATAAATTAGTATTTATTATAATATATCATTATTTTTATTTATAATAATATTCATTTAATTTTAAATTAAATGAATCATAAAGGAGAATTAAAATATAATAATTTAATATATCACAAAAATATTATGCATATCAATAAAATCCATCCAAAAATATAAAAAAACAAATTATGTTTCTTTTGTATTTTCAGAAATAGTTAATGTAATTTCCTAGTAATTTAAAAAAATTATTCATGTTCTAGGGAGGAATTTCATAATTTATTAACAAAAATATGATAACCAATTTCTATTAAAATAATTATTTATATTTAAAATGAATATTTATAACCAAAAATATCCTCTAGTTATCCCAATGTGAAAAATTTAATGTTATTAAAAAAATGAGAATGTAATTTTTCACTTTTCATTATATAATGTAATAAAAATGGACCAAATCAAGAATAAATCATAAAAAGGATATATATTAAAATATTTGACGATTATTTGTTATAAATTATCATTACATAAAATTTAAGAATGTTCTAGAGTCTTTATTTTTCATTTATAATTATAAATTTTATATGAATTATCTAATTTACCACTTACCGTGAGAATAAAAATACTTATGTTACTATATAGAATGTAAAAAAAATATTTAGGAAATATGTACCCACCAATTTCAAATATGGAATTCGTGATTTATAGATAAAATTTCATTAATTGGATAAAATAAATTCCTTCCTAAATTTTATAAAACATAAAAAATTATTATATTTAGGAAAATGTGTTTTTATAGAAAAAAGTGCACTTATAACAAAATAATGTATAATGATGATTAAAAGTATTATTTTAGATTATATATAATTAAATCATACTTATCTAAATTGATGATTAATTCAATGAATAACAACAATTTTTGTAAAAATAAAATGATTTTTTACAATAATTTGTGTTTTTTTACTAATTACTAAAGAATCATTATTTTTAGAAAAATAAAAAATAATTCACACTATGATAATTATAATATTTTGAACGAAAATTTAACATATTTTTTATAAAAAATTATATAATATGAACAAATTATTTTTTAAACATTCTAAAAAAATTAAATAACAATCATTGTTGAAAAAACATATTTCTGGTCAACAAAATAAATTGACTAATAAATTGAGTACATATTTTCACATAATTAATCAATGATTTTATATTCAATAGTTTCTTTAATTATATTTAATAATTCTTGTAATCTAATTCATAAAATCAAATAGAATGACTATTTTATAGCTACAATATTTACATAGTAGTATTTCACTGTTTTTTAGGCACGATGACAGTTATCCAATAGGCTTTTGAATGATATGTTTTTATAAATATTAGAGTGTCACATTGTCCCACCATTAATATCGTGCATCCTTGATGATTTATCTTGGTCTCGGTAACAAATGGGTTTATATTTGGAAATTCCATTGATGAAAAACAACATCATTAACTGGGTCAATAAAACATCCTCTTTAAATGAGTTAAAGGAAAATATAACGGCCATTCTGGATGAAAGTAATATATTTCTAAAATTTGATAATATTCTTGAAATGGGGAAATATTAACAAGTATGAGAATTAATTTCCTTTTTTAATTTATCAAAATAACATTAGTGATAATGGTAATTATAAATATCATAAGACCATACAATAATAATATATGGAAAATACCATAATTTAATCAGAAATGAATGTAATATAGAAATAAATATTTAATAAAAATATTTTTCCTAAATCTAGGTGATTCTTAAATGATAAAAACATATGTAATTATTATTATTTAATTATTTTCAGATATAGAGATTTAATTGAGGATCTTATGTTTTTAAAAAGATATTTTTGATTCTTCTACAAAGAAAAATTAATATTGAAGATTCGTCTCATGGAGATAGATATGAAGTTAAAATTGATAAATTCAAAACCACTATTTGATATCATTCCTATGATATGACAATAAATCAAATAAGTATATTTTTCCTATTAATAAAACTTCAATATTTAGAAAATATTATTTTTAAATTTTTTTTCATGGTACCTTTATTTTAAAGGAAATGATAGGATTTTTATTCATTTATTTATGTTATTTGATCCATAACATTCTAATAACTATTCACTTTCATGTGATAAATGATATATGAAAATTATTTTTCTTACATGTCATTTTTTCACCTCTCGCAAGTTATATCTTATTTGGGAATATAGATATGTTTTATTCCAAATATCCTTCATATTTCCTCATAAGAATTTTTAATAATTATTTTCACTAATCATTTTATGAGTATTAAAGTTTCTAATTAGGGAGAAAATGTAACACCCTTTTAATTTAAAACAATACTCTATTCAATTACATACAATATACGTAACACCAAGTATAAATTAATAATGAAATTCTATTATTTCTATACGATTATTATATAGTAGCAATTTATTTTATGAGTATGGATTTTATTTGAAAATTTACGAAATATATTTAAAGTAACTACTAAAAAAATTCATTGATTAATTTGTTCAAAATTAAAATCAATTTTTTCATAATGTCATTTTATACTTCAGGAATATGATTTCATCAAAATTGGAATTTAATCAATTTGTCATAAAATTTTATAATTAATTTCAATATAATACATTAATTTATATATATAAATATAAATACACTTTTTAAATGATAATATAAAAGTTATCATAGCATGAAATTGTCATATTTATTTGAAATCAATTATTTTTAAAGGAAAAGGGAAAAAATAATGGTTTTTGTAAAAGTGTCATTTTTCTTTTAATAATATTAATTATTATAAAATGAATATCAATAAAATTAAAATTATTATTATATAAGTATATATATTATAATTAATTTCATTTGAATAATAATTATATCATATTTTGGAATATGTATTTTTTTTTTGGTTTACATTTTTTTGAAAAATCAATATGTGATTTATTAATATTAAATTAATTTAATTTCATAAGCTTCTTGAAATTTAATCTTGAAAAATGGATTCCATATTTTCAATAATTGGTAAATTACTTGGAGAATATATACATATTAATTTTATATTTAATAAATAGCAATAGTACTAATTTTTCTATATTTGTAATGGCTAAATGAAATAATGAATGGTAAAAATAGAATGATAATGACTAAATAATATCACTATGACTTGAATTAATATTATTGGATTATTATATATCATCTATAATAATAAAAAAGTCTAATATATGTTTTTTATTTTCCAAATGACCGTGATTGTGAAACATTATATTATTTTATATAAGGAAAATTAAAAAATGTTATTCTCTTTCTTTTATTCTCTTTATATTATATACATAGTGATAAATATTGGATAAATTTTATTTAATATTTACTTTAGTATAAAATAATTTTTTCATGATTATATTTGTTTTTATTTTTAGTGAATTTAAAATAACCTTAAATTCTTATGCACGAATTGAAATTAATTATTTCAAAAGTAGAAAATTAATGTAAATTTTTTAGAAGTAGTAAAACAAATACAATTTGAGTTAATTGAAAATTCCAAATATTTTTTAGATATATATCAAATTTTGATGACATATTAACAGATTATATTTGAATTCATAATTTTTCTTGATACAGTTAAAGTCAAATTAAATGAACACTCACAAAAATGATATTAATGATCTTTTATAATAAATAATAGATCATTAAATGATTTTAAAAATATAAAAAAATTATATTATTAAAAATTAATTTAATAATATTTTAAAAATAATCCATGGTATATTTATGTATGTTTATTAAATTTATAATCACATAAGTAAATCCTAAATGGTCCCAAATGTTAATATTATTTTAATTATCTAACAGTTTAACAATGGTTATAAGTAAATGATATATGTGGAAAAATGAAAAAAATATATCCAAATTTTACAGGATTAAATCACATTAACTTATAATATTCCTAATATATTATTATATCATTTTGGAATAATTTTTAAATATAAAATTAGTTTACTTTAATTTAATATTTTAATTGATTCCAAGAAATCCACTCCCCTCACTTATAAAAGGGTTCCCATTATCTCAATTAATCACACCAGTTTTGAAAATATTATACCAAATGTCACCTTAAAAACAAACATATAATCATTTTTATCTATAATTAGTGGATTTATTTTGTAACGCCCCGATCCTAGTTACCCAGAGTCGGTGCATTATTACATAACATTGGCATGATCACAAGAAAGATCAAATCTCGAAAGACCGATTGGTTTAGTAGCCTTGGAAACACTAGATATATTCATAATGTTTTACACTACATCACAAAGTGAAAAACTACTACAACAGCATAGTCTCCATATTCCACACTCATATCCCCAAATAAAATCCCTGCAGGTCATTCATAACTTACTTCTTCACATCGTGGGAAAAAAATAAAACATAGAAAAGGGGTGAGCTCAAATGCCCAGTAAGGATAACAATATAGCGGAAACATTCATAAATAAGAATAAACATTTAAGGCAATGCATAACTAAAACAAAATCCTTTTAAAAATGACCTTTCAACATAGTATGGCATAAAAAAATGAGATAATTCTATTTACGTATTCACATGGATATTCTACTAATCGAATAAGCACATGCAAAATCAATAACCACTTTCATAATGATGGAATGCATAATGCCAAACTATCATAACCACATAGCCAAGGCCTCATGCCAAGACAACAAATAAGATTTTGCCAAGGCCTTGTGCCAAGACACTAGTTTTTCCCATGAGACCTACCGATGCATCGAGGAGCTATAGCGGTCTCCACCCGTCACATATTAAGTCCAATGCATTCCCATATGAAAAGGTTTAAACATAACATAAACATTCGTATTAAAACTAGCATACGAAATGTCAATACATTAACCATAAACCATGAATTGTATAAAAATAGCACATCCACATTCAAACATATCACAAAACCTTCAATACAACATAGAAGTTTGTATCATAATAAATCATCTTCATATAAGCGTAAAATCCAACAAAGGATGTTGACATAGATGAAATCAAAACTCTATTTAGAGAAATATATCTTTTTATTTTTAAATTATTTAAGAGCCAAATAAAATAAAAAATTTTCTTTGAAAATATTCTTATAATCTTGGAAGGGAAGCTTCGACGATTTTATAACGGTGTAAAATAACCCCACCCACCGTATAAGTTAAAAAAACATTCTTACCTTAATTATGTCGAAAAGGTTAAAAAGCGCCTTGTTTGGAAAATGACAGAAAGATTCCTTTATAAACCACTTATAAAAAGTCAAACAAGGGTATAAATGACTTTTACCTATATTCTTGTAAATAATAAAAATGTTTTGAAATACATTTTGAAGAAACATGGATGTGGATGATAATGAGATCACAGTGGATTATTACATGTAAACAACCTCAGATAATGAAGAGATTGTGAAATAACCCTTACCTTGTACTTTTCCTTGGTTGGGGTAGGTTAAGCTCCTGTATAATGGTGAAATAATTTTTATTAAATTATACTAGAATAATATATATTAATATGATATCAGATACGATCATTTAACATTGATTTGTTAATAATATCATAGAATTATCGTCGTTTCGGGTGTTTACTTACTCGTTTTCTTTTATATGTTTTGTTACATAAGCCGTGTTTTTTATGGATAGGTTGTATCTTATTCATATCCATAATGATATCAAGTCCTGAAACATTATTTTTAAATCATCAAATGATAATTATACTTGAATAGATACGATGGAGAATGAATCTTATCGCATTCGTGGAGACGGTAGTCCATACGTACGCACGAGTGACAATGTCATTCTTTTGATATTAAAATAATATATAAATGGGTCGTATATCATATATACAGAATCATTAACATGTTATATTTATTATTTACATGAGTTACACATCATTATTATAACCATCCAAATAATAATATATTGAATAACAATTACACCACGACGTCGAGACGGTAAGACATACGTACGCACGTATGGTGACATGTTATTCAAAGGGTGGATAGAATACAGAATATGGTTGTACCATATTTATAATAACATCATAGTATATATATGATTCTGGAGTTATTGTTTTAGAATGGTAACAACAAAGGAAGAAGAAGTGGAAGAAGAAAGGAACTTGGAAATGGGTGGTGAAATCATTACCTCTTCTTCGGTTTCTTCCTTTTGATTTGATCAAAATGGATCCTTAGGTTGGATTTATGATCAAACTAAGGCCTCTAGGTTTTATTGACGGAAGTTGGGAGAGAATTTGGGCAGATTTTGGCCAAACCAAAAGGCTTTGATGGTGTGAAGAAATGAGAAGGACGAGTGCCCTTTTATAAGAGGGGTGAGGGGCACCTTTGGAAAAGCTAGAAATATTAATTTATAATAAATTCATATTCGGTTTCTAATGGCTCCAATGTTTATTATTTAAATTTTAAGGTGGGTATGGGTCGAAAAAATCTCAACCAATAGAATTTAAACCGGTTTGGGTACTTATATTAACCTTATCATGAAGTATTAACTCTAAGTTAATTAGTTTCACTTTTACAATGTCTCTTTGTATTTTTATATAATATGGTTAATAAACATACTATGTGCATCCAAGAGATCCCCCAAGTGGTCCATTAATGATGCAACTATCATGATATAAGTCTCTTGGCCGAACCTTATATTTTTAGGAATTTAATATCAATTAATAATATAATATTTTTTTAAGAACTCTTTTTTGTCAATTTTGACGCTATTCAATAGTTGATTTTTGTGAAACTCATAACCGATTTATTACTTCAAAAAAATTCAATCTAATCAATAATAATATATCATATTATCCTAGAAAATTAGTTTAATTCATGAAAAATTTCATATTATATTTATTTGGGTATTTATAATATCAATTATTTTGATTTTTCACTATTATAGTAATTACGTCATCATCATTGTGTCATAAATATATTAAATTATTTAAAGTCTAAAAATTATAAATAAAATATAATTATGTAGTAAATCTTTTTCTCTTTCTAATTAATATTTATAATCTAAATTTCAAAATATATAACCCTATGTAAAAATTGTTTTTCTAAAAGATATATGCTTGTGTCATTTTGTATTCATTTTTACTTAACTAAAATAAAGTGTCCCTATCACCTACAAGTGGCTCCATGTGGTCCCAAAATTGACTCAAAGATTCCCATGGTCGGAAATGTATCCACCAATAAGGTTAGGACACGTTTTAGGGTAATTTAGTATTATTATAATATTATGTTTTTAACCCTTATTTACCGGATTTACCCTTAACCATGGTAAATAAAATATTTACCACTGTAACTATTCAAAATGTCTAAAAATAAAAGTTACCTATTTACAAAATTTGAACATCCTGATTCCAAATATGGAATACATTTTTCCAAATTCAAAACACATAAGTGGAAGAAATTAATTTAAAATTAATTCCCGTTGTAAAAACAAAAAGCATGTTTTTAAGAGATAATAACTATCAAAAGATTCACTTTTGTTTATGTCCGGTTTAAATGTAAAATTATGTCCAATGACCAACATTATATTAAATGGTAAAAATATATTCTAAATATAATTTAAAACCACTCAAATTAATAATTTATCAATATTAATTATTTTTATTAAAAAAGTTGTTTTTAATTAAAATTTAGTAATTTTCACTATTCATCAAAATATGAAAGTTAACCGAAAAGTACCAAAATTTCACCCTAGGCTAATTTTGATATTCCGAACCCAAAAATGAAGTCTATTTTAAAATATAAAATATATATAATTTCAAAAAGTAGGTATTACTATTCATACTAGCTAGTTTGATTGGTTATGGTGTGTTAGAACTCCGTGTTGCGTACTACACACGCTATCACATTATTCAAAGGAAAGCATACCGTGGAAGCTTGGGATGTTTCATTTTATATTTTTGATGTCACCATTTAGTCAAAAAGATTAAAATATTGTATTTAAAAAGGGTTCACTATTAAAAGTTGATAAAAGTGCAATACTGAAAATGTATTTGTTCTTGCATTATGTCTAAGAAACTCATAATATGGATTCGAAAATTATAAGGATTATATAAAGTTTAAAATTTAGTTAATACTATTCATAACTTCTTTTGAACGGCTTGTTTGGTAAGTCATGGTGCACTTGAACTCTGTGTTGTGTGTAGTGCAAGTTATTGAATTATTTTGAAGAAATAACACACTTTGAATTCTTGGGGTGTTACATTCTCCCCTCCTTCAATAAATTGTGTCCTCGCAATTTGAAATTGTTTTTCAAAAATAAAAGGTTTAAAATTGAAAATATCTTTGTAGGAAAACCCACATCGGAAATTAGGTTACTAAAATTTAGTCTTAATATGAGGAAAAGATAAATGAAAGGGTCACCACCAAATTATTATCTCTATTATGAGAACATTGGTGGAAATTAGAGATATATAATTGGAGGAAAAATGTAAATATTTATTGGTATTGATTAAGGTCATCAATCACAAACAAGTGTAAAATTGGGGTTCTTAAATTCATCAATCTATGATGATTTTAAATACCATCTGTTCAACAAAACATAGGGTATTAGGATAACACATTTTTGGTTTTAGGATTTCTTAAATAAATTATAAGAATTAATTTCTTCATAGAATAAGAGAAGAAGAAAAATATAATCTTGACAAGTAGAGTTCCATCCTTTACCTAATTTCTACCACAAAGTCATCTTTCACTCTAAAAGATAATAGAACGAAAAATATATATTCTATTTATCCTATTCGTATAGGGTTCCAAAAAAAAACAAATTTATAATTCATCTACCAGATCTTTTTAAAAAAACTACAATATTTAATCCCGGACATCACGTGGGTCAGTGGTAGGTGATACACCCTTGTCGCCCTTTGGTTGTGGGTTCACGTCTCGCGGTCTTGACGGACGCGATGGGTTGCCACCCGTTCTCCGGGTTGTCCTTTTATGGAAATCCAAAATATTCCAAACTATAACTATCCAAAATACATCAGTCCAAAATTTATAGGGAAGGTATACACAATGAAGATCCTTTTTTTCGCATAATAACATGTGATCACCTTCATCATATATTCTTTTAAAACACGCAACATCCTGAATTATCATAAAACCTTATTGATTACATTCATGATCCCTTATCCCTTATAATAGATATGCTCCTTCAAT
The DNA here is from genome assembly GCA_963277665.1 of Viscum album. Classification (NCBI taxonomy): domain Eukaryota; kingdom Viridiplantae; phylum Streptophyta; class Magnoliopsida; order Santalales; family Viscaceae; genus Viscum; species Viscum album. The sequence continues at coordinate 1,577,415,210 of OY728150.1, read as the reverse complement.
ACAAAAATGTAGTAAACCCCAACAATGATGGAATATACAAATCATTAATCAGTTTCAAGGTAGTCAAGAATATCCAATATAATTTATCCAAAACAATCATGTATTATTCTAAAATCAATACCTCAGTATCAGACCCATATTATGGTTTATCTTTCACTCAACCATATATTTTCCAAAAATTTAACATTCTATTGAGTCACTTTTCTTTGTTCCACACAATCTTAAGTCCATAATGAAATAGTACTGAAGTACAATCCTTATATACTCCATAATTATTATAACAAGTACATTGATGATACAACACTTAATTGACATAATCAACATAAGAACTCTATTCATTCCTCTTCATCTGTGGTAGTATCATAACTTGATTATTATCCAATAGCATCATTTGCGGCATAGTCTGATGACTGGGACATAGGTTCGCGTAGTGTCCAAACTCCTTACAAATGATGCATTGTACATTTGAAACCATTTTCTTACCCTTTCAGTCATGTACTTTGTTCCCTTTTCCTCCACACTTATAACAAACTCCCATTCCTTTCAGGAATGTTCCAGGGTGTTTATTCCCACATTTATCACATATGGGAAAATTCTTCTTTTCCCTCCTCCCTTTATCCATCTTTCCCTCTTCCATCCTTTTCTTCTCTTGCTTCCCTTCAAAGCCATATGACTCAGTAAACTCTTTACTTATCTTATCAACACATGATATTATTTCTTCATATGATGATATTACATGGGAGACTATATCTCTTATAAATTATGGCTTAGGACCATGAAAGATATGATCCTTCTTTCTCTTTGGATCTTGTGCATTGCGGGAGTTCTCATTCCTTCTACTAGGCGCCATTTCTAAACAATGGCATACACTAGATTAGTTTATGAATAACAACACCGAATCCCAAACTTGTAAAACACATAACATAAATTAAATAGTTTATGGATATAATCCATAATCATAAAAAAAATTTCTTTGAGGAAGTATATACTCATAAACCCTTCATAATGTTTTGTAAAGAAAATGAGAGTTATCCTAAGAATATCCCCCGGGAGTGTCGTAACCAACAGTGCAGCAAGGCCCGTTGTCGTGCACCAGTTCCCGTTCGAGTCTAGCTCAAAGAGGTGTTTTCGAGTTTTACCCCTAGGTACATCTGTGCCAGAGTCGCCTCTACCTGCTCGTATCCAGACATGGATGTATTGCTCGGAAAACTCATAAAATCTCTACAATACCAAAATTCTAGGAAGTTCTTCTATACTAATCCTAAAATTCTATCTTAAATCTATGTGCTCTAATCGGAGTTTATCTAAATCTAGCTTCCAAGGTTTGTACTAAAATTCCTTTGATACCAACTGTAACGCCCCGACCCTAGTTACCCAGAGTCGGTGCATTATTACATAACATTGGCATGATCACAAGAAAGATCAAATCTCAAAAGACCGATTGGTTTAGTATCCTTGGAAACACTAGATATATTCATAAAGTTTTACATTACATCACAAAGTGAAAAACTACTACAACAACATCGTCTCCATATTCCACACTCATATCCCCACATAAAATCCCTGCAGGTCATTCATAACTTACTTCTTCACATCCTGGGAAAAAATAAAACATAGAAAAGGGGTGAGCTCAAATGCCTAGTAAGGATAACAATATAGCGGAAACATTCAAAAATAAGAATAAACATTTAAGGCAATGTATAACTAAAAAAATAATTTTAAACTTGAACATTCAACATAGTATGGCATAAATAAAATGAGATAATTCCATTTACTTATTCACATGGATATTCTACTAATCTAATAATCACATGAAAAATCAATAACCACTTTCCTAATGATGGAATGCATAATGCCAGGCTATCATAACCACATAGCCAAGGCCTCGTGCCAAGACTACAAATAAGATTTTTCCAAGGCCTTGTTCCAAGACACTAGTTTGTCCCATGAGACCTACCGATGCATCGAGGAGCTATAGCGGGCTCCACCCATCACATATTAAGTCCAATGCATTCCCATATGAAATGGTTTAAACATAACACAATCATTCGTATTAAAACTAGCATACGAAATGTCAATACTTTCACCATAAATCATGAATGGTATAAAAATAGAACATCCATATTCAAACATATCACAAAACCTTCAATACAACATAGAAGTTTGTATCATAATAAATGAACTTCACATAAGCGTAGAATCCAACAAAGGATGTTGACCTAGATGAAATCAAAACTCTTTTTAGAGAAATATCTCTTTTTATTTTGAAATTTTTTAAGAGACATATAAAATAAAACATTTTATTTGAAAATATTCTTATAAGCTTGTAAGCGAAGATTTGAAGATTTTATAAAGGCGAAAAATAACCGCACCCGCCTTATAAGTTAAAAAAAACATTCTTACCTTAATTCTGTCGAAAAGGTTAAAAAGCGCCTTGTTTGGAAAACGACGGAAAGATTCCATTATTAACCACTTATAAAAAGTCAAACAACGGTATACATGAATTTAACCCACATTCTTGTAAATAGTAAAAATGTTTTGAAATACATTTTGAAGAAACATAGATGTGGATGATAAAGAGATCCCAGTAGATTATTACGTATAAACAACCTCGGATAATGAAGAGATTGTGAAATAACCCGTACCTTGTAATTTTCCTTGGTTGGGGTAGGTCAACCTCCTGTATAATGGTGAAATAATTTTTATTAAATTATACAAGAATCATATATATTAATATGACATCATATATGATCTTTTAACATTGATTTGTTAATAATATCTTAGAATTATCGTCGTTTCGGGTGTTAACTTAATCGTTTTCTTTTATATGTTTTGTTACATAAGCCATGTTTGTTATGGATAAGTTGTATCTTATTCCTATCCAGAATGATATCAAGTCCTTAAACATTATTTTTAAATCATCAAATGATAATTATACTCGAATGGATATGATGGAGAATGAATCTTATCGCATTTGTGGAGATGGTAGTCCGTACGTACGCACGAGCGACAATGTCATTCTTTTGATATTAAAATAATATATAAATGGATGTTACATCATATATACAGAATCATTAACATGTTATATTTATTATTTACATGAGTTAAACATCATTATTATACCCATCCAAATAATAATATATTGAATAACAATTACACCACGACATGGAGACGGTAAGCCGTACGTACGCACATATGGTGACATGTTATTCAAAGGGTGGATAGAATACTGAATATGGTTGTACCATATTAATAATAACATCACAGTATATATATAATACTAGAGTTATTATTTTATAACAGTAACAACAAAGAAAGAAGAAGTGGAAGAAGAAAGGAACTTGGAAAATGGTGGTGAAATCATTACCTCTTCTTCAGTTTCATCCTTTTGATTTGATCCAAAGGGCTCCGTAGATTGGCATTATGATCAAACTAAGGCCTCTAGGTTGTATTTAGGGAATTTGGGAGAGTATTTTGGCAGATTTTTGCCGAACCAAAAGGCTTTGAAGGTGTGATGAAATGAGAAGGAGGAGTGCCCTTTTATAAGAGGGGTGATGGGCACCTTTGGAAATGATTGAAATATTAATTTATAATAAATTAATATTCGGTTTCTAATGGCTCCAAAGTTTATTATTTAAATTTTAAGGTGGGGATGGGTATAAAACAACTCAACCTATAGAATTTATACAGGTTTGGGTACTTATATTAACCTTATCTTTAAGTATTAACTCTAAGTTAATTAGTTTCACTTTTGCAATGTCTCTTTGTATTTTTATATAATATGGTTAATAAACATACTATATACATCCAAGATACCCCCAAGTGGTCCATTAATGATGAACCAATCATAATATAAGTCTCTTAGCTGAACCTTAGATTTTTAGGAATTTAATATCAATTAATAATATAATATTTGTTTTAAGAACTCTTTTTGTTCAATTTTGACACTATTCAATAGTTGATTTTTGTGAAACTCATAACATATTGATTAATTCGAAAAAAGTCAATTGAATCAATACTAATATATCATATTATCCTAGAAAATTAGTTTAATTCATGAAAAGTTTCATATTATATTTATTTGGGTTTTTATAATATCAATTATTTTGATTTTTCACTATTATAGTAATTACTCAATCATCATTGTGTCATAAATAAATTAAATTATTTAAAGTCTAAAAATTGTAAATAAAATATCATTATGTAGGAAATAATTTTATCTTTCTAATTAATATTTATAATCTAAAATCTAACATATATAACCCTATGTAAAAATTGTTTTGCGAAAAGATATATGCTTGTGTCATTTTGTATTCATTTTAACTTAATTAAAATAAAGTGTCCCTATCACCTACAAGTGGCTCCATGAGGTCCCAAAATTGACCCAAATATGCCTTTGGTCGGACATGTATCCAACAATAAGGTTAGGACACGTTTTAGGATAATTTATTATTATTATAATATTATTTGTTTAACCCTTATTTACCAGATTTACCCTTATCCATGGTAAATAAAATATTTACCACGGTAACTATTCAAAATGTCTAAAAATAAAAGTTACCTATTTACACAATTTGAAGATCCTGATTCAAAATATGGAATCCATTTTTCCAAATTCAAAACACAGAAGTGGAAGAAATTAATTTAAAGTTAATTCCCGTTGTTAAAACAAAAAGCGTGTTTTTAAGAGATATTAACTATCAAAAGATTGACTCTTGTTTATGTCCGGTTTAATTGTAAAATTATGTACAATGACCAACATTATATTAAATGGTAAAAATATATTCTAAATATACTTTAAAAGCACTCAAATTCATAATTTATCAATATTAATTATTTTGATTAAAAAAGCTGTTTTTAAATAAAATTTAGTAATTTTCACTATTCATCAAAATATGAAAGTTATCCTAAAAGTACTAAAATTTCACCCGAGGATAATTTAGATAGTCCAAACCCAAAAATGCCGTCCATTTTGAAATATAAAATTTATATAATTTCAAAAAGTAGGTATTACTATTCAAAACGGCTAGTTTGATTGGTTATGGTGTGTTAGAACTCCATGTTGCGTACTACACACGCTATCACATTATTCAAAGGAAGGTGTACCGTGGAAGCTTAGGATTTTTCATTTTAAATTTTTGATGTCCCCATTTAGTCAAAAAGTTTAAAATATTGTATTTAAAAAGGGTTCACTATTAAAAGTTTATAAAAGTGCAATACTGAAAATGAATTTGTTCTTGCATTATGTCTATGAAACTTATAATATGGATTCAAAAATTATATGGATTATATAATGTTTAAAATTTAGTTAATACTATTCATAACCTCTTTTGAATGTCCTGTTTGGTAAGTAATGGTGCGCTTGAACTCGGTGTTGCGTGTAGTGCATGTTATTGAATTATTTTGAAGAAATAACACACTATAAAATCTTGGGGTGTTACATATTTCTTCTGTAAAGTCTAACCCTAGGGCCCTTAAGACTATATTTAAGGTAATTGTTTCAATGAATAGGTAATCATCTTAGCTGAAAACATTCTATTTAATTCTTCATTAACATCATCTAAAATTGTTATACTATTAATTAAATAAAAACTCTAATTTCCTTTATATAATTAAATGTTATTATGATTATTAATCCCCCATTATCCTCCTTCTTCCCCACTAAATGGTATGTAAATGTTTCTTTGGTACATAAGTTTGACATATTGTCTCCATGTGGTGATGCAATTCATTTTACATCAATAAAATTTTTGTATTAGTATTATAATGTTTTTAATGTTTTTATATTAGCTTAATTATTTATTTATTCTTATGTAATGATAATATAATAAATATTTCCTAACCCTGAAAACCATTGTAAAATGATAATGTCGCTTGTGTGTACGTGTAGACTACTACATCCACAAATTGAGTTGAATTGTTCTACATTTTCATTATAATGGAATGTAGTAAATATATATTTAATGAATATTATATATTTATTTATTATATAATAAATATTCTTTAATGGTTAATTTTTAGTTTCCTTTATTTCATTCTATCTATTGAAAAATGAAAACATTATTCTTGTGTGTGTATGACATACAGTCTCCATGAATGGTGTAAATCGTTTTTTATATCTCTAACATTTATTAATGGATATAAATATATAAAATTATATAATCAATATGTATGGTATTTATATAGTGATTTAAACTTTTGAGATGATTTAAATATGATCAAAGTAGGACAATCATAAATAGCGAACTGAAATTCCCATAAAATCAAAACTATTAATACCTAGAAATAAAGAATTATTGAAAATGGTTATGGAAATGATAAAAATGGATAATATATGAAATCATATATATTTAATTCATACTATAATATAATTATATAAAATTATAGTTTACTATAAATGATATTATTGTTCATTCAAAGAAAGTGGAACTCGATGCAATGAATTTTTTGTCTCAATATTATTTAAGTGAGACACAAGTCATATACATCGCATATTTATTTTATATTGAATATATATAAACATTAAATTTATTTTAAGATGGTTATTAATAATGTTATTTTCATATATATATATATATATAATATTTATTCATTTATTAGGCTTTTAATTAAAAGGTTACTAAAGTTGTACTTGATTTATGATTCTATCCAATTTAAATTTGTATTGTTTATTCTTGAATATACACTAAAAAAATTATACTGTACTTTTATAATGAAAAATTTTCATTTTATTGTTCTATGTTTATTTCTTGATAAGTACGTTTTACTTTCATTTTCATCACAGGTAATTAATAGATCAGAAGATCGTTTTTAATGAAAATTGAATTAATTTCTAACACAAGAATAAAATATTTTCTCATCAAAATCTATTATTCAATGAAAAAGTTTTCCATAATATTTTTAGAATATTTAATAAATTTATTTCAAAATAAGAAGTCTATTTCTATCTTAATTATTTTTAACAATCATTTTATTCATCAAATAAAACATACTTTAGTGTTTCTATGTTTTACTAGTGAAATGATCTAGTGGAAAAATTTGGATTCATTCTCTGTATGATTTAAAATTCAGATGATGTGAGGTTTTAAAAATACATTTATTTTCAATTGGTAATTCTATAATGAGGTTATGAAATGCTTGTAATTTTGTTTATAATTTGTTATGATATGATGATATTATGAATGTTTTATTGTCTTAGGAGACAAATTTGTATTCTTTCATCCTTTGATTAGTAAAAATAGAATTATATAGCCTACGATTACATTGGTTAAAGTATTATATCTTGTTGGATTGTTATTAAAAACATGTACATGTTCTTGATCCATTACGGGACACATTATATGTGCTATTTCTATTATGAGAAAAAAAAACTATTTGCTTGATCGTAAATGGGAAAGAGTTATTGATGGTTGTCTTATTATAATTTTAGGTTCGTTGTTGTTAAAATTGGCATAATTCATGTTTCATGTCCCTATGATTATTACACACTATTAACAAACCATTAAGGTATTATGTAATTCTATATCCTTAAATGAATCAAAAAATAATTGGATCATCCAACGATCTAGTAAATTTTTTTTAAAACAATGGATGAGTTTATATTTCCCAAATAATGGGATTTAAAATTAGAGTTCTAATGATTTATTATACTATAAAATATCATTGAAAATGAATAATTCATATCAAATTAATTTGAAAAAAAATATTATTCACAAAATAATAGTTATAGTATTTTTGATTAATTCTTTATGATGTTATTCCATTCAACAAATTACAAAAGATACAAATTTTTTAAAATACCATTAAATTTATTACATAATATCATGTAAAATAATAATATTCTATTTCATAAATTCCCTAGAAACATTAGCATGAAAATAATTTCATTTTATGTAAAATAATGTTACCTAGATGAACATGTAAAATCAATGAGGATACAACTAGTAATAATTTTAGGGTAACAAACCCTTTTCTCAGGGGTCCACTCTATATTACACATCAATATATTTGATAATCAAGTTTCTAATTTTTAATAAAACATTTTTTCATTGTCATTCCTTGTAACACACTATTTTTCATGTATAATTTTTTATTAAATTAAATTAATTTTATAACATCTTTTACAAAAAGGCGGGGTTATATAATAGTTACTCAGGCTACTCTTACATGTATATTAAGTCATTCAATATTAATATTCATCAAATTAATAATGTACATGCTCGAGGACCAAAATATTTTAATGTCTTTAAAGTTATGGAAAACAACCTTTTAACATGGTGAAGGATAATAAATATTTTCTATAAAGATCATCACATTTATTATTCCATCACAAAAACATTATTCATAACATGGGGAAATGAAATATAAGAAATTGTGAGATCAAATGCCTAGTAAGGGTAAATAAAAGTTATATATTATCAGAACATGATCATATGGTTTTGAGAACATGATCATAACATTTTTAGATCATACACTACATACCAAAGATCACACACTTGATTCATTTAGTTATGTTTGGTAGATCATAATACATTATTCCTAAATGAATGAGGAAAATAATCCATTAGATAAAGTCATAGGAATAATACAAGTAATTTTGGAAGGCACAAACTCAAATGAAATGATTTCCATAATAGTCTAGGATCACTTCCAATGCTATCTTACTAGAATGGGATCACCCCACAAACCATATTATTAGTACAAGATCACTAACAAGAATATATTAATAGTTAATGTTCACTTCCAAGACCATCTTAGTATTCAATGTTCACTCCCAAGATCATATTAGTAGTCAAGGTTCACTCCCAAGACCTTCTATGAGGACCTACCCCATTACCGAACCATGTTCACTCTTTATTCCAATTAGTTCTATCTAATGATATATAAATCCATACCCAATTAATTTTAGGTTGATATAGGTCCCACCTATCATAAATGGAATAATACATACTTGTTCCATAAGATCATTAAACATTCATCATATTTTATCCCCTAAAAAGAGATGGGTGTTATAAACATCATATCACAACCCTTGAGATTAAATTGGTATCATAAAACTTCCATTAAATCATAACAGAGGAAAAATTTAATGGTATTATAATTAATTCATCATATAATAACCTATGAAAGGAATCAGGTTTCATAGGCATATTATCATGTTATAACCTATAGAAGAGAAATATATTATGTAAACAAATTTCCATCTTAAATAAAAAAAATTTAAGAATGAATATTAATGGATATATTGGATCATATCCCTAGAAATCCAAATATTATTTCATAGGATGTCATCTTATATAGAGAAGTATTTTGAAAGACCACTTTGAGAATATCTTATGGAAAAAAGCCAATCATTTAAAATAAATGTATAAGACAAAATAAATCTTCAAAATATTTTTTCATTGTGAAATATGTTTAAAACTTATTAATTATAATTAAAAAAAAATTTAAACATTTTTTAAAGAAAAATTTTGATTCATCGCTGAAAAACACATTTTAAATCCTAAAATGTTTTTGAAATCTTTTTCTTTTGAAAATAACATTTATGAATTTTAAAATATGATTTGAAAAACATTTTGAACACTTGATAAAACATATTTTTTTAAAATTATTTTCCTTTAATATGATCTTTAAATATAATTTAAAAAATATTTCATTTTTTTAAAACTGGTTATTTAATTAAACATATTTCTGACTGAAGTGAGAAATAAGGTTGTATTTTCTTAAAAAAACATTTCATAATTGCTTTAAGTGAAAAAGAGTGGATAAATGATACCATTAAATTAAGATATAATAATAGTAAGAAAATAAAATTTATGAGAATTAATGAGACATATATCATTATATTTTTACATTTTATAATTTCATCTTAAATAATCCTGATATATGATGAGATTGTAACATTAATCATCATCAATTTTAAAACAAGAAATTGTATCCTATTGAAGGAGTAACATAAAATGTAACACACAATATCATTATAATAGATAAATTCATGAAAAAACATGTAAAAGTGTATGTATATAACCATTAAAAAAGAATAAGTGTGCCTATCATTATGTACGCCTCAAATATGGAAAATTTAGACAAAAACCCATTTGCAAATTTTGTATTTTTTGATCCTTATACCCCATGAAAGAGAGATCATCAGGAGGATATTAAAAATACTAATAAATTTGAGTATAATAATCATAAAATATATCAATGTGATGTATATAAACCAAATTGAAGAAATAGGTGGTGAATATAGAGTGTCTGTCAATAACGTGAAAATTGAGACATAAATCCCATACAACTTGAGTAACGTTTCAATAGTGTGATATGTGAAATAAAAATCCAATTTATACATGAAATATCAAGAAATAAATTAAATTCATGATATTAAATTTCATTGGAAACTATATACACCACACAAAACAAATTGGTGGTGAATATATAGTAAGTCTCGCTGAAATGAAAGTGAGATTAACAGTCTCTTTACCATATGTATTGACTTATTTCAAACAAGTTAAAACCTCTTATATAATAAATAAAAAATTATTATAATTATTAAAAATAAACATATTCATATATAAAAATCTATATGAAATTTAATTGTGACTTTATATAACCCATTTATTAATAGTTCAATGTTAATGTTCCATTTTGGGTAATAATAGATTTATTTTTCATATATGTTCTAAATTATTATTTTTTGTACTCTTACATTGATAATGTTTTATTAATTTAAATTATTTAGAACAAAATATATGTATATAACCAAGCTTGATGTACATTGAAATTACATTTCTTCTGTGGAAGACTTAATACATGACATAAACAAAAGCCCAATGATCGTATTAGTTTAGTGTCTTTGGAAATGTGGAACATAATCTTTTAACTTTGTGAAAGATCTTCAATATCTCCCATAAAGATGTTCCCCATTTTTATTCATCCCTAAAACATTTATTTATATCATGGGGAAAAGAAAACAAAGAATGGGTAATCTCAAATTCCCAGTAAGGGTAACATGGAGAACCTAAAACAAAAAATAAACACTTGAACGTAAAAACCTGAATATACAGTTTAAACATCAAAATATTGAGTCATGAAATAAATAATCATAGTATGTAATTCTTTGATCATAAATGAAAATTAACAATGATATAATATCTTTTGAATAAAACAAGTAATCGTGGAAAAATAATAAGTGCATAATATGATTTCCAAAGAAGCCAAGGAAATGCTCCCAAGACCATCATAGTGGACATAGTCCATTATTGAACTAGGTTTACTTGTCGTTCCAGCCAAGCATTAATGAACCGAATTTACTTATATTCCCAATCATGTCTATATAATTAGATATAAATATTTACACCAAGTATCTTAGGGAGATATAAGTCACACCCATCTCATAATGAAACCATTCTTACATGTTCCATAAATACAAAAAACATTCATCATAGCATAACCTCTGAAATAAAATGGTTTTTTTATAATTTAATTACAACATAATTCATATAAGATAAATGGAATTCAGAAAAATAATTACATCTTAAAAAAATTCCAAGTAATAATAGGGATAGAAACATATACTTTGTCATCAAAGATTGAAAATAATTTATATAAACCACTTAAACATAATTCTGAAAGAAAATTTCTTTTCTTCTTCAAAAACGTTTTCCTTTCTCAAAATGCCACAAAATTTTAAAATAATAAAATCTAGATGAAAATAAATATTAAATAGTGTAGAGGATTATTTTGGAAAATAATTAATCCTGAAACCATAAAAATCCATTCATGATGTATAAGTTCAAAAAACATTCTTCTCATACTTTTGTTCGAAAAGTCAATGAAATACATCGTATGGTAGAAAAAAGAATGATTCCATCTATAAATGTAGTAATAGTAAAAAATGTGTAAAAATGACTTTAAAAATAAATATAATTATAGTAAACATTTGATGGAATCATTTTTAGAAAACCTGGACATGGTTGATAAACATATCCCATGTAAATATTTACAATTAAACAATCTGGGATAAAGACGAGATTGGCCATGTTATCCCTTAACATATGTTTAATTTATTCTGTATGGGTCTAAAACTACATTATAGTGGGTTAAAATATAATATTAACTTGTAATAGAACCCTAAGAATAGTTATGATGTCATAAATGATTCACTTATGACATTATATTACCCATTCATTGGTTAATTCAATGTTAAAGTATAGTTTTGGTTAATAATTATTTTATTTATCATACATGTGTTGAATTTCTATTCTTGATATTATTACATATATAATTATTTAATGACTTAATAATGTAAAAAATTATTTATATATTATATATATTCAGTATATAAATATATATATATTATAGGTAGACAAAAGAAATGGAATACACCGTTCACGAAGATAGAATGTTGTACGTACGCATGAACGATGTTTTTGTTTCCTTATTAAATTGAATAGAAGTAAGTAAATGACATATATATAGTAGAATTATTATGTATTATATTAGATAAATATTTAGTATATATAATTTATATTCATTTTTTGAATGGTCAATGTCGAGAATGAATCTAATTGCGTCCCGGAGACAATAAGCAGTACATAGGCACGAGTGACGATATCATTCCCATACTTGTTGAATGTTAATGGATTGGATGTTTTATAATATTTCATAACTAGTATCATGTTAAAATAATCATATATAGTTTTTATTTACTCCATTTTAACCATCCACATATGGTTGTGGCGAATATTAGTTTTATACCATAGCGCGGAGATGGTAAGTCGTACATACACAGACATAATGATTTCATTTTTATTACGATGTTTAGAAGTTGAAATAGATTAAATTAATATTTATAAAAAAATAACATAATATGAGTGATACTGATGATATTAAATTATAGTGAAACAACTAATGAAGAGGAAGTAGAAGACGAATGAAATTTGAATGAATTGGTAGAAGAGATTACCTCTTCCTCGATGTGCCTTTTTTATATTTCCTCTTAGGGAACAAGATTTGGTAATTGGAGAATAAAATAACCTCTATAATGTTACAAGGGAAGTTGAGAAGTGAAATTTTCACTGTCTTTCTGAGGAGGAAGGCTCAAAATGTAGTGAAGAGGAGAGGGAGGAGGTGCCCTTTTATTTTAGAGGAGAGGGACACTTTAGATAACTCTCAACATCATAATATATTATATATAAAAATTCATTTAAAAATAGTCCAAAATACATTTTATTCAAATATAAGATGATTTTGGTTCGAATAAACACCATACAATAATTTTTACACAATTTTCGAACATATTTTTATCCTTATCTTTTTGGTCTAACATTTATTTTATCATTTTTAATCTTATCGTGGTATCATGTTATTTACAAAGTGTGGGATAATTTAATTACATTATAATGTCAAAAGCCCCCAAAAAAGTAACTTCTGAAATATTTAGACTTATATTAACATTTTTACATAATCATATATTTTCAAGAAATTAATATCATTTAATAAACTATTTTATGTTTTATGTTATGAAATATGACAAATTTGGACACTATTGGATAATTAAATTTTTAAAAATAATAATAAAAACTTTTTTGCATAAAAACAAAAGAATTAAATCATCCTTAATATGAAAATTTCATCATGAAAATTTTGGTATGGCACCCAAATGTTCAAATTAAAATTATTTTAGTATTTATAAATTCATTTATTTGAATAATTCATTAACGAGAAAATTACTACTACATAATTGTGTCAAAATTAAATATTTCTATCTAATGTCCAATAATTTTAAATAAAATACCATTTTGTAGAAAATAGTTTTATATTTATAATTAAAATTTATATAAGTTATATAATCCTATATTAAAATTTATTTAGTAAAATATATTTGTCTAGGTTATAATTATCATTACTTTAAATAAATTTTTATATAATGTCATCTTCACATCCAAGTGAATCCATGGGGTCCTAAAATCTCCCCATGGATCACAATTGTTGGAAATTTCTCATAAAATAAGATTATCACATGTATTGGTGTAGTTTAATATTATTATAGTATTATTTTTTACCCTTATTTACCATATTTAACCTTTATCTATGGTAAATAAAATAATTAATAAAGTTACTATTCATAATGTGAAAAAAATAAAACGTCCTTATTTACAGAATTTAATCCTTAGGATTCAAAATATGCAATCCATTTTTTCAAATTCATAACAAATAAGTTTCAATAATTATCTTAAAATTAATTCTCGTATTAAAAACCAAATAGTTGGTTTTTTTGAAGTAATAAGTATCAAAAGATTAACATGTTTTTATGTCCATTTTAATAGTGAAATTACACCAAATGACCAAAATTGAATTAAATTATAAAAATATAATCCAGTTAATATTTAAAACATATTAAAAATATTGTCTAACTATATATATAAATTATATAAAAAAGATGTTTCATGTTGAAATGAAGTTTTTTCACTACTAATTAAAATTTATATTTTTCTAAAAACCTTCCAAACATTCAAAAAAAGTATTTTTTTGTCTTTATTTTAAATAAGAATTATGTTTTGTAAAATTTAATTTATAAATGTGTCAAAACTATTTTTAAAATGGGTGCGCCATCAAAATGCAGTAAAACTGCATTTTTAGAAATACACTCCTTTTATAAGAATAATAGATTTTATTCCCATACCATGTTCTAGAAAAAGTGTAATATAAATGATAATGTTATATAAAATTAGAAATTTTTTAATACTATTCACAACAGCTAGTTTATATCCCATTAAATAATGACATTTTAATAATATGTTGTTGTTTATTGAAACTCGGTATAGCGTACAATGTAAACTATCGAAGAAGGTATCTCTTGAATATAATGCAAGATAAGTTTTTTTTCATGTAATGAAAACTTCTATTGGAGTTTCATATAATATAATTCAAACTTAATTCATTTAAACATTTATCCAAATATATAATCAGTGTTTCATGACAAGAGGTTGAAATTGTGTGAGTCACAAGCCATGATTATTGTTACGTATACTAGAAGATAATATGGTATTTTGTATAGCGCAAGATAATATTGGTGTAACATACAACAAAATACATCAAAAAATAAAAAAAATCCATCTCATAAAATCTTAGGGTGTTACATTCTACCCCCCTAAAAATGAATTTCGACCACAAAATTTGTCTAGGTTATAAATGGGTTTCTTCATGGAAACCCACATCGTAAAAAGGGATACTAGAACTTCTTTTTAAAAAGGAATGATGGAAACATAACTATTACCTAAATTAACTCATCACTATGTTTCCACATAGGAGAACAGAGGTGGGAAGTGGGAACATGGATATGGAAGAGAAATATTACCATCAAGTTCTGATGGATAGTGATAGAGCATAAGGTTTGGAGAAATTTAACTACCAGAAAGCCATAAATCTATGTTGATTTAAGGGACCATATGATTCATCAGATAAGGTAATACTAGCATAATTTTTATTTGTTTTCAATATCCATTCCCTAAATTAGAAATTTTTTTTTGTTGAGAATAAATTCTTGTTTGATTTTTGTACAATCAAATCGTTGTCCATGCCTTGAACAATATCAACATCATCTCTTATTTAATTGAATTAAGTCAAATTATTTCATTTCTAATTGTTAGAGGATAATTAAATAGAATGATAGGGCATTACCTTTGCCTAAACATAATGGTCTACACATGAAATCAAATATGTATAAGTCCACTTATAGAGAGATAATACATTAATATAACAAACTACCACTAGAATATAACTTATACAATCCATTAAAATCATTTCAAAAATATAAAACATAGAATGAGGTTAACAAAATTGAGATATAATTCATCTATCACATCTCATAAGGTTTTTCTTGGTTGTCACATTCCATACAAGTGAATTCCTTAATCATATATTCTCTTGAGTCACACTAACAACCAGAATTATCAAATATCTTTATTGAAAACAAGAATGCTTCATTATTCCAAAACATGTTGGATATATTCCTTAAGTCCCAAAACATTTAATACTTCATCCATGATAGCATAACCCTTTTTTCAATAACTTTATAATAATATTTTAAGAAACTGGAATTATCTAATTTACTTATTCAAAATCTAATATATCATTATCCAAACTTCATTATCATAACATAAGGTACCTATTAAGGGATATATTTCCCTTAACCAAGTTTTTTCCATGTATATCCCCTTACCATTAAATCAATTTTCAGTATATTTATAATTATTCATCATATCATTTCAAATCTTTATACTCAAAACACTTTTATATTTCATGATTTATAATACATAATACTTGACTTCCAAAACATATACACCTTAATCATCCAAATTTTTTCTTAAACCATTACCCATGATCCACTATCTTCATATTTCCTAAAATATGAATTAGTTTTTTTAATTTCTCAACCTCAATCTTTATAGATTCAATGTAAACAATACTGGAAGAACATAACACACATTTCACACATCTTTTAAAATCTCTTTAACCTCAGTTGTATAATGAATACTCATATAATGATCATGACTATCAACATGATATTTCCACCTATGAAATTGATCATCATAATTAAAATAATTTCAATATCTAAAACATTCATTGGTAAGATATGTTATATGTAGTTTGGGCTATTAACTAAGATCAAAGATCAAAGTGTGAGAAATAAATACTAGAAATTAGAAACATATAAGTAAGTTAAATTACATATAATATTTCAATATAGGATATCGTCAGTTTAACCCTTTGTTAGTCATGATTATCACAAAAAACATTGGTTTTTAACCAATACAATACTTATCCTTAGAACATCATTATACATATCCATAAAATATCTCTAGGGATCTCACTAAAGTGTGCTCTAGATTCCAATGGTTGACTAAACCTTCCCTCAGATACCAACTATTGAGTCTTAAGATTTTTGGACATAGAAATTACATTTATTTGGTAGAATACATAATATATAACCCAAACAGATGCCCAATGATCATATTAGATATGTATGTTTGAAAACTTGTAACAAATTATTCTATCTTTGTGAATGATCTTCAACATCTCACATATATATTTTCCCCTTTTGTTTTCCTATGTGGACCCTTTATTTATATCCTGGGGAAAGGATAACATAGAAAGGGTGATCTAAAATATGTAGTAAAGGGAATGAAGGAAAACATAAAACAAAACATAAAAATTCTTACTTAAATACATGAACATAAAGTTTAAATATAAACAATTGTGAGTCTTGAAATAAATCTTTGTAGTACATATGGCGTGTATCATAAAGGAACATTAACCATGATATAATAACATTGTCATAAAACATGTAATTGTGGAAAACTAATAAGCATATAATATTATTTCTATAGTATCTAAGGAATTGCTGCCAAGACCATCATAGTGGACATAGACCATTACTGAACTGAGTTTACTTGTCGTTCCAACCATGCATTACGGAACCATATTTACATGCCATTCCAGTCATGTTTATATCATGATATATAAATCATTACCCAATTCATTGGAGGGATATATAGGTCCCACCATTCTCCTAATGAAATCATTCTTACTTGTGGCACAAAACATAAATAATTAATCATTGCATAACCCATGAAATAAATGGGATTCATAAACATCATTTCCTCATAACATAATCCATATAAGATAAATAGACTTTATAAAAATAATTCCACCATAAACACAATTATATAAATTTAATAATAGGTATTTAAACATCTCTCTATGTCATATTATATGGAATATAATTTTCATAAACCACTTGAACATAACTATTGAGGAAAATATCATTTCTTCTTCAAAAAGGTTTTTTTCTCAAAATACCACGAAATTTTAAAAGAAAATATTTTAATTAAAAACAAAATTAATATAGTGTATAGGATGATTTTTGAAAATAAGGAATCATGAAACTATAAAAATCCATCCATGTTTCATAAGTTAAAAAAACTTTATCCTTGTACTTTTGTTGGAAAAGTCCAAAAATACCTAGTATTTAAAAAAAAGATAGATTCCTTCCAAACCTTTTAGTAATAGTCAAAAAATAGGAAACAAAGACTCTAAACATAAATTGAATAAACAAAAAAATTTATGAAAAAATATTTCAAAAACATGGAAATGGATGATAAATATATCCCCAATAAATACTAACGAACAAAAAAACTCATATAAAAATGAGATTGGAAATGTTATCCCTTACCTTGGCTCCAATTTATAATATATATGTCTGAAACCCCTATATATTGGGTTAAACAATATCATTAACTTGTAATAGAACCATAATAATATTTATGATATCATATAAAATTCACTTACGACTATATATTACCTGTTTATTTGTCAATTCCATGTTAAAGCAACGTTTTGTGTAATAATCATTTTATTTATCGTATGTGTTTTGAATTTGTATTCATGATATTATTACATATATAATGAATCAAATAATTCAATAAAGGGAAAAATTATTTATATATTATATATATTTAGTATATAAATATATATAATAGAAAGATAAAAGATATGCAATACACCGTTCATGGAGACGGTAGGCCCTACGTATACATGAACTTTATTTTTGATTCCTTATTAAATCGAATGGAATTATGTAAATGAAATATATATAAATAAATCTAGTGGAATTATTATGTGATATATTTAATTATGATTTATTATATATACTTTATAATCATTCTTGAATGGTTAACATGGTTAATCATTCTAATCATGTCATGGAGATGGTAAACCGAACATACGCCCGGGTGAAAATATCATTCCCATAATTATTGAATGGTATTATAGTGGATAAGGTATAAAATATAATAATTAGTATCATGTTATAATAATAATATATATTTATTATTTACACCAGTTTACCAATCTATGTAAGTTGGTGGTGAAAAAAAGATTACACCATGGCGCAAAGACGGTAAGCCATACATACACAAATGCGATGATTTTTTTCATAGGATGTATAAAAAGTGAAATACTGCGGTTTCATATTTATAATAAATATATAATAATATGAGTGATATTTATTTTATTACATTATAATGAAACAAATAGTGAAGATTAAGTAGAAGAAGAATTAAATGTGAATGAATCGGTGGAAGAGATTACCTCTTCATCGACACGCCTCTTGTAAATTTCCTCTTATGGAACTAGAGATGGAATTTTTAGAATACAAGAACTGATAAAATATGACTAGGAAATATGAGAAGATAAATGGGCAGTGATTGGACAAGCATTAAGGCTCAAAATTATGTGAATAGGAGAGGGAAGAAGTACCTTTTTATAAGAGGGGAGATGGGATCTTTAGGAAACTATCAAAATTTTAATTTATTATAAATTAAATATCAGATAAAAGGGGTTGAAAATTTATTTAATACTATGATAAGATGATTTTGGTTCAAATACGCATCATCCAAAAAAAATTTAGACATGTTTTGAACATTTTTTTATCCTTATCATTATGGTTTATCGCTTATTTTATCCTTTTAAATCTTATCGTGATATAAAGTTATTTACACTTGGTGGGTTTATTTAATTACAAAATCTGGTAAAAAGACCAAAATAAAAGTAATTTATGACATATTTGGACTTATATTAACCATTTGGATGAATCCTATAATATTATGAATTTAATATAATTTAATAAACTATTTTATGTTTTATGTTATGAATTATGTCAGTTTTGGACCCTATTCATACATGAATTTTTAAAAATAATAATAATAACATGATTCCTTCTAACCAATTGCATTTAATCATTATTAATATGTTAATGTCTTCCATAAAATTATCTGATTGAATCAAAATATTCAACTTAAATTTATTTTAATATTGATAAATTCATTTATATGAATATTTGATTAATGAGGTCATCACTACATCATAATTTGTCCTAAATTAATATATTTATATAATTCCTAAAAATATTCAATAAAATACAATGATTTTGAAAAAAGTTTTAGATTTATAATAATTATTGATATCAATTATATAACCCTTTTTTATAATCTATTTAATAAAAAATTTATATCTAGGTTATAATTATCTTTATATTAAATTGATTCTTATAAAATGAAATTTTCACATCCAAGAGAATCAATGAGGTCCCAAAATCGACCCAAGGATTCCCATGGTCTGAAATATCTCATACAATAGGATTATGAAATGTGTTAGTGTAGTTTAATGTTATTATAATATTATTTGTTACCATTATTTACCAGATTTACCATTTAACTGTGGTAAATAAAATAATTACTGAAGATACAAAGCATAATGTTCAAAAATTAAAGTTAATTATTTACACAATTTGATCCTTATGATTCAAAATATGGAATAGATTTTTCATAATTCATAACACAGAATTATTAGTGATTAATTTAAAATTATAGCGTGTTTTCAAAATAAAAAATCAGGTTTTTAAGAAGAAATAAATATCAAAAGATTAACATGTGTTTATGTCCAATTTAATAGTGAAATTACATCAAATGTCCAGAATAGGATTAAATGATAAAAATATAATCCAATTAATCTGAAAAAAATTAAAATTATAACATAACTATATAAATATATTAGATAAAAGAAGTTTTGAATTAAAATGTAGTTTGTTTCACAATTAATTAAAATTAATATTTTATAATAAATATTAAAATAATTATCAAAAGTAAAATTTTATTTCATACTTCCAATGAAGAAGTATATTTTTTCAAATTTAACATAAAATAATGTCAAAAACTATATTTAAAATGGGTGCGCTATCAGAAGGGCGTAAAAGAAAATTTTAAGAAAACTAATTATATTGGAAAAATTGACTTTTTTCTCAATATATATTCTAGAAAATATCCAAGATAAATGATAATGTTATATAAAATTAAAAATTTATTTAATAATATTAATAAATTATAGTTTATATCTCATTATATAATAATATTTTAATAATATATCGTTGTTTAGTAAAACTCGGTATTGTGTCCAATGCAAGCTATCACGGAAGGTCACTCTAGTGTGTAATACAAGCTATGTCAGTGTTGCGTGTAGTGAAATATTTAAATATTGCTACGTATAACATAATAAAAACATAATTCATTTATACATTGAACAAAATATATAAACAATATTTTATCAAAAGAACTTGAAATTGTGTGGAACACAAGGCAAGAATACTGTTCCATATACTACAAGCTAATACGGTGTTGCATATAGCACAAAATAATCATGGTGTAGCATACAACACAAGTCATAAACAAAATTAAAAAAATCAATCTCATATAATCTCAGGGTGTTATAACATAAATATCATATATATTAATTATATATGTATTCATAGTAACCTATAGTGGATATAAACAAAAAATGAAATAACCATTCATAGATATGGTAGGTCATACATATGCCTGAGCATTGTTTCCATTTTCATAGCATATTAAATAAATATATATAAATATATATTAATTATACATTAATTATTATTTCATATATATTAATTATGTCTATTTAACAAATCATTAATACATTCAACGTAAATCATGAATGAATCACATCGCTTCATGAGGTGGTAGAATGTAGTACTCTTGCATAGCTTAATCATCTTATCAAAAAATAAGAAGAATAATGGTATGTTTTCAATAATTATTTAATAAGTATAAATTCCTAAAAAATATTACATATAACATATAAAAACGTAATTTTAATCATTATTCACAACCTTATGATTTGGTTATTGAATAACCAAATTACATCAGTTTGTGAGGTGTCAATTCGTAGTACACATGAATGATTATTGTGTAGCTCATTTTGAGAGTTGTAGGACAAGGGGTGATAATTTAAGATTTTATTTGGTCAGGATTTGGATGATACAAATGGATTGATAGGTTTGAATAAGGGAGGTTGGTCAGTACCCTATTATAGTGGATGAGGAGTAGCATTCTTGAAAATAGAAAAAGGGTAAATAGTATTAATAGGTCTTCCATAAATTATGAACATAAAATAATTTACCATTTTATAAAATATCAGATATGTTAGAACCATATCCATCCAATGTTTTTTATAAAAGTTAATATATCATTTTACCCTTATTTTTAATGATTAGTCCTTTATAAAAATATTTTTCACTTAATCATAGTGATTATTTTCAAAGATTTCACCAATAATTATGATCAAAAATTAATTTAGGATAATTAGAAATTATAAATTAATCATATTAAAAATATGAAATAAAATTTTAAAAACTACATACACATAATACGTATAATTTAATTGGAAATTAATCTTATAGAAGTTATGCTGAAAAAATTTTGAAAATGAAAAACCACAAGTGTTTAAATTGTTTTTATATCCAATTTTAGTATGAAATTGATTATAATGACCTAAATTGGGTTTATTTATTTATAAATTCGCTAAATTTATTTCAAAATAAAATTGAAATATAATTTAACTATAAAAATAAATATGATGTAAAGGATTATTTTAATTTGAACTCATATTTTTCAGTATTCCTCCAAAAAATAAACTTCATTGAAAAAACAAAAAAAATAACATAAGTTAATTTTTATATTTACATTATATATATTTAGTTTATTTAATAAATTATCATTTATAAAAGTTTAAAAAAACTAGTTTTACAATAAATTTTCCCTTAAAAGGTTAAAAAATTGCTTTTTAAAAAATACATCTTTTTTTGAGTAAAATTGGATTTATAAATTTCTTTTGTCAAAAAAAACCATATGAAAAAAGATAAATAATTTATTAAATATAATATATATACCATTAAAATAATTTATCAAATTTTATTTGATTATTTTATAGTGATAAACATGTATGTGCATATGAAAATAGTTTGTTCTGTAAAAATATTTCCTTATTTTCAAATAGTTATCACATTCATTTATTATTAATCATTAACAAACGAAATAATTTAACATTTATGTTTAAAATATAATTTCATAATGACTAGAATCATATTCATAACTTCTATTCCAATGTCTAGGTAATAACAATAATAATAGTTTATTTATATTATTAATATTATAATGTAGTTCCGTAAAACTCGATCTCACATGTTATGCAAGTTATTGAGGGAAATCGATATTGTATACACCAGAAGATAAAACGAGTGTTTCACATAGCAAAATAATAACCTTTTTTAGTGTGAAACAAAATAATTCAATGTATTTTAATTTATTAGAAACAAATAATTCATAAAAACATGTGGTGTTACATTCAACCCCATTTAAAATTAATTTATCCCTAAAAACTCATCTAGGTCATTAATGTTTTAATAAATGAATTGTTAATTTATAAAAACCCATATCATAAAAATTTATTTTAAAAATTCCTTTGAAAAAGGAAATGTTAGAAACATAACGGTTACCCAAGGAAAATCATAAATCAGTTTCCACATAGGAGAACATAAGTCGGAATTGATGATTTTGACATTGAATAAAAGTGTAAACAATCATCGAGTGTGATAAATATCAGATATCATAATAAAGTTGTTCATCCAAATAATTTCAAGTATCACAAAACTAAAAACAAAAAAGGAATTAAATAGGATAGTAATATGATTAGAAATTAAGATAATATGTTTTTTTATTTCGATACCCTTTTCCAAAAAATAATCAATTATCATGAGAAAATAGACATACCATATTTATTTAAATTTCATAAGAACAATCTAACCATTGTGTTGTGTGTTGTTTAATTTTAACATAATCTTTTTCTTAATGAAATTAAATTTTATTTCTTATTGATGAATCATAAAAAATTATAGGATCCATAAATATGATGATAATTAATTACATTTATCTTTTGTTATCTTCACAAAAAACAGGTTAGAATAGGTTATCCAATATGAAAAACTCTTTATATGGTGACATATTAATTTAATCACTAAAACCACAAATTAATATTAACACAAACCATTCCATAAATGGTTAATCTTATAAGCCTTCCAAAATATGAGAAATAAAATACATCATAAATAATGACACTAATTTTTTTGAAATCTGCATAGAATTGATCCCCATTACATCATAAAGTTTCTCTTCATTATTACATAAAAAACATGTGAATACCTTCATCATTTATTCTCATAAAATATGGTAATAACATGAATTAACATTAAAAAATAATTGAAAAAAGTAATCTTTATCATTACATGACTAATAACAAAAATTATTGAATATATTCTCTAGATCCATTAATTGTGTATACTATAAAAATTAGATCAACAATTAACTTGTAAAAAATCGTTAATATATTTACGAGGAACATCGTACTATCAAATTTACTTTATTCTTATCCATCATATCCTAATCCAATCTAAATACAATTTTACCTAATATTTGGAAAATAATCAAGATTAATTTCTCTTAATAATGTATTTTTCATTTAATATAATCTTTCTAATAAATAATATATCTATTTCATCCATAAAATTATAAATGTTATTTTATATCCATAATAAAAAACATATAGTGAAAACAGCGAATATATTTCACAACTTGTAATTATTGAAAAAAAAACATAATCCCTTTTATTATTACACCTATTCGTTTTTCCATTAATTAGGCTTCCTCATCTTCTTTTGTAATACCTCTTTAATATACTGTGAAGTAATAATCATGTATTAATGGACATAAATGTAAATTTAATCATGATTAACATGTTTAACAAAAATAATACTATTATAACTACCTATAAATTTCATTGTTCATTTATAGTCTCCTTTTAGTTATTATAAAAACCATTACTCAAACAACATTTTTGATTCTCTTTATGGTATTTCAGCATTTAACTCAATTTTTATAACACCCATACATTCAAAACATAATTCATTCAATTTTTGGTAATACCTCATGGACGCCAATATTCATATCTACTAAAAGAATTGTTTTATACATGGTAATTATTTATGTTATTTCCTTCATCACCATGCCTATGAAATCTTCTAATTACTTTCAGAAATTTCATTGATTTATTCCTAAAAATATCACATATTTGAAACTGAATATTCATTCATCTGTGGTAACCATCACTCAATATCACCTATAACTCTTTTCCTCTCTTATTGGGAGAGTCTTATTGTTGATTAAAGTACAATTTTTAATCACGTTCCAAGAAAGCTAACTGTGCATAATCGTAAAATATGGTACTCCAATAATAATCCTCTTTGGATTCTCATAAAAAAAGTATTCATCATAATCATTGCAAACCTAAAACCCTCAAGCTATATCCATTTAATAATACCAAAATACATATCCTAAAAAATAGTCATCACAGTGGGGAACCACATAATCATCATAAATCACTACATCTTATTTAATCTATAAATCCTTTGGTTTCTAATAGTTCATTTGTATAAATATTTTATTTAAATAATTTATGGATTTTTTTCAAGTTTTTGTTAATTTCCAAAGTATATCCATAAGGAGTATCATATGATTTTTGTAGAAACATCTATTTTCATGCAATAGTTTTGGATCCAATGAAGCACAATATAGTGTTCTTAGAGTTGTTACCCATATTCCCGGCTTTTATAATATCCACATATAATATTTTGAAACAGATTTATTTCTAACAAACAACTCATTATATCCTTTACTGAGATTTGAGGACATTTTTATTACATTTACTCATCCATATACTTATCCATAAGGACATCCCAAGACATATCCTTTGATATATCCATTGGGATCTCCATATGTTTTTTCATTATATATTCTAAATGATGAGAATTCCATTCCTTTGAAACCTAATATAGAGACCTAGTATTATCATATGTAGATATTAGATCATTTTATATTAATACTCATCATATTAAAAAAGTAAATTCCCCTATTATGTAATAGTTTAGTATCTATGAAAAAATGAAACATAATCTACTAACAATGTGAAATATCATCAATGTTTTCTATAAATGTCTTCTCATACAGTAACCCTATATATATCTTTCCTTAATAACATGGGGAAGATAAACATAACAAATGGTGAGCTCAGATGAATAGTAAGTGGATATAAAGGGCATACATAAGCATAAAAAGATTGTATGTGTGTGAGATCAAGATCATAATTTTTTTAGATCATACTATTAATGTCAAAGCCCATACTCATTATTCATGTAATAAATATTGGTATATTGTAAGATATAAAACATAATGGAATCAAGTGAAAATGACACGAGAACATAAGATAAGAATAATAAATGGAATTATGGTTTACACATAAACATATGAAATGATTTACATAGTATTCAAGTCTCCCTATCAATGTTATCATTGTTGAATGGGTTCACTCCCCAAACCATTATAGTGGTCAATGTTCACTCCCAATGCCATCTTAGTAGTCAACGTTTACTACCAAGTCCATTAAAGTAGATAATTCACTTAATTAAATAGGTTCACTCCTCATCACATTCATGTATTTATCCGGAAATAAAAATATTTTCCCAATGCATTGGAGAGATATATATTCTCTGCCTTTGACAAGATTGAATCATACATTCATGTCACACAAGATCACAAAAAATTCATCATATTATAACCAATAAAAAGATATGGGTTTCATAAACATCATATTATAATCTTGGTAATTGAATTAGTATCATCAAAATTTCATCATATTACAAACAGTGGAAAAAAAGAATTCATAATTATTTAATCATTAAATAAATTATGAAATGAAGGAGGTTTCCATATAATTTTATCATGGAATAACCAATAGAATATAAATTGGTTTCATAAAAAACATTTACTTATAAACCAAAACCATTGAAAAAAATTATATTAATGGTGTCGAAGGATAATATTCCTAGTAATATAGAAACTATATCGATGGAAGTCATATTATATTGAGAATGATTTTTAAAGATCAATTATAGCATTTCTTAAGGAAAATTACATATCATTGAAAATAAATATTCAAAACGCATATTTCTTCAAAATATATATCTCTAAAACATCATTGAAAACATATTATGTATGATTGAAAAATACATTAAAATATTTTTGGATGAAAATATACTTTCCTCAAAAAAGTACTTTTTAAAATTATTAGCCATGTAGATTTTTTTTCTGAAAATATCCTTCAAAACTAATAAAGAAATATTTGAAAACAATTTTAATAACACTATAAAATAGTAAAAAATTTCAAAATACATTTTCATTGAAAATGATATTTTAATATAATTTAGTAAGGTTTTTGATATCCTTTTTAGAAAACTAGTTTTTTGAATAAAACAAATTTTTTAACAAATAGGGAAATAAAATCATATTTTCATAAAAACAATTTTGTTACAATATTAATACCAACAAGTAGATAAATAGTACCATTAAATGTGGATATGAAGAAAATTTTGTTTAGATGATAAAAAATAAGAATCTTTGATAGGTATATTATGAAATTTAACAATTAGCGACATAATACTAAATAATCCTGAAAAATGATGGGACTATGACACAAATCATTGTGAATTTCATAACATTGAATATAATGACCAAATAATGAATATCCAAAAATAGAACATAATATTTCTTGAGAATAGATGAATTTATGATATTACATGTAAAAGGGGAATTATATACACCTCATGAATGTGTATTAGTGTAAATCTATCACAACCGGTCATGATACCCTTGTACCAAGATACCTAATCTGATCCCAACATAGCCCAATGCAGTTCCCAATCCGAATGCGTTGGACACTAGAACTATAAATAAAGCAAGATAAAGAGAGTAATCTTTTTTCACACAAAAATACAAACAATGAAAACAAGTTAGCATGATCAAAATGAAACTCCACTGGGGTAATAGTACCATAAGTAAAATAGGTATAAACAACCCAAAGTACATCATCAATGTTCCTGAAATAAAAATATAATATAACCATGCCCCAAAAAGACACAAATATCCATGAAACAACGATAAAAACCCACCTCTAAGTGGCCCATTACCCTTTCTAAAAACTTGCAAGATATAATCGAAAAACACCCAGTGGAATAGATAGGTTATGATCTAAAAGATGAGTATGGTGTCACCAAGGATTCCATAATAATATTAATAAATTAAGAAACAAAATAAATATTCCAATTTTAAATAAATAAGAACAGTTGTAAAGAAACAATTTTAAATAAATCATTCATTACATTTCAATCAATTGAAATTGTTTCTAAAAAATGTCTTAATAATTTTATTATATAAAACAGTTTATATAAATTATCAATGAATGTGTAAATAGTTTAGAAACAAAAGAATATAGATCAAAATAATCCCAAAGTAGAAACATGGTAAACATCAAATAGTTAATATATGTGTAGGTTATGGTATCTTCACACACTATAATAGGTGATCATTGAAAAATATGTACACACATCCCTCAAACACTAGATGAAGAGAACTATTACTAACCCATCAAGGATGTGACCTCCTACAAATTTATTGTTAGAGTTATAAAGAATCAATTTAGTGTTGTACTAAATAAATCACTAACTAAAATTATTAAATTTTATATAAAAATAATGTTAAATATAATTTAAAATATTTCAAAACTAAATTAACAATTTTCTTACATTAATGTGCTAATTTCAGTTAAAAAATAGGGTTTTAATCAAATTATTCCATTTTCCAGGATAAAACAAATATATTTTAACCTAAAAAATTTGTGCCATTTTTATAAAATAATATCAATAAATTAAATATATAATTTAAATTGAAAAATTTTCCATGATATTCCACTAACACACCCTGATTCAATGAAATTGGGGGTTTTCCTCAAATTTCATGAATGAGAAAAATAATCCTAAATTTGATACAAATTAGTTTTTTCAAAATACAATTGAGAGAAATAAAATTCAAAATATTTTATTTTGGGATATCTCATTTCGAAATCATAACCTTAGTGACCTAAAAAAGATAATGAGATAACGTAAAACAATGAGAAACTACAATGATGAATATAGACAAACAAGAAATGAGAATCAAAACAAGATTAATGATTTAGATAAATAGGGATTATATCCTCCAAAAAAATTTTACTTCTATAAAAGGATCAAATGAGGATCTCTTAGCTTTGATTCATCTTTGAAAGGCTTTGGTGTGCCAATATTGTTTCATGGAAGCTCTCATAACATATGAAAACATAATAAAAAATATACGATGAAGATAAAGGTAAAATGTTTTTTTGGAAATTGTTTAATTATTATTTGGAATAATTAAATCTTGAAGACATGATTAGCTAGCCAGGGACGCATGGTTTTTCAAAAAAATGCACCCTTACAATGAACCCATGATGGTTGGGTTTCATGGTTTTTACTCTATTAATTCATAGTTTGAAAAACCATTGTCTAACAATGCAAATGTTCACTACGTAGGTTTCCAAAATTTTCACTACTTGGGTGGACATTTTAGAGAATTTGTGTGCTAACTATGCACAACCATGAAAGTTCCAAATAATTCCTAATTTTAACCTAAAAGCAATAAATTAAACCAAAAAAATCATGATCAAAAATGTTTTTAGGTGTACCTAAATTTTTTTATATGTTGGTAAAACATCCCCACCATATAACCCTTCTATGCCCAAAAAACTATTAAGAAGTTATCATTTTTAATGGTTGAGTTCACTACTCTGTCATCAGTTCCTCTATCTCCCAAATATCATGAGTATCAGAACTGTTCTTCCATAGAAGTAAAAAATGGAATCATATTCTTAATAATATTGTTGGTTTCATAATAATCTATCATTAATGGATTCTAAAAATAAAATTAATTGGGATAAACATCATGATCACTCAATTTCATAACGTGATATAAATCGTAAAGATATTTTAGGTGCAATGATATGTGGAACATGTTATGTATCAACTTCAACTATGTATGAATTTCTTTTTGGTAATCCAATTTTCCACCTATTCAAAAACCTCAAAGGTCCTAAAAAATGAAGTTAATATTTCCCTTTCATATCAATCCCTAAATTACCCACATAAGGTGAAACATTCAAGAAAACTTGGTCACCTACTATAAATTCTTATGGTTTGTGTGAAAAATCGGTTATAGACATATACAAGCTCTGTACCATCAATATTCTCTAATGAATCAAACAAATATTTTTATATCATCTCTTAAACAAAAAATGGTCCAAATAAAGAACCTTGACCTATATTTGACCAACATAACATAGATGTGTACGTCTATCAATACATGGCCTTAAAAAGAGAAATTATAATCTTATACTGGTATCTCTTTTATCAGAAAAATAAACCTATCATAAATTGTATTCCAAAGCCCTAACGAATTCATTTATGAAAGAGTGTTGCATATCATCAATAATATGAATTTCTCATTCTGAATGGCCGTTTAACTATCGATGGTATGTCAAACTAAAAAATGATGAGATCCTAGTTCCTCCTAGTGTCCTCTAAAAAATAAATAGGTATATCAAGGATCACTATTAGAGACTATGTACTTAAAAATAGGAGATCAATAATATTATCTTTCTTCTAGAGATTTTTCATCTCTTCCACATTGGATGAATCATGAATGGGTATATAGTGATCCAAATTGGTAATAATATCGATCCAAAAATATATCAGATTATTTATTTTGGTATGTGGAAACCCAAAAATATTGTCCAATGAGAACTCATTCAGCATCTATGATGGAATTGGAAGTGGTTGAAGAAAACCAGAAGGATCCTAGTGCTCAACCACATCCGGTTGGCACATATAACATTAGGGGACTAAATTAGTAATGCCCGATCTGATACATGACAACCAGAATCGTCACTGCATATCATTAAATAGTATCATGGTTCTTAGGTTCACATCCCACTAGAAATTAGGGAAATCACCCAAAACTGTTTCCTTGAACAACAATGATACAAAAAAAAGATTCTGATAACAAATAATTCCCTCTGTGGAGAAAACCTACTCAGAATTAGTCTCCCACCAAATATAGAGTCTATAATTCAATAGATTCTATTATAAATTTGTTGTTCTAAAAGAATCAACTCAATAAGATCAACGGTCAACTGAACACTATCCAAGGAATACTATGTCATGGATTCTGGGACTCTAATATAGAACCATTCCTAAGGATATATCATGTTTCCCTTTTACGATTATTCCATACTAGCATGGGTCAATAGTTTTCTTCCCAAATAATTAGCAATGACATTCCCCTTACCAAGGGTATAGGAAATGTAAATTTACAAATAATGAAGGTACTCAAACCTGAGCCTCTGTTATAGATTCAAATCATTTTGAGAGAATATATAACTCAAAATATTGTGGTTCTAAAATGTAACAAAACATTCTATAAGAAGGTAACACTACAAAATCATAAGTGTATATCCTCAAAAATATGAGTTCAAGGAAATTGGTTGGGTGATTATACTCATGCGACCTCATTTACCAATAACCATAAGCAATGAAAATATCACCATTCATAATAAAGCATTTCAATCATAAACCTGATGTATCTCCCAAGACCATATATCCATGCGTGAATATTGGATGACTGAACACCAGTGCAGTATTCAAAATATGATTCACCTCATAAAAAAACTATGAAATTCCTAATCGAAAGTATTATTTACCCCCATACATGTTAGAGTTGTAATTGATGAATCCAACTTAGAGAAATATTTTAAAACTGATGATAATATCCAGCTAAACCCAAGAACCTCCAAATCATAAAAAAAAATTTCTGGCTATTACCTTGTCATAACTACCATCAACTTCTCATGATAAAATAATATACCATGTTCTGACACAAAATATCCAAATGAATTCATCTCCAAAAATCCAAAAATCACATTTTTATAGTTTGTCAAAAATTTGGTGACCTCCCCAAAACTCCAAAACTACTCTCATTTGAAGAAAATAATCATTGATGGACTTATAGTAAACTGTAATGTCATACTCAAAGACTACCACAATGTATTAAATACAATAATTGAAAATCATTTTCATTAAATCTATATATAATTCTATAAAATTGGTTAGACCAAATGACATGACAATATACTCATAACGGTAAAAACTACATTGAAATTAAATTTTATTAAATGTTGATTATTTTATTCTCAAAATATGAAAATTAGATCAATGATCAATCCTCAAGAATCACATTTCCACTTTTATATAGTAAAAAATCATAAATACAGGGAAACCGTTTTTTTTATTTTTCGTAACTCAATTTAGTTTTCCGTAATCAACACAACAGAGAAGTAACCCATCATCTTTCTTATAAAAAATGACATGCATTACTGATTCTCACATACTCCAGAGTATAATACCTTTCATTAAAAGATCTTATAATTGGGACATCAACTCTTTCATTTTATCTAGTGTAATTTTCTAAGAGGGAATACATACCGGTTGAGTACCAGGAAATAAATCAAAAGGAAACGATAACTTTATTATTGGTGAAAACCAGAGGAATTCAGAAGAAAAAATATTTGTAAACACAATGGAAACTTTATAAATATCATCACAAAAGGATTACATGACAATATCAAAATTAAATTCACTTATTAAGTTACCAATACTTGGACAACAAGGCTTTGTTATACTCAATCTTCGATAATATTCTCCATGGAATATATATCACAATCCATCATGTAAAGTAAATGAGACTTGTAAAATTTAGTATTCAGTTTGGGATTTATCCAGAAAGAGCCAATCCATCCCGAATATAATGTCTAGTGGTTCATGTTAATAACAAGAAAATACCAAGAATGATAGATATGTGATAATGATAAAACACTTATAGGACTAAAAAGGCCCTCATCACTCTTTGTTATGATGAGTGTATTATTATCCATCACATAATATAAAATCTATATATATTGACGATGAAGATATTCAATAAAAATAAAAATAAATGAATGAGATGCACCAATATAAAAAATGTAACTAATGAAGATTAAATAGTGATGGTACCTCTAACAATTTCTAGACTTGTATCTTCTTCTTATGAATACACTTTCAATATGTGAATAAGTTTCCTTTCAGATTCCTATTACTTAAACACCATAGATTCTGAAACATTTGATTGGACCACAGTTTTATTATTGGATGATGGAAGTATCTTAATATGTGGATTATAATAGACATTGAAAAATATATACATGTTACAAGAGAATCCATAGGAACCACATACCTTGGGTACCTTAGGGAAATCATTTTTTATGTGACAATGTTTTCCACTCTGGTACAAATCAACGGGCCTCAACTAAGCACTACTAGAGGTCCTAAAGAACCCTTATATATAGGTCCACCTTAAAAATAATCATTATTCCAATTCCATTTATTGAATTCAGAGAACATAAAATGAGAGTAAAAGGATCACAGTTCAACCCTAAATTACCATCATGTTCAATTTCAACCATCAATTCTTTATCCAACACATCAACATAAGTATTTATCATAAAGAAGAAATTTTATATTCTGTATATCATATCAAAGACATATCACAAACAATCAAGTAATCATATTTTATTTTTACATTATCTTAGGTGAAAACTACACAAGCTCCGAAAAATTATTTTTTAATTTAATCACAGTCCTTCCCACTAGTTGGAGTATGAAGAAGTCAATAGTCTTAACCACCACCATCGATACAACACATAACTAGTTAGTGAAAAGTAGTCTGAATAATTTTTATTTTAAACCATCTTTAGTGTTCATAATTACAATCATGTCCCACCAACTACTACTAGGTCCCTCTCAGATGAAGGTGGCACATTTATCCATGACATCATTTAGAATATCCCTGAACTAAAACAAAATCTAGATATTTCTCAACCAATCCTCGTCCTTTTGAGGATAATTTGAGTTGTGCATAGATGATGGGTTCTAGAGAATTAAATATTGATAATTATGACTAGGTTATTCCCTATGAGTATCCATAGCTAGAGCCTAAATGAGAATGGGTGCAATTTCCTATCCTAGATCATAAAAAACAAAACCAATTACACCAACTAGATTCTAGTCCACTGGAGCTTTTTCCAAATGTTGTTCATCAGAATCTTCTACTATGATATGAATATCATTTATTCCTAGAGGATTTATTATATATAGCATCAATAGATAACATTTAATACATTTGATAAGTTACAGAGAAAATTTTTAAAAAAAATGAAAAATGGAAAATTAATCACAACAAACAGATAAAAAATATTTGGATATCAATTTATCCAAATAAAAATATGGAAAACATATAAAACTATTCTTGAAGATGTCTTTCCCATACATACCCATGGGACATAAGCCTCGTTTCTATGAGAGCTATCTAGTAACTCAATCAGTACTACCACCTATGTCTTGAAATTACTTCATAACAGCATATGATCATCACGGAAAGATTCTTAACCTATAACTCTAATATAAATTATTCTAAAATTATCCCAAATATCCTCGTACCATCATTCTCAATCTAGACCTGATATACCATGATGGGAATTTTCAATCCTTACCAATTTAAGACTAGAACTTGGAAATATACAATAAAAATATGGAGTTATTTTTCCACATAAACAATTGTTGAAGAAAAAATTTCACTATGATCAAAATGAAATTCCCTAGGGAGAACATTACCAGATGTTAGACCAGTATAAACAATCGAAAGTACATCACCAATGTTTTTGGAACCAAAAGATAAATAACAGAATCCCAAAAAATACATGGCTCTCTGATACCCAAATATCAATAACAAGAACCACCTCTAAGTGTAAAATACCCCTACTCAAACCATGTAAGAGATAATCTAAAAATACATTAAGGCATAGTTATGTTGTGAGATAAAATCCCAGCATGGTCTCACCAAGGATTTCATAATATGATTATATAATTATTTAATCAAATATAGCATTCAATTTTAAATAAATAGGCATGGGAAAATTATATTTTAAAAAATTAATCTTTATATTCCAATTGATGGTAATATTTTCTAGACACTGGAATAATAAAATTTGTATATAAATAGTTTATATAAATTTAAAATTTATTTGTAAAGAAGTATATAAACAATGGCATATATATCAAAATTATTAAAAAGGGGAAACAAAGTCATCTTTCAAGAGGTATGGTAGTAACCGTTTATTGTACCCTCACATACTCGAATATGTGATCACGGTAATATGTTAATACACATCCCTCAAATATCTATCAAACGGGACTCAACACAATCCCATCGGCGATCTTACCTGCTACAAATTATTTTTTTAGAGTTGTAAAGAATTAAAAGAGTGTTCTATTGAATAACACACTAACTACTTATTCGTCAATGTGCTCTAAAATCTATTAATCATGGAAAATTTACATTAAAATTGTTCAATAAAATTAACCCACTTCAAATTTAAATACTCTAATTTCTATTCAAAAACAAAAATGAGTTTTTAATCAATTCGTGCCTTTTCAAGGATAAAACCAGTTAGTCCTTAACAAAGAAAATTATATCTTTTTTCTCAAATAAAAACTTGAAATAAATTTCTGGAATCAATTTCATATTTTAAATTCAAAAATGTTTCATCAAATTTTACAAACACACCCAAATTCGACCAAATTGGGAGGTTTTCCCCAACGATTACACCAAAACAAATCAATTCCCAACTTGATGAGAAAATGGTTTAAATGATACAATTTAAAACAAGTAAATTAAAATCATGCAATTTATGGATAATTAAATTAGAAATTATTAATTAGAACCACCTATTATAGATCATGGGATGATGTAGCACAGTTGCAATGCCCCAACCAGAATGACCAATAAACTGATAGCGATACTAGTGGCTCACATGGACTCATGTCTGCGTTCTCATATTCTGGAGGCTAAAGACTAGACGTGATAGTATAAAAAGGTGATAGTGGGGAGACTATACCCTCACAATCGGAGTAACATATCGTTTTATCATTCGATAAATAACAGACAACAAAAAAAGTACAAATAAATGAATGACGCAGTACTAGAAGAATAATATAAACTAAATAATAAAATATGGACAAATCCATTGTATAAAAATCATTTATGTATCTATGGTAATAAATAAAATAAAAAAATTGTAATACAATATTAAAATTTATACAAGGTAGTACATGAATACAAGAACAAAAATATCATCGCGGGAAAACTCCATGAGCATCATAAGGCCTTGATCAATCTTGTGCCCTTAACTCCCAAATAAAAACAAATAAGCATAATAAAACATCCATTGACCTATGAAAATGAGATCCACTAGGGTAACTTAGTGCAACAGAAGCTTTAGATGATTTTGAGGTATATATATTAATAGGTTACCACCCAATATGTCTATGTTGATTACAGGGCACTGGGTAGAGCATGTCTTATCTCAGTCATCCGTAACCACTCTGAAAAAGCCAATAAGCTCATGAAATATGGTAAATTCCCTAAATATAATAATTATAGGGAGATGTAATACTCATCAAATGAGTTGGTGAGTGTTCATTCATTTCAATACTTGAATAGTAACAACTGAGACATCATGTCAACACATAGAGGAGACATGATGATCCATTCCCACCATCCATATTGTATCACTAGTTGAAGATGCCATGCTCAACTTCCTTTGTAATAGAACATGATACAATCATGATCAAAAAAACCATTACCAACATCCCACAACACATATCAAGGAGTAATAATATTTATAATCAATATCTATGAGGTAGTACCTTTCATTCTTTACATTCATTAAGCCAAATAATAGCTAAGTGAATCACAATTATAAAAATTCTCATTTGTTATGTATATCTAATTACAGAACGAAGCATTATCAAACCACCAAATTAAATTTAATTTAATTAAAAAACATTATTAATTCATGGATAAAAGAATATCATGAAAATCCATTCCATTTAATACATTCATTTTCATTTAAAAAACATATAAATTTAATTTTAACAAGCAAGAAAGATCTTAGAGGGCATCATGAACAATTGAGAATTTACCTACTTAGGAAAATTCAGTTATGATGTAAACCAAAAAACGAGGAGGTTCTTGGTTCATTAGTCATTTAGATATGAGTGGGTTTTTTCACACACCTAGATGGTGCATTGGTTCAAATAAAAATATACAGAATTAGGTTATATCTATTTAATAACATCAATAAAATCCATTTACTAAACATTACATAGCTATAACAACAAAATTGAAAGACATTGGTAAACCCCATGAAATAAATCCATGAAAATGAAAAAAATAATTACCATTTTAAAATTTTAGGAGACAAAAAAACAAATTTGAGGGGTGTTATTATAAATCATTTATCTATTTATCAAAAAAATCACTTAGATCAATTAATAACTGAATTTAAGAAGCCAAAATTAAATCACTCAAGGATGATTTTAATTAGTCAAGAATAAAATAACAACACAAGGTTAAAACATATCACTTAAGAGGTGTCTTTTTCAATTGGGAGAATTCCTACGAAGGTAAATTCCATTATTAATACAAGTCAAATTATTATAATAATTTTCATGAAATTTAATTCATGAAATTTATAATAGTAAATTTATTCCAGCACCCACAAGGTGATTCTGTGATCAAGGTTTTCATCTTAAATATACGAAACTAGATACAAAATGAGTAATAATTGGTGTGTGATCAAATTTATATTGAAGAAATCATTTTTATGGAAATACATGACTTAGGATATTGTGCGGTGAAGTGGTGTAATTTAAGAAATGTTGAAATCTTGAGGAAAATTTATTCAACCAACTACTTCATACATAGCACACTCACCTCATCCAATATAATGGTATTATTTCTTTTAATTTGGAAGAAATATTTGAAATAGAAATCCTCTCTAAAAATTGGGAAAATGTGTTTACACCAGGATAACTCGATTGTGGGGAATCTAAACACAAAAATACTAAAAAGGAAGGAATAGATTAGTAAGATTAATCCATAGGGGCTCATGATGATAGATTTATAAAATTAATTAAATAGTTATATTGAATCCTAGTATAGGGTTGAGGAAGAACCCACATTTAAGGGAGACAACTCAATTTACTAGGGGAGGGAGAAAGAAGTGGGAAAAATAATATATAACATCATTAAGGGTATTTTGATCATTTTAAACATCAAACAAGGTCACCAGGTATGACCACCTTGTTGCCCAAACCATATGCCAACCGTGCGACTCCCAATTTTTAGGAACCCCACCTCGCATGCATGTCCCACATGATTTTCCCTAACCATGAACCAATAATGTGATGAATAGTGAATAGGTACTACCTAAGTGGCACTAACCATGCGAGATATGCCCACATTTTTGGTAAATCGTGAACATCCTATGGGGAACCTACAACACCTCTGGTATATAACACACTGTTTACTACTGGGGGCTACAATATGTCAAACAAATTGTGCACCATTCTCAGCTCTTCCTGTTTTCAATTTTTAAACCTGATATTTCTAATGCTTAATGGTGCACCCAATAAACACTATGGGAAATTAACCATGACTAAAAATATCACTTTTAAGTGTTCCAACATTCATAATTGCATTCTTCGGCTCGGTTTAAAGAATGTTGTTTTCACTAAATACCAAAATTCCTATTCCCTTGGAATTATACCTTGGCTCAAAACATAGGTCATTCCAACCTCCCCGATTTATAAATTGTCATACCCACAGATGACTAGGAATAATAGAAACATCACCTACCATATTAGGGTTATGAATACTTTTTCAATTGGTCACTTTTTATTCTATATTTTCATTACACTAGCGTGGATTATATTAAAAACAAAAATTATGCCATGAAAACATGTGATGATGATCATTTTCCAAACAAGAAAAATAAAATTGTTTTCACAAGAGCCCATGTGTCTAGCGAAATGATATTTTTGACATATCATTGAATATATTGATGATGGTGCTCCCTACCATAGTTATTATAAAAAGAGGGACCAATTCTGAGTCACGTTACCTTAGACAGTGGAAATGCCATATATGGAATGCATCTTAGCATTATAGAGACACTAATGGAATGACTCCCTCAATTGAATGAACCTATTTATATTTTAAATCATATTAAAGGCCTCATCTTGAATAAAATGATGAATCCCAGTCAACTGAATGATAACTAGTTGCAGACGACTTCCTTGATATATGTAACCAACCTTCGAACCACACTAGACTTATCCTGAATATGTGGTAGAGAATAGTTCTAGTAGATTACATACATTGATCAAGATGGACAACAATTCGATCCTCCTCCAGTTGACCATTCTCAATATGTTTGGCTTAGACAACTGATGAGTTACAAATAGATCTATAATTCATTCTTCAATGGAATCTCATGTTTACTATGAGAACATTTACCTACGTCTATACCTACCTTTCGGTGATAATACATGTTCAACAATCACCTTACCATTTAATCCATCATACCATGGAATGAACAATGTTATAACCCAGATACAAGCCACTAGAATATTTACCATTTAAAAGTTACCACCAAGCTTAACATAAATTTCAATATAACCTCAGACACTATAAACTATATTCTAAGTAACTAGACCATTGTAGTCCATACTATTTGATTACAAGTGAGTTTTTGGTACAAGGATAAGACATACTCATGATTTTACTTATTAATCCAAGAGTATAATCCACTTAGATGTCATGTCGAAGGAAAACATATAGTTTCCAAGTGTTTTTCCAAGGTGTAACACCATTGGATCTCAAGTGTCACTTTGGAATAACTGAGTCTTGGTAAAAAATAACACATCCACCCTGAAATGCTAACAGAGATCAAAATTCAACACAACAACTTTTTAAAAAATTAATGTAACATAAGATTGACACTTTAATCATTGATGATGGAAAGTTTGTGAACATGATCATCTCTAAAAAAGAGTACAATAATAGGTTAAAAAGATTCAATGAACCTATATAATAACCATCACTAATTACTCAATAGGTTTTCCATCTACTAACACATCGCCATTACCTGAACCATGATGCCTCCACCAAAAAATGAATCTCGTGATCATTAAAGCCTTACCACAAAAGTTCATCTATTTAAAAAGGTGTTTCTCAAAGGTTCCATACACATCCAACAACATTAATGTCATGCTTCAGAGAAAGCACTGACAAGTTAAATAGAACTGATGTGACTCTCCCCCCCATAGAATTTTCATAGTCATCAAAAGAATAGATAGATCTACTAATCATAATCAAGATAGATAACATTCAACATAAATATTCTTATGACCCTCTTCTATGTTACACTAAAAAATTCAAGGCATTTATCATGAGAAAAATAACCAACCTGATCAACGTGTCAAAACACTCAATCCTCTTGGAAGACAATCCAAAGCAGTGGAAAAAACATAATTCATTTTTTTTCCTCTGTATCTCTACATTGAAGTTGAATCATGAAGAAAATCATCAACAGAACCAAGGAAAAATCACTCATCATAACTTTCTCATCATACCAATTAGAAACTAGATTGGTGTTATGTGTATTATCGCTCACTACCGCGAGGTTTCAGAAGTCAGTTGACCTTCTCCAATAATATCTATAGGATTTATTTACTAAAATTCAAATTATCAGGTGATCCATAAAATAGACATATCCCAGAGTCATATTTCTTCATATTACCATTAACCTTCATGAAGACACAACAAGTTGTATAGTACAATGAAAGAAGAAATGGTCATGAGACTATCTATGCATCCGACCCAACCATAGGCATGTCTAACTTTTTGAAAATGGGTAATAATTGATGATCATGCCTTTAATAAGGGTCAAGGATACCATGAACACCCATTATAATGTTGGCGTGATTTAAAATCTATGATTCCTACAATGAACAATGATACCCAAATAGAACCAAACATTAAAAAACCTTTGGAATTTAGAAAGGAAATTAAGCGTTAATGGTGCAACCAATCCCACGATAGCCCTCACTGTCCCTATAACTCATTCATATAGAACATATTTCACTAGGCCATATGGCTATAAATTAATCCATTTATAAAAAGAAAACTTTCCCATGAGAAATGATCATGTTTCTATTGCAATGTAACTCTAAGATAAATTTAGTTAACTCTTATATGGGGGTTTTAATAAAGGACACCACCAATGGTTAAATTTTAATTAATTACATTGATTCAAATTCAATATATTAAAATTGAAAGGATTTAAACACAAATAAAGTACAAATTATTAAATAAAAACAGTGTGTGTTTTTTAAAATAATTCCATGATGAAAAAATAAGAACGTTATAGCAACATCCTTCAGTAATAATTAATAATTTATTGAAGTCACAAAATAAATTAGAAAAATTATCACATAAGATAATTATAGGTTGTGACATATGAGGGTCCTGTTAAGCCATCATAGGTTGAAAATAATTCCACCAAATAGTAGTTGTCTCAATATTCAAATATCAAAAAACTGATAACAGGTTATATTATAAAAAACATGCCCCAAAAAACCTACATGGGTCCATCTTTTCATTTAAGAATCATATAACATGATCTCCATGACCATGTTATACCGTATCAATCCTTTAATGAAGCAACCAATTCATTTAAAATCAAATTAAACATATCTTAGGTTTAATACCATTTCAAAATATATCATGGTTTGATTATATGGGTTTCCATTGCAAAATATATCATGAATCCATAAACTGTTTAGATCATATAATAATTCCCATTTAGTCAAGAATAATACACTTCATCATTTTATGTTTAGCATGTTTTTCATTTTAACAATCGTCTAAATGTATATACAATTTCATGGGTGGTTTGAGTACAGGACTCACCTTGTCCCAATTATAAGGTTTTCCTACACCTTACAAACAAAAACTAGTTCTTATTTTTTCGTAACCAATATTTTTCACCCACAGAACAATATATATATATATATAACCCAAATATAATTTCATCATAGAAAAAAACTAAAAAACATGCAATGATAACTGAAGAAAAATACAATGGAAGAACATGGTAAATAAATCATAGAAGTATTTTACATATGTTGGCCTGAGATGAAAAACAAAATCATAGAATAACAATATAGGGATATAATAAAAATCTATATGTTTCCTAAAAATGAAACTATATTTAATAGAATATGCATCACATGTGAATTTATATGTGCCCAAAATGATGCATGTAATTCTACTTCCTTTCTATACTAAGATAAGGGAAAATTAGCATGAATATTATAAATAAATAAGTATTGTAAAGTACACCAATCACTAAAGCTGAAATACCTATCAATAATAATAACGAATGAGATGGAAAAAATCCCAGCCCT
The DNA here is from genome assembly GCA_963277665.1 of Viscum album. NCBI lineage: Eukaryota > Viridiplantae > Streptophyta > Magnoliopsida > Santalales > Viscaceae > Viscum > Viscum album. The sequence goes on along the minus strand of OY728150.1, from coordinate 1,577,372,879 downwards.
ATCCACATGGACTTTTCCCAATGGGTGGGTGATCACTCCCAGACACAATAATTTACCAAGAACCCAAAAATTCATAGTCTCATGTTCAAAACTCGTAAACATAAGACACAAGAAATGATCTCCTTTGAAACCAAATTGTAATTATTGATCCCAACATAACAATAAAATGATAGCGGGTATATTGGCTCACATGCCCTTGAGATTTACATTTGTTAATTCTAGATGATCTATACAAGTAGTGAGGGTCAACGGAGGTGAAAGTGGGGAGACTATAGCCTAATAATCAGAGTTTGACATAAGTTTACTAGAATATAAATAATAGAAAGTAACATATGTAGTAATAAATTAAAGATATAAAAATTTAAAAAATAATATAAAATAAATAAAAAAATACAGAGAATTATAATGTATATAATGACATTATGTACAATGAGTGATATATAAACTAAAACAATAGTCATATAATAGGAAACATGATTCATGTCTATACATGAATATAGAAATGAAAATAAATACACTGATGGATAACTCCACGATCACCCAATGCTCCAAATCAGTCTTGGGAACCTAACTCGTAGTTACAAGCTATGCAGTACAAGAAAAAATCGGTCATCCTGCGAACATGAGATCTAATTAGGCACCAAAGTGCAATGGCTGATTGAGAATGGCATGTGATATAAATCCCAGTAGGTAACCACCCACAATGTCTACAATAATAACCAGTCTATGAATATAAAGTACGGTAGTGTGTATGTATAAATTAAATAGAAAAAAATTCTAAAGTAATAAATAAATGTTGGTCAACTTATGTTTTAATACAAATCTTGGACAACTCTACCTACTTCAGCTCATGGATGGAATGAGTTTTTTGAATAGTTACAAAATATATATTGATAATATATATACTATATATCTATTAATGATAATCCTATATAAAACATGTTCGTGGGGATATAGGTGTACATATACCTCGAATACTAAACACTGGAAGGACCGAGGCATAACTCAGTCATCCATAACCAGTCTAAACGAGCCTATATGCTCAAGGAATAAGGTTCATGACCTTAATCATTAATGTATTGGAGATGTAACACTCATCACTTGAGATTTTAAGTGTTCCATAATTTCAATCCTCTAATAGTAGTGAGTACTTCATCATGTCAACACTCATAGAGGATGAGGTGCACCATTAAAACCATCTAAATTGTATTGTTGGTGTATGACATCTTTTTAAATTGTTGGTGTAAGGGATCATGATTCCATCATTCTCTACAAAACCATTTTTATAATCCCATAACCCATATCAAGGAAAAATTATGTTTATAATCATTATCCATGAGGCAATACCTCTTATCATTTACATTTTCGAAACCTAATCAAAACTAATGGAATCACAATTATGACAAATCACATATGTTGTATGTATCTATGTATAAAAAGTGGAATTTTAATACCACCACATTCAATTTTATTTAATTAAAATGTTTAATTTATTCTTATAATGAAAACCATCATGATAATGCATTCGGTTTAATTCAATCCATTTATTCTAAAAAACATTGATGATTAATTAAAAGGTGTGAGAAGTCACTTAGAGGGAACCGTGAAGGATTGAAAATTTACGTAGTTGAAAAAATAAACTAGTGAATTAAGCTAAATCTTGAGTAGGTTCTTAGTTCCATAGTCGTTTATGTTGGAGTGGGCCATTTCTTGATCTAAGAAGGTGAATTAGTTAAAATAATTATTTTTTAATGGAGGGAAATTGATTTAATAGCATCAATAAAAGTTAGGATTTAAGAATACCATAACTCTAACAAAAAAATAAAAGGCATATGTAAACACCCATGCTATAAATCCAAGAAATATATATAACACTAAACATCAATTTATAGAATTTATATCACAACACAACACATTTGAGTGGAATTCTTATAAAATATGTCTTTTTTTATCAAACAAGTCACTTAGATAAATTCGTAATTAAATCTAATAGGAATAAATTAATTCACTAGAGGATGTATTTAATAAGTTGTGAGGTATAAAAAACAACATATGTTTATAATATGGAACCTAGGATGTTCCATTTTTAAATTAAGAAATTTCCTACAAGGTGATATTCTATTATAAATTATAGTTGAATTCATAGAAGGATTTTCAATCATTTAATTTGTTTAATTTAAAAGAGGAAATTTTATTTAGTACAAAAATACGGTGGACATGATCAAGGTTTGAATCCTATATTTATTAAAAAATAATCAACATGAGTAATATATGGTGTTTGTACCAATTTATAATAAATAAAGTATTTTTAAGGAAACTTTTGGTAAATGATGTCATGCTATGAAATGGTTTTACTTATAAAATTATTGAAACTTTAGGAAAAATTATTATACCACCACCCTCATACATAATATACTATACTCAACCTATATCAAGGTATTATTTGGTCTAGTTTGTAAGAAGTATAAGAAATAAAAATCTTCCCTAAAATAGGGAAAATGAGCTCTCACTTAGATAACTCATTTGAGAGGAAAATAAATGGAGAATGACTAAGGAATGGCTATATTGCTGAGAAAATTTCATATGGACTGACGTTTCTTGATTCATATATGGATGGGATGATATATCTTAAAGCCATGTATTTGCTTGATGGAAAATCGATAACATAAGGGAGTGAGCTCACATGGCTGGAGGAAGGGGAGTGAATAGGGAAATGTAAATTTCATCTCATTATGATAATTCTAGTCATTTGTCACTTAAAACCGGTTCATACAGTTTGTTCACATGGTAGGCCAAACGTTGTAACAACTGTGCGACTCCCACTGCTTAGGAACTCCACCTTGCACAGTTATGACACATAGTTTTCCATAACTATGTGCCAATTGTGCGATGAGAAGTAAATAGATACTTCCTATAAGGAACTAACCATGAAGGATAAGTGCATGGATTGGGTAAAACAAGAACAACCTATGATACACCTACAAGACCTTTATATTGGGCCCAACAGTTTACTACTAGGGGCCACAAATCTTTATAAGAACTATGTGCCTTGTCTATATCATCCCTTTTTAATTCTTTTGGTGCCATAATCTTCTATATCTCAACAAAGAACCCAAGTAACCCTTCATGACATTCACCATGTAAAAAAAAACATTTAAGTGATTTAAATCTTATAATTACATTCTGAATCATGGTTTAAAATTGTCTCATCCACTATATTCCAAAATTATAATCCATTTGGAATTATACCATGCTCAATACAACATTTGTTATATCAATTTAAACAATTGGAAACTCCAATAAAGAAATTCCAAAATGAATATACAAGAATCTAACCTTTATTCACTATTTATGTCAATTTAGAATTGATCCTCCCATAACACAGAGATCTCTCAAACCCTATGTATTATAGTGAGTAAGAGATATATGAAGTAAAAAAGAAGTATAACATACCGAGAAAGGATCAAACAATGATCACATAACTTATGTTTTTCATAAAAAGGGTTTAGAGGAGACAAAATTGGTTCTTGGGAGCCCAAATATCCAAGTAAAATGTAATAAGTTTAGATAGGGATGAGCATGTCATAAATGGGGGTTTGGATACTTTTTAGAAAACTCAGAATAACTAAATTCCACGTGCACTGTTTACTGGGTTGGGTCGTATGGTTTGTCAATATTGGATCCCTATCCATGTGCTAGTGTTGGTGTGGTTTCATGGATTCACATTATTGGGTAAATGGTATAAAAAACTTTTTTTCATTCGTGAAAACTAATAATTACTGGGTTAACACTTTTTGCAATATTAGTACTCATGGTTTGGGAAAATTCTTCCCAAGTCATTCACAACCCAATAAGATAGAATAATATCATTATTCTCACTTGATGCATCTTTAAATGTAACCAATATATTGACAATAAAAATATGGGTTGAGGAGTATATAAATAATGTGACATGAAGTTACAATAATATAACATACATCTCAAATAAAGAATATTGAGACAAAAATTCTTTTCCAATTTAAAAAATTTTATACCATAACCCCAATAATAGATACATCATAAATTGTATATAAAAATAAAAATAAATTTGAATATAATACTTATAATATAAATCAATGGGATGTATATACACCACACATAATAATGTGTTTGTGAATATATCATGTGTCTCATAAAAGTAAAAAAAGTGATATTACAATCCATTACAACTTGAGAAAATATTGAATATTGAGATCTGTGAATGAATAAAAAATGGAATTGTTAAATATCATGAATTGAATGAAATATAATACATAAAATGTCATAGGTAGTTATATTTACCACAAAAATTAAAGGAGTTTTGAATATAGAATTAATCTCATAGAAATAAATGCGAGACTAGAAATCCATTTATGTTAATTCTTAACTTCTTTTGTACATGTTAAAAACTTATGTATAATAATTTTTTTTAATTATTCCATATAAACATATTCATATATATAATAACGTATATTATTTTATAATGACTTTATATTCCCTATTTTTTAAATATTCATTTGTTAAATTTACATTTCGGGTCAAAAACGCTTTGTTTTTCATACATGTTCTGACTTGTTATTTTTGGTCCTATTAATTTGATCATAATTTCCTCATTTAATGAATGTAAACCATGATAAAAATATAATATATATTCGTTATATATATATATATATATTTATAATAATATATAAACGATAAAAATAATAAATGAAATACACTCTTTATTGTTACGGTAGGTTATATGTATGCATGAATGCTATTTCCATTTTCTTGTCACATTAAAATACTGAAAACTAAATGATATATATATTATCATTCCATTTTAATTATTATTTAATTAATATTTCACATGTATATTGAACCCATACTTAATATATTCAATATAAATAATTATCAAATCATATCGCTTCTCTAGGCAGGAGTCCTCCATACAAAATAACGAAGTTATTGTACTCTCACAAAATTAAAAGTATGGAGTTATGTGTAATATAATAATATCATAAGTATAAGGATCTCATAAATAATATAGATATAATATATATATATTTTACATCACTATTACTAGCCATAAGATGTGGTAATGGAAGAATGACCGACATTAGCTTGTGAGGTGGTGGTCCACCGTACAGACGAATGAAGATTGTTTATCCCAATTGATGGAAGTTTGTGAAGTTATAGGTCTTAAAGTTAGCATATAAAGATATAAGTTTTATAAGGTCCCAACCTTAAACCTTACTTAATCTTAAGTTATCACAAGATTACACATTGATGATCTTTTCGGGTTTGGAGTCTTAGAAAATTAGATCATAAAACTTGCATTACATTCCACATATAAACAAAGTGGTTACATAAAGTTAGTATTCTTCTATCCCATAAATGGAAACATATTTAAAATAAAACATGGATTCATTCTTGACACTTCCTTGACACTATCATCATATCATGTACCTTTCCCTTGACCTGTGAAAAACATTTCAAAAAACATGGGATGAGCATAAAAAGCTCAGTAAGGGATATAAAAATATGGAAAAGAAACATGGGTACATATATACATAAGAATGAAATCATAATTTACCCATAAAACATAAGCACTTTAACATACCTCAACAAATCATGAATAAATCATAGAAATCATAAGACATAAAGGTAACTTGAGGCATTCATAACATTCTTACGTAGGGAGTAACCCTCTTGGTTACTTTTGGAATACCCATCACAGTATATTCCATAAATCTCTTCAGAGAAACCTTAAAATTTCACTACTTCGCGTTACCCAATGCATTGGAGAGCTATATCGGGCTCACCTGACCTTAGTTTATCACAGAACCACCCGTCTTCATAATAATGCCCAAGAACCTCAACATAATCGTATCAAATAAAACATGCATAAAGAAAACATAACATTTCCATCCTTCAATCACAAGATATCAATACAATACATTTATAAAAAAACATTATGAAAACCATTTTCAATACCAAATTAAAAGAAACGTAAAACATGGTATTTATTTTTCTTTTAAAAAAAGGTATGGATTGTAGAGGAAGCAGAAACTCAAGTAATGGTCACGGCGGCGGAGAAGTCGTTGTCGCTGCATATGAACAAAAAAAACATTCCCTTTTGTCGTTTAATAAATTCTTTGTATAAAAAAATATTCCTTTTTAATAAACATAAAGGTCAACGGGGTTTATACACCATATAAAAGAAGGTTGTGTATAAATCAAAATATGCCTCAATGAAAGGAGATTGAGACGAAGTCCCATACCTTGGGTTCGACTTGACTCGATCGTTCTTTAATGTCCTAAATAATAAACTTGATTTAATTTCTACTTACTTAAGAACCATTTTCATGTTCATTATTCCTTTTATATCACTTATTTCAATGTCATGAACATTATGTAATTATTTAAGTTAATAACGGTTGTTTTAACGATCATTGGTACTTGAGTCAAAAATAAACACGTTATAATTACAAGTTTTTCATGTATCCATTATATCCAGAATTATAATCATGATGTATATATCATATATATCTAGTATATACATGCATTTATAATATTACATAATCATTTAGAGGTAATAAATGAAATGCATCGTTCATGGAGTCGGTAAGCTGTACGTACACATGAACGCTACTTTAATTTCTATTTCTTATTTTATAGAATGGAATCATAATGTTATAAAGGTATATTATAATTATAGTATAATATCATACATAATATCATAGTCCCATCCTTTATACGTCCTACATATGGTATTTAATGAATCAAATCACTTTGAGGGGGCGGTAGTCTGTATTTCCTTAAATGAAGATATCGCGTTTACCCATAATGGAAACAATAATGGTATGCCAAAAATGAAAAATACATAAGCTTAAGGAAAACATAAACATTTTATATATCATATATAAATATATTGACATCTTAATGGCCACCTTTGAAGGTGTTAAAATAATGTTGAACAATCATCGTTTCAGGGGGAATAAATTCACCATCCACTGAAACAATATGTCCTTTAACCATTAGATGTAGGTGTGTGTAAGTGTATCTCTAATACTTCTTATAATAACATCCTAGTATATTTTAGATACTGTAGTTGTTACAAATGAAATGAATAAAAAGAGTTTATGGGGATGGAGAAGCAAAATAAAACAAAAGGACTCAAGTGAAGACATTACCTTAAAATCGGGTAACTATAATTGGTTTGAGATCAAAGGCTTATTTGGGAAGACTTCTACCCAAATTGAGGCTTAAAGGAGTAAGAGAGGGATTTGGAGAGACAAAATGGGCAGGGGATGGGCGAGCCAAAGGCTTTGGGAGTGTGGGTAAGGAGGTAGAGGTGGGGACCTTTTATAAGAGGAGAGGAGGGGCACTCTTGGAAAGTAAAGAAATGTTACTTTATTTGAAAATGATTTTCGGATTCAAAAGGTCCCACATTGATATAAATAGAGGTTAAGGAGATTAGGGTTCTAAATCCACCCATACAATAGGTTTTGGACATGTGTAGGTCATAGATTTTACATTATCATTTCATTTTATTTAAATCCTTTATTAATGAGGTAATCGTTGCATCATCATGATGTCATAAATAATTTAATTTATTTAAAGTCTAAAAATTATGAAAAATACTATGATGTAATAATTCTTTTTAGCTTTCCAATTAATATTTATAGTCTAAAATATCATCTATGTAGACAAAATTAAAATTGTTTTAATCAGGTGATACATTCTTGTTATATTTACTTTCTTTTAAAAAAATATAAAGATAACAAGTCACATTCCACAAAAGTGATTCCATGGGGTCCCCAAGATTGGCACAGGACATCCCATGGTCAGACATGAGACAACCAGTAGAATTAGAACACATGTTGGTGTCATTTTTTTATTATTATGATATTATTTTATTATCCTTAACTACTCGATTACTCATTAATCAAGATAATTAAAGATAATTACCGTCGTTACTATACATAATGTCCAAAAACAAAAGAGTCTTGATTACATAATTTTGACCTTCTGATTCAAAATATGTAATCCATTTTAACAAATTCCAAACACAGAAATTTCAATAATTGATTTAAAAATAATTCCCGTTGTCAAAACAAATAGCGGGTTTTTTTGAAACAATATCTATGAAAAGTTTGTCATTAGTTTATGCCCAATTCCAAAGTAAATTAATACTAATGACCACAATTGGATTAAATGGTAAAAATATATTCTAATTTAACTTTAAAACCAATTAAAATGATAATTTAATCATATAAATAAATTAGATTAAAAAAAAGTTTTGATGAAAAATGCAGTATTTTTCACTATTCATTAAAAAAATGAATAGTGTCAGAAAAATATCAAAACTTCACACAAAGTAAATTTTAATGTCCCAATAATAAAGAATAAGTTTATTTTGAAAATACTATCTTATCAAATTGTCAAAAGATATATTTAAAAATGGTTTTCCATCAAAAGGAAGTAAAACAATCTTTTAAAAAATATTAGTGTATTCCATGCTTAAGATTGGATTTATTTTCATTTTAAGCCTCTAAAATACTATTTAAATCATTAATAGACATATATAAAAATATCTATTATTCATTACTTACTTGGGATGTTACATCCTTCCCCCCTTTAGAAAATTGTGTCTCCGCAATTTATTTACTTATCGAATAAATGGGGGTACTTATCCCTCATCACATTTTCAGATTCCCATGATGCCTCTTCCATCATGTGGTTTTTCCAAAAAAACTTTACCTGATTGATCACCTTATTTCGTAACACTTGATCCCTATGGTCAGGAATCTGGACTAGTTATTCCTCATAAGATAGGTTCCCTTCCAGTTGAACTACCTCTGGACTCAGAACATGAGATGGATCTGGCATATACGTTCTCAACATCGAAACGTGAAAAACATTGTGTACATGAGAGAAACTCGGAGGTAAAGCTACCTGGTATGCAACTGATCCAACTCTCTCCATAATTTCATATGGTCCAATGAACGTTGGACTCAGCTTCCCTTTCTTACCAAATCTCATCACACTTTTCCATGGTGAGACTTTGAGAAAAACATGATCACCTACCTCAAAAGTTAGATCCTTTCTCCTATTGTCTGCATAACTCTTCTGCCTACTCTGAGATGTTCTCATGTGTTTCTGAATCAGCTGAACTTTTTCTACCATCTCTTCTACCAATTCTAGTCCCATCAACTTCCTTTCACCCACTTCATACCAGAAAGCTGGAGTTCGACACCGCTTCCCATATAATGCCTCAAATGGTGCCATCTATATACTAGAATGAAAACTGTTATTATATGAAAATTCAACCAAATAAATTTGTTGGCCCCAACTTCCCTGATAATCTATCGAACAAGCTCGTAGCATATCCTCCAAGGTCTGAATTGTTCATTCTGACTTCCCATCTGATTGAGGATGAAATGCTGTACTAAAATTTTATTCAGTACTCAACATCTTTTGAAGGCCTTTCCAAATTTTATAAGTGAACCTGGGATCACGATCAGATACAATGGAGAGGGGAACTCTATGTAACCTGACTATCTCTTTAATATACACATGGGAAAGTTGATCTAGGGAAAAAGTATCTCTTATAGCAAGGAAAGGAGCGGATTTAGTCAAGCGATCAACAATAACCCAGATTGCATTATTATGCCGAGATGTCTTCGGTAATCCCACAACAAAGTCAATGGATATATTCTCCAATTTCCACTCTGGCACTGGTAAAGGTTGAAGCATCCCTTTTGGAAATTGCTTCTCTGATTTAACCTGTTGACATGTCAAACACTTCACAGTAAAATCAGCAATATCTCTTTTCATTCCATCCCACCAGTAATACTCCCGCAGATCCTTGTACATCTTAGTACTGCCAGGATGAACTGAAAACAGATAACTATGAGATTCACATAACAACTCTCTCTTCAATTGTGAATCACAAGACACACAAAATCTCTTCCCAAATCTCAAAACGCAATCATTATCAATGTTGAATTCAGAAAACTTACCTTTTTAAACCAGCTCTACCTTTTTCTGCAACTCACTGTCTTGCATCTGTGCTTTCTTGATTCTATCTGATAGAGATGATCTCCCTGATACCTGAAAAAAATAGAAGAACTTCATGCCCCAACAAATTCTATGCCAAAGCTCATAAAATCCTTAACCAAAGGATCACGTTCCAAATGCAACATTGCTAATGAAGCATTACTTTTTCGACTTAAAGCATCAGCCACTTTATTTTCTTTTCCCGGATGGTAATGAATTGTAAAATCATAATCCTTGATTAATTCCAGCCATCTCCTCTGTCTGATGTTTAACTCTTTCTGAGTGAATATATACTTTAAACTTTTGTGATCTGTATATATTTTACACTTTACTCCAAACAAATGATGCCTCCAAATTTTTAAAGTGAAAACAACCAAAGCTAATTCCAAATCATGTGTAGGGTAATTTACCTCATGAGTTTTCTACTGTCGTGAAGCATACGCAATTACTTGATCATTCTGCATTAGGACGTAACGAAGTCCTTTCAATGAAGCATCACAGTATATAACAAACTCACCATTCCTGGAAGGTAGTTCCAAAACTGGAGCATTCACCGATCTTCTTTTCAATTCATGAAAACAATCATCATATTCTTTTTTCCAGATAAACTTAACACCCTTCTGAGTTAGCTTAGTCATTGGACTAGATTACCGTGAAAAATTTCTAACAATCCTTCGGTAATAACCTACCAAACCAAGGAAGCTATGAATCTCAGTTACATTTGTGGGTCTTGGCCAGTCTTCCACAACTTTTGTTTTTGCAGGATCAACAATTATCCCATCTTTAGAAACAGTGTGACCAAGGAAAGAAATTTGTTGCAACCAAAACTCACACATGCTGAATTTTCCATATAGTTTTTTTTTCTTTTAAGGTTTGCAAGATAACCCTTAAATGTATTTCATGATCCTCTTTAATTTTAGAAAACACCAAAATATCATTAATAGAAACCACCACAAACATATCCAAGATCTAATGGAAAATTCTATTCATTAAGTCCATGAATACATCAGGTGCATTGGTTAGCCCAAAAGGCATGACTAAAATTCATAATGGCCATATCTTGTACGGAACGCGGTCTTCAGAACATCTTCTTCCTTTACCTTCAGCTGATTGTACCCCGATCTCAAGTCAATCTTTGAAAAATACTGAGCTCCCTGGAGCTGATCAAACAAATCATCGATATGAGGCAAAGGATATTTGTTCTTAATAGTGATTTTATTCAAGGATCTATAATCAATGCAATGTCTTATTGAACCATTTATCTTTTTAACAAATAAAACAGGAGCACCCCATGGTGATGTTCTAGGTCAAATGAAACCTTTATCTAATAAATCTTGCAATTACTCCTTCAACTATAAAAGTTCAATTTGAGCCATTCAATAAGGGGGTTTTGAAATTGGATTAGCATTAGGAACTAAGTCAATAGTAAACTCAACTTCCCGATCTAGTATTACTCCAGGAAACTCATCAGGAAAAACATCAGGACACTCATTTACCACTGGCACATAATTAATCTGAACAGTTCCTTTATTTTCAACGATGTGTGAAAGGTAACATTCAATTCCATCTTTTACAAGTTTCATGGCCTCTTGATAAGTTATCAACAGTAAGGGTTCATTCTTGTACACAAACTGAAAGTCTTTCTGAAAAGAAACATCTTTATCTCTACAGTCAATCTTAGCATGGTAAATAGAGAGACAATCCATACCCAGGATAACATCAAACTCTACTAGAGGTAGAACAATAAGGTTTGAAAGTAGGTTCTTTCCATAGATAAGTATAGGAAGATTCATAGAAATTCTTTTTCCTCAACATTCCCCCCAGGTGTTTTTACCAAAAGTTCAGGAGTCATTTCTTGAGATGGTATTCCCATTTTACTTGAAACGTTTTCAGAGATGAAAGAATGTGTAGACCCCGAATCAAACAACACACTGGCATAATCTGAAAAAACAAACAAAGTACCTTATACAACTTCATTTGATGGCCCGACATCTGCTGAAGTAGTTGCAAAGGATTTCACCACCCCTTTCTTCCTGTAGTCTAACTACTTCCCATCACTCAAGCTCTTTTTCGGACACTCGTTTGCATAGTGACCAATCGCATTGCACTTAAAACAGTTCACTAACTGTAAATCAAATTTGGTCTTACCTTCACCTTGATCTATTTCAGTGCAATCATGAGCCTTATGTCCCATCTTACCACATCAGTAGAACTTTCCAGAATTCAGAAGACATTTCCCAGCATGCCTTTTGCCACATTTATTACAAACTAGAAACCTAGATTTCTTACCATCAGACTGTTTTGAAGAATTATTCCCTTTCTCCTTCCACCTTGGTCTCTTCTTCTGCTGGTTGTTATAGAACACATGATCATCGGAAAACTCCATTTCCACCTTCTCAGCACATCGAACAATATTTTCATAACTTTTAAACTCACAAGAAGCTAATGCCCTTCGATATTTTGGCTTTAATCCTGATTAAAAACGATTGATTTTACTATCAAGGTCTCAGATAAAATTTGGATCATACCTTGCCAATCGAGTGAACCTTTCTTCATAGGTTGCCACTGAGTCTTCCTCTTTCCACAATTCCTTGAATTTTTTTCCATCCTAAGTCAAAAAGCCTTAGAAAAATACTTTTCAAGAAATATACCTTTGAATTCATCGCAGTCGAGATCATAAATCTCATCAGCATCCCTGATATTTTTAACCATCGACCACTACTGATCTGCATCACCCTCCAAACGGTAAATTGAAAGACTAACCTTTTGATTGTCTGAACACCCCATGACATCGAAAATCTTCTCCAGTTCTTTAATCCACCCTTCAGCTAGCACAGGGTCAGATGATCCTCTAAATGATGGGGGATGTTGCCTCATGAAATTTTCCACCACTGACATGTTCCTCTGCGGTTGATATGGCTGATCTCATCTATGGATACCACCGCCATTTATCGCTTGAGTCAACTGTGCCATTACTGTAACAAACTGTTCAGTTCCAATTCCGACCATCTCAGGATGCTGATTCGGAAGGTTATTTCCTTCTGCATCCCTTCCTAACACTGCTTCCATGTTTCCTCTGCGGAAAACCATTTTAAACAAACATGTATTAGATGAAGCAACATGGTAATCATAAAATACTATATCACTTCAATTTGACAATAAAAAAAATATTTTTGGATGATCATTTAATTGAATTATAACTCCTAAAGTTATCTAAATCGACCTTTGATACCAACTATAAGGCCCCAACCATAAACCTTACATAATCTTGAGTTATTACAAGATTACACATTGGGGATCTTTTGGGGTTTAGAGTTTTAGAGAATTAGATCATAAAACTTGCATTACATTCCACATATAAACAAAGTGGTTACATAAAGATAGTATTATTCTTTCCCATCAATGGAAACATATTTAAAATAAAACATGGATTCTTTCATGACACTTTTTTGACACTATCATCATATCATGTACCTTTCCCTTGAACTGTGAAAAACATTTCAAAAAACGTGGGATGAGCATAAAAAGCTCAGTAAGGGATATAAAAATATGGAAAGGAAACATGGGTACATATATACATAAGAATGAAATTATAATTTACCCATAAAACATAATGACATTAACATACCTCATCAAATCATGAATAAATAATAGAAATCATAAGACATAAAGGTAACTTTAGGCATTCATAACATTCTTACGTAGGGAGTAACCCGCTTGGTTATGTTTGGAATACCCATCACAGTATATTCCCTAAATCTCTTTGGAGAAACCTTAAAGTTTCACTCCTTCATGTTACCCAATGCATTGGAGAGCTATATCGGGCTCACCGGCCTTAGTTTATCACGGAACCACCCGTCTTTATAATAATGCCCAAGAACCTCAACATAATCATATCACATAAAACATGCATAAAGGAAACATAACATTTCCACCTTTCAATCACAAGATATCAATACAACACATTGATATAAATACATTATGAAAACCATTTTTAATACCAAAAGAAAAGAAAAGTAAATCAAGCTATTTATTTTTCTTTTAAAAAAAGGTATGGCTTGTAGAGGAAGCGGAAACTCAAATAATGGTCACGGCGGCCGAGAAGACTTTGTCGCCGCATACGTATGACAAAAACATTCCCTTTTGTCGTTTAGTAAATGATTCGTATAAAAAGAGATTCCTTTTGAATAAGTATAAAATTCAAAGGGGTTTACACACCATATAAAAGAAGGTTGTTTATAAAACAAAATATTCCCTAATGAAAGGAGATTGAGATGATGTCCCATACCTCGGGTCCGACTTGACTCGATCGTTCTTTAATGTCCTGAATAATAAACATGAGTTAATTTATACTTTCTTAAGAACCTTTTTCAAGTTCATTATTCCTTTTATATAACTTATTTCTATGTCGTGAACACTATGTAATTATTTAAGTTAATAACGGTCATTTTAACGATCATTGGTACTTGATTCAAAAATAAAACCTTTATAATTACAACTTGTTCATGTATCCATTATATCCAGAATTATAATCATGATGTATATATCATATATATCTAGTATATACATGCATTTATAATATTACATAATCATTTAGAGGTAAGAAATGAAATGCACCATTCATAGAGATGGTAAGCCGTACATACGCATGAACGCTAATTTCATTTCTATTTTGTATTTTATAGAATGGAATCATAATAATATAAAGGTATATTATAATTCCAGTATAATATCATATATAATATCATAGTTCCATCCTTTATACGTCACATATATGGTATTTAACGAATCAAATCACATTGAGGTGGTGGTAGTCCGCACATCCTTAAATGAAGATATCACGTTTACCCATAATGGAAACCATAATGGTATGCAAAAAATGAAAAATACAGAAGATTAAGGAAAACATAAACATATCATATATCATATATAAATTTAGTTACATATTAATGACCAACTTTGAAGGTGTTAAAAGAATGTTGAACAATCATCGTTTTGGGAGGCATAAATTCACCATCCACGGAAACAATATGTCCTTTAACCATCAGATGTAGGTGTGTGTAAGTGTAGCTCGAATCCTTCTTATAACAACATCCTAGTATATTGAAGATACTTTATTTGTTACAAAAGATATGAATAAAATGAGTTTAGGGGGTTGGAGAAGCAAAATAAAACAAAAGGACTAAAGTGAAGACATTACCTTCAAATCGGGTAACTCTATTTGGTTTGAGCACAAAGGATTATTTGGGAAGCCTTCGGCCAAAATTGAGGCTTCAAGGAGTAAGAGAGGGATGTGGAGAGACAAAATGGGCAGGGTTTGGCCGAGCCAAAGGCTTTGGGAGTGTGGGTAAGGAGGTAGAGATGGGGGCCTTTTATAAGAGGAGAGGAGGGGCACTCTTGGAATGTAAAGAAATGTTACTTTATATGAAAATGATTTTCAGATTCAAAAGGTCCCACATTGATAAAATTCGATGGTAAGGTGATAAGGGTTCCAAATACACCCATAAAATAGGTTTTGGACATGTGTAGTTTTTAGAGTTTACATTATCATTTCAATTTATTTAAATACTTTATTAATGATGTATTCACTGCATCATCATGATGTCATAAATAATTTAATTTATTTAAAGTCTTAAAAAATGAAAAAAGTACTATGATGTAGGAAATATTTTTATCTTTCCAATGAATATTTATAGTCTAACATACCATCTATGTATACATAATTAAAAATGTTTTATTTAGGTGATACATTCTTGTTATATTTACTTTCTTTTAAAAACAATAAAAAAATAACAAGTCACTTTCCACAAAAGTGATTTCATGGGGTCCCCAAGTTTGGCACAAGACATACCATGGTTAGCCAAGAGACAACCAGTAGAATTCGGACACATTTTGGTGTCATTTTGTTATTATTATGATATTATTTTATTATCCTTAACTACCTGATTACTCATTAATCATGATAATTAGTGATAATTACCGTCGTTACTATTCATAATGTCCAAAAACAAAAGAGTATTGATTACATAATTTGGACCTTATGATTCCAAATATGTAATCCATTTTACCAAATTCCAACCACATAAATTGCAATAATTGATTTAAAAATAATTCCTGTTGTCAAAACAAATAGCGGGTTTTTTTGAAACAATATTTATGAATAGTTTGGCATTAGTTTATGCCCAATTACAAAGTGAAATTAATCCTAATGACCACCGTTGGATTAAATGGTAAAAATATATTCTGATTTAACTTTAAAACCAATTCAAAAGATAATGTAATCATATAAATAAATTAGATTAAAAAGCAGTTTTGATGTAAAATGCAGTATTTTTCACTATTCATTAAAAAATGAACATTGTTAGAAAAATACCAAAAATTTACATAAAGTAAATTTTGATGTCCCAATCATAAAGAATAAGTTTATTTTGAAAAAAATAGCTTATAAAATTGTAAAAAGATATATTTAATAATTTTTTTCCATCAAAAGGCAGTAAAACAATCTTTTAGAAAATATTAGTGTATTCTTTGCTTAAGATTGGATTTATTTTTATTTTAAGCCTCTAAAACACTATCTAATTTATTAATAGGCATAGATAAAAATATCTATTATTCATTACTTACTTGGGATGTTACATGTTTATTTTATTTAATTAGGTTATTATAAATGAATTATATAAAAATAAATGAAGGTTTTTAAGGAATAAATTAATCAATGTTTCTTATTGATGAATTTTGCCTATTCTTTGGGTAACTATTTTTGACTTTGATCAAATGACATCAATTTTCGGAGTTACTATTATTTTATAGATTCTACCATAAGGGGAGGAATTTTGGTAATCTATTTTATAAGTGATTTTATGATCAAATTTTCTTAATATGTGTGAGTATGTGAGTGTTTTCATTCCATTTTACAGTGGATATGAGTAGAATTCTTGTATATTCCAAAAATGTTAACACTATTGAGTGGCATGACTTACATAATATGAATCCAACAATGAAATATATTTTATAAAAGATTGGATGTGATTTAAATACGACAATACAATTATTTTTTGAAACGTTTTTAGTTCATTTTTTTCCATTAAGATGACTATTTTGTCACTTAGAATACTCATTTGTTTCTTAATAATCGTGATTTATTTTAACCATTTCAGTAATTATTATTAACCAAAATTAAGTTTTAATTATTATAAATTATATATGATAATATATCCAAATATTGAATCGATTTATAATAATTTTAAACTCGTAAGTGATATAATTTAAATAAAAATAAATCATGGAGATGGCATTGGATAAAGGGTTTCTTAAGTGAAAAACTTCCAATGTTTGAAATTATTATATATCAATTTTCAATGTGAAATTCATTATAGTGACCTAAATTTTATATAATAATGTATATTTAAACTAATTATATTTTAAATCCAAATAAAAATATAGTTTTAATATATATATATATATATATATTAGTTGATAAAGTAGTTTTCCTTCGAAACTATGTATTTTTCATTATTAATCAAAAAAAGAATCCTCTCACAAATATTGAAATAATAATCCTACGATAATATTGATTTAAATTATAAAAAAATGAAGATTATTTTTTCAAATATTATTCCTAAAATTTAAAATAAACTTTCCTTAAAATAATTGATCCATTAAAAGTGTTAAAACTACATATTAGAAAAAAAATATTTTTATGGGTAACATTAGATTTATCCTTATCTCTTATATATAAAACACATAAGATTAATGTTAAATAGTTCATTAAATATATAATATACATATATAATTATAATAATTTCTAAAATGCGGTTTTTTTATTTTATTGAGATAGAAAATGTTTGAGTGTATATTTTTTTCCACAAATTTAATTTCTTTATTTTCTAATTATTCTTACTCTTATTTCTAATTAATTGTATGCCAATTAATATATTTCATAGACATGTGTAATCCATAATTTCATAATTTAGATAATATTATTCATAACTTTTACTCAAATAGCTTTGTGGTAACTATACTAATATTTTAATAATAATATTAAATGGTTATTGTAGTTCGGTAATACTCTGTCTTGCATGCGATACATGCTATAAAAAGAACTAATTATTTATTTTACTCCAAGATAAAATCTATGTTGTATGACTGAAATCTAACATTTTTATTCATTTTGAAATGAAACATTGAATACAAGATAAATCACGGGGGTTAAAAAAATTGTTTTCCCAAAGGATCATTAATCACAAACTTCATCCCATCACTCTAAAAAGAACCTATGATAAGGAAATAAGACATAAATTGATTTAGTGATTTTATGGATGATAATAAATCTGCCATATATTTCCCCTCCCACCCTGTGTTGGTTATCTCAATGTGATTACCCATAATCTATTTGCACATTATGATTAAGAAAACATTGTTCCAAAGAACTGGGCCTATAGGTTCTAGTGCTTTGAAAAGAAATAAAGAATCTGTTTCCACTACCTTATGCTCGATGTCTGGATACCTTCACATCTCCAAAACAATGAGAATTTCCTACGCTTCCACCTAAAAAACATCACCCCTTCCATAAAAGGTAGAGAATATTACTACCACAGACCCTTCTCGTTTCCTGATAACCCCTCCACCTCTCATCTCCCCCTTCAAGTGATGCATCTGTGTTTAACTTATGTCTGATTTCAAGAAGCTGCAAACAAACCTAGTTCCCATTACCCAGCTTCTTGGTATGAATGTAATGAAAACAACTCGGAATTATGGCATTCAAAGATGGTGCATCATGGCAGTCGACGCACAGCTGAACCAGTTCCTGAAATGAGTTCTTTATTTCAAAGAGAATGGTTTCTTATGAACCTCGTTTCAATTTATGTCACACTTTATTTCTTATTTTCTATAAGGTCCAACATTCTTCCAATATGACAATATCCCTATCCTTCATCTTAGGTCCATGACCCCCCTCACTCCTTGAAACCATGAACTTAAAAAGGTATCCAACATCCCTCCCTAATTTGGAATGGTGTTTTAACAAAACCATGATCTTTTATTAATATAGTTCTTTTAATTAAACTTTTATAACCATGATATTTAACATAGAAATATTAATATTAAATAATATTTTTTTTATTTTTTTATTATAATTGTTTTATATAATGTAAAAATATTTTGAAAATATTCTATCATTTTATAAAAGACTTTCTATGTTTTGAAAATAATATTTTCCCAAAAAATTTTTTTTATTCATATTCATGAAAATTAATATAATTAATATTTATCACTTTAAAAACAACTTTATATAATTTAATTAATTTTTAAAATATTAATGACAAAATTATATTTGGGTTGATTTTATGGGGTTTTATAAATAGTGTTATTTTTTTGTATAGTGAAAAATATTTAAGTTTTATTGAAAGATACATTTTGGTATAATATATTTATATGGTGAAATTATATATAAAATGTTATTTAAAGTAAAAGTATTTAAATAATAGAAAAATTAATCCAATTAGTGACATTATAATAAACATTATATTTAATTTTTATATAAAAACAATTGATAGTTTTGATAATTTTATATAAAAACCCATTATTTCTCGTCATGTCTAAGAGATTAATAATGAATTTAGATTTTTCATTTTTGAAAACTAAATTTGGAAAAATTAATCCAGTATTTGGAATTATAATTATAAATATTATATAATAATTAAAAATTAATTTTTTTAACCAAAATGAATAGATAAATCATTATAAATTATTTACCATGTTTAAGGTAAAAAATCGTTTATTGGGGGTTTTACTAAAACCATAAGTATAAAAATGTTCTATAAACATTTATATAAATAATTTGTAGACATAATTCTAACATCACACATCTGAGGTTCGATAATGTTCCATTTTTGACACCTTTTAGTTTTGATAAATGTGGGGGAATTATATTCTTTTCCAAAATACCATGTGTTTTTTATCCCTTGTATATATAAAGCCACCCCATATCCCCTATTATTTACTCCATAATACCACTTGGGTACTTCCAATAATTTCAAAAATCATATAAAAACATCAATCATATAATCTTAGATTCCGTTTTTTGGATAGAAATCCATTAGAGTACATATTTTTGTGAAAACCTAAGGAGGATACTTGAAGAAGAGGTAATGCTGATCTATGTACATAATTTGTTTCATATATTATTTGACCTCATAAATTTCTATTTTAAAACGGTGATACAATACACTGATAAAATCCATATAATTATATGATTTTATTTTATGGGAATCACCTAAGACCATGTCAACTTCCAACAAATGGTTTATACAATCCTTATTCGTGTGTATAGTAGACTACCACACCTCGAATCAATGTCATTCATTATTCCAATACCACAACTCAATTATGGTCATATTGAAAGATTTAATTTTTTATAATTTATTTATAATGATATAATTATCCTAAAATTAGTATATAACACATAATTTCATACCACTCATAATTTATAATTTGATAACTTTTCTAGTGTGTATGACATACACCTACCTTGCAATGTGGTGTGATTCGTTCACTATTTACATGGAATTTATTAATGTTGGGTTTATTAAAAATGTGATATTTTTATGGAATAAAAATTATTCTTTATTTATAATATATATATCTATCTTTTAATTTCCATTGATTCTATTCTTCAATAAAATTGAAGCAACGTCTATGCACAAGAACAACCTACAGTCTTTATGAATAGTGTATTTTAATTTCTATAAATAAATTATTTGTATTAAAAATATATATTTTATAAACATATATGAAATTTATATCATTTTTAAAATTCATTATATGACATTCTATTTTCTATGAAGGATGATCAAAAATAGAAATCTCAAACATACATGAGACATCAACCATTTGTTGTCTGAAGCATCACTATAACAGGGATATTTTAATAAACATGTAATAAACATTCATAAGAAAATAATATATAGTATGATATATATAAATATGGTTATAAAATATTTTTGTACTAATATTATATTTTATATACTGGTGTATAGATTTTTTTACATATGTTCAGACTTAAGGAAAGATATTGATGTCTCCCTTTTTACTTTCATGAGAAGAATTCCATAATCATAAACTATTTTCATTATGTCATGTATATAATTCCAAAGAATTTAATTTATGATGATTTAATATAAAATTATGTTGATTTACATATCCATTTGAGGATATCTCTTTTAGATGGAATATAGTTCAAATGATTATATGTTGGAAAGGGGTTTTTGTCTCAATTTTTCATCTTTAAGACATAAGATGTGTTTTTCACCTATCCTCTAATATAATATCTATATAATTCACATATGATTTTTTATATCATTAATATAAATTATTAAATAATATTTTATTTTTCAATTAATATTATAATCTCATACAACTTATGATTCAATGCAACCCAATTGGTATGAGTTTTACGTTATAATCTTTTAGTTTATTAGGATGTTTAAGATTATGATCCCAATGATTTTATATTATGAAATATGTACTGAGATACTAATAAATTTATCTATCCTTTTATTATATAATGGGAATACATGTTTCCATTCATTTTCCACACTTTCTTCTATAAAGAGTTCCAAAGATTAATTTTATGAGAAAAAGTAATTTTGGTCATAACTCTATTTTTCCTAATTTTGTTTCTAAAAAAATTTATTATTACCCCATGATTTTTAAAATACATGTTGACCCATGTTTTAGTTAATACAATTTTTCTTAAATGTAAGATTCAAGTCATTTTCCAAATAATTCTCATTTGGATTTAAAAAAATTGTGAATGGAATCTTACATTTAACATGTATAACATAAAAAAGTATTTATATAATAATGAATAAAAATTTAATAAAAATATCCTCTATAATTTTCAAAGATAAATTTAAATAAAAAGGTTTTCAAAAAGACTTAGTTTTTAGAAAGTGACTTCAATATAAGAAATGATATTTTCCTCATGAAATGTTTTAAATTATTTTTAAAGCTTCCTATATAAATTTTCAAGGTTATTTTCTAGAAAATGATTTTAAAAAAGTTGTAATTATTAAAAATGATTTTAATGAAAATTTATCTTCCTCATTAAATTTCCCAAGTATTAATTCAACATTATTTTCAATATATAATGACATCTACTGATGTTAATTATCTATTTCGGGGGATATAACAAAAGGATACCAAATTTATCATTTCACTAAATATTTAATTAATAAAATATTTTTAAGAAACTTATTTCTCATAAATAGGTTATACTGTGATGAAATTATTAGGAATCACACTTATTTTCGTGGGTTATATGTTTATAAAATTATTAAAAGATTATAAAACCTGTGTATTTTACTCATGATCGGATATGATGAAATATATAAGAAAAAAATTTCATTTCATGAGTTATGTAATTATGAAAGTTTTATGATCTTGTGACGCACATATGTATGATTGTTATTATGTGATGGTGGTGATTCTATATCCATTCATTGTTCATAAGTTATAACCAATTATGGTGGTTAAGTTGAAACCAAATAGAAGTGATACCTATTTATCCAACCAATGCATTGGGTAAGGATTTATATCACATGATATAGATAGGACAATAACAAAGAGTAAACCAAGTTCAGTAGTCAACATTTTCTACCATGATGGTCTTTCTAATGAACCTTGACAACTATTATGGTATGTGTGGACCTATATTTCATTTTCAAAATGTTATGAAGTGACCATATTATATGTCAACAATGTTATTTGTTTACATTTATATCATGTCTATAACGTTATGAATAAACATGTTTTCTTGTCCATAAGTTCACGTGTTTGCCTTATTTGATGTACGTAACATAATGAGTGAACCTGTTTCAATTTAAACATGATCACAATGTTTTAATTTGATGTGTATGGAAAAAATTTATGTCTTATCCTAATTTTATACTCTCATGTCTCATGATCAAGGATATTTTTTTATATTTTACAAACTATTATGTTTATGAAATGCATACATTATATGATCTTTAATATGTAAATTATTATTTAAAAATGTAAAGCTCGTTTTCTCATATCCTTATTCTTATTTAATACTTTCTTGATCCCTGATATCTCACTTTTTTACCCTCAATGAGTTTGTGATATCACCGTTTTTTATGTTTCATTTATCATGTTATGAACAATGTTTTGATGCAAGGTATGCTTCTGAAGAATACTAAGTGAATGATCATTATGGGGGATTTAAAATATATTTAACCATTTTAGAATATTATGAACCTATTCTCCATGGCAAATAAACTATAATGGTAATTAGACATGTGATTATGTAATGTGTTAAATATTTATAATAAAATATATAATAATTATATTTAAAATATATGGATTTGTAGAGTTGGTATGAAAGGAAAAGTTTAAATAATCTTATAGAATAATGTATTGAATCTTTTTGTGGGATACCTAAGATTTTTTCTAAGGATAAGTCTAGGAATGTATCAAAGGACAAGTCTAACGATGAGTTAATTTTTAGGAAAATATTCTCATGTTTTGTTAATGGATAGATCGAGCAGATTATATGAAAATACATCCCTATCTAAATTCAACAAGTGGATTTGGCTCTAAAATAGAGGAACAAATGATAATAATGCCAAAAAAGGGATCATTGAGCATGAATTAATCATCACCTAGTGCATGGCAACATCCCTTTATATATTCATAGTTTTAAACTCCATGGGGATATTATTTGAGAATTAATAATCTATTTTCAGAAAATTATAATAGATTTAACTAAATGATGTCTATGAATGACCTGAGATAAAACTAATGTGTCATTGATTACAAAAATGGGTTCATGATTTAGGTACACAATTTGTGATTCATCATGATTATGTGGTTCCCCACTATGATTATTTTCTCATATTCTATTATTTTAGTTTTAGTCAATTGATGTAACACGAAGGAACTGTTTTAACACTATATGCAATTGACAAGGTAAGGATATTTTTATTGAGAAGTCAAATGTCACTAGAGCTGAAATGAATATCATTATTGATATGGTTACACTAAATTATTAGGTTATAACTCATGATGGACTCACAAATGAGAAATGGAGGGAACAATGTTCTGTAGATTCATTCTAAAGTCAACTCCCACCTTATTTCAATTGCTCTACCAATATTCCAGTTTCTATGTAATGGATCAGTACCACAAGGACGATATTTTTGGTTTTTTAGGGTTCATACCATTATAAATAAATTTTGGATGTCTACCATTTTGAAGGTGATGAATATTAATGGTGAAATCTTTCTAAGAATAAGAGACAATGAGAATAAATTTACTCCATCTGGTGGGATGATATTTTAAGAATATTTTTCAAAAAGTGGATCCCACATATTAGTTATACAAAAAATAGAGAATTAATTTCATGAGTTTAATCAGATTAATTATGACTCTATCTATAATTATGAAGAGAATTTTATCAGAATTTTGATTTACTATTTTGTTGTCATAATTCATCCATAATGAAAAGTTGACTGAAACAATGGTAGCTTGAAACAAAACTCAAAAGTTTGTTATTCAGAAGGAACTTTGGATGCTATAAGGAAATATTTTGTCACTCCCCAAAAGTGTTATTGTTTCTATATACACTCTAGGTTCTAGTGATACGTATTGGAAAATGGGGTTCTAGGGAAATTCCATCAAAATATAACCTGAAGGGAAGAGAATGTTTCAAACACCCAATTTCCAAAACATTGTGAAATAGAACTTTAGTGAGTGCTTGAAAGGATCAAGGTGGTGCTTCATCTATTGGAATGAATTCCATCAAGAAATAATATAAAATTTATATAAAGAGAAAATTATATGAAATTAATGGAGAGAGTTCTCAAAAAATATTAACCACCAACAATTTAGCGTTTCAAGTACATGGAATATGGAAATTTCAACAAATAAATACCATATTCCCTGCGATAATTTGTAATACAAGGCTACATAACATCTAAAGACTATAAAAAACATAAATAATATAGAATAAAAATTGATGAAATAAATATGGTTAATTAGGTCACACTTATCTTTCCCTAATTTTTTTAGAAACTCATGTTTGATTTTATAAGAGCGATACCTATTAAAATCTAATTTTTCATCATTTAGTGATATTTCCAATGATAATATCCCCCTACATAGATTCTAAAATAATCAAGTCACATTTGATATTCTATCGGTACAAGGATAAACCAAATCATACAAAGTCATTTTGTTTTACTAGGTGAGAACATATTTATAGAAGAAGAGATGAATTATCATTAGAAATCATATATATCTCCATGTCAGATTAACTTAATAGTTATGCATATAATCATGGGATTATGAGTTTAAGGTTGATCATATGTTCAAAGTCATTGACACCCATTTTATGGTTTTACATTATGGCTTTTTATAATTTTAAATTATGTTTTAAAAAACATTTATGTCAACAACGAACTTTTTTTAAATATAATTTAGTGAATTTTTTAAGGACGAATGCTTATTAACTTTATGGTCACATCATTAAAGATAATAGTAATCTCAAGTGTTTATCTTATCGTCGTTGATGATACAATTATAGGATATGGTCGATTTTCATACAAATATATCCCACATAATTAATAATAGATATTACTTATATCTTGATCAGTTTTCCATGATAAACATATATGATGTGGTAAGGTTACATGGAATAATAAATACCAATTATATATGTTTGAGATATATGGATTACCTAAAAATTCTCATGAATTATTCATCAAGATATTGATATTCATTATATGTTTAACACTATGAGAATTAATCAAACCCTAGATGATTTGATAATATATTGTTCAACGGATTCCAATGATGTTTGGGATCAAATATTCCACTAGTTGAGTTTCCATACAACAATTGTATTTACTGGATCATTAAGATGTAACTTTTTTAATCCATTTATATGTACTAGAATATAGTTTCATATATAAATTTATTAGGGCCTATTTAGTGTAATGGGATGTAAGAGAATATCATATCCACTCAACAACACATTTAGGTGAGCATTGTTTGAAATATCCTAGAATTTTACCAATATAAAATCTAAAATTATAACCATATCATGATGTATAAAGGAAAAAATTCACATATGTGAAAAAATAAATTTTCCATAAATGAATAATGATTCACTAGTCACTGAAAAATCTAATATAAATCCCAAATTTTATATAAAGAAGTAAAATAAAAAATTAGATAATATAAATAGGTGAATTTGGATACGCTTGGTCCACAAAATTGAATACACTCATGAAACAATATATAGAAATAAAACATACTGTTAAAAATAAAATAACAATTCCAAAGATGAAAGTAGATAAAAAATTCAGATAAACGAGAATTGAGTGAATAATAAATGGAATAATCTGGTCCTGTTGGAATTATTAATCATATATGTCCATTAATAATATGACCATTAGAATAGTAATCTATCCAATGGAATACTAACATGAAAATTGAAAATGTAATGTGACCATTAGGCATTGTATAATGATGATTAAAATAGTAACCACAACAATGGGAATTTAAATAATATTTAGGTGTATTATAAAATCAAAATATGATATATTTACACCATTGTACAGGTAAATATTCATTTTAAAAATGGTTAATTAAGTGTGAGTATTCTTTTAAAGTAACTGTTTTTTTTGGAAATTTTATAACGAATATAATAATTTAATGGAAACTTTATTTCAAAAAAAAAAGGATTCATAAATTAATAATATGTTTTTTATAAAGATATTATTTTTTATGAGTCTATAATTAATATTTAAAAGGATCATAATATCTATAATATTATTTAAATTGGTAATTTTCAATTAAAATAGGATTTTATTTAAAATTTATTTTTCCAAAATATATAATATTATTTTCAAAATAATGGATAGCCTTTTTTAAATTAACTCTTTGTTAAATGGTATTTGTAAATTTTTTATGTTTTTCTAAAATATATGAATTTATTATAAATAATGAAATACTTTAATTTACGATATTTAACTCTTTAAACTAGATAAATTAATTTTACTGTTTTGGATACTGTTAGCAACAGTAAGTTAAAAAAAATTTATAGTTTCTATATATATTGATAAGAATAATTACTATTGATTTTCTTGAACAAAAATAAGAATCAAACGAATATACTATGAAAAGACCTCTCTCCTCCCCTTATAAATACCACCTCACACCACCCATTATCCTCCCACAATAGAAGTATTTTAGATTTCCAATATTTAGTTAAATTACATTAATAAGATTATTCCCCATGTTATAGTATTTATGGTCTTACTGAAAAACTAATTGCATGTTCCATATGGAGATCTTCAGGAATAAGACATTCAGAAGGTAAAATCGTATATCTTCCATATTAAAATAAATTATTTAATCTATATTATCCTCACCCCCTAATGTAGTTTAATGATAACTACATTATTCCACATTATCTATAATATTATTTTGTTAGTGGAATATTAATATGAAAATCACTTCTCTTCTAATTTAATTCTAAAAATAAAAACATTGTTCATTAAATGTCGGTTCACCACCTTCGTGGACAATTATTTTTTGTTTCCCATGATAAATTATATTATAGGTTTAAAATAAAATCTAATTTCCTATAATAACCTCTATAAGTATACTATACATTTTATCACATTCAAAAATTATTATATGGATTTAATATTATATGAAACCAAACTACTTCTTGGTTGTCAGTAAAACTACCCTAATGAACGAACCAAGTATTGCAAGAATTTTAATTAAAACAATATTTGCTATATACAAAAAATGATATTTGGAACCATTAGAATTTATATACATTCATGAATAATATTTCATTACACTGGTATATTTTTTTTCTCATTTTATAAGAACGTCTACAATTTTTCACAAATGAGTTTACTATCACACCAAGATACAACTAACCCCATAATGATGAAATTAACATTTAAAACTCAAGGAATTGTCCAAAAATAAATTTAAGTAAACATAAATAAATAAAATATATGTGGAGGGGGTTTTTGATTAAATAATTAACCAATCTAATTTTGTTATCAGAGAATTTATGAGAATGTTACCAAAAAATTAATATATAGGATATATGATCTATCCAAACCTCCATATTTTATATGGGATACATTTTGTCTCTCTTTTCATGAAATTATAACCAAATTACTGTCATATAATTATAATATATTATTTATGTAATTCTCAAACTGTAGAAGCTCTAAACAGGTTCGTTATTACATTACATTGGCCTGAAAACATGGAATCTAGTCCCAAAGGACCATTTAGTTTAGCAGACCTAGAATTCCAAATTACCTACATGATACCCATAATACAATGGAAAAAGTAAAATACTAACATGATACATAAAAATAAAATAAACTATGTCCTTGAAAGCTTATTTGAACATTTATTCTTCATGGCCTAGGGAAAGTAAACATAATATGGATGATATAAAATACTCACTATGAGTATGTAAGTTTGACGAAATAAAGAATCAATAGAAATAATGATAAATTTCTAGGTGATTAACTAAAAGAAAATTCCATTCAGTAACTAGATAAGGCAATATAGAAATAGAATGATTAGAATGTAAAATCCTAGGTAAATAAAGAATAAGACATATTTTATATTTATAAATATAGTGAATTAAATATTAATTTTACTTTTCAGAGGTTTCTATGTTTGATATCTTACCTGATACACAACAACGAGTTTTTTTTGAAATCTTACATTGCACACTAATAAAATTATATTATTATTTTCAATGGTAGTTAACTCCTAGATTTTGTTTTGGTGGGAATGAACAAAACTAACTACAATATGATTATACATTTTTGTTAAATGTATTTACATTTGTCCAGTAAAATGTTAGAGGCTTAAAATATGAATGATTCTAATTTTAAGCATAATTTATATTAAAAGGTTGATTTACCACCTTTTAATGGAGAAAACTCATTAAATATAGTTTTGGTCACCATAATAGATTATAATTTACCATATAAAATCCTTATTTATAATGGGGACATCAAAATTTACTTTGTGTAATTTTTTGGAATTTTTCCGATAAAGTTCATTTTTAATGAACATTGAAAATATTGTATTTTAATTCAAAACCGTGTTTTAATATATTTTATTTATATAGTTAGATTATATTATTAATTGGTTCTAATGTTAAATTGAAATATATTTTTACCATTTAATCGTATTTTGGTCATTGAAATTAATTTCACTTTGAAATTGGCCATAAACAGGTATCAATGTTTTTATAGTTATTATTTCTTAAAAACATGCTATTTGTATTGATAATGGGAATTGATTTTAAAATTAATTAATTCCCCTTATATGTATTGATTTTGAAAAAATAGACATCATTTTTGAATTAGAAATATCAAATATAGCTTAGTCTGAATTTTTGATATTTTCCTTAAAAACTTAATTTTTTGATGAACAGTGAAACCACTTAGTAGTAGTTAAAAACCAACTTTTTCATTTAAATGAAATTTTACCGCTTTTGTGAATTGAATTTAAAAAATCTTACATACATGGTTGTTATAAAGATGTAAAATGTTGTTCAATAAGATTGATATAATTTTCGATGAATAGTTATTTCTGACTTTTATTTATCACGATTAAAGGTAAAAAGGATAAATCAAGGATAAAAGAATATTGTAATAATTTCAAATTACCTTAAGACATGTCATAAACATATTGTATGATTAATGGCCTACCAATGTAATATTTGGGTCAATTTTGGGACCCCCTGGAGCCACTTATGAAAGATAATGACTCTTTATATTAATTAATTTAATGTAAAGGGAAAAATGACATAAAGAAAAATCTTTTAGTAAATAAATTTTTATTTGGTGTTATATAAGAATTATTTTTATCTATAAATATTAATTAGAAGGATAATACGATTTCATACATCATGCTATTTTGTTTATAATTTTTTTACATCATATAAATTAAATTATTTTTTACACAATAATGATGCAGTATTTAACTCATTAATAAATCAGTTAAATAAATAATACTATAAATTTTAAAATATTATCCAAAACATGTCCAATATTGATTCGATGATTTTATTTCGAATATGATTCATCTTAACTTCAACATTTATTATTTTTGGACCTTTAAAAATTGAATATCACTATTTAATAAAATAATATTAGCACACTTTCCTAAAGTGCCCCTCCTCACCATTATAAAAGGAGACAACTTATAACCAATTCCTCACAGCTCTCAAGCATTTTGGCTCATACAACCTCTTACCAATTAATCTTTTTTCATTCCTCCATTCCTCCTCTAATCTTTAACATAGAAATAAAGAACTTCCAGAAATACATTGGTTCAAACCAAAGGGAGTTACCCAAATTAAATGCAATAGTTTTCTTAAATTTTTTTCTTTTATTTTACATCTCCAACAGCTAAACTATTTTTATTCCCTTGTTTTGTTACAAACTAGTATAATAAATAGACTAGGTCGTTGTTTTGAGAATTATTAGAACTACACTTACACAAACCTCTATCTAATGGGTGAAGAACATAATGTTTCTATGGATGGAAAACTAATGCCTCACGAAATGATTACTTTTCAATTACCTCCAACCGCCTCTGATGGTGTCCATTATGATGGAACTATATTTATATATGATATATATTATTTTTATTTTTTTTTTGGTTTCTATAATTTTCATTTTTATCATACATTTATGGTTACCATTATGGTTAAACACGATAATTTCATTTGAGGAAGTACGAACTACAGCCCCCTCAAAGTTGTATAACTCGTTTATACCATATGTGATATGTATAAAGTATTGATTTAATGATATTATATATGAAAGAATACTGGAATTATAATAATACTATGTATCTTTATGTTTTAATTCCATTAAATATGAAATATAAATGGAAGTAGCGTTAATGCGTACGTACGACTTACCGTCTCCATGAACTGTGCATTTCATTTTTACCGCTAAATGTTATGTACTATAATAAATACACGTATATTATAAATATATATGACTTATATGATATCTAAATCATGAATATCATTCGGGATATAATGAACCTTTTACCACATGAACAACATGTAATTATAAGAAGTTCATTTTTGACTCAAGTACCAAATATCGACAAAATGAACATTATTAACATAAATGATTACATAATGTTTATAACATGGTAATAAATTATATAAACAGAATAATAAACATCAAAATGTTCTTAATAATGTATAAATTAACTTTAGTTTTTTATTCAAGAGATTAAAGAATGGTCGAGTCAAGTTAGACACGAGGTAAGGGACCTCGTCTCAAGCTCCTTCCATTGAGGAATATTTTGTTTTAATACACAACATTATTTTATACACTGTATAAACACCCTTGAACTTTAAAATAGAATATTATTATATGATGATTTTTACTAAATGACAAAAAAGAATTATTCTTTTAACATAAGCGGTGACAATGAATTTTCCTCCACTGTAAATATTATTTGATCTTTGGGTTCCTCAATAAGCCGTAATGTTTTAATAGAAAATAAATACCATATTCTCATTTATGTATTTTGGTATTGAAAATGGATTTTTTAAAGGATTTTTTATGTCAATATATTTATGTGAAATATTTTTATTGAAATGTGTAAATGTTTTCTTTCCTCTATATTTGTTTTATGTCTTATGGTTTTATAATGGTACTTGGGAATTTGACGGGTGGTTATGTGATAAACCAAATGACGGGTGGTTCCTTGAATAAAAGTATGGGAGGTTATGTTTTAACCTCCAATGCATTTGGTATGGATTTCGGCCGTATAGCTATTCAATTTAGTGACATGTGTTGAAGTTCATCGTATGGTTATTCCATTTAAGTATGTTTTAGTCCCAAGTTACCGTTATATGTTATGTGTTATTTATATGGGTTTTATGGTAATATATTGTTTACAAAAGGGTAATTAATGATCTTTTATTTATTGAAGAGTATTTACTACTTCATAAAGGTGAAAATTATTACTTATAATAAACTATTAATGGTTTACATGTTGTTTTGACAAACTAACAGTTTTCCTTCTTTGTGTATCCCTTACTGAGATTTTTATGCTCATCCCAAGTTTTTGAAATTTTTTTCATAGGACATAATGTGGAATAGTGTTAAGGATGGGATCAAGGAAATGTCATGTTGTCTTAAAATTTGAACTAGACATGAATTTTATTACGAGTTCTTTTTTTATGAAAATATGGAAACTAGGTAGAAGTGTCTACTTTTTAATCTTTTGAGATGTAATAGTTATGTCCTAATTCTCTAAAAATCTAAACCAGAAAATATCCTTAATGATAATGTTTCATTAAATTAAATATTATGAAAAGTTTAAGTCTAGGTCCTTATAGTTAGTATTAGAGGTCTGTTTAGATAACTTTAGGAGTTCGGGTTTTGTTAACTAAATATCCATAAATAAATTTATGGTAATATTATAATGATATAGAATATATAGATTACCATATTGCTTCACCTAAGATATTCATGTGTTCATATTGGCTTTCCATAGAGGAAATATGGACGCTATGTTGGTATGACATTGGGAGGAATACAACATTCCAAATCAGCAACCTGATATGGTTGGAATCAGAACTAAACAGTTTGTTGTAGTGATGGAATAGTTGACTCAGGCTATAAATGGTGGTGGTATCCATGCACAAGATCATCCATATAAACCATAGAGGAACATGTCAGTAGTAGAGCATTTCATAATGCAACATCCCCCATCATTCAGAGGATCATCTAAACCTATTCTAGATGAAGGGTGGATTAATGCAGTGGAGAATATTTTCGATGATATGGGGTGTTCAGAACATTAAAAGGTTAGTCTCGCTATTTACAATTTTGAAGGTGAAGCTGATCAGTGGTGGTCGATGCTAAAAATTATCAGTGATAGTGAAGAGATTGATGCTCTTGATTGGGTTGAATTCAAAGATATGTTTCATGAAAAATATTTTACTATGATGGTTCTTCTTAGGATGGAAAAACAATTCCAATAATTGAGGCAGGAGGATGACTCAGTGGCTGTTTATAAAGCAAAGATCACCCGACTGGCAAGGTATGCACCAAATTTCATACGAGATATTGATAGTAAAATAAACAGTTTTTACTCAACATTAATGCCAAATTATCTAAGGTATTTAGCTTCTCATGAGTGAAAAAGTAATGAAAAACTTGTTCGTTGTGCGGATAATGTGGAAATGGATTTTGCCGATAATCAGGTATTCTTTGACAAACAACAAAATAAGAGGTCGAGGTGGTAGGCGAAAGGAAAGAAATATTCCAAAAAAGTCTGATGGAAAGAAACATAGGTTAACATTTTGTGAAAATTGTGGTCAAATTCAAGCTAGGGAATGTCTTTTGAATTTAGGTAAGTGCTACTGATGTGGTAAAATGGGACATATGGCTCGTAATTGCACTGAAAACGATCATGGTAATGGTAAGACAAAATCTAATTTACTGTCAGTAAAATGTTTTAAGTGCAATGAAATGAGTCACTATTAAAATGAATGTCCAGTAAAGAACCCAACTAAGGGAAAGATGCTAGACTACAAGCATAAAGTGGTGGTGAAATCCTTTGCAACTACTTGAGCAGATGTTGGTCCATCGAATGAAGTAGTATCAGGTACACTGTTTGTTTATTCAGATTATTCCAATGTGTTTTTTGATTCAGGGTCTACACACTCTTTCATTTTTGAGATTTTTTCTTGTAAATTGGGAATTCCATATCAAGATATGAATACAGAACTTATTGTAAAAAAATATGGAGGAAATGTTGAGACAAAAAGAAAACATAAGAACATTCATGTCCTTTTGTGCAGAAAGAATCTTCTAGAAAACCTTATTTTTTTCCTCTAGTAGAGTTTTATGTTATTTTGGACATGGATTGGATTTCTGTTTATCATGCTAAGATTGACTACAGAGCTAAAGAGGTTTCTTTTAAGAAAGATTTACAGTTAGTGTAAAAGAATGAACCCTTTATTTTGAAAACATATAAGGAAGCTGAGAAACTAGTAAAATATGGAAATGAATGTTACCCTGCACATATTGTTGAAAAGAAAGGATCTATTTAGATTAATTATGTTCCAGTAGTAAATGATTACCTTGATGTTTTTTCTAATGAGTTTCCTGGTATAATACATGATCGAGAAGTTGAATTTATTGTTGACTTAGTTCCTTATGTTAATCCAATTTCAAGGCCCCCTTATAGAAAGCCTCAAATTGAACATTTAAATTTAAAGAAGAAATTGAAGGAATTATTAGATAAAAGTTTCATTTGACCTAGCACATCACATAGGGGTGCTCCTGTCTTATTTGTTAAAAAGAAATATGGTTCAATGAGACTTTGCATTTATTATAGATCATTAAATGACATCACTATTTAGAATAAGTATCCTTTTCCTTATATCGATGATTTGTCTAATTAGCTCTAGGGAGCACAATATTTTGTGAATATTTATTTGAGGTCAGGGTACCATCAGTTGAAATTAAAGGAAGAAAATGTTCTGAAGACCATGTTTCATACTAGATATGGCCATTATGAATTTGTTGTTATGATTTTTGGTTTAACCAATGCACCTGCTGTATTAATGGATCTTGTGAATAGAATTTTACATGAGTTCTTGGATACATTTCTAGTTGCATTCATTGATGATATTTAGGTTTATTCCAAAATTAAAGTGAAACATAAAATTCATTTAAGGGTTTTCTTTCAAACCTTAAATGAAAAGAAACTGTTTGGGAAATTCAGAAAATGTGATTTTTGGTTATAGCAAATTTCATTCCCTAGTCACATTTTTTAAAAGAATGACATAACTCTTGATCCTACAAAAACAAAATATGTTGAAAAATGCCTAAGACCAACAAATATAACAAATATTCATAATTTTATTAGTTTAGTATGTTATTAACGAAGGTTTTTTGAAAATTTTCCGCAGTTATCATGTCCACTGACTTAGTTAACTCAAAAAGGTGTTATGTTCATCTGGAAAAAAGTATATGATGATTGGTTTTAGGAATTGAAAATAAGATTGGTAAATGATCTAGTTTTGGAACTACCTTCTAGAAATGGTGATTTTGTTATCTACATGGATGCTTCATTGAAAGGACATAGTTGTGTCCTTATACAGAATGACCGGGAAATTTCTTATGCATAACTTTAATTGAAAACCAATGAGTTAAATCACTTAACACCTGATTTGGAATTAGCTGATGTTATTTTTTCTTTAAAAAATTGGAGGCATCACTTGTATGGAGTGAAGTGTGTAATATATAATGATCCTAAAATTTTTAAGTATATATTCACTAAAAAATAATTGAACATGAGACAGAGAAGATGGTTAGAATTAATCAAGGATTATGATTGCACGGTCCATTACTATCCTGGAAAAGAAAATAAAGTGGCTGATACTTTGAGTCGAAAAAGTAACGATTCATTAACTATGTTTTGTTTGGAACAAGATCATTTAGTTTATAATTTGATGAACATTGGAATAAACGTCCTTGGTGGAGGAAATTCATATGTTTTTTTTCACGTGTTAGTAAGATCATCTCTATCAGACATAATAAAGAAAGTGCAGAAAAAAGATTGTGAGTTACAGAAAAAGGTAGAGTTGGTTCATAATGGTAAGTTTCCAGATTTTAACATTGATAATTATTGTGTTTTGAGGTTTGGAAAGAGATTATGTCTGCCTTGTGATTCACAGTTGAATAATGTGTTGTCACGTGAAGCTCATAGTTCTTCTTTTTAAGTTCATCTTTGTAGTACTAATATATACATAGATCATCAGGGCTATTATTGGTGTGATGGAATGAAAAGTTATATTGCTGATTTTACTGTGAAGTGTTTGAATTTTCAACAGGTTAAAGCAGAGCGGCAGATACCAAAAGGAATGCTTCAGCCTTTACCGATGCTAGAGTGGAAATGGGAAATTATATCCCTGGACTTCTTTATTGGATTACCAAAGAAATCATGAGGTAATAAGGTAATATGGTTATTATTGAAAGATTGACTATATCTGCTCATTTCCTTCTAATTAGAGATATGTTGCCTCTAGATCAACATTCTCGGTTTTATGTTAAAGAGACAGTCAGGTTTCAGGGAGTTCTACTCTCCATTGTATCTAATCATGATCTCAGGATTACATATAACTTTCAGAAAAACCTTCAAAAGTCATTGGGTACGGAATTAAATTTTAGTACATCTTTTCATCCGCAATCAGATGGTCAGTCAGAATGAACAATTCAGACCTTGGAGGATATGATACGTGCATGTTCACTGGATTATCAGGGATGTTGGGACCAACATCATTCATTGGTTGAATTTTCATATAATAACACTATTCATTATAGTATACAAATGGCTCTATTTGGGGAATTCTATAGAAAGCATTGTCAAACTCTATATTTTTGGGATGAAGTGGGTGAAAGGAAGCTGGTGGGACCATAATTTGTAGAAGAGATGGCAGAGAAAGTTCAGTTGATTAAAGAAGAACATGAGAACAACTCATAGCTGATAGAAAAGTTATGCAGATAACCGGAGGAAGGATCTTTCTTTTGAGTTGGGGATCATGTCTTTCTCAAAGTTTCTCCATGGAAAAGTGTGATGTGTTTTGGTAAGAAGGGAATGTTGAGTCTGAGGATCATTGGACCTTATAAAATTCTAGAGAAAGCTGGATCAGTAGTGTATAGAGTGTATTTACCACCATTTTTATCCTAGGTACACAATTGTTTTCATGTTTCGATGTTGAGAAAGTATAGTTTAGATCCATCTCATGTTTTGAGCCTAGAGGTAGTTCAGTAGGAATTGAATCTATCTTATAAAGAACAACCAGTTCATATTCTTGAACGTAGAGAGCAAGTGTTATAGAATATGTTTATTTACCAGGTAATGTTTTTGTGGAAAAACCATACAGTTTAAGAAGAAACATTGGAATCTGAAAATTCAATGAGGGATAAATACCCCCACTAATTTCCTAGGTAAATAAATAATAAGACATATTTCGTATTTATTAATGTTTTGAATTAAATATTAATTTTTCTTTAAAGGGGTTTCTTTGATCGATAGTGTACTTGATACACAACAATTGGTTTCTTTGAAATCTTACATTGCACACTAATAATATAATATTATTATTTTAAATGTTAGTTAACTCTTAGCCATTGTATTAGCCGGAATGAAAAAAACTAACTACAATATGATTATACATGTTTGTTAAATGTATTTACATTTGTCCATAAAATGTTAGAGGCTTAAAATATGAATGAATATAATTTTAAGTATAATTTATATTAAAAGGTCGATTTACTGTGTTTTAATGGTGAACCCTCATTAAATATAGTTTTCGTCACTTTAATACATTATAATTGACCAAATAGAATCCTTCTTTAGAATTGTGACATCATAATTTACTTGGTGTAAATTTTTAGAATTTTTGCGATAAAGTTCATTTTTTAATGAATAGTTAAAATGTTGTATTTTAATTCAAAACTGTGTTTTAATAAAATATATTAATATAGTTATATTATCTTTTTAATTGGTTTTAATGTGTAATTAAAATAATTTTTTACCATATAATCAAATTTTATTCATTGGAATTAATTTCACTTTGAAATTGGACATAAACAAATATCAATATTTTGATAGTTATTATTTCTTAAAAACAAGCTATTTGTTTTGATAAAGGGAATTAAATTTAAAATTAATTAATTCCACTTATATGTTTTGAATTTATAAAAATAGACATCATTTTTGAATTCGGAATATAAAATATTTCTTAGGCTGACGTTTTGGTATTTTTCAGAAAAACTTCAATTTTTGATGAATAGTGAAACCACTAAGTAGTAGTTAAAAACCTGACTTTTTCAATTAAATGAAATTTTACGACTACAATGAGTTGAATATCAAAAATCCCACATACATGGTTGTTATCAAGAAGTTAAAATTCATTCAATATGATTAAAAATAATTTTTGGTGAATAGTAACTTTTGACCATTATTTACCGTGGTTAAATGTAAATAAGGTAATTGAAGGATAAAAGAATATTGTAATAATTAAAAATTACCTTAAAAAATGTCCTAACCATATTGGATGAGTAATGGACGACCATGGGCATATTTGGGTCTATTTTGGGACCCCGTGTAGCCACTTAAGAAAAATAATGACACTTTAGATTGATTAATTTAATGTAAAGGAAAAAATGATATAAACAAAAATATTTTAGTAAATAAATTTATATATAGTTTTATATAAAGATATATTTTTTACTATAAATATTAATCATAAAGGAAAAAAAATTTCTACATCATTGTACTTTTTTATAATTTTTAGGCATCAAATAAATTAAATTATTTATGACACAATAATGATGCAGTATTTACCTCATTCATAAATCATTTAAATAAATAAGATTATAAATATTAAATAATACCCCAAACATGTCCAATTCTTATTGGATGAATTTATTTCGAATATGAGTCATCTTATCTTTCAATTTAATGTTTTTTGGACCTTTAGAAACTGAATATCATTATATAATAAAATAATATTATCACACATACCTAAAGAGCCTTTCCTCCCCCTTAAAAAAAGAGACCACTTCTAACCAATTCCTCACACCTCTACAGCCTTTTGGATTGTCCAACATCTGTATATTTAAGCTCTATACATATCTCTCCACTTTCTAGAAACCTTAGTTTAGGCATAAGGCACTTCAAGAAGTCCAGTGGTTCAAACCAAAGGGAGTTACCAAAATTAAAGGTAACCGTTTCTCTTAGATAATTTTTTTATATTTTATTTCTCCAACCCCTAAACACTTTTTATCCACTTTATTTGTAACAATACCAGTATAATCAATATATTAGGATGTTTGTATGATAATTATTCGAGCTATACTTACACACACCTCCATCTAATGGGTGATGAACATAATGTTTCACTGGATGGAAAACTAACGCCTCACGAAATGATGATTGTTCGATTATCTCCTACTGCCTATAATGGTGGCCATTATGATGGAACTATATTTATATATCATATTTATTATTTTTTTGTTTTCTCTGTGCTTCTGTAATTTCCATTTATAGCATACCATTATGGTTTCCATGATGGGTAAACGCGATAATTTCATTTGAGGAAGTGCAGACTACCGCACCCTCAAGGTGATATGAATTGTTTATACCATTTGTGGTACATATAAAGGATAGATTTAATGATATTATATAAGATAAAATACTGTAATTATAATACTACTGTGTATCATTTTGTTTTAATTCCATTAAATATGAAATAGAAATGGAAGTAGCATTAATGTGTACGTATGTCTTACCATCTCCCTGAACGGTGCATTTCATTTCTTACCTCCAAATGTTATGTACTATTATAAATAAATGTGTATGCTGCATATATATGATATATATGATATCAAAATCATAAATATAATTCTTGATATAATGAACCTTTTACCACATGAACAACATGTAATTATAAGAAGTCCATTTTTGACTCAAGTACCAAATATCGACAAAACGATCATTATTAACATAAATGATTAAATAATGTTTTTAACATGGTAATAAGTGATATAAAAGGAATAATAAACTTTAAAAGGTTCTTATTCAAGTAGAAATTAACTTTAGTTCATTATTTAAGAGATTAACAAAAGGTCGAGTCAGGTCGTACAGGAGGTAAGGGTCTTCGTCTCAATCTCCTTTCATTGAGGCATATTTTGTTTTAATACACGAAATTCTTTTATACGTGGTATAAAAACCCTTTAATTTTCCAATGGAGTCTTTTTCTATGAATCTTTTTACTAAACGACAAAAAGGAATGTTTCTTTTAACATAAGTGGTGATAATGACCTTTCTGCCATCGCGAGTATTATTTGATCTTTGGCATCCTCAACAAGTTGTAATGTTTTTAAATGAAAATAAATACCACATAATATTTTATGTATTTTAGTATTGAAAATGGATTTGATAATGGATATGTTATGTCAATATATTTAAGTGATATATTGTGATTGAAATGTGTAAATGTTTTCTTTCCTTTATATTTGTTTTGTGTCTTATGATTTTATAATTCTACATGGACATTTGATGGGTGGTTACGTGAAAAACCAAATGACGGGTGGTGTCATTAATACCAGGATGGGGGGTAAAGATATAAACTCCAATGCTTTGGGTATGGAAGTCGGCCGTATGGATATTCCATTTAGTGATATGTGTGGAAGTTGACTGTATGGTTATTCCATTTAAGTATGTTTAAGTCCAAAATTTCCTTTATATGTTATGTGTTCTTTATATGTGTTTTATGGTAATATTTTGGTTACAAAAGGGTAAATAATGATCTTTTATTATGTGAAGATTATTTACTACATCATAAAGGTGAAATGTATTACTTATGATAAAGTATTTATGGTTTACCTATTGTTTAGAAAAACTGATAGTTTTTATTCTTTGTGTATCCCTTACTGAGCTTTTTATTCTCATCCAAGGTTGTTCAAATTTTTTTCATAAGACATAATGTGGAATAGGGTCATGGAGATGATCCCAATAATTTCATGTTGTCATAAACATTGAATTAGACATTACTTTTTTTAAGAGTATTTGTTTTATGAAAAAATGGGAATTGAGTAGAAGTGTCTACTTTGTA
Organism: Viscum album; assembly: GCA_963277665.1. Taxonomy (NCBI): domain Eukaryota; kingdom Viridiplantae; phylum Streptophyta; class Magnoliopsida; order Santalales; family Viscaceae; genus Viscum; species Viscum album. The sequence goes on along the minus strand of OY728150.1, from coordinate 1,577,332,063 downwards.
TTCTTTTGAGATGTAATAGTTATGTCTAAATTCCCTAAAACTATAAACTGAAAATGATCCTCAATGTGAATTTTTCATATAATTCAATATTATGTATGGTTTAAGGTCTGGTCCTTACATTAAAAATAAAAAAAAATCAATTTAATAAATTAACCTTAAAATTATATGTATCCATAAATATTTAAATGTACATTCTCTAGGATGAATAATATCTAAAACTAAATGAGTGAAATTCTTATTTATTTATACCTATAATTTACCACTAAGGCTTCATACCAAAGATCCAGTACTTTCAAGGCTACATGAAATTAATATAATAATTTCAATTCTTAATTCTATGAATCAAATACTTGCAAGGATTTATTCCAACAATGTAATACTATCAAGGATTCATGATAAGAATATATTACATTAAAGTAACCATTCCATGAATCTATTTCTATTAACACTGTGAGCCATAAATGTAATACTGTCATGTCTTCATGCTAAGAATCTAATACTTTTAATATTAAGAAAGTATGAAAGATGGAATATAGTTTAGGTATTAATCATATCCATGAAAAATTTTATAAATATGTATGTAAATTTAAAATGAAAGTTGATTAAAATAAAGTTATTTTTTCAAGATAAAGTTAAAAATCAATAAATTAAGTGGTATTGCAAAGATAATGATTATGAACATTCCTGAGGAGAATAATACTTAAACATTCCAATGTGTCCCATACCACATTGAAATAAATGTATCATACTCTCTAGAAATTTATGAAATTATATGAAACATGTAATGTCATAATAAAATTTTGATTCATTATATTACATGAAAATGATAGTTTATACAACTAATAAAAGTTATTTGTAACTTATTATTAAATAAATCTCAATGGAATGTAAATTGAGATGAAATTCAATTGCTACATGAGAAGATATTGATTCAAGGGATCCATTAAAAAGAAATATAAATTAAAATATTTTATATTATTAAATAAATGGAAATCATGGTATAATATATCTAAATGGGAAGTAGGTATACCACACTAATGATGTATTTAATTTGACAATAATATCATTGATTTAAAAATTAAGATGAAAATTCATTACCATAGCCTTATATATTTCATGTGATCTTTATACACAAGTAAATTATTTTAATATTAGTTAATAACATATAAAAAAATCATAATCATATTTATAATATCATATATTATCTTCGTACAATATTATTTTGTCTGTTTGTTAACACTTTTCCATTAATTTTCCTATTTATGGTGTTAATTGTCCAATTGTCTCAGGTAAGTTTTAACATGTTACTTGTTGTTAAAATTAATAATATCATGGTCTGATAAATTACATAATGTAATTCATTACATAGTTATCATATATATTCATTATATATGCATTTATACTATCCCATAATATTTGAATATTAGAAAATAAATGCACTGTCCATGGAGACGGTAGGTCGTACGTACGCAGAAACGCTACTGTTCATTATTTATTTTATTGAATGAATGAAAAATAAATGGTACACATACACAAATATATATATATAATATAGTTACAATATCATATCTATGTTATGTATATTACATCGTTTTACTAAGACAATCCTTTATACCTTCCATGAATTACATCAATGAGTCGCATCTCATTGAGGGAGTTGTTGTTCATCATACACGGAAATAGTATGTACGTTATACATTAGATGGAGCTTCTTGTAAGTTGAGGTCATACCAATTAAATAAGAATACACATGAATATTTATTTTATTGGTGTTTTTATATATACATATAATAACGAGGATGTAGGGGGTGGATAATTGAAATGAATCTAGATATTTCCAGAGAAGACATTACCTCTTAATTTGGTATCTCTTTTTGGTTTGTACCAAACAGATTTTTAAGATTTTTTTCATCGCAATGGTATCGTACTGACTCTTTCAATCATACCATACTAACTCTGTCAATCATATCGTACTGACTGTGTCAATCGTATCATACTGACTCTATCAATCGTATCATACTGACTCTGTCAAATGTATTGCACTGACTCTGCTATTCATATGTTCATTACTTGTTTTGATACTTATTCCAAAACACATGTTTCATATGAATCGTACCATTATTTATCATAGACATATCTTTTTTTAACCAATATGATGTCGTTGAGTTAGTTACAAACTAATCAAAAGGATGTCGTGCTTTCTGTTTCAATATGACCGTTGTGATGCCAAGTGTCTAAATCCCTCCGTGTTTTTCGGAGAAATATGACAGTTGGAGGAGTTGTGACCGTTGGAACCCGAGGCCTATAAATAAGAGGTCATTTGAAGTTGAGAGTACAACATAGAGAACAGATGAGATGTTGTGGAACAACTGTGATACTTTGCTTCAATCAAGATTCTAGAGAGAGATGGTGTGACTTCTCTCATCTTCTTTGTGCGTCCGATCATCGTATCAAGATCATTAATGCAATTGAAAGACAGAGGTTACGATTATCTACAAAATCGAGGGCTTCCGGGGATAGGCAGATAGACATGCTGATCATCGTATCGAGGGCTGCCGGGGATAAGCAGACAGATGTGCCGATCATCGTATTGAGGGCTCACCAAGGTGTTGTTGAGACAGACCTTTTATACTAGGTGAAAGGATATCCCTTCTCTTTGGGTTAAAATAATTGTAATTATTTTACATTTCCGCTGTTACTTGTTTTAGAAAGGAATTTGTATTGTTTCCTTTCTTCATTACTTATTCAATTGTAATTGTTTCAATTACAAATCATTCTATTACATATTGTATTGATTGATTCTATATGCTTTAAGGTAGAATCATTCATCTTTGTATTACTCTGATTATCATGTTCATCTTGAATACAATTGTTTTACATTACATTAGTATTACAATACATCATACCTTTTTTATATTCAATACAATTTTAGGTGTTTGTATTTGTATTAGTTTAAGATCATTTAAACTAATCTCTTAGTTGCTAAAACTCAAAGGTTTTTAAACCTACAGTTCACCCCCCCTCTTGTATTGTTCCATCTAATAGACATACAAGTCTATATATTCAATCCAACAATTGGTATCAGAGGAGGTTTTCCACTGATTTGTATTACTAGATTTATTTCTTTCATATTACTATCTTAAATACTTACTACACTAACATGTGGAGTGGAAATGTTTTTGTTGTATTAGATGGTAGGAATGAATATTGGGTCAATAGACAATCCTAATCCTTCTAGACCACCAATATTTGATGGGAATGATTATGATTATTGGGGAGATCGTATGAAGACATTTGTTATTAATACTGGTGTAGACAACTTTATAATGCTTACTGAAGGTTACAAAATTCCTGACAAAGAAGTCAGTACTTTCACTAACCAAGAGAAGCATGAATATCAACTGAATTACAAGGTACACAATACTTTATTATGCTCTATGACCAGGAATATATATATTCAGATATCTTCATGTGAAGCAGCCAACTGTAATTGGAAGAAATTAGAAGTCAGTCATTTTGGTACATCCAAGGTTATAGAAACAAGGAGAGCAATGCTTTGAGAAGAGTATCATGGATTTGTTTTTCCTTATGGATAGCCAGTATGTAAAGTGCCACAAAGGTTTATGACAATTGTCAACAGCTTAAAATACATGGGAGAAAAAGGTCTTGATGATGAAGCTCTAGTTGATAAAATTATATATATAATTCCAAATGAATGGAAGTCAAAAAGGACAGATATTGATGAAAATAGAAAAGTTCAACAAATTACTCTTGATCAACTCTTTGGAACTCTTCTATAACACGAGACAAGAATGAAAATAGATGCTGGTTTCCATATGAAGAAGAATGGGAATGGAAGTTTAGCCTTTTCATCTAAAGCTAAAACACCTGAAAGACTTACAAGATCAAAAGCCAAGAAAGTTAATCTGATTCAAGTGATTGTAATCTTTCGGACAATGAGTTAGCCAATCTTGCTTGATGGATGAACAAGATTGTGGGAAAGAAAGACTTCCAATATAGATTCGAAAAGAAAGATATGAAGGATATGAAAGATTCAGAAGTAACTTGTTATGAATGTAAGAAAGCAGGACATATAAGGCCTGATTGTCCTTTACTAAAAAGGAATGACAGAAAGGAGAAACACTCTAAAAGAAACAAGAAATGGTTTTATAAGACAAAGAAAGTGTTGAAAGCAAATGATATGTGGAGTGAAAGTGGTAGTGATTCCTCGGATGATTCTTCAGAATATGAGACATCAGGACAGAGGAATATCAGACTCTTATCCAGATTACCAATTGTAGATCATTGTCTCGTGGCTAAGGTATATAATGCTGAAGCTATTACAAATGTCTCCTTAAATGCAAATTGTAGTGATAATAGATATTACGAATCTTCAAATGATGAATATTCATCATCAGAAGATGATTCATTACCGTCTTTTGAAGAAGGATCTAGATTTTCTAAATTACTTGAAAATGAAAATTCTAAACTCAAGAAAAGGATTGAGAAAGCAAATTCTAGAATTTCAAACATGACTAAAGAAGTATCATATCTTTCTAAAGATCTTGATGAGAAAAATTCGGATTTTGAAAGTATTTTAAAAACCCTTGAGAAAATTAAATCTGATAAGGATAAACTTTCTAAGGATCTTGAAACTGTAATTTCAAAGAAAAATATTTTAGAGCCTAAATCTAGTTCAAATTCAAATGTTTTGGAAAATAAGAATTTGGTTTTAAAACTAAAGTCAGAGATTTTATCCTTGAAGAAATGTTTGTCAAACTTTACTCATGGAAAAGAAAACGTTGATAGGATGTATTCTCAAATTAGACCTTTGAGAAATCGTTCTGGTCTTGGTTATAATTATTCCAAACCTATTTTTAGCAATAACTATTTTGTTCCTCAAAAAACCACTTTCTGTTCTAAGTGTCAATGTGGAGGACACTGGATAAGAGATTTTTCTCTTAACAAAAATCAATCTTTAGGATTTCATAATGCTCATTTTGCAAAAAAAATGTGGATTCCTAAAATTCTTTTATCTATCCTTTCTGGATCCAAACAAGTATGGAATTCGAAAAACGAATTGTTTCTTTTTCAGGAAAATGTGAAGTGAACCAATAAGAATATTTGGTACATGGATAGTGGTTGTTATCGACACATGACTGGAAACAATGATCTCTTTGAAAATATAATCAAAACAAAAGGTGGAAAAGTTACCTTCGGAGATAATGCTCAATGAAAGATTGTCGGTATAGGTAATATTTTTTTTCATGGAAATGTTCTTATCTCAAATGTTTTGTTTGTGAAAGGTCTTAGACACAATCTCATCAGCATAAGTAAATTATGTGATGAAGGTTACCTTATGAATTTTAGAAATGATAAGTCTCTAGTTCACAATTCCAAGGATAAGTTCATTCTATCTCCTCATAGGAAAGAGAATGTTTACACTATTAACTTAGAAGACCTTAGGATCCAGAACTTACCCTTATTAAGTGCAATAAAAGATCAATCATGGCTATGTAATAGAAGACTAGGACACTGTAATCTGAGAAACCTTAGTAAACTCTCAAAGAAAAGACTTGTGAAAGGGCTACCAGACCTTAGATATGATTCTTCAAAAGTCTGTGATCCTTGTCAATTTGGAAAGCAATATAAAACAAGCTTTAAATCAATTAATGAAGATTCAACTTCTAATGCATTACAGCTAGTGCATATGGGTCTTTTTGGTCCTTCACAATCTGGAAGCATTGGAACCCAATACTATGTATTTTTTTAGTTGATGACTTTACTAGATTTACATGGGTCTACTTTCTCTCAAAGATATCTGAAGCCTTTTCCTATTTCAAAACATTTAGAGCCCAAGTTAAAAATGAGAAAAACCAACCATTGATAACTATCCATAGTGATCATGGTGGTGAATTTAAAAATTCAGATTTTGAAACTTTTTGTAGTAAGAAAGGTATTACTCACAATTTCTTAGCTCCATGAACTCCTCAGCAAACTGGTGTTGTTGAAAGAAGAAATTGTATTTTCAGGAAATGACTTGAACCATTTTGAGTGAATACTCAATTGCTAAGCACTTTTGGGCTGAAGCTATTAGTACTGCCTGTTATACTATAAATCATGTTTTAACTAGACCATTTCATAATAAAACCCCTTATGAGTTATGGACTGGCCTAAAACCTAAAGTTTCATACCTCAAAGTTTTTGGAAGCAAAGTATTCATTCTGAATACAAAAGATAATCTACACAAATTTGCACCAAAATCTGTTGAAGGAATATTTCTAGGTTACTCCACAACTTCTAAGGCTTATAGAGTTTTCAACAAAAACACTTGTACTGTTGAGGAAATAGTACATGTAATATTCGATGAAACTGATCCTTTTGTTTTCAACCAACCCAATCCTACATCCTCATATGTGTTTTCTAAAAATGTTTATCAATCATTATTAGGAGATCACTTTGATGAGGAAAATTTTCAAGAAAGTATTCCTAAAACATTTACCAGAGAAGATTTTCAACCATACATTGATGAACAATATTTAAAAAACATAAATTAATTGTTTCTAAGGAATCATCCTAGTGATAACATCATTGGTGATGTAAATCAACCTGTAAGGACCAGAAATTCCTTAAGAAATGAAATAGAACATCTTGATTTTCTTTACCAAGTTGAACCTAATAGTCCAACTGAGGCCTTAGGTGATGATGATTGGATCAAAGAAATGCAAGATAAACTAAATGAATTTGAGAGGAATCAAGTATGGACCTTAGTTGATAGAACTAAAGTAACAACTGTGATTGGTGTAAAATGGGTTTTCAGAAAAAAATGTGATGAAAATGGAATCATTGTATGAAATAAAGCAAGACTTGTTTCTAAAGGCTATAATCTACAAGAGGGAATAGACTATGAAGAAACATATGCTCCTATAGCTCGACTTGAATCAATTCGTATTCTATTAGCCTTTGCAGCATTTTTCAATTTTAAAATATTTCAAATGGATGTCAAATGTTCTTTTCTAAATGTTTTTGTTCAAGAAGAAGTTTTTGTCACACAACCTCCTAATTTTCAAGACCTAAAACATCATGATTATGTTTTCAAACTTACCAAGGCTCTATATGGTCTTAAACAAGCCCATAGAGCATGGTATGATAGACTTACAAGATTTCTTTTACAAAACAATTATATAAAAGGTACAGAAGATCCAACCCTTTTTATAAAAATGGAAAACAAAAATGTTTTGATTGTTTAAATCTATGTTGATGAAATCATATTTGGATCAAATCAGAAATATTTAACTGATTCTTTTGAAAATATAATGAAATACGAGATTGAAATGAGTATGATAAGTGAGTTAACATTCTTTTTAGTTTTTCAAATTTCTCAAAAACCAGAAGGAACATATATATCTCAGCATAATTATATAAAATATTTACTCAAAAAGTATGGATATGACAAAACTAAAAGTATTAGCACTCCAATTGGTACCTCAAATAAACTTGATCTTGATGAAACTGGGAAACTAGTAGATCAAACAATATTTAGAGGTATGATAGGATGTTTTCTATACTTGACAGCTAGTCGACCCGACATAATGTTTTCTGCATGCTTATGTGAAATATACCAATATAATCCAAAAGAGTATCATTTAAAATATGTAAAGAAAATCTTTTAGTATTTAAAAGGAACTATGGATATAGGTCTTTTTTACTCTTCTGGGAATGATTTTGTTTTAAAAAGTTTTTCAGATGCTGACTTTGGCGGTTGAAAAATGGATAGAAAAATTACATCTGGAATATGTCATTTCATAGGAGATTCCTTGGTTTCTTAGTCCTGCAAGAAACAATTCTCTGTAGCACTATCCACTGCTGAAGCTGAATATGTAGCAGCTGGAAGTTGTTGTGCTCAAGTATTGTGGATGCAACACACACTCACTGACTATGGATTGAGTTTCTCCAAAACTCAAATTCTTTGTGATAATATAAGTGTCATAGATCATAGTAATAACCCAGCACATCACTCTCGTGAAAAACACATAGATGTTAGGCATCACATTCTTAGAGATCACACACAAAAAGAAGAGATTATTTTACAATTTATCGGAACGCAAGAACAACTTGCTGACATTTTTACAAAACCATTACCTTCCAATAGGTTTGATTTTATAAAACAGAAGATAGGAATGATTACATTAAAATAATCATTCATATCTACTTAATGTTTTACAATTATCCTAACATTAAAAAAAACTCCTTTTGAAAGGGGGAGGACATTGCTTTCTATGTTTTTATGTTTCTTTTTATATTATGTTCTTTAACTATTTAATCTCTGGGTATGTGTTTTTACTTTTCTGTTTATCGTATTGATAGTTTTTATCGTATCATTCATTTTTCTGTTTATCGTCTTGACAATCTTATTATTTACTTCATCGTATAAACCGATGATGGTAATGAATTTTTTTTTCCATCGTATCAACCGATGATGGTAATGAATTTCTTTTCCATCGTATCGACCGATGATGGTAATGAATTTCTTTTCCATCGTATCGACTGATGAAGGTAAGGAATTTATTTTCCATCGTATCGACCGATGATGGTAACGAATTTCTTTTCCATCGTATCGACCGATGATGGTAATCAATTTTTTTCCATCGTACTGTCCGATGATGGTAACAAGATTGTTTTCCATAGACTTTTCAGTTCATGGTAACGAGATTGTTTTCCATTGTCTTGTCATTTCATGGAAATGAGATTGTCTTCCATCGGCTTGTCAGTTCATGGTAATGAGATTGTTTTCCATCGGCTTGTCAGTTCATGGTAACGAGATTGTTTTCCATCGGCTTGTTAGTTCATGGTAACAAGATTGTTTCCCATCGGATTGTCAGTTCATGGTAATGACTTTGTTTTCCATCGGCATATCAATTGATAGGTTTATTTTATTTTATTTCATACAGTTGTGTATTCTTTAATCCTAAAAACCAACAATAACCTTACGTTCTTCGGCAGGTATTTTCCATTTTTTTCTCTTTTCCTTTTTCGTTTTTAATCCTAACCATTGATCTGTTTTCATATAATCCTGATCGTAGAAGATCAACGGTCACCCCTTTTTTGCCTATAAATAGCCCCCCTCCCCAAACCCACATTGGCTTTTCAGGTTTTGAGGCGAAGCTCTGATCCACCGGTTTTAAATCATCGTATGATCTTTCATCGGCATCACCTTTATATCTCAATCCTCTACTAACACACCTGCCGAAATGTCTTCAAAGACTTTTACAGAGAAAGACTTTAACAGAGAAAGGTTAGTTTCTCAAGACGTTTTTGATTCTTATGATTCCATAATCAGAAGAATCATTCTCTTTCAAGGATGGGAACATTTGTGTGTTGAAAGACCTGTTTCTCAAGATCCGTTTCTCTTTGATGAATTTTGTCAGTTTTATAAAACCGTATATTTTGACAAAGACATGACTATCAATATTGCTGTGTACGATAGAAAGTTGTCTATGTTTGTAAAATAAGCGGCTCATTTTCTGAAAGTCCTAATAGAAGGGGTTTCTTTCTGTCCATCTCATAAACTACTAGAAGAAGTCGGTACATTTAATAGAGAAAGTGCGGAAAAGTATTTGTTTATTATTAATGAAGAAAAGAGAAAAGTGTCTCATCTTTCTTCGGACAATCACTTTGTGACTTTATGGATGTAAGGTTTTCTTATCCCAAAGAAAGGGGATAGAGAAACTCTGATAGTTTCTGATATATTTATGCTTGACTATCTTGTGAATATGAGAAAAGTAAATCTCATGGGGTATGTTTTTGAAACCATTAAGAATGTCAAGACAGGAGGGATTAATTCTCAAATGATTATGTATCTAGCCATCCTTACGAAGATCATTCTATAAAGTATGATGTTTTGTAACATTTCATTGAAAGGAAACCCCATAGATTTGAAGCCCTCTTGGATTAGAAAAAGTAATATGAAGAAGTTGAATGTTTGTTTTGATCAGAATTCAAAACTTTTTGTCAGAGATGTAGAGGCTGAGTTGGATCAGAATCAATCGGCACCTATGTCAGCCAAAGACATTCAATATACTGGTGTCACTCAAATGTCTGATTCGCAAACCAGTTCAAATCCTAAGAAGAAGCCAAGGTACAGTAAGGAGGTTTTAGCCAAATGGGGAAAGGATAAGGAACAAAGAAAGGAAGGTGATCCAAAGTTCGGAATTGACCCGGCTAAGGCTATTGTAGAAATAATAAGGGTAGAAGAATCCCTTAAGGCTGAAATGAAAAAGAAAACTATTTTTAAAAGAATGGCTCAAGACTCTAATATATCTAAAGTATTAAAAGCCGTTGAGGGAGATAGTGGTCAACTTACCACAGAAGTGCATCAAGAGCCCATCGTACAGAGCCTTCCTGAGAAAGAAAAAGTAAAACAGTTGATGGAAGAAATAGAACAAGTGGAAGAAGAGGAAGGAGATTTTATTTTAGAATTTCTTCATAGTTCAAAGAAGAGTAGAGAGGAATCGATTCAAAAGCTGAGTTAAGGTGTTCAACAAACTCCTCATGCCGATCAAGCATGGACTCCGGACAGAATGTCATCTCACGAAAAGCAAGGTGCTCAATCCTCTCACACTGATAAAGTTGTTGTCATTAGTGATAAAGTGGAAGAAGAAAGAAAGCAGAAAGAAAAAGAAAAATGAAAATAGCCAGTTGTAGATTCAAGAAGATCAAATGAACTGGCCTCGTACGATGAAGATATTGATTCAGAACATACAATCTCTCTCAAGAAGAGTGATTACATTGTTCATGTTTTAAGAAGGGTTGAGAAGACCATTCCATATTTCCCGAGGATGGAAGGGAAGATTGATTATATTACTGACAATCAAAAGAAGTTGTTTGGCTCTGTAAAAGAGTTGAGAAAGAACGTTTTGTCAGTTGAAGCCGATTTGAAAGTTCTTTCAGAAAGTTTGGTTGCTCATAAGAAGGCCAACAACAAGATGACCAAGTGGCCATACAAAACAGAGAGCTCAATCAATGATCATGAGATAGCTATTGAAGATATATGAAGGCTGTCAAATGAGATTGCAGTTTCTTTCAATTAGTTTGACATAAAAACAGTTGAAAGGTTGAATCTTTTTTCATCTCAACGAGCCGATGTTCCTTCACTAAAAGACTTGCAAGATAGAATATATGTTTTTCAATCTGAATTCTCAAAGATTTCATCTTTGAAGGATTAAATGTTTTTGTTGAAGAATCAAAATTCTGTGTTGTCCAATGATAACAAGAATCTGCAAAACAGAATTGATAATCTTGAAGAAGTAATCAGAGTCCAGGAAGAGACTATCAAGAATCAAGATCAGATTTTTGCGGACCAACAAGAGCTTCTCAAAACTCAGGGTGAATCAATTTTTAAGACAACAAAGAAATCAAAAAGATGAAAGAGGTTCTTCATGATCTTATAAAGAAGGAGAAGGAAAGAGAAAACAAATGACTTGTATTTGTTTTCCTTTTAAAGATGTCTTTGTTTTGTATTAAACTTTTATGATTCTTTTCATTTATCCATTGACTTGTGTTTATTTTCTAACTCCTTCAGACAATTCAGGATTGCCCCTTTCTTTTTGTAAATCACAAAGGGGGAGAATTTTTACAAAGGGGGATAATGTTTTATAAATGGGGAGAATGCATTACAACACTCTTAAGGAAAATCTAAGAATACAATCCTTAGGAAAGTCCATACCTAAGGGAGAGTAAGTTGTATTCAAATTCATATTCAGAAGAGTTTCCAATAACTCAGGGGGTGATAAGTATTTCTTGTCATATTTTCTTTATGTGTTGTGCTTTCCAAAAAGGGGGATATTGTTGAGTCAAATGTTATCATTTGACTTCTATACTTTGTTTTGGAACTCAAAAATCTTTTTGATCATATCGTACTGACTCTGTCAATCATAGACTACTGACTCTGTCAATCGAACCGTACTGACTCTGTCAATCGTATCGTACCGACTCTATCAATCGTATCATACTGACTCTATCAATCGTATCATACTGACTCTGTCAAATGTATTGCACTGACTCTGCTATTCATATGTTCATTACTTGTTTTTATACTTAGTCAAAAAAACATGTTTCATTTGAATCTTACCATTACTTATCATAGACATATTTTTTTAACCAATACGATGTCGTTGAGTTAGTTACAAACTAATCAAAATGATGTCGTGCTTTCTATTTCAATATGACCATTATGATGCTAGGTGTCCAAGTCCCTCCGAGTTTTTTAGAGAAATATGACCGTTGGAGGAGTTGTGACCATTGGAACCTAAGGCCTATAAATAGTAGGTCATTTGAAGCTGAGAGTACAACATAGAGAACGAATGAGACGTTGTGGAACAAATGTGATACTTTGTTTCAAACAAGATTCTAGAGAGAGATGGTGTGAATTCTCTCATCTTCTTTGTGCGTCCGATCATCTTATCGAGGGATTTCAAGCAATTGAAAGACAGAGGTGCTGATTACCTACAAAATCGAGGTCTGCCGTGGATAGGCAGACAGACGTTCCAATCATCATATCAAGGGCTGCTGGGTACAGGCTGACAGACGTGTCGATCATCGTATCGAGGGCTGCCAATGATAGGCAGACAGATAGTCCGATCAACGTATTGAGGGCTCACCAAGGTGTTGGTGAGACAGACCTTTTATCCTAGGTGAAAGGATAACCATTCTCTTTGGGTTAAAAGAATTGTAATTCTTTTACATTTCCGCTGTTACTTGTATTAGAAAGGAATTTTTATTGTTTCCTTTCTTCTTTACTTATTAAATTGTAATTGTTTCAATTAAAATCATACTATTACATATTATATTGATTGATTCTATATGCTTTAAGGTAGAATCATTCATCTTTGTATTTCTCTGATTATCGTGTTCATCTTGAATACAATTTTTTTACATTACATTAGTATTACAATACATCATACATTTTTTATATTCAATACAATTATGGGTGTTTGTATTTGTATTAGTTTGAGATCATTTAAACTCTTCTCTTATTTGCTAATACTCAATGGTTTTTAAACCTAAAATTCACCCCCCTCCTTTATTGTTCCTTCTAATAGACATACATATCTATATATTCGACCCATCATATATGACTTATATAATTTACCTAAAAAACGGACAAATAATGTGTTATCATATTATAATGGTAAATTAAAACATCCAAAATCCAAAAATATCTGCATTTTAATAATTTCATTCCTTAACATATATGATTCCCCAATTTTTTCATTTTGTTTATATTAAAACATTCAGTTTGCGAATATTAATTTTTATCCATAATGACTGAATTAAAGGGTTATTTTTTAGATAATATATATATATATATTTATTAATATGATATATAATTAATAAAATTAAAGTAACTTGTTATTTTTAAATTAATTATAAAACAATGCATGTGACACACTGAAATAAAACTTAAAACAGGGCTATGCTAATAATGATTTTCAAATATATGGGTCAGTATGTTAATTATAAAATATAAATTGTCCCATTAAAATACCATATAAACTATTTATTAACACTTAAACATAACATTGAAGAAATTTGTATTTTTATTAATTTTAAATCATTTAATGAAATTTAATTTTTTGTAAAATAACAATAATTTAAGTATGAAAATATTTATTTAATTTAAAATTAAAAAATGATGAAAAATTATTTTAAATAAAAAATGTTAAGTTTAAAATTGTGTAACAGGATGTAATCATTTAAAAAATAATTATTTCTAATAATTCAATCAATACACCTATCTTTTAAAATTTATAGTATCATTTAATTCAGTTGATTATTAACTAAATTATCAATATGTTGGAATTTCATAAGCATTTTAAGTAACTAAATAATCTCTTCGAATTATTGATAAATTATTATGATAATAATAACCCATTTATATTTCAAAATGATGTGTATAATCATAAATATTATGTTTTTTACATATCTAAATGTTAAATAACTGAAAAAGGTAAGGAAAGTTCTCTCTTTGTTCTTTTTTTATTTTAGTTTTATATTGGGAACATCCATTAAATAATATCCTAGTAACCCATAATATTTTAAGAAATAATTAATATGGATGAATTATTAGAATAAACTCGACTTTCTACATTTTTCCAAGTCATTTTGGTACTTCGAATTATGGATCAATCACCTATTTACCATAATTTTAGATAAATCACAAAATTTCATTTTAATAACATTCCCTAATATTTTTCTTCCAAATAGTAAGTTGGTATTATTATTATAATAATGCATTACAAATTAAAATTCTCTATAGTGTATTTTCAAAATTCAAAACACAAATGTGGGATAATTAAGATTAATGCTAATCTCACAGAGAGACGAGTTAACTGGTTTTTATACAAAAATAGTTAATAGATTGTTACATTTTTATATTCAATTTAAAAATAATAATGATTATAATAAAAAAAATTATATTAATAAATGTACATTTGATTTTATATGACTATATAAAATATTTAAAATATAATTTTACACCAATAATAATTCAAACAAAAATAATGTTTTGACTAAAGTGCAGTAATTTTTACAATTCCTAAAAAAATTAGGTTTTTCAAAAAAATCCAAAAAAAATTACCGTATGATAATTCTTAAATTATCAACTACAAAAAGAATTTAATTTTTATAAATAAAAATCATAGAATTGTAAAAATTTAGTTTTAACATAGGTTCTAAATTGAAAGGTGGTAAAACTCAGTCTTTCATATAACACAATGTAATCCAATGTCATGTGTTTAATAAGATTAACATTGTATATAGTGCATGATAAAATAATAATGATATTTATTCTAAAAATGAAAATATTTTAATTTCATGGGGTTTCATATTCTCCCCAACTGAAATAAATCACATCTAATCAATTTTAACTTGATCTCAGTAATTTAGGGATTGAAAATAATTTTTTTGAAAGAACGACATCATAAAAATGGTTAATATCACATATTATTAATAAGAATGAAAGGAAAGTAAAATGGTCACGTAACTAGGTTCACTAATATGATAACATAGGTGGGAAATAGAATCATTGATATTTAAGAAAAGTCTGACAATCATGTTCCAATAGAGAGTGCTAGAGAACATGGTTCAGAGAAGGATAAGAATCAGATGGACATAAATCCATAATGATGTAAGGGACTATTTGATTCATCTAGAATGAAGGATATAGTATATTTTTTAGGGATTCGTGATCATTTTTCCTCATTCTGAGTAATTCATTCACAATCCATGAATATAAGTAAATATAAAATTTTTAAACATAATCTTTTCCTTTTATTATGACATGAACTACTTCTAATTTATCTCATAGCATAAGATGCATCATATTGTGATGTAATATATCAATCTCTAAATTAAAATACATTGTTTGACTTAAATCATTTTATAAATGGTTAATTTTACAAAATATTATGATCTATCACATTAGAATTATTTTCATGGTAGTTAGCCATGTCCAGTTTTCTTTATCCAAATGAATCATCAACCTGTCAAAAAATTAAATAAACACTACGGAAACGTTAAGGCTTGTATTTCCCGGAACCATCTGTTTCTCAAAAAGGTTAACATGCTACTGAATCAATTATCATTCTACCATTCATCATATGGTATCAAATCCTTAATGAAAAATAACTACAGTACCAACCATATATTTTTTATAAATCATATGATGAATACATCATCAACACATCACTGTTACAACATCTTTTTTAGATCAAAATAGAAAATTACACTAATCATTCCACTTATGTTGTGTTAATAAAAAATTATTGACCTTGATCCATTATCTTTATTAGGGTTATATTCTATTCTTTCTTAGGGAATTAATTATCTTAGTTACCTATATCCTTATAGGTGAGGCACTTAACATTAGAAAAAATTATCTTGACCTTGTAATTCTGAGCATTTGGAATTTTTCTCCACATGTGAATAAAACTACATAACATTTTAAGAATTATCCAATGTTCTTCCTTCCAAAATTATCACATGTTCGGAAATCTATTATTCTCATTTTCCTTTTATCCACATCTTTCACTACCATCCACCTGTTATCTTTCTTCCCATTTAATCCATAAGACATGGAGGGTTTTTTCTTTTTTTTAATATCTCATAAAACAATTTCATCATTTGATGAAAATGCATGAGATAATAGTACTCTTCAGAGCCTTGGATTATGTCTTTTAAATAATTTATCAATCTTAAATTCCATGTTGCATATGAAATCAGTAGAATACCTTACTAACCATGTAAATGTGGCATTATACTATGTAACACATTTTTATTTAATTTTCTTTAAAATAAAGAAAATTATCTTCTTCTAAATTTTTTTATAATGAGGGATGTATTTATTGAAAAAAATATCCTTTAAAGACTTATATTCCATGAGTTTAATCTCTTATTAATCCCTGGTATTTTGGAATGATGACCACTATTGATCAGTTTCATCTCTAAGACAACACACTTTATCTGCTACCTTTTCCATTTCAACACATCCCAAAACTAAAAATATCTTATCCAAAGACTTAATCCATTACTCAAATGAAATTGGATCAGTTTTCCCACTATCATTTTGGAGCATATATCATATAACGTGATCCAACATAAGTGAGTCTTGTTGTAGAAAAGGTTGTTGTATTTGAGAAAAGTTATGTGTCATTGAATAATGATTTTGCCAAAATATTTACATACCATTTTTATTTCCAATTCAAGTTTTATCATTTTCTTCAGTATAGAAATCTATAAATTTTACATGAGTATGGATACAATTATTCAAAGTAGGTTCTATTTGAAAATAATGAAATATAATTTATTAGCACAAAAATTTATAAACATTGTACAAATATAAATTTATCATAACTTATATTTATAAATTTATGCATAACTAAAATCTTAATAATAAACATGGATTTTTTAGGGATATATTTACATATAAATCCTTCATAATGGTAGGTAAATAAAATATGATCTATAATAAGTGTACCCTCAAGATTTGTAAGACATGGTGCACAGTATGGCTTATTATTATGTACCAGGTTACCCCGACATAGGCCAGAAACACCTAGTCAGAGTTATAACTCCAAGGTAAATCCAATTTTAGTGTCCAGAAATGGATGTATAGTTAGTAATACCCACATAATCACTACCTTACATAAATTATTGGATATAATTGTATGCTAATATTCAATTTATATCTTAGTTTTATGCTCCCTAATCTATGTTTTCTAAATATTGTTCCAATCATTGTTGCTAAACTTCTTATGAAACCAACTGTAACACGTCCACCCAGCAGCTTGGTGTTTGTGAATTTTTACGTTACATTTTCATGATTACAATGAATAAAATACTAAAAGACCATTTAGTTTAGTACTCTTGGAATTATATATTACATATATGATAATCATAATACACTGTGAAATAAGAAAATACAAACATGATATATAAAAAGAAAAAAATGGATCCTTGAATTATTATTCAAATATTTAATCTTCATTAACTAGAGAGTGGAAACATAATATGGGTGATATCAAATGGTTAGTAAGGGAATGCAATATGGAAGAAATAGTGAATCAATAGTAAAAATTTAACTGAATGGTGATTAAATTAAAACACATTCCATTCAATAACTAGATTAGTTAAAATCGATATGGAAAGTTATGAAACTGAAAGACATTCCATTTAATCAATTTTATGAAAATTAAATGTATCCACATATATATCGATGCAAAATATCATGGATGAATAACAACTAGAAAAAAATAATTTGAATTATCAATTTTTGATTCATATATTTTACCACTGAGGATTTGTGTCATCGATCTAATAGCTTCAATACTGCAAGCAAGGATTCTAATACTTTCAAGGATTCCTACCAAGAATCTTACACATTCAAGGATTTATTCCTATAATCTAATACTACTAGGACATATTTCCAAGAATCTATCAGTTTGAAAGATCTATACCAAGAGGCTAATAATTTCATGGCTTAGTGCCATAAATGTAATACTGTTTGGGATTCATAATAGAAATCCAATAAATTTAAAGAAAATATATAGGAAAAATGGTATACAATTTAGGAATTAATGACATCCATGAGAAATTAAATGGATACATAACATAATTTCTAACGAAAATAGATCAAAATAAAGTGATTATTTCAAGATAATGTTAACAATCACAAAAGGCAATGAGATTGCCATGATATCCGTTTTGAACATTCTTGATTATAATAACCCTTAATCATTCCACAGTGCCCCATATAAATTTGAAACATTTGAATCATAATATTTAGATAGATATGAAATTATATGAAACTTATAATACCATAAGAATAAGTGGATTCAAGATATTACATGAAAAACTCAGTATATGCACCAAATATATGTGAATTGGAACATAAAAACAAAAGTATAAATATAATATAAATTTTGATAAAATATCTTACTTCATGATTAGACTTTGAGTCAAGGAATCCAAGAAAGTGTAACATATGTTGAGAAAAAATCCTTTTACTATTTTGGGTGTTAATTGTCTAGTTTTCTTGGGTACATTTTAACTTGTTACATGTTGATATCATTAAATAGTTCATGGTATAATAATCTCCAGAATGAAAAACATGAAATAATTTTTAAATATACTCATTATATATTTGTTTATATTATACTATAATATTTTGATATTATAAATGAATATCACCGTTCATGGAGATGTTTGGCCGTACGTACTCATGAATAATACATTAATTTATTTGTTGTATTAAAACAACGAAAAATAAATGATACATATATATTTTATAATTATATCATCATAACTATATTGTATATTTTACGTAGGATTATTAATACAATCCTTTATAAGTTCGATATATGGCATGATCGTGTCATATAATTTTAAGGGGGTGGTTTTCTAAACTTCCTCAAATGAAATAATAATATTTACACAAGAGGGAAAGAATAATGGTATGTAATATATGAAAATTACAAAATAATAAACAAATAATTTAAATAATAATCATCAAATAAAAAAAATGGTTATATCATTATGGCTACCATGATATGTGAAAAAAACAATTATTGTTTCGTAAGGTAGTAGTTCTCCTTACACAGAAAAAATATATTTGTAAACCATTAGATGGGTTTGTGTACGTGTAGGTAAAAAACATTACATGAAAACATCCTAGTATATTTTTGATACATTTTCTATTTTAAAAACATAAAATAAAGATATTGGAGGGAGTAGATAATGGAAATGATATTAGATGTCTCGAGAGAAGACGTTACCTCTCAATCGGGAATCCCCTTTTGGTTTTACCAAAAATATATTCTTCATATAACTTTCTAACAAATGGTAGTCTTCTAGAAAGAGGTAATGATTTCTAGAGAATATTTGGTTAGGGGGTTTCTAAAACATAGTGGTTTCACAGGTTTAAATAAGTAGGATAGTGTGTTTCATTATATAGTGGAGGGGGAGTGGCACTACTATAAATATCAAAATATATTCATTAATGGGGGGCCAACCTTTCTTAATGTGACTCCAAAATAGAAAAATAATTTTGTAACGTATAATCATGGTATATCGAAACATACAGCACAAAAAATATGTGCATTTTAATAAATTTTTTCTATAACATCTAATATTCCACAATTTTATCATTTGGGTTTTTATTGAAGTGTCTAATATTATAACCTAGTTATCTTATCTATTAAGAATAAAATAAAGTTTTATTTATTAGAAAATATAGAGAAAATTAATTATTAATATGATATATAATTTATAAAATTAAAATCCCAATTTCTAGAAATTAATTTTAAACCAAGTGCATGTGGCATTCTAAAATCCTTCTTAAACCCAAACCGTGTTAACCACATTTTTACAATATATAGGTAAATTGGTTAATTATTAAAGAAAAATAAGTCCATAAATAGACCATAATTAATATTTATTTGAACAAAAAAATCGCTTGGTAAAATATTGGTTTTTTATTAATTTTCGTCCATTTAATAAAATTTCATTTATAGTAAAATAACAATAATGTCAATTTGACAATATTTATTTAATTTAATTTTTATTAAAATAAAACAAATATTTGAAATAAAATATATTATGTTTAAAGGAGGGTATCATGATATATTCATCTACTAAAATAATTTCTTATAATAATTCAATCAAAACACCTCACCTATAATATAAATAGTATCTTTAGTTCATCCGTCTTTGATGGGAAAATAATTGTCTTAAAATTTTACCTGCAAAGTTATTTTTGATAAGAAACATAGATTAAATGTGAAATTATATGATTTATACTCATTTTAATCCCACTAGAAAAATAATATTTTAATATTTTATTTTTTAAAATCTATAATTCTATCATGACAAATAATTTCAGTTCATTTTTTGTTTTATGGAAAACAATTGTTTTATGATTCACTTTTAATGATAGTTCATTATTTTCCCTCGATCAATTCTTATGTGGATCATTTATAAACATATATATCCACTATTTTTATTGTTTTCACATCAGTTGAAAATAATTATTTATCAAATTTTAATATATTTCTTTCATTAATGTAGAATACTAACTTAAATATCTTATTTCATGGATACCATTATAGTATTTCCTTTGTCTATGTCTTATGACATGATTACAATATCAATATATTTCCATGGGTAATTCTATTATGTATACCCTATGTTTAATTTAATTATCTAGAATACATATGCCTTGATATTTTGTTACTGGTGAAACCAAATAACATTCCAATTCGTTACATAATGTTTTATTCTCATGAAATGTTAAGTATGAGATTATGGAGTGAACCTAATCCATTATGGGACTCTATCCACCATGTGAGAGAATCTTGGTAGTTAGCATTGGATCATTTTTATGTCATGATATATGTTTTTTCTATATTACTATATATCCATTGTCATTCGATTCCATGTTTTATATGTTGTATCTACATTTGTTTCTTCACAATCTCTGCCTTAATTGTTTTTATAACATGCCTCATGTATCTCGTTTTTTGATTATTTACCATTCATATTCCCCTTCATGATTTTTTATCTCACCCCTGATGTATATATTTTTCTTGGGATATCCTATACAAATGTTGGATATCAAAATATTTTAGGAACCCAATATGGATCCTAATAAAAATATGTTTTATTCTAATTTCCTGTTTTCTAGTTATGTGCCTAGACTTCAAAATACCCTGAACATTTCAATCATTGTTTTGTATTTTATGTATTATAAATACTATAATAACATTCCAATATTTGTATAAGGATTGGGTCACTATATTTTGTATCAAATCATGGTCTAGTTATTGTTCCATGGTTAGTACTAGAAAACATTACTATAAAACCTTATTATAATTCCATCACCAAGTATTACCTAAATTAAAAAAATTAAGAATCATATTTTTAGATATACTATAAATTTATTATTTTATCCCTATATGTTCATAGTTTCCTTTTTATATTCTCATTATCTAAGTATTCGAACCCCCTATTTGTTTTATTTTTTTAGTTAATGGAAAAAAATAAAGGAACCCATTTTAAGAATCAATGTTATAGGTGATGTGATTATATTTCTAATGAGATTAAAAACTAGATGGGAAGAGCTGATAATAAATTCATGATATTACATTCTCAATAGTATAAAGTAATTAATAATAAAATAAAAAGTGTAGACCTCCCTCCAAATCCAATGGAAGGGAAATTTGAAGTGGAATCCTTTATGTGAAAGGGCCTCCAATCACTAGTGGATCATCCAATATCCTTTTCATGTAACAATGTATTAACTCAATTGAAAATATATTCTATATCCTGTAGTGTGTAGAAGAAGATAAATTCATGTTGTAAGAATAATGTTTTAGGTGGACGCTCATCAATAGTGGACACTGATAAAGAACATGAAGACTAAAGAGGATATTGATTTCACGGTACATGAATGATTCAAGAAAATATTTTTCAATAAATATTTTTTTCCAAAATCATTATCTTAAAATGTATAGAGAGTTTTTAATACTGAGTGAAAATTAATATAAGTCTATTGGGAAACACATTGAGCACTTAACATTTCTTGTAGGATACACCATGAGATTTTTCACGCACACTATGATCAAGATACATAACAATATTATTGTATTAAATTTGAGTCTATGAATATCATTAGGTAATCCAGACTTTGAAAGCTATGATTATATTGTTTTTTCATCCCTTATGGTTGATAGGGATATTGAAGACTCTAAATTGTCTCATAGAAATAGAGATAAAAAGAATAAAACAGGGTTCAATTTTATAGGATGGTCTTATAAATCTCATAGAGAAAATAAAACCCAACATCCCACCTGTAAATTGTGTGGGATGAATCATATCGGGAACTGTCTAAGGGGATCTAAGAGATTATTTAAATATTGAAAATTGTGGAATCTAGATAGTCTTTGTCAAAGTGATGTGAATAGGCCCACAAATACAGAGTTAGATGGGAAGGTTCATGTCAACACTCAACATGTATTATAGTGTTTTAACTATAAATTATATGGTCATTATGTGATCCAATTTCCTAAACCAAGGCTTTTCCGTGATAATAAATAATTCATTCTTTTAGGAATAATGGAAGGGAATAGGTTATCACGACTTTGGGGTGGATTCTAATAATGATGTAGACACATGTACCTTGGTAATTCATTCATGAATTATAAATAACCATAATTTAAATACATTGATATTAATTCATAATTTATGTACATTAATTTCAACATATAATACATCCATGACATTACCATACATGTATAGTGTCTTTAGAAATAGGGAAACATAAAATATTTCTTCATAAAACATCTACATTTTCTTCCACTTATTTACTCATAACTAGAATCCTTTCTATCATAGATTACTTAATACCATTATTCATGTAATGTGGACAAGAAACATATGAAAATGTGGTAAAAAATTCTTAGTAATGGTATACATGGTAAATTTCCTTCATATTATAATCATAAGACATAAGAACACAACATTTTAAAATCATATCCATCATAATAAATATAATGATATCATTTCATGGGATAAAAGTTAATCAGAATTAATGGACATAATCCCAATATTCATAACATAAGACATGAAGATTTTTTGAATATGAAATAGCATATAAAATAATTTTCATCGAATTGAGGTTTCATATCAAATACCATCATAGCGGACAATGTCCAATACAGAACGAGGTTTACTTGTCGTTCCATCCAAGTATTACTAAACCAGATTCAATTGTCATTTCAGTAATGTCTATATCATGAGATATAAATCTTTACCTAATTAATTTGAGGTACATATAGGTCCCACCCATCTCATAAGGAAATTATTGATACATTTATAACAATTACATATACCATCCAACAGATCCTAGACCAAAGAAGATAAAATGGGTTTCTTAAACATCATTCCATCCTAACATAATCAATATAAGATAAATTAATTTCAAAAAAAATAATTCTATCATTAATAGAATCAAATAAATGTAATAATAGGGATATAAACGTAAACCTATTTCATCATAGAGGTAAATAATTATGATATAAGAATTTATCTTACTTCATGAGGAAAATATCGTTTTCCCCCAAAAATGTTTTCTATTATCAAAATTAAATTAAATTATAAAATATAAGGATTTTATTTTTGAAAATAAATTTTAAATACTATATATTATGATTTATGGAAATAAGAAATTATGAAAACATTAAAATATGTTCATTCCTTATTAGTTAATAAACATTCTTCTTGTACTGTTGCTGAAAAAGTCAAAAAACACCACATATGGGAAATAAAAGAAATATTTCTTCAGTACTGTTTAATAAAAATTCACTTATGTGTAAAATCAACACTAAAAAATATAATAATAATATAAATAATATTTTATATTTAGGAAACATTTATGTGGATGATAAATATATCCTAGTATATACATATATATATATATATAATCTCTGAAAATAATGATATTTTGAAATTATCCCTTACCTTAGGTATGATATTCTTCGTATCTATCCAAAACTACTATATAATGGTTAATGTATGTAATTAAATTATACCAGAACTATATTAATATTTACGATATCATATATTATCCAATTATATCATTTTGTTAATAGAGTTTCAATACTTCCTTTATTTCAGGTGTTAACTACATCGTTTTCCCATTCCTATTTTTCCATGTAAGTAATGTTTTTATTATAAGGATGTATCTTATTTATTTTAAAATTAAATTATTTTCATATTTATTATTTTTACTCATGATATATATTTTATAATCATTCTCGAATTGTTATTATGGAGAATGAATCTCACCGCATCGTGGAGACGGTAGTCCATATGTATGCACGAGCAATGATATCATTCCATTTTATGGTTAAATGGTATCTAATTGGATGGTATTTTAATTATATAGAATATTAATAAAGATATATTTATTACTTAAATCCATTATACTCATCATTATACCATTTCAAATAAAGTATTGTTTAATTACAAATTACACCATGGCAGAGAGACAATAAGTCGTACGTACACACACATAGTGATATTGTTATTTGTAGAATTGATAAATGGATGCATAAGGGTGTTATATAATAATAATAACATATCATCATGAATAATATATTTTATTTATTACTTATGTATTGAATAAATATAAGAATAATTTGTAGAAGAAGGAAAGAATATTGAATGTGGTAATAAAACAACTACCTGTTTTTCGAGTATTACCTTATGATTTTCAAAAAAGGCCTTCTTAAGATGGATTTGGGCTCAAATTGTGGAATTTAGGATAATGTTTAGGATGTTGGTAGAGGATATGGTTAGGGTTTGGGAGAGAAAAAGTTATTTAGAGGAGTGATGAAAATATAAGGAGAGGTTCCCCTTTATAAGAGTGGTGAGGGTTACCTATGGAATAACAAAACTATTTAATTAATATAAATTAATTTTGAGATTAAAATTACTTAATATAGGATTAGTAATAATATTATATTAGTATGGGTATAAATTATCTCATCCAAAAATATTTATTGAAAGGACTTGACCCAAGATTCCAAGATCTGGTGCCTTATTTTATTACATTGGCATATAAACAGGGAATATGTATCCCTAAGGACCAAGTAGTTTAGTAGATTTTTGAAAAAATATACATATATATGATTAAAATTACATCATGAAGGTAAATACAATACTAATATATTCTTTTAGAGACATCAATGCCTCTTAGATTATTCCTGGATGTTTCTCATAACTAAATTCTTCATATCCTGGGAAAATGTAACATAAAAAATGGGTGAGCTCAAATTATCAGTAAGAGTAACCAAGAAAGAGTAAGATAAAATAAACATAAACATTAGACAAGGTGAATAATTGGAAACACAAGCCATTATAAATAATAATCTTGAACACATTATGGCTGGAATATCAGACGAGTAAATAATTCTATAATAAAACATAATTATTGGAATTATACTAGTCAAATAAACATAAGAACATTCAATTACTAAGTTTATAATGCGGGAAGTGCATATTCTGGACATTCTAAAACATTAATTCAGTGTCATGGCCAATGTGTCTAAAAAAGATTAAGGCTTCATCCAAAACCATACATCAAATTGTGAAATGTCTCAGCCAATTCAATGTATATTTGTCTCATGAGACCTACGAATGCACCAAGGGGCTATAGAAGGTCCCACCCATCACATAATAAGAAAAATTCATTTATTATAAGAGTAAGGATATAGATAAAAACATATAAATTAATGTTGAAACTATTATATGAAATGTATATATCTTTCCCCAATCATTACACACAAACACTAACCATTTGGAGTAATAAGTTGAATGGCTTCTAGAAATCACATACACAATAAAACAAGTCATAATAATTCCTATTAAATATGTTATATGACATCATAATGGATTAATTTCAATTATACATAATAATCAAAATGTGTTTTGAAAAACATGAAAATACTCTTATAAAACCATTAAGTAATTCTTGAGAAAAATACTCTTTTATTTTGAAAAGAAGAGTTATTTTGGAAAAGAATTTGTATAAATCTAGAAATCAAGTAAGTTAGTATTTTTATAATAAAACAAGTGATTTTATAAATATAATGGTTTCCAAAAACATAATTTATAGTGCCCTTGAAAATAGGTAAGAATTTGACAATTTCCGTTGAATGAGGCTTGTATTTTAGAAATAATTTTGAATGTTACCTTTAAAATGATTACATATCTATGAAATTAGGAAGGATAATGGATTAAGAAAATATATATAATACTCAAATATAATTTATGAGAGGTAAATTATAATACATAATCATTTCATTTATCTAATTAGACAATGAATGTAACCCGAGTGAAAATGGAAGTTCGGGTGGAAAACTCTTACCTTATGTCCGAATGTGTACCCCTCATGAACATAAGGTCCAGGAATATGAAATTATACACATTAAAAACATAATTCATAATATATTAGGAATTTATTAGTTTATCATAATTCTTTTTAGTTCATTTATGTCCTTATTGATAAGTTATAACATCATATTCCGACGTTTCAGAGTGTTGGTTTTCTTGATTTTCAAAATCAGTTCACTAGTTTTCATGTAATGTAGTTCATGTGGTATATTTCCAAAATTGAAATTAAATTTTAATTATTAAAATCTAGACATCTTAATGGTCATTTCTATAATTTGGTTACATGGAATGTGGATGATTCATTATACGATAACCACTTTAATTATTTGACATAATTTGAATTATTATGAAATAGTTTTGTCATAAAAATTAATAATATGTACATATTATGGTTCCTGAATATTAATTACATTATAATACATATATTATAGTATATATTATCCGTAAAAATGATTTTATGACCATTAATTAAGTTGAAATTGTGGAACGAAACATCTTCGTCAATGAAGGTTGTAAATTGGAACCTCATAGACGTTGATTTCGTTTATAAAAATAAAAGGGATAGAGTAAAAATAGTGATGATGGTTTTTCCATTCACATGATATAAATCCATTATATAGATTATATTGGAGTTATCATTGTAATTTGGACATATTAGGTGAGAAGATGATAACAAAATAAGATAAATTGAAATGAAACTAAATAAAAAATAAGGGTGCCTTACCTCTTGAAATAACATCCTTGAGAACCTCCTTAAGGGAAGGGGTTTTGGTCTTCTGGAAAGACCAAGAGATTATTGAATTTGAGTAATGAAAAGGTAATGGTAATTGGGCAGTGGTTTTAGGCACTTTAAGGCTTGGAGAAGTGAAGATAATACAATGTTATGGGGGTTATAGTAGAGGAGAGGGGCAATTTTTTAATATTTTATTCATTATTTTATTATTTCCATCTAGTCAACCAATAATATTGTATCATGAGACCCTAATAGTAATAAGTTCTTGTTATTTAGAAATAAGTGGACTTATATAATTTATGAGATCATGAATAGTGTATTTTACTGATAATTTGAATATACAGTATTTTACAGCACTTCAATATTCATAAAAAATTCATGAATTTCAGAAAAATCAGAAAAAATTACTACTACCATTTTTCGATGTGTTGAATTCAAAAAATGAATGCCATTTTAAAAAAAAATTAACTCAAAATTTATTTTATTTTTAAATAAACATATAGTCAATTTGAAAAATAATAATTTTAATGATATAATTATTTTTGTATCACAATGAAAAATTAACTGAGATGTCATTATATTATTCCTTAAGAATATAAAATTATAAAAATATTTAGTACTAATAAGAGTCATATTACTATTCATAATGGTATGTTACTATTCACCAAAAATCAAATTTGTCCTATCAGACTACAAATGTCATACTGATCAGAAATCTAGATGACCGTTTTTTGAATTTCAAAACATAGTAGAAGAAATGTTGTTTTTAATAAATAGATTAAAAAACAAATTCAATAGATTTTTTCAAAACCATGGGGTGTTGTAGTCTCCTATCCATAAAAAAATTTCAAACATGAAATTCAGAAAATGTTACCTAAAATGATTTTGCTTTGTCTTTAACATTAGCTCCTCCGGATCCATTATTGCTTCCTGCATCTTATGTTTCCTCCGAAGAACCTTTAGCAGACAAGTCGTCCAATTTCACAATACTTGTTCTACGATATCCAGATTCCTGATAGGCTCTTCACAATAAAATAGATCCGGCCCAGGTTCTATTTCATTGTAGGTGAGTACATGTGTTGGATCCGTAATGTATTTCTATAACATTGACACGTGAAAAACATTGTAAACATTGGAGATACTTGGAAGCATTTCCAAAAGGTATGCTACAACTGCAATTTAGTCCATAATTTCAAAAGTTCGGATGTACCTGGGACCTAATTATCCCTTATTAATGATTACTATAACACCCTTCAATACATATACCTTTATGAAAACATGTTCTTCTTCATGAATTACCCAATACATTCATTGGTTTTCAGCATTGATTTGTTGGCTACATAGAGATATTTGGATATGTTTTTGGATAATATTCACCTTTTCCATTGTTTCCTCAACATGTTTAGGACCAATGAGATTGCATTCACCAACATAATCCCAGAAAGATGGTGTACGACATGTCATTCCATATAACGCTTCATATGATTCCATCTGAAAAATAGAGGGGAAGCTATTGATATAGAAAAATTCTACCAGAGGTAAATACTGACCCCACATACCTTGAAAGCCTTGTAAACAAGACCTCAACATGTCTTCCAAAGATTGAATAGTTCATTATGAGTTTCCATCAGTATGATGGTGGTAGGTGGTGCTCAAAAGAATATAACTATCAAATTACTTCTAAAGACTTTTCTTGAATTGTGAGGCAAAACAAGAATCAAGATCAGAAACGATTGATAAGGGTAAACCATGAAGTCCTACAACTTCATTAATACATAGTCTTTCTTAATATTGAAGTGTTATGTTTACTCTTATAACATGAAAATGTTCTAATTTTGTAAAATGGTCAACAATTAATCATATCCCATCATTCATTCTTAGAGTTGATGGCATACCAATGACAATGGCCATTATAATATCATCTCATTTTCACATAGGAATAGAAGGGAGTTGAATGACTCCTCCCAGATGTTGTCTTCCATCTTTTACCTATTGAAAAACAAAACATATCGACACATAATCATAAATCTCCCCCTACATTCTTTCCCACCAAAAATGTTCTTTTATATCTCTATACATATTTGTTCTACCAGGAAGTATTGAGTAATTAGAGAAAGGATCATCGTCCAATAGATCCCTCTTTAGGTCAGGAATAGCGAAAATGCAAAGGATCTTTATGAATTTCTTGAAGCCAACTTTATATACGATATTAATCAACTTACCAAAATTACAACATGAATTTTCTTTTAAATCTACATATCATAAGCTTGAGAAATTTCTATCCATTATAGTAAATAAGGTTTGGAAACCATTTGGAAAAGTAGTGATGTGTTACCTTCCTTGATTATTCCCATATCCATCTTTACTGGATCCATGAGAAAAGGATCCATTTCAATTCTCATCTTTTTCATAATTGAATGATCCTTTCAACTCAATATTTTTGCCACCATCATTTCATTTCCCGGGTGGAAGTGTATTGTGAAATCATAATACATGAGTAGCTCAATCCATATCCACTGTCTCATGTTGATTTCATTTTATGAGAATATATATTTCAAACTATTATGATCTATATATATATCACATTATTTTCCATACAGAAAATGTCTTCAAATATTCAGAGAAAAGACTACTACTGCTAACTCAAGATCCGGATTTGGATGGTTTTGTTCATTAATTTTT
This sequence comes from Viscum album, assembly GCA_963277665.1. Lineage (NCBI taxonomy): Eukaryota > Viridiplantae > Streptophyta > Magnoliopsida > Santalales > Viscaceae > Viscum > Viscum album. The sequence goes on along the minus strand of OY728150.1, from coordinate 1,577,302,140 downwards.
AGCTTCCTAAATGCATAGGCAAACACTTTATCATTCTGCATACGGCCACAACCAAGTCCTTTCTTTTATGCATCGCTAAAGATCATAAGTCCATCATTACCTGATGGTAGACTCAATATTGGATCATTTAATATTCATCTATTTAATTATTTAAAGCATTATTCACAATCCTTTTTTCCTACAAACATAACCCATTTTCATGTATGATTGGTTATTAGGTTAGATAAATGGGATATGATCTGAATGAAACCATGATAATAACCTACTAAACCAACAAAACTACATAACTTATTTATGTTCTTTGGATATGTCCATTATTGCAAAGACATTGTCTTCACAGAATCTATAGATAATCCATTCTTAGAGACAATGTGTCAAAGAAAGGAAACTGATTGTAAGCAAAATACACACCTAGTAAACTTCCCATATAATTCATTTTTATAAGAGTCTTTAGAATAGTGTGTAAGTGATTTTCATGATATTCATAAATTTTTGAGTACACCAGGATATCATCACTAAACACCACCACAAATTCATCAAGATATTCTTTGAAAAATCTATTCATTAGATCCATGAAAGTAGATGGTGCTTTAGTTAGTCCAAAAGGCATTACTATAAAATCGTAATGCATGTACCATGTTCGAACTGTTGTTTTTGAAATGTCTCCTTCTTCATAAGAAACTAATGATATCTAGATTGAATATTAATATTAAAAAAATATTGTAATCCATGAAGTTGATCACATTAATAATCAATTCTAGTTAGGGGATAGTATTTATTTATAGTTATTGCATTGATATCCCTTTAGTCAATGAAAAACCTCAGAGACCTGTCTTTCTTCTTAATGAAAAGAATAGGGGCTCCCCATGGATAAATATTGGGGCAAACAAATCCATTATCACTCAATTCCTCTACCTGTTTCTTTAGTTATACTAACTTTATAGTGGCCATTCTATTAGGTGTATTTGATATGGGCCTCAAACCAGAAATTAAGTAAATTGAAAGGCAATTTCCTACTCTGGAGGATGTCTAGGTAAATCCTCTAGAAAGACGTCAACATATTCTTACACAACATGTATATCTTCTATTTAAAAATTATTTTCCTCACACATAGTTATTGAATTCCCTTCCTCCCTATTAATTGATTTTTGTATAGATACTGGTGGTGGATATAGATGAGGATCAGATGAGAGGATATAAATGAATGTGATGATCCAGAATAAAATAAATCTTTGGAAAGATTGATGAAATGATTAATTTACATGTCCCCAATTAATTAGAAAGTTAAATATCATCGGTTTAGATTGTATAAGCATGTATATACTCCCTTGTACTTTTTTGTAGAATGTTTCCTTGATTCTTTGTATAATCATTAGCATATTGTGCCATCCACCAACAACTATAGCATTGAATTTTAATATATTCTTTCTTTCTCATAAAATCACTTGAAAAATTTTCTTTCTATCCACATTTTTAGCATGCTCAATTTTATTTTAAGCATGAACCATGGTGTTTATTTCCACAATTGTCACAGGGTTTAAATTCAACTATTAAATTTTTATCTATTTCCTTATTTCCTTTTTCTAGAGCTTTCAACCTTCATCTTCTTCTCTATCTTTACGTAAATTCCATAAAACATGGAATATACATTTTCCTTCTTTATAGAAAATGAATTTATATCTTCATATGATGAGAAACTCTGGGGGAGAAGGGCCCACTGAAGGAATTGAATTATTACATCCGAGAATCAATCAATATTTCTTCTCAGATATTGTGTGTAGTCCAACAAAAAACCTCACTAACTATGTGAAGATAACATCAGACTTTGAAAAATTATCATCTTCCTCTTTCTTCAAATCTATAAAATGCCTTTCCATATCCGCTCGATGTTCACAAGGAACGTATATCTCTTAGAATATTTCCTTAAAGTCCCTCTATTCCATCTTTTATATCTCTTACTCCTACTTTGTGTTTGGGATTAATGACAACCACTGATCTGCATCTCTTGATAGATAATAATATACAATAATGACCTTTTCTCTTTCCCTACATCCCAAATTATGAAATATATACTATAGAGAACTTATCCACTGTTCAATAACAAATGGGTTTATAGTACCATTGAATGATGGAGGTTATTGTCGCATAAAGCAATCTTATAAAGCTCATCCATAGAGAGAAACCATATTATTTATACATGTATGTTTATTTTTTATAACAGGAGTATGTTTTCCCAGGATAGTTATAAGATTGCCTACACCAGTCGCAGCACCAATTCCTACATCATTATCATGGGTTGTAGGGAAATACTTACTTGGGATATTCATGTTCATGTAGTTTCCATTTATTCTATTAGGCTTCATTTTTAGAGGATGGAATACACTAGATAATGTTATGAATCATAATGTATTATCTTTACATAACCAAATACATAACATAAATTGAGATCCCAATCATGGTTAATCATGTAATCACACAAATGGTTTCTTTGAGTAAAGTTTTACATTTAAATCCTTCATAATGGCTTGTAAAGAAAATTTGAATTATCAAAAGCATATACCCCAATTGTGTTAATTCCAAGAGTGAAACAAGGCACGTTTTCATATAATAGGATACCCAAGGTCAATCATGAAACTCTTTGTTGATCCTTCACTCAAAGGTACATCTATGCTAGAGCCACCTCTGCCTATTTGTATCCAAACTGGGATGTATTTTATAGAATGATCCACATAATATATTCCTTACAAAAATAACATTTTGTTCTTGTATTTTTATCCTAAAATAATATCTTAGGTATATATTCCCCAATCTACATTTTCTAAATCTATTTTCTATGTTTTCAAATAAAATTCTTCTAATACCAACTGTAAGGACATGACCCCTATTACCCAGAGCTGGTGCGTTATTTTATTACATTTTCATATAAAAAAAGAATATGTATCCTGAAGGACCATGTAGTTTAGTATATTTTGGAGAAAAGATACAAATATATGTTTAACATTACATCATTAAGGGAAATACAATACTAATTTCTTCCATTAAAAACACCCAATCCTCCTATATTATGCATACATGTTCTCATAACTATCTTCTTCATATCCTAGAGAAATGAAAGATAAGAAAGGGATGCAATTAAACGCTCAGTAAGAGTATGAATTAAATATTAAGATAACATAAACATGAAAATTGGTTAAGGTGAATAATCTGAAACACATGCCTTTATAAATAATTAACTTGAACAGATTATGGTAGGAATATGAGCTGAGTAAATAATGCCATAATAAATAATAATCATGGGTATTATTGTAGTCTAATATCCACATGAAAATTCAATTACTATCTTCCTAATAATGGAAGATCATATTCCAGACATTGTGAAACATTTTGTCAAGGTCTCAGCCAATACGTCTAAAAATGCTTAAGGCCTCCGCCAAAACCATACCTCAAATTGGGAAGGGCCTCAGCCAAATCCACGTCGATTTGTCTCTAGTGACCTACCAATGCATTGAGAGGCTATAGAGGGATCCACCCATTAAATAATAATTCCAAATAATTATTTATATTAGTGGGTATATACTTAAAAATCATATATATTCATATTGAAAATATCTTATGAAATGTATCTATCTTTCCCCAATCATTAAACATAAACACTAATCATTCAATGTAATATGGAGAATGGTTTCAATAAATCACATACAAAATAAAACTAGTTAGAAACCATAAAAATAAATATGGGATATCAAAATCATAAATTATTAATCCCAATAATACATAATAATCAACAAGAGTTTTGAAATAGATGAAAATACTCTATTAAACCATTAAGTGATTTTTGAGGAAAATACTCTTTTATTTTGAATAGAGGAGTTATTTTGGAAAATAATTTGTATAAAAAAATATTAAAGGAATATTTTATTTTCATAATGAAATTTGTGAATTTATAAATATTATGGTTTCCAAAAATATATTTTAGAGTTTCATTGAAAATAGGTATGAATTTAAGAAATTCCTTTGAATCAGGCTTGTATTTTAGAAACAATTTTGAATGATTCTTTGAAAACGTGTAAAAATCAATAAAATAAGGAAATAATATTGATTGTTGAGATATATATAATAACCACAGATAATTTATGGGGTTTTCATTATAATAAATAATAATTTCATTTAGGTAATCAGACAGTGAATGTAACCCAAATGGAAATGGATGTTTGAGTGGAAAACTCTTACCTTAAGTACGAATGTGTTCCCCAGTTGATCTTAGGGTCCTGGAATATGAAATTATAGTCATTAATAACTTAATTAATAACCTATTACAAATGTATTTATTTTATCATAATTCTTTTTAGTTCATTTATTTCCTTATTGGTGCGTTATAGTATTGAATTCTAACATTCTATAGTGTTCGTTTTCTTGATTTTAATAATTGGTTTAATTGTTTTTAAGTAATGGAGTTCATATGGAACAGTTGTAAATATCTAAAATTGAAATTAAATATTATTTATTAATAAATTTAATTGTTAATTGTCATTTCTATCATTTGGATACATGGAATTTGGAAGAATTATTAGTTGACACCCACTTCGATTATTTGGCGGTATTTAGATAATTATGAACTTTTTTTATCATAAAAATAAATAATATGTACATATAATGGTTTATAAATATAAATTAGGTTATATATAAAATATTATAATATGGTTAAATCATAACAACGGTTTCATTACTAGTAAGGATGGAGAAATTGAAGAACAAATCTTCATTATCCACGAAGGTTTTAAATTTGAACCTCATGGACGTTGATTTCGTTTATAAAATAAATGTTGGGGAGTGTAAGAATATTGATGATTGTTCTTAATTTCACAGTATATAATTCCAGTATATAGATTATAATAGAGTTTCAATGGTCATTTGGACAGATCAGGTGCGGAGAGGATCACAAAAGAAGATAAATTGAAATGAAACTAAATAAAAAAAGGTTGTTTCACCTCTTGAAATATCTTCCTTGGGAACCTCTTTAAGGGATGGTATTTTGGAATTTTGGAAATACCTAGAGATTATTGGACGTGGGTAGTGACTAGGAAAGTTTAATTGGGTAGATCATTGAAGAGATTCAAGGGTTATAATAGTGAAGAGCAGAGGGAGTGAGGAGGTTTTTTAGTGGAGGATATGTGTAAATTTTGAATATTAATTTATTATTTCCTTTAAGAAAACCAATAATGTTGTTTCATATGACCCCTAATACTAATACATTAATGAATTTTTTAACCATGATTCATTAAATAACTTTTGATTTCATAAATAGTGTATTAAACAGATAATTTGTATATACTGTATTTTATCGTAACATAAAAAATTATAGAATTTCAGAAAAATCCAAAAAATTCATACCTACCATTTTTCAATGTGTATAATTAAAATATGAACTCAATTTTTTCCAAAACAATGTTCTAAATGTTAGTAATTTAATTTTTAAATAAAATCATAGGTAATTTGAAAAATTAAAATTTTAAAGGTATAATTAGTTTTATATCACATAGAAAAATTAATTAAGATATCATTGTCTCATTACCATAATAAAATAAAATAATTTTTTTTTAAAAATTTCAATGGTCATATTACTATTCATATTACTATTCATAGGGGTCTATTACTATTCACCAAAAATCATGTTTGTTCTATCAGACTCTAAATGATTTACAAATCACAACTCTAAATGAACTTTTTTCAAAATTAAAATCATAGTAGAGGTAATGTTGTGTTTAATGGATTGATTATAAAATTCATTAAATATTTACTTTCAAAACCATGGGGTGTTAAATTTATACATGTTTTATTTTATTTTAAATCTTATCATTTTGATTTATCCTTATTTAAACTATCTAATTCCAATTGTGGTAATTTATTTTAAATATTTAATTGTTATAGATATTTACTTTTATGAATTAAAATGATTGTAAATGGATATTTTATGATAATTATGACCTCAGAATTATCTATTTGTAATTTTATATATTTTTAGAATATTTAAATAATTTTTAAAATTGTTATTTTTATAAAATGTCTATAGTGTCAGTTTTAAAACTATTCATATCTTTTATTTTAAATAAAATCCACAGAGAATATAACATCATAAATAAACATTTAATATACTCCAATCATGTAATAATATAATATAAATTTAACATAGAACATTAATTAAATAAATTATATTTATTGGAATATTTTTAAATTCATTCATTTGATATTTATATTAATAAAATAATGTCTGCATCACTATTGTGTCATCCTTAGAGGGAATTATTTATTGTATAAAAATCATAAATAAATTTATATGATGTAGGTATTTCTTTTAGATTTATAGAGACTATCTATAGGTGATATTATTTCTTGGTTATTGATATATTAAAATTAATATACTTATATATAATGAAAGTGTGACATTTTGTCATATTCATTGATTTTGATAAATTTAATTTCTTATTAATGGGAAAGTGGCCCTTAAGTGATTAAATTTTGTAACATATATTATAAGGTTATAATTTAGTTATCCAATTGGATTGGATAGGTTATAAGTAATTTTAAAATATTATTTTTACCTCTAATTACATAGTTTACCTTCAACTGTGGTAATAAAAATAATTACAAATTTTACTATTCATAATGAAAAAAATAAAAGTAGCATATTAACTTTATTTTTACAAAAAAATTATAAATTTGGAATCAATTTTTGAATTTGAAAAAAAAATAAGATGCAGTAATTAATTTGAATTCAATCTCGTTGTCGGAATGAGAGAATTAGTTTTTAGAAGTTAAAAAATTAAAGAAGATTGACATATTTTTAAATATAAATTCAATGTAAACATAATTATAATGAAATAAATTATATAAAATGATAAAAATATATTATATTTATTCTTTACAACAACTAAATATTATAATATAACCATATAAATTATTCTGATGAAAAAAGATGGTTTTGTTTAAAATTTATAGTTTATTTATTATTCATCAAATCTTGAAAGTTATCAAAAAAACATAAAAAACCATCTAATGATAGTTTTTATATCCAGATTCCAAATAATATTATATTTTCATATAAAAATTTTATTTTTTCATAATCATTATTTTAAAGGGGTTCACCATTCAAGTGAAAAAAATTACCATTTTAAAACAAATAGGTTTTTATATGTCAAATAGTGTTTATTCATTCCTTATGACTAAAATTTCCACTGGATGAATATAAAAAATATTTTATTAATTGTATAACATATATATCAATATTTTTATCCAGAATTCAATTTTCCAAATTAATTCACTCAATAATAAAAATATCTAATTGATTTATATTTTTCATAAATAATTAATTGCCAATGAATTCACCGTGTATTTTAATAATTTACTGATACTTATTCCTGATAACCTATCATATAAGATATAATAGTAATTTCATACTAATGGAGTCTTCTGGTTTTTTTAAACTCATTAATGTATGTAAAACAAGCTACTTAAAATGATAAATTATATAAATAAAAATTTGATAGACACATTCGGGATTTACAAAAATATTCTAAAAACTCAAATAACAACAACCATTAAAATAATATATGAAATAATCATTCTACACAATGATTTTACATTGGATCCATATAATTGTATATCCCCAATTAAAATATATTTATATGTAATTACATTTCTCCATTAAATAATTTTTAAACCATATGACATTATGAATCCCATATAAAAGTGTAAAAAATTAACATTTATAATTAAAATCCATACCTCAACTCAGAGAAATATGGTTTACCTAAAAAATTAATTATATGACACATTTAATCATAAAAAAATATTTCCATTCAAATTAATTCAATATTCCGGATATCTTGTGATACACACAACACTAGGGTTAAATAAATCACAATAATCTATTAAAATGATATTATTTATACACGACTATTATATCCAAGACATCATGTTGGGGAGTATAAATAGGGGTATTTGAATTATAAAAATCAAGTTTTTTATACATGTATGAATAATTTTAATCAGTTTTGACTGATCATAAATAAAATAAGAACCATTTAAAGAACAAGAAATGTTTCCTGAAAAAAAATATTTTTTCTAAGGCATTTTATTCATGTTTTTTACATGTAATTTAAAAATAATTGTTACTAAATATGTATAATTTATTTTGAAATTTGAAGTTAATTTTTCAAATTAGTATAACATTATTATTGTATGGTTATATTTGTATAATTGTTTTTTGAAAATACTACAAAATCAATGAATAATGAAATGATCTCATTCTATAAAATATTCACTTATTTTCAATAAAAATATGTAAAATTTTTATTTTAATTTAATTTATATTAAAATAATTATAATTTATAATATACAATATTATATTAATTACATTTAAAAAATATTTATTATATATGTTAATATATGTCAATTTTCATGATTTAAAACACATTTTTTCTAAAAACTGTTCTAAATGTATAATTTTAATATATTATAATTATTTAAAAGAACCACTAATCAAGATATATTTTAACTATATTTATTGTTTATAAATATATAAATATTAAATTTAATTTCATATATTTATTATTATTTTTCTTATATTTAATATGAGATCATATTATCTTCTAAGTATCATTTCTTAAAAATGTTTTTTTGAGATAATATTGTAATTAATTTTAAATTCAATTATTCCGAATATGGGAGTTAAATTTAAAAACTGGATTAAATATTTTTAATCATCATAATTTATATAATATATTATTTTAATTTTAATTTCATACCATATTTAATAGTAAAAATATAAATGAGTATTCACTATTGTTAAGGTAAACATTTGTTTGGAGGGGTTAAAAATATGGGTTAATAATGACCTAATTTTTTTTAAATTGTAATTTTATTGACATAAATAGAATTTATATATTCTAAATCTCTTAAATTTCTCATCTTAAATTATTTTACCCTGATAAAAACTTCTATGAATTTGTATGTTTTAAAAAATTCCATTTGGGTCCCCTCCATATTATAAACTCCACAAAATATCCTATCTATTATACAATTCCAAAATAGATTGATTCAAAACATATCTCACCAAATCATATCCCTAGTTCATGGAAGTCATCAAAGAAGACATTTTTTTGGTAATAAATCCTACCTGGGAAACCTATTGGTTAATACCAAATGAATTGTTTTGAAGAATAGGTAATATCCTTAAATGACCTATTAATATTATTTATTCAACAAATACAAATATATATTATTTAAAAATTATGATATAATAAAAAATCTATATTACATATATTAACAATATTGTATGTTAAGTGTATGACCTACATCCATCTCTGCCTCCATCAAGTGTGAATGGAAACTGTTTATCATGTGTATAGAAGACTATTAACTAATGTACTGACACAATTCATTTTCCATCAATGCTTATCACTAATGGATATAATGATGTATTTCAAATTATTAGATTATATTTATAATATAATCAAACTTATTCCACTGTTATAACATATATAACATCTTACTTTCCATTCCATACAGAATACGATAACGTTGATCATGTATATGATAGACTACATCTTCACGAAGATATGTCATTAATTTTTCAATTACAATTTACATTTAAAGTCATAATTATTTATTTGAATTTTATATATGATATTAATGAAATATTACCCATTCTAGAAAATAATTATATAATATAATATATAATGAAATCATTTATTGAATAAATGCTAACGTCGTTCGTGTGTGCGTTGAATTACTGCCTGATGAAGCAATTATGTTTAATTATTTATTTCATAACATAAATGGTATGTGTATTGTTATTTAATAAAACTTTATGTTTTCTATTATATATTTATCATATTATAATTGTAAAATAAAATCAAACTTCCTTACATGATGATATTTAAAAAACGGAAACATTGCTCATGTGTCTGTATGACCTATGATTTCAATGATTGTAACATAGTTCATTTTTTCTAGCCATATATCATGGAATGTATAAGAATGGTAATTTATTTATATAAATTAATATTACTTCATTCTTACCATTCGTTATATGATAAATTAATAATCAATTTGTCCTTATTCAAAATAAAAATGTGATTTTGGACATATTATACGTTAATAATTAAAGCATCTTATGAAAAAATAATTGGTTAACTAATTTAATATTACATGGTATTGAATATGAAAATAAATAAAAATATAAAAAAATGTAATTAATTTTTTAATTAATTAACAAACCATTACTATTATAGGAGATAAATAATGTACATGATTAATTGGGGACATGGTAAGGGATCCTTCTAACCTGCCCTTTAACTCAAGTTATGACCACTATCTATCTAACATGTTTTATCTCTATTTAAATTTATGGAATTATTTAAAATAAGTTATATATATATATCACACATCTATACAAATATTAATTCCCATTAATTTCATGTGGTAATATGTGCCTTATGAGAATATATCAAATGCCTTCTTTAAAGAATATATGTTGATTATATTTTGAAATAATATTATGCAAACCATTTATAACCATATCTATTTTTTATTATTATTCCTTAAAAATGATATCCTTATATATAAAGCATATTAATGTACATGAAATTAATGATATGGGTGATAATGGAATTATATTCCCCTCCAGTTCTTTTGGTAATGTGTTTTTTAACATGATAGATCACGAATGGAATTAGTGAGTAATCCTAATATATTATGGGACTTTGTCCAATAAGCAACGTTGTCTTAACAGTTAGCATGGAATTTTTTTTTTCATGTTTCATGACATTCAACTTTCCCATTATACCATGATATTATTATGATATTCTCTTTATGTTATTATTAAACTCTATTTTTCTTATACCTTTTATTTTGTGATATCATGTTTTACCATTGACTCACATGTTATTCTTTCATACCATTTTTATTTTGTTATTTGGATTTTTAGATCAAACCTTTTTATGTATTTCCTAGGTTATCCCATTTAGATTTAGGATAATAGATTGATTTCAAAAGGGATCTAAGGAGAATAAAATTAAGATACCATTTTTCGATTACCTTTAATTTAATATGAACCTAGTATTCGAAATCCACTATGCAGGTACCATAATTTTGTTGTAACTATTTTTTATTGGTGTTTAACAATAAATTATTAATACATAAAATTGGACAATTTTGTTATATTTGGTATAAAGGATTACTATAATTATTCTTTGGAATCATTGATTGAAAAATAGTGAACCCCTTGGGTAAGTCTAAGGATATGATTAAGAAATAGCCTATGCATAGGAAAATATCTTTGAAATTTGGTGACAGGTAGAGTGAGTGGTCTATAAAAAATAATATATCTATATAGATAATACATGACGATGTGTTTCTATAAAATATTCCCCTAGGGGTAATAACTATGAAAAATGTTCTTTATTATTGACTCGAGTGTTACGTAGTGTATGAAAATAGGTCTTATTGTACAACTTCATTAATGCTGCTGATGGCTATATTTTAAAAAATAAAAAACTCATTAAGATCCATTATGAAGTGAAAAGTTATCCACAATGTTTTATATTTAGAAAGAGATCACAGATAACATTGGCTAAAAGTAATAAATTAGTATTTTGAGGAATATATCTCATATATGTGTTATCCAATTGTTGTTTATAGTTTCATATATATACATTTAATACATGAAAAATACTCGTCCTATATTCGCCATTAATTTTTCTTTAAAATGGATGGAAATATGATAATAAAAGTAAATCACCACAATTAGGATTATATTGATGATAATAGAAATGAGATAACCTACCCAATGAAATTAGGTTTCATTAATTTCATTATACTAATTTCTCAACTTAAACAAGTTCTAAACCCAATCATGAATCTAATGGAACACCTGACCCCCTCCCGAGAGAGGGTATATTGATATATAAAACATTATGTGAAAATGACCTCCATCATTTTGTTGATATTATAACACTTTTATTATATAATAATTGATCATATACATTGAAAATATATTCTATGTTATTTAATTCTTTAATAAAAAAATGTTACACTATATGATTATCATATGGAAGGATAAGATAATCAATTGATAATGTAAATTAAAAATTTCAATCCTATAGATGATATTATAGAGATAGAATAGAAGATATTATCGAATTTATTTGAAAAATATATTCCCCTTTCTCTTCATCATAAAATGGAGATATATTTTCTTAGCCTCACATAAAATGATTAATAGTCCATTAGTGATTATGAAGAAAACATCACCATATTTTTCGGATCTTTCTCCAAAATTTTATCACCCTTGATTTTAATGTTTTCTACCTATTTAGTGGGAGAATTCTATGTACTGGAAAAGATTAATTAATTCTTGACATCAATTGATATGATGAGAATTTCTTATGTTAATTGAAATTATTTATGGTGATCACTGAATCTCAAGGAACTCACAGAGTTAAGAATAGGAGACTAGACATAATGAATAGAATCCTTTTGTATTACCTTGATAATTTTTTTTTTATAAATTATCATTGATGTTTTGATATACATTAAGAGTAAAGATGATCATTTAGAGAATTTGAATATTGTGCTAAATGTAATGAATAAGAGGAAGATATATGAAAATATTTGTAAATGTGAGTTCTGGGTGAAGATATTATCATTATTAAGGTATATTATTTCTAGTAAAGGATACATAATGATTTCTCTATTTCAATGAAATTAAATTAAATGTGTAAAAAAACATCATCATAGGAGATAAATAGTTTCCTTTCAATATATGAATATTTCAAAAGTTTTTTAAAAAACATTTTTTGGATATTAAAACCACTAACATAGTTATCATAGAAGGGAGAACTGTTTTTGTTGTCTAGTAATCGTGAAGTAAAATTTATGGGATAAATAATATTTTTATCACTACAGTAGTAATTATGCTTCCATTAATTGGGGAATTTTTTTTTTGGGAATTGAAAGATGTATTGAAGATAGTGATGGTCTCTATAATATTGAAAATGATAATGTCATAGTACACTCTTCAAGGATGTTGAATATAAATTAGAATAAATATCCAGTACATGATGTATATTTGACCATAATGATCATTACATTGATGATTTGGAAAAATTATATCTATTATTTAAATTGGGAAATATATATCGATCACAAGAGCATAAAATATATATTAAAAAGGAGGATATTAACATGCACCAAGGAAGATGGTTATTGCTCAATATGGACTACGAGAAATCAATCTAATAATTTACTACGAATGAAAACAATGCGACATATACTCAAGGTAGAAAGGATATGGAGATTTTATAAATGATGAAAATTGAAAAGTATCTAATCATAATATATTTTAAAAGTATGGATATGGTAATAGTAAAAGGTCATTCATCCTACCTAGATAAAATAACTACTCAAATATCGATTATTTATAGGATCATGGAGGCATTGAAATATGTTGAGGTACTACAAAAATGTTTCAAATATTATAGAGATCAATTATTTTAAAAATGGTGTTATATAAATTAGAACAAGGATTTGTGTCCCATAAATCAAATATTTATTGTGTGATCTCTTGGATGTTGTGAATTTCTCATCCTTATAAATTCATGGAGGAATAACTGTGTTTTATAGGGATCTAATGAAAAACGTATAGTGGGGTTATGCGAAGACAAATATTGTGGGATTTTATCTTTATTATTTTTATATCAACATCTCAAGGAAGTATTACTGAAGTATAAGGCCAGGGTTCAAGCATTTACCATACTTTATGGAAATGGAATAAAATGAACATAAATATCATCATATGACTCCCTATGATACCTAAATGAAATAACACTATATGGGTGGTAGCCATTAAACATAAAATTTCAACACATTTGATTATAATCAAGGATTACATAACTTTAGAACAACCTGATATGATATATATAATGGGAGTGATATGCTTTCAGTGAGTTACACTATCTAGTGTATCAGTTTGAGATCCATGGTATACCTCAAGGTTCTTGATGATCCTTCTGTAATATTTTTATACAAAACTAAATTCTATAACTTCATATCACACTCATATAGATTTCTATGTTAGATAACCATATATAATCTAGTTGATATGATGATGTATTGTTTAATAGATTTCAATGTATGTTTGGATCACATCTGTACACTTGTAGAGTTAACAAATAACAACAGTTTCTATTCCACTAATGAAATAGAACCTTTTGAAGCTTAACACGGTATGTAGGAACAATACTAAATGAATTATGGAACATAATATTCTATACACATTAAAAACAAAAATTAAATGGTTATCTATTAATTAGAAATAATTTATGAATAATTTGAATGGAAATGAAATGTTTTTTGAAAAACTATATTTTTTAAAAAAGGGGTTTAAATGCATAATTTTTTATAGAATCTAATATTAATTTTCATGAAATTTAGAAAATTTATTTTAAAAAATAAAATTTTCTTTTGAAATCACCATATCATTAATTTGATTTTCGAAATTTTGAAAATTTTGGGACTATATTACTTTTTCATTTAAATGGGAATATATCAATTTTTATAAATCATTAATTTCCTTCTGAAAAATTAATAATTGTTTTATATTAATTTTAATTAAAATTTACATAATAATTTTTTATTTATATTAAATCCACTTAATTAAATTTAAATATGAATTATTCTATATTTATTGTTAGCTTACTTTTTGGATATGAAACACTTTTTTCCTTAAAATAGTTTTAATCTCTATAATGCTAATCCTGTTTAATTAGTTATAAAAACAAAATAAACTATTTAAATGATATTTATAGACTATATATATATATATTTAATTAAATTCCTCAAATTATTATTACATGTCATATAGTCAATATGATATCAACTTTTCCTTTAGAAAATAGATTTCATGAAGAATCATTTTTTTACACTTTTGCAGGTTTGATTTTATATTGATTTTTTACTTATTTGTGTTTAATTTAAAAAAATTATTATTTGGAAAAACTATAATTTATATTACAAAATAATTTCATCTAAATTTTTGAACAAAATGAATGGTGGAAATGGGGAAAAATTTTCTACAATTTATGTAAAAATGTGTTTACCAGGGTGTTAAACTAAAAACAAAATGAATGAAAAATAAATAAATAATTTTATAATTGAAATTTTATAGTAATATATCTACCATATATATTATATTATTCTAAAATTACGGATTTTGGAACCTTTTGAAAATATAAAAACATTGGTTAAATCCCTTCTTTAAAAAATATTAAAGTGTGTTCTCTACCCCACTTATAAAAAGAAATACACACTCCTCTCTATTTAAATCATAAAAAATCATTTTATTGGCCAATAATTGCCATAATAAATTCCATAGTTTCATACCATTCTAAATATTCCACATTTTTCTCACAAATCAAACCATGTAAGGCTTTCGGTGAAAACCAAATGAAGTTGTCTGAAGAAGAGGAATCATCCTTAACCTATAGTTTTATTTTATTTCATCCTAAAAACCTATTAAATATTATAATTTTTTTTCATAGAATATTATAATTATCCTATATATAGTTATATTTTGTAATGTTATGTTCATTTCCAATATCCATTTCCTCCTCCCTCAAATGGGAAGCAAATCTATTGATCATGGGTACGACAGAATACCGCCTCAAGATTGAACATAATATTATTTCCAATTTTACAAATCAGGGATAGCTATAAATATTATGTAATGTTTAAATATGTTATTTGTGATATAATTATATGTATAAAATTTTAATATCCTGTATTCCTTCTTACATTCCATTTTATATAGAATATTCCAGTGTCAATCATGTGTACGGAGGAATATCCCTTTACGAAGAGATATGATTTATTTTTCACATATGATTTAAATGAATTGTAATAAAGTAAAAATATAATTTTTATATTTGATATAAATTAAAAAATTATCCATTCTATAAAATTAACGCACCATATAATTTCTTAAATTATCAGGTATTGAATAGATTTTAATTTTGTATATGAGTACCGAAGACTACAGCCACATGAAGTGGTGTGATTATTTTTTATTTTTTAACCACATGAATGGTATTTGTAAGGTTATTTAAGAATTAATGACATATTTATTATATAATTATATTCCTATAAAAATAAAATAATACTTAGTTTTTCCATCTTGATCATTGAAAACTGGAAATAAATTTCAGGCGTACATATGACCTACAATGTCAATGACTGTAACATATTTAATTTTTCATAACCATATTTTATGGATTGTTTAAAAGTAATAATTTATATATAAATATTATAATTGTCTCGTAGTATATGTTATAATACCTGATTACGAAACTAATTTATTTCGATGAGAAATTTTAATGTTTATACCTTATGATTTTTATACATATATGGATCCCATATTCATTTACATGAAATTAATATAACAGTTGGGATTGAATTATTTTTATCAATAATAGGTTGGACAATGTTTTAGCCTCTTGAGGATTTATGTATATGATTAGAGAGTGAACCTAATCCATTATTTGAATCTTTCCACCAAGTTTTGTTTTCTTGGGAGTCGGAATTGTAATGTGTTTGGGGCATGTTTTATGTCATTTCCAAAATCCCATGTTTCTATGTTCTTATTATACCACTCTATTTATGTTATGGTACTATGTGATTTATCATTTACCATATAATTTATGATATATTGTTATATAATTAACTCACATGTTATGCTTTCTTTTCATGCTTAGTCATTTACTATGATATTTTTACCTTAACATTCTTTTTTAGGATCTCATAGATAGTTTTAGGAGGTCAAATTTATTTTAGGAACTAACTTTGGAGAATAAAAAAATTATTACATGTTATAGATATCTTTTATGTGATATGAACATACTATACCAAGGAAATATCGCCTTTATAATCCTTGTGTATAAATTATAGTTTATTTATGTTTAAGAATCATTTAATAACATGTGTAATATTAATATCTTTAAATACACTGGTTTCTTCCCTAATAAGTATCCACAAAAAATATTATAAAGATATATATTACGTAAATAATCTGTGTTCAATGAGTATAATTAAATTTATTATTAATTTCTACATAATAATGTAGTTCCATAAAAATAATAGTGTGTCATAATAAATAATATGTTATAATAAAATTATTATTACAAAAAAATCATCAAAACAGATTTTTAGAGGTCTTTTGACTCAGTTTAGTGACAAATATAAATAATCAATACTCATGGTGACCTTTCGATGATATTGAAAATTATAATCATCCATAAAAAATATATATATCCAATCAGTTTAAAAACAATATTTGACATCTTCATAATTAGAAAAAACCTAATGGTTAGTTTAACGATACCATATCTTAGGGAAAGGTGAATAGTTCACAACTGTTGTAAAACTGAGTGTACACTATTCAAAATCTAAACATTTCATTATCTAAACAATAATAAATTTTCTAAAATAATTTCATTGAGAAACCTAATTAAATATTACTAATTATATAAAAATTTTAATTGCTTGTAATATTGATAACTCATACACCACGAGCCTCCTCTTTTACCCACATTTGAATTCCCCATAGATAAAAAGTGATTCCACAATTCTCTCATCTAATCATCTATAAAATACCATACCAAAATAATTCTTTTTTTTATTGAAAGGATATGAATAATATATAATAATTATGATTATAAAATAATTAACATATATGATAATAATTCTACAACACAAATAGTTTTATCGATAGAAATATAGAGGAAGGGATTAATAATATAGTTGATCTATAATAGTTTTGACCACCAAAAACATATTAATATCAAAAATAACATATATAAAAAAATAGGGGTAATTGGGTACCTTCTATCCTCCTAATATGTATATAGTATCTCACATTGCTCTCAGTAGTGTACCATTACCCACTTTATGGTAGTACATTCACTCTTTTTGGTCTTGGATAGGTTACCCCTGGGTTTTCAAAAACCAAATCCTATTAAAATATAATATATTAGACACATGAACATATTTATAGTATTTTTATAATATATTTTATCCACTAATAGTCCATATTTTCATATTAAAAAATCAAGATATATTATGACAAGGAGAATAAAAAATATCTGATTAACTTTATTACTAAATATATGAAAAACATACCCATATTGTAGTTTACTAACTCATGGGTGTATTATTGATTAAAAACAAATTAAAACAATGTTTCTCATCAATGAAAATGAATAGAACAAAAATTTCAACATTCAAAAGTTATAAATTGATTACGAGTTTGTGATATTCTACTCTATTTTTTCAATAAAATTCATGATGTGTAACTTAAACACTCTATTACACTATACATTGAATATATCACCACACAATAAGTTTAAATCCATATAACCATAGGAAAATAATCATTCCATCAATGAAATAATTTTCTCAATGTAATCTATATATTCTTTCCCATTAAATTATAACCCTCTTAGCATACCTTGAATATACAAACTCAACATGAAAAATAAATTCGTGTGAATCCTAGAAAAATATAAACCAAATAACCAATAAAATTTTGAAATTAACTCACTTACCACTATAAATAACTAATATTTAGGGAATATATATTTTAATAGTTCTCCCAAACATAAGAATCACTTGACTAAAACATAACTAATGGTCCAAACCAAAAAATATATTGACCTTAAAATAATACATTCAACAATAAATCTCATACATTTGTGAAAATTAAAATGATATAATAAACAAATAAAGGAATCCACAAATGATATTAATTCAATCAAAAAAATTACAATTCCAAATTCACAACCACTAGTTACTTATTTTGAAAATTAGAAAAAATCATTTATGGAAGTTAAAAATCATGTATTTTTTATGAAAATTACATTATAATTCAATTTTTTTAGAGAATTTGAAAACACTAAAATATCATTCCAATAATTAGATTTCATTTAATTATAATTTTTTTTTCAAAAACTGATCTTGAAATCCCATTCCAAAATAACGTTAATTTGAAATATTCGAAAGAATAAAATAAAGAACTATTTTGCAGATTAATAAGCCACATGAGATAAAAAAAAGTGCAACAATTAATTTCAACCATTTATCCATTCCACATACCATTGTATGAGTTTTTATTTTATATACATGATAAAAAATTATGAATACCAAATATTATTTCAATATAGAGGAGAAATAAAAAATAGGAATCACATTATTATAAAACCCTAGGATATGAATATATTTAACCACAACTAACAATCTATATTATAAAAACACACAAAGATTATATATATTTCCAATTATTCATAGGTATAGATAGAGGAATGGGGTTAGTCAGTATTTCACTTTTTCACATGTAACAATCCATATGCATTAAACAATCATGATTTAAGAAAAATTGAAATGGATCTTAGTTGATCTATATAACATATCATAGACTCATATTTCTCCAATTGAGATTATATGAAGTCGATAACATTAATACCAAGAGGGTATACACTAATAAAACTAATAATAACAAGAAATATGGGTTTCATTTGAATCAATTCAGGATTTTTATTGTCATGACATCTTTCCTAAATACCAATATTTTTTATCCACATCCATTTTATAGTGGCCCAACATGAAAATTATATCACAACACATTTTAAAACACTATAGAAAATTACTCAAAGAGTAAAAAAGAGATGTTTCACTATGATCATAGGGAAAACACCTTAAAATGTAGACGATTTTAGTTTATTCTAAGGGAAAAATTATATATAGATTATATAGTTAAATTTAAATAATATGCTTTATGTCTCTAGCTACTAAATTTTTGATATGACCCATCCATGTTATGGAAATTATACAGACATAGGGATATAATAATAAGAGAAAATAAAGAATCTCATAGTCTTGTTTATAAAGAAGAAGAATATACATATTATATTATAATTAATATAACAATAATTTAAAATATGTATAATATTGTAAATAAATAAATATATTCTTTCTCATTAATATATATATATAGTATACCTTAATATAAATATATAATGGCATCTAGAAAAAAAATTGGGACTCCTTATCATTTATCAATTGAAATTATAATTTATTACATCAATACATATAGTTATCAAAAATCAGACACATATGCTTGAAATGTGAAGAAAACGATATACCCAACACATAAAATTTCATTCAATGTACATGGATATGGGATGAAATTGACGACCCAATAACATTACCCCACTTAACTCAAGTAATTTGGTGCTAGAGATTAAGTAGAAATATGTATATGTATATGGTATGGTCATTTACGGGAGTATTAAAACTCCAAATTCTATGAAAATCATTTCCATATTATCTAAGGCTCATATCGAAGACCATGATAGCGGAAAAAGTCCATTGCTAAATAGTGTTAATAGGTAGTTCCCACCCAATATTATTGAACCATATTCACATTACACTCTTGTAATGTCTATTTAATGAGATTTAAATTTTTACCCAATGAATTTTATATAGATATAGGTCCCACCATTCTCATAATTAAATCAATTTTACAGGTTCCATAACATAAACTATTTACAATTGCATAACTGAAGGAACAAAAAAGGGTTTCTCAAACATCATTCCATCACAACATAATCCATATAAGATAATTGGATTTTATTAGTAAAATTACATCATAAACACAATAAAATATAACTAATAATAGGGATATAAACATAACCTATGTAATATTAGATGAAAATTATTTTGATAAAACACTGAAGCATAAATCTTAAGGAAATATCCTTTATTCTTCAAAAAATATATATTGTTCTCAAAATGACATGAAATTTTAAAACAAAATAATTTAGTTAAAAATAATCCCAAAATATTTTATATGATGTTTCATGGAAATAATTAATTCTTAATAAATTAAAATTCGTTCATGCCATATAATTTAAAAAGCATTCTTCTCATACTCTTTCAGAAATGTCAAAAAGCACCTCGTATAGAAAATGAAAAAAAAATTCATTCCATAAAAATTAAAAAATAATCACCAATGGGTAAAATTGACTTTAAAAAATTACTTACTAATAGAAATAAAATTATATATTTAGGAAACATGGATTTGGATGATAAATATACCCTAGTAATTACTTACATAAAAAAATCTTGAAAAATAATGAGATTGTGAAATTTTTCCCACCCTTATGTTTGATATACTTCACATGTATCCAAACTTCCTATAAAATTGGTTAATGTATATTATTAAATAATACCACAACCATATTTATATATATCATATCATATATGATCTTATTATTTCATTTTTTGAGAGTATTTCAATATTCCAATTATTTTGAGTGTCAATGACTATGTTTTTCAATATCTTTTTTGTCATGTAATTCATGATTGTTATTCATAGAATGTATTTTATTCACTTAAATAATTTCATTAAGTAAAATTATTATATTTAATGATCTTATAAATTTAGAAATCATTATAGAAATTTTAATGAGTAGAATAAATCTTACTATGTCATGGAGATGGTAAGTTGTAGGTACGCATAAGCGACTATAACATTCCTTTTGATGGTAAAATTGTATGGAATTGGATGGTATATTAATAATACAGAAACAAAATCAAGTTATATTCATCATTTAAATCCCTTAAACCCATCATTATACCCATCCAAATTATGTGTTGTTGAATAACATATCACACTACAGCTGTAGATGGGAAGTCGTACGTACTCACAATGGTTATATTGTTATTCCTAGAATTGATGAAATGAGGTATAAGGTTGTATAAGAACTACAGTAACATATCATCATGTATACGATACTATATTTATTACTTTATTAATTAAATAACATTATAATAGGAAGTATAAAAAGAAATGAATTTTGAATTTGGTGATAAAACAATTACCACTTTTTTGAAGTATCACCTTTTGATTTTCACAAAAGGCCTCCTTAAGATGAATTTATTCACAATTTGTGGCCACTAGGATGAAGTTAGGGATGTTGGGATAAGAAATGTAAAGGGGTTTTCATATACAGGCCACTTTATTGGTGTGATAAAAATAGACGAAGAGGTTCCCTTTTATAAGAGAAGGAGGGGTACCTTTTGAAATATAATTACTATTAAATGAATATAAATTAAATTTTTGATTGAAATTACTCCAAAGTAAATTATTTAGAATAATTGATGAGGATGGGAAAAAATCATCTCAACCAATAAAATTTAGTCATTTTTTTTTAATTTTAAACATTATCATTTTGATTTATCCTTATTTAATCTATTTAATATTAATTGTTGTAATATATTCTTAATATTTAATAGTCATAAATATTCAATTATATGATGTTAATTGACCATAAATTGATATACACCTTAACATTTTGATATATATGACTTATAAATGATTATATATTGATTATTTATATATCATTTTATTTTATTCCTTAAAAATATATAGGAAAATGGAAATAATGTTCATTCATACGTATGACCTATCATCCCTATGAACTGTTCATTTCATTTTCTATTAATAAATTCAATTAATTAATATAAATAAATTTATACAGAATATATATGAAAAATATTTGAATTTTAAAATCCTTGACATGATGAAATCATTATCTATGTTAGATGATAAAAAATAACAAGTCCAAACATGCATGAAACACAAGGAAGTTATTGCCTGAAACATGACTTTAATATGAATTTGTAAATAAATGGGAAACAAAAGGTCATTAGAAAATAATATATACTAGAAAAAATATTAATACTATTCATAAATGTATATATAAAAATCTTATATTTATTATACCTTATTTTGTTAACATATATTATATATTTTAAGACATAATGTATAAGATTTTAGACTAATTTGTTTAATTCAGTCGGTGACACATCATATTCACCACATATTTATTTATTGTGGTATACATAATACCAATTTATTTAGTTTATAATTATTTTCCTTTAAATAATAGGGATTTAAATTTCTCCATGAGAATCACTCTTTTAGGAGGTTTACCATTCAAATGGTTACAAATTGATAAGGGATATTTTTCTCAATTTTAATTTTGTTGGACAAATGATATGTTATGAAGAAATATTTTTATATGAGGAGTATTTTATACCCTTCTAAATGTTTATATCATTAAGTTAATTATTCTCATGATATTTAATGTTTAAATTTTTATTATATTATCAGGGTTCTTGCTATTCAATGTTACTATTGTAGTAAGAGTTTAATGTTATAATCTCATCGTTTATCATGATTTATTGTGATTATGCTTTAAATGATGGTATATTATGATCAATATCTTAATAAACTCATGAATTTACTTATACAATAGTTATTTAATTATAATCTATGTTTTTTATTCATTTTACACTCTTTATATTTCCAAAATATCATAATAATATTTTTATAAAAACATATTTTTGGTCAGAAAAACATTTTCGTACAAAATTGGGTTTAGAAATACATTCAAAAAATAATTTTTCATTTATCATGTTGTTGTTATCATAAAATTTTACCCAGTATTTATATTTTTTTTAAAAAAATTAATCATTATATTATTTTCCAAAAATTTATTTTGGATTTTAATAAAAATTCGAAAGAAATTTTTTTAACATGTACGCCGTGAACATAAGTTTCTAACATTATGAACAATAATTTATTCAAAGATTCAAATTTAAATTTTAGAGGATAATTTAAATGTAATATATTTTCACAGTTATTTAGATTTAAAAAATTTTATTTCTATATAAACCATGGTAGTTTCCTCAAGAAATGTCATTAATTGTTTTTATGGATTTGTTTATATGATTTCATTGTAATTATCAAAGAAAAGTTTATAGATTTGTTTAATGTTTTAAAATATTATTTTCAATGAAGAGATATTATTATTAATAAATTTCCCAAGAAATAATTAAAAATAATATACCATGTATAACGGAATCCTTTAATGTTACTTATATGTTACATGGGATAAGAACTAAATATACCTCTATTATAATTTCTCTGAATATATGTAACGCCCCGACCCTAATTACCTAGAGTCGGTGCATTATTACATAACATTGGCATGATCATGAGAAAGATCAAGTCTCGAAAGACCGATTAGTTTAGTAGCCTTGGAATAACTAGATACATCCATAAATTTTTACATTACATCATAAAAAAACATCTTGTCTTCATATCCCCTCATACTATCCCTGCAGGTCATTCATAAATTACTTCTTCATAATCCTGGGAAAAATAAAACATTGAAAGGGGTGAGCTCGGATGCTCAGTAAGGATAACATTATAGCAGAAGCTTTCATAAATAAGCATAAACACTTAAGGCAATTTATAACTAAAACAAAAGCCTTTTAAAATTGAACTTCAACATAGTATGGCAAAAGTAAAATGAAATAATGCCATTTACTTACTCACATGGATATTCTACTAGTGGAATGATCACATGCAATATCAATAACCACTTTCATAATGATGGAATGCATAATGCCAGACTATCATAACCACATAGCCAAGGCCTCGTGCCAAGACTACAAATAAGATTTTGCCAAGGCCTTGTGCCAAGACACTAGTTTGTCTCATGAGACCTACCGATGCATCGAGGAGCTATAGCGGGCTCCACCCGTCACTTATTAAGTCCAATGCATTCCCATATGAAAAGGTTTAAACATAACGTAAACATTCGTATTAAACTAGCATACGAAATGTCAATACTTTCACCACAAACCATGAATGGTATAAAAATAGCACATCCACAGTCAAACATAATTAATTCGATACAATATGGAAGATTGTATTGTATCACATTAACCTCAATCAATAATAATGAAGGATGTTGACATAGATGAAAATAATCATCAAAACTATTTGAGAGAAATATCCCCCTTTTCTTGAAAACATTTAAAAGTCACACTATTTGTCAAGAAGCCATTTAAAAGTATATTTTTGAATCAAAGTGTCCCATACCACTTTGAAACTTTTAAAAGGAGTTTTAATTTTAAAACTTTAATGTCCATATAAATAAATCCTTAAAACCATTTTTAAAATATGGACATTAATGAGCATGATTTAGAAGAATAATTCTTTAAAACATTTTAAAATGGTATTTTGGTTAGAGTTTCTAACCAAAAGAGAGACACTTGAATACAAATAATTGAGGTAATCAAAACATTGTAATATCATGAGAATAAAGGAATTCATGATATACTATGTCAAAGTACATTATATACACCACATAGAAGTGATTTGGTGTATATCATCAAAGAAGTCTCAATGGAATGTAAATTGAGATGAAATTTCTCAAAAAGGTTGTATCCTTAGGTTAAGGATAAATCAATGACATAATTATGTGTGACAAATATAAATACACTAAATATGATTGGATATTCAGTGTAAAACAATCAAAGGACATTCACACATATTCTTGTAAAAAAACAATACCAACGAATTGGATGTTTAACTCAACAAATGGAGAATGAGTTAAAATTACTCTTATCAAATTCATATCAATGACTTGAGAATTACCAATGGAGTGATTATGTGTATCAAACTTCTATCCACAGGAAGGTTAGTGGAAATTATGACATAATCAAATGAATAGTGATTCCACACATAATCTTGGGGTAATATAATCAATGAAATATGTGTAAAGCCAAATGAGTGGAAATTGAAATCTCAAATTCCCTTATCGATTAGGTAACTTACTAAACATACACCC
This sequence comes from Viscum album, assembly GCA_963277665.1. Taxonomy (NCBI): domain Eukaryota; kingdom Viridiplantae; phylum Streptophyta; class Magnoliopsida; order Santalales; family Viscaceae; genus Viscum; species Viscum album. The sequence continues at coordinate 1,577,276,326 of OY728150.1, read as the reverse complement.
ATGAAAGAAGTATCATACCATGATGATGTAAATACCCATAAATTAAAGTATATTACACAATGAATACGATCATGGGCAGTACACATACACCACATGCAATAATTAAGTGGTGATCAATGGAATTCTCACGGAATTAAAAGTGAGATAAGAAAACCCTTACTTTGTACTTTTTCCTTGGTCGATGGTAGGTTTACCTCCTGTATAATGGTGAAATAATTGTTATTTAATAATACAAGAATCATTTACTTTAATATGATATCATATATGATCTTTTAACATTGATTTGTTAATAATATCTTAGTATTAACGTCGTTTCGGGTGTTAACTTACTCATTTTCTTTTATATGTTTTGTTACATAAGTCATGTTTGTTGTATCTTATTCATATCCAGAATGATATCAAGTCCTTAAAAATCATTTTTAAATCATTAAATGATAATTATACTTGAATGGATACGATGGATAATGAATCTCATCGCGTTCGTGGAGACGGTAGTCCGTACGTACGCACGAACGCTACTTCCATTTAATTTTTTATTTTAAAAGAATCGAATCCAAATGATACATAGGTATATTACTATTCCAGTATAATATAATATTTTATATATGTTACTTAAGTTCATTAACACCATCCTTTATACGTTCCATGTGTGGTATGAACGAGTCATATCATTTTAAGGGGGCGGTAGTCCGCACTTCCTCAAATGAAATTATCGTATGTATATACGACATGAAACGAATAATGGTATGAAATAAAATGGAATTACAGAAGCTTATATATAAAATATATATCATTAATATCATATTTAATTACAGTGCCATCATAATGGCCACCATGAGAGGTGGTAAGATGTTTTTGAACAATCATCGTTTCGTGAGGCGTTAGTTTGCCATCCACAGAAACATTATGTTCATCATCCATTAGATGGAGTTGTGTGTATGTGTAGTTTGAATCCTTCTTATAACCACATCCTAGTATATTGAGGATACTGGTTTTGTTACAAAAGAAAGGAAATAAAAAGATTTTGGGGGTTGGAGAAGCAAAATAAATGAAAATACTTTAAGAGAAATTGTTACCTTTAATTTAGGTAACTCACTTTGGTTGGAACCAAAGGACTTCTTGAAATGCTTTCTGCCTAAGGGGAAGCTTCAAGGAGGAGGAGAGGGATGTGGGGAGATTATTTGGGCAGAGTTTGGACGAGCCAAGTGGCTTGAGAGGTGTGAGGAAAAGAGAAGGAGGAGTGCCCTTTTATAAGAGGGGTGAGGGGCACTTTTGGAAAAGCTAGAAATATTAATTTATAATAAATTCATATTCGGTTTCCAAAGGCTCCAAAGTTGACTATTCAAAGTATGAGGTGGGGATAGGTCGAAAACAACTCATCCAATAGAATTTAGACAGGTTTGGGTACTTATATTAACCTTATCTTTAAGTATTAACTCTAAGTTAATTAGTTTCACTTTTACAATGTCTCTTTGTATTTTTATATAATATGGTTAATAAACATACTATATACATCCAAGAGACCCCCAAGTGGTCCATTAATTATTAACCTATAATAATATAAGTCTCTTGGCCGAACCTTAGATTTTTAGGAATTTAATATCAATTAATAATATAATATTTGTTTTAAGAACTCTTTTATGTTAATTTTGACACTATTCAATAGTTGATTTTTGTGAAACTCATAACAGATTGATTACTTCGAACAAAGTCAATTAAATCAATCCTAATATATCATATTATCCTAGAAAATTAGTGTAATTCATTAAAAGTTTCATATTATATTTATTTGGGTATTTATAATATCAATTATGTTAATTTTTTACTATTTTAGTAATTACTGCATCATCTTTGTGTCATAAATAAAATAAATTATTTAATGTCTAAAAATTATAAATAAAACATCATTATGTAGGAAATCTTTTTATCTTTCTAATGAATATTTATAATCGAAAATCCAACATGTATAACCCTATGTAAAAATTGTTCTTCTAAAAGATGTAAGCTTATGCCATTTTTATTTTTATTTTAACTTTATTAATATAATGTGTCCCTACCACATACAAGTGGCTCCAAGGGGTCCCCAAATTGACCCAAGGATGCCCATGGTCGGGTATGTGTCCACAAATAAGGTTAGGACACGTTTTAGGGTAATTTTGTATTATTATAATATTATTTTTTAACCCTTATTTACCGGATTTACCCTTTAACCATGGTAAATAAAATATTTACCGCAGTAATTATTCAAAATGTCTAAAAATAAAAGTTACCTATTTACACAATTTGAACATCCTGATTCCAAATATGGAATCCATTTTTCTAAATTCAAAACACAGAAGTGGCAGAAATTAATTTAAAATTAATTCCCGCTGTCAAAACAAAAAGCGTGTTTTTAAGAGATAATAACTATCAAAAGATTGACACCTGTTTATGTTTGGTTTAATTGTAAAATTATGTCCAATGACCAACATTATATTAAATGGTAAAAATATATTCTAAATATACTTTAAAACCACTCAAATTCATAATTTATCACTATTAATTATTTTGATTAAAAAAGTTGTTTTTAATTAAAATTTAGTAATTTTCACTATTCATCAAAATATGAAAGTTATCCGAAAAGTACCAAAATTTCACCCTAGACTAATTTTGATATTCTGAATCCAAAAATGAAGTCCATTTTGAAATATAAAATATATATAATTTCAAAAAGTAGTTATTACTATTCATAACGGCTAGTTTAATTAGTTATGGTGTGTTAGAACTCGGTGTTGCGTACAACACACGCTATCACATTATTCAAAGAGAAGCGTACCGTAGAAGGTTGGGGTGTTACATTCTCCCCTCCTTCAATAAATTGCGTCCTCGCAATTTGAAATTGTTCTTCGAAAATAAAAGGTTGAAAATAGATAATATATTTGTGGGAAAACCCACATCGGAAAATGAATTAATGAGGCCTCTATTTAAAATAAAGAGTGGAAAGTATGAAGATTACCGAAAATAGCACATACTAGGGTTCCATGTAGGAAAATATGGATATGGAGGAGAAATCTAACCATCAATTATCTGATGGAGAGTGGTAGAGAACATGGCTATGAAAAGGCCAACAATCCCAAAGCCATAAATTAGTGATGATTTAAGGTACCATCTAGGACAACATTTTTTTTAAAGTTACATTACATAAGGAAGAGGAATTCATTTATGATATTGACTATGAACATTATGAGATATACTTAAATTTTAAGTAGATTTTCATTCTTTAATAAATTTCCACCACTAACTCAATTTTTTTTAAACGATGAGTATTCAAGAAGACTTGGTCACACTGGGAGAGCTAGAATAAACTTCTATAGAATCACATGATCCATGCAGGATAAACCATATATTTACATTGTCTTTGAAGATTAATCAAAACCAAAATGGTTAGTGAATGATCTAATGATCCCCCAAAAGGATATTCATTGAGATAAATATGCACTAATCTTAATTTCTAAAATTAAACCAACAATACCCCAAAGTTAAATAGATACCATTCAATAACCAATTGTCCTTAAAATCCTTTAATATAATCCAAAATAATATTGAAACTCAAAACATAGAAGAATTTGATTATGTAGTCTCCCATGTTACATTGTATCTCCAAATGACATCAAATACTCTTAAAGTCACATACTTAAAAGTAATTAACATCATCACATATTCTCTGTTATAGGTTAATCATTTCCATAAATAACCCAGATCACTATAAATCAACAATAAAAATGTAGATAAAAATCCACCATTACTCTACAAATGAAACCTCATTGTATTCTATTTTCCTTGGGCATATAGTGTTCCTAACAAAACGAACATCTGCCAAAATAACATTTATCACTTAATCACCAAATCATTTTCCTATACCAAGGGTATTCATTTGATAAGACATAAGAACCCAAATCATCTTATTATTGATCAATAAAATCATTTAACAAAAAAAATGGTCATACTAACCAGGGACTTCACGTAGTCCAGTGGTAGGCGATAAATCCCAATCGCACTTTGGTTGTGGGTTCGATTCCCACAGCTTTTTCCGACGCGATGGGTTGTCACACGGTCTACATGTTGTCCTTTTTCAAAAACTATATTTTATAATATTACCAAAATAAATTCCTCAAAATAACATAATTTAACCACAAATGTTATATCATACTTTGCATTTTCATCCCAAATTATAATAACATATCATTTTCTCAAACCCCAATGATCATATAAAACCAAATGGTTATTTATACCTATATCCACAAGAGAAGAGATAATTATTCCTCAAATATCATTCTCACATGGAAAACTGAGGGGTTACAAATACAAAAGAAAATTATTCCAAAGTAAACCCATCAATAAAGAGCACTAACACTTTTATACATTTCACCATCCATTTATTTCCACATAGGTTCTTCATCATATGTTCCTCGGGTTCCCACATTGCCTCTTCCATCTTATGATTTATCCATAGATCTTTTACCAGACGAGTCATCCGGTTTCTCAACACTTGATCTTTGGTATGAAGAATTCTGATAGGCTCTCCACAATAAGATAGATCTGGTTCCAGTTATAATTCTTCATAGGTGAGTACATGCGTTGGGTCAGGCATGTATTTTGTCACTAGAGATATGTGGATCACAACATGATCTCTGGAGAGACTAGGCGGATTTTCCTTTTGGTAGAATGCGTTCATGTGTCACAATGGTACCTCGGGAATTTTTCCAAATCATCTACTTCCTTTACCCAAAAACTCCTCATCCATTTTGGATTATATCGATGGAAGCATCGATGCATCATAAAAAAATAGGTATTTCTTATATATAATTTGGAGACATCGTCTTTAACATGTTTTTTTAGGAAAATTCTCACTGATTCATCTTCAAATATTTTAAAATAAGGTTTTGGTAAATCAGTTTTCGTATATCCCAAAAGACATAAATATATAATTTGATACATATAGGCTGCTCGAAGGTCTCCCTCTTCTGCGGCATCTAGAAAATCATTTAGTGCATCGTAATTTTGAGATAAAGTAAATAATTTGAAAAGACCCTGATGGTACTTCCCACGCTTAGCGTGGTAAGAAAGTTGAGAGCGCAACATTATCCCACAGTCGGTACTTGATCCTTGAAAGAATCGTGCAATGCTAGAGGTATTGGATGTCTCATAAATTTGTTTGCATGTAACTTGGACATTTGAAAAAGTTTCAACATCGTCTGCGCATGACTTCTGGATAATAATTGTAAGTAGTTCTTCAGGAAGAGAGAGAAGAGTTGTTCGTGATCTTGCTCCCTCCATGTTTCAACTAACAAAATAAAATACAATTAGGTTTTTTGAATACTTATCTAATAGGAAAAAAAAGACATAATAGGATATTCTTGTAATTGAACAATATATCTTAACTTTGGGTACCCTATGTTAAAATCTACATTATCCGCTATCTATTTGCCGACATATATTCTTAGGGGCATTTTTTGTATTCCCTTAATAATGGTTTATACTAATCTTGTGAGTTTACCAAAGCATATCCCCCGGGAGTGTCGTAACCAAGAGTGCAGCAAGGCCCGTTGTCGTGTACCAGTTCCCGTTCGAGTCTAGCTCAAAGCGGTGTTTTCGGGTTTTACCTCTAGGTACATCTGTGCCAGAGCCACCTCTACCTGCTCGTATCCAGACAGGGATGTATTGCTTGGAAAACTCACAAAATCATTACAATACCAAAATTCTAGGAAGTTCTTCTATACTAATCCTCAAAGTTCATCTTAGGTCTACGTGCTCTAATCAGAGTTTATCTAAATCTAGCTTCCAAGGTTTGTACTAAACTTCCTCTGATACCAACTGTAACGCCCCGACCCTAATTACCTAGAGTCGGTGCATTATTACATAACATTGGCATGATCATGAGAAAGATCAAGTCTCGAAAGACCGATTAGTTTAGTAGCCTTGGAATAACTAGATACATCCATAAATTTTTACATTACATCATAAAAAAACATCTTGTCTTCATATCCCCTCATACTATCCCTGCAGGTCATTCATAAATTACTTCTTCATAATCCTGGGAAAAATAAAACATTGAAAGGGGTGAGCTCGGATGCTCAGTAAGGATAACATTATAGCAGAAGCTTTCATAAATAAGCATAAACACTTAAGGCAATTTATAACTAAAACAAAAGCCTTTTAAAATTGAACTTCAACATAGTATGGCAAAAGTAAAATGAAATAATGCCATTTACTTACTCACATGGATATTCTACTAGTAGAATGATCACATGCAATATCAATAACCACTTTCATAATGATGGAATGCATAATGCCAGACTATCATAACCACATAGCCAAGGCCTCGTGCCAAGACTACAAATAAGATTTTGCCAAGGCCTTGTGCCAAGACACTAGTTTGTCTCATGAGACCTACCGATGCATCGAGGAGCTATAGCGGGCTCCACCCGTCACTTATTAAGTCCAATGCATTCCCATATGAAAAGGTTTAAACATAACGTAAACATTCGTATTAAACTAGCATACGAAATGTCAATACTTTCACCACAAACCATGAATGGTATAAAAATAGCACATCCACAGTCAAACATAATTAATTCGATACAATATGGAAGATTGTATTGTATCACATTAACCTCAATCAATATTAATGAAGGATGTTGACATAGATGAAAATAATCATCAAAACTATTTGAGAGAAATATCCCCCTTTTCTTGAAAACATTTAAAAGTCACACTATTTGTCAAGAAGCCATTTAAAAGTATATTTTTGAATCAAAGTGTCCCATACCACTTTGAAACTTTTAAAAGGAGTTTTAATTTTAAAACTTTAATGTCCATATAAATAAATCCTTAAAACCATTTTTAAAATATGGACATTAATGAGCATGATTTAGAAGAATAATTCTTTAAAACATTTTAAAATGGTATTTTGGTTAGAGTTTCTAACCAAAAGAGAGACACTTGAATACAAATAATTGAGGTAATCAAAACATTGTAATATCATGAGAATAAAGGAATTCATGATATACTATGTCAAAGTACATTATATACACCACATAGAAGTGATTTGGTGTATATCATCAAAGAAGTCTCAATGGAATGTAAATTGAGATGAAATTTCTCAAAAAGGTTGTATCCTTAGGTTAAGGATAAATCAATGACATAATTATGTGTGACAAATATAAATACACTAAATATGATTGGATATTCAGTGTAAAACAATCAAAGGACATTCACACATATTCTTGTAAAAAACAATACCAACGAATTGGATGTTTAACTCAACAAATGGAGAATGAGTTAAAATTACTCTTATCAAATTCATATCAATGACTTGAGAATTACCAATGGAGTGATTATGTGTATCAAACTTCTATCCACAGGAAGGGTAGTGGAAATTATGACATAATCAAATGAATAGTGATTCCACACATAATCTTGGGGTAATATAATCAATGAAATATGTGTAAAGCCAAATGAGTGGAAATTGAAATCTCAAATTCCCTTATCGATTAGGTAACTTACTAAACATACACCTATGAAAGAAGTATCATACCATGATGATGTAAATACCCATAAATTAAAGTATATTACACAATGAATACGATCATGGGCAGTACACATACACCACATGCAATAATTAAGTGGTGATCAATGGAATTCTCACGGAATTAAAAGTGAGATAAGAAAACCCTTACTTTGTACTTTTTCCTTGGTCGATGGTAGGTTTACCTCCTGTATAATGGTGAAATAATTGTTATTGAATAATACAAGAATCATTTACTTTAATATGATATCATATATGATCTTTTAACATTGATTTGTTAATAATATCTTAGTATTAACGTCGTTTCGGGTGTTAACTTACTCATTTTCTTTTATATGTTTTGTTACATAAGTCATGTTTGTTGTATCTTATTCATATCCAGAATGATATCAAGTCCTTAAAAATCATTTTTAAATCATTAAATGATAATTATACTTGAATGGATATGATGGATAATGAATCTCATCGCGTTCGTGGAGACGGTAGTCCGTACGTACGCACGAACGCTACTTCCATTTAATTTTTTATTTTAAAAGAATCGAATCCAAATGATACATAGGTATATTACTATTCCAGTATAATATAATATTTTATATATGTTACTTAAGTTCATTAACACCATCCTTTATACGTTCCATGTGTGGTATGAACGAGTCATATCATTTTAAGGGGGCGGTAGTCCGCACTTCCTCAAATGAAATTATCGTATGTATATACGACATGAAACGAATAATGGTATGAAATAAAATGGCATTACAGAAGCTTATATATAAAATATATATCATTAATATCATATTTAATTACAGTGCCATCATAATGGCCACCATGAGAGGTGGTAAGATGTTTTTGAACAATCATCGTTTCGTGAGGCGTTAGTTTGCCATCCACAGAAACATTATGTTCATCATCCATTAGATGGAGTTGTGTGTATGTGTAGTTTGAATCCTTCTTATAACCACATCCTAGTATATTGAGGATACTGGTGTTGTTACAAAAGAACGGAAATAAAAAGATTTTGGGGGTTGGAGAAGCAAAATAAATGAAAATACTTTAAGAGAAATTGTTACCTTTAATTTAGGTAACTCACTTTGGTTGGAACCAAAGGACTTCTTGAAATGCTTTCTGCCTAAGGGGAAGCTTCAAGGAGGAGGAGAGGGATGTGGGGAGATTAGTTGGGCAGAGTTTGGACGAGCCAAGTGGCTTGAGAGGTGTGAGGAAAAGAGAAGGAGGAGTGCCCTTTTATAAGAGGGGTGAGGGGCACTTTTGGAAAAGCTAGAAATATTAATTTATAATAAATTCATATTCGGTTTCCAAAGGCTCCAAAGTTGACTATTCAAAGGATGAGGTGGGGATAGGTCGAAAACAACTCATCCAATAGAATTTAGACAGGTTTGGGTACTTATATTAACCTTATCTTTAAGTATTAACTCTAAGTTAATTAGTTTCACTTTTACAATGTCTCTTTGTATTTTTATATAATATGGTTAATAAACTTACTATATACATCCAAGAGACCCCCAAGTGGTCCATTAATTATTAACCTATAATAATATAAGTCTCTTGGCCGAACCTTAGATTTTTAGGAATTTAATATCAATTAATAATATAATATTTGTTTTAAGAACTCTTTTATGTTAATTTTGACACTATTCAATAGTTGATTTTTGTGAAACTCATAACAGATTGATTACTTCGAACAAAGTCAATTAAATCAATACTAATATATCATATTATCCTAGAAAATTAGTGTAATTCATTAAAAGTTTCATATTATATTTATTTGGGTATTTATAATATCAATTATGTTAATTTTTTACTATTTTAGTAATTACTGCATCATCATTGTGTCATAAATAAAATAAATTATTTAATGTCTAAAAACTATAAATAAAACATCATTATGTAGGAAATCTTTTTATCTTTCTAATGAATATTTATAATCGAAAATCCAACATGTATAGCTCTATGTAAAAATTGTTCTTCTAAAAGATGTAAGCTTATGCCATTTTTATTTTTATTTTAACTTTATTAATATAATGTGTCCCTACCACATACAAGTGGCTCCAAGGGGTCCCCAAATTGACCCAAGGATGCCCATGGTCGGGTATGTGTCCACCAATAAGGTTAGGACACGTTTTAGGGTAATTTTGTATTATTATAATATTATTTTTAACCCTTATTTACCGGATTTACCCTTTAACCATGGTAAATAAAATATTTACCGCAGTAATTATTCAAAATGTATAAAAATAAAAGTTACCTATTTACACAATTTGAACATCCTGATTCCAAATATGGAATCCATTTTTCTAAATTCAAAACACAGAAGTGGCAGAAATTAATTTAAAATTAATTCCCGCTGTCAAAACAAAAAGCGTGTTTTTAAGAGATAATAACTATCAAAAGATTGACACCTGTTTATGTTTGGTTTAATTGTAAAATTATGTCCAATGACCAACATTATATTAAATGGTAAAAATATATTCTAAATATACTTTAAAACCACTCAAATTCATAATTTATCACTATTAATTATTTTGATTAAAAAAGTTGTTTTTAATTAAAATTTAGTAATTTTCACTATTCATCAAAATATGAAAGTTATCCGAAAAGTACCAAAATTTCACCCTAGACTAATTTTGATATTCTGAATCCAAAAATGAAGTCCATTTTGAAATATAAAATATATATAATTTCAAAAAGTAGTTATTACTATTCATAACGGCTAGTTTAATTAGTTATGGTGTGTTAGAACTCGGTGTTGCGTACAACACACGCTATCACATTATTCAAAGAGAAGCGTACCGTAGAAGGTTGGGGTGTTACAATATATGATGATGAAAACATGTTTAAAACCCAATTTCTCTTCCATTGGATATATTACATAGTAGAATGGAAATGAAACCTACTTTGTTTCATGGGTTTCTCAATGATGAAATGATTTTTTTCTTCAAAATTGTCTATTTTTTAAAGTTTATGATATAATGAAATTTTTATGAAACCCATTTAATTTCATGGGTTATGATAGAATTAATTTTTTATAAACTTATAAAATAGATGCATACAATTTTAATTATGTGTTGGTGGTTACATTATTCCATTGATGACAGTTATGTTATAATCATGGATGATGAAATATTTATAAACAATGATGAGTGGGATCTATATCTCCATAAAATTCATTAGGTAAATATATACATCTCATGAGATAAACAGGAATAGAATAGAGATTTTACCTGGTTATATATAGTACTTTTCCCAATAGGATAGTCTTGCGAGTGAACATTGACTACGATGATCTTACTCATGGACCTATCTTTGATTTCCATAATTTATGTTGTGAACAAGTTACATGTTCACAATGTTATGTGGAAAACTTATTACATGTTCAACATGTATTTCATGGACCTATATTAATTTCTATAATATTATGTGCAGACTAGGTTTCATTACCACAAGTTCATGAGAGGGTATGATTTATTTTCCTTTACTTAATGTGTAAACCTTTTCCTATTTAGACATGTTCATAATGTTATAATTTTATGTTTATACAATGAATTTATGTCTTATTTCAATTTTATAATCTCATATATCATGTTATTTGATTTATTTTTTATTCATTTCGTATAAAAACAATTTTTTTATTCCATGCCTCATGATTTGGATCATTTTTTTCTTGGTATTGTTTTGAAATTTAAATTTCATGATCCCATATAGTTATTCACCATTCATACTTATGTGATCATTAATATCTCACTTTCATACCTTTAATGAGCATTTAATATCAACCTTTCTTATATTTCCATTCTATGGTTATGGATAATGTTTTTAAATATGGAATGTTTATAAAGAATATTAAAATTTAACATCATTATGGGATATGTTGATGATCATACAACAAGTTATAGGAAAATGAACCTAGTCTCCAATGATTCTAAACTATTATGGTCCTCTAATTTTTGTTTATGTGATGTATTGCATATACATCTAACAATATTTAGTATTTATACTAAAAATTATTATGTCGCAATTTACCTTTCTCACGTACAATCCATTATAATATCTTTTTCAAAACAACTAACTATAATTAATTTGTATTCAAATAATAATATCATTACATAAAATTTATAAATTTACAACATTTAAATGAGAGAATAAAAATTTCAAATATTATAATTTTCAATAAAATATTTATAATTATTAAAAATTTAAAATATAATTTTTTTTAAACATGATTGTTATGTTAATGAAACACATAGTGCATGGTCTTACCAATATCTTGATTAATAAAAATAAATTTAAAATATGATTCTATTTTTAAAATGCTAATATAGGCATTTTATAACCAACATGTAAATTCATAAAGAAAAACCATAGAAATAAATATTTATTAAATTTTTCTTGAAAGCTCTAGTTAATCATTTTCATTTTTCATAAGGATTTAAAAAAATGATTATTTAATATTTAATATATTTTATATGAAGGATTTTTAAATAAGAAATAAATATTATTTCTTATATAGACGAGTTTAGGAAAACATGTAAATGTTTTTTGTAAAATATCACACCTACCATGAATCTAGAAACCCAAATGGGATTTACGTTATTCCTTCACTAATAGTTCATGAAATTATGACACCGATTTGGAGAGAGCGAATATTTTGGGGGGTTTTATACGGACCAAGATGGGGAATTTATATAGATATTATTTTGAGAAGAAACTTCTTATTATATAATTATTAAATATTTTTTGGATTTAAATATAGTTAACATTACAATATTATACATTATATTTAATATTTAATATTTGGAACTATGAGGATCTATTTAAGATCCAAATCATTTACATTATTTATATTATATGTATAAATACACCATGGTAGTCCTTGTTATCTTGTAATGTTTCATCATTTAAAAGAAACTTTTGAGCTAACTAGTACTATCCATGAATCCTTAATAATTCTAGTATAGACTTATATATAAATTATTTTTTTCTTGAAATATTTACATCTACACTCATTATAATGATTTATTTAAGATAATTTTATTTTGTTTTTTCTATTGTTTTAGTGTGGTATACTGAGTAAAATTAAACTCACCCATATAAGTTATTTTTTACCACACCTAATAAATTTATACAGTTGATGAAGGGTTTAATGAGAGTATTCAGATATATGGAATTGGCTTATCATTTCATTAGCCGATTCTTAGAGGTCCCCTTTCTCAACATGGTCCTAACATAGTTTAGTGATATTGATATTTCACGATTACAACAATGTTCTTTTTAAATCCAACATACTGTTGGGACATATTATTCTCTATCCCTTATTATTGATTTAAATTTTTATTATATATATATATTACCCCTTTAAAATTATTATGTATGTACTTGGATATTTTTTAATCATTGTGGTTTTATCATGCATTAGTTTTATATGATTCTAATTTTTTAAAATCTGGATGGAATAATCGATTATTTAACGAATTGGAGATATAGAATTTTTCATTCTAATATATTTTTTGGCTTCCCAAATCGATATTTATTCCTCGTATAAGCTAGTCACTATGTAATATCCAATTGGATGTCGGATTAGAGAGGAACAGGGGGGATCTGTGAGTCGTGATGTGTTAGTAAGTCATGTATAATTACTTATTAAATTAATATATTTACAAATCCTTTATAAATTTTTTAAAACCAATATAAAAATTCAACTAATCCATTAAATTCATTTCATATTCTTATCTTAAGAGTTTGGAAAAATTACTAAAAATTTATTTCATATGTAAACGAGTAATCACATCACCGTCATATACTTAATTTTTTTTAAATGATTATGTTTTCTTATGTGGATTAGAATAGTTGATTACCATATCATGAGAATAGATATATCAAGAAAAAAATAAATACACAAATCATGGGTATTATTTTCACTACAAAACAATAGAGGTGGTAGCAAGAAGTCTAGGTGGATGAATCAGACATATCATGTATCCTCAATATAGAAATTCGGTTAAATGACTCCAGATATTCTTGTTAAATGGATTATATATTGTGCATTATTTTCTTGTGATCAGATGATTCCCCTTTGATGAACTGTCATGTTCTATGGATGGTGTCCACAATATCTTTAATGGTCATTGATGGATTCCATAAATGATCCTCTAATCATGCATCTATTAAATAGTCATGTTTCTAAAAATCACCCAAAATTCTATTATAATGTAAAGGATAAAGTAGCTAGAAGACTCATGTGATGGAGAGGTACGTGGAACCTCATACTACATGATTATGTTATTCAAAAGACTCATCAATAAACCCTCACAACATGTCCATCATGTCATGTGAGATCATGTTTTCTTATCAAAATAATTATGCGAAGGACCTTGAACGTGTCTATTTAATCACATGAAGCCCCTTCGACTCCACATACTAGTATATGAATTTTCCCTAATAGTGCTCATGTACTATATTGAGATATATAATTTATTAAATGATGCATTAAAGATAATAAGGGTGACTATCCATGAAAATGAGCATATGATGTTGTGAGATGGCCTAACATTTTAAAATAATAGTGAAATTCAACAAGAAAACAATAAAGCCTCACATGAAGGAAGGATGTGATGCTCCCATTGAAAAATTTATTACTCACCTTGGGTGATCACCATTGATTATGGGAAGGCCCTTTGAAAAGATAAATTGATCTCATGATGTTTTCTCTACAAGATTGAAAGATCTCAAGGAGATCCTTGATCAAGATAGATTTATATTGAGACTGACCCCTGAAAAGCCATATTAGACTCATGAAGGACCCCATATAAGTCTTTATCAACCACACCAGAGTGTTTATGTGGGTGTCCTGATCTTGGAAAGGATATTAGAAAAGTTAGATCAATAATGAAAAACCAATTTTAAATTTCATCATGGTTATGAGAAATCCCATGGACTGGACAGGTTCCAATAAACATGGAAATAGAGGAACACTATTTTGGTTACTGTTAATATTAGAATTAATAACTAAAACGAAGCAGGGTCATGTGAATCACATAATGTAAAAAAAATTCCACCCACTCCAAAATATATTTTTGAGATACTTTCTGTGCCATTTGTCATATATCCATATTGGAGAGGCCAATAATTTCAACCCCCTCTGAACGAAAGGGAAAAAATGATATTAATACATGAAAGTGTTATAGAGAACTTCATATAGTGTAATTCCATTAAATCAAAGGGTTATTCAACCTAGTAAATCTGACTTATGACCTAATGTATCAAGCATCATGAATACGTGCTTATCGTGATTATCTTATATATTATGTGAAGAAATTATGGAGGCTCATCCAGATCATGAAATGTTGATTTTTTATATCAATGGGGTTATGCTAAACCTATATAATATTATTCATGAAATATTTTGAGGAATAAATTAATTAATGAAAATAAAATAGTTATAATGAAAAAAATACTTATGCACATATGTATACACTAATCTTCATGTTTTTCGAATAACCTACCAATTTCATTCAATAGTAATAGGAAATTTCAACCAAGACATTGAATTCCTTTTGAACATGTAAACTAAATCATGTGAAGCCTTTCAAACATATTAACCATGTATTATGAAGATCTCTAGACATGTCTCCAAAGTTAGAAGAATGTGTCCCGGAATGTTAACAAATTCATGAATAGTCATTTTTTCATTTCGTCTTGCTGTTTCTACATTCTATAGAATTGTCATCTTCGTCATGAAAACCCATATTGAAAATCCATATAGATCATGTGACACCATAGATAATACTCATCTAGGTCATGTGATGTGATCTAAAAAAGATATCTGGGTTATGAAACACCATCCAGACTTATCATCCAGGCCATGTGACAGCCTCCAGACACACCATCTAGATCATTTAATGCCCTCTAGTCATGTCATCCTAGTCATGAAACATACTCTAGATATGTCAACCATGTAAAATCATGTTACTATTTCTAGGTACTCTTAAACCCTTATTTTGATCATGCTTTGGCTGGGTTACATTAATAGGTTCTTCAGGTTAAATTTTGGATTGTTTGAAGGGTATTGAGTTTGTGCACAGTTCGCACATGTGTTTTCCAATCTATACATCCTTATAGAGAAAACCATGAAAACCTAGGCAGTGGGGGTCTTAATGGTTTGAGAATGGTTTGAAACCCCATGTGCTGACTAAAGAGAAACCATGAAACCCCACCAGTAGGGGTTTATGTTTAGGGCTCACTGTTAGAAAAACCATGTATCACCCTCTAAAAAATAGTGTTCATGACTTTTATTTATTTTGAATGTTAAATCATTGAACACTCTTGGACCTAAAACTAGTTCGGACATCCTCCTAGGCTGTTGGATATCTCAATGACCCATTTTAGAACCTCTAGACACCTTACTAAGAGAATAAATTTTTGGTGATCTTTATTCAATCCTTTCTTGATAAGAATTCACCCACTTTCTTTTTCTAATTCACTCTTCTCCCCTACTCCATAGGGGTTTTTAAATATTTTCATTATTAGTGTATATAATTAACATTTTATTATATCTTGAATCGTGGTATTATTTTTAAATAACCATTTCTAAAATTCTTCATTGGAGTCTCCCTTTACAGGAACTCAGATTTGAGATCCCATGATGTTATAGAATGGTTGGTACTATTCATGAATTTCCAATTGATATAACACTAAATTTAATGATTTAAATTTAATTACTTGATTTTAAATTAAAAAATTTCATTGATTTATTAAAAACCCAATTATAGTTAATTGGGGATCTGAAATTTACTTGGAATAATATTTAGGAAACCACCCACCCCCAATTCCATTTAATTGGTAATGTTTGTAAAATATGATAAAAATTTGGATTATTAAATAGTGCAATATAAATAGTCAAATGCAATTGTGAAATTGATGTAAAATTTTTATTTGATAGAAATGATATAAATTATTTGGATAGAAAACCATTTGTTTTATCTAGTAAGATGGAATTATTTGATTATAAATAAGTTTTTGGTTTTTAATGAAAATTGGAATTTTTAAGTACAAATAGCTGTTACATAAAATTTAAAAAGTTTTGAAATTAATTTCAAATTATTTATTTTTGTTCAAGAACATGAAAACTAAGGAAATTGGTTAGTTATTAGTGATTTGCATTTTAGGATTCCAATTCCCTAATAATGGATTGAATGTTTACAATACTAAAATTTTCTAATGGGTAGATATTATCCATAGTGGGATGTTTTTTAGTAATTATTGGCATGTATCAAAATGAAATGTGTAAAAATTTCCATTATCACACATCACTAATTCCCTTGAGAGTTTGTAGATTTACTCCTACTAGGATTGGAAATGGGGAATGAACCATAGAGAGGTGGTAATTACTGTTTATATTAGGAATTTTTGCTACTGTGTCTATTGGGACTTGGGTCATTCTTACTGTTTTTTGGTACATTGTTGGAACACTTTAGGTTTTAATACTTGTTCATTTTTTGGTATATATCTCCCTATGGATATTTATTTTTAGAACTAATTTGTTTCTTTTTCTTCCAATATTTATTTTGAAAAATCATTCCCACTTTATCTATTATGATTTTAGTTGATTTTCACCAATTTATAGGGGTTAACACACCCATAAGGTCATGTTAGGAATGACTTAGTCTTCAGGGTACCATGTTACCTAGGATGGTTCTTGACAATGGTGTATTAGTGTTGTATGTTAAGAATATTTCCTTGATGTCAATATGTAGTTGAGTATCTTTTTGGGACATACAATGTAGTTGAAATTTGGTACATGCCTAGATATCTCTATAATGATCCTGAAGTCAGTAGGGGTGGTTTTCGAATGACATATTGATGAATAATTCTATTCATTTACCGAGTTTTGATCTAAACATAATTGAATCCAAATTTTTTATTCCAATCTATTGGGAATAATTATCTGTGTTTATCAATTCAAATATTAATTTGATTTCATAAATAATATCTTTATACATATATTAGCATCATTCCTATGAGAATACATTCTAATAAGATCAAAGAGGATGCTAATGATGAATTTCGATGAGAAAATCCTCTCATGAAACAGATCTCAATTGAGGTTATTGTACGTGTTGTCTATGATCTAGAGAAAACACATGCACCCGTTTCTATCTAGGCACCTGGTATAAAAACTCAAAGGTTTGTTTGACAGAATCTTACATAGGATTTCCTTCACAAAATTCCTCCAACGTTCCAAGGCACAAGAGATCCAAAAAATGGCTTAGGATTTCATGAGAGATATCAATATTAAGTTTCAGTACTTGAAGATTTTTTATGAAATCAAGGGGAAATGTTCCACCCTCATGCTAAAGGGGCCTAACATGATATAGTGAGAAATGATGGAAATGGTGAAGATGTATGAGATGTCATATTAGAATTAATTTATAATTTTTTTCACCAACATATTCTATAAAAATTATATGGTGTTGGATAAGGCATTATGTTATTCAAACTCTAGTAGGATGATAGGATTGTGAGAGAATCTATAAACCATTTTTATGATCTTTCTATATTTTCACCTTAGATTGTTTCTAATGGGGTGATCAATACTTGATGGTTTGAGATGGGAATTTAATTTTATATTAATTCTTATGTATTATTTATGAAGCTTCCATTTTATGATAATGTGATGGATAGAGAATTGATGGTTGTAATGAACATGGATTGTAAGTCAAGGTAGATTGAAGGTCCTTTTCTCCCTGTTTAAGTTACGTGAGTTCCCATAAATGGAAGGGGAAGTGTGATGATTATCATGTAATTTCTCAAAAAACCGTATTTCTAGACATCATGTAGAATATGGAAAAATAAATTGGTTTGTTACCAGTATTGAAAACCTAGGCACTTGAAACATTTTTTCACTGAGACACACAATATATATTGTTCTTATGGATGCTAAATTCACAAGAAGATGATATTAATGTTATATAATTCCCCCCAACGATTAATAAGATCCTCAATACTAAAAATTATTTTGGTGAAATCATATAATTCATGAAAAAATATTTACAACCATAGTCATCCGAAAAAAATATTATTCACATAGTAGAAGAGTGTCTAAAGGAAGCAATACTAGTCTAATGATAGTAAGTGGTACCATAACCATATATTTATCATTAGTGAATACTTTATTGGATATTCATTAACCCCATCAATTTATTTTAATATTTATTCTAAATCTACATAGTCGTCTTATGGAGGATTTGTCTTATGTGATGGATATTACTACAACCCTTGGAATATAGAGAGAGTTATGTCCCTATAGGATTGCTTGTGATTTCACATTATTGGATATAGATTATACTTGGTATTCTATAGTTCATGACGTGGTAATACTTAATGAAATATTCATGATCAATTGGGTCATTTCAAACGAACCATGGATTGATTTTAATCATTGACAGGTTTCCTCTACTACACCCAATGAGGGGTGTCATATCCTTCATGGAGAATATGACCTGGGGTTGAGTAGATTCATGCCTTCTTATCCCAAGTTGGGGAATGTAATATCGGTGTTTTTTTATCTATAATGGAAATTTTTGAGTGGAATTTTCCCTCATATTTTCATTGTGTTTCCTAATGCTTTTCAGTTTAACATATCTAGTTTTGCACTGTTAATATAGGTTCATTTATCAATTAATTTTGTACTGGTACAAGTATCTAATAATAACTATTTCATAGAACATACTTAAATTAATGATTTGAACACTCAGTTAGATGATCTTTTATAGAAATTATTGATAGGATTGAGTGTGTCACCATATGCGGTGTCTGTTAACATTGGTAACAAATCTAACAGGTCACTTCACATTTTGGTTTATTACAAAAAACTCAATAGATTGATGGTGTAAAACATATATCTATCAACATATATTCATTATAATTTTGGAATATTTGAATGGGGAATTTTTTCATGAATATTTATCTTCAATTCAGATATAATTAGTTAAGAATAAAAGAATATGACATTCAGAAAACAACCTTCCAGTGAAAGTACAACCACTAGGAGTAAATTTTCATTATATATGGTATAACCAAATTATTGTTTTTATTGGTTTAATGGACATGATATTCCATGTGTATCTTGGGACTTTTATGGTTATCATTGTGGATGACATCATTATTTAGTCTTTGACTGAATAGTGTCATCTGCATGTTTAAGAGAAGTCCTAAAATTGTTAATAATTAAAAGAATTTATTCCATTCATTAACAATGGGTTATTTGGATTCAGGTATTGAATTTATTAGGACACATTCTATCATAACATGGTATACCAGTTGATCTGGAGAATAAGAAGGATGTAATGACTTGGGAACAACTATGAAATGTTTTTTTACATTTCAGAGCTTATTGGGATTAGCATTATATTATCACAAGTTTGTAAAGTACTTCTCAATGTTTTCATCTCTGATGACTTCTCTATCATATATGGGGTGAATGTTTTCATGGGATGATATATGTTAGATTTTTTTGGTTAAAATGATAATTATTTTGATAACTATGCCAATACAAACTCTTCTAGATGTTGGGTATGTGTTTTTGGTATTATATAATGCATCATGTTTACATTTGGGTTTTTTTCTTTTTTAGGTTGATCATGTCATTTCCTTTGGCTCTCAGAACCATAAACAACAATATAATTATTAAAAAACCATGAAATTGATCTCACAACTGTGATACAAGCACATTAGAGTTGGTTTAATTAAATTTTCAGAGAAAATATTACCAATTATTTCAACCATAAGAGATTGAGTTATATATTTTCCTAAAAATATTTAAATATCTTCTAGCGGAATTTGGTGGTATACCCAAAATATTTAAACATTGACATTCCCTACACCACTTGGAAAGGGAATGTTGTAGTGTATTCTTTTTGAAGGAATCTTCTATCCAAGGTTGTGAATGATTTTTTTGAATAATATAACTTGATGGAAATTTTTTCGTAGTTACCTATTATAGTCTAAGAATATGGGGTTGAGGTTTCATTGGAAATTTTTCTATTAACCATTAATCTTCTCAAGATGATTCTTTAGATACAATAGCTTGATTATGAGTTCCATAGAATTAGATAATATATTTATAGTGGGGAGACTGTTGCTGATTGGTCGTTCTCAAAATAAGAAATTTGATGTTATTAGAATCATTTTGTGGTACTATTAGTAGTCAGAAAATTTTTTATCATGTATTTTAATAATTCCAGGTATTCAGTGCTATCAAGATCCATTATAATGTTATATGATATATGGGGAAGATTCTATTTTCCATGTATGAGACTGGGAAAAACTAATTTTTTATCTCATTTTTATACATTAAAATAGGTAATAGCCAAGAACCAGAGAAATCCAATTGTTATTCAACCACATCAAATTCCAACATGGAAGTTGTTTGAGATATCAATGCCCATTTTAGTTTGGTTTTCACATACTCAAAGAAATAAACATGCAATATGGGTTATTATTGATAGTTGACTAAATCAGATCTCTTTATTCCCATTCATGATAAAACTAATTTTTATGTAATGGGAAATATATCTATGTAAGACATTGTCTATTTTCATAGTGTATCATTGCTATAGTCTGTAATAGGGTGCCTCAATTAACTTCTCGTTTTTGGAGATTCCATCAAAGGGAAATATGATCTCATGATAATTAGAGTACGGTATATGAATAATAGTTGGATGGCCAGACATAAAGAGATATACAAATTACTAAGGATTTTATCTATTCCTATGTGGATCTGGGTATGATCACTTAGGGATGGTCGAGTTTTTGTAAGAGAAAAATATACAATCCTTCATTAGAATATATCATTTTAGGCCTTGTATGTTTGACCTTTTGAATCTATAATATATTGGTCATAGATTGATGTACCATCCATGGTTGGACAAAGCATAGATCAGGATATGACAGAAAATATTTAATTGATTGTTAAAATAATGTTAATAGAATATATCCAGTATAACGCTTATATTGGTCTCAAGTGTAGAGCATAAGAGTATTATATTGTTGATCATGTGTTATTGAGTGTTTCATCCTGTTTCAGTTATCGAGGGATTTTTATGTAAGAGAAACATTATCCTCATTTACCGAGACCATTTTTTGTTTTTTATAGGGCAGGAATATGGCTTACAATTTTTCACTTACAAAACAACTAATGTTTATACATAATATCTTCCATGTATCTTAGCTATATAAATATATCTATGGAATATCTCATGTTCTTTGCGGGAGTGACCATGACATGTATTCTAATTTATTAATGACAAAACAATGAGTCATGATAGTTCATTCTAAAACCAAAATACTAATTGGTAGGACTAAACCATTTGTTTTAGTTCTATGGAAGAATAGTTCTAATTCTCTTGACATGTTGGAGAGGGAGGAAATTATGAGATAGTAGTGGCCTCATATTTTGGACATGGTATCTTCATAACTTGATTTATAGTTGAAGAAAGTTTCTATGGTAAGGAGTTTGTAACATCACGATAATATTTTTAGGAACTTCTAATCCAATATTTTGAAGATTATTTTTCTGGGTTTTTTTAGGGGTGATGGAGGAGAAATTTTGTAAATTTAGAAGGGATATAAGGATATGTGTTGTTTATCCAAGGTTTTCTCAAATCGTACAACCTTCTAGTATAAACCGTGAAAACCCAGGTAGTAAGGGTTTTCCTTGTTGGAACATAGTTGGAAAAGAAATATTCCACGAAGGGTATACCATGAAACCTCTCCAATAGGGGTGGACTATTATGGAACACAGTTTGACAAAGATGTAGTCCCATCTAGGAAACCATTTATGCAGCTTTTAAATAATCTGAAAATAAATTTAAAAATTATTGAACCCCAATTTCTTCCTCTACATGACCCTAACATGGGGTTGGATGTTATCATAGGTTATTAAAGCTCTTAAGGACCCATTTTGGCTACTATAAACCCCTTACCATTCAAATAAAGGTTTTACAACTATAATTCAATCCTTTACCAGTAAGAATTCCTCAGTCCCTCTCTCCCGATCTCTTCTCCTCTCCACATTTTGGTTTTTTATATCTATATGTTTTTTGAGGATCTAATCCCGATTTTTTAGATATAGAATATAGGTTTGATTACCACTTCACCATTTCTGATATTCTTCACTGAAGTCTACCACTATAGTAATTGTGTGATCCCATGGCAGGTCATTCCATTTAATATTTTCCAATTGATTTAACCCTATACTATTTGAAATAAATTAAATTTCTTGATTTATATTTTACCGCATTCAATTTGTTAGTTAAAAACCCAATTCCTTTTAATCGGGTTTATAATTTTACATGGCATGAAATTTTGGGAAAATCCCCAATTTCATTGAATTGAGGTTTGTTTTTGTGTAGTATGATGGAAAATTGTGAATATAAATTGTGGAATTTAAATTATGAAATTGATTTCAGGGTTTTATTTTAGAAAAATGGCATAAATGTTTTTGATATAAACCCATTAGTTTTATCATGGATGAAGGCATGATTTGATTTAAATCCAAATTTATTTTTTAAATGTTAATTGGTATATTCAAATGAGAAAATAGGTTCACTTTTTTATTATAGTTTTGAAATAAATTTCCCTTTCTTGATTTTTGGTTGAGAACATGAAATCCAATGTAGTTAGTGAATTATTGGGGATAATCCAGATATGATGTGAATGTATTAGTAATGGATTGATTCTTCTTAAATTTTAGATAAACTTACAGGAATTTCATATCCCCAATGGTATGTTGGTTAGTTTAAATTTTCTAGTTTCAAAGAGATGTGTGGTAAAATTCCCTTTATCATTTCATTAGTGTGGGAGGATACCATTACATGAAACAATCATAACTCTTGGTAGATGAACATATTCCTCCATGGTGATTATTTTGATATAAATAAATTCTATTGTTTTAAAGTATTTTACACATGCCCTTGGGATTTATAAAAACTTTTTTATATTAAATCTGTATTAATATATTTTTTAGAAATTGTATACATAAAATGAAATTTAATTCCGGATTTGTTCTAAATATGATTTTATACATACATTCATTATAATTAAAATTAATTTTTTATCTGGTTAATTAATTATGGAATCTTATTTTTGAATCCTTTCAGATAAAGTACTTGGATTTATGTTTAAACCCTACATATTCTTTTGGAAAATTGTAGGTTTCCTTCTTTTAGGATTGATTATGGAGAAACACTACTCAGATGTGGTAGTTTCTATTGATCATTGGGATTTGTGTAGCTATTTCAATTGGGACATAAGATTTTATTTCTATTTTTTAGAATGTTGTGGTCATAATTTGGGTTTTTATAATTGATTGTTTTCTAGAACAGTTCTTCCGATGAAATTTTCTTCTGATCATATTGAATTTGTGGCAATTTCTTCTCTGTTTTTTGAGAAATGCTTCCCTCCATTTATTGTATGATTCCAAGTTATAGTCACTAGAAAATTGGAATTATTAATTTTTATTTCGCCAATATCAAATTACCATAGTTGATAGGGTACCTATGTATCTGAGCTGGTTCAAGATAAGTTGGCTCACGTGAAACCCTCCTGACATTTAATCCAAATGTGTCACACCCACTAGAAATTCCATCCATATCATGTTATGTATTCTATACATGTTAGTAATATCATATGAAATCATATATGCCTCCATTATAGGTCATGATATGTCCTATGGACACACTATCCATATCATGTGACGTGCTACCGACTTGTTCTCCAATTCATGTGATGTCTGTGGAAAAAGTAAAATGGACCATGAAATTGCATTTAATGGTATACTCTAAGAAACTAGTACATGACCATTCATCCTTAAAGATGATATATTAACATCCTAGACATGTTAAGAAGACAATATGGACATGTAATATATCCATCCATGGATGTGACAACCATATACATTTGACATTTTTTGGAATACCCCCTAATGAACTATGTGAATGACAATTACTATAAAAATAATATATGTAGGATTACATCGTAATGACCAAATCCAATATTAATCCACTTTGGTTTATTTCTATCTATGTATTCGACAATAAATCCCATGAGACATAAGCTCTCCAATGGGTTCGTCTCCCTGCCTCATCAATTAGCAGATTAAGAAACCAACTGAACTATGAGGACTTTGATTCCTTCAATAATTAGGACATGTAGGATTCCTTCTTATTGAACTATGTCCATTTTAAACACCACATTAGAGATGATCCAATTCATAAGTCATGGATCCATATATAATGATATTGATCCCCATTTTTCTCTTATTTCTCACACTGAGAATTAATCTCATGGGATTTGGGATTTTCAATGATCAGGTCATTCTCATCATGAATATTCCACATTATTTTAATCCTAATTATATAATCCCCAATTAGTGGAATTATATGGATCTTACAATATAGGGGTATCCACACAAGGGTATGAAATTAGGGAGAGACCAAATTATGATGACACTGATTCCAACCATAAACATGATATTTAAGATTTTATCCTCGCTCTAGAGCTCTGTATGGAAGAGAAAAATTTATTTCTGTATTCTTTTCAAATGATTGTAATTAGTAAAAAAGTGTGATCAATGATATAGTAATATGTCATTAATGTCAATATGATGATTAAGTTCTGGAATTAATGGATATTGGTCAATTTGATCAAGTCTTATAAATTTATGAAACATATGAATTATTTCAATACATTTTGTTTCACGTTGATTCATGGATAATTTTTATGGATTCCATAAAGTAGATTCCTAGAGAATTTTTACGAATTACTTCATGTTGATTCCTAGATATTTGTTACAGATTCATAGAATTAGATGTCCCACATGGGAATTTCAATAAGTTGTAATATCAGATGATCGTTAAACTGGTTAAATGTTTAAATACAAGTATGATAAATGAATTTTTTTTGATAAATATGAAAATATATTATATTTGATTTTAAGAAGGTCATTCAAATTTATATTCCAAGAAATTAGAAGATGAATTAAATAACATAATTTATCATGAAATTATATCATGAGAACCATCCATGAGAATATATGGTGATTATAGAAGGGTTTTTTATCATGGTGAACACATAGAAGGATATAATGAAAAATTTTATAAATCATGAAATATTTCATGAGTTGATATTTAATAATGACATGGTTATGTGGTGGATGGATTTTTTTATGATAATTAAATTACATATAAATTATTCTTTGTTTTTCTAAAAAAAATGGCCTTCCATTAGAAGATCAAGGGTCCATTCCATCAACCCACTTATGGGACTCTAGGTCGACCAAATGGGATGACCATTCCTTTCGGGAAAATAAGGTGGATAGCGCATGCATGTCACAGGTTGTGGAAAAAGAAAATTATTTTCCTATTGTAGCATATAGGCAGACCCGGGTCATTGCACATGAGGAGAATTGTAGTTGGCTCATTAAATAATTATATTTCACCTAATCTAATTATTTGTGGTTTTTTCAATATTTATTTTAAACAACGATTTTTTTCATTGAAAAAATGTGCAGTTAAAATGACATGATTAATTTAAATCTAGATGAAAACCGAATAAAATCAGGGAAGAAAGGTATTGGTCCTAGGGTTAGATAACACAAGTTCATTTATTATTTATTGGTTATTTAAATTAGATTTGATAACTCATTTAGCGAATCCTAATTAATGATTTACATTCCCCTCTTTTATTAAGTGTGTGATTTTAGAATGCATCTGGCACACCAAACAACATCTCTTCCAATAGTCAAGTAGGGTAACACCTCAATAGAATGTGTTATTCTAAAAGGAACGGGATCCTTCTAATCCTATTTAAACCTATATAGAATCTCTAAATCAACCGTATGATGGTTTTTCCAAATAGGGGGTAGGGGAAATGAATTAATCGAAGAAAATAAATGGATATGGAAATTGGGTTGTGGTGGATGACTGCTGCACCCGTGAAATACCCCCATATCCACCACACATAGATTTCAAAAATTTTGAATCAATTCTCAATAACAAATAACACAATGAGACCTCCCGCAAGGTAAATCCATTGGTTAGTCACATTCAATTATGAAGTTGATATAGATAACGATTGGAAGATGGAATATAGTTAATGAAAATGAGATTGGAAGAGAAAATATGTAGAAGAAGAAAGAGGGATAGTTTAATTAAAAAAATATTAATGCCTTGCATGTGAAAAAGAAAATAAATATAAAAAAAAAGAAAATAAAATTTCTAAATGGACCTCGGCCTCCTCTCCTTGGTTACATGGATTGTGTGGGGATGTGAATGAATGATTTTATAGGTAGGAGCTCCTCTCATTTTATTGTAATATTTTTGTACTCTAAAATATTACACATTATGGAGCCATTAAATGGATAATGAACGTCTGGTTCCTTTAATGAATGATCTTCCCATTATTATTTTGTGTCTTCTCTCAAAAGTTATTCTCATTTTTCTATAGTATTATAGAGTTACGAATTTACTTTTGAGTGATAGTTTTTATGGATAAAGGTTCCAGGAAGCGTCCCCCAATAGTATAACATCAAATAGAAACCTTAATTACCTAAAAAATATCTAAAAATATTATTAGAAACAACCAATTGTATTCTAGTTCTTATTCGGGTTGAATAATTGCAATTTTAGGTGTTTAATCCTTGATGGGATTCTATTACCGTTGTGGGGTCCACACTGTGAACCAGGAAAATTTCCCTACATCATTGATTTTTTTGGGCCTCTAGATTATAAAATAATCCACAGTTTCAAAATAAAATGTTGACGTAAATTAAAAAAGGATTTTATTAAATTTGTCTTGATATGAATAAAATAACCATGATGTAAATATCTGTCAAAAATCCCGAATTACACACTTTTCTGTACTTTTCTCAAAACACATCATAAATCCTAAATTGATCTATATAAGATCAAATTGAAAATTTTCGAGGATTAAAAAAATTTAAATGCATAAAAATGTGGAAAATATTAGCTCTATCAATTTCCCCACACTGACACC
This sequence comes from Viscum album, assembly GCA_963277665.1. Classification (NCBI taxonomy): domain Eukaryota; kingdom Viridiplantae; phylum Streptophyta; class Magnoliopsida; order Santalales; family Viscaceae; genus Viscum; species Viscum album. Next base: position 1,577,248,695 of record OY728150.1, on the reverse strand, counting down.
ATGCTTGACCCCAAACAAAAAATCTCAACAATAAATTTCATAGGGTATAAATGTTACCAATATTCAAATTCCAAAATAATGAAATCCAATATTTTTAATTCCAAATAAAATTCTTGAAAATCCATATGATGTATCAATTTAATTTTTAATTTTTGAAAGAAACAATAAATTCATATATTTTACTTTTCCCTTTGAAGAATGATAAATATCTCTTTTCCTTCATTCAAGCACCTTCATTCATTCAAGCTCCTTCATTCAATATTATTAAACATGACAAATCATGATTTACCTCACCATTGAATCTTTCCTCGCAAATCTCATGATAAAAATAAATTAGAGTTATTATTATATAATTATTATGTGATTATTATTCATATACTTGTAAATGAACTATTTTATACAATTTCAAAGACAAAAGATGTATAAAATCCAATGGACATACAATAAAGGATTAAATTACATTTAGGCTTAAAGTTGGTAAGATTTTATGCATTAAAAAATAAAGATCAAAGAATATTTATATCTCATAAGTGAAATTCATTATATCAAAAATTTTAAGGAAATTAAACCCTTTATGGTACCAACTCCCACTTTCCAGAAAACAAAATGTATGTTCATGATCAAAGTGAATCATTTTTATTGATTAATGAACCGTCATGATTTTTCTAATTGGGAAATATTTTTTCTATTTTAGAATTTAATTTTTATATTAAACCTCACATCCATCACCAAACAACATAAGATTAGAATATTTATATTCTAGAAAATGGTGATTTTTTCTCACAAATCACAACACATTTTTCTCATTTTTCGTCCATCTGGTCAATGATTCCATTTTTTTAATTCAAGAGGGGAAAGAATGAATTAAAATGAATGATTCCAAACCATTTTAAAATTACCAAAATATAACCCACTCATTTTTTCTTACAATTTAAATAATAACATCTGCTATGAATCCCTTCACCCCCAGAGATCATCAATAAAATATCATGAAAATACCTAGAGTATGATTGGAATGGATTATGATGGCTTAAAACATGGATCATCCTTATAAAGGTCATTCATGATTTTTATCGGCTTGGTGAAGGATTGATGTAAAGGTATTATTTAATTATAAGAGATTATCAAAAGATTCCTCAATCATTTAAAATGTTTTTTTACAGTCATATCCTTGACATGATAAAATAAATATTCAGGTAGGCTACATGTCCCAAGATAACTAAATAAATATGCTCATTATAAAATAAGAAGTTTTTGGTCATGAAATCTTCACAGGAATGAGATATATTAAATTTATACAACAACTCAATGCACTATCAATAATTCCAAATCAATTCTCAAAAATTTTAGAAATTAAAAGCATGAATAATAGTAAAGAAATTTCATTTACATAAATCAATTAATTCCCTTAAATCATGAGTCATCATTTCAACATCATTTCATTACATTAAACAATAAAATTTACATTTTATTCATTCAATATCATTAAAATTTAATTCTAAAATATGGTTTAATAGATTTTATAAGAAAATCATGCCTCCTATATATGTAAAGTAGAGAATAATCCACCCCTAGGAATTCTATTTTATCTTTAAATCTCAAATCATGATATAGAAAAATGTTTATGGAGTATAAAATTTAAAAATTAAAATTGAAATCCCTTTTTAAATAAATATTCATCCCTATGAAACCAATTTTTAGGGATTCCTTCTATTATCATGATCCTACAAAAAAATATTACTCAATTAATCATAATGATAATTTTATTAAAGCTCAAAAAGATATAGAGGACCGGGTTGTATGCTAAACTACTTATTAAAAAAGGAAACTCAAATGTATAAATAATGTAATGATAGATCTTGGTATGATCCCCCATGTGGACCCTTATTTTTTACAGCCTCTAGTGGGTGGTACTAGCATTTATCCAAAGTCTAGTGGTGGTTGGGGATTTTTTAACCTGAACTGCCACATGTTTTCTTCACAGCTTGTGGTTCTTTATTCATGTTGAGGAGGAATCCATGGATAGATTACACTAGATCCACCCCCATATAAATGTTTTATATCTTTCACGGGCATGTTATGATGAACAATGGGACCACCTACTCTGTTGTTGCTACTTGTGCCACATTCTCTTTATCTTCTTATACTCCCAATAGACAATATTCAATGTAATCAGGGAGATCTAGGTGTCTCTCAAAAATAGAAACTTATTTTTCCTCATCATTATCTAGGTCATAATATGAGTAATATGATTCTAAAAATTCAAAATATTTGGCAATTATATTCAAATTAGTATCAATAAAAACAAATTATTTTGATTTGGAGAATGTATTATATCCCTGAGTCAGTTTGGATGGAATATTTTCCATAGTGAAATGTGCCTTTTGGTGTTGATTATCACTTAATGGAGGTAGGTAGTTAGGATCCTCATCCTCACATTTGGCTTCCACTTCATGGATTTCTTTAGTGAAATCTTAGAAGACCAATGGCACTTCCATCTTGGCCTTGAATAATTGAATGTAATTTTTGTGTTCATTAGACATGGCCATAAAATCATCAAGTGAGATCCATGTTGATATTCATATTTCCACATGATTGACCCTTATCATCAGATCATCAGCCCTTCATGGGATGGAATCCTTATTATGATAAATTTCTTGTTCTTTCACCTATAAATAATCATTCCTGGGATTGGAAAAGAGGTCATTTGAAAGCCTCAAACGAAATGATTTTTATTTTTATTTTCATTATAAATAAAAATATAACAAAAATTAAAAGAATGTGAATTTTGAGAAAGAGATAAATGTTACTTCTTAACCCCTATAAACAGTGTTAGTTTTGACAAATGTGTGTTGTAGGGCGTGGAAAAAGAAAATTATTTTCTATATACTACACAGAGGTTGACCAAGGTCGTCTCACTTGGGGAGCATTGTAGTCAGTTCAATCACTAATTGTAATTCATAAAATCTAAATTTTTTGGTTATATATATATATATATTGAAATAATGATTTTTTGTTTGAAAAAATGTGCAATTAAAATAATACCATGACAAATTTAAATCTAGATAAAAACAAAATGAAATCATGAAAGAAATATCTTGGTCCTATAGTTAGATAACAACCGTTCATTTTTCATTTTTTTAATTTAATTTGTTAATTATTTTAGTGAATCCTTATTAATGAAATAATTTCCATTTATTTATTAGGTTTGTGATTTTATTATATGTCTATCACACCAAAGCACACCTCCTCCAATTGTCAAATAGGTTAACACCTAAAAAGAGAATATTATTCCTTTATTCACTAACTCAACTGTATGCCATTTAAACCCTTATAGGAACCCCAAATACAATTTATGAAGGGTTTTCCTATGACAGGGGGATGGAAAATGAATTAATAAAGGAAAATAAATGTATTTGGAAATAGTGTTAGGGGGGAAAACCGACACACTCATGAAATACCATTGCATCCACCATAAGTGGATTGAAAACATTTTAAATTGAAGGTCAATAACAATAAACACCATGAAACCTCTAACATAGACATGTCTTTAGTAATTCACCTTCCATTGTGAAGTGCATAAATATTTCAATGTAAATATCGAAGAGATAGAATGAGAATGAGATTAGATGAGAAAATGGATGGATGAAAAATAGGGACTACTTTCAAATAAAAAAGAGTTATGCATTTCATGAGAAAATAAAAATAAAAATGAAATAAAGAAATAAACTTCATATATGGACCATTTTCTCCTCTCCATGGTGCCACAGATTGTGTGGGGAAGGAATTAAATGATTTTAAAGATAAGAGCTCCTCTCTTATATAGGTATATTTTTGTAATATAAAGTTTGACATGTTTTAGACCCATTAAATAAACAATGCACGTATGGTACCCTTTATGAAAGATCTCCCCTATTTCATTTACCATATCCTCAAAAAACATAAGTGCATTTGGACATTGTATTTAGCAGTTATTAATTTGTTCTTGACTATTACATTTAATTAATGATGGTTCTAAGAAGCTTTATCCAAAATTATAACATCCAATAGAAACATAAATGACTTCAATACTCTCTCAAATCAAATTAGAAACAAGCCAATGAGTCCTCATTTTATTTCAGGTGGAGTAAGCACAATTTAATGTGATTATACCTAAATGGGATTCTATTATGGTAGTGGTGTCCACATTGTGTGCTAGGAAAATTTCCCAACTTCATTGATTTTTTCAGTCTTCTAGATGCTCAAATAATACCTCTTTCTAAAAGAAAATGTTTATATAATTTAAACTAGGATTAAAAAAAATGAATCTATTGATTTGGAATTAAATTTTCCCAGAAATGAATCAAATACCATTGATTTAAAAATAATTTAAATGTCCTTAATTAAGCAGTTTTCACCATTTTTCTCGAAAAACATCATAAATCCAAAATTGATCCATATAAGATAAAATTGATAATTTTGGAGGATTACAAAAATTTAAATCCATAAAAAAGTGGAAAATATTTTCTCTTTGAATTATCCCACACATAAACCATGCATTCTCCCAAGCATAAAATCTCAACATTAAATTTCAAAGGGTACTAATGTTGTCAATATTAAAATTTAAAAGTCTTAAAATCAATCATTTTTCAATTAAAAATAAAAATTTCATAAATTCACATGAAGTATAAATTTAATTTATAATTTTTTATAGAAATAATCAATTTATATATTTTACTTCTTCTATTTGAAGAATGATGAATCTTCACCTTTCATTCATTCAAGATCATAAATTCATCATTATTAAACAAGCCAAATTGTGATTTACTGCACCTTTGAATAATTCCTCTCATCTCATCATAAAAATAAAGTAGAGTTATGATCTTATCATGATAATTTTCTCCTTATACATAGAATTGTAAATGACCATATTTCTCCACTTTTTAAAGACAAAATCTGTTTAATATCTTATGGAATTGCAATAAAGGTTTATATAACTATGAGGATTAGGGTTGGTAGGATGTTATGATTTAAAAATTAAGGCTCAAGTATGAGGATTATCTCATAAGTACAAATCATGATATCCAAAAGTGTAATGAAATTATTCCCTTAGAAGTAGCAACATAGAGTTTCCACAAAACACAAAGTAAGGCCATGATCAATGTAAATCCTAATTAATGATTAATATACCCCTGTTACTTTTTTTGTATTTTTTTTATATTTTCACAAGTTATCATTAGATCAACTATCACATCTATCCCTATCCCATATATGATTTTAACACCGTTGATCTGGAAAATGGTGATTTTCAGTTCTCACAAATCACAACCCATTATCTATTTCTTGGTTGTTCTGGTGATTTTATTCGTTTTTTATAATTCAAGAGGGGAAAATGAAGTAAAATGAATTTTTCCACAACCTTTGAAAATTCCCACAATATCACCCTAAACTTTTTTCTTAGAAAATAAATAACCTCTTCCACCATGAATCCCTTCTCCCCAACACATCATCTTTAAAATATCATGAAAATACCATGAGTAGGGTAAGAATGGATACAAATGGATTAAAACATGGACCATCCATATAAACGTAATTAATGGTCTCCATGGGCTAATAGATGGATTGATAAAAATGAGGTCTTTAAGGATACGTTATTTTCAAAAGCTTCCACAGTCATTTTAAATATTTTTGGTACCATCATAGCTACGAATAGTTCAAATTCATGTTTTTGTAGGGGTTATTAACTATCATCACTAAAGAAATATGCTCAAGATAAAACAGAATGTAATTGGTATAGAAATCCTCATAGGTATGAGACATATAATTTTTGGAAAATCACCCAACGAATGATCAACAATAAAAAATCAATTCACATGAATTTCATAAATTCCAAGAATAAAAAATGGTAGGGAAATTTAATTTACATAAATCAAATAATTTACATAAATAATTTGTCATAATTTCAATATCTATGTTCCATATAAAATAATTAATTTTATGTTTTACTCATTCAATATCATTAACATTTAAATCTAAAACATGGAATCATAGGATTTATAAGAAACTCATGTCTCTTAGATATGTAAACTGGAGCATAATTCACATGTGGGAATGAAATTTGATCATTAAAGATAAAATCATGATTTGGAAAAAAAAATTATAGAGGTTAAAAGTTGAAAATTAAATGTGTATTCCCTTTAGATATAGAGCTTCAGTCCTTTTCCACAAATATTTTGGGCTTCCTTCTGCCATCATGATCCTACAATTGTTTTTTCAAATAATCATAAGAATCATTTAATTAAATCTAAAAAAATAAAAAGGACTAGGCTATATGCTAAAATATTTCATAAAAAAAGAAATTGAAATCTAAAAAGCATGTAATGATAATTCTTCGTATAATCCCTCACTAGGGGATTGAATTTTTATAGCCTCATGTGGATAATACCATCTGTTATCCAAATTCATATGGTTCTTGGAGATTATTTCACATGAAACACCAAATGTTTTTCTTCCCATATTTGGGTTATTTATTCATTTTTAGGAGGAATACATGGATAGATTACCCTAGATATGCCCCCTTTGAAATGTGGTATATATTGCATTGAATGGGTATGATGAAGAATGGAACCTCCTACTCCTTTTCTGCTACATGTGCAATGTTCTCATTCTCTATGTCAACTCCCTTTAGAGAATATTTTTTGTACTCAGGGAGGTCTTGGATTCCCTCAAAAGGTGCATCTTTTTCTTTCTCAACATCCTCCTGGGAAAAATATGTCTAAACCGATTCTGAAAATTATAAATAGTTGGATATTATAATCAAATTAGTTTCAATAGAATCAAATGAGTTTTATTTCAAGAATGCATCATCTCCCTGATTCTGTTCATGTTGAATAATTTCCACTAGGTAATGTGCCTCTTGGATTTAGTTACCAGTATATGGTGGTAGGTAGATGGCCTCCTCAACCTTTAGTTTATTTTCAGCATTGTGGATGTCTTCAGTGAAATCTGGGAAGACCAGTGGGACTTCCACTTGGACTCGATTCATATAATTTTAATTTGGAGTTCGTTGGCCAAGGCCATCAAATCAGAAAGTGAGATCTATTTTTCAATTCATCTTTCATTTGGTTTGATCTTACTAAACAGAGAATCAACCCTTCATTGGAGGGCTTCCTTAGTATAATCAATTTATTTTTCAAGAACTTAAGAGTAATCATTCCATGAATTGAAAAAATGTTAATTTGAAATAATAGTGGGAAAATATTTTTTTATATTTTCATTAAAAATAAAAAAAGGATATTTTATGAAAATAGGAATTCTGAATATGTGATCAAATTAACTGATTACCTCCTCTTCATCAGTTCTAGTTTTGATGAATGCATGTCATAGGGTGTGCAAAAGGAAAATTATTTTCCTAATACAGTACAGAGGTAGACTAGGGTCTTCTTAATTAATATGTGTTTTAGATGATCAATTAATAATTATATTTCCCCTAATCCAATTAATTTTGGTTTTTTAATATTCATATTTAAAATGGTTGTTTTTTTAAAAAAATTAGAAATTAAAATAATGACATTAATAATTTTAATCTAGATGAAAACAGAGTAAAAGCAGGGATTAAATGTTATGTTCAATAGGTTGGATATCATGAGTCTATTTGTAATTTTTTTTTGTCTGAATTGTATTTGATAATTAATTTAGTGAAACCTCTTAAATTATATACATTCCCATGATTTATTATGTGTGTGAATTTAGTATGTGTCCAACAAACCAAACCACACCTCATCAAATAGTCTAATAGGGTAACATTTCAACCGAGAATGTTATTCCTATTGGAATTGACTCCACTATATACTATTTCAAAACTTATGGAAACCCCAAATCCACCATATTAATGTTTTTCATAAGGGAGGGGGGGAAATGAATTAATCATGGAAATTAAATGGACATGGTAAATGTGTCGTTGTGGATGACCATCACACCTATGAAATACCCTCCCATCCAACACAAATAGATTTAAAAAAATTTAAATTTAATATCAATAACAACATACACCATGAAACCTCCCCTAGGACCAGGTCTTAGGTTAGTCACCATCCATTAAAAAGTACATAAAGATCACGATGGAAAAATGTAAGAGAGAGAATGTGGTTAATATAGGTAGAGATAAAGGGTGTAAGATGAAAGGGGAACACTTTAATATAATAATGATTAATGAATTACATGAAAAGAGAAAAATAAAAAAAATAAAAAATAGAAATAAAATTATTAAAGGGACCATGGACTCCTCTCTTTGGTGCCCTGTATGGTGGTGGGATGGGAAGGAATGATTTGAGAGGCTGTAACTGCACTTTTTTTATAGGAATATTTCATTACTTTGAAAGTATAAGAATTTTGGACCCATTAAATTGATAATTCATACATGTTCCCCTAAATAAAAGTTCATCCCAATTTCCTTGCGTGTCTCCTCTAATTATTTCATCTCATTTGGCAACCAAATTTAGTAATTATGAATTTGTTATTGATTGTTAATTTTTCTAGATTTTTGGTTCCCAAAAGCGTCCTCAACAGTATAACATCCAATAGAAAAATTAACCACTTAAAAATAACTAAACATATTTTTAGAAAATCACTAATTTTTCATTGTTCAATTCTAGGTGGAATAATTTTAATTTGATGTTTGTAGACCGAGATGGGATTCCATTACCATGGCAGGGTCCATGTTATGCACCCAGAAAATATTTCATCATCATTGATCTTTTTGGGCCTCTAGATTCTCAAATCATCAAGTGGTCTTGCAAAAATGTTTAAGGTAATTAAATAAGGTTTTCAAAAAACAATAATCTCTCAATTTGGAATTATATTTTTTAAGAAATATCTAAAATACCCTTGATGTAAAAAATTGTCAAAAACCCAGAATTATGAACTTTTAACCATTTTTCTTAGAACACATCATAAATATAAAATTGATCCATATTAGCTCAAATTAATAAAGTAAGATGATTAAAACAATTTAGATGCATAAAAATGTCGAAAATATTAGTTCTATTACTTTATGTTGAGATGAGGGTAGTCTTTAAGCCCAGGAATGTTAGAAGGCATACATGGATGATGAAGAGATGGAACCATCATGTGGGGTGGTAGGAGAGAACATGTTTGGTGCGGTACTAGGGGATATAGAGGATATTTCTATAAGAATTAAAGTACAGTATGACTTATTTAGCATGGAGATACCATAGAATGTTTCAATGTGGGATACAATGTCCCGTGAACATTTCATATATATTTAAAATTCTACAGACATATTGAGTCTATCCAATTTGTTGCGACCCAAATATCAGTAAATGATCTCCCCCCACCCATAGAATATGCACCTCTTTTCTGGCCTTTAATGATCGACCACCATTTCGGATAACATCAGGAAACAATAATCAAGTAGAGTGTTTTAATCTTACAGTAACAAAACTAGGGTCAATATGCATGAAATATTCCCTTTTCATTCAAAGAAAGATTTGAAAAAAATGGTTTGGATGAATTAAAATGGAGTTGTAGTGGCCGATTAGATCCCCTTATATGCATGGAGATGTTTTAGTTTTCAAATTAAAGTAGCTTCAATTGACTTTAGGTTGCAGAGGTGCTTCCAAAAATAGATAAGCTGATATCATAAAGGAAAAATCCATGATTTTTTATGTATATTTATATGTGGTTGAAGATATTCAAAGCCTATATATTTGGTTAATAAAAAGGTTCATAGGAATGACCTAAACTCTAGGCTCCAACATTGAAAGAACCATGAATCATTCCTATAAATAACGATGCCATGAGGCATAGAAACATTCTTCTTTACTCATATTATAATTTTTTTAAAACTAATATGTAAAAGAGAGTCTTTTGGGGTTCCATTTCATGATGGGAAGAAATATTTTCCTACAAGGATCCATGGACATACTTATAAGAGGTTTTTTCAAACCATTCATGTTATGGAAAAGATATCATCACGCACTGTGTGATAATATTCAATTCACTGCACAATAAAGAACATGAACAACATTTACACGACTGGTGTTTGACACTCTCATCGTGTTTCATGTAGAACAATGAAACCATGACCTCATTCTTGAGCCAAGTACTCCCACTATGGTTCGCAAAGAAAATAATCTACAAAGATCATGGCTTCTGTGAAGGATACATGTTATATTCATAATCATATTTTCCCAATGAATAACCTCACTATTTATATGTGTGTTTTGTGAGAAGAATAAAAATTAATGAAGATAGGGGGTGGTGTTAACATTCATGAAGCACATGCACTCATGTTTGAGATTTAAAATACCTGAGTCTGTATATATGAAAATAATATAAATTAAAAAAAATTAAGGCAGGCCCTTTGTGTGTGTTATGTAAAACGAAGTGGATATTGGGTTTCCAATGAAGAAAGATCATGCTTCCTTGAACACATATTGGAACATTTAAGATACCAAAACCAAGAAAATTAATATATCATAAAATAATAGAACATATAAATTAATATTATGTGTTTTCGAAAGAGTGATAATCATTCCTTATGTGTATATGACCTAATTGGTACATAATTCAAGATGATATTAATTGTGTTATATACAAGATCATTATTACATGATATGAAATGGGAATATTGGTGCAAATTAGTTGTATAAAATATCTATTTCACCAATTAAGAATATAATTGAACCGATACACTCATGTGATGACATTGAGTATAGAGGAAATATAATAAGAAACAACTAAACAATTGTGTAAATTTTTTTCCAAGAAAATATAGATTTCCCAACTATAGATTCTTTATTATTCAGGGTCGTTTAATATTGATGATATTGTGTTTAGAGAATCATAATTTATTCAATAATAAAAAATGGAGTTTGTGATTGTATTGTGATTGGAAGAATGTTAATCAATGCCTTTGTTATTTCACTGAATATTTAATAGAGATCAATATAATATGATACACTATATCAAATATTTGTGTTCCACAGATCAAAGAAAGAATATGATGTTTCTGTACAAGTTGATATTTATGATAATCATTTGGATTAGGGGGAATTTAGTTCATCACTAAAAAATAAATTATTATTAATGTGACTGGAAGAATAAGAGTGAATTAAAGCTTTCATTTTTCTATTGGGAATAAAGAATAATTGTTGGTTACTTACAGTTGAGCTTGTAACAAAGTTAGTGGATGAACTAAATAGCCTTGTGAAATCCAACAATAATATAAAAAATTTGAAGAATCTATTCAAGTTACAAATTACCATATAAATAATGGGAAAACTCACCTCATATGCAGTATAAATATCCATACAGGGCTTATAAAAAATTCACCATTAATTGAAAATAATGCAATACATGTGAAATGGTATTTACTACTTTCTATAACCACATTTACAGAATTGTATTATAGTGGTTGTGTGGTTTCATAATATCCATTTCATGATAATAACTAGATACTCTTATTGGGTAGTGAACTAAGTAAAAATATCAGTTTCTATGTTTTCATTTAATTATTTTATTTTATGTTATAGGAAAAAGAGAATAAGATAATAAAGATCATATCCAATGTAAGAGGTATAATGATAAAAAGTTATGACTTGATTTAAAAGTTACAAATGATGATACATTCCCTATATTAGTGTTATCCATATACCAATTTAGTTCGTTCAAATTGTATGAGAGCCAAGTATCACTTTTTTAGATTCTCTATAACGATATTATTCTATTTTAATGATTTTAGTTTCTATCCTGAGTCAAAAATGATGTTCAATTTTTGTGAATGTATAGTTATCTCTGTGAAGAAGTATATATCTACCTAGACTATCATGAATAGGGAAAATAAATATATGAAAATGTTAAATAATAATCCCCTTTTATCTAAATAAGAGGATGTTCCCTTTATTCATGCCTTACTAAAAATAAATACATATAAGTCATGGTAGGTAATGCGTACATGGATCATGATTCCACCAAGATGATGGATAACCTTCTTATATATAGGGATTTTGTCGTATGTGTTTGTACATTTTAAAAATGTTCTCAAGATAAAACTTTTAGAATATGTTATGATGATTATCAATGTAACACATTATAATAATTATCAATTGATAGATTAAAATTTATTCTATATTTTATCCCAAAACATATTGACTCTCTTGTTTACTGAGTCTTTGAAAGTATGTAGAAATAAATCTACCATCTAGAAGAAAAAACTAATGTCTTTGGGAAGGTCTTGCAAGAAAAAAATTATTGAATGCATAAATACCTCTATATAGGTTATAACCATTGAAGAAACAAATTACCGATGTGAAATATATTATACTATATGGTTTAATTATTTTCAAGAGAATAAGGGATTCAAGAGAAATCCAGATCAATTGATACATGAACACAAATATAAATTGTAAAATTTATAGTAATTTCAAGTGTTTACAATTGGAAGAAATATCCAATAATACAAATAAATTTACTCTTTGTTAAAAAAACATAAAGCTTCAAGAGCAGGTGGATGAATGAATATAAATGGATTGGGAATATAATATAATTATTATTGATGATTATAAAATCAAAATCAATACTAAATTTCAAGATTTGGATGTTCAGTTATCCCATCTTGAGAAAACATATATTCATACTTCACGAATGAAAGAAACATTTATTACAACTACTCAATCCTTACAAAGGAATCAACTATAAAAATTTCTCCAATTATTGATAAGAATATAATTAATTAATTTAATGATCTATCACAAGAATATATGGATGAAAAAGTTACCATCCATACAGTCTTTTATTAATATTTCTAAATCTGTTTCTACAAATATTATAGGTTGAAAAAAATTCTAAACAAATTTGGATGAAGAATAGTGATAATAATCCACCACCATAACATGAGTGGATAAGAAAAAGAGAGTGGTAGTTGGTTCATCATAGAAGGAATGAAAAATCATAATGAAGACCAAACTATCAGATAAAAAGATATTAAGAAATGATGATTTGTGGGTACATTTTGGTTTTGCAATTTATTAGGGAATACTATATTAAATTACTCGTATGATACTAAAACATAAAATGAACAAAGTAACACTATATAAAGGGTGATATGGAAAAAAAATTGGTTAAAAATGCAGTTGAATAGATGAATATATATACTAAAAATAGAATTTGAATTCTTGATAACATATGTGATGTATACATTGGAAGTATTCACAATGTGGGTACATGCGCATATCTAAATTTATCCTAATATGATGAAAAATTAATAACAAAAAATCTAGATAAGAATGAAGAATATACCTTGGGAATAAGTCAAAAGAAGGTTGTGAAAAAAATCCCTCAAGAAGATTCCAAGAAGAAAATCTAAGAAGGCCATGGATTCTAAATATGAGAAGATAAAGGATAGTTCATACAAAAGAATATCTGATATGGATGAAAATAAGAAGAAACCAATTGGAATATCCAAACTTTTTACCAGAGTTCCTAATGTAATCTATGTTTTCAGGTATGATGATTTGGAAATAATGAACAAACATGAGGATGCACATACAATGTATAGCGGAAAAGGAAAATAAATTATTCAACATGATGAAGTTAAAGTGAAATATGTGTTATCAAAAAAGTAAATACTTATGTTAAACTAGTTCTGTGTGAAGGATGTTATAATGATGGTAATATTTCAGAAGCTTTTTTATCCTATCTAACATAATAAAAGAAATATTTGAAAAGTGTAAATATTTATCATCTTTGAAGGATGTTGTGAAGAATATTTATCTACACAAAGAAGAAGAGTATGTAAAGTGATTCATGACTCCTCAACATAAATTAGAACATATGTTCAAATGTGAAATATTGATGAGTGGATCAAATGGACCAACATGGTTAAGAAAAACATCTCATCCTTATTGTGTATATTAGTTATGAAAATTATTATGCACTTTATTGCTTTAATCATTGTGTAATTAATTTTTATTTATAACGAATGTAATAGATGGTTAGGTGTGTTGTTAGGGGGATAAACCTAGATTCAATTATGTCTATAAACTATTAATAGATAGTCTAAATAAGTCACCATTCCCAAATTATTCAACATTTGATAATCAATAAAAAAATTATTGTAAGTATATTATTTGATGAACTAGAAGAATTTGATTTCCTATGAAGGATATCCAAGATAATGATGATACCATCATTGACTAACATTATTTCTAAGTACCCTAAAGAAAAAATTATATAGAAGATCATCCTTTGTGACTTTTTGAATGTAGTTAAATTTGGTATGTTACATGTTGGATATCCATCTAAATTTATTTTCTATATTGGAATTTCATCAACCCCATTTTTGATGACATCCATTATTTTGAAGACGATTATAAATTTTTACCTTTAGGGGGAGAAAATTTAATAATCTAAAAGAAATATTATATAAATAAGTATTAAATATGTTCATTACAAAAATTTCATGAAGTTTATGTCATTAGAAAAGGTATGTATCTATTAATCTATCATCCTTATTTTTAAAAATTAATAAACTCTTAAAAACGGGGAGAAATTTAAATATTATGTGACATATGAATAAATTAAGTTCCCTAAGGTCACTTATCCAACATATTTCACTTGAATTTTATTATCTTATTATTGAAGTGAGTGTAGGAGTTTCAGTATTTTTTTTCATAAAAACATTCTTCTCAAATTTAGTAAATTTATCTTGGAATTTAAGTGAATAACTTTTGAAGAAAGTTATATTAATTTTTATTTCATAAGGTATCAAGATAATTTGGTATGGGATAACGTGGTTGTCTAAATAAAATATGTTTGTTTTCTACACCAAGTATAGAGTAAGTATACATATTGTGAAATGATGGTTGGAGTAATTCTTTCGTATTGAATGATAGCCTTTACCCCCAGGAGATTTTTATTTATTGTCAATAAGGGGGTAGTGATTGTGAAATGAATGTTTTAATTTTCAAGGGGATATATAATATTACAGTTCCACATATTAAAAATTTTATTTGAAAAAACACGTTGAAGTTATTTCTAACAAATAAAAATGGGGTATTTGAGAGACAACATTGTTTATGGATTGTATTTGGTGTACAATTATTTTCATTGGTTTACAATTTTTATCAATGAGATAGGAATATTTCATTAATTTCATTATGATGAAGGTGTTTTATTACTAAGGGAGCTTGGATAAATTTCGGTATTCTTATAAAATCAAAATACATCTAAATGGTTTAAAGTCATCGAGTCTCATTTTGATTCTTGGAGATTTCTTATGGGTTTTACCAAGATGATATGTTTATAAATTTTATTGAATCTTTCATGGTTATTATTTTAAAATTTTAATTTACTTACAGAATTTCAATTCACACTTGATACATTCTCCATGTTGTAATGTATGATGATTTTATAACTAATTCTATATTCAAATACATGTATTAAATAATGTATATTATTTACATAAAAAAATATATTCGTTTTTATGTTATGAAGGTATTTGAAATTTATATTCAAAAAGTTAATATAATAATATTTGAATATGGTAAAGGAAAATGTCATTATTTCTTGTGAACCATGAAATAACTAACATGATTATTATTGAAGGATATATTTTCATAATGAACGCTTTGAAGGAGATAATGAAAAATATTAAAAACCACAATATTTTGAATGAGATGATATTGGTAGATGAACTAGATATGTATTGTGTGGATTTATTTTTATATGATAATTCACATACCTTGAATTTGTTCTATGTGTTTGAAAAAAATTCGTTATTGGTTACATGTCAAGGGGCCAGCCCATAGACCCACTTATGGGACTCTAGGTCAGCCACACTGGGAGGGACATCCCTTATGAGAATTCAATGTGAAAGAGGAGATGGGGGTTGCGTTTAATCCATATACAAGGCTGAAGGTGTGCATGGAAACAAGAGATATGCTTCTAACAAGTGGGGTATCACCGCAGTAGGAGAAAATAGGTACAATGGAGTACCATGGGAAGGATAATAGGTTTTTGGCATGTTGAAAGTGTTATCTGTTTTATACAGAATGGAAAAATAGGGAGAGGTTTCGAGGTAGGAAACAATATCCCAGACACTGTTCATGAATTTTTAAAATGTTACAAAAATATCGTATCCATAAAATATGGAGCAATCCAATGGTAATCAAATAATCTCGTACCTCCCGATGAATGTGTACCTCAATTTTTTTTGATGATTATCGACAACAGCGGATCACATCATGGATTAATAATTAATATTGGTGTTCAAATCCATCATTAATAAACATAGGTTCGATATTCCTATAAGATTCACTTTCCAGGAAAAAAAGAATTCTAAAAAGTTGTTTGATTGAAAATAAACAATTTTGTAGTTGTCAATTTGATCCTCTCATATGCATGAAAGTATTTGATTTAGAACATTCATGCAACTTCATGTGACTGCATGTTGATTAGGTGTTTCCAAAATCGTAGAAGTTGAGATCGAAAAGGAAAACAATATGAAATGTAGCATATATTTAATAAGTGTTTGAATATATTAAAATATGATAACTTCAGATCATTGAAATTATTATTGGAATTCATGAAAACAGGGATCCAATTAAGATGTGATCATGACTACGGCCTATAAATATTGAATCCATCTAGAAGAGGAAATTTCTACCTATGTCATATTCTCAAGTGTTTTCAGTTTCTATGTAAAGTAGAGTCTCCCCTATAATAAATATAATGAAGGGATATAAAAGGTACTCTGAGACTTAAAAGAATCATGTAGCAAGGGTGTTCTGTGAACCATTCTATTTTCAGGAAGGAGATCTACAAAACATGTGAGAAAAAATTCAACATACTCAATGAATAAGAACATGAAAAACTTTTATGTTGTCTATCTTTAACTCCCTCATCATGTTTTTTGAAGATCTTTGATAGTATGATACAGTGTTTGAGTCGATTACTCCCATTTTCCATTGTTAATAATATGATCTATTAAGCTCATGAATTTTAAAAAGGATACTAGAGCTAATCGTGCTCCTATTTTCATGAAAAAGTACCTCACCATTTTTTGGTGTGTATTTTGAGAATAAGAATAATACTTGAATATTGGGGTAGTGTAATCATTCATAAAGCATATAAAATCATGTTCACTAATTAAGACACCTGAGTCTATATCTGTGAAAAGAAGATAAAAAAATAATTTTAGGCAAACGTTGTGTGTGTGTTAATAAAGACAATGTGGGTAGTGGGATTCACAATGAACAAAGTGCATTATTACATACACACTTATAGATAAATTTGATATACCCAAAACAATAAAATTTCGAAAACCAATAATAGTATATTTGTATAAATTAATGTGACATATTTTTGGATACCTAAAAACTCATGCATGAGGTGCATGTGATCCAATCAGGTTATAATTCAAGATCAGAATATTTTATTTATAGGAAAGTTCATTTAGGCTTTATATAAAATTGTATTTTTAGTGATAACACGTTGCTAAAAATATTTCTACACCAAGGAAGAATACAAGTGAACTAATACACTCATGTTTTGATATTGAGTATCGAATAATGATACTAATACACTATTACATAGTGGTATATTATTGGGTGCAAGATGAATATATTATGATCTTTTAATGATTATTTATTATGAAGGGTTGTTTAATAGTGATAATGATGTGTTGAGATATTCCTCATTGATTCCTTAATTAAAAAAGTAGTTGCTGATTCCAAAATTATTTGAAGTATTTCATTCATTAAAATTTCTTATTCACTAAATAATAAAGAGATATGAAGACACTTTTGTACACTATTTCATATATTTGTGTGTGAAAGTTCAAGGAGAGAAGAGAATGTGAATGGACAAGTTGATATCAGTTGGTAATCATTTTTCTTAGAGAGAATCTATCTCATCATTCAAGAACACATTCATATTAGTGTAAATGATATAATAAAAATAATGAATGACATTTAGTTTTCTATTTTGAAGAGATAAGAAGTCATTGTTTCTTGCAATTGTGAAAGATAAAAAGTTTGCGGAATAACTAAATAACATTATAACATCTAATGGTAGTCTCAATAGATGGAATACATTACTAGTGTTTCAAATAACCTTATAGACAATGATATGACTATATTTAGAAGTAGTATAAAGATCCATTTGACTACTGTAAAGCATCCACTATTAATGGACTATAGTTCATTTCATTTGAAAGTGTATTTATAAATTTCTATAACCAAATTCAAAGGATTTAATCCTAGGGGTTGTGTGGTTGGATTATTTCCATACCATGCCAAGGACTAGATACAGATATTGCACAGTGATATTTGTAAAATATAATGTTCCATATTAACTCAATTTCATATTATTTCATGGGATTGGAAAAATTGAATATGATATTCAAGTTCCAAATAAGTCTAATAAGTACAAGGGTAAAATGTTTTAATTTGATTAAAAATTCCCCAACATTAATTCAACCCTTCTCTCAATGTTATACATATCCAAATATTGTCTTCTCAAATACTGGTTTCCTATGTATCATAATATATATACTTTATTCATAATTTTAAACTATATAGATAATATTAACTATGTGTGTTATGATTATTATTAGAAATATGATTTTTAGGACGCCTCATTAAGGTTTAATCATACCATCAAAAAACAAATCACCTCCCTAGATGGCCATAAAATCTATATTTCTTATTTATCTAGATTATAAATACAAGGAGATACTGATAACTACAAAATAAATTAAAATACATGATAAATGTAAGATACATATAGTTTTTCCCATTAATAGAACCCTCATTACACAATGAAGGATTCAACACATGATTAATTAACTAGGGTTACCAGTACCATATTAAGATTAGGAAGCGATGCATGAGTATATAATCAATAAATAAGATAATTTTATAATTGGATACAATTCCCCTCCCAAAAGGATTTAATAACAAGATATCCCATCCTCTCAACCAATGTGAGCTCCTAAGTTTCATTGGGTCTAAAAACCCAAAGGGGTTCCATTCCATTAGAAATACGGTTCCGAATCAATTATGGATTTGGGTATCTTTGAATGATTCCAATAATGATGAGAGTGGTTAATCTTATTTGAATGATATTATATACATTAAACCCCCAACAATCAACCATGATGTGAATAAGTGAATGTTTTCATCAAGAAGAAAAATTTTGAACCTGATATAGATCTATCAAATAAAAAAAGATCCATTTACCATGAATTGGGTAATTTTATTTAGATTCCACTCTTTAAATAAAAGTGTTACAACTAGTGTGAAATATAAATTAACCGTAGTTTCCATTAAATAATTCCATTATCTATGTAAAATGTCCATCTGTGAAAAATGGAAGAACCCATAATAAGAAAGGACAATTTGATTACCTCTGAATATCTAATTATATATTTTTTTTACAAGAGAAAATTCAATGATTAGTGGCCTCATTACTTGTTGAAATTATGACCAAATACATGTCTAAAAAACAACAACCTAACCTGAGATCATGTATTCTTCCAGATAGAAATGGAAGATAAGTTATAACAACAACCACTATGAGTATCAAAACTACCCCACCCACTCGTCACATCCAGCCTTGGGTGGAAAATAGGATTGTTTTAAATTTTCATAAACATGGTTTGATACGAGCCATGAATGTTGCATGAAAGGGTCAATAGACGTTGAATTCAACATTTCTCCCTCATCTAAAGAATATAGAAGGTAAAAGAATGGAACTCATTTCCACCATTAATTTCCTTGGAATAATACACTAAGAGTGAAACAAGAAGAACATCCTCTATCAATGTAAATTGTATTAAAGAGTCATGTACAACTCTATTCTAGTTTAATAGTTTCCAAGGAGGGATCAAGTTAATGAAAACCACCAATTTATCCTATCAGTTACACTTATCCACCTACTGAGGGAAAAATTGGACACATTTCCACCCTGTATAGTCATGAATGGGTCCGAATAATATCCCTTTGGGAATACAAATATATGAACATATTATTGTGGGATCATATCCATGATTCTGATGAAAAATCCAATTAGAATATTATGAATGTATCTATATGGGAGGATTATATCCGTACTCACATAGATCTAGTATAAATGCATGTTTTTTATGAATGCATAGAGGAGGAAAATATGCTTCAACCTTTGGATGAATCCCACGCAAATAATCTAATGGAACATGTTGGAAAATATTGGGATTATTTCCTACCTTCAATAAAATATATATTTATATACATATAGGAGACACAAAATGTATAGGCCTGCATTTTAGGGAATAATTTTTAAAAATGTCACTACATTCTATAAACAATCTAAGATCATCACCAAAATATTCTTTCTGTAGTATAGATATTGGTATAAAAACATATTCCTATCCCAATATATAATGCATCACAACACTCTGATTAGTATTGTAATGTTTTTAATATGGGGAAACCATGCATTCTTTCTCACATCTTGGAGGATCATCAACATATTCTCGTAAAGTAGGAGGCACCAAACATGGATCATATCCACCTTCCAACTAGGTCTAAACATGTGATGGTGGTACATGACTCAAGAGAGGGGGTAATTAATATTGAGAAATACATGTGCAATACTCGATCCAATTTCACCAGTCTCATATTCTTGTTTTAAATTTGGGAACATAAATTGAGAGTGACACAAAAATCAGGAAAATCTCATATTCTTGTCAAAAAATATAGGTTCCATACTCTAAATGAATATGTATAGGGTCATATTCCTATTATAACTAGGGATCACCATGTAAGAGAAGCACAATTATATGGATTTTTTCATATTCCTATCAATGAAGATACTTTGTATATTCTAGTAGCTTACATAATCTTGGCTAATATTCATACATCGACTAATGAATGATTGAAACTTCATTATTTATAGAATATACAAAAGGAGGCTCATATCTCTTCTCTACTTCTTGAGGTCTTTCATTATATTCTAATAGGGTAATATTTATTTGAACCAGTATCATATCCCTAATTTTATGATGGTTGAATAGAATATTTTAGAAACGATCCATATGTAGGCTCATATTACACTCAAAATTATAGATTCTCGCTGACATATTCTAGTGGATTCTCAGTAGTGGTATCATATTCCATCATTACCATATAGTTATAAAAATAATTATTAAGTCACCATATTGTATGATCATACCCATATACAACCCCAAAAGGAAGGTAGACATATTTTGGCCATGAAACATATTGGGGCTCATATCCGTTGTCCACTCAATTCCAGCATCATTGATATTGTTCAATCCATCCCTACAGCACCTCAATGGTCCATCAAATAATAAAAAAAAATAAAATGTGATAATTACAAAGAGATTACTCCTCATTATAGTGTGGATATAGATCGTAGGGACTCTAAAACTAACATTCACTATGGTCGACCTACCAAATGTGTTATATCCATTGGATAAATAAATCCTCCCAATTTATCAACCAGCTTGATATAGAGATTTTCTCAAAATATAGGTACCCTCATATTGAGATGTCCTAAAAAATATATGGCTCAACTACATATTGTTCCCCCACAATACCAATGACCCTTCACCGCATTCATCAGTTGACCTAGAGATGCTAATTTTTTTTTATGGGAAGGGGAAGCCATGTATGTCTAATGAATAGGAGTAAAATATGGATATTTGGAGAGATTAATCCAGAGACAACCTCCCCACCATGTTATTTCCACTCACTAATTTTTACTATGAGAGGAAATAAAATCTACAGAAGGAGTTCATTCATTTACTACAAAAAATATGTGGCAAACTCATTAGCGATTGAATGCTAGAAACCTATCTTTTTTAGGTTATAAGGGTATCCTTTAGCACATAAACATAAATTTTTATCAAATAGACCTGGCTTCTATCTCCTTGTCTTGAGACTCAAAATATTAAATGGAAGGTGTAAATATGCAACCCCTCTTCCACCATTGCACCACAAATAATTTATAATTGTTAATTAAATCCTTCTCAAGTATCTTTATACATGAATGGGGATTATACAGAGTGTTACACTTCACCACACCCATAGAATTAAAAAATTTGTAGATATAATGTCCTATAATGTCATAGACTCGAGTGAAATTAAGTGACCTGGTAATGCACATGGAAGTTGGTCAATGCAATGAAATATCATCTCATTCATGATTCAAATACATTGTGAATTGACTGAGAGGACTTCCAAAATATTATTATTATGGGCTCTATAGAATAATAAGAATTTATTTAATACAATAAAGTGAAGTTTTTATCCTAGAAGATAATATCGCAATTAAAATGCCTCCAACATGGGATGTCATTTCACATAGCTCTTTCATGAACTAAATTGTTTCAAATCAAATTGTTCCTTATAGTACATTCTATAGTATCCCTCTATGAGAGATCCTATCCCACAAGAATTGGGGAATATGTATCATATCCTTCGCCACTCTGATCATAAATCCTTAAGAGGATTCATGTCATTTAGTGGAAGATTTAAAGTGACAAAAAACACCAAGGATCAGGGGTGTTCATCATTATCATCACCAGGGAGGGAATTACACATTTCTAGAATGAGAGGAAAATATTAATATACGTCTCCCCATATATTCATCCTCCTTCAATAAGAACATTTTCTATTTAGGTCATATTTAACTGAAAGTACATAATACTCCCTGAAGGTCACAAGTAATAAAATTATATTGGAAAAATGTCTGGTGAAGGAAATAAAACCCTTTATGTGTTTTAAGCCAAAATGGTCCAATGTGAAAGGGGTTAAAAAATGAAACTCATAAAAGAAGTAAAGAGTAACCCTAAGGAGTTGAGAGTAAATTGATGGATAACACTACACAAAAAACATCAATTAATCATGTCACCATTACATAAAATCTTATTTGGATCAGGAAAAAAATATTGAGTGATGAAATATAGAAAATATACACTGATAGGAAGGTGATATGGATTAACTATCCAAGGCTTCACATACCCCTAATCATAGGATGAAGAAAAATCTAGAAGCCAAAAATAATGAGTTACCACCTCTATAGTGTTTCACCACCACTGATATAGGGAATGGGGTGGTTCTAGTCCACATTCAACCTAGAGGATCCAAAATTCTATCCCTGGAGGAACTTATGGCTCAATATGAGAAAAATATAAAAAGAAATAAAGACTACTCAATTTGGGCAGACTCGGTGGAAGCATTATAATTGTGTATATTCTTAATATTGATATGAATATACAACCTTCCACACATCATGAATGACCTGATCCACCTACATGATTGATATCTAATGATTGGGTTTTCTCTAGATCATGTAATCTAGTCTAAATCAATTAGGAGGTTGAAAATTGTCAATAATTCCATCCATTATGGAAATATCTCCTCCCTCATTAAGGAGATCATTAATTTTTAGAATGAATATAGAATTAGTAGGATATAAAAATTGGGCCACCTCATGAAGACCACCCACTCCGTATATATTTGAGAGTACATAGACAGTGGTACATTCATAACTACTCAATGCTATGAATCTATGACTTCAAGGAATCCATAGAATGTATATGTAAAACTATAAAGATTGATAAGTATTCACATCTTGAATTAGTAGAATGAATTTACCCCCACCCAATTTTATTAATATTATATTCTCAACAATTTTGAGTGAGTGAGATTTAGAATATAATATCATATACTATATCTTCGTGTAGTTGGATTATGGTCCCTTCAGACCAATTAGATGAAACCATACATAGAATTTATGTGATGAATTTTTTAGGACCAAACATTGTTTGTTACAAAAGACTTCCGACAGAATCAATTATAGTATGAGAGGACCATATTAATCAATTCCATTATTAGTTTAGCGTTATAATAAAGAAAATTTCAACATTGGACCCGAAAATCTATAATCATCATTAATATAATAGTGTGTATGATTTCATATCCATATAGAAATGGATAATGTATAAAATCATTATCCATCTCTCTTAATATCTCTTTTTCAATCTATCTGTTGAAAATATTTGGGATGAGAGACAAACTACTCTAAACATGATTATGAATCCTGGTAATTTTTTGAGATTATTGATATGAAACAATTCATATATGATTCCATTTAAAAAACCATAGATAAATCTCTACATATACCCTCATCACAATGTAAATGTATTAGTAAAGTATATACAACCATTTATACACTAAAACCAATAGGAATTGCCATTAAAGCACCTAGGAAGACCCCAAATCATCCTGTTCCTCAATACAAGTTGTAGAAACCATAAAATCTATCTCGACCAGAAGTTAAATTATATTATTGTAATCCATGATTTGAGGAATAGATGAATAAATCATAATCATTTCTAAAATGAGAGGGTTACTAATTATTTATATGAATCCATATAAAATAACGTACCCGTGTATCTACAACACAGATAACTCTATGATTTCAAACTCACAGATTTTCCAGACTATTGTCCTTTCTATAAAAGGTTGGGTCAGAACCTCAACTATTTTTTAAACATTAAATAAGTACTATAATGAATGGATGATTCTGTAAAACTGATGTTATAACATTCCTTGTCATTGGTGTCATGGATAACCATTGTACAACCACATGAATTGGGTGACTGGGACGAAATTTTGACCAGGGGTGATCATAATATGAATAACTGGATTACTAGGATGGTTTCCAAATTGGTTAATTAAACCATAACATAATTTATATGAAAACCCATAATGATAATATATCTTTAGGAGGTTTCATCCAATATTCATCCCATATGAATATACAATCATCAAAAATATGAGGGACATAAGAGGAGGATTCAAAAATAACTCCAATACAAGATTTGATTCATGAAAACATATTTACAATAATGTCTGGAGAATGGAAACTATCCCACCAAACATGAAGCTCTTCATATTAAGAGATCATATTCATTTATAATAACATAATACAAATGGACGACACCTTTTTTAATTATAAATATGCATGTAATATTGAGTTACTTGTACATGATAGAGGAGCTAGAGGTATATGTTATAGGAGAAAATCATATAACAAAAAAATAAATCATGGTAATACCCAATATCTTGATCACATCACAATAAGGAACATATATTAAGCATAGACCTATGGATTAACATTTTAGAAATCCTAATAGGAACACAAATGTGTCCCATATCCCACTTGTAGACTCCTGAGACCAGTTCTCTTATACAACTGATTGGTGGGGTTGAGATGGTGTAATTATCCTAGGAAAAAAGGAAGGCTGACATGACCTATTCCACTGGTTGTGTATAATACCTAAATCACATTACAAGAACTATTCTTATACACATAAAATGTATCAGCTATTGGGACACATAATAGAAAGAAACCACACCATGGAATGTACTTGCCTATGGATTAAATGTATGAATTTTTTTTTATATTATGTTATTTTCTAGAAAAAAAACTCAATTATGGATGAAGTCTTTCACTAAAAATAACTTTGAAACAAACTCCTAGAATACCTTCAAAGTCTATATGAATTTGAATAATATGTGGTTGAAGCCAAGGATTATGAAGTGGAGACTATTCTATATGAATTCTAGGTCTGTATGTCATTCACATTGTAGGATCATGAAGAGTCATCTGAGGATATATTAGACAACTATACATTTCCGGAAAACATGATGACATCAACATTTTGATGGATCTAACTGAAATTTTTTCTTAGGATAAAACTTATTAGGGTTTAGAACTTTTGAAATTTTGGAAATATAATGGGGGATTTATCTCCTAAAATATATCCATTCAATTATATGATTAAATTTATCAAAGACCTATCATAAAGATAAACCTCAAAAATCAATTTTCATATCT
The DNA here is from genome assembly GCA_963277665.1 of Viscum album. Lineage (NCBI taxonomy): Eukaryota > Viridiplantae > Streptophyta > Magnoliopsida > Santalales > Viscaceae > Viscum > Viscum album. The sequence continues at coordinate 1,577,222,784 of OY728150.1, read as the reverse complement.
CAAAAAACATTGGCTTCATATCCATAGGTAAGTTCCATAAAAAAATATCTAGTGTTTCAAATATATATTCAATGTAATGGTCAGCATACTACATGGTGGAAATGACCCATTAGAGTCTTGGGATTCCATATTTACTAATGTAGTTTTCTATAAATGGGATGGAAAACTACCAATGGTATATGGGAATATGCACCTGGAATCACCAAATTTCTGGGGGTCTACCCATGTGAATCCACAGAGTATGCTCAATGATTTCCTTGTTTGAAATAATACCCCATACATTATACTAGTGAACATTGAGCTTCTAGAAAAAAATATTTTCTAATCCCATGAAACTCACTATATGGGAGATATTTTTTAATGATTATGACTGAAGGATAATTGGAAAGGGTTTTAAAATCCATTTTTTAATTATGTTGGTAGTGGGATTGTTTTTGTTTGTCAAGGAAGATAAAATTTTCTCCAATATTTCTTACCATCTGAAAATTTAACTGATGAAAATGGATAATACTAGTCCTCAATTATTGACTTGGAACTAGCCCAACAATTAAATAATGGCTACAAAAATATCACATGGGATTTGGAGAAAGTAAGATATAATATTAATGGATTCTATGTCCTCAAAAAAGTATAGTTTACCCTATCATTGTCAACATTAGATGACTAGTGGCTATGTTCTATTTTGAACTAATATTTCCTCATGGTACTGAATCAAATAATTCACAGTACAAAACACTGGATAATATAGCCACACTCCGAGATGACCCTGAACATGAGGAAGTGATATTCCACTTCACACACCGAAGGATGATACCATTTATCATAATATATGACATTGAATAAATCTTTCAGATCACCAATAAATACCATGGATTAAAAACCATAAATAATTAATATTTGTTTTTGAATATTTATTAAATTATATGATCACATACCTAAGAACCATAATAGTTTGTTGTTATTATAAAAATTGAAGCATGAAAACTAGTCAATGAGTGAGTTACATCAACCCCTGCTATTTTATTCACAAATTGCACACCTGATAGGAATATCCTAAATAACACATATCTTTATAACCTTGGGAAATAATAATTAAGAAACTGTGATATTAGATCTACAATTTGTATAAAAAAGGGGGATATCTAAGAATAACAAGAACACAATGGTATGAGAACATTAGAATAACATTTAAAAACCAGAACCATCATATCAATGATCATATAAATTAGTCAAGGAATAATTACTCGAATATTATAAGGAAGGAATCATTTGATAATCAGTGAACATGATCCATTAGTGCATCCCATTTCCATAAGGCATGTAATTTTTGGAATACACATAAGAATAGAATACAATTTCTATATTGTTCAAGGATTACTACCAAGGAAATCATAATAGACAATTTCCATTAACATATTGAGTTCACACATCATTCCACCCTTATCTTAATGAACCATGTTCACTCCCAATTACATTGATATATTAATTGTTTAGGTTTAGACTATATTCCAATAATTTTTATCTCATTATATATATAAATCACTTCCTCATATATTGGATGCAGATTTAGGTCACACCCGTAACCTAAAAACCCATATTTACTTGTGCCATGATACCATAAAAATTAATCTTATCAAAAATAATAAAATAAAATGGGTATCTTAAAAATTTCTGCATATCATAACTTGTGGTAAATAAACAGGTTTCATTATCATTTAATCTTTGAATATCTTGTGAAGAAATTGGGTTTCATAAGAATTTCATTATGGTATAACCCATGGAAGAAAAAAGGGTTTCATAAAAAATTTAAACAAAAACATAACCCATTCTGAGAAAGAATATGAATGTTATACTTTTATGATATATCCATTATGAAATAGGTAATATAAAAAGGTGTCATCTTAGAGATCTAATGTTTATTAATCACTCATTTAAAATATTTATTGAGGAAAATATACTTATCAATTTGAAAAATTATTTTTTAAAAAAAACATTTTGAAAACATTTTTCATTGAAAATAAAATTGGAAACATATAAATTAATATTTTAATAATTTATTTTTCGTGATTTTGGTAAATATTTTTCATGTCATTTATTTTAAAACAATGATTCATTTCACATTTTTTTAAATGTCAAACAGGCATTATTTTTGAAAAAAATACATAAAGATTCAAAATAATTTTTTTTAAAGTAAAACATGATTAAAAATATCATCTTAAAATAATAATATAGTAATATAATTTTTTTAATAATTTTATTGAAAAAACGTTTCGGATGAAATTAGATTTCCCACCAAAGAGATAAATAATGTCAAAATTTTTTAAAAAAAATTGGTTATTATTTTGAAGTTCCATTGAGTGAATTAATGGTAATATTACATTGATATACAATAAATAATTAGAGGAAAATAATTTTCATGAGTATTCTTGAGATAAATATCATGAAATATGAATATTGGAGACCATATTATAAATTAACCTGGTAAACGATGAGATTGTAACATAAAATCATTACTAACATGGAAAACAAGAGTCGTAAACTCCATGAAGGTAGAGAATAAAATACAACATAAAATATAAATAGTTTGAATAAATAAATTAAATACCATGTCAATTAGGATATATATTCAACTGGTTAATGAATATAGGTTCATAATATGACATACATCTCAAAAAAGGTAAATTGAGACAAAAAATCTCTTACAGGTTGAGTAACTTTTGAATCATAATCTATAAAAAAGAATAAAATAAATATATGTATTAATAAATATGAAATAGGAAATTTTTACGATACATCATGTCCTAGGGTATAATAAAAATTACACATATGAAATTAGTGGTGAGTATTGAATATGTTTTTAATACGTAAAATTGACAGAGGAAATCCCCTAACCTAAAGTCAAGGCTTCTGTTATGCTCTTTAAAAACCCATGTATTATAAATATATATTAATTTAAAATATATAAAAAATTAATAATATATATCAAACCATATATTTTTGTGACTTTATATAACCTGTATATTAGAGATTCCATGTTAATGTTAAGTTATATGTAATAACGAATCTATTTTTTATATTGGTTTAAATATGTTATTTTTTTTCATATCACTTCGATCAGGATTTCATCATAACCAAAATTTAATCCATGAAATAAATTTAAAATTTACATGTGCCCATTATATATTTATATATATTAATTCATAATATTTAGTGATTGGAAATGAAATAAATTTTTCATAGAGATGATAGATTGTATGTATGCAAGAACATTGTTTTCCAGTTTCTCATCGATTTGAAAGAAAGAAAAAAATGTATATTATCATTGTGGAATAATTTATTATTTCAATTATATCAAATTGTATTTACTAGACCAATTTTTAATATATTCCACTTAAAGCGTGATTGAATCACATCGCTCTGTGAGCATGTTGTCCATTCTACACACAAACGACGTTATCGTACTCTCACAAAATAGAAATCATGAAGGTTTGTATGATATAACAAATATAAATGGGATAAATATTTCAATAGTATAATAAATATCATTTTTATCAATATTTAAATACTTATTACCCAACCTGAGAGGTGTAAATGGAAAAATTAATAACATTGGTTCACAAGGTTGTAGTATGTCGTACACACGGATGATGAATTTGTAACCCATTTAATAGATTTATGGGTGATTTCTGGAAATAAATTTATAATTAAAACATATTAGTGTATTTAACATAGTTAATTTATAATATAATTACCATAAAAAATGAATTTATGGGTTTTGATGAAGAAATAATAGAAAAATGTTCATTGATGAATGTTACCTCTTCTTCAGGTATCTTATTATGGTTTGAATAGATGGACTTTATTAGATGGATTTATATCAAAAATATGGATTATAGTGTGATGAGATAGAATATTGGATGTGATTGGGTTATTTAATTTAAAAAATAGAGGATTTTACAACGTGTTTTATTTTTAAATAAATTTAACAACATGGGTTTCAAGCAACATCAAGTTCAAATGAACCACTATCTAATAAATAATTGAGTTATATAAATATGTCATTAAAATAGAGGTAATGAAAATTATTAACAACATTATGAGTCAAATAAATATAAAAATCATCAAAAATACATTATAGTCAATATCTAAAAATTAATTCAATTTTATTCATTAAATGTCTATAGTTTTCTAATGACATCTTTCCCACCTTTTAATGGCATGATTATTTTTAATCAAGTTTTTGAAACTTTTATAAATTTTTTTTGAAAAAAAAATTATTAACTTAAATATATATTTTAAAATTTACTATAGATTATGTTCTGGTATTTTTTCTGATAAGATTCATGTTTTGGATAATAGTAAAAAATACTAAATTTTAATATAAAAGAACTTTTTCACCAAAATAATTTATTATGTGAAATTTTATAAATGATTTGTTTGAATGTAAAAATAGATAAATTTTTTATCATTTCACCCTATATAAAAGTTTGAAATCAATTTAACATTGAATTTGGATATAAAAAATTTTCCAATTTTTTTATCATTTTCAATTTAAAAACAAATTTTCTGTTTTTGTAAAATGATTAATTTTAAAGTAATTTTTACAACTTCTATATGGTAAAAGGTAATTCATGTAATTAATGGTAAAAAAATATTATAAATATTATAAAATTACCCTATCACATGTCATAATTTTATTTTTTGTGTAATTGTTGATAACATTTTCATTGGTCCCATTGTATGGCCTCTTAATGCCACAATGATGACTTTGAGACTTTTACAATAGTTTATTAAATGGAAATCCAAAATTTTCATACCCATTATTTTAATAAATATTATATTTTTTATATGTGGTTATTGGAAGGATATCTATTTCAATAAATATACATTTGAAAATGAAAATTATTATCTTAGTCATGATAATTTATTTTTAATATTTATGAAATAAATAGTTTCCATAAAGCCTTACACAATGATAATACAATAATAATTTAATTAACTAAAGTGTTAAATAATTGATATTAAAATTATTAAAATATATATTATTTTTTATATTTCATCTCATCCATGGATTTTTTAGAGGATCTAGACCTATTAATGATGTATTAAAGGTTTTGGTTCAATTTTATTTTATGTATTTATATTTTAATAAAATTCTAGTAATGAATAGTGTAAAATTTGAATAAATTGACATTTTCAATTAAATATAGTTTATTAAATGATTTAAAATTCAAAAAAATATAAAATTCATTTAAATTATCTGGATAATGTTATACATGATTTATGTGATCCATTTATGGTTTTTTATAATTTAAGAATATTTGTATTAACCCTTAAAGAATAAAAGCACATGTTGTCATAGTAAGTGTCAAAGAGATTAAATATGGAATAAAGACATAAGAAAAGGGTAGCAATATGAACTAAACATGTCTAAAAATTATTGGTTGAGAGGATTTAGACCAATCATCATTATAGATTTTATATAACTATCTATTTACCAAATCTTAAATCAATATTTATTTATATTAATGTAATATTTTTAGAGATTCTTAAAGTACCCATCAACTGAATTATAAATGGAAAATTATCCCTCACTTCTTCACAACACATTGAGTAATATATCATGAGAAAAACAATGCATTTCTCCTCAAAAAATTATTATCCAGGTTTTGGTGGTTTTAGTCACCAAATATAAAAACTCTAAATCCATTATGAAGTGATCTAAATGAAGTCCATCCAAGAAGTGATAATTGTTTTAGCAACTCATTTAAGATAATTTTTTATTTTACTTCCCCTCAGTGTGTTTTCTTCATAATAACGATATAAATCTAGTATCATATATATTATTAGATGTTATTATGATTATTGTAAAACCATATTACACCTTATACCAATCCTAGAAGAAATTAAATCATTGCACATGTGTACATATTCCCTATCGTCTCCATGTTTTTGTGTAATTTTTTTTTCATCCCCAAATTTTTTTAATGGTTATAAAATGGATATAATGGATAAAAATAATAAATAACACAGGATATTTATTCTTTATAATTAATATACCATCTAATTAATTAATGTTTCCTAATTAAGCTAATGATAAAATCACTCATATGTATGTGCGATATAATGTATCCACAATGCATTGTGATTCATTTTAGAAGTTAAAAATTATTGAATGATTATAAAAATGAATATATTGATTCAATATAATAACTATTAACTTTATACAATTCGGTATATTAATAAATTATATCCTATACATAAGAAAAAATACATACAAGAAGAACATGCATAGTAAAATGAAGTAGTTAACACCAAAAATACGGGATATATAGATCTATTATTAGCACTATGATATAAGAAAATCATATATGATATAAATAATTTGGCTGTGGTTATTTTGGACCAAGCCTATGAGGATGGTAGTTGCATTCAGGTGTTGTATTTTTTGTCAAATATGCTTAAGAAGAAAGGAAAATCATCTCAAATTGTATTTGGTGAAATATGGAATGTCATCATATTCGGAGATTCATATAGAAATTGATTTAAAAGATCCATCAAATTTAGGAAAATATAAGTAGAAGATAAGGGTCTTCTGATTCAATATGAATCCATTATGGAAGAATGGATAATAATGATAGAATCAGATTCTGCATGACTACGATAGAGTAAATGCAATGTTGCTTCTCTGGTCATGGAGTTCTCATAATTCATATGTATTTTGTGAAACTTATGATGCGTGACTGATAAAGAAAAGATAAAGAGATATGATTCTAATATAATGAAGATTGATCAAATATAGATGGAAATAACTAAGGGTGTTGAATATCATATTCAGGGTAATTGAATTCTGGATAATTGTATTCAAGTAAATATGCAGAAAAGTGTGTTGATGAATGAAAGGGGAATTAAAATACTTTCCATTGAAAGTATAATTATTCTAAATCTGATCCTAAATTTATTAAATTTCATGAAATAATTCATCATAAAAGATTATGTTCCTGAAGTAATGATGTTTATGGGAAGAGAGATAGAAGCATCCAAGTTGTATCATATTCATACGAAAAAAAATCTAATGATCGGATTCAATTTTCAATTGTATTAGGAGAAAATTGTTTTTAAAATAAAGGAATGTGATAAAAACTATCGTAAACAATTTTAGAGGGGCTTAATTTCCTTTTTTATCATTCAATTGTGTCAATAGAATTTTTTAAAAAATAAAAGATATAGGAATGATATTTAAAACTATATTTTCAATGGGGATCATGCAATTAAAAAATATTTTTCTCCTCTAAAATTGTGTCAAGACAAATTATATCAGAGTTGATACTGATTTTTGTACTAATCATATAAATTAATTGGAATAGAGAAAATGAATGGGACACATCTAATTGGATTGGGAAATATGTGTTGAATAGGTGATTAAAAGTAATGTGTGGAGAAGTGGTGATGTTTGAATAAGAATCAATAATATTTCAGTGGAGTAGAAGAAGTCAAAAATCACAATAAATTTCAAGAAACATGAAAATTTTTGAAACATATTTAGGGGGACTTTTTTTAGTATTCCCACCAAAACAATCCTTGTGTCACCTATAAAAGGAAAAATTACTTTTTACATTCCCTAATGATTATACTCAGATGTATTTTTCATATTAGAGAAATAAACTATGAAATTATAGGGTTAAAAAGAGTTTTCGTAATTGAGATTTATTGAAGAAGTTATGATGGAGATTTGTGAAAGGTGGATAGAAAAGATTTCAATGTTCCCCAAAAAATCATCATATTCAAAAAATATTATATTCATCTAGTTACCATATTCTTATTGTCATCGTATTTGGTTGATCACCATATCAGGAAGGACAATAAGATCTAGAATTTTAATATTTGGATTTTTAGACTAAGGGAGGAATTATTTTGAATTTCTTTGATCATATTTTTGCACGGTCATATCCATCATATTGAGCAATCAGATTTGAATAATCATATCTGAAGAACTGGAGTAATCATATCAGACTAGGAAATTGGATTGATTTCTAAATGAAATTACATGAACAACTTACTATATTTATGTTAAGAAATTAACGAATTGTTTTTCAAAAGAATATATTTGAGAAAGATGAAAATAATAATATGTAACATGATTTTATACACAAAAATAGTAAAACACTATTTGGTCTAAAAGAGATTGCAAAGACTGTTGGATTTTCTTCAATGTTATGCATTAGTGAAATGGAATATCCTACTCATTTTATTCCATGGACAACTTTATAATGTATTTTATGTTATTGGATCATTTTAAAACTATACTAATGATATATATATTCTTAAAGAATAGTTATTTATGTCACTTATTGTATTACTATAGATGTTTTTTTTCAATTGTTTTCAGCATGGGTTTGAAATTATTAATAGGAGATGAAGGTTGTTTAATTTTTAAGGAATTTTAAAAAGTTATATTATCATTTGATCAATGTCTCTTCATCTCAGTGATACAGTCACACTGACTGGGAACTTATAAATGGTATTAGAGTTGGATGTTTCCTTCTCTTATTCTTTACTAATAAGGAATTATAATTGTGTGAATAGTAAATATATTCAGGTCTTCAATAGATAGAATTATCATATATGAAAGATAAATGTTTCACTATCTAGTTATTTGAGAGATTATATTCCTGAGGCTACAACAATTGGGTTACCCCCTATTAATTAAAATGTTCCCCTAACCTTTGTTGATTAGAAGAATCTTGAGAATGGTAGAAGGACCCTGAAAGCTTTAATGTAATCACTTTTTAAATGTGAATTCATAAGGGTGAAAGTTTTTTCCTCACTAATGGTATATGTGATAAATTGAAAAAATATATAAAGGAAATAAAATATTGATGAAGGAAATGTTAGAAATATGGATATTGAGGTGTGACTTTTTGGATATGGGTGAATATGAATCTTTTGGGGACTTCTTTACCAAGGAAACTGACATTGAACGAAATATAAGATGTCTTGGTGAAAAGTTAAAATATTTTACATTTGTTGAAAATATCTTAAGAATAATTCCCAATAATTTTGATGCAAAATTTTCATCATTGAAATACAAATATTTTGATTCATAATCCGATGATGATTTTAAAAAAACTATCATCACATATAAAATTATAAGGGAGAAATATATGTAAAGAAAACAAGATTTGATTGAAATATTTTTTCCAAGGATGTATATAATGATAAGTCAAAGAATATTTTAATCTATGATAGATTTTGTGAATCTAATTGTGAAAATGAGGTATGACAAAAAAATTGTTGATATTTTATCCATGTTTTCTAAAAATGTTACAAAAGGTACAAGAAAATTAAAATGGAAACATTCAATGAAATTATTTAAAAGGGGAGCCACTGGTCTCATTGTAGCCAATTATCATTAATGAAATAAAGAAGAGTACAATGATGAAGAAGAATAAAATCAGAAAATATCATGGAATAAATAATGTGAGAAATGGTAATTCTATTCCATAGGGATGGATAAAAAATTCTTGAAATAAAAAGGAAGAATATTTCTATCTAAATATGATGAAGATAAATACATTGATGACGAATCTGAAATTTTTATTGTGTATGGTATTAAAAATTATTTTATTTAAATATTCAACAATGAGAATTTGGAAGAAGTTGTTTTAATGAAGAATTAACTAAACATTAATTTCATTTGAAACAAGAGTAGAAAGAATTTATAATAATGACTATAAGACATGAGAAGTAAAAAAAAATTAGAAGATGAATATTCCTCAACAAACAATCATTAATGTTATTCTGATGATAAGGTGATGCTAGTATAATTGGAAGATGATTTTATGAAATCTCATGAGGAAAAAACGAATCATAATGAGATTCTAAAGGTTAATATTATGGGAAAAGAATAATATTTGGAACTTATTGAAGAGAATTTATCTAAAGATGAAATTAGGAATATAATTCTCAAGAAATATACTACTAAAGTTGGTTATTTTAATTGAAATGATAAACTTGAGAAGGTTCAACAAAGGTTTCCTTCAATGGGTGAAAAGAAATATAGAATTATTTAGAAATATAAGAATGTCGAGAATACTATGTATGTGGCCAAGACTAACAAAGTTGGGAATTCAAATTTAAAAAATATATTGACTCCCAAAATGTTCTAAAAAATAGAAATCTAGAAAATATCATGATATTTATAGATCTTACAATGTTGAAAATAAATAGAAGACACCAATTGATAATATAAAGGTTGGTGGTTCAGAAAAGGACAAGAAGGTTGTTGAAAAACTCATTCAAAATTCTGGTCAAAAGCAATGTTTGATAGAAAAATACACCTTTTGGGGACATTTTATGTTATTATGGGAGATTTAAACACATATATAATATTTTTTGGATCAGCCAAAAACATTTCTATTATCCCATTGTTTATGTATGGTAGATGTTGAGGGTGAATCATTCTTCTAAAAAAAATAATTAGAGAAGGCCATTTTGAAGAAATATGAAAATATTGGAGTGAAGAATGAAACATTGTTCTAACCATTGGAATATATATGCAAAATATGTGAAAAATATGATCCCTTGAAAATGGTTGTTTTATTTTGGTAGCCACACAAAAAATTCTACTCACCAATTCCCAAAGTCCATAGGTGCGAAAAGAAGAAAAATATCTTGTTGTTGAAACTGCATTAAATGCAATACATGGAGAAAAAAAAGGTTTTTATATAGTGGGGTTTCTTATTATATGAAAAGTGATTTTGAATTTTGAATAATTTGAATGATTTTAAAGAAGGAACAATGACATTTTCAAATGATGAATCCTTGAAATTAAAAGGTGGTAGATAATCAATTATTAGGAAAGAAATGATTAAATATAAGAAAACATTATATGTTGATGGGATGAAAACAGTTTTATTGGTATTTTAATTTTTTTTGAGTATTCTAACATTGTTATATTTTTAAATGATGGGTTTTTTAGTGAATCCTAAATAAGAATGAAATATTGTCACAAGAGGCCAACATACAAAATGATTTTCTTTCAGTTGGTGAAATAAAAACAATAGTTACGGAGTATGGTGGGAGACAATAAATTATTGCATAAAATGTTGGGAAATGTGTTTCAATGAAACATTTTGAATTTATCTAAACGAGACAATATCTCATTCATTATTTTTTTTCCAATAAGAATAGATTGATGTTACACTTTATTTCAGAAATTAAATATTATAATCTTAGTGAGTAAGAAAATCGAGATTTATATAAGAAAACCCCTAGAGATTATTCCTTCTGATATATGTGAGCCTATAAGAAACAATAAAAAATAGAGATAAGTATTTAATTACTATCATTTATGATTTTACTCACATTACATGTGTTATGTATATGAATCATAAGTCAAATGATTTGAATTTTTTTTAAAAGTATTACATGAAAAGATGACAAGGAATGCGAGTATTCTGTAAATAAATTTAAAACAGATAATAGTGGTATATAAATAAATTTTGAATTTAAGACCTATCATGGGAATTATGGGATTCAAAATCAGTATTATTCCACACACAATCAAAAAAAATGTGGGTTTTATAAGAAATAATAGATGTTTGGTGGAAATGGGAAGAGCTATGTGACTTTAACTTGGTGTTTCTCATCACTATGGGAGTAAATCCATGTGTAGTAATGTGTATATTTAAAACTGACATCTCTATAGAACAAGATCAGGTTTGAATCTATCAAAATAGTTTTATAGAAAAAAACTATGTTTTAAATAAAAAATATTATTTGGGAGTTAATGTGTCATTAGGAATTATGTTGCAGCTTTATAATTCTTGAGAGGAAAGGTATTGATGGAATATTTATTGGATAAACTCTTAAAAGAAGAGGATATATATGTTTCAACAAATAATTTTGAAGAATTGTTGATTAATTTGATTTGAATGTAATTTAAATATCTAAATAAAACAAGAATACTTATCCAAACATAAAAGATGATAAAGATAAGTAAATTAATTATGATAAGGAAACAAACAATTATAATCCTTTTCCAGAAAAAGAATTAGACTCATCTATTTACAGTGGTGATGAACATACTAAAAAATATCATTCATATATGAGGAAGCAAGTAGAATCTCATAATATCAATGGTGATCAACATCATAATGTTTAAAAAATAATCACAACAAATGATTTTACACATAACTCTTTGTATTCAAAAGAAGATCCAATTTATTTAAAATATAATTTGAAATATCTAGCGTGGGTTCAGGCCAAGAATGAAGAACTATATCAGATTGTGAAAAGTAATACATTGGACCCCAAAGCCAAGACAGACAGTAGAAATATTATTGGAAAAAATGGGTTTTATGAAACAAGCTAAATGATGATGGTGAAGTGGTGAGAAACAAAACATTATTGGTACTAAAAGTGTATTCAACAATTTAATGAATTGATTTTTATGAAACATTAACTATAGTGGAATGATTAGAAATAGTTAGAATATTTCTTTATATTACTACACAACGAGGTTTTCAAATCCTTCAAATTGATGTTCAATCCACATTCTTAAAAGGGGATCTTGATGAAGATGTTTAAATTGATCAACCATGTTGATTTTATGTTGGGAAAAATGAAATTTATTTGTATAGATTAAAAAAGTCTATGTAGGGGATAAGGCAATATTTGATGTAATGATATTCAAAATTAAAGACATTCCTGAGGATGATGGGTTTTAATAATGTTAGATTGGATAATATTTACGCCATAAAATTTAAACAATATTCCCTCCTTTTAATTCTTTATGTTGATGTCATTATTTTTTCTGGGAATGATGAAAGAAGATGTGAACGATTTTGCAGAAGATATGAAAAGGTATTTTTAATTTCCATGTATGGAGTAATGAAATAATTTCCCTGCTTAAAAATTTTCCAGAATGTAAAATACATATTTATTTTTAAATAAAATTATTCCAAGGACCTTCTTAAGAGGTTAGACATAGAAAATTCAAACCCTGTTTCTATACTGATATTCAGGATAAAAATTTTCTAAAAAAAGAGAAGGAAGAAATGTTAATCATAAATAATATTTAAATATAATTATATGATTGTGGTATTTTACCACCAAAAGACTCTAAATTGCATATATTGTTACCTCATGTGCATGAATTTTGTGTGCTCCAAAATAATCACATTTAATTACTAGAAAATGAATTCTTAGATACATCAACGACAAAACTAATTTCAGAATCAATATGATATCTCCCAATGAATTGATTTATTTAGATATTCAGATGATAATAGGGTAATAAATATTGATGATATATGTTTCACATATGGTAGAGTATTATTTATGGGAAAGAATAGTGTTAGTTGGAATTCAGAGAAACAAACTCCAATTACTCAATGTAAGGCTGAATCTATGTATGATATTTCCACCTAAGAAACTAAATAAGAATAGTGGAGGGAAACTCAATTAGAATATTTAAATGTTTATGTGAAGTTACCATTTCTCTTGGGTTGTAGAAATCGATTTACAATCAATATCCCTAGGAATCCAGTTAAACGTTCTCATTCAGAACATATTTATATCAAATATCATTTCATTAAAGAGGAGTTGAAGGAGAATTAATTGAAGCTATAGTATGTTCCAACATCGGAACAACATGCTGAAATATTTATTAAACCTTTACCAGATGAGTCTTTCTCTAAATTGAAGATGAACATGGGTGTCCAATCACATTATAATCAAGGATGAGTTATGTGCGTTTTCGTTATGCAATCTTACAATTGAAATATATTATTAAGGGGGATTATTATTTTGTACATCTATCCTATGAATTCATAAAGAGGGAGTTATGGGTAAGATATGAATTCAGAATTGTATTGTCTGTCAACTATTCTAACTTTTTATTAGTGATGTTAAAGGAAACAAATTATTTTGTATTCTAATAATGTTCATGAATTGAGAATGAAACGATGGGGAAGAAAGATGAATAAGGTTTTAATAATCACTACCTATTGAAAACATGGTATTGTAGTCAATTATTCTTGTTTCCTGCAATGAGTTAGATCACATAGCAGTATAACTACAGATAAGTTATCTATTTCCCGATGATAAAAGGTTTATCAATTTATGAAACTTTATTGACAAAAAAATCATTGGGTGAGATTATTAGGACTAATATGATGAGGAATGTGATTGTATTCAAGTGTTTTACTTTATTTTAAATGATAATTAAGACAAAAGGAAAAAACCGCGACACATTATATTTGGTGAAATTTGCTATGTCCATCTTATTCATATAATTAGACATACAATTTTTGAAATGGTATATCGTATTCAGGACAAGATGTATCGAATAGTAGGGTTATCAGATTCAATCAGAATATGGTATGGAAGAAGTGATCATAATGGGAGAATCAAAGTATTCAAGAATATGATAACATAATTGTGAATATGATTTTTTGATATTAGATTTATCATAAATCATATGGTAGTTATAAAAGTAATGATAAAATAATGATAAACAATAGAGTCAGAGAGATGCTTTTGATGTATTTATATTGATCAAATCTGGATGGAAAGAAAGAAGGGTTCTAGAGATCGTATACTGTCTGATCATATTCAGCATAACTGTATTCTGGATAATTAGATTTGGTATGGGAAGGAAAAAAGAGTGTTGATGAAAGAATTTAAATTACAATATATTCTTAGTAATATCTAATGATGGTAAAGTGGATTCTTATTGTATTGAAATTTATGAATGATGTTATTATAAAAATGAAGTTTGTGAAAGAATAAAGATGATGAGAAAATGGAAAGAAGCTAAAAGTGGTGTTGTATTCAACAGATAAAATAATATCATGATGAGATTTATAATTCAATCTTATTAATAAAAATATTTGTTATGAATGGAAAATAATTTTATCAATGATGCAGTCGACCATTTGAAGGTGTCTTAATTGTTTTGTTTATTAATCATATATGTTAAGGAAATGGAATAATAATAATAGAGATGGAGGATATTTATAAATGTGTTGTCAAGTGGGATCATGAAATTCATAGAAGGAATTTTTCCTCTTCAACTGGGACAAGAAACACTGTATTTGAGACGACACATATTAATCATGCAAAATGAATTTTGTAATAAGAATATTGAAACAGAATTAGACTGATCTAATCATACTGGGAAACTAGAATCAAACTAGAGATTGAGATGAAAGTGTGGAGAACAGTTGAAGTTTATATAATAATCATGATGATGATGGAATAGTTGAAAAATTAAGGATTCAACCAAAAGTTCAGGAAACGTGAAAATTTGAGAAATTTGGGTGAGTATCAAAGTGTTTTTTATTCTCTCCAAAACCTTCTTTTGGTTACTAATATAGAATATCTATTGAATATTTAGAATGCTTGAGAAGAATGGTGATAATGAATTTTTTTTTGATAAACTCCTAAAAGAAGGGGATATATATGTTTCATCCAATAAGTTTAAAGAATTTTTTATTCCTTTGATTTGAATGTAATTGAAATATCTAATGAATACAAGAATACTTATCCAAACATGGAAGATGGTAAAGATAAGGAAATTAATTATGATAAGGACAGAAACAATTGTAATCCTTTTCAAGAAGAAGAATCAGACTCATCTATTTAGAGTTATGGGGAAGATACTAAAAAATATCAACCATGGCTGAGGAAGAAAGTAAAATTTCATAATATAAATGGTGATCAACATCACAATGTTTAAAAAACAATCCCAACAAATGATTGTACACATACCTCATTTTTTTCAAAAGTTGATCCAAATTATCTAAATGATAATTTTGAATATCTAGTATGGGTTCATGAAATGAATGATGAACTCGATCAGATTTTGAAAAGTGATATAAGAGACCTCAAGGCCATGAAAAAAATAGATATATTATTGGCACAAAAAGTGTTTTTTGAAACAAGCTGAATGAAGGAGGTGAAGTGGTGAGAAACATAACATGATTGGTATTAAAAGGGTATTAAAAAATATAAGGAAATGATTTTTATGAATCATTTCCTATAGTGTAAGGATTAGAAATAATTAGAATATTTCTTGAAATTACATCACAATGAGATTTTAAAATCCTTCGAATTGAGGTTCAATCCACATTTATAAATGGAGATTTTTATGAAGATGTTTACATTGAACAACCTTGTGGATTTGTTGTTGGTAAAAATGATATTTATTTATATAGACTGAAAAATTCTACATAGGGGGTAAAAGAATATTTTAGGGAATGATATTCCCAATTAGATGCATACCTAAAAATGTTGGGTTTTAATAAATTTACAGTGGATAATATTTACATTATAAAATTTGAACATTATTCCCTCATTTCAATTCTTTATGTTAATGTCATAATTTTTGCTGGGAATGATGAAAGAAGATGTGATTGATTTTGCAGAAGCGATGAAAAAGGTATCTTGAATTTCCATGTAGAGATAAATGAAATAATTTCATGTCATAAAAATTTTACAGAATGATAAATACATTATCATTTATAAATAAAATTATTCCAAGGATCTTCCTAAGAGGTTCGACATGGAAAATTCAAAACTAGTTTCCAAACTGATATTAGGGGTAAAAATTTTCTAAAGCTTGAGAAGGTAAAAAATTTTATCAAAAAGAATCTATAAATTAAATTTTACGGTTGTGGTATTTTACCACTTAAGGACTCATAATTTTTTATAATGTTTCCTAATATGCATGATTTTCGTGTGCCCTAAAAAACCCATGTAATTACTATAAAATGAATTCTCATATACATCAATGACATAAATAATTTCAGAATTAGTATGATATCTCCAACTATATTGATTTATTTGGATATTTAGATGATAATTGGGTAATACATATTGGTCATATATGTTGCACATAAGGTAGAGTATTAATTTTGGGAAGGAATTTTGTTAGTTGGAATTCAAAGAAACAAACTCCCATAACTCAAAGTAAGACTGATGTTATGTATGCTATTTCTACTCAAGCAACTAAATAAGATCTGTGGATGAAAACTTTATAATAATATTTAGTTATTAAAGTGAAGATACCCTTTCTCTTGGGTTGGTAAAATCAAACTACAATCAATATCCCCAGGAATTTAGTTAAACATTTTCATTAAAAACATATTTATATCAAATATCTTCTCATCAAAGAGCAGTTGAGGGAGAATGAATTGAAGCTGGAGTATGTTCCAACATCATAACAACTTGCTCTAATATTTATTAAACCATTAACAGATTAATCCATTTCTAAATAGAAGATGAACATTGTTGTCCAAACACATTATCATCAAGGTTGAGGTATGTGTTTTTACCTTATGTCATCATAACATTGAAATGTATTGTTAAGGGGGATAATTATTTTGTACATTTATCATTTTGAATTCATAAAAGAGAGTTATGGGTAAGATATGAATTCTGCATTGTAATGTTTTCAACTGTTCTAAATTTTTATTGTAGATGTTGTAGGAAAAAAATTGTTTTGTATTCCCAGAATGTTAGGGAATTGAGAAAGAAAAGAATGGGAGGAAACATGAATAATGTTTTCAAAATCACTTCCTTTTAAAAACATGGTTTTACAGTCAATGATTCTAGTTTACTACAATGATTTAGATCACATAAAATTAGAATTATTGATATGTTATCCATTTATTGAGGAATTTTTTTTGGAAATTTATGAAAAATTATTGACAAAAAAATCCATTAGGTGAGATTATTATGACCAAGATCATGAGGAAGGTGATTGTATTCACATGTTTTCTTTTATTATAATTAATGATTAAGATGAAAGGAAAAACCTCCTCACATTATATTTTTTGAAGTTTGTTATGGCCTTCTTATTCATATAATTAGACAAACAATGTTTGAAATGGTATATCGTATTTAGGACAAGAGGTTTGGAATAGTAGAGTCATTAGATTCAATCAGATTCTGGTGTATAAGAAGTGATCATAATGACAAAATCACAGCCTTCATGAATATGATAAATTAAATGTGTATATGGTTTTCTAATATTAGATTTATCATAAATCATATACCTTATTATAAAATTAATAATAAAATTTTGATAAACGATAGAGTTGGAGAGATGGTTCTTATTGTATTCATATTGATCCAATCTGAATGGAGTGAAAGAAGGGTGTTAGAGATCGTATACAGTCTGATCGTATTCAGCGTAACTGTATTCTATATGATTAGATTCAGGCTTAGATGGAAAGAAGAGTGTTGATGATGGAATTTAAATTACAATACATTCCGATTAATATCTAATGATTATGAAGTGGATCCTTATTATATTGAAATTTATGAATGATGTTATGATAAAAAATGAATTTTGTGAAATGATGAAGATGATGAGAAAAGGGAATGAAGCTAAAAAGTGATATCAATTTCAAAAGATAAAATAATTTCCTTATCGGATTTATAATTCTATATTATTAATAAAAACAGTTGTTTTGAATGGAATATAATTTTATCAATGATGCAGTCGACCATTTGTACGGGGTTGAATTCTATTTTTATCAATAAAGTAGGTCAAGAAAAGGAAATAATAATTGGAGAGATGGAGGTTATTTATAAATGTGTTGTCAAATGGGATCATTAAATTCATAGAAGATATTTTTCCTCTTCAACTGGGACAAGAAACATTGAATCTGAGCCGATGCACATTCATCTTGCTGACTAAATCTTGAAATTAGAATACAAAAACAAAATCATGTTGATCAAATCATATTGTGAAAATAGAATCGAACTAGCGATTGAAAATAATGTTTAGAGAAGATTTGAAGTTTATATAATAATCAAGAATAAGATGGAATAGTTAAAAAATTATGGTTTCAACCTAATGTTCAGGAATCATTAAAATTTGTGAAATTTGGGTGAGTAGCAAAGCGTTTGTGATTCTCTCCAAAACCAACCTTAGATCACTTCTAAAAGGGAAATATAGCTTTTACTCTCATTGATGATCATACATGGGAATATTCTTCCTAATATGGAGAGAATATACGACTCTACGTGTGGAGAATGAGTTTTTTATATTGATATTTGTTGAATAAGTTTCGATAGAGATAATTTAAAGGAGAAGAAGAATGATATCAATGTTACTCAGTAGATCAATATATTTAGAAATCATCATATTCACCAGGTTAGCATATTATTCTTGACATAGTATTCAGATGATCACCATATCTACCTAAATAATTGTATCACATATTTCCATAATAGGATTTCTGGACCAAGGATGGATGTATTTTGAAATTTTTAGATCATATTCTGACAAAGTCATATCCATCGGTTTGAGAAACCAGATTTTAAAAATCATATATGAAGAATTAGAGTATGTATATCAAATTGTGAAATTATATTTATATTTATTACAATTTCCTTTACCTTCATTCTATATTTTAGGTCTGAAAGTAATTATTTTTTTCGAAATAATACATTTTTGAAATTTGAAAAGAAAAAAATGTAATATGTGTAGTTACAAAAACATTTTTTTACCCAATTTTTGGTTAGAGGGTGCACCCAAACTATTGAATTATCATCAAAGTTCAACATGAGTGGAAGGAAATATCTTATTCATTGTATTCCAAGGATTTATGTCCTCTGTAATTTTTCTTATTGGATCGTTTTTATACCATACTAAGGACATACCTATTCTTATTGAAATGTTAACCTAATTTATTCTTATGTTCATATGGATGTGTGTTTGGGTTTTTTAGAAGGGATTTAAAATATTTACTTGGAGGTGATGGTATTTACATTTTCATAGAATTATAAAAATGGAAGTTATCACTCATTCAACCCCCTCTTAGTGATACAGTTAGACGAACTAGGCACTTACATGGTTCTGGATTAAATTAATACAGTTATTTAAACAATTATATAGGAGGTTAGAGAATATTTATCTAAGGTAAACTACAAGGTTTGGTTTTCTCATCTCCATTTAACAATGGTGAGATACATGCCTTAGACACCGGTTATTTACTATGTGTAGTGTATATATTACCATACTGAATATCATACCATGAATCTCATTATGTTAATGTCATTAAATATATTAATTTATAATTATTAATTTTATGGGGTATAGGATTCATATAATTATAGGCGGTATGAGTTTTAATCTCAATATCCATTCATTGAGTCCTAGTTTTAGGTTATACCCCCACCAAATTTTATGAGATATATATGAAGCCCTATTTAATTATCATTCCATTAACATAATTATTATCTTATTATGTAATATTATTTCAAATGTTATTCATGTATGGGGCTTATGATTTAATTAATCAAATTTGTACGAGACACCTAGAATATTAAATAATTTAATTATCAATTCTTTTTCTTCATATCAATATTGTTTATATTATCTTTCATATATATTTATATTAAAATAAATGTATTATATTTTAGATTATATATATATATATTTTTCATTAATAAGTTTTCAAATGGAATATTTTTATGTTTTTTATACAGAAAAATTTGACAAACAACAAAATGAATTTTCTATTAAAAATTCACAAGAAGAAAATAACACTTCACAACCATGGCTATTATTCAATTTAGAGCTTCCTTTGCAAGCATACGTATTTTCTTAAATGAAAAACAAACATCCCTTGTTTTTGTTATATAGGTTATTATAAATGGTTACTTTCAAAAGGAAAGTGTATTTTTAAAATGAAATAATTGATCATATAGATTTTATAAGATATTTCCCTCAATAATTATTCATTGATTTTGTTATAATTTTTTCATCAATGTGAACTATAATGACCCAAACGTTTTGAATGATAATTTTTTCCTGAAATTTGTGTTATATTATACTCAATAAAATTAAATCTCTTTAATAATATTATTATTATAAATTGAAATGAGACCATCAAGATTTGACTATTAGGAGGCCACTATCAAATATGACTATTTTAATCTCTTAAATATAATTTTATCATTATAATTCGTGTTATTAATTGATATTATGATGGTTAAATAATTCATAGAGGAGAAATGATAGACTCAAAAAGTATGGCCTTGATATAAGAATCCTATTTTTTTGGATCATGGGTTTTTGGTAGTGTTACTAGGCTTCACTATTGACCAATCCCACTATAAACATCAACATGTTAATCTTGAATGAAATCACGTACTATAGAAGTTCATGTTAGTGGAAATTAATGCTCAGACAATGTTAATTTAACATCCCCAAGAATCCATCATCATCGAAAAACATACCCTTAGGTCATATTATTGTAATATAAGGGTTTATGTTTAGACTTTTTAGTTACTTAATGTATAATTAAATTGTATATATAAAATATTTCTTCTATTAATTCCATTTTACAATATTTTTTCTTCATAAAATTGACTAGGTATTTGAAAATTTTATTTTTTTGGACATAAATTATACATTTTAGAAAAGATATAAATATTATAATAATATAATATATTATTAATAATTCCTATTTTATTAAAATATTATGGCTAAAAATATCCTATTCAAATCGAAATTATACAATAATTTTATTTTTTTAATGGGTCAAAAATTTCACTATATAATTTCACAATGAGTCTTCTATCCACTATTATTTTTAATAAATAAATATTTATATTTTAAAAAGATAAAATTATCATATTGAGATAATTATTATGATAATATAAATATTACTTTTTTAAATTAGTAGGTTGAAATTTGGTTAGCGTGAATCTGTGAGATTTTTCAGAAATACCACATTTTTCCGTTAATATTAAAAATACAGTTTGAGTTCTTCAGTATGTTTAATGATATCATAATGACATGATATGTAATATAAATTTCTGGTAGACACTTATGGATTTAAATATCATAATATGTGTCCCAAGTTTCCAATACCAGGGGAACATACCGTAGGAAATCCCATGGTTTTTCATTTACCACTACCTAGGAGTCTAAGGAAACTAATTAAAAAATCATCCTATTTTGCTATAAATACCCAAAAATTTATCCTTTAACATTGAATTCCATTTAATCCTACACTAATATATGATATTATTTTCTTCCCAAATATTCGATCAATGTTTCCCTCAATCCCCTAACGTCCTAATCTTCATATTTTAGGAACACTTTTTATGGTAAGGGAAATATTATCTTTTATATTCCATTCAATTTTCTGTTTTTATATGGTATGTATTTCATTTATCTATACTATGTCCATATATAAATTTTATTATATAAATTTACTATATTAATAGTATTTTATTAATTGGTTACCCTTTTCTATATCTTTAAAATGCATTATAAAACCATGTTTAATACCCACCGTGATGCTGAATTGTCTACCCCAATTTTCTCTCTTTTTCTCCAGAAATTAACTTATTTTATTTGTCAAATATCCAAACCTATTTATTTTCCAGGGTAATTCAACTATATTTCAAAATTATATATTTTATTAGTTTATTAACTAACCTAAAAAATTATTCATTTTTAATGGATTAATAATGTTTAAAAGATCTTGTCTTTATGAACTTTTTAATAATGTCAGGATTTTAATATGAAACTTGTTTCATCTGTTCTCCACAAGTTATTTTTGTAATAATTTATTATGTTCTATATTCATAAAATTAATTTGTAAATATTAAATTTTTACCCTAATATCATTCTAATGCACTGGGTAAATAAGCCAATCTCTTTAGAAGACATGTTTTATGAAAACATGGTGAATAACCATTGTAATTATTATGACACATCAGTGATAAACCATGGTGATATGCTTATAAATGACTCAATTAAATATTTTAGCCATATTTACAAGTTATGATTCATGTTCTGTGATACAATTATATGTTTAATTTTTATTTTCTCATTTCTATATTATATTATTCATGTTCTTATCGATATTTATCATGATCACTTATATAGTTTTTATATTTTATTCTCTTACTGGTCCTTATGATCATCCATTACATTGATTTGTGTCCCTAGACTATGTTGTGTAGTAATTTTACTTAGGGTTAACCAAATAAGAATCCATTAATCTAATTTAAATGAATGTTTTATGTATTCACATATAATGTATGTTTTTCCATGAATCTAAACATTAAAATACTATCTATATGTAAAATTTAATGTAACGTAATGTAATAAAAATGAAATATTCTATAGTTTGTACCAATTGAGGTTTTAGTTATTTTTGTAAATTAGGACTTTAAACCATTTTTGAGAAATCTAGGGAAATGTTTAAATATAGTAAAACATTATGGTATTCAAGTTAACTATTAAGATGGTGATTTCTAATTAAGGAAATCCCTATCTGGATGTTAAAAGGTGGACGTAGTTCTAGTATAGATGTACCTATTGGTAACAACTTTGACAAGGGTTGTCAGTCCTGACTCGTCGTATCCTAGTACATGAAAACATTTTATACTATGTACCGAGTTTGACACTACCAGGGGATTCTTTTTATTAATCATTAGCTTTTTATGTACCAATATTAAGGATTTATAGAAAATATATTTATTATTAAAAATAAAATATTTAATCATGATGTTTTAAGCCATTAAATTCAATTCGAAATATAATATTGGTAAATAAAGAATATTTCTCACTATGTTTTTCTTCATTTATAATATGGATGGAAATAAGATTAATCACATAAATGGTGATTGAAACGGACCAGGCACTGATGGTCTTCTGATAGAAGATGGAATGGAAAACATCATGAGAATAATGAATCAACTGACATGAGTTATGAGACACAACTTAAATCATGTTAAGAGACTAGATTCACTTCAAATGGAACAACTTTCCTTTTATTCCATTATGCATCAACAACCACATTCTTTCAGTGGATCTAAAAACTCATTGATTTCTGAAAAATTGATATGCTCTATATGAAATATCATTTCTATAATCTGTTTTTAGGAATAAGAGAAAGACACCCAGATATTGTAATGCTTTGAGGGAGATGTTGATAAATGGTGGACACTGGTTAAAAAAAGATATCCATTATATGATACTGATGAAATGGAATGTTAAGATTTTATATGATCCTTTAAAAAATTATTTTTCATGTTAAATGTGAACAAAAATAAATAAGGAATTCGTAATGATGATGTAGAAGAAAAATTAATTTTTGGGAAGTTATGAGATAAAATTCATAAGACTTTACCATTACACCTCTATATTTTTTAGGTATCCTAATGTTAATGTTGATTTATTAATAGGAGGACTAAGAAACAATATACATAATAAAATAGAAAAATGATTCTATGAAAACTATGGTGATATTGTGAGGAGTGATATGAAAATTGAAATGTGTTTTCAGGAGATGTCTTGGTCCCATAGAATTAATGAAAAGAGGAGATATTTGGAGCAAGAATTTTGGATGATATTTGATCAAGGATGAGGACGAATGAATGTGAAACTTATAATATAAAAAATATGTGGGAAAAATAATTTGATAAACTGTTAGTTCAGGAGTGTGAAATGATACAAGTGTGGAATAGATAGTCATATTTCTCATATCATTAATAGTGAGGTAAATCCTAAACATAAAATTATTAACAACAAAGGTAATATGTTGTAGGCCATGTCGAATTTTTAATGCCTTAACTATGGAAAACATTTTCACTTTTGAAATCACAATTCAAATATGATATTAATGGTGGGGAATCACCATAAAAATAACAATAAGCTAAATAAACAAGGACATTATTCTTCTATCATTATAATTGATGATGAGAAACAAATTATGTAGTGGAAGGTACTCTCATTGGTCTCTCAAAGATAGAAAGTAATTTGTTTATTCTTGTTCTACAAGTATGTTTATTTACTATTTTTTTATTGAATAAATATTCAATCCATGATCTACATGAAGTATAAATATATTTTAAAATTATTATAGGGATTTTCTAATAATCAACAATGTATTGAAACTAAAGTTTTTAATTTGGGGAGAATAAACTCATCGCATATATTCTAGTCATTCGTATACTAGAGTCCAACATTATACTGGGGATAGACTGGATCTCAAAGTATAATGACATGATCCACTGGAGAATAAAGGAAATTTTAAAAGTATTTAATGGAAAATCTACAGTTTTTTTCAAAGTAGAGATATCATAATATAGTATTTTTTATAGAAGAACCTCATAAAGGGATATCTGTGAAATTGATAATTAAATATCAATATAGATTTGAAGGAATAAGAATTGAGAATTTCCCCATCATTCAAGAACATATTTATGTATTTCCTAAAGAGATACCAACTCCTCCCCATGAAATATATGTAGAGTTATTCATTGGGCACTTCTCTGGTTCTAAGAATATTTCAAATACACCATAGAAAATGGAAATTTTTTTGCTAGAAGAACTAAAGAAATAACACCCAAGTCATCTGGAGGAGGGTTTTATCTAACCATGAGTGTCTCCTTAGGGATCAAATATTATCTTTATGAATACGTAGGATGGAAAAATGTAGTGATTAATTTCTTATAGATAACATAAATAGATCATTGTGATGAACAATTACCCTCTTCCATGAATTGATGATTTAATTGAACAACCTAGTTGGGATTAATTGTTCTCCAAGATTGATATTCGAGCAGGTTATCATCAATTGCGTATAAATAATGAAGATATTTCAAAGTAATCATTCTGATAAAGATATGATATTTTTGAGATTTTTATTATGCGCATCATCTTCAAAAATTCCACTACTATTTTTATATAAATTATTAATATATTATTTAAGAAAATCATTGATAACATTATAGTAGTTTTTATTGGTGATATTCTAATAAATACCAATATTCATGATGATCATGATTATCATATAAGAGATATATTAAAAAATACGAGGAATGAGAGATTGTTTGTAATGTTTAGAAAACTAAAATTTTGATTAATGTAATTTGCATTATTGGGGAACATTGTATGCAATGAAAAAATATCAGTTGACTCTACCACAACATTGGTTTGGGAGGAGTAGCCTTATGCTACAATAATCACAGAGATTCATAGT
Source organism: Viscum album (assembly GCA_963277665.1). Classification (NCBI taxonomy): domain Eukaryota; kingdom Viridiplantae; phylum Streptophyta; class Magnoliopsida; order Santalales; family Viscaceae; genus Viscum; species Viscum album. The sequence continues at coordinate 1,577,196,757 of OY728150.1, read as the reverse complement.
TTTCTTGGTTTATCAAGATTTTATAAATGGTTTATAAATAAAATTTCCTGACATTCTAATCAACTTACTAAGTTAAATCAAAATGAGTATTGATCATTTGGATAATGGAGTATGAAGAAATATTCTAAGAGCTAAAGAAGAGTTTGTTTACTGATCCTGGGTTTACTCTACCCTCAATTAGAGAAGTATTTGTTATTTTTAGCTATAAATCTCTAAAAGTTATTGGTTTCTTCCACGTAAATGAATAAATTCTGATTTCCTATGTATCTCAAAAAATGAAGCCTCATAGAAAGAATTATTATACACATAACCCTGAGTTTGTTGCAGTTATTTTTTATATGAAGATATAATGGCAATATCGTTATGGAGATTAATGAGATATATACTATGTCCATCAATGATTGAAGTATATTTTCACAAAAAAGAAATTTAACATGAGACAAAGGAGATGGCTAGATATTCTTAAAGATTATTATTTTTCAATTCATTGACACCCCAGTAGAGTAAACAAAGTCACTGATGAATTAAATAAGAAATACCTTATTTTGCTAGAGCAAATGAGAGTACAAGGAAATACCTTAATCAAAAAAATATAATACTATCCATGGAAATCATTTGGTAAGGGAAATGATCAACCAAATCCCAAATTATTTCTCAACAATCATTACTAGATAATAAAAGGAAAACTGAAAGAGATGATCCTTTTTAGAAAAATAATATAGAGTCTGTGATGGATGGGATGTTTCCTAAGATAAATATTAATCAGAAGGTGTACTGAAATTTCATACAAGCCTATGAGTTCCATCTATTCATAAAATAAAGAAGGATTTGATGTATAATCTTATAATTCTAAATTATTTATACATCCAAGATGCACTAAAATATATAAGGACCTTCGTGATAATTATTGGTTGGATAACATTAAAAGTGTAACGCCCTAACCCTAGTTACCCAGAGTCAGTGCATTATTACATAACATTGGCATGATCACAAGAAAGATCAAATCTCGAAAGACTGATTGGTTTAGTAGCCTTGGAAACACCAGATATATTCATAAGTCTTACATTACATCATAAAATGAAAAACTACTACCACAACATATTGTCTCCATAATCCACACTCATATCCCCACATAATATCCATGCAGGTCATTTATAATTTACTTCTTCACATCATGGGAAAAATAAAACAAAGAAAAGGGGTGAGCTCAAATGCCCAGTAAGGATAACAATATAGTGGAAACTTTCACAAATAAGAATAAAAATTTAAGGCAATGTATAACTAAAACAAAAGCCTTTCAAACATGAACTTTCAAAATAGTATGGCATAAATAAAATGAAATAATGCCATTTACTTATTCACATGGATATTCTACTAATCGAATAATCACATGCAAAATCAATAACCACTTTCATAATCATGGAATGCATAATTCCAGACTATCATAACCACATAGCCAAGGCCTCGTGCCAAGACTACAAATACGATTTTTCCAAGGCCTTCTGCCAAGACACTAGTTTTTCTCATGAGACCGACCGATGCATCGAGGAGCTATAGCAGGCTCCACCCGTCACATAATAAGTCCAATGCATTCCTATATGAAAAGGTTTAAACATAACATAAACATTCATATTAAAAATAGCATAAGAAATGTCAATACTTTCACCATAAACCATGAATGGTATAAAAATAGCACATCCACAGTCAAACAAATCACAAAACCTTCAATATAATATAGAAATTTTATGTCATAATAAATCAACTTTAAATAAGCGTAAAATACATCAAAGGATGTTGACATAGATGAAATCAAAATTCTTTTTAAAGAAATATCTCGTTTTATTTTGAAATCATTTAAGATCCATATAAAATAAAACATTTTCTTTGAAAATATTCTTATAAGCTTGTAAGGGAAGATTTGAAGAATTTATAATGGCGGAAAATAGCCACACCCGACATATAAGTTAAAAAAAACATTCTTACCTTAATTCTGTCAAAAAGGTTAAAAAGGACCTTGTTTTGAAAACGACGGAAATATTCCTTTATAAACCACTTATAAAAGTCAAAAGGGGTATAAATGACTTTAACTCATATTCTAGTAAATAGTAAAAATGCTTTGAAATACATTTTTAAGAAACATGGATGTGGATGATAAAGAGATCCCAGTAGATTATTACGTATAAACAACCTCGGATAATGAAGAGATTGTGAAATAAACCTTACCATGTACTTTTCTTTGGTTGGTGTAGGTTAACCTCCTGTATAATGGCGAAATAACTGTTATTAAATTGTACAAGAATCATACACATTAATATGATATCATATATGATCTTTTAACATTGATTTGTTAATAATATCTTAGTATTATCGTTGTTTCGGGTGTTAACTTACTCATTTTTATATATGTTTTGTTACATAAGACATGCTTGTTATGAATAGGATGTGTCTTATTTATATCCAGAATTATATCATGTCCTTAAACATCATTTTTAAATAATCAAATGATAATTATACTTTAATGGATACGATGGAGAATGAATCTCATCGTGTTCGTGGAGACGGTAGTCCGTACGTATGCACGAGCGACAATATCATTCTTTTGATATTAAAATAATGTATAAATGGATGGTATATCATATATACCGAATCATCAAAATTTTATATTTATTATTTACATGATTTACACATCATTATTATACCCATCCAAATAATAATATATTGAATAACAATTACACCATGACGTGGAGACGGTAAGCCGTACGTACGCACGTATAGTGACATGTTATTCCAAGGGTGGATAGAATACTGAATATGGTTGTACCATATTTATAATAACATCACAATATATATATGATACTTGAGTTATTATTTTAGAATGGTAAAAACAAAGGAAGAATAAGTGGAAGAAGAAAGGAACTTGGAAAAGGGTGGTGAAATCATTACCTCTTCTTCGGTTTCTTCCTTTTGATTTGATCAAAAGGGCTCCTTAGGTTGTCTATATGATCAAACTAAAGACTCTAGGTTCTAGTGAGGGATGTTGGGAGAGTATTGTGGAAGAGTTTGGCTGAACCAAAAGGCTTTGAAGGTGTGAATAAAAGAGAAGGAGGAGTGCCCTTTTATAAGAGGGGTGAGGGGCGCCTTTGGAAAAGCTAGAAATATTAGTTTATAATAAATTCATATTCGGTTTATAATGGATCCAAAGTTGATTATTTAAATTCTAAGGTGGTTATGGGTCTAAAAAAACTCAACCAATAGAATTTAGATAGGTTTGGGTACTAATATTAACCTTATCCTTATGTATTAACTCTAAGTTAATTAGTTTCACTTTTACAATGTCTCTTTTATTTTTATATAATATGTTTAATAAACTTACTATATACATCCAAGAGACCCCCAAATGGTCCATTGATGATTAACCTATCATGATATAATTCTCTTGGCCGAACCGTAGATTTTTAGGAATTTAATATCAATTAATAATATAATATTTGTTTTAAGAACTCTTTTATGTCAATTTTGACACTATTCAATAGTTGATTTTTGTAAAACTTATAACAGATTGATTACTTCGAACAAAGTCAATTAAATCATTACTAATATTTCATATTATCTTATAAAATTAGTTTAATTCATTAAAGGTTTCATATTATATTTATTTGGGTATTTATAATATCAATTATTTTAATTTTTCACTATTATAGTAATTACTTCATCATCATTGTGTCATAAATAAATTAAATTATTTAACGTCTAAAAATTATAAATAAAATATCATTATTTAGTAAATCGTTTTATTGTTCTAATGAATTTTTATAATCTAAAATCCAACATATATAACCCTATGTAAAAATTGTTTTTCTAGAAGATATATGCTTGTGTCATTTTTGTATTCATTTTAACTTAATTAAAATAATGTGTCCCTATCACCTACAAGTGGCACCATGGGGTCCCAAAATCGACCCAAAGATGCCTATGGTCTAGCATGTATCAAACAATAAGGCTAGGACACATTTTAGGGTAATTTAGAATTATTATAATATTATTTTTAACCCTTATTTACCAGATTTACCCTTAACCATGTAAATAAAATATTTACCGCAGTAATTATTCAAAATGTATAAAAATAAAAGTTACCTATTCACACAATTTGAAAATCCTGATTCAAAATATGGAATCCATTTTTCTAAATTCAAAACACAGAAGTGGCAGAAATTAATTTAAAATTAATTCCCTCTTTTAAAACAAAAAGAGTGTTTTTAAGAGATAGTAACTATCAAAAGATTGACAGTTGTTTATGTTCAGTTTAATTGTAAAATTATGTCCAATGACCAACATTATATTAAATTGTAAAAATATATTCTAAATATACTTTAAAACCACTGAAATTCATAATTTATCACTATTAATTATTTTGATTAAAAATGTTGTTTTTAATTATAATTTAGTAATTTTCACTATTCATCAAAATATTAAAGTTATTCGAAAAGTACCAAAATTTCACCTTAGGCTGAATTCGATATTCCGAATCCTAAAATGAAGTCCATTTTGAAATATAAAATATATATATAATTTCAAAAAGTTGTTCTTACTATTCATAACGGCTAGTTTGATTGGTTATGGTGTGTTAGAACTCAGTGTTGCATACAACACACACTATCACATTTTTCAAAGAGAAGCGTACTGTAGAAGCTTGGGGTGTTACATTCTCCCCTCCTTCAAATAATTTCGTCCTCGAAATTTCTAGAACACTTATCACATGAAAAGACTCAGGTGGTTCTTCATCATTAGTTCCTTGGGTTCCCACGTTGCATCTTCCATATTATGGTTTCTCCACAAAACTTTTACCGGACGCGTCGTCTGGTTTCTCAGCACTCGTTCTCTCGTATCTAGATTCATGACGGGATCTTCACAATAAGACAGATCGGGTTCCATTTCTAATTCTTCATAGGTGAGTACATGCGTTGGGAAAAGCATGTATTTCCTCAATAGAGATACGTGGAAGACATCGTGAACTTCGGAGAGACTTGGAGGCATTGCCAATCGGTAAGCTACAGCCCCAATTCGTTCTAGAATTTCGAAAGTCCGATGTACCTGGGACTCAATTTACCTTTCTTACCAAAACTTATGACTCCCTTCCATGGAGATACCTTCAGGAAAACCTGATCACTGACTTGAAATTCGAAATCCTTTCTTCGATTATCGGCATAGCACTTCTGCCTACTTTGAGCTGCTTTGATGTGATTTTGGATTACCTTCACCTTCTCCATTGTTTCCTCCACTAGTTCTGGACCTACAAGTTTTCATTCACCAACGTCATCCAAACAGGTTGGTGTATGACATCTCTTTCTGTATAACGCTTCATATGGTGCCATATGAATACTCTAATGGAAGCTATTGTTATAGGAATATTCTACCAGAGATAAATATTGATCCCACATACCCTGATAGTCATGTGAGAAAGATATCAACATGTCTTCTAAGGTTTGAATTGTACGTTCTGATTGTCTGTCTGTCTGAGGATGGTAAGCAGTACTCAAATGAAGTTCAGTATCCAGGGATTTCTGAAGACTTTTCTGGAATCTTGAAGTAAAATGGGGATCACGATCAGAAACAATCGATAGGGGTACTCCATGAAGTCTCACAAATTCATTAATATATAGTCTTGCTAGACATTCCAGGGGTAGATCATCTCTTATAGCAAGAAAATGTGCTGACTTGGTAAGACGATCAACAATAACCCATATTTCATCGTTCCTTCTAGGAGTCTTTGGTATGCCCATGACAAAGTCCATCGTAATATTGTCCCATTTCCACTTCGATATGGGAAGAGGTTGCATGAATCCTCTAGGCTGTTGCCTTCCAGCTTTCACTTGTTGACAAACAATACATCTTGACACAAAATCAGCAATCTCCCTCTTCATGTTGTCCCACCAAAAATGTTCCTTCAAATCTCTATACATTTTGGTGCTCCTAGGGTGTATAGAGAAATTGGAACTATGAGCATCATCCAGCAATTCCCTTTTCAGATTAGGTAAATCGGGAACACAAAGTCTCTTCCCAAATTTCAAAATTCCATCTTCATACACAAAGTCTCTCAATCTCCCATCATTCACAGCTTTAATCTTCTTTTTAAATTATTCATCATCGGTCTGAGAACTCTTAATCCTTTCTAGTAAAGATTGTTTGGCAACAATTTGAAAATGAATTGATGTTTCGCCTTCCCTGGTTATTCCCATGTCCATCTCCACTAGATACATGAAAATTGGATCCCTTTCAATTCTCATATTGTTCAAAACTCCATGGTCTTTTCTTCTCATAGCATCTGTCACCTTGTTTGCCTTCCCCGGGTGGTAGTGTATCGTGCAATCATAATCCTTGAGTAATTCAAACCATCTCCTTTGCCTCATGTTGAGTTCTTTTTGTGAGAAAATATAATTCAAACTCTTTTGATCAGTATAAATCTAACATTTTTCACCATAGAGGTAGTGCCTCCATATCTTCAAAGCAAAGATCACAGCTGGTAACTCGATATCATGAGTAGGATAGTTTTGTTCATGAATTTTCAACTATCGTGATGCATAGGCAATAACCCTATCATTCTGCATAAAGACACAACCAAGTCCTTTCTTCGATGCATCACTATAAATAACGAAGCCATCATTCCTAGATGGTAGAGTCAATATAGGAGCATTGAATATTCTTCGCTTCAGTTCTTCGAAACATTCTTCACACTCTTTTGTCCAAACAAATTTAACCCCTTTACGTGTGAGCTTCGTTAATGGGTTAGCCAATCGGGCAAAATTCTGGATGAAATGTCGATAATAACCTGCCAAACCAATAAAACTGCATACCTTAGTTATACTCGTAGGTGCTGGCCATTCCTGGATTTCCTTGGTCTTAGAAGGATCAAAAGAGATTACATCTTTAGAGAAAATATGGCCAAGAAAAGAAATCTCCTGAAGCCAGAATTCACACTTGCTAAACTTCCCATATAATTCATGCCTCCTCAGAGTCTTCAAGAAAATGCGCAAGTGATTTTCATGATCTTCATAGGTTTTGGAGTATACCAAGATATCATCAATAAATACCTCCACAAATTCATCGAGATACTCCTGGAAAACTCTATTCATCAGATCCATGAATACAGAGGGTGCATTAGTCAATCCAAAAGGCATTACAGTAAACTCATAATTCCCGTACCTGGTTCGAAATGCTGTCTTCGGAATGTCTTCATTCCTTACACACAACTGATGGTATCCAGATCGAAGGCCAATCATTGAGAAGTATTGAGCTCCATGCAGTTGGTCAATTAAATCATCAATGCGAGGTAGGGGATACTTGTTCTTTATCGTTATAGCATTGATCTCCCTGTAGTCGATACAGATCCTCAAAGATCCATCATTCTTTTTAACAAAAAGAACAGGGGCTCCCCATGGAGAAACACTAGGGTGAATAAATCCTTTATTAATCAATTCCTCTACTTGTTTATTTAGTTCAACTAACTCTACAGTGGACATTCTATAAGGGTTCTTCGATATAGGCCTTGATCCAGCAATTAAATCAATGGAAAACTCAACTTCTCATTCTGGAGGATGTCTAGGTAAATCTTCCGGAAATACATCTACAAATTCATTCACAACAGGTACATCCTCTATTTGAACATTCCATTCCTCACCCACAGTTATTTCATTCTCTTCCTCCCCAATAATTGAATTTAGTTGAGCTACAGGGGGTGGATCTAAATAAGAATTAGGTGGTGACAATTCTGCTCTAAAGATAAGGTGTTCCTTATCATTATCATCAAGAATTGTAACCTCTTTCTTCTTACAATAAATCTTCACATTATAGTTCGAAAGCCAGTCCATACCGAGGATTATATCAAACTCAATCATAGGTATGACGATGAGATCAGCAGATTAAGAACATTTATGTGCTCTAACGGGGACTGATTCACAAAACTTTGTTGCAATGGTACTTCCCTTAGGAGTTTTAACTGACAACTCCCTTGTTAAATCAAATTGGAAATATCTAATTTTCTTATCAAACTGAGAAGATATAAAACAACGCGATGATCCAGAATCAAATAATGCATTTCCTAAACATGAGGAAACCATTAAATTACCTACCACCACGTCTTTCGGAGCTTCTACCTCAGCAGTAGTGAAAGCATAAGCTTGGCTTTGATCCCTTGGCCTTTTCTGAGGTATGTTCTCCTAACGCTTAGGACATTCATTTTCATAATGCCCCATCTCCCTGAAATTGTAGCACTGAACGTTGGTAGCTTCCTTCTTCCCCTTGCAATCACGAGCTTGGTGGCCTTTTTCACCACACTTGTAACATAATCCTATTCCCTTCAAGCAAGTACCAGGCTATTTCTTCCCACATTTACCACAAGATAGATATTCAACCATTCCCTTCTTCCCCTTATTTCCATTCCCAGATTGATCAGCAGGTCTCTTCTTATCTTGCTTCTCTTTAAAGTTATAAGACATAGAGAATTCCTTTTCAGTCTTGATAGCACATGAGATAATGTCTTCATACGATGAAAATGATTATGTGACTAATGCTCGATAAAGAAATGGTTTTAACCCATCAAAGAAACGATCAATCTTACTTCTTGGGTTACGTATATAATCTCCATCGTACCATGCTAACCTTGTAAAATTAGCCCCATACATTGCGACATTCTCATCCTCCTTCTGTCTCAGACTCAGAAATTGCCTTTCCAAATCTGCTCGATGGTCGCGAGGAAAGTATTTTTATAAAAACAGATCTTTGAAATCCCTCCATTACATATTTGATACCTTATCATATTCCTTCGTGTTTTGAATAAATGACCACCATTGATCAGCATATCCAGTGAGGTGGTAAACTGCCATGATAACTTTTTCCCTTTCACTACTCCCCAAAGCCTGAAATATTTTCTCTAGGGAATTTATCCATTGCTTAGCTACTAAGGGATTTGTACTCCCATTTAACGTTGGTGGTTGTTGCCTCATGAATCGATCTATCATTGATCCTCCACGCCGTGGATCAGGGTGCTCCATACGGGTAAGGTTATTATTCATAACCTGAGTGAGTTGTCCTAGTATGGTGATTAGCTGATCGACACCAGTTACATCACCAGCTCCACTATAATTATCTTGAGCAGGAGGGAAATCCCTAAATGGAGTGCATTCATTGATTCGGTATCCATTTCTTCCACTAGGAACCATTTCTAAACAATGGCATAAACTAGATCAGTTTATGAATCAAAATACATAATCTCATACTTATAAAACACTTAACATAAATTGAACTATTTATGGATATAATCCATAATCATAAAAAGGTTTTCTTTGAGGAAGTATATACTCATAAACCTTTCATAATGATTTGTAATGAAAATGAGAGTTATCCTAAGCATATCCCCCGGGAGTGTCGTAACCAAGAGTGCAGCAAGGCCCGTTGTTGTGCACCAGTTCCCGTTCGAGTCTAGCTCAAAGCGGTGTTTTTGGGTTTTACCCCTAGGTACATCTGTGCCAGAGCCGCCTCTACCTGCTCATATCCAGACAGGGGTGTATTGCTCAGAAAACTCAAAAAATCTCTACAATACCAAAATACTAGGATGTTCTTCTATACTAATCCTCAAAGTTCATCTTATGTCTACGTGCTCTAATCATAGTTTATCTAAATATAGCTTCCAAGGTTTGTACTAAACTTCCTCTGATACCAACTGTAACGCCCCAACCCTAGTTACCCAGAGTCGGTGCATTATTACATAACATTGGCATGATCACAAGAAAGATCAAATCTAGAAAGACCGATTGGTTTAGTAGCCTTGGAAACACTAGATATATTCATAAGTCTTACATTACATCATAAAATGAAAAACTACTACAACAACATATTGTCTCCATAATCCACACTCATATCCCCACATAATATCCCTATAGGTCATTCATAATTTACTTCTTAACTTCCTAGGAAAAATAAAACATAGAAAAGGGGTGATCTCAAATGCCCAGTAAGAATAACAATATCGCGGAAACTTTTATAAATAAGAATAAACATTTAAGGCAATGTATAACTAAAAAAAGCCTTTAAAACATGAACATTCAACATAGTATTGAATAAATAAAACGAAATAATGCAATTTAATTATTCACATGGATATTCTACTAATCGAATAATCACATTCAAAATCAATAACAACTTTCATAATGATGGAATGCATAATGCCAGACTATCATAACCACATAGCCAAGGCCTCGTGCCAAGACTACAAATAATATTTTTTCAAGGCCTTGTGCCAAGACACTAGTTTGTCTCATGAGACCTACCGATGCATCAAGGAGCTATATCGGGCTCCACCCGTCACATATTAAGTCCAATGCATTCCCATATGAAAAGGTTTGAACATAACATAAACATTCGTATTAAAACTAGAATACGAAATGTCATAACATTCACCATAAACCATGAATGGTATAAAAATAGCACATCCACAGTCAAACAAATCACAAATCCTACAATATAATATAGAATTTTTGTATCGTAATAAATCAACTTTAAATAAGCGTAAAATCTATCAAAGGATGTTGACATAGATGAAATCCAAATTCTTTTTAAAGAAATATCTCTTTTTATTTTGAAATCATTTAAGATCCATATAAAATAAAACATTTTCTTTGAAAATATTCTTATAAGATTGTAAGGGAAGCTTTGAATATTTTATAATGGCGGAAAATAGCCGCACCCGCCGTATAAGTTAAAAAAACATTCTTACCTTAATTCTGTCGAAAAGGTTAAAAAGGACCTTGTTTTGAAAATGGCGGAAAGATTCCTTTATAAACCACGTATAAAAGTCAAAAAGGGTATAAATGACTTTAACTCACATTCTAGTAAATAGTAAAAATGTTTTGAAATACATTTTTAAGAAACATGGAAATGGATGATAAAGAGATCCAAGTAGATTATTACGTATAAACAACCTCGGATAATGAATAGATTGTGAAATAACCCTTACCTTGTACATTTCATTGGTTGGGGTAGGTTAACCTCTTGTATAATGGTGAAATAATTGTTATTAAATTATACAAGAATCATATAAATTAATATGATATCATATATGATCTTTTAACATTGATTTGTTAATAATATCTTAGTATTATTGTTGTTTCGGGTGTTAACTTACTCGTTTTCTTTTATATGTTTTGTTACATAAGCCGTGTTTGTTATGGATAGGTTGTATATTATTTATATCCAGAATGATATCAAGTCCTTAAACATCATTTTTAAATTATCAAATGATAATTATACTTGAATGGATACGATAGAGAATGAATCTCATCGCGTTCATGGAGACCGTAGTCCGTACGTACGCACGAGCGACAATATCATTCTTTTGATTTTAAAATAATATATAAATGGATGTTATATCATATATACAGAATCATTAACATGTTATATTTATTATTTACATGAGTTACACATCATTATTATACCCATCCAAATAATTATATATTGAATAACAATTACACCACGACGTGGAGACGGTAAGCCGTACGTACACATGTATGGTGACATGTTATTCAAAGGGTGGATAGAATACTGAATATGGTTGTACCATATTTATAATAACATCATAGTATATATATTATACTGGAGTTATTATTTTATAATGGTAACAACAAAGGAAGAAGAAGTGGAAGAAGAAAGGAACTTGGAAAAGGGTGGTGAAATCATTACCTCTTCTTCGGTTTCTTCCTTTTGATTTGATCAAAAGGGCTCCATAGGGTGGCTTTCTGATCAAAATAATGCATCTAGTTTGTAGTGAGGGAAGTTGGGAGAGTATTTGGGTAGAGTTTGGCCGAACCAAAAGGCTTTGAAGGTGTTAAGAAAAGAGAAGGAGGAGTGCCCTTTTATAAGAGGGGTGAGGGGCACCTTTGGAAAAGCTAGAAATATTAGTTTATAATAAATTCATATTCGGTTTCTAATGAATCCAAAGTTGATTTTTTAAATTTTAAGGTGGGGATGGGTCGAAAACAACTCATCCAATAGAATTTATACAGGTTTGGGTACTTATATTAACCTTATCTTTATGTATTACCTCTAAGTTAATTAGTTTCACTTTTACAATGTCTCTTTGTATTTTTATATAATATGGTTAATAAGCATACTATATAAATTCAAGAGACCCCCAAGTGGCCCATTAATGATGAACCTATCATGATATAAGTCTCTTGGACGATCCTTATATTTTTAGGAATTTAATATCAATTAATAATATAATATTTGTTTGAAGAACTCTTTTATGTCAATTTTGACACTTTTCAATAGTTGATTTTTGTGAAACTCATAACAGATTGAAAAAGTCAATTAAATAAATCCTAATATATCATATTATCTTAGAAAATTAGTTTAATTCATTAAAAGTTTCATATTATATTTACATGGATATTTATAATATCAATTATTTTAATTTTTCACTATTATAGAAATTACTTCATCATCATTGTGTCATAAATAAATTAAATTATATAATGTCTAAAAATTATAAATAAAATTTCATTTGGTAGGAAATATTTTTTTCTTTTTAATGAATATTTATAATCTAAAATCCAACATATATAACCCTATGTAAAAATTGTTTTTCTAAAAGATAAATGTTTGTGTCATTTTTGTATTCATTTTAACTTAATTAAAATAAACTGTCCCTATCACCAACAAGTGGCACCATGGGGTCCCAAAATAGACCCAATGATGCCTATGGTCGAAGATGTATCAACCAATAACGCTAGTACACATTTTTGGGTAATTTAGTATTATTATAATATAATTTTTTAACCCTTATTTACCAAATTTACCCTTAATCATAGTAAATAAAATATTTACCGCTGTAATTATTCAAAATGTCTAAAAATAAAAGTTACCTATTTACACTATTTGAACATCCTGATTCCAAATATGGAATCCATTTTTTTAAATTCAAAACACAGAAGTGGCAGAAATTAATTTAAAATTAATTCCCGCAGTCAAAACAAAAAGCGTGTTTTTAAGAGATAATAACTATCAAAAGATTGACACTTGTTTATATTCGGTTTATTTGTAAAATTATTTCCAATGACCAAAAATATATTAAATGTTAAAAATATATTCTAAATATAATTTAAAACCACTCAAATTCATAATTTATCACTATTAATTATTTTGATTAAAAAATTTTTTTTTAATTAAAATTTAGTAATTTTCACTTTTCATCAAAATATTAAAGTTATTCGAAAAGTACCAAAATTTCACCTTAGGCTAAATTCGATATTCCGAATCCAAAAATGAAGTCTAATTTGAAATATAAAATATATATATAATTTCAAAAAGTAGGTATTACTATTCATAACAGCTAGTTTGAATGGTTATGGTGTGTTAGAACTCGGTGTTGCGTACAACACACGCTATCACATTTTTCAAAGAGAAGCATACCATAGAAGTTTGGGGTGTTACAAAAAGGTAGATTACTGACAGCACTACAAGCTTCCCGGTGTGCGAACAAGTGAGGTAATATCATTAACTTCCAAATTTTGTATTACAATAAATACCCAATCTATCATATAAATGGGAATATATCATCATTTAATTTTTCACCATTCTCCAAAAATAAAAAGGATAAAATGCGATATGGGTTATAGTGGATCATCTCACCAAGACATCCCACTTTATCTCTATTAAAGAAGATTTATCTCTTAACCAAATTTCCATGCTATAAGTGAAGAAAGTTGTAATGATTCACGGAGTGCCACTCTCTATGATTTCTAATCGTGAACTAAGGTTCAAATAAATATTATAAACAAGACCTCAAGACGCTCTGAATACTGAATTGAAATTCAGAATGGCCAATCACCCTCAAACTGTAGGTCCAATCCGAAAGGACAATTCCAATGCTCGAATACATGCTGAGAATATGTTAAATAGAATTTAATGGTGTATGGGATTTACATATCCCATTTTTTGAGTTCCCATAAAAAATTGATTCCATTCGAGTAATAAAATGGCACATTATAATTCTCTATATGGGAAGTGTGGTTGAACTCCTAATTGTTAGGGTGAAGACAGTGTGTCAAATCCTAATGAGAAATATCTTTTTCATGAGATGTTAGAAAAGGTTCATTCCATATAACAACACATAATGGATGCCCAAAGTCAAAAAAGAGCTATGTTTACAACCATTGAAGGGAATTGGAGTTTTTTGTTAGTGACAAAGTATTCCTTCTAATTTCACTTTGGAAGAGAGTCGATTAGTTTGGAAGGAAAGGTATTATCAGCCCCATGTACATTAGCCCTAATTAAATCCTCGGTCGCATAAGAGTATTGATCTATCAACCTGATCTTCATCCAAATATTTCTCATGTTCATTATGTATACCATGTATCTCTTTTAATTAATTATATACTTGACCCTTCACAAGTATCGAATCCTGAGGTAGTAGAACTTGAACATGAACTCTGTTATGAGTTGAAACCAGTAGACATGTTGTACTGTAGAGACAAGGATCATTGCATCAAGACTACCAAACTCATTAATGTATTATGGAGGAACCATAAATATGAAGAATACATATTAGAAATGTAGGAAACATTGAGGTAGATATACTGACACCTTTCCTTGAACTGAGGGAATGAGATGAAATATTGGGGATAAAATTTCTTAAGGGGGAAGAATGTAATGAGCCAAATATTTTGAATGATAATTTTTTTTTCGGGAAATGAATGTTATATTATACTAAAAAAACTATATCTATTTAATAATGATGTGAGTATAAAATGAAATGTGAACATAAGGTTTCAACAATTATACGACTGTTATTCAATAGGACCATTTTAAATTCATAGAAATAATTTTAACAGTACAATTAGTATTATAAATTGAAATGATATTTGTTAATTAATGTCAAAAAGAGAAAAAATGGCCTAAACAAATATATTAAAACCATTAAAAGACCATTTTTCTAATATTGGGAGGGAGGTATCATCACATGGTTTCACTCTTGAACAATCTCAAGTTCATCCGTAACATGTAATTCTTGAATGAAATCACTTATATTATAAGTTCATTTAGTGGAAATTACCGCTCCCACAATGTTATCTGAGACTCCCCATGACATTATCACCATACCACTCCCAATAATTTGTTAATATGTGATTGTTACAAGGGTTCATGTTTTCAGTCCCTATATAATTAAATTACAATGAAATTGTATTAATAAATTTTTTGTTAAATCAATTATAATTTAAGAATAGTTATTCTTAAAAAAATATCTGTGGAATTTGATAAATTGATTTTTTTGGAAAGATATTGAATTTTTTTGAAAAGATATAAATGTTATAAAATAATAATATAAATTGAAAAATACAAATATTAATGAAATAGTGTGGTTAAAACACTTTTATTTAAATAAAAATGATGAAATAATTTTATTTTTTTCACGTGTTAGACATTTTTCAGTACTATTTCACAATGAAATTTTTTATCTGATTTTATTTTTAATAAATAATAATTTTTATATTAAAATGATATATTTTTTATAATTAGTTATTTATTATGAAAGAATATAAAAAATTAAATAATCACATATATATAATGTTAGGTTAAATTTGTAACAATTTTATAAAACAAATTATTTATTCGTGAATAATAATAAGAATTTTTGGGTATTTCGGTATTTTAATGACATCGTAATGATGTAATAATCAATATACAATTTTTTTCCATGATTTTTTATTGAAATTTCAAAATAGGCATCCCAAGTGTCCAATAAAACTAGAATATACCATGGGTAGGACAATTGTTTTGCATTTACCACTACCTCGGTGTTTGAGGAAATTAATAATGAAATCCTCATCTTTTTCTATAAATATCCACCAATTTATCCATTCTATTTACCATAAAATTCAAAATACATGAATTGAGGATATTTTTACATCCAATGAAGTCCTCACAAGGTTTCCTCAATCAACCAAGGTCATGATCTTCTTGTTTTTGGATCATTCTTCAAGGTAATTGAAATCTCAACTTCTATTTTCCTTTCTAGTTTACTTTTTTATGAAGAATGTCTTTAAAATTTATATACTATGATCCTATTTATATTTATTATATCCCTTTTCTGCAATAAGAGTATTTTATGAATGTTATACATTTCTCCACTCTCTTTATAATGTTTAATAAAACCATGTTTCGTAATTGTTATGCTATGAAAATTTCTTCTCAAAATTTAACTCTTTCTGAAAAAAATTCTATTTTTTTACTTTTTGAATACCCAAAAAACATTATTTTAGAAGTGTATTCACCTAGATGTCAAATGGATTTTTTTTTGTGATTAACATACATGAGACCCATTTCTCTTTTCTTGGTTTAATAATGACATAAAGATCTTGTTTTGATGAACCTTTTTAAAATGTATTGACTTTGATATGAAACCCATTTATTTTATTCTCCTCTCGTTATTTTGGAAATATTGTTTTTATATATTTTCATCAAATTCATTAAAACATTTGAAGGGTTCTCCCTTATACCTCTCAAATTAATTAGGAAGGAATTTAATCACTATAGATGCCATGTTTTATGACACATTTTTGAATAAAATTTATAATTTTTATGACACGTCAATGATAAATTATGGTGATATTCTTATAAATGACTCAGTTAATTATTGCATCCAAATTTCCATATTATTATTAATATTTTTACTATTATATGTCTTTTCGTTAAATTTCTAATTCCTTTAGAATATTCACCATGCTCTTATCAATAATTTTTACGATCACTTGTAAATCAATTCCCTTCCATTTCTATTTAGGCATTATGCTCAGACTTCTAGTTGGATGTATTTCCCCAGGTTATGAGATATAGTAATTTTAAATAGGGTGAATCAAATAATAGGACATTAATGTTTATTAATTTTTTTTATTTTTTCATGTATTATATAATTTTTTTCAAGAAACTAATGTTTAAATGATACTATTTTTGTGAAATATAATTTAATGTTATGAAATAAAAAAGGTGGGATAGAATATAAACAGACTTTTAGGAATCCTATGATTAATTGAGGTTGATTTTTTATGATATCATCTACCATGTTTTATTTAATAGTCTATTATAATTTTTACTATTGCTTTCCTATTTCGATACCATTCATGGTTTACATTAAAAGCTTTCACATTGTTTATGATAGATGTTAATAAAAAACATTACATTGATTATGTTTCAACCCAATAATATGAGAAACGACTTGGACATATTAAGTGATAGGTGGAATAGATATATCCTTTCATTACATCATTAGGTCTCATGAGACAAACAAGTTTGTCTATTGTCCTAGTCCTTGCCAATTTTTGTATGGTTTTTTGACTGAATCCTTTATGATATGTGTATGATATATGAAATTATGTATTCCATCATTATGATATTATTTATTGTTATTACATGTGATTTTTATATTATAAGAATATCCATGTGATTATTTATATTGAATTATTAGATTTTCACTTATTCTTTCCATATTAACCTCATGTTTATAAATGGATTGTGCTTCAGTTAAAGAAACTATTTTAATGATTATGATTATTTATTCACAATATCATTCATTTTTTGATAACCCTTATTTAGAATCTGATCTCACAAAATATTTATGCTTTTCCATAAAATTCCATGATGTATATTATGACTGATATGCAGGGTTAATCTTGGAGAATAATGTTGTTCTCAAAATATTTTCTCCATTGTATTTTATTTAAAAAATATTAATGTATTCTTCAAGTATGAATCTAGTTTTATAAAACTAATAAATTTTCTCGTCCATTAGGAAGAAATTAAATACATAATATTCTAATGTGATAATGAAAAAAATACTCTTAGATATAGGGGTCAGGGTTTTTATAGTTTTTTAGAGGATTTTTAGTAAATACATTGGAAAATAGATTTGGAAGAAATGTAGATTCTGTAAACATAACCATATATTGGACAATGAGAATATTCCCAAAGTATCAAAGCTTATTATTTGGATTTTTGTTGTAAATAATTTTTTTTATATTAAATTTTTTTATTTATTTGAAATTGTGACTCTTGATTTATAAAAAAAAATAGTGTATATGATTGTTTATAAACTTCTCCTAGTGTAAGGAATGGAATATGTATCAATGCACATAATCTATGTAGATATTTTCCTCATATTCAAGATAATGATATTCATTCTAGAGCTACAACTTGTTGCAAACAACTAATAACCATACCGAGACAAATGTATCAGGTTTTGAACAATAACTTTACTCATATAGAGCATCGTTAATAACAACATAGATGAAAAATGTTACATCTCTTCATGAAACAATAACCTCCATCATTCTGTGGAACTAAAAAACATTTGTATCTCAACAATGGATATGTTTCATAGAGAATATATTTATTTCTTATAGAAGTATTGAATGTGATAAGGTTGTCACAGATGATTATTATCACTTAGGAGACGCCGATAAAGTGAAGTCAATAATTCTAAACATGAAGGAAGAGAAATAAATGTAAAAAAATGAATGGAAAGATATTGTGGAGATTGTATTGGAATAAAATTTACATAATGAATAGTGAGAGGATATAGAGTTATATTTCCTGAATATTTGGGAAGATGTGGATGAGGATGTTAAATAATATTAATACAATATTATAAGGTTAGAATGGTCTGTTAAGGATTAAATACATAATCTAATGGGAAATATTTATTGACTCTTTTATGGGTTAAAATCATTCCTCTTAAGGGTACTAGTCTCTAAAATTTTCTATCATATGAAGATATTGTCTCATGTGATATCAAGATAGAGATATAATTATCTTTGTTTTTTGACTTTAAGGGAATGAAAAAAGAAGAATTGGCATTCTAGATACTCTGGAAAAGGAAAAAAGTAAAAGTGTACAAATTAATGAGTTTACATTCCATCATGTAATAAACATGGAATTAAACATCATGGAACATTTCTATTGTTGAAGGGGGTTTGTTATAAGTGTGGAGAAAATGTACAAAAACCTTATATATCATGGTAAATAAATAAATTAGTAATGTTTAGTGTTTTAACCAAAATGATATGGGACACTATGAAAATGATTTTTCTTAAAATCAAAGAAACATTCCCTAGAAATGGCCATAGGGAAATGGTTAAGATCGTTTAATAACAAATTCTACGATTAATGTCTATAAAGATGTGGTGGAAGGCACAATACATGTCTCATCAAACTCAATAATGATTTATGTTTTATGGATTGTCACGTTATTATATATATTCAATGTTTTCCCAAAAAAATTTGATATTTTACATTGGATTTAATTATGGATTTTCAATAAAAAAAATAATAATGGAAGTATTATTGCAATAAAGATGTGTTGTGAAGTCCTATTTATGTAACAAAAGACACATATACATACTGACCTTGTCATCATATATATGGTTTTCTTTAAAAAAAATCTATGGCATAGACTAGCTTTCAAAATATGATGTAAAAATTTATTTAAATTAGAATGAAATTACAATTTGTGAGGAAGATGTATAATTCCGTATATTTAGTGAAAACACATCATCATCAGATACTTATTTAGATATACCCCTAGTATCTATACTATATAAAATTACTTTTAAAGTAGATTAAATAGAATCTAGGGGTGATCTAGGAAAAATTCTAATTGGAAATCTTCTTATTATAAAGGAATATATTAAAATATTTCTTAATTATTTACCAAGACATCCCCTAGAGCAGGGAGTTGAGTTTCTTATTGATTTAATACCAGATGCAAGAACAAATAATAAACTCCCTTTAGAATGGACACAATTGAATTAGTGAAGCTAAAGAAAAAATTAGAGGAGTTTTATAAAAAGGGTTTTATTCACACTAGTGTTTCTCCAGGGGTATCCCCTATTATCATTGTTAAGAAGGAATATTGATCAATGGGGATATAAATTGATTATTGGTAAATGAATTCAATTACAATTACTCAAAAGTATCCCCTACCTCTTATTGATTATTTATTTGATCAAATTTATAGAGATCATGTTTTTTGGATGATTGACCTTCATTCAATATATTATAAACTGTGAGAAAAGAAGGACTATATTTTGAAGACAAAATTTCGATGAGTTAATGAAATTAAGACATTAATATAATTCTATTTATATTTATTAATATAACCAATATTTTCATATATCTAATGCAGAAGTTATTCATGGAATATCTTGCTGGTCTTGTAATGTATTAATTGATGAAATTATAGTGTAATCTAAAAGTTTTGATGGCCATGATAGTCACTTCTGAATCATTCTTGATACTCTCTTAAGGAAATGCTTTTATGGTAAATTAGTAACGTGTGAATTCTGGCTACAAGATATTTCTTGTCTTGGAAATATTTTCTCCACTGGTAGAATTTCTATTGATCCTATTAATACAAAGGTAATCTCTGAATAGAATGAAACCACGAGAAAAACTAAGATAAGATTTTCATTAGATTGGCAGCTTACTATTTTAATTTTGTTCATA
Source organism: Viscum album (assembly GCA_963277665.1). Taxonomy (NCBI): domain Eukaryota; kingdom Viridiplantae; phylum Streptophyta; class Magnoliopsida; order Santalales; family Viscaceae; genus Viscum; species Viscum album. Next base: position 1,577,176,210 of record OY728150.1, on the reverse strand, counting down.
ATTTTTCACAATTGGATATCCCATTTTCCACGAACACATGTAAATGAGTTATTTTTATATATAAAAATAATATGATAAATTTTTAAAGAATTTAAGAGAATTTTGGTCAATTATTTTATCTTGATTTTACAATAAGTAAATGGTGGATTACTGAATTATAGTTTTAAATCAAGGAATGGATTTTTTTGGTTCTTATATAGAATGATAGAGTTCATGTATATACATCAACGCATTTAAAAACTCACGAATTTAACTATCAAACTCATGATCTTGAGTTAGGAGATGTAGTCTTATCTATGAGTATATAGATAAAATATATCTATGGTGAAAGATATAAGATATATATATATATATCTCAAGAGATAGAAATATATTATTTTCATATAAAGAAGAAAATATTAGGAAATAGAGATCGATTTATTTATTCATGGATTATGATTTCTTAACACACTACCACCCAATAAAGGAAAATAATGTTGCAAAATAATTCAACTGGAAGGATCATGCAGTTATGAACAAAATGAGAAATGACAAGGATCCATTGGTCATTGATATAGTAAATATATATACGAAAATAATAAAAGAAATATAAACATTACTTTTCTATCAAATGGTTTCTAAAACTTATTTGTAGGAAAAATATTTCATAGTCAAATGATGGGAATTTTCAAAATAAAATTAATTCTACGAATAATGAAAAATAGACCTACATCTTATATGAATACAATATTTTAAAATCTAGAAAAATGATTTGTGTTCCCCATATACCTGAGATGAAAATTTAATTATTTGATGATGCTTATAGCTCAAATTTATCTTTATCCTTTGGAAGCACCATGATGGATAAATATTTGAAAAAACATTTTTATGTGGAACAATATGAAGTGGAAAATGCTTGATTATTTGTCAAGATGTTTAGTTTGTCAACAGGTAATGGATGAAACACTGCATACTAAGCTATCATGTGACCTCTACAAATACCAAAATGAAAATTGGATGACCATACTATAAAAATTGACACTGGATTACGAAAGACACCAAAAATTTATTTGAAATCTCTTATTACTGATCAACTTAAAAAATATTCAGATTTCCTCTCAATAGGGGAAAATTTTCGACTGAAGACTTTTTCATGACTCTATATTAATGATGATGTTAGACATCATGGTGAATATATTTCAATTTTGTCTGATCATGAGGCATGATTTACATCTAAATTCTAAAAGGATCATCAAAAATCTATAGATAATAATCTTCATTTTAGTATCCCCTCACATACAAAAACATATGGGTACTCATAAAAGATAATTCAAACATCCATAGACATGTTGATATCTGGAACACTTGATTTTCAATGTATGTGGGATCAATATTTACCATTGGTATAATTTTAATCTAAAAACATCTTCCTTTAATGTATTAAAATAGAATCATATGAAGCATTATATGGAAGGAAATTTTTTATACCAACATGTTGGGATGAAGTATGTAAATGGAACCATATAGGACCAAATCATGGAGAGGAAACAACAGAAAAGGAAATGACTACTCAAACACATATCAAAGAATCACAAGGAGGGAAAAAGATCTATTACCATAATCTAATGAATAATAAGAAATTTCAAGTGGGAGATCATGTTTTCTTGAATTTATATTTTTTAAATAGTGTTATATATTTTAGAAAAAATGCGAAAATAAGCCCTACGTACATCAAATGTTTTGAAATTTTTCCAAAATTTGGAATAGTGGCTCATTATTTAGAAATTCCACTAAGTCTATCTAATTTCAATTATTTTATACACATAACATTATTGATGAAATACAATCTAGACTCAACACATGTTCTATCCTACGATGAAATATAGTTGGATCCTATTTTTTTAACATGAAGAGCTTATCCATATCAAGACACTAGAGAGAAAGCATTGAGGAATCGAATGACTTGGCTGGTAAAGGTACTAGGGAAAATCCTAAAATTGAAGAGTTGAAGTTGGGACCTGATGAAAATTAAAATAAATAACTAACCAAAAAATTTTATCCGTCGATAATTCAGAAATTTTAGGGAATAAATTTTATGAAGCAGGTTAGAAGGTAACACCCAAATATATTACAACAAGTTTAGTTTTTTAATAAATTTAATTACTTGTGTTACTGGAAACATTGATTTGAATTGGAAAATGAGAATTTATATAAGTCAATGTTATATCCTAGAATTTATTATTGTGGGAAATATTTATATTAAACACAATATAAATCAATTTTTTTGGAAAATTTATCCAATTTTATTATAGGAATAACACAAGAATGAATTCAAATTTATTCTCTAAACAATTATATTTTTCTAAAGGAGGTTTTACCACGTTTTGATGGTTCACCTATTTTAAATCTGGATTTTGAAAATCCTATAAATTATATTTATAAATTAATCTTCTTATTTAAAATTGAATTATTACAATTTACTTTGGTTGAATTTTTAGTATATTCCTAATATTTCTCATTTTTTTATTAAAATAAAAAATATAATTTTAATAGAAAATAGATTTTTCATCAATACAATTTTAATGTTAAATTATATTTATATACATTTTTTATAATTTAATCTAATGTGGGTAATGGGATTAAATTTATGATTCAATTTGGATATAAAAACATTTCAATCATTTGAAAAAATTTCACTTTTAAAACCCATTTTCTCATTTCAATATTAAGATAAATATTAAATTAATAACTAAAACTTTTCTGTTTTATAATTTGAAAATTGAATTCCATATTTGGAATCAGTGAGGGAAATTTTTTTAAATAGACTCCTTCTATTTGTTGATATTATGAATATAAATTTTAGAAATTTTTTAACTAGGTTAAAGGTAAATCGATTAAATATGGGTAAAAAAGATATTATAAATATTATAAAATGACCCTAACACATGTTATAATTATATTTTTCATGTTATTACTGACCAAAATCATCATTCGTACAAATTTATTACTTCTTGGAGCCACTTTTATGGCTTTAATAATTTTATAATAATTTTTTCTATGGAACGAAAAATATGTCACACTCACATTTTTAATAAGTATTACATTTTTTAAATTTGCAAATAAAGAGTATATAAAAGAATATAAATTTTAATTTTAAATCTAATATATATATATATATATTGATTACTGATATTTTTTTAAATTTTTTAGAAAATAAATAATTTCCTTAGAGGCTTACACAATAATGATGCAGAAATTATTTAATTAATGGAAATATCAAATAAATGATATTTGAAATAGTTAAATAAAAATAATTTGAGTTAATTATTATCAACCACTAATTTTATTGATTACATTGACTTACTAACGATTTATTAATAGTTTTTTCGATGTTATATTCTGAGTGTATATTTTTTTAAAAGTCATGTAAAGATTAGTGTAAAAATTGACATAAATGATATATTAAATTAAATAATAGTGTATTTAATTATATAAAATTCATATAAATATAATTATTTAACTAATTATTAGTTAATAGTTTAATATTCCATAAATGATCCATTTAAGGTTTCTTTTGAGATTTATTGTAACTATACTAACCCTTAATGAATAAAAACACATGTTGCAATAGTGAATGATTTATGAATAAAATAAGGATTAAATAAAAAAATTTATGGTTAATAATTTGAAATAAAATTGTTTAAATATATTTTTAGATTATTTTCACCAATAGACACATTATTTTGGAAATATATCACTTTTTGGCCATTAATAGATGGAAATTAATGTATTTTAGTTTTATTTGTTTTGAGTTTACAAAATCACCCCTCATCTCAATTTTAAGGGGGAACCTCATCCCTCACTTATTAAAACAACATTGATTCTTCTAGGACAACCAAATTTGGACCATATAACATATATAAATCCTTATCCAAGTTATGGAGGTCCTGGTTTTCCATTAATACCATATCAAGATCTCGTAAGATGAGATCTAAAGTAAGTCCCCCGATGAAGAGGTAATTGTTTTAACAACTCATTCTATTTTGTTTCCTCGATGGATGTAGTCTTCATTTTGTTTTTTATCATGTCAATTCATCTGTTATTGGGTTTCGATCCACTTTCTGTTGTGGTTTTTGGTGTTGGAGTTTGTTTTAGTGAGTTTTTTCTTGTTGTTGGCCGATTCGAACAGGGATGACGGTGAGCTGGACTATGGTTGTCGGCATGAGATGATGACGACGGGCGACGGTGAAGTTCCCCGGTGTTCCAGTAGATGTGGATTTGTCAATCTCCTTGGGTGTGTGTCTCGAGACTCTTGATTTGGGATGCTGCAGGTTGGGGGTGATCCTGTGCTTCGAGGCCGACAGCGTGGTTTCTCGGCTCGAGGTGTTTCACAGTTTCCACCTATTTTGATTTGAATTTTTGAATTTTGAATTGTATGTTGTGATGTGTCTGTTTTTTTCATGGTTGTAATTTCTTGGTCCTGGATACCCTTATACCGGCTATTAGAAAATGTAAAAAAATTATTTTCTGCCACATATTCATCCTTTTATCCATCCTACTAAAATAGAAAGCATCGTGAATGCATGCGTACTACTTACCATCACCACTCAGTGGTGTAATGTTTATTCAACTCAAAATTATTTACATAGATATAATGGATATAAATAATAAATATAACATGATATTGATTCTTTATAATTATTACACCATTAAATTTTTACACATTAACCACTAAGGGAATGATATCTTCACCCGTGTGTACATATGACATACAATATCCATGATGCGATGTGATTAATTTTACATGTTAAACATTAAAGAAGTATTATAAAAAATTATATATTAAGTAAATAAAATATATATGAACTTAATATAATTCTATTGATTAAATAAATATATCATATTCATAAGAAACAACACTTACATAAGAGAACATGTACTAAAAAATAAAGTAGTTAACACACAAAACAAGGGAAATAACAAAATATTATTAACAAAATGATATATGAATATTATATATGGTATAATAAATTTGTTTTCTATTATAAATTAAAAAAATTACTGAAATCATTGAAAATGATGTAAAATTACATTCAACTAAAGTAATGTATACGGTAATGGCATCTCATGTCACTTTTACTTATGTGAGATAAATGCCTTATTACCCACATATTTCCAATGTGTAATGTACATACATACTTTGATATATAATATCATGAATTTCATTAATTTCAGGGTATTAAAATTTTTATATTTTAATTATTACATTAATGTGGCATACAATTCTACTGATAACATGTGGTAATATATTCCTTCACAGTCTCCTTTCATTGAGGCATGGTTTGATGTTATACACCGACCATATTTTATAAGGTGCATATACATCCCCATTTCCATATCATGTCATTATTTTATTTATTATGATTTCTTTTTATTTTTCAAACATTTAATTCTTTCATGGGTTTTAATATTTAAATGTTAAATGTTGTATGGGACACCTTGAATGTTTAATATTCTCATTATCACTTCTTTTTTTCCAAGTAAATATTCTTAATATTGTTTTACATATAAATTTATATGGATATTAAAGGATCATGAAGAATATGATATATCTATTTTTAATTTCATTCAATGGTTTTATAAAATGAATGATTACATTTTTTATAAGTAAATTTTTGACAAAGGACAAAACAATTGTTATATTCTTATGTAGAAAGTGATGAAGACTTTTCAACTTCTATTAATATTATTTAATTTATAGATTTTATTAGAGGGTATATATTTTATTAAATAAAAAACCATATTCCATTATTTTTAGGATATTATTTATTTTAAATGGTTATTTGTAAAATAAAAGGGTTTTCACGAAACGCCTTCACCGAAATGATGGAAGGGACTACTGAATGCCAAGAACTTCCTTCTTAAGTTGAAGAAGAGATAATGTACACCGAGTCCCGCCTCTAGTAGGCCCCAGAGTGGTGACTATAACCAAGGGTATAACATTTTCACAATATGGGTGGAATTACACTTTTTTAGTTAACCAGGATTGGGAGAAAGAATGAGTCAACACCAAACAACACCATGTATAGAAAACTCAAAATAAAACCAAACTAAAAGCATGATTTAATAATAAAACTGAACAAAGTACAAAGAAATCCAAAGTACAAAACAAAAAGGATGGAAAAAGGCTATGTAGAAACCAACCGTGACCAACAGAAACTCCAACGTCTAGATTAGTGTGGCCCCACACAGCCTCCAAAGTCCTCCTGACAACCTAAAAATAAACGTATGGTGAGAATACAATGTATACTTAGTAAGAAAACATATAGCTCTCGTACACAAGTGGGGAGACATCCTAAAATCCAATGGGAAGAAGAAGAAACATCATCTATCAAGGAATATATCCATCCCACCTCACCGACCACATGCACCAAATAACATAAGTAGTAATATAATAGTAAAGAACAAAACATTTGGGTACCCTGCACCACCATTTCCCCCACTAGCTAGCTGCTCATCCCTAACGGCAAACGTCTTGATGATAACATCCTCTTCCTACCCGCACACACCTGAGCCTCACAACCATCCACATCCCTACCCACACACACCTAGGAATCACAACTACACATCCCCGCCCACACACACTTGGGCCTCATCCCAAAGACACCTGGGAAAAACACATTGTAACCAGAACCCCTGCCCAAAAACACCTAGGCCTCATCCCAAAGATTCTTGGGAAAAGAACCTACCCGAAGAGTCCAGGGCTAACAACACACCAAACGAAACCTACCCGAAGATTCTTGGGTGTAAGGTCGCCTCCAGCCATCACAGCCTAGGGAAGAAGGATCAGGAATGAAATTAAATAGGGGGAGACACCCTTCCCCATGATATTGGGTGTATGATACTATGTTCCCAACGTGGGTGGGGTGCGACTAAACAAAAAACATTCAGTTACACATATATACCAACACACATCCCAACCTATGGTACCTCCTAAAATAGGCACACAAAAAATAGTTCCCCATTTCCCTATTCAAGTTATCATTTCATAATAGTTCAGTATGAGTTATTCCCTTCACTACTGGGAAACTAACAGGCACAATCATATATGAAACAACAATAAATCATGAAGGAAAGCCCACATGTAATTTATGCATTCACACCTGGTTCTCTTGAAAAGTCACAACAATTAGGGATCAAGTGAGATCCCTCGAAATAATGGAATCAAAACAAACCCCAAGACACTTCCCCATGTCCCCAAAATCCTGGAGCCAACGGTTTCTCAACAATAGAGGATCCCACCAGAATTCGTGTCACAACAGAGAAACCACATAGTCTCAGGTTCACAACTAGCGAAAGTATAACAAAAGGGGATCCCATCCCCACTCATATCACTCAAGTAATCTAAGCCCCCCCCCCCTCTAAGAAAACTAGAATTCACCTGCAATCGGCCCGTATAAGAAGATAACAAACCCATTACCACCAAAACAAGGAAGGCCCTTGCAGGTATTTTCAGATTTAAAAGATTTAACACACACCATGGTTCAAATTCAACTGGGCTTTAAACGGAGATATCATAGAAAAGGGTTGATCCTGGTGATTTAAATTTATTTAGCCGAGTATACGTAATTAAACTATTCCATGTTACAATTATTTAAACATCCAGGAGCACTGAGGTTCATTAGTGCACATAGAAAGACAACCAACGACCATTATTTTCAGTAATCATAGGCCTGTATAATTCACAACATATATCAACATAAGAGAGTACAACAGAACATAGATCACCCACCTTTCCTTATTTAAAGGTCCATTCATTATCTTCATTAAGTTTGGTTTCATCAATTTCCATATAGACAATGGAATACCCTCCCCGCATGATGTAGAGAAAGGAGAGACGATATAATTGATCAAGGATCGACGTTAAGTCCTCTCATGGAAACCAGAAAACTGAAGTAGTAGGAATTCCACGGAACACGATCAAGGAAAACTTTTAAATGAAGTTCAAATCGTCGGGAGGAAGGGTATTCCGAGCACAGGGTGATAGAGAAAAAGAAAACATATGCATAAGATAAGCCTTTAGGTTATAAAGGATGAGATACAGCATCCCCGGGGCGGTTCTGATATGGAAAAAAACATGAAACCCCCGAAGAAGTGAAATCGTGGGTTGACCACATGGCCGGGCCACCCCACACGTCCATCATAAAAGGTCCCCGCCCTTTGGGGCGGTTAAAACCAATGCACACCTCCTGAACCACGAATGGAATCCTTACAGGATGCGATAGTGGCATTTCTGAAAACGTGGTTAAAGGCATGACCAAAGTTTATGGTTTTCCATTTAAGGAGGGTACGTCACCAATAATTTAATTAAACACTAATAATGGGCTTTAACATACGCTTAAAGGGGTCCAAACAAGGTTCAAAATCCCATTTGCGCAAAAAAGAGTCGCTACTTGAAAACCCGTGGAGAGGTCACTGGTAGGCTTGGTCTACCAGTAGGTCGGGGCTACCGGTAGTCCCTGGATACCGGTTGGCCGAGCTATCAATAGGACAAGGCCACCAGTATGCCGAGGGCACTGGTAGGGTGCGCTACCGGTAGGCCAAGGCTATGGGTAGGCCAAGCTACCGATAGGCCGAGCTACCGGTAGGCCGAGACCAGCGGTAGGCCGAGCTACTGGTAGGCTGAGGCTACTAGTAGGCCAACCTACTAATAGGCAGAGGATATCGGTAGGCTGAGGCCACTGGTAGGCCAAGGCCAGGGGCAGGCCAAGCTACCGGTAGGCCGAGCTACCGATTGGTCATGGATACTAGTAGGGCAAGTCCACTGGTAGGCCAAGGCCAGCAGTAGGTCGAGCTAATGGTTGGCCGAGGCTACCGGTAGGCCGAGCCACCGATCGGCCGAGGCTACTGGTAGGCTGAGGCCAGCTGTAGGCCTAGCTACCGGTATGCTGAGGCCACCGTTAGGAGTCTTAATCTTCACTGATAAGCTAGTATGGCCTTTCAGACCACCTAGAACACCCCAAACATCAGATTTTCAACATGTAATGGACCCCAAAACCCCAGTCCATTACATCATATACTTCTCAAACTATTCTCGTCCCCTATAATATAATAACAAACCATAAAATGAGAAATGTGGGGTCCAAACAAACACCATCTAAAGATAATTCTCAGGGGAAAACCCCTATGTTGTTTGAAAGAAGGAATATAACCCCCCTACATCCAGGAATACTCCCCCAAAAGTTATCAACCACAAACATTCACAATACCCACAAGGATCACACATTCCAACACCTGAGTCAGGGAGTCCCTTACTACATGTCAAGATATTATCCTCTTTAGGAGGCACTGACTCACCCGCATGGGTTTAATATCACCACATTAATTCACCTTGATTAGCAATCAGTTTTTTCCATTATCACACATTCGGTGTCAAAACAAGAAAAAATAATTTCATTTATTAATTTACAAGGTGAAACATCTCAATAGAACTCCTAACAACGACAACAACAAGGAAGTCAAACCAGCCCTGGGTATTGAACGTGTAACTGGGCCTCCCGCTCCCAAGTGCTCTCCTCAAGGCCACCATGCCATTACAACAGACGGACCAAGGGATGGTTCATCCACGAATCACTTTCTCTTTACGATCCTCGATCCTGATCGGTCGTTCTATGAAGGTCGCATCATTTTCGACATCTAACTCCCCCCAATCGATGATGTGGGAGTCTTCGTATAGATATCGAAAAAGATGGGAGACGTGAAAGACATTTTGAACACTCTTTAACTAAGGTGGAAACGCCAGATGATAATCCACCTCCCCAACTCATCCCAACACCTCAAATGGTCTTATGAACCTAGGGGGAGCTTTCTCACCTTCCCAAACCATCACTGCCCATGTCAATGGGAAGCCATCATGAACACATGATTTACAACCTCAAACTCCAAGGGACTCCTCCTAAGATCAGCATAAGACTTCTACCAGTCCTGGGTTTCCTTTATCCTCTCACGCAAGAGCTAGACCATCTCAGTGGTGCGCTGCACCACTTCTGGCCCAAGAATAGTTGCTTCCCCAATCTCTTCCCAACAAACGAGTGAACCACATGGCCTTCCATACAAGGCCTCGAATGGTGTCATGCCAATAGTGGAGTGGAAGTTATTTTTATAAGAAAACTCCATCAAAGGAATGTATCGAACCCATGATAACCCAGAATCCAGAACACATGCTCGCATCATGTCTTCAAACATCTGGATCGTTTCTTTTTTCCCACTTGTATAAGGGTGGAAAGTAGTGCTATGTCATAGCTGAGTGCCAAGGCATGCTGTAATCCCATCCAGACTCGTGTGGTAAACTGCATGTCTTGATTGGAGACAATAGTTCTCAGAATCCCGTGAAACCGCACCACATCAATGATGTACCTTTGGGCTAAGGTGCTCACCGGGCTCGACTCCTTAATATCCAAGAAGTGAGCTGATTTGGACAACCGATTCACCACTACCCAGATGGAATCATATCCTCCCTGATCCATGGGAATACCTATGATGAATTCCAACAAGATTTCACCCCACTTACACTTGGGAACATCTAAAGGTCGTAACAACCCTCCAGGAAAATTGTGTTCATCCTTCACTTGCTGACACACTAGGAACATAGCCACAAACTCTACTACCACCCGCTTTACCCCAGGCCACCAAAACTGTCCCCTCAGGCCTTACTACAAATTTGAGACCCCATAATGTACCGCTAAATCCAAGACATGGAACTCACAGAGAAACCATAATGCATCATCTCTAGAACAAAAAGCCTTTCACGGAATAGCATCTGATGTTGACCATCCTCTGACCATCCCTCCAGAGCATTTCACTGATAAACATGATCTCACATGACTTCCACCTCTGAATCCCCCCACTAAGACTCTTCCACCCACACCACTAATGAGGAAACTATAGTCATCTGAAACAGACATCCTCATCCACCTTCTACCCTTTCATCCAAATGCAAGGCTGCTTACTCTTCCATTGATCTCCAAGCATCTGCTGATTCCCGAACTATATCCTTCTACCATTTCCTACTCAGGTCATCAACCACAACATTACCCTTGACCTTAGTATAAGATATCTCTAAGTCATAGTCTTGGAGGAACTCAACCAATCTCCACTCCTGCAAGTTCATACCCCGCTAGGAAAAGACATAACACAAGCACTTACGATCTGAGAAGACCCCAAAGCACTCTCCGATGAGATAATTACGCCATAACTTCAGTGCGAACATCACGACCACAAGATCTGAATCGTGGGTGGCATAGTTACATTCATGAGGACGTAACTGCCAATACCCATAAGATATCACACCTCTCTACTACATTAGTACACATCCCAACCGATGGCTAGAAGTATCACAGAACACATCAAACAACACCCATTCCTCTGGTAATCTGAGTATAAGAGAACTAACCAGCTTCTCCTTTAGGTAGCCAAAGGCTGTCTCACACTGGTCTCCCACACAAAGGCCTGGACCTTCCTAGTCAATGCTGTTAACGGAGGTGCAACTCTAGAGAATTTGAGCACAAACCTCTGGTAAGATCCTGTAAACTTAGGAAACTATGAACTTCCGCCACATTCTTGGGTGATGCCCATGAAACGACTACCTTGACATTCAATGGGTCTACTACTATTCCCTTTTAATACATTATGAGTCCAAGGAAATGTACTTCTCGTGTTACAAACTTGCACTATGACAGTTTCCCATAAAGATGGTGGTGTTTAAGGACTCCCAAAACATCCCTAATATGCTCAACGTGCTCTTCCTCTAATCTTGAGTAGATACGGATGTCATCAATGAACACCACAACGAACTGGTCCAGAAACTCTCGAAAGACAGAGTTCATGAGGTTCGTGAACATAGCTGGTGTGTTCGTAACACCAAACGGCATGACCATGAACTCAAAGTGGCCATATCTGCACATGAAAGCCGCCTTTGGGACATCACCTTCTTTCACTCTCAAATGGTGGTATCAGACTGCAGATCGATCTTAGAGAACCAACCTGCTCCCCTCAGCTGGTCGAAAAGATCATCTATCCTCAGGAGGGGGTAACAATTCTTGTCTGTCACCTGATTTAACCTCTGGTAGTCAATTCACAGTAGTAGAATACCATCTTAATTCTTTACAAACAAAACTAGAGCACCCCATCGTGACACTCTTGGTCGAACAAAGCCCTTATCCATAAAATCGTCAATCTGAATCCGAAACCCCTCAACTCAGAAGGTTCTATTCGATAAAGAGCCATCGAGATTGGGCGGGCACCAGGCTGTAAGTATATCCCAAACTCAACATCACGTTGAGGGGTAGAGTCACAACCTCATCGGGAATGACATCAGAGAATACTCTTACAACCTCCGGGACGTCCATCATTCCTGCGTCCGCCGACTCCACTAACACCCTATCTAGCATAGATGGGAGTGGCTCCATGTGCTGACTCCGTCGCTAATAACTCTGCTCCCCAACAAAAGCCACATGCCGTCCATCCTCATTGGAGAATTCGATCCTTCTCCGATTGTAGTCGATGATGGCATGCATGGAGAATAACCATTATATTCCTATAATGACATTGTATTGTTGCATCTGCAATGAAATAAGTTCTCCACTGTACTGATGCAGTCCCATCATCAGTCTACATCCTCCGAAAAAGTATGATACACTGGTCTGACCCCCTTCTGGTGTTCTCAACACTAGGGGAACAAAACGTCTACCGACATCGAGACCCAGAGCATGGGCTAATTTAGGCATAAAAAAGGAGAGAAACGCTCCTGAATCGAACATGGCAGAAACAAGAGTGTTGAATAAAGTGATCGTACCTCGAATGACCACTATCCTGCCGGAGCTACTAACCCTGTAGTGTGAAAATGTCCACGCCCAACACCTCTGCCTCGCTGCTGTCAACCATCTCCCCGAAAACACCCTGGTTGTGGTCCCTGAGGAGCATCCTGGTGTCGGTCTCCTTCTGCATGGTCATCTCTCAGAGGGCCAGGGGCCTACTGCTGCTACTGGAAAGGCCTCGCTGGTAATGGATGCTGCTAAGGTTGGTGCTGAAACTTCCCACCTCTACCATGTGTAGCTCGATTCGGACACCTCCTCTGTACATTCCCATAAACTCCACAAGGGAAACTCTTCGATCCTGACCCTGGGGAAAAGGGGAGAGGGCCAGAAGCATGAGACTGGAACTGATGAGGCATAATCCCTGCTTGTCAAAACCTAGAAGGCCCTGTCGCTAGAGACCAGCTACTGACTGCCTTCCCCATTGATGAACTCAGCTGGTTCCCTTCTCATGTTGTGCCTCCCTTCGAGTGCATCCTCTCAACTATCTCGGACATCTTTTGTACTGCTAGGTTCGTCAGAAAAGTTATGGGAGTGACAACGTACTGAAGAGAAGGACGAAGTGCATCCTCTAACCGTATTGCCCTAGACTCCTCATCTGGAAAGTGATCTGGGGGAAAGCACAAGAGATCTTTGAACATGATACCCAGCTCCCTCACTAGCATGCTTCACTGCTTAAGGGATAGCAACTCTTGTCTCTTCTTAGCCTTCGCCGTATAAGAGAGGAACTCCCCATGAAATTCCTTCTTGAAACTGACCCATGGAACCTCTACCTTTTTCTTCTCTCCCATGAAAAGAATCCACCACTGACGTGCTTTTCCTCTCAGCTGACTGACGACCAATGGAACCCAGTACTCCATCGAAGCATGGATCAATGATAAGGTGATGGATAGATCCTTGATCCATCCCTCCATTACTGATTCAGAAATGATGAACTCGTACTTCTGGAGGGTTTGTTGTTAGAAGGAGCGCAGAGTCCCCTGCCAAAAGTCATGCTCCTCATCTCGGTCTACCCTCGGCTAGACAAATGCCTCGATCCGCTGGGCCTCAACTGCCCGGGTCACTCGTGGATAATGTCTGGGTGCCATAGCTGCAAGTTAAACAAAGAATTCCGAAGCCCAAGTAGCTAGGTAATTATTATTTTTATTAAAATTTTCTCCATAAGGTTCCCCAAATCAATTAAAAACATAATTAGTATGATTCATGTACCTTCCCTAGGGTCTCAACCCTGGAATGAATGTAGTCTCACTTGGGCGTTTGATAGGCTCAGAGTCCTTGCATCAAATCACGAGGGGCCCTAAATTCCTGTGTCCTAGCATGTTCTCCCTGGTCTATTTCACGAACCAAGATCACCTAACAATGGTTCCCTACCATCCCATGCAATCTTTACTATTCCTAAATCCAGACTCTATCCTATCCCTCAACCTCGCATCAGATACCATTTTTTCACGACCTGCCTTCAACGAAAGGAGTGAAGGGATAACAGATTTCCACGCCCTTCCTTATTTAAGTTGAAGGAGAGATAATGACCCCACGTGTCCCACCACCAGTAGGCCGTGGAGTGGAGACTAGCACAAAGGGTATAACATTTAACAATATGGGAGGCATTACCCTTTTGATTAACCAGTATTTGGAGAAGGAATGAGTCAACACCAAACACCACCAGGTATAGAAAACTCAAAAGAAAACCAAACTACAAGAATGATTTAATAATAATACTGAACAAAGTACAAAGAACTCCAAAGTACAAAACCAAAGTGGAAGGGAAAAAGGCTAAGTATAAACCAACAACGACCAACCGAAACTCCAACATCCAGACTAGTATGGTAGAGACCTGAAGCCTGATGTACATGGACATTGCATTACTTTTGCGGAATACGTAGTACATAACAAAAACACACACACAAGGATCGTAATAGTTTAGTGTCTTTGGAAACTCGGAATATAATATTCTAATCGTGGTGAAAGATCTTCAACATCTCTCATAAAGATCTTTCTTTTTTACCTAAAACCATTCTTTATATCCTGGGGAAAAGAAAACATAAAATGGTGAGCTAAAATGCTCAGTAAGGGTAAACAAAGGAAATATCAATCACATCATAAGAACATAACATTTTGGAAATCTTAAAAAGGGAGCATAATTTCATAACATGGGATAAATCATAGTAGTGAAATGAAATCCCAATAATCATAACTTAAATCCTGAAACTTTGTGGCATACACACATAATCCTAGAGAATCATTTCTTATTAGTCAAGACTCATTGCCAAGACTATCTTAGTGGACAAAGTCCCTTTCTGAACCGAGTTCACTCCTCGTTTCAGTCCTGTTTCACTGAACAGGTATAACCTACCATTCCAGCCATGTCTATCTCATGAGATATAAAATCTTTACCCAAAGCATTGGAGGGAGATATAGGTCCCACCCATCTCATAATGATATTATTCTTATGTGTGCCACAAATTCTTAAATCATACATCATTGCATAACCCATGTAATAAAAATGGGATTCTTAAACAACATGACACCATAAAACAATTCATATAAGATAAAGCAATTCATAAAAATAATTCCATCACAACATAATCAAAACAATTTAATATTAGGGATATAAACAGAACCCCATATTATCTTAGATGGAAAATAATTTTGATAAAACACTTGAACTCCATTCTTGAGGAAAATATCCTTTCAAATTCAAAAACATTTTCCTTTCATAACATGTCATACAATTTTAAACTAAAAGAAATTGATTAAAAATAAACTTGAAAACTTTTAAATGAATCTTCTTGGAAATAATGTATTAAAAATCCATTCATGCCGTATAAGTTAAAAAACACTCTTCTCATACTTTTTTCAGAAAAGTCAAAAAGTACCTCGTACAAAAAATGACAAAAGATTCCATTCATATCTTTTACTAAAAACTAAAAAAAGGGTAAAATTGGATTTAAACAATTGTAGGTGGATGGAAATAATATTACATATTGAGTAAATATGGATGTGAATGATAAAAAACACCCCAGTAAATACCAAAGTATAAACAATATCGGATAAAAATGAGATTGTGATATTTCCCTTACCTTAGGTCCGATTTGCTTCGTATGTGTCCGAACCAACTGTATAATGATTGAAATAATGTCATTGACTTATTCCAGAGTTATACTCATTGTTATGATATCATATATGGTTTACTTATGGCTTTATATTACCCGTTCTTTTGTAAATTCCATGTCAAGGAGCGTTTTGGGTAAAATCGATTCATTTGTCGTCCGTGTTTTGACTTGTAATTATTCATATGATTACATAGATCATGATTAATTAATTCCAGAATATAAAACATGATTTATATATAATATATATTTATAAGATACATATATATAATAAATCAGTAAATGGAAAGAAATACACCGTTCATGGAGATGGTAGACTGTATGTACGCATGAACGCTGTTTTCATTTCCTTATTGAGTTGAATGGAATTAAGTAGATGACATACATATATATACAAATAAATCTAGAATCATTATTATGACATATATTTCATTATTAATTATTATATATACTTTATAATCATTCATGAATGGTTAACATGGAGAATGAATCTCATCGCGTCGTGGAGACGGTATTCCGTACGTACACACGCACGGTGATTTCGTTTTCCGTAGGATGGATAGATGGTGAAATAAGGTTTTTTAATCATTATAATAACATATAAGTATATAAGTGATACTGATTTTATTACTTCATAATGAAACAACCTAAGATGATGAAGTGGAAGAAGAAATAAATATGCAAGAATCGGTAACGTACATTACCTCTTCTTTGAAGCGCCTCTTTGAGATCTCCTTTTAGGGAACTAAAATTGGTCTTTGAAGAAGACCAGAACCTCTAGGATGTTTATAGGGAAGTGGATAAGGGAATTAGGCATGGTTTTTCCAAACATGAAGGCTCCAAGTGGTGTGAGGAAGAGAGGGAAGAGGTGCCCTTTTATAAGGGAGGAGAGGTGTACCTTTGGAATAACAAAAACTATTATTTTATTATAAATCCAAATTCGGTTTTAAATAGCTCCAAATTGATTTATTTCGAAGCTAAGGTGGGTATGGGTCGAAAGTCTCTCATCCAATAGAATTTAGACAAGTTTAGGTTCCTATTTTATCCTTATCATTTAGATTTAACATTAAGTTAAATAATTTTACTTTTACCGTGTCTTCTTGTGTTCTTATACTATAAGGTTAATAAACTTACTATAAGAAGCCAAACGAACCCCCAAGTTGTTTAACATTAATATATATAACCTTATATAAGTCATTTGGCGATCCTTAGATTTTTATGAATAAAATAACAATTAATAATATAATATTTATTTTAAAAACTAATTTTTGTCAATTTTGACACTATTTAGTAATTGATTTTTGTGAAAATCATAACAGAATGATTAGTTCGATAAAAATTATTTAAATAAATACTAACATGTCATATTACCCTATAAAATTATTTTAATTCATAAAAAGTCTTAAATTACATTTATTTTGGTATTTATAACATCAATTATGTCAATATTTCATTAATAAGATAATTACTACATCATCTTTGTGTCACAATAAATGATAATTATTTAATCCCTAAAAATTCTAAATAAATTCCTATGATGTAGATACTTGTATTATATTTCTTTATACTATTCATGTTCGATGTTTCATGATATTTATCACTAAATTAAAATTATTATACTTATAAAATTTACGAAAGTGACATGTTGTCACATTCTTTGGTTTTAATAATAATTAAATTATTTTCATGAACAAAAGACCATTAAATGAATCTAATCCGACCCTTCGGTAATATGGGTCGACTTTTAGTCACTCAATAGTATTTTTACATGTGTTAGGGTAATTTTATAATATTATATTTACCCTTAATTACCCGATTTATCTTTAACTATGATAAATAAAATTTACCGTAGTTACTATTCATAATTCCCAAAAATAAAAAGTATCTTATTAACATAATTTGGATCCACTGATTCCAAATATGGAATCCTTTTTTCCAAATTCAATACACAGAAGTTGAAGAAATTAAATTAAAATTAATCTTGTTGTCGAAAGAAAACTGGGTTTTCTTTAAAACATTGCAAAAGATTGAATTGATTTATCCTACGAATTAAATGTAGAATCAATGCTAATGACATAAATTATATTAAATGGTAAAAATATATTCTATTTATAATTTAAAACCATTCAATATTATAATTTAACCATATAAATTATTGTGATAAAAAAATGTTGTTTTTACTTAAAATATAGCGTGTTTTTACTATTCATCAAAATATGAAAGTTACCAGAATAATATGAAAAATTTATCCGAAGTGAATTTTTATTTCATGATTCCAAAGAAGAATTTTATTTTGTCAAATTGAACTTATAAACATGTCAAAAACTAGATTAAAAGGGGGTGCGCCATCAAAAGGCGGCAAAACTGCATTTTTTGAAAAATACTTATTTTACCCGAAATATTTATTATGTTCTTATAACATGTTCTAGAAAATGTGTAAGATGAATAATAATGTTATAAAATTAAAAATTTAGTTAATACTATTCATAACGTCTAGTTCATAATAATATTATTATAATATTTCGTTTTTTAGTAAAACCGGGTATTGCGTACAACACACGCTATTGAGGAAGGTAATGATTGGGTGTAATGCAAGCCAAGTCAGGGTTGCGTGTTGTGCAAGAATACTTCATTGTTTCGTATAACATAATCCAAACATATTTCATCTATACATTGAATATATATATATATAGTCAATGTTGCATAGAATAACTATTATCAAAATTGTGTGTAACATGATCCAAGAATAGTGTTGCGTATACTTCAAGCTAATACGGTGTTATGTATAGCTCAAGGAAATCTTGGTGTAGCATACAACACAAGACATTAGTGAAATTAAAAGAATATTTTTCATAAAATATCAGGGTGTTACATTCTAACCCCCTTAAAATGAATTTTTCCCTCAAAATTCGTCGGGGTTATAAATGGTTTACTACTCGAAAGATTGTTTAATAGAAACCCACATCGTAAAAAGGAATACCAAAACATGGCATTAAAAACTAGAGTATGAAATGTAATCGTTAACCAAATTAACTCATCACTGGGTTTCCACATAGGAGAACATAGGTGAAAATATGGATATAGAAGAAAAATCTAACCATCAAGTTCTGATGGAGAGTGGTAGAGAACATGGCTATGGAAAAGCTAGCAATCACAAAACCATAAATTTGTGATGATCTAGGGTACCATCTGATTCATCGGATATAAGGGCACTAGGAAAACATTTTTCTGGTTTTCAAGATCATTTCCCTAAAGTTGAAGATTTTGAATTAGAATAAATACATACTTTATTTTGGCACAATCTCACTATTGTTCGTGCTTTTAACAATTTCCACTTCATCTCATAAAGAAATGAAGTTGAATTTGTTATTCATGAAGTGTTAATAGATCATGTGGTAGAATGATGGGTCATTCCATCTATTTCAAACAAAAGATTAGAAAAGTTATCAAAAATACATAAGTCCATCTATAGTGAGATTAGTCATATATGGTTCAATAAATGGACTTATACTTCATATATCATACTGCTTAATATAATAAAACTAGTTTCTAATAAACAGGGACTTCCTATAGGCCAGTGGTAGGCCATAAAGGCCAGTCGTACTTTGGTGGTGGGTTTGATTCCCACAGCCTTGTCTGGCGCGAAGGGTTGTGGCCTGTCCTACAGGTTGTACTTTTCTAAAACTACATTACTATAACATCCCATCAATAATATCAAAAAAATAATCCTTAAACAATACTAACTTATGTCCAACATAATTCATTCCAATCTTTAGGTTTATCTAAAATACTTCGGTCCAAGATCATAGTATAAAGAAAATGATTACTTGAAATTTCATCAACCAAGCATGTGAATACCATCATTTATCCCCCATATATCTTGTTGGTCACATTCCAATCATGTGAATACCTTAATCATGTATTCTCTTGAAAAATGAAGACCTATTAACCCTTAGTGAAAACATGAATGCTGTCAAAAGATAACTATTTCCACATACCAAAATCCAAAAATTCTATATACTCAAACCATGATATAACCTTCTCCTTATATCAGTCATGAGATCATGAATACTATAAAACATTTAATTTTCTCCTTATCCCTTCATTATGTGCATATCCTCTATATTCCAAAAATATCTGAATAACCAGTCATGGATACTGGTAGCATTAATCATACAATTTCAAAACTCAAGGAAAGAAAACAATGTAACAATCCTTATATGTCTCTTTATTCCATTGTACCATGGGATTACTTATACTACATTACACTTGATAAACATGTAATCAATCCACTACCATTTTAAACCATTGAACGAGCATCAACAATTCTTTCATCTCACATATCATTTGTAGTCTCTTCATCATCATCATCATAAATAATACCCATACGACCATACTGATTCTCTTCATGTGACATTCCCTTAGGGTATTGGTTTGCATAATTCCCATACATTCCACATTTAAAACATTTAACCATTTTTGATGTTGTAGCAATACCATTATCCTCATCCATGGTGTTAACTGAACCTTTTCCTTTGCACTTATTGGATTTATGTCCTTCTTTTCCACACCCAAAGCATCTTCCAGTTCCTTTGAAACATTCTCCTTGATGCCTCTTCCCTCATGAATTACATAGGGGAAATTGAACTTTCTTTCCTCTATGATCATCATGAAACTCCATATTTCTCTTATTAGCCGAGTCAGGAAACTTACAAATTTTGAGTTTATTAATCATATTATGAGATTTCTGATTCGGCATAATAATGATGTTTGGACTTCCAAATCCAGTTTCATTTGGATGCTCATGAAGAATATCATTCCATTATCGGTTATATCCTCCATTATCGTGAATCTTCATGTTTCCAGTAATTTTCTAAAACCCAAAAAGAATAGTGTGAGAGGAAAAAATCATGCTAGGGAAAACAACATAGTAAAGGGAGAGTACCCTCAATATCTAACATCTTAAGTTAAATTCTATGATCATTTCTGTAGTTCTAGGACTATATTCTATACATATACTTATCCTTAGGGACATCCCTAGACATTCCTTAGAAATATATCTAGGGATCTCACTAACGTTTTCGCATCCTAGTTTCCAAAGGTTGACTAAACCTTTCCTCATATACTAACGGTAGAGACCCGAAGCATGACGTACATGGACATTACATTACTTTTTCAGAATACTTAGTACATAACAAAAACACACACACAAAGATCGTAATAGTTTAGTGTCTTTGGAAACTCGGAATATAATCTTCTGATCGTGGTGAATGATCTTCAACACCTCCCATAAAGATCTTCCTTTTATTACCTAAAACCATTCTTTATATCCTGGGGCAAATAAAACATAAATGGGTGAGCTCAAATTCTCATTAAGTGTAAACAAAAGAGATATCAATCACATCATAAGAACATAACATTTTGGAAATCTTAAAACGAGAGCATAATTTCATAACATGGGATAAATCATAGTAGTGAAATGAAATCCCAATAATCATAACATAAATCATGAAACTTTGTGTCATACACACATAATCATAGAGAATCATTTCTTATTAGTCAAGAATCATTTCCAAGACTATCTTAGTGGACAAAGTCCCTTTCTAAACAGAGTTCACTCATCATTTCAGTCCTGTTTCACTAAACCGGTATAACCTACCATTCCAGCCATGTCCGTCTCATGAGATATAAAATCTTTACCCAATGCATTGGAGGGAGATATAGGTCCCACCCATCTCATAATGATACTATTCTTATGTGTGCTACAAAATCTTAAATCATACATCATTTCATAACCCATGTAATAAAAATGGGATTCTTAAACAACATGACATCATAAAACAATTTATATAAGATAAAGGAATTCATAAAAATAATTCCATCACAACATAATCAAATCAATGTAATAATAGGGATATAAACAGAGCCATATATTATCTTAGATGGAAAATAATTTTGATAAAACACTTGAACTCCATTCTTGAGGAAAATATCCTTTCAAATTAAAAAACATTTTCCTTTCTTAACATGTCATACAATTTTAAACTAAAATAAGTTGATTAAAAATAAAATTGAAAAACTTTAAAGGAATATTCTTGGAAATAATGTTTTAAAAATCCATTCATGCCGTATAAGTTAGAAAAAACATTCTTCTCGTAATTTTTTCGGAAAAGTAAAAAAGTACCTCGTACGAAAAACGACAAAAGATTCCTTTCATATCTTTTAATAAAAACTCATAAAAGGGTAAAATTGGATTTAAACAATTATAAGTTGATGGAAATAATATTAAATATTGAGGAAACATGGATTTGGATGATAACATACACCCTAGTAAATACAAAAGTATAAACAATCTCGGATAAAAATGAGATTGTGATATTTCCCTTACCTTAGGTCTGATTTGCTTCGTATGTGTCTAAACCTCCTGTATAATGATTTAAATAATGTCATTGACTTATTCCAGAATCATACTCATTGTTATGATATCAGATATGGTTCACTTATGGCTTTATATTACCTGTTCTTTTGTAAATTCCATGTTAAAGAGCGTTTTGGGTAAAATCGTTTCATTTGTCATCTGTGTTTTGACTTGTAATTATTCATATAATTACTTAGATCATGATTATTTAATTCCAGAATATAAAACATGATATATATTAAATATATATTCATAATATACATATATATAATAAATCATTAAATGGAAAGAAATACACCGTTCATGGAGACGGTAGGCCATACGTACGCATGAACGCTGTTTTCTTTTCCTTATTGAGTTGAATGGAATTAAGTAGATGAAATAAATATATATACATAGAAATACAGAATCATTATTATGTCATATATTTCATTATTAATTAATATATATACTTTATAATCATTCATGAATGGTTAACGTGGAGAATGAATCTCATCGCGTCGTGGAGATGGTATTCCGTACATACGCACGCGCGGTGATTTCGTTTTCCATAGGATAGATAGATGGTTAAAT
The DNA here is from genome assembly GCA_963277665.1 of Viscum album. Lineage (NCBI taxonomy): Eukaryota > Viridiplantae > Streptophyta > Magnoliopsida > Santalales > Viscaceae > Viscum > Viscum album. The sequence continues at coordinate 1,577,153,258 of OY728150.1, read as the reverse complement.
AAGGTTATTTAATAATAATAATAACATATCAGTATATAAGTGATACTGATTTTATTACTTCATAATGAAACAACCTAATAAGAAAAAGTGGAAGAAGAAATAATGATGAAAGAATTGGTAACAGACATTACCTCTTCTTTGAAGCGCCTCTTTGAGATCTCCTTTTAGGGCACTAAAATTGTTCTTTGAGGATGAACAGAACCTCTAGTATGTTTCTAGGGAAGTGAAGAAGGGAATTTGTCAGGGTTTGTTATATCTTGAAGGTTCAAAGTGGTGTGAGGAAGAGAGGGAGGATGTTCCCTTTTATAAGGGAGGAGAGGGGTACCTTTGGAATATCTAAAACTATTATTTAATTATAAATCAAAATTCGGTTTTATAAAGCTCCAAATTGATTTATTTCCAATATAAGGTGGGGATGGGTCGAAATCCTCTCATCCAATAGAATTTAGACTTGTTTAGGTTCCTATTTTAACCTTATCATTAAATTTAACATTAAGTTAAATAATTTTACTTTTACCGTGTCTTCTTGTGTTCTTATACTATAAGGATAATAAACATACTATAAGAAGACAAATGAACACCAAAGTTGTTTAATATTAATATATATAACCTTATCTATGTCATTTGGCCGAACCATAGATTTTTAGGAATAAAATAACAATTAATAATATACTATTTGTTTTAAAAACTATTTTTTGTCAATTATGAAACTATTTAGTAATTGATTTTTGTGAAAATCATAACAGAATGATTATTTCGAAAAAAAATTAATGAAATCAATAATAACAAGTCATATTAACCTATAAAATTAGTTGAATTAATAAAAAGTCTAAAATTACATTTATTTGGGTATTTATAACATCAATTATGTCAATATTTCATTAGTAAGATAATTACTGCATCATCTTTGTGTCATAATAAATGATAATTATTTAATCCCTAAAAATTCTAAATAAATTCCTATGATGTAGATAATTGTATTATATTTCTTTAGACTATTAATGTTTGAAGTTTCATGAATTTTATCACTAAATTAAAATTATTAAACTTATAAGATTTAAGAAAGTGACATGTTGTCACATTCTATGGTTTTAATAATAATTAAATTATTTTCATGAACAAAAGTCCATTAAATGAATCTAATCCGACCATTAGGTTATATGGGTCTACTTATAGTCATCCAATAGGATTTTGACATGTGTTAGGGTAAATTTATAATTTTATATTTACCCTTAATTACCCGATTTACCTTTAACTATGGTAAATAAAATTAACCATAGTTACTATTCATAATTCCCAAAAATAAAAAGAAGCTTATTAACATAATTTGGATCCACTGATTCCAAATATGGAATCAATTTTTCCAAATTCAATACACAAAAGTTGCAGAAATTAAATTAAAATTAATCTCGTTGTCGAAAGAAAACGAGTTTTTCTTTAAAACATTGCAAAAGATTGAATTGATTTATCATACGAAATCAAGGTAGAATCAATGATAATGACATTCATTATATTAAATGGTAAAAATATATTCTATTTATACTTTAAAACCATTCAATATTATAATTTAACCATATAAATTATTGTGATAAAAAAAGTTGTTTTTAATTAAAATATAGCGCGGTTTTACTATTTATCAAAATATGAAAGTTACCAGAATAATATGAAAAATTTATCCAAATTAAATTTTTTATTTCATGATTCCAGAGAAGAATTTAATTTCGTCAAATTTAACATATAAAAATGTCAAAAACTAGATTTAAAATGGGTGCGCCATCAAAATGAGGCAAAAATGCATTTTCTGAAAAATACTTATTTTACCCGAAAAATTTATTTTGTTCTTATACCATGTTCTAAGAAATGTGTAAGATGAATAATAATGTTATAAAATTAAAAATTTAGTTAATACTATTCATAACGGCTAGTTCATATTGATATTATAATAATATATCGTTGTTTAGTCAAACCCGATATTGCATACAACACACGCTATCGAGGATGGTCGTGATTGCGTGTAATGCAAGCCAAGTCAGGGTTGCGTGTTGTGCAAGAATCCTTCGTTGTTTCATATAACATAATCCAACCATATTTCATATATACATTGAATATATATATATATATATATATACTCAATGTTGCATAGAATAACTATTATCAAAATTGTGTGTAACATGTTCCAAGAATAGTGTTGCATATACTGCCAGCTAATACGATGTTGCGTATATAGCAAGTTAATCTTGGTGTAGTATACAACACAAGACATTAATGAAATTAAACGAATATTTTTCATAAAATCTCAGGGTGTTACAAGTATGGTCCCGCACGGCCTCCAAAATCCTCATGGCTGCCTGAAAAAAATACGTACGGTGAGCACACAAAGTATACTCAGTTGGAAAACCTATATCTCTCATGCACCAGTGATGGAGACGTCCTAAAGTCTTGTGAGATGCAGAATAACCATAATTTATCAAGGAATATATCCATCCTACCTCACCGGCCATGCTCACCATTTAACAAAAGAAGTAAGATAATAGTAAAGAACAAAACATTTGGGTACCCTACCCCACCATTTCCCCCACAAGCCAGCTGCTCATCCCTAATGAAAAACATACTGATGCAACCACGCTCTTTTTTCCCTCACACACCTGGTCCTCACAACCATCCACATCCCTGCCCACACACACCTGGGCCTCACAAACACACATCCCTTCCCACACACACCTGGGCCTCATCACGAAGTCACTAGGGAAAAATATATCGTAACCAGAACCCCTGCCCGAAAACACCTGGGCCTCATCCCGAAGATTCTTTGGAAAACAACCTTCCTGAAGAGTCCTGGGCTAACAACACACCAAATGAAACCTACTCGAAGATCCTTGGGTGTAAGGTCACCTCCAGCCATCGCATCCTAGGGAAGAGGGTGTAGAAATGAGAGTAACTAGGGGGAAACACCCTTCCCCATGAGATGGGGTGTCTAACACTAAGTTCCCTACACTGGTGGGGTGCGACTTAACACAAAAGATACAGTTACACATATATACCAACACACAACCCAACCTATGTCTCCTTAGAAAACAGGCACACAACAAACAGTTCCCCGTTTCCATATTCATGTTATCATTTCGTAACAGTTCAGTATGAGTTATTCCCTTTACTAGTGGGAAAATAACAAGCACAATGACATATGAAACAACAATAAACAGGAAGGAAAACAGTCAGGTAATTTAATCATTTACACCCAGTTCTCTTGTAAAGTCACGTTGACTAGGGATCAAGTGAGATCCCTAAAAATACTAGAAACAAAACAAACCTCGATACATGGCCCCATGTCCAAAAAATCCAAGAGACAATGGTTTCTGAACAACAGAGGATCCCACCTGAATTTGTGTCACAACTGAGCAACCACACAACATCAGGTTCACAACCACTGAAAGTATAACAACAGAGCATCCCATCCCCACTCATATCACAGTAGAAATTTGAGCACCCCACCATCCATGAAAACCATAAGTCACCCACAATCGTCCCATGAATGAAGAATACCAAACCATTACCACCAACACAAGGCAGGCCCTTACATGTATTTTCAAATTTAAAAGATATAACACACTCTATGGTTTCAATTCCACTAGTATTTAACCAGAGTTGTCACAGAAAAGGGTTGATCATGGCGATTTCAATTTATTTTTTCGAGTATACATAATTAACCAATTCCATGCTACATTTATCTAAACATCCAGTAGCACTGAGGTTCATTAGTGCACAGAGAAAGACCACCAATGACCATGATTTTCAGTGAGCATAGGCCCGTATAATTCACAACACATATCAACATAAGAGACTACAGCGGAACATCGATCACACCCCCTTCCTTCTTTAAAGGTCCGTTCATTATCTACATTAAGTTTGGTTTCATCAATTTCCACAGAGACAAAAGCATACCCACCCCGTATGATGCACCCAAACGAGATACGAAGGAGAAAATCCCAAATTGATTGATCAAGGATCGACATTATGTCCTCTCATGGAAACCGGAAATCATAAGTAGCATGAATTCCATGGAACACAATCAAGGAAAACTTTTCAACGAGGTACAAATCATCGGGCAGAAGTGTATTCCGAGCGTAGGGTGATAGATAAAAATAAAACCTAGGGAGAAGAGAAGACATAAGGTTATAAAGATTGAGATAAAGCATCCTCGAGACGGTTTAGATATGGAGACAAACTCGAGACCGTGGAAGAAGAAGAATCGTGGGTTGACCACACGGTTGGGCCAGCCCACACAACCTACTTAAAATGTCCCCACACTTTGGGGCTGTTAAAACTGATGCACACCTCTTTAACCAAGAAAAGACTCCTCACAAGATGCGCTAGAGGCGTTTCGAAAAACGCGGTTAAAGGCATGACGAAAACACATCGTTTTCCATTTAAGGAGGGTATCTCACGAATAATTTTATTAAACACCATTAATGAGATTAAAAACATGCATAAAGGGGTCAAAAAAAGGTTTACAAACCAGTTTTCACAAAAAGGAGGCACTACTGGAAATCCCATGGAGAGGGCATCGTTAGGCTAGGTTTACTGGTAGACCAAGCTGCCGGTTAGCCGAGGCAAGCAGTAGGTCGGGGCTACCGGTAGGCTGAGGTGACCAGTAGGCTGAGCTACCGGTAGGCCGAGCTACCGGTAGGCTGAGGCTACCGGTATGCCGAGTCCACCAGTACGCCGAGCTACCGATAGGCCAAGCTACCGGTAGGCCGAACTACCGGTAGGCCCAGGCTACAGGTAGGTCGAGGCCAGCGGTTGGCCAAGCTAGCAGTTGGTCAGGGCTACATGTAAGCCGAGCTACCGGTAGGCTAAGGCTACCTATAGGCTGAGGCCACCGGTAGGTTGAGGCCAGTGGATGGTCGAGCTACCGGTAGGCCGAGGCTAGCGGTAGGCCGAGCTACATGTAGGCCGAGGCTACCGGTATGCTGAGCTACCGGTAGGCCAAGGCTACCGGTATGCCGAGGCCACCGGTAGGCTGAGCTACCGGTAGGCCAAGGCCACCGTTAGGAGTCTTACGATTCACCGAGAAGCTGGTATGGCCTTCTAGACCACCCAGAACACCCTAAACATTAGTTTTTCACCTTGTAATGGTCCCTATAGCCCGAGCCATTACAAGGGTATTTTTAAATGAATGTGTTTTTCATGTGTTTAATCAGAGGTTTTCCTCAATAGTTGATTAAGGATTTTATTATAATATTTTTAAATTCATTAACACCCATGGTTCAATCCTATGATTAATCAATGTTGATCTCATATGGTATAATATACCATATTTTATTGAAGGTTTTAGGACTAGTTTGATTGTGGGTGTGCTATGTTGATACGACTCATGATTTATCATTAATGTATTCACATTACAAAATCAATTTTTCAGTAAAAATGTTTCAAAGTTTATTTTTAAATCAATTTATATGAAAAATGAATTAGAAAATGTTTGTAATGGAAAAAGTATTCTATATCCCCTCAAGAAAAATGTAGGTCTCACATGAAAAAACCCATTTGGGTATTGGTTGAGGCCTTAAAATATTATATATGGTTTCATTAATGAACACATTATGGTGTGTTTATGATGGCCGACATTATAAATTTTCTCATTATGAGAATAGTTATTGATATTCCATGTGGTTGTTTGATTATTAGAATATCCTTGTGATTATTTATATTCAAAATTATTTTTATTTATAATTAATTCAATTATAAATCCATTAATCAAATTCGAGTCATGGGATTCAATTTCTTAATGAAATTGAATATAAAAATGTAGTTAAATTTTGGTCATTATCTCCTTATAAACTTGGTTTCCAATCACATATGTAGGAATAAATTAAAAAAAAATTATATTAATGTGCATATAATATTCCAAAATTATATTAATATTTGTAATAATAATAATTTATAATTTATATTAAGTTAAATGTAATATTTTTACCAATGTAATTACTAAATGAAATTAAAATAAATTCTAGTTATTATGGTTAAAAATTAGATTATATAGTTGTTACGTATAGAATATAAGGTCTTAAAATGACCTAATAAATTTAAAAAACTAAATTAAAGCCCTAATATGACCATAAACATTCTCGGATACTGAATGGACCTTTATTTGGGCATATTGAAATGAAACAATTTTGGATGTAATTTAATATAAAAAATGTTTTCCAATCCCACCACACGAAAATGGCCACACACTATCCTCAATTCCTAACACCTTCACAAAACTTTTGTTCTTCCTATCAAATTAATAATGGTCCATTCAGTATCCTAGAATGTTTATGGCCATAATATTTCCATAAGTTTAAATTTTTAAAATGTATTGTGTTATTTTAACACCTTATATTCTATATATAAAAACTATATTATCATAATTTTTACCTTAATCACTATAATTAATTTTAATTTCGTTCACAAATTTGTTTGGTAAAAAAATTACATTGACCTTTATATAAATTATATGTTATTATTGTCAAAAATATTAAATTAATTTTGAAAAATTGTAGACACATAAAAAATAAAAGGATAATTTAATTTATTCTTATGTATTTGATGAGAAATAAAGTTTCTAAAGTGAAAATGATTAAAAATTTACTGTGTTTTTATATTTTATTTAAATATGAAATTTAATGACATGACCAAAAATAGATAAATGGATTTATAATTGAAAATATTTTACATTAAAAATTATTTAAAATACAATCTATATTTATAGATAAATTAAATTGAAATGAAGTATTCAATTAAAATTCAATATTTTCAATATTCATGATATTATTTTTACAAAATATTTAAAAAAGAAAATAATTTTGAAATGAAATTATTAATTAAAAATTTTAATTTTTTTTAGTAAATTTAATTTCAGTAAGTATAAATTTTTTTTCACAAATCCATTAAAATGTATTTTTTTATGGAAATAGTTTTATCAAATATATATAGACATATCCAAAAAATAATTTATCTTTAATCAATAAGTTTTATTTATGTAAAATATTATATAAAATATTTTAAAAATATTTATTATAATTAATTTTCATAATTTTAATATGTGGGTTATAATTCAACAATTTAAATTAATATATCATCACTTTATTAAAAGTTAATGTTGTGTGCAGTGCAAGCAAAGCCATTTTTTTATTTCCTATGATTATATTGGTGTTGCATATAACAAAATATTATATTTGTGATACATTTAATGAATCAATTAAATAAAATTAAATTTATTTTTAAAAATAATTAATACAAACTTTTGTGTGTTACACTCTACTCCGCATAAAATTAATTTTGTCCTCGAAATTCATCAATTCAATACATAAAAATGAAGATACTTCTACCACATAATATCCTTAATTTACCATGTATCTTTAAAAAAATGGTTGTCTATACACAAAAAATTGACCTTATGAGTGGAATTTTTTCATAAAACATTCATTGTTTGATCTATAATGTCACGAACCGGCCCGAGTCAACCCTGATCTAGTCACCCGAGATAATCCGTGACAAGTCCTGAGAGGTGTTCTTGATCCTAATGGGCTGGCAACAAGCACCTAGGGCATCAGTAGAGTGATAGAGGGAATGATTTCATCCAAAAGAAATAAATGGACGAAGTGAAATAAAAATAAGGCAACCCAAAAATAAATAAACTAAACTGAAGAAGTAAGAGAGAACTGAATAGAAAAACTAACTAGGCCTAATGCCCACTAAACTCCACATGTCACTCATTGATCCTAGGATTCAACATCTCCCAAGAAGATCAATATCAAACTGAGACCTTCTCCTGGGACTAAAAAGAGGAATGAAGTATAAGTTGTATTATTAAAACCCAATAGGTGTTCCCCAGTAATTTATCCCCAATTCATTACCATTAAATAATGAAATATTAATTTTACGATTTAACTGTAATATATAAAATTAATATTTCACAGATTTTTTCCTTAAAATAAATTCACAATCCAATTCAATTTTTAACATTCAAAACCATAATCTTACCCATGAAAGAACCGTATGCATTTTTTAAAGAGATGAGAAATTTTCATTAATAAGGTAGAGTGTGTATAAAAAATTTACAAAACCTTATTCCATAACCATTAGAAAACAATATCATTTTAGCAATAAACCACACTATTCTAGACGTAGGGTCAACAATCATTCAACAAGGCCAACGGGAAAAAACAAACAAGGATATCTAGCCACTATTGCGTCAAAACATTAATCCCAATAGACATGGGTGAAACCTGGAGCTCATGAACAATTTAGAACACAAAATACATATGACTCATCTTGATGGCATACCCTACTCAATTATATCATAACTCTATAATGCTCTGTGTTTCCCAACCTATCATAACTGAGGGTCCCAATCCCCCAGCAGAGAAGAGTATGTACTAAGGGCCACAAGCCCATGAATATTTTAAAGTAGTGCAGCAATCGTTCACAGAATATTCACTTACTATGATTGGCTCCTAAGTAAACATGTATATCATAAAGGGTGAGCCAACTAATACCATCCCAGCATCAAATCACATATAAATGTATATATTTATATAAACTCACAATGTGTATCACCCGATTCACCATAATGAATATGTCACTCACCTTTCTACTATATGGTATTGGAGGAGTCATACACAGTGGACCCCCCGTAATATAAAACTCAACTATAGAGAGAGGGCTCTATCTTAGTAGATTTTTATTGAGATAACTAGCTTTACAAAACTCCCAACTAGTCTTCACATGATTTTTCTCATAAAAAATAATTTCGTAAATAATCACACACACACCATTTTGGAAATCAGGAATGCACTTGGAAACCCCATTATGAAACCCAATACACTCTCTTAAATCAAAATAACTGATATAAGGTTAAATGGGGAATTTCTAGAAATACAGATAAGCACATCAAATAGAACAGTTTCATGAAATTCAATTACAAATACGTACTACTTTATTTCACAATAAAAATTTATTCTAAAAAACATAAATTTCAAACTAATGTAAAATAAAGTTAAGAAATTCAAGAAACCAATAAATCTTTAATTTAAAGGATTATTCAAAGGGAAACAACTTCGAAGGAGAACTAATCTGAACATTTCAGGTTTTGATGCTTTCTATCAAGAAGACTCTACTATTCGCTTGCAATCACATTAATATATCATTAATCCAATGCATGTATTCCCAATTCCATGAGGGAATATATACATTGAGAATATAATATATATATATATATATACACCCGTACCTAGGAATTTCCATGTGCACCCTAAAAGATATTCAAAAACTACTGAAATAAAATTCAAAGACTCATAAATACCATGGAAAGGTTAAGAAACTCCAAGATATCCCCAAATCATTGCTTTCACTATTCAAATTATCTAATAAACCATTTAAAATTTTATAAAATAATTTTTAATGAGTAAGCACAAAATTACATAATCAAAACTCATCAAAATAACACATTTTTGATCAAATTCACACTAAAATATTTTGAAAATACATTTCATACTACTTATATAACTCATAAAACCCATTTGGAAGCATTAGAAGAAATAAAGATAATCAATTTAACTGATTCAAATTGTCATACCCTGTTCAAATCTATACTCACATCAAGACCATTTTATAATATGATTCTCGTCACTTTCATAATTCAAAAACACATTTAAAGAGCACAACAAGGAAACCAACACGCAAAATAACAAACTTTTCTTGAAAATCCCCTTTTAACATAATTACATCATTTCATATCTTGCAAACATGCTTTTATCCTTTTAAAAAAGTCATATAATAAATTTAAGAAACAACATAATGCACACACGAAACATAAAAATATTTTCTTTAGAAAAACCATTTTCATCACATACTCATCACAAAAACATTGCTAATCTTGTATCAAACCAAATAATTAATTCATATAAATTATGTAAATAATCCAAAAAGAAAGACAAAATCATCCTATAACATTAAATTTTGGAACTACCTTAGTTGAGGAAGAATTTTTGTAAATTGCTGCAAAATACCCTTTGCACATCAATTACACCCAAGGGAGATTAAATCGAACCTAAAACAACAATATCAAACAATCAATTTTTTGAATTAATCCCTAGAAAATTTAAACCATAATGTCTAGGGTTTTGACAAATCCAAAATCCCCCAAAGGATATACCTATAATGAAAAACCCTCACCGAAAAAGGGAAACGAGGAAGGTTTGCTCCGAAGTAGGGTGTGCTGGTGAATCTGCAACCACCAGAGAAAAGGATATCAAGGGACTGTTCACGTAGCGTGCCAAAAAAGTAAGCTAGAGTGGTTCTAGGGTATGCCATGAAGGGGGTTTTGGTGAGATGTGGTGGTTAGGGAGGAGCGCACCGTGGGCCGTAGGAGCTGTATGGATAGATATGGGAGTGAGGCCATTGCACTAGGCTAGGGTTGCACCAAACTAGTGAGAGGGGTTCACGTGGGGGTTGGGGGGTGCGCTACACACTACCACAATAGGGGGGATGTACTACCTAGGATTACGAAATCCTAATTCTAAATTAAACTAATAATTATATTAAAATAAATAGTGATATAATATTAATAATTTTTATGTTATAAAAATAATTATAATAATAATATGACCATAATAATTATAATATTAGTAATGAGATTAATAGTAATATTAATTTTAATTATAGTTTTAATAAACATGATAACATTATTAATATCTGGATAAAAAATAGTAATAAAAAATATTTTTTCCATAACAAAAATATTAATATCATTTCTCTAATAATTATGTTAATACTAATGACCCTCGTAAAAATAATAAAAATGTCAATTAATTTTTAATAATCAAAATAATTTTATGATTATAGTGATAAAAAAATTCTTCCTGAGATTCTAATATTAATATTTTTTATCCTGCATACAGGGCAGTATCTGTGCCCAAACAGAGCACGGTTAGGGAACCATGCGGCTAAATCATGGTCGTCGGATGACCTGCCGATATGTAGGATAAAAAAACAAAAACAAAATTAATTAATTAATATTAAATGTAAGTGAATAATATTTTAATCAAAATAATCATAATATTATTTTTATTATTACAAATGAAATGATATTTTTATTATTATTATGAGGGTTGTTCGTATTATGATAATTATTATAGAAATGTTATTAATATGATTATTATGGTTAAAATATGTGTTATTACTATTTTTATCATGATATTATTAATATTATCATGTTTATTAAAAATATACCTACAATTATTGTTATTATTATTCTCATTACCATTATTATAATTATAATGATCATATTATTATTATAATTATTTTTATAAATTAGTTATTATTAATATTTTGTGTCTATTAAGTTTTATTTAATAATTAGATTCATGAAGAATTAGTTTTTTAATCCTAGGTGGCGTGTCCCCATCCTGGTGTGATGTCCTCCCTCCCATCTCTGGATATCCTGCTCGGATAGCCCACTATAAGATCCTCCCTTCTCTATACCTCTGGCTAGAACCCCCATCACTCTATGACCCAAAACCACTCCAGCTGCCCTGTCTTGCATGTGAGATGACCCTTACCTTGCCAACCTTTTCTCTTGTGGCTGCGACTTCACTAACACACCCTACTCCAGTGGCGACCTTCCATGTTTCCCCTTTCAATGATGATTTGTCATTTTAGGGATCTCCATTAGTGGATTATTAGTTTGGCTTAACACTAGACGTTATGTTTTAATTTATTTAGGTTATTATTCCAACAATTGACGGTGTGATATGATTGTTTTTGGTTTTATTTAGTCTCCCTTGGGTGAGATTGGGGTGAAAACATTGTTTTTCACCAATTTCCTAATTTTCATCATCAACTGAGGTAGTTACATACTTTTATATTATTGAATGAGTTTGTCTTGAATTTATGACTATTTACATGAGTTCAATGAATTAATTATGTGGAACTAAACATGATATGGTATGGTTTTGTGATGAATATGTTATTAAATTGAGTTTTCTAATTAAAAGTGTTTATGTTTCATGAGGGTGTTGTGGTGATTCTTAAATATATTTCATTCCTTTCATAAAAGATGCAAATATTGTTCTCTAAGAGATTTAAAGGTGAAATTATGATGAAAGTTGATTTTTCAATAGATTTTTGTTTTTTGTCTTGTTGGCCTCTTTTCTGTGCACCATAAATGTGTTTTTCAATTGTGAAAGTGACGAGAATCCTATAATAAAATGGTTTTGATGTGAGTATGAATTTTAAAGGGGAAAGTCAATTGGAATCAGTTAAATTAATTATCTACAATTATTTTAATGTATGCTAATTTGATTTATGAGGTATGTATGTATTGTAAAATGTATTTTGCAAATTATTTTAGGGTGTGTTTGATCAAATAGTTTTTCATTAAATGATTTTTTATGTAAAGCTGTGGTTACTGTTTAAAAATTAGTTACAAAAATTTTAAATGGTTTATTAAATTATTTTAATAGTGTGAATCATTATTTGGAGATGTTTTGGAGTGATTTTTCCTTACCACGATATTTTTGAGTCTCTAATTTTTATTTGAGTTGGTTTTGAACATATTTTAGGGCATGCCAGCACATGATTCGACACACTCACACACACAAACACTAATATATATATTCTATGTCCTCTATGTACATATTACCTCATGGCGTAGGGAATACATGCATTGGATTATATATATATATATGAATGTATATGTGTGCAAGAGGGTAGCATCATATTCTAATTAGAAAGTGTCAAGAGGTGGAATATTCAGCTTTGTTATCCATTGAGGTAGGTTTCCCTATGCTTTTTACATTAAATTAAAGAATTATTGGTTTCTTCCACATCACAAATTTATTTATGTTAGTTATAAATTTATGGTTTTTTAGAATCAATTCTTATTCAGAAATAAAGTAATAACCTCTAGGTATTTGAATTTCATGAAACTATTTTATTAAATGCTTTTACAAGTGTTTCTGGAAATTCCCCTTTGGCCCTTATAAATGTGATTCTGATTTATATTGGTGTATTGGGTTTCTCAATGGGGTTTCCAAATGTGTTTCTGGTTTCCAAAATGTTGTGCCTGTGATTATTTATGAAATAGTTGGCCATGATAAAAACCATTTAGGGCTCATTTAGATCTTTTGTAAAGATATTTATCTCAATAAAACACTCCATTGATGTGTCCCCCTCACTTTAGTTGAGTTTTATATTATGGGTGGTCTGCTATTTAGGACTCCCCTATGACGATATAGTAAAATAGCAATGGAAATATTTCATTAAGTAACTCGGGTAATTCATGTTGTGTATATATATAAATATATATGTTTCTATGTGATTTGATGCTTGGTTGGCATCAGTTTTCTCACCCTATGTGATTTAAATTTTGACCTAGGATAATAGAATTGTAAGTGAATTTTATGTCATTGATTGCAGCACTAGTTCAGAATACGCACCGACTATTTTCCCTTAGTACATACTATGCTCTTTCTAGGGGATTGGGCTCCTCGGTTATGCCAGTTAGGGAAACACCAAGCATCAGGGCGTTATAACGTCATTGAGTAGGGCATGCCTTTGGGATGCACCACCAAGGATTAAAAAAACATTTTATTAATGAAACTAATAATTAAATTATAGTTAATAGAAAAATAATATTAATACTAATTATGTTTTAACCAAAATTATAATAAATATATGACCAAAATAATTATAATATTAGTGATTATAATAAAAATAATAATAATTGTAGATATGTTTTAAATAGAAAAATAATATAATTAATCTCATGATAAAAAATTTTAAAAACACCTCTTTCATTATTAATAATAATATTAACAAAATTTCTCTAATATTTATTAAAATACTAATTACCCTTGTAATAATAATAAAAATATAATTTCATTTTTAATAATTAAAAGAATATTATGATTATTGAGATAATAATAATTTTTAACTTCCTTTTTCTTATTAATTAATTTATCTTATTTTGATTTTGATTTTTTTATCATGAATAGAAGACAGGTCGTGCATTGACAAGGATGTAGCTACATTGTCCCCCAACCATGCTCTTCTTAAGAATAGACACTGGAATCAATCATAGAGAAGATCTCACTTGGGAATTCTTCAAGTCTTCATTCATCTATTAATAATTCTCTGAGTTGATGAAGATGAGGAAGATAATGGAGTAGTGTTGTTTTTTTAGGGTGTTGAATCAGTATTATAATTCCATCAAAGCATCTTAGAAATACTTTCAAATGACCTATGGTTTTTTGAAAATGATCCCAAAAAGGTTCGACAATTAGATTTTTCTCTCTGACCATAACTTCAGTCGAAAGTGTTAGAGCTCAACCAAACCACCTTCTTAGATGTTGCGAGGAAATCCTGTCATGCTTAAGCAGAATTAGTATGTGGACATAGGATGGAAAAAAATCCTCCATCCATAGAAATTGGTTCAAAGGAGAGTGATAGAAAGAATTGGATGTGACCTGATGCTGGTGGCTCTAATAAAGGAATAAGGAGGCCTTTAGACCTTCAGTCATCTTCTTCCCATTGTAATGAACAGTTATTTAACCCATGTAGTAGGTAGGGTTACATGAAGACGATGTACCAAAATACTCTGAGATCCTATCACACCTATGGACATCTAGGTCACTTGAAGAGATTCTGTAGAGGTGTTTCCAATAAGTGTGATGAACCCATACCTGGCTTGTCGAAGGTCACCTCAGCTTGTTATAAAGAGGAGGACAATGTTTGGGATCCTTTTGGGGATTCTGTTTTGTAATGTTATTTAGATGTAATTGCTGTTTCTGGTGTCTTTTGATGTTTCTTTTCCTTCATTTGTAATAATTCATAATGTCGACACTTCTTTTGAACAATCATTTTAATGAATGGGTTTTCTTATTTTGATCTATTATGTCTGTATGTGGGTTTCTAAAGTCTGGCTGTGAGGAAAGATAGGGTTCAATAATCAGAGCTCCATCTGTTGGTCTCAGAGGGAAGTTGGCGCATAGTCTGGAGAACCCCAGTGGTGTAAAAAATATTAGTACTATCTCTATCTTTAGTGTGGCATGGATTTTGTTCTTCTAAGGCTGTGATGTAATTGGTATAGAGATAATAGTAGTTCTGATTCACTATAGGTTGACAGATCAATTGGTGGTTATTACACTATTTGGGGTAGGTTACACTTAGTAGGGAGTTCGTTTCTGTCGCCTATGTTCTTCTTGTTAATCTTTCTCTTTTTGATAGTGTTTCAGGATTTCTTATTTTTCAATCTTTCGGAAACCTAATTGAAACATAATGGAATTCCTTTTCTGGTTTAGGGGTTTTGCCTTTTTATTGATTTCTAGGTGAAAAAGTGTTATGGTGGGTTGAATTGTCACACTCAGGTTTGAATATTTATTTGGTTATGACTCAGGGTGGGTTTTCGGTGAGCCCATGTTTTAATTTTTTATTTTTGATGAGAATAACCCTTCCTTTGGGTGTGAATATTTCTGCGTGAAAGTAGAGCACATTTTGGGGATTGTGTGTCTCTATCCTGCTCACCAAGCAACCTGTAAGGTATGCAAGGTAAAAGAATAGTAATAACACCAATTTTTTACTTAATAATAATACTAATAACATTTATTTAATAATTAATATAATACTAATGACACTCTGAATAATAAAAAAATATATCATTTTATTTTAAATAATAATAAAATATGATGATAATTGCAATAACAATATTCCTAACTTCCATTTTTTTACTTTTTTATTTATTTTTTATTTTTTATATATTTATAACTTGAATACTGGGAAGGTCGCACTATGAATATGATGTAGCTGTAGGGTCCCCCAACCATGCTCTTCTAGCATGTAGACACTATCACACCCAAAAGGCATCTTTTTTTCATCAAAACTCAAAATTTTAAACATGGGTCACCCAAAACCCAACCCATGTCATAACCAAAGTTAAATTCTAATTCAGGCATCACACATAATCTCCACCAGTGGTTCCTTATAATAATTATCTTGATTCTCGGGGAATATTGAGTTCAGTATATATGAAACATCATATATGTACTTATTTATAATAGATACATGGAAATCATCATGTAATTGGTTGGGGTTAGTAGAAGCATGAAGTTATAATTTATATTATTTATATTATAATTAATTTAAAAGGGGATGATATACATTGGGCATAGTTTCCATTCTTATAGAATCTCTTGAACATATTCCATGGATGGTTTTCTTGAAATACCATATAAACATCATCAAATTTTATATCACAATTTCTGTTATCAGCATATATTTTCTTCCAACTCTATACTTCCTTTATGTGATACTTAATATATGTTATATTCTATGAATTTTTATTACCTATCTTTGGTCCCAATAACATTATTTCTTCAACTTAATTATATCATGATGGAATTATATATTTATTTCTATACAGTGATTCAAAAAGAGACATTTGAATTCATATGGGAAAGATATTATTTTAAGAAAACAAAAATAGTGGAATTTATTGATACCAACCCCCATTTAAATTCAATAAACAATATCTCAACATTTCTTCAAGGGTATTAATTATTCACTCATAGTGACCATTCGTTAGAGAATGAAACATAGTTCTAAAAATCATATATGTATCAAAATATTGTTTAAGAAATCAATATAACACTAAGGTAATCCCAGAATCTAAAACCAATATATTTGAATATTTTACTCCATGAAACCCTACAACTTCCTTAATTTCTATACCAAAATTATGATATAATGTGAAATCATCTTTGATAGTGATGTAGTGTCTCTTCTTAGTAAGGCAATCAACTATAACCCATATAGCATTTTTCCATTTAATGTTTTTGGGGAGTCAAAAGAGAAAATCAAGGGTGATGTTTTCCCATTTCTATTCTTGTTTGGGTAATGGATGCAACATCCACTCAGACATTTTTCATTCATCCTTAACTTGTTCAAATTCCAAGCACTATGATACAAACTGTGTGACATCACTCTTCATTCCATCCCACCATTTGTATTCGTTCAAATCAATATACGTCTTCATACTTCCCAAATGAATAGATAACTAAGAACTATGGGATTCCCCTAACAAATCATTATTAAAAATAGTATGGATCACATGGATACAACATTTATAAACACTATCATTATAATATGATCAAGGTTCAACTTAAGAGAATTTAAAAACATAATTTTCATATCAAATACCTCTTTATTCTCCTATATAATTTTAACAAGAATATATGGTTAAAAATTCAATTTCAAAAGAAAATATTTTCCCCTTACTTCAAGACATTTTGATCCATCCATTTTAAAAACAAGAATTATTGGATCTTTGGTAATGATTATCATAGATAAACAAGCATGATCCTTTCGACTCAAAGCATCAACCACAATATTCACATTAAATCATGGTAATTTATTGAGAATTAAAACTATTTATTCATCCATATACAACTACATTGGATCATTTTAATCTCCTTCTATGTGAATATATACATAAATATTTTATGATCATTATATATATAACTTTTTTCACCGAAAATAAAATTCAACCAAATATTTAATGATTCATTTACCGTATCTTACCCAAAATCTAGAGTTGGGTAATTTTTCTAATGAATCATCAATTATCTTGTCTAATTATATATATATATTTCATTTTGTATAACAAAACATCCCAAGACATTCATTGATGAATCACTGTTGCTTACACAACCCTTCCCCACTAAAGGGTAATGTAAGCACTACTACACTGAACAATCTTGCATTCTATTAATTTAAATTTTCAATAAATTCATCGCTCTATATGTAAATTTATACGTTTTGAGTTAAATTAGTTATAGGATTATATATTCATGAAAAATCAACCAAAGATCTATAGACAATATCAAGCTAATCCATGACAACTATGTAACTCAACCACTGTTATTAGTCTGGGATATGATTAAATAAACTCCATATTTGATGATCCTAATGATTTTGTATCTCTTGAGATTATATGACCCAAAAATGAAACCTTTTGATTCCAAAATTTTCACATATATTTTTTTCATATATTATTTCCTTCCATAGGGTATTTAGAACAATTCTCAAATGTTATTCCTGATCTTACTTTCACGTAGAGAATATAAGAATATAAACTATGATGAATATCACAAACTAATAGAGGTAATATCTTAAAAATATATTTATTAAATAATTTAAAATTGTAGGGGAATTAGTAATAACTAAATGATTCACTATATATTCATAGTTTCCATACATTGTACACAACTCATTCATGGGTATATCCTTTGTATTAACCCTCATCTGATGATATCCACAACAAAGGTAACACTTGGGAAACTATTTAACTCTAAAAATTTTATCAAATAAGTAATTACATTGGGAAAGGGGATACATGTTATTTATTTGGATCCTTTTAATCTCTAGATTATCATTATAAAGTCACATTGATCTATATATATTTTCCAAAAATAGAACAGGTTCACCCCCAAGGTGTTAAACAATGATGAAGGTATCCTTTTTCATGGTTTTCCAATATTTTCTTCTTCAAATCCAACAGGTAAATAAATTTAATTACAAATGGAGTATTAAAAATTTTTGTGGAACTTAGAATTAGTTCTATTGAAATCTCAACATCATGTTTTAGTGGATGACTAGAAAATTATTTTGGATATACGTCAACAAATCTTTATAAAATAGAAATATAATTGATGTTGAGTTTCTCTAAAACCAAATTAGATAAACATCCCATCTAAATAGGACTTAAGACTCATACAATGGATGTGATATTTTTTATAAATTTTTCTTATCATCACATTCATAGATGATCATAGTTTTTTTAATATCAAATATGACTTATCTTCCTCATAAATTAATGTCAGATTAATGCATAAAAATAAAATCTATTTCCATGAAAACATAATTTTAAAATAAATTATGAATGATAGTATTTTTAAGATGTTCATTCCCAATAAATTCAACTTAAGAGGAATTATTGACTTGATATGAGATAATCCTACTATTGGGAGTTTTCAATACTAATTCTAAATAGAATTGTTTTGGTAAAATCTTAATACCCTTACAATATTCTATAGATGTGAAATAATTGGTAGATTGTGTAAAAAATAATACATTATGTTTTTTATGGTGTGTGGTATGAGTACCTTTTATCCCATCATTATCAAACCCCTCATTAAAAAAATGATCACTTGAGATTTCCCCTAATCCCTTGGCTTAAAATTATGCTGACACTAATCTTCATCATTATACCTCTGGTTAGGAAAATTAGTATCATTATTTCTATTATACATAAATTTGATGAATTGAACTGGGGGATGTTCATTATATTCAACTTTTTCCCTATTCAATGTTATAGAGAGATTTTTCCCATAAAATTTACAATCCATTCCTTAATGAAATTATGTTCTATAAATATAATATTTACTATTACACTTAAGACAATTTCATACATGATTATTAACACACTTTGATCATAATGTAAATATTATATTATACATTCTATAGATTGGAGATTTTATTTTTGATATCCATGTTCATTTTATTATCAATCCCCTAAGATTGATTCATAAATTCAACCAACATTTCCACCTAGACAGTAGATAGAACAATCTCTTTGTAGCATTGAATTTATATATTTATCATTGTGTTTCCCACATATTGGGTTCCTTGTAAATTTATTTTATGTTGAGGAATTCTCCACGCCTCCAAATTCTTATCTGGATGGATTTAAATCGTCCTTGACTCTCCTCTTGGGTTCCCCCATTTTTTATAAATTTATTCCTTTAGGGTTTTCAACCCCCCCCCCCCCCCCCCCGCCTTCACAACATCGTTTTTGATCTATGACTAACATAACCTCTGGATACGTCATGCCAGACCTCACCTATAGTCCTCTTTTCCCTTATTTATGGTTGTTTGGGATGTGTTAATGGTCATGTCTACTGTTTTTATAGTTAGTTTTAGTTGTGTCTATTGGTCAGGTTATTTTTCCCTTATGATTATAGATTGATTCTAATGTCTTGTAATCTTATACCTCAACAATTTATCCTTGATCTATTATGCTATACTCATTTTTTGAATAATTTTGTGGATCTAGAGTGTGTATTTGGGATGTTTTGATTGAGAGGTCATCTATTTTCAAGGATTTCTGACTCATGTTTGTTCTATTCTACCTTTGGATCATATTTCAATACAATGGTTTCATTGTTTAATTTCTATTCATTGGGGTCTTTCAATCATTATGGTTTGGTTTTGTCTCGATTGGTTTCTTCCTCATGAGGAGAATGATTTCATAAAGGTTTAATTTTTGACCAATTTTTATTATCCTCATTTATTTGTAATTTTTTGGTATGGTGGTTTTTGGTTTTCATCCATTAAGAAAAAACATGTTTTCGGTGATGGTGTATTAGATCTACCTCAATAATGTTTTTGGTTTTGGTGGTTTTATTTGGTTTATTTGGGATATTAGGTGATTTTTATAACAAACTGAATTCTAGAATTCATTTCATACCGGTGTTGGGCATTATTAATAGGATATTGATTTTCTTTTATGATAACATTTTGTGGTTTTAAAGGGAATCAATGAAGAAATTACATTCTTATCATAGTTTGTGTCTTGCCTGTGAGGTTGAGTCCACTTAGATATCTCATACTGCTTTATGTTTCTTCAATAATATCCCTGTAAATCTACTGTAATTGTATCTAAATAGGTTTACGGATGTATTTCTTGAGTGGGTGTCAGTGTTCCATGTGGAATATAATACGTTAGCTCTGTTTCTCCCAAGGAACCCATGGAATTCATTTTATATACTTATTTGGATGTTTTTTGAAGTATGATTGGTTTCTATAGGTATTAGTTGGTTCAAGGTGGAAATGACCTATTATAGGATTAGTGTGTCGAGTTCAAATACCGATCATATGCAAGTAATTTATTCTATTTTGAAAATTGAATTCAAATTTTAAAAATTTAGAATTTGCTAATTAGGTTTCTAAATAGTTTATATTTTTAATTATGGTTGAGCCATGATAGTAATTGGGTGATTGTATTTCCCTATTTTGGATGGGTAGGTTGTCACTTCATCATTTAACAGTGTTTTAAAATTTAAAAAATCATACCAGAGGCCACTACATAATCAGTCAACCTTACATTCCATTCGGCTAATAATACCAAAACTATACCATGAATGTATTTTGATATTATCTTCATGTTTACCTATATGTTATTCATCATTTTGTTTTAAATACAAGAAAACATTCCTCTCCATTTGAATAAGGAACACAAGGAAAGTACTTATTAAAATATATGTTCTAATACCCATCCCAATCCATGGAGTTAATTTCATCTCATTACCATTTATTCCTAATCATATTCACCCATTGTTATTCCTCACATTCAAAATAGTAGATTACCAAAATTACTTTTTCTTTTTCCGAACACTAGAGAGAAAAAAATATATATTTAGTTCAATTGAACAAATTTTAAAAAAATTAGTGGATCAATATTTCCAATGATGGAAGGTGTACATTTCATCAAAAAAGAATATAGTATGATATTATAATCCTGATAAGGAACCACACAATCATGAAAAATCATATATATGAATTAAAAATAGTAAATCTTTCATTAATATATGAAAACATGGGATTATAGATGTTCATTTATATTTAAATTCTAATTATATTATTTATGATGGTTTATAAAGAGTTTTTGAATTTCTAAAGAACATCCCCAAAAGTGTCAAACCAATTGTGTAGTAAGGCCTTTTGTATTGGTCCTATTCCCAATAGAGTCTAGCTTAGTATATTGGTTTTGTGGGTTCTAACCATATATTTATATGTTCCACAGAAAAATCCACATATAGTATCTATAAAGGGATTTGATTTCTAGAAAACCACTCCCTCTATTCTTTACCAGAATAATAGGACATTTTCCTATAGTTTATCTCATGATTATAATTTTTTTTCATGTAATTATAGATATAAATATGTTCTAGTCATCCTAGTTTCTAGTGGATAACTAACCTATCCTTTTATACCATCTATAGTGATCCAGTCTTAATATGCATAAAAATTTCATCATTTTTTTAAAATATTAATTAAATCACACATACTGGCAGCTGAGGTCATTAATAGTTTAGTGTCTTTTGAAAATTGATAAAACAAACACCAGTATATTTTTAAGGCAAATCACCCCAGCTATTTTCTTCACAACTATCACCTGAATAATACATATCATATATATAGCATATCATCATATCCTAGGGAAAGTATAAATATAAAGGTGTGACCAATATTATTAATTAGGATAATAATGGAGATACATAATCATAACATGAACATAGGGGTATGTTATCATGGCATGGAATTTGAATACCATACACTACATATCAAATAAAAAAATATGTTTCAAGAAATAAATATTGTATGTTCATAAGACATAATCACAAGTTAATCAAAAAAGATGAACCATAAGTGAATAGTATTGGATTATGACCTAGAATTTGTGGCAGATAAAAAATAATGGGAGATAATATCCATATTGGTCAATTCATCTTTCCAAGTCCACCATAGAATTAAATTTCCATCAATCCTTATTCAATACCTGTTTTACTGAAAATAATTCACTCTATATTCCATCCATGTCTTACTATACTAGTTCACTCCCAATTTCAACCATTTCTATATCCTGATATATATAAATCTCTACCAAATTCATTGGAGGTGGATACAAGTACCACCCATCTCGTAATTAAAACCACCTTTATTTTGGAAAAAATTTCATAAACTATCATCATATCATTACGCAAAAAATGAAATGGATACATTAAAAATTTCACCATATAATTCTTTATTAAAAAGATACAAGATTCATAATTGTTTTATTATTTAATAACCTATTAAAGAAACTGAGTTTCATAAGAATTTCATTATGGATTAACCCATGAATGATAAAAAGTTTCATAAACATCATTAAATCAATAAATATACTATTTTGAGAATGAATATTAATTTTATTCATGGACCATATCCCCACTATGTCATGGGAAAATCAATGGGTGTCATCTGAGTGAGATATGGATTTTGATCTGTAATATAAAATAATTCTTCATAAAAATATCCATTCCTCTTTGAAAGATTCAGTTTAAAATAAAAAAAATTTAAAATAAAATTTTCTTCAAAATAAATTTTAATAATTATACTTTAACATATGAATAAATTATTTTTCATTATTATGGAAAATTATGTTCATGTCATACATGTTAAATTGATGGTTCCATTCACATTTATGATAAAATCTAAACGGGAATTTTTTTTGATAAAAATGTGATGATTCCCTACATAACAGATTCTAAAATGTATATTTTTTCTAAAAATGTGTTTTGAAAATCATAAGATGGTAATAAAATATTTATAATGAAATTTTAGAAAACAAGGTTGAGGAAGAAAACATATTTTTAACTGAAGATTGAAATAATGATAGATTTTCATAGAAAAAATTCATGAAATTTTAATGTACCAAAGAGTGAAAAATTAGAAACATTGCATGAAGATATAATGAATAAATATAGGATAATAAATTTCATTAGTATTCATGAGAGGAATATCGTGATATTTCTACATTTTATACTTGAACATATAAAACTCCGAAAAAATATTATATTGTAACATAAAACCATAACCACTTTGGTACCATTGAACCATAAATCCCATGAAGTAATAACATAAAATTAAAACTAAAATATCTTTAGGACGAATATAATTCATGTTATTCTATTTAGGTGGGGATTTACTTACACATGGTGTATGTACTTATGTTCATAACATAACATACATCTCAATGAAGGAAAATTGAGACAAACAATACCATTGTACTTGAGTAAAATTTGAATCATAATATATGTGAAATAACAACACCAATTGAAAAATGAATTATCCATAAATGAGGTATTTGTATGATATAGCATTTTATATATATTTATATTAAACACAAAAAATAAATAATTGGTGAATATGGAATAATTCTATCTAGAATAAAAATGAGACTATACATCTCCTTACATTATTTCATGACTTCCATTATACCCATTCATATTTCTTATATAATAAATACATTATTATTACACATATATCACATTACCATATTCAAATATATAATACCATATATTATTTTATTATGAATTTATATTACACATTTATTAACGATTCCATGTTAAAGGGTGAATTAATCGCATCACTTCACGATGTGGTAGTTTGACGTACACAGGAATGATGTTATTATATTACCAAAAAATAGATATCATGACGGTATGTATGATATATAAATTACAAAATCATAATAATATCATTAATATCATTAATTAAATATATAAATAGTATGTCTATTGGTATTCCCATCCTTGATTTGTTTTAATGGAAGAAAGAACGACATCGCTTCTCATGATGATACTCGACCATACAGAGGAATGATTATTTTATATCACATTATATGGATGTGAGTGTGGTTTTAATTAATAAAAATAAAAGAAATTTTTTTTAGAATATTCAAAATTCTATTGTTATTATATAATCATTGTATAAAATTAATTTAAGGGTTTTGAGGAAGAAATAAAAAAACGATTTTTGATGAACGTTACATATTCTCTTGGTATCTACTTAAATTTGAACCAAAATCCATACATGGTTGGATTTATTTCCAAACTAGGGCATAATCATTGAATTTATGAATTTTGTAAAGTGATTTGAGTATGTCTTTGTCTTTCCAAAGAGTTTTGAAGGTGTGTGGAAGAGGGGAGAGTGTGTGGTCTTTTATAAGTTGTGTGAGAGGAATACATGTAATTTGTTTCAATGAATATATACCTAAAACATATTTCTCAATCCACTAGGTCCAATAATGTTATATTATTGATCACATAATGTTTAAGGTAACAAAATTGGTATAAAAATGTTTTTTGGACTAGTGATGGGTCATTTTTATACAATATATTTTATGTTTAAGCACCGAGTAATCCTGTCTATAGCTATGTAACACTGAATAATATTAATTTATTTTACCAATCAATTTGGTCAAATATTATGCAAAACATGTTATACAGTAAAATAAATTCTTATTCCATGTATGGAATCCAATTTTTAAAAAATTTCATTCACATATGTGGAAAAAATTAATTTAAAATTTATCCATACTCATGGATAGAAAGAGGGTATTTAAAGAGATAATGAGCATAAGATTACAAAGATATTGTATATAATTTTAATATAAAATTTATTCAAATAAAATAAATTTGGTTTAATGGAGTTATTATTTAATGAATTAAAATTTTATATTTTTTTAAATATTATTTTTCATTATAAATATGTTAAATGAAACTCATGATTCTAATTAAAATTCATTATTTTTCACTATGATTCAAAATATGAATATTTTCGGAAAAATAAGGAAAATTCACCCTAATTTATTTATGAAATCTTGAATTTAAAAAATAATTTTATTTAATCTAATTCAATTCCTTAAAATTAATTTTATTATTGTTCACATAAAAAATAAAAAACATTTTTTGAGAAAATAGTATATTTAATCATATAAAGACTTCACTAAGAACAATTAATATTGATATCAATGTGTTCCTTTTCATAAAGAATCACAAATAATTTATAAAATGTATTTATTTTTATTCATTTTACTATGTACAATGGAATAGTTATAGTGGCCATGTTTAAATAAATATATCATGGTTTTATTAGAACACGTTGTTGCGTATAATGCAAGATAAGCCTATGGGATTAGGAGACCAAGATTAAATTGGGGCCATATATACCCCAAGATTAACACTATGCTACATATAACAGGAAAAATAAAAATAATTTAATTTTTTCAAAAAGAATGATTCATAAAAACAATAGTATTTTAAACACCACCCCTAACCATGATGAATCAATTAATCCCTAGGTAGGATGACCCCCATAATTATTTTTCACAAAAATCAGACTCTCCCAATTGAACAAGATATAAGAGTGTGGATACAGAATCTAGAATTGAACTTTACCCTTTGATATGGTTCAAATGGTAAAAAAACTCTATAAACACGACATTGATGGTATTATCCTCTAATTTATAACGGAAATAGAGAATCCTGTTGTGATGGTAAACGAACTCATAATCTATAACAATTATCATCAAACCTTGAGTCGGATCTCCCACCATATCAGGAGGATTGGATTATACTAGAATACAATTATACAGGTCTATGAATAATTCCTTAGTAAATTTCATTCATTACATATTTATGAAATATTTATCCACTACCCACTAGAAATACTCCATAAAACAGAATATTCATATTGATTTTCCATATTGGGAATTGATGTTGCGTGGACATATCCCCCCTTCACATATCTGATGTTTAAGTACAACTTTACTATAAGTGAATTATTTTCCAAATGGGATGAGGTAATTCCCATAAATTAACGGGAAATAAAGAATATCATTAATTTTATGAATACCAGTATAATCACCAAATTTGGAGTCCATCGTAAATTATTGACATACAATGAAACCAAATCATATTATACTAAGATGACGAAATTATACTAGGACTACAATATACTGTCAAACTAGTAATTTATTTATCAAGCAGTAGAAAATGAAAAAATAGAGTATGTAAATAAGACTCTAAAAAATATAACCCAATAGATAGTAAATAATAAAATAATACCTTTTAAAAAAAGTTCCATTTTGATTTATGGGCCTACCAAACCATCATGCATAGTTATACACAAGAAAATCCATATTCAATGGTGTATGGAATTGAGGTAGTGTCAATGATAAAATAATTTTTTCCATCACTTCAATGGAATTTTCATAGGATGTGTGAAGTAGAAAAATTGGATGGATGTATTGGAATGGATCATTGAGAAATGGTTTCATACATTATAAAACCTTGATTCACATTATAATTAGATCACAAGGAACTTCAATAGAATGGATAACCTCTACTCAATATTTTATGAAAACTGATATGCTCTCTCATACCCAAAATGATACCATGAAATAAAAATCTAAAGCTAGATACCAAATGGTAAGGGCCTCACATCATTCATAAGGTATATTCTAATGGAGATTTCTCATTCGACACAAGGGATGGGGAGGACATACCCCACACCAATGTAAAGTTGGCCATTAAATAAATTTCATTGAATCTATAATGATAGTGCACTTTATTTCACACTTAAACCTGATTTCATAAATAAACAGTCACTTAATAGAACATAGAATATCAATATTTCTAGATTATTTGTTGCTTAGGAATATTATATAACAATATAAAACATGAAATGAACATTTTATTGAAATATTATTTTTCATGAACAAAATATTCCATCGTACAAAGCATATAATTAGATAACATGAGGACATAAATAAGAAAAGAGCGATATATATATATCACAGTAAAGGAGTAATAAAGGAATAACATGAATAATATAATATATGTTAAGAAATAATCATATTAATGGTGCATAATATAAACATGAACATAAAATAATGATATAACATGATTATCATAACATGGAATTGCAGAAACAACATAAAACACCACATCATTGACATAAAAGAATCAGGTAAAGCCCTATTAAAATATTATGGAAAAAATTAAAATAAAGTAATCCGGTAAATCCCAATTCCAACATGATGTATCATGATACTAACCATTACCAAATGCATTGAATCCCAATCAGGGCTCACCCATCATAATCATTTCAATCTAATGCTTAAGTGTGCCCTATAGATCTTATAAAATGGACTGATTCAACATCACATTCTGGTCACTAATTAGGGAATGTAGAATTAATAAATTTAATTCAAAATTTCATATGTATATGGGCATAATGGTGAATTCCCACAAAAGAGGAATTGGTATGGTATTCACTACATGATGATTTTTTATGGAAAAGCGTGGGGGAATTTAGCAGCATTACATACTCCTAGAGAAATTCATCAATTGGGTTGATGAGAAAAAAGTATGTCTCTCAAAATTTATAAACTATATGTAAATTACTGTAATCATAGAACATAATATCTGATTATGTGAAATCGAATTTTGAGGCACAATATAAAATAATTTATTGATTGGAAATGAGAAGAGAGAAGTACGTAATTTTGACATTGTAACGAGTGGGATAAAAGGATCCTTAGGGGGTTTAGTGAGAGTAAACGGAATATCTAATCATTTATAAATACATTAGTCAATATGGAGTTCATGTAAGAACATATACCCATCCATGAAAGTGTATATTAAAAGGAATAACATAAAATATTATCTTGAAAAAGGACATAGGGAGATCCCTTTCTGGGATTTGTGATCCCAAAATATTGTGTGGGGGATTCTTGGGAGATTTAGTGTGCCTTGGGAGGGCTCTAGGGAGTAGATGACGAGATTGTTCAAGCTTTATTGAGCGTGACTAATGTGAAATTGAGGATTTTGGGGGTTTATATAGGAAGGGGGAATTGTTTATTATTTTGGTTTTGGACCCTACACACAAAAATATTCCAAACCACATACCATCCCTTGGTTTCTATATAATGGGAGTTTTATACATGATTTCAATAGTACATGGGCCAAAGATATTAAAATCTACCCCTTTCTTCTGTGGAGGGGAGTCACACTTTCAATGAAATTATTTTAAAATCTAAAATTATTTTAAACGTCTTGGAGTTTTCACTGAGGGATTATAAAATAAATCAAATAAACCAAAAATTAAATTATTTTAAAGAAAAAAATATTTGGATCAATATACTCTTTATAATATTATATGACATCACTATTGGGTCATCATGATGTCATAAAACAAAATATATATTTATACGGTATTTATTTTTTACCCAAAAATTTGACTCCCTTCGAAATCCATGAAAAATTAACTATTGGATAATATCATCATCCTAATTCCAAATATAATATTCACTATATCTAAATGATTATCTAAATATTATAATTTCATCATTCATAAAAAACATACATTTATTTAAAATTGATAGGTTTCGATAAAAATAGTTTTCAAAACATATTAAAAATTAAAATTGACTTCTAAAAAATATATGATCATAATAATATTTTATGAAAATATTATTTAATTCAGAAATTAATTAAATTCATAAAAATATATTTCTTACATTATTTTTATTATTAACTAAAAATACTATTTTTTCATTTAAAAATCACTTACACATTAAAAATAAAAGAATGAATGTATATTAATTATTCTGTGAGAAAATAATAGACATAATCATAATGATATAGCCTTGTTTCTTATCCCATTATAACAACAATATACACCCTAAGAGTAAGGTGTATGATGGTGGAAATTTCATGGGGCCTTTTGGTGAACATGATTTGGCATGTGATCCCAGAGAGATTGAACTTCTCCTATAAATTTTTTCTCTCAAACTGATATTGTTGGATCTCATGATGGAATAGGGCTCTAGAAAAGAATACAAATTTCATTTCCCTCGAAAGAACCGATAAATGGGCTTCACGGGGTATGATCATACTGGTTGAGGCCATCATTTCATTTTTAATTTCAAAAGGGTTTTCCAGAACACTATATTTATACTTCTCATCTGATCACTATTCAATATCTATATTATCAATGATAAGTATACTTAATAGTCATTTAAATCCAATTTGATATGATAAAACAAAAGGAATGTATATATTTTCTATATCCATATGACATATAATTAAAAGAAATTGAATTTCATTCAAAAACATTTCACTAATATAAACCTTCCCCCTTATGTGATTTTCCCTCATAGTTTCCTTTTCAAAAATTGAAACATATGAGGGTATCTCATCCTCATCACTTCCTACAGATTCCAAGTTACTTCTTAAAACATTTGGTATCTCCACAAATCATTGCGGAGGGGAATTGTCTTATTTCATAGAAATTTTTCTCTATGATCTAAGATCTTCCTCAGATTCTCTTAATATGAGAGGTCATTATCAAATGGTACCACCTTTATATTGAGTACATTTGAGGGGTTTGGTATGTACTTTTTTAAGACTAATAAATGGAATATATCATCTACATAAGATAGGTTTGGTGGGAGTGCGGGTTCATAGGAAACATAATCGATGACTTCAAGGATATCATATTGACTGATGCACCCAGGACTAAGAATTCACTTATTTTAAAATAACATAACTTTATTCCATTGAGATATGAATAAATATTCCATTTCTCCAACATCTAACTCTATATCACATTGAATATTTTCAACATTTCACTTTTGACATCTTTGAGAAGCTTCGATGTGTTGTTGGATGGTCTTAATCTTCTCAGCCATTTGTTCGACCATTTCGAGGCCTATATGTTTTTAATCCACATATTTATCCCTACAAGGTTGTGTTCTGCACCTTTTCCCTTAATGTGATTCATAATGAGCCATTTGGATGCTTGAGTGGAAACTGTTGTTGTATGAGAACTCCACCAAAGGAAGATATTTTTCCTAACCGCCTTTTATGTCTATTAAGAAATCTATCAACATGTCCTTAAGTGTTTGGATAGTCTGATCAGATTGAACATCAGTTTGAGTTTGATAGGTCATACTAAAGTTCAACATAGTGTTTGCATTATATTAGAGACCCTTCTAAATCAATGAGGGTAATCTTGGATCTCGATCGGACATAGTCGGTAGAGGTATTCCATGCGGCCTTACCACTTCCCTGATGTATATCTATGCCATTTGATCCAATGAGAAATCCAATCAAATTTCAATGATGTGTGCATTCTTTGTAAGATTATCTACAAAAACACATATATCATTGTTTCCTTTGGATATCTTTGAACATCAAGTGAGAAATTATATGATGATTTTTCCCATTTCCATATTGGTATGGGTAATTATTACATCACCCCCTTATAATTTTTCCACACAGCCCCCACTTGATGACATACCATGCACATTGATGTGTTTTTAGCGATCTCATTCTACATTGTTTCCCACTAATAGTGCTCTTGTAGATCTCAATACATCTTCTCGTTTTCTTGGTGAAAGGAATATTCGAACTATGTGCATAATTCGAAAGTTATTACATTAAATCTTGATTTTATGGAACACGTATTCTTTCCCAAATCTCACAATTACTCTTTGTTATCATTGAGTTCCAAGGATTTACATTTTATGATATATTGCACTATCTTCTGAATTCCTGTATCATCATATTGATCATCCATTATCCATTCCAGAAGAGTTCGTTAAGAAATCATTTATGGGAGGATTGATGATGTTACATTTTTTATGATTCCTAGGTCCATCTTCATCTAATCTATGAAGAATGTATAATTTTAAATTCTCCTGAATGATAGAATTTATGTGTCCTTTATACTTATAACATCTTCTATTTTGTTGGATTTCCTAGGGTGGTAATGGATTTAGAAGTCTTAATCCATGAGGATCTCTAACCATATTCATTGGTGAATATTCATCTCATTATATGTGAATATATTATGAAGCTTTTGTGATCATTATATACTTCATACTACTCCCCAAAGTGATTGTGCCATCATATTTTCAGTGCAATGATAACCACTACAAACTCAAGATCATGTGTGGGATAGTTTTTCTCATTAATGTTCAACTCACATGAGGCATAGTAAATGAATTTGTCATTATGAATCAACAAAAAACCCAGGACCTTATTTAAATCATCCCTAATGATTTTGAAAATCTCCCCTCATGTGTGTACTGTGACCATAGAGGAAATGAAAAGGCTCTTCTTAAACTCCATGAAGTTTTCTACAAATTAGGATACTTGACTCCCTTTCAAGATATGTTGGTATGATGGTTTGAAAATCGCGATAAATTCCTCACAAATCAGGGATAATATATAGCTAACCCTAGTATGCTATGGATATTCATCATAGATTTTGGACTCGGCCGACCCCTAGTAGATTTTTTTGTAGGATCTTATGAAATCCCATTGCAAGCGATGATATTCCCCATGAAGTTGACTACCTTTATCAAAAATGCTAATTTTTTGTACATTTCATTGATTTTATCTTTTTGAAAAAGGTCTATAGTACAATGATTATATAATCCTCATACCCCTCCCAGGTTTTTGGGAATATTAGAATACCATCTAGAAAGACTACCAGAAATATTATATGGTAATATTTAAAGAGTATATTCATCAAGTCTATATGATTTTTGCAGCCTTAGTGAGTCCTAAATTCATTATGATTAATTCATAGTTCCTGGAACTTATAAGAAAATCATTCATGGGGATATCCTCTTTCATCTCCATTACATAGTAGTATACTAACTATATATCTACCTTGGAGATGTAGTCTATTTCACATAGATGATAGAATAATTCATCCATTCATATAAAATGAAACTTTTTATTTTTCATGATTTTGTTGAGATCATGATAATAAATGCAGTGTTGCATTGACCCATCATTCTTCTTTATGACGAAGATAGGTGCACCCCTTGGTGAAGCACTTGGGTATATAAACCCTTTATCCATATTCTCTTGTAGTTTTTTCTTTATCTCCCTATGATCCAAAAAAAAATACTATAAGAAGTCTTGGATATTGGAAACACTCATAGTACAAGATCAATTAAGAAATCAATATCTCTTAAATGAGAAAGACCAAACAATTCCTTGGGAAACACATTAGAAAATTTCATTTCAATATGCATGTCTTCTAGGATGGTTCAATCCTTAGAGTAAATCATCCGAGAAATATATCCTTCTCATAGTCATGTAATATCCATGCTTGATATGTTGGTACTATAAAAGATTACTCATTCACCTTTCACATTTATAAAACCGGTGGTCGATTCTTCATATGAATATTGATTTCTCATTTGTGAAAATTAATGTTGGATCTATATATGGAAAGTTGATCCATACCAATAATTGCATCAAATTCTACCATGGTAATTTGGATGAGGTTTTATGGGATGTTCAATACACAAATTGTGATAGGGGAGGATTTATATTATTGGGACGCAATAATTTCCCTATTTTCCACTTTCACCGACATCTCTACTTCCATGATTTGTGGTGATGTTTGGATTTCTCTACTAAGCATTAAAAAATTTAAAAGAATCCATATAACCATAATAAAAAATTATGTTCAATATTCTTGAATGAATAACAATCCTACCTATCACCACTTCATTGTCAGCATTCACGTTGTCGGTAGTGAGTGTAGTAGTGCGCACTTGCTACTTTGGAGGTTGTTGGATGCCTTAAAAAACCCTTGGATATTTTAAAATTGTTCTCAAAGCACCCTTGTTCATTTAAATTTTAGTAATAAAAAATTTGTTGATGATCGGATGGAATATTACTTTACTCTGTCACAGTAGAAGATTTTTCTTTCTGATAATCACTGGATAAGTGGCCTTCCTTCCTACACCTAAAGCATTTACTATTCCCCTTCAAGAAATTTCTATGGTGCTTCTTTAAAAACATTTTACAAGATGGATCCTATAATTTTTTATAAAATATGGATTTATCCATCAGACCACCAAAAGTAAATTCCACATTATGCTTCTTATCCCCATGATACCCCGGATATTCTGTGATCTCCATCATGACTTTGAGGGAATTTCAGACAATATCTTTATAACTATAAATGTTGTTGAACAATGGTCTTTCGTTAGACTAGGTTTTATCCCACTAAAGAAGTGGTAAACCTTTTATTCCGGGGTAACAACAAAACAAAAGGTGTATACTTCAAGTCAGGTGATTTTTTCCTCATATTCCCTAACATATTCATCATCCTTTTTCATGATTGCATGGAAATCGCTTTCCATCTTAAGACAAAATGAATAGGGAAAATATTTACTAAAAACATTTTCCAAAAATCATTCCATCCCCTCAACTCAATATCTTCCTCATGATTTGTATTTTTGATCAACATCCACTATAGATAAGCTTCACCCTCCATACGATAAGTAGCTAGAATAAACTTCTCCAGTTTGTAGCATTGAAGGATGGAGAAGATCTTCTCAATGGACTTGATCCATTGTTTTGTAATTAAGGGATCAGGTTATCCATTGCATGTAGGAGTCCATTGTCACTTGAAGCTCTCGATTATGACTTGTTCTTACTATGGGGGGGTGTACATTCCTTAGGATCCTGGTTTCTATATAAAAATTGAGTTAACTAAAAGATTATTGGGACAATGTTTGTGATTCACACTCCCATCAGATTGGGCATCTCATTCGAATAGTAATCTCATTAATCTTCATATCATTTTTTTAGAATGATTCCTCTTATTACCTACCATTATCACGAATAAATGGAAAAATTATGGGTAAATATTGAAAAATATTAAACACATAATGTGGAATGCACTGAAAAAAAGTGATAAATTATATATTACATTTATCTTCTTAACGTATGAATTTCTATGCTTCGATCTAAATTTTCCCGATATATACATCCAATCATATACTCTTAGAGACAATTTTTTGTTCCCTTAATAATTTTTCATACTATTATTATTATTATTGAAAATCATATCATCTAGGAGTGTCAAACTAAGAGTATAGCATGGCCGATTTTCATGCAACAGTTCTCATTCAATTCTATCCCAAAGTAGTGTTTTAGCATTTTCTCTATAGATGCATTTGTTTTAGAGACACCAATATATGTTCATATCCAAATGGGGATATATTTGAATTTTAAACAACATACTATATAATCAAAAAAAATATTAAATTTTTATATATATTTTTATCCCTCTTACTTTCACTGTAGATTTATAATTTTAATCTGAAAAATAACTAAACCTAGCCTATGATACCAACTATAATGACCCTTCTCCTTATTTCACACTTAAACATGATTTATTACATATAATTTCACTTAATACAGCCATGAAAACGAGTATTCTAGTGACATTATGGATTAGTTATATTACATAACAACTTAAAACATGAACTTCACATCTTTATTGAAATCTTCTTTTAAATGACCAAAACATACCTTCATACTTAGCATTGTATGGGATAACATGGGGATATACATAACAAAAGGGTGAGATATGAATCCCAATAAGGTAGTAAAAAATTCATAACATGAATAAAAATTACATTTTAGGAAATAGGCTTATCAATGTATTGTAAGAGGAACATGAACATAAATGTATGGTATTGCATGATTATCATAACCTGTAATTATGGCAACAAACTTAAACACTACATCATTAACAAAAAGGAATCAGGTAAAACCCTATCCCAACATGAGGGATCAAAGTCTTATAAAAGAATTATGTAATCCTATTTCCCAACAGTAAATGTCATGATACTAAACATTACCTAATTCATTGGATCGTTATCAGGGTGCACCCTTCATTGTCACATCACTCTCAAAATGAAGTGTGCCACCTTGATCCTAGAACATGAATTCATTAAACATCTGAATTTATTTCATGAACAAAGAATGTTGAATTCATACATTTATTTCACCATTAGATATGAATATGTGCATACATGTTAATACCAATTATAGTGGAATGGGTATGGTATTCACTACACGAAGATTTTGGCATGAAAATTCATGGTGCAGTTTTTGCAGCTTAATGACGTCATATAGAAATTCATAAATTGAGTTGATGAGAGATAAAGTGGTATATCATCATTTATACATGATACGAACATTAAGGTAATCATGGAACACATTATCTCAACATGTGAAATGTAATTTAGATGAATAATATAAAATAAATGATTAAATGGAAATGATAAGAGGGAAATCCCTTATAGAATTTTGACTTAGTAATGGGTGGGATGAAAGGATCATATGGCAGAATAATGAGAGTGAAAGGAAGATATCATCATTTTTTCATTAATTGGACTGTATGATTGTCATTGAATAAAATATCATGTATCACACACGTGGAAATTAAAAGGAAAGACATAAAAGTGGTGCTTGAAGAAGAATTAGAGAGGGAGATCCCTAAATTGGATGTGTGATCCCAAAGGCTTGGGGGAGGATTCATGGGAGCATAGGGGCACCGTGAAAGTAATATAGGGAGTAGGGGGAAGATGGTGGTCAGGCATAAAAGAGAATTTGTGAAGAGAAATGGGTACTTGGGTGGGTTTATATAATAAAGGTGGGAGAATTCATTAATATTTGGATTTTTGACCCTATAAACTAAAATATTCGAAATCACAAACCATATTATGGTTTATCCCATGGTTTTTGGAAATTGGGAGTGGAGTGAATTATTTTAAACATATAATGGATAAAGATATTTAAATATTTCCATTTCATATGAACAGTTGAGTCACAATTTCAAGGAAATGATTTTGAAATCGTAAAATATTTTATATGTCGTGGAGGATTCACTAAGGCTTCATTAAATAAAAAATATATAACTAAAATTACAATATTTTAATGTAGAAAATAAATTTGGCTGAAAATAATATTTATTTTATTTTATTACATCACATTTGGGTCATCTTGATGTCATAAAATACTTTATATATTTATATGGTATTTAATTTTTACCAAAAAAAATTGAATATCTCATAAAATTATCAAAAATTAGCGATTTGATAATTTTAAAATCATTATTCCCAAAATAATATTAAATTTATGTAACTAATTTAATAAATATGTGAATTTTCACTATTAATATAAAAACAGGTATTTATTGAATAGTGACGACCATTAATAAAAACACTTTTCAAACTATATTAAAATTTAAAATTGACTTCATAAAAAATATATGATCATAATATATTATAAAAAAAAAAATTTAAATCAAGAATCCATTAATTAGTCAAAAAAATTATTAATTAAATTTGATAATTAACCAAAAATACTATTTTTTTCTTTAAAATCATTTTCAAATAACGATAATAGAATGAAAGTATATTGTTTATTATATATTAACAGAATACACATAATCATAATGATATGGTCTTGTTTCATATTCATTCATTAAACTAGAATATTCCCTATGTTTATGGTGTGTGATGATTGGTCTTTCATATGGCCATTCTAGGTATATGGTTTGGCCTATGATCTCAATGATCAGAACTTCTCCCGTAAATGATTTCTATCATACTTAAATTGTTGGATCATGGGTTGGGCTTGGTCTAGGGAAAAGCCTAGAAATGGTATCAACCTCTGAAGCTCCGACAAGTGGGATTCATAGGGTATAATCCTACAAGTTAATTCCATCACTTCCTTTTTCTATGTCAATAAGGTTTATTAAAACCCTGTATGTATATTTGTCATGTGATCACTATTAAACAACTATATTATCATTTCTAAGGATACTTAATATCCATTTAAATAAAATTTAATATAATAAAATGGAATGAGTTCATGTTATTTATATATCCATAATAAATTTAATTAAATTAAATGGAATTTTATTCACAAAAGTTTCAGTCGTTACAGCTTCTGTGAACCATTCATTTCTCTGGTCTCATGATGTTATAATAAACAATAAACCCTGATTACATGGTGATAAAACA
The DNA here is from genome assembly GCA_963277665.1 of Viscum album. NCBI lineage: Eukaryota > Viridiplantae > Streptophyta > Magnoliopsida > Santalales > Viscaceae > Viscum > Viscum album. The sequence continues at coordinate 1,577,115,697 of OY728150.1, read as the reverse complement.
ACAAGGAAGACGTCCAAGTTACATTATTTTTAGCTACATCATTTTACCTTACTATATGATATTCAAAATAATGGAATTTGTTCTAGTAGTAAGATATTAAAGTTTTTGGTATCTTACATACTGACCGAAAGACATTAAACTAAAAGTTTGTCATCCCAGTCTCATGACTCTAAACATCATGATGGGTCATAGATGAAATAAATAAAACTACATGATTCTAATCATCCATACATAATGATGTTAAATAAGATATAAAAAAGTTACATAAAAATGATCAACTACACATGAGATACTTCTATGATAAAGAGAAATGAATTACATCATCACCTATGTATGATTCAAAAAATTATTGATAATGTGTTCATTAAAGAACTCTATGGGGCTTCATTCCTTCCACCATAGGAAACATGGTACCCAGATCTTGATTCTTGGTTTAATAAAAATATAATAATCTTCGTCATAATACAGCATACTTCAAGAAAATGTGTTAAAAACATGATGTTAAAATGTATAATTTGATTATAAAATAATCATAGGATACATTTGGAAACCATATCAAGAAGGCTCATTTAGAAAACAAGTGATGTCATTCATGATTCTATTTCTTGATTTTCTACACTATATCAATTATGCCTCGCTATTTCATTATTCGGGTCTGGTAACCTTCATCATTTCCTTATAAAGTTAAACTATATAGATTAAATCTACAACACAAGAAAGTAAACTGCATGGATTTCACAAAAATATGATTGTCTTGTTTCTCACTCCAACATGATATGTAGACATTCAATGATTCTTTTTCCTATCACAAAATCCACGTGATAAAAAATTCCCATGTCCTTTACATTAGACTCCTCTGTGTGGTGAGAGAAAAAAATTACATTCCTTGTTTCTCAGACATATCATTTTTCCCATTGTCTTAAAAATTTTGGTAATGGATTCCCCACATGATTGAGAAAAAAATTTTTCCCAAAATTTTTAACATGGTAATGGTTGCATGATATTAAAAATAAAAACATAAATCACTATCACATGACACTAAGGTGCCTCTAGGATGTCTCTTTCCTGGCATAAAACAATGCATTACTATGGGTCTCACCTGAGGGTAACATTATCATTTGACTTTTTCTCCCATGACACATTTACTCAATAACTACATGTTACTTGATTCTTATCATCCTAGGACTCCTTATGAAAACCATATCATTAATCATGGGCCTGGCCACAATAATCAATAGGAACAATGCGACCATATGTGTATGAGTCACACATACATAGAGAGTGTCCTATTAATGAAAAATATGTCTCTTGATACCTATCATTATAGGATATTTTGTGATGCCCAACTCCATAATCCTAGGTAATACCATAATATCAATGGGAACAATACCCATTTTCCATATCAGTTAGACCTATGTTGAGAGTATCCCATTAAATAACTATATATTTCTTTATTTCCATCATCAAAAGATATATAGTGATGCTTGGATCTCTAATCCAGAGTTCATATGAAAAAATAAATTAGAAAAAGTTTCCCCCTATATGTATGAGTTATGCCTATATGGAGAGTGTACCATTCATGAACTATGTCTTTCCTGATTCCTATCGTCATAATATATGTATTGACACCCAAATATCCAATACTGGGTCCATTCATAAAAATATACCAGTACAATTCTCTCTTCTAAGTATAGATTAGGCCCGTGTGGAGTGTTTACTATTCATGAACTATGTGTGTCTTGATTCTTTTCAATACAAGATACGTAGTGATGCAAAGATCTAAAATCATGGGTCTATCTGTAACAATCAAAGGGATCAATTGCCCCAACTATGTATGGATCAGACCAATATGGAGATTTTACTATTCAATATCTTTCAGTGGATTGATTCCTACCATCATATGATATGTAGTGATGCTCATATATCTAATATTGGATCCATCTCTAACAATAAATGGGAACAATTTCCCCAGCTCTAGGTGTGGTTCATACCCTCATGGAGATTTTCATGTGAAAAATGTTATGTGTTTTGATTCCCATCATCAATGTATATATAGTGACACCAGAATCACTAATCGTGGGTCTAGTAGAAATAAATTACTAGAATAATAGCCCGTATATGAATCATTAAAAACTACTTGGATATTTTCCTATTAATGAACTATTTGTGTATTTATTCCTTTAATAACATTATTCCTAGTGATTGTCATACCTCTAATCCTAGGTCATTCCTCAATGATCAATGTGAAATGATCTCCCCGACACATATGGGTCACACATTCATAGAGAGTTTCCTATTCAATAACTTCATGTGGATTGATTCCAGTCATCACAGGATATGTATTGATATACGGATCTCCAATCCAGGGTCCTCCTACGAAACTAAATGGGAAAATCCCCCCCCCCCTTTCTGTATTGATCAGACAATGATAGATATTTTTCGATTCATGAACATATTGTGGAAATATTCCTCACATTAATGGATAAATTGTGGTGATCGAATCCCTGATCCTTAGTCTATCCACAACAAGAAACAAGAACAACATTACCTGTATGTGTATGGCTCAGAACTATGTATATTTATTCCATTTCCAGAACTACATGTGGTTTGATTCATGTCATCACAAGTAACTAGTAACTCTCGGATCTCTAATTCATGGTCCACAAAAATAATTAATGATTACAATCATCCACCTATGAATATGAGATATACTTGTGCGGAGATTTTCCCAATAAATAACTATGTATGGATTGATTCTTTCCCTTATTTGATACCTAGTGATACCAGGATCTAAAAATCTGGGGTGTAACCAAAAATATCTGTGGGAACCATATGTCACTCTACATATGGGTCAGACAATTGTGTATATTTTCTCATCCAAGAAAAAACAATGAATTTATTACATTCATCAGAGGATACATAATGATGCCTATATAACCAATCCTTGGTCTATCCACAAAACATAGTGGGTACAATGCCCCTTTTCTTATGGTCCAGACCTATGTTGAGAGATTACCATTCAATAATATAGTGTAATTTGTTTATTTTCATCATAGGACATGTAGTGATACATATATCTCCAATCATGTGTCTATCTAATACATAAACTATTGTCCCCATCCATGTGAACGGCTCAGACTTGTTCCGGGAACATTCATGAACAAACTATATAAATATTGATTCCTGTCGTCACTAGATACTTAGAAACACCTATATCTACAATAAAATGTTCATCCAAAACATCTAAAATAATATAAATAAACCCCTAACTGCCTATGGGATGGTTCTAGGTAGTGATCCAATTATGACCTGCTCTCATGCATCTCAATCGACTACAATATCATCCCTAGTTTTTCAGATTGAGCATGGCACATGTGTGCATAGGGATCCTAAAAAGCCTTTATAACTGAGGAAACAGAGACACACCACATATTTGGAACCATTTTTATGTCACATGAAACTAAACTAAATGACCATATCCTCGTCACAATATTTTAAACTGCACAACAAATGATATTTACATTAAATAGTTAATCCTCTCTGATGGTTGTTTATAAAATAATCACATGTTGTATTCCTTCATGATGAAATGTGTTTAATACATGCTTGAATATCCTTTACAGTGTTTGAACCCTGATATAATCCTACATTTGCTGGGAACCAAATTCATATATCTATATTTGAGTTTCCAAAAAAATTTCATGAGTCGATACCCTTCTCTTGGAACACCATGGACCTTGGGATTCCATGATCTAGTATCCTCACCATAGAAAATTGTTAATAGGTACTCATCCATCCATATTTAATCTTAGATCCTAGGAAGGACACCATAAATATTGGAGTTATTTCTGTGACTGAGTGGAACGTTATGGGCTCCCACAAACATCAATAGTAGAACTGTACCCACAAATTCCAACCTTAGTTAACATTGATATTCTTGTGTTATGATTCAGATATTCAATTACCTATCTATTATAGTGGATTTTGATGCCATCTATGTCACATATCTAGGCATCATACCAACTTTCAATGAATGATTATCTAATTGTATCCTTGTACACTTAAATTTCGTGGTTTTCATCTTCTATGAAGAACAAATCTCTTGGATATTGTCACCACCTCTCCCCTACATATTAATAATGTCTATACAAAGGGATACCCTTAGTAGATATAATTATAGGATGGTTCGACCCTTAAAATATACAGAGTAAATCCTAGGAATCCCCAACAATAAATTTACCATATTCTTCTATTTAATGAACATCAATCCATACAACATCACTCTTCCAACTCATTAGTGAGATCTACATATAGATTTTTTTTGAGATATATATATGACACAAAAGGAACTGGCATATTATTACCAATCAATATTCCTATTCATATATGAAAGGTATTCCATATATCAAAATCCCCTCAAATAGTGAACATTAACCCCTGGGGAATACTTAATAACATCACATATAATCACACATATTTAATGCATTATGTAAATTTATAGGGGGAAAAACATACCCATGATGTCAAACTACTAGAAATACACATTTGTCAATGACATGTCACCATAAATTTTTTTCATTGATGTTCTAAATAAAAATACTCTAACATTTCTAGTAAAAGAGACACAGTACTTTTTTGGATAAAATCACACAAAGTGAATCTTATAAAAAATACACACTCAAGTCACTAAACTCTTCATCTCTATAGTCTATGAAAATTGATAGATATGAATGGAACAATGAATAATGTACATAGGCCTACTTTTTGGACCTAGTAAGAGGCAATCCATTCTTGCTGGACCCATGGGTTTTGGAAAATTTTACAACATTTTTTTTTGCAAATCCTCACTATGATAATGTGTTCACCATGTGGATAATCAAATTTTAGGGTGCTTGAACCCTTGTGTAATATTAAATATTCCAAAAACAACCTTTTTACCATGGATATATGATCTATCATGACACTTTTCATTTTTTTTGAATCGTTGTCTTGGAACCCCATGTACCACATTATTCTTTTCCCTAGAATCTTCCCCCAAGAATACTTGTAATAAGGATCAGTTAATCTAAATAGACCCTAGGATCCAAGAGTGGACCCCTTAAATCAAGGAGTAATTATCCTAACTCCATGGAGAATTACATTCTCCTACCATCATGAATGGTGTACCTGTAAGCAACAGTTCTTGCCTTCATTTAACCATGATAATCATATACCATTATTTATAATCTATATAACTAGTCTATTAAAGTGCCTTTGACATCCTCGAGGACACATCAACTTGTTTCTTTAACCTATATTAATGAAGCAATGTGACACTTTGTTCTTGAATATTTTAAACTCCCTTACCATGTGACTCAAGAACACATGGTATTTGGACTAAGCCTCTCATACTTAAGATAAAATTCACTATGGTGACCCTTTAATGGATATATTTCTCTCTAATTCCCACTTTACCTTCAGGACCATTAAGCATTCACAAATATGTAATTTCCCTCAAAAAATAATGGGAATCCTCTTTACATGAATTTACATTTATTTCCTATGAGATCATTCTTAAGGTCTTATAACCTAGAAACTAGAGAAACCTCATCCTTCAATGTAAGCAACCATGATCCCCTTGAGGCATACAACCATCAAGGAATAACTCAACATTGTGTGGTGTTTTGGTTTATTCTTATTTCATATACCCTAATCCATATACACGGATTCAAACTTTCAGGTAATGAATTAAACCACCCATACTACAAAAACCCTTCCACCAAAGTTTATTTCTATGAAGGGAGAGAGATAATGAACACAATATCACACCACTAGTCAGCCATAGGTTTGAAACTCACAGAGAGGGTATAAAAATCTAAAATTATACGTGTAATTAACCAATATATGTTAAACATGGTTAGGAGATATAAAAAATAATCAAAAAAATAATATATAATTAAATATAAACATAAACCAAAAACTATCCCACAGTGCGAAAATAAGGAAATGTTGATACATATGAAAGTATCTAATGTAAATAACAATAATATAAGTCTACAAAAAAAACTCAACAGAACTCCAACCAAGCTAGTAATTAACACCTATATCTCTAATTTCATCCTCGAAAACTTTAAAAAATTATATACATAGGGTTCTCATGACATGTATACTCAATAGGGACATTAAAGTTACCTAGTCATGATCCAAGTATCACTGAGAGGGGGATGTGTCAATTATTGATATATTTTTCTTTTATGATTCATTAATTATGAAACAAAATTCATCTTCTTTTACATATTTCTCTCCATTCGGTACACAATTAAAACAAGATACCCCAGGAACATAATAATTTATAAGGTTTACTAGTCAAAAAGAGTATTTGTGTCTTTTGTTTTGTTTGGAAATTATCCAATATCACACAATCCATTAGAAAAAATACTTTGATGTGGAATAAAATGAGTAGTATCTTCCCTTACACTCATCTTGAACTATGAAAATAATAGTGAATGTGCTTTTTATTAACCAAAATGATGAAAATCAATATTTCAATGCTTCTTGATCTGATTTCACAATTTTGATCTTTCAAAACAATTATTAACTTTCCTACCAATAATTTGGTAGGAACATCCATGAGTCCTTTTGGAACTACAATAAATCCTTTGAAATCTACATATATCATCTGTGAACTAAGTTTCACTACATATCATGCATGCTTCTAAAACCACCTCTTCTTATATGAACTATCTCTGCTCCTTGTACTGCTGATGCTCCTTGTACCACCTCCATGATCCACTGTCACATACCACATTAGTATACTTACTAGCGTACCAATTCTCCACACAACCTCAAATGATAATAAATTTCTTCCACCATAGACTAATTATTCTTATTCCACAAACCATTTCTTATTAAATGAAAAATCCATCAATTGTTGAATATTTCCTCCTCTGATTGCTACCCTTTGTGGAATTCACACTTGTGATGTCTTCAGGATTTATCCAAATTCATTATCAGAGAAAATATATGATCATAGGAAAATTTAACTATATTAATTATGGGGTTGGGGTCCATTATATGGAAAAATTGTTCCACAAAATCTACTGATCAAAAATACAAAACTTTTTAATGTGGTAATGCCTTCACTTTTTACTATGCAGGTCCTGTGAACTCTTCGGCCCTATGTGGTTCACATACCTCCTTTCTTCCATCATAACTGACTACATAACAACCTTTATTTAATGAAAAACATCATTCCTATATAAAATTTTACCTCATTCAAACTAAAATCCTCCATCAAATTGTGATCCACATGCGACCCATTTCACACACACTATCAACATACCTCACATTTTTATTCGCATAGCGCTCATATTCTAAACTTCTATCTTTTTTGAATTTTTTTCACTACACTATGTACCTACTAGGAATTCAGATAAATATCCATTGTTTTTATCCAAACATTCCTTAATGGAAATTATTCCTCATCTAATAAAAAATCCCAACACTACATTTTAAGGCCTAAATGTTTGGAAAACATTGGGAAATAGTGCAACATTAAAAACATTATTTTAAAAACTCTAAAAATACTGATTCTTAGTCATTAACATTCATCAAAAACTTCTTTTATAATTATTTGAAACATTTTATTTATCATTTATAGTAACATAATATTTTCTTACGAGAGTATTGAAACTTCCCTATCTTCCGCAAACATCGTTATTTCTAATAAAACCCTAATATGAATAGAAACACATTTAATCCACATTTACATAATAATGATTTCATCAATATTTCTCCAAAATATCATGATATTGGAGAAATAAAAAATAATTAAAGCATATTCATGTTTTAAATTTTCTATTACAATGTGAATTGATTTATTCTTTTTTGAAAAAAGGAAAACACTCTTGAAAACAACCATTTGTTACATCCAAACACTTCTCTATCCATCTTGGTCCCAACAGAAATAACCATTATAACGAACCAAGAATGACTTATACTAATATAAAATACTTTTAGATGAATATTAAATACATTTTACAAATGGATGCATGAGGACCATAATAATTTAGTGTCTTTGGAAACATGTAATTTGTTCTTCTAACATGCGAAAGATCTTCTAAATGTCTTAGAAAGATATTACCATTTAATACTAAAACTTAAATGATTTATTTATTACATAAGGAATGGAATCCTTATAAAGTTTGATATTAGATGGTCTGTATGGGAAATAAAAAAAGTAGATGAAAATATGAATATAAAAAACATGAACATAATTATTGAATATCACAATCTTGAGTCCTGAAATAAATTTTAGTTGTTCCTACGACATAAACCATTAATTAAAAATAAACTTGATACCATAGAATATTTATAAAACATGAACATGTGGAAGACACCTAATGATTGAAAATAATTTACAAATTAGACAAGCCTTCGATCCAAGACCATCATAGAAGACAATTTCCATTATTGAACTGATTTCAATCCTCCATCCAACCCTATATTACTGAACAAGATATTATTTCTATTTCAGCACTTTATTACTGAATCTGATTTAAATGCCATTCCAAACATGAGTATTTCATGAGATATAAATCAGTGCACAATGAATTCAAAATAGACATATTTCACAACCATCTCATAATGAAATCATTCTTACATGTGCTAGAAAAAACATATATGTTTCATCATAGAATATCCCATGGAACAAAAAATGAGTTTCTTAAACATCATTCAAACATAATCCATATGAAAAACAGATTTAATAAAAAATAATTCAATCAAAATCACAATAAAATCAATTTTATATTAGGGATATAAACATAACTCTATGCCATATTATATGGAAAATAATTTTGATAAAATACTTGTAATTATTTCTAGAGGATAATATACTTTCTTCTTAATTTTGTTTTTCTTTTCCCAAAATGACACAAAATTTTAAAAGAAAATAATTTAATTGAATATAATCTTTATATCATTTATATTAATTTTCATCTAAATAAGGTGTTATGAAAGCTTAAAAATCCATTCATGTTCTAAAAGTTAAAAGAACATTCTCCTCATAATTTTCATGGAAATGACAAAAAGAATATCGAATAAAAAAATTACAACTGATACCTTTCATATCATTTAATTAAAATTCACCAAAGGGTAAAATTAACATTAATATTTTTAGAAGAATATAAATAATATTACATACTTAGGAAACCAATACATGGATGATAAATATACCATAGTAAATACATATGTATAAATAATCTCAGATAGTAATGAGATAGAAAAATTATCCCTTTTATTAGGTTTGATATACTTCGTATGTATTCAAACATGCCTTATAATGATTTAAATAAGGTTATTGACTTATTAAATATCTCAATAATATTTATGATATCATATATGATTATATTATCATCCATTGGTTAATATCATTTCATTTTCACTCGTTATATGGATATTAATAACTTTATGTTCTTATTCATGATTTTATGATAAGTTCATTTTACACATTTTAAGATATAGCTTTATCATTTAAATAATTATATTATTATAATATATATCTGATTTATTCATTAAATTCATTTTTATAATCATTCATTAATTAATATCATGTAGAATGAATCATATCGCGTCATGGAGATGGTATTTCGTACGTAAGCACGAGCGATGATTTCATTCAATTAATGGTTATATGTTATAGAATTTGATTGTATATTAATAACAAAGAATAATTATAGTGTTATATTAATTATTTAAATCCATTATAATCAAAATTATACATATCCAAAAGAATTATTTTTGAATAACAAATCACGACACGATGGGGAGACGGTAAGTCAAACGTATGCATGCATGGTCATATTGTTATTCGTTGAATGGATAAAAAGAGATATAAGATTATCACATAATTATAATATAATATCATAATGTATAAGATGATATATTTATTAGTTTATTATGGAAACAAAATAATTAAAAGGAAGTACAAGAATATTTTTTTTATAGAGGTGATAATACAATTACCTCTATTGGAGTATCTTCTTTTCATTTGCAAAAAATATCCCGATAGGTTGTATTTTTTTACAATGTGTCTCCACTTGGATAAATTTAGTGAAGTTAGGAGAGGAAATGGTAAGGTTTTGGCCTAGAAAAATGGATTTAGTGGTGTGGTTAATGGATAAGGAGAGGTTCCCTTTTATAGGAGAGGTGATGGGAACTTTAGGAGAGATTCAAAGTATTAATTTATTATAAGTTGATTTTACATTTCTAATTGTCTGAAAATAATTTATTTGAAATATGTTATTATTTTAGGTCAAAATAAATTCATCTAATTAATTTTTCAACAAATATTGAATATTTTGTACTCTTTATCTGTTTGATTTAACCCTTATTTAACCATTTTTAATATTACCGCGGTATTATCTTATTTATAATTTGTGTGTAAATTTAATTATCATGACATGTCCAAAGTACCAAAAAAGTGTAATTTATGACATATTTCTACTTATCTTATAAATTTTGTATAATATTATATTTTTTAGGCATTTTATAACATTTAATAAACTATAATATATTTTAAGTAATGAATTATGTCAATTGACACTATTCACACATGAATTTTTAAAAAATTCATAAAAACATCATTAATTATAAAAGAATATATTAAATAATATCCTAACATACAATAGTCTTCCAAAAAATCATGGATGAATTAAATTTTTTCATATAATTTTAAATTTAAATATTATAGTATCATTTACTGGATATTTCTATTAATAAAATAATTACTATATCTCTATTGTGTAAATATTTATAGTAAATATTTAATGTCTAAAAATTCTAACCAAATTTAAATTATGTATATAATTTCATTATATTTATGTATACTATTTATTATCAATGTTTCATTATTATTTTTCTATATATTAAAATTATTATACTTATAAGAGTTAAGTGAGTGAGATGTTGTCACTTTATTTTGTTTTAATAATAATTACGTCACTTTCATGGAAAAAGGTCCATTAATTTAATGAATTCCAACCCTTAGGTGATATGTGTATAATTTTATTTAAAAAACAATATTTTGTAAGGAGTTAGGGAAATTTTATTATCCTTATCAAATATATTGTTACCCTAATATACCTGATTTACCTTTACGTGTGGTAAACAAATAACCAAATATACTATTCATAATGTCCATGTAACACCCCAAGGTTTTAAAAATAAATATATAATGAAACATTATAATATATCCATTGAAAGACAACTTTTCCTCTTCTATGTTTTGAATTTTGAAAAATGGTCATCTAGAGTTGTTCTTAGTAAGTCATTTGGAGTCTGATAGAACAAACATGATTTTTTTAGTGAATACTAACATAACCTTATGAATAGTAATATGAATAGTAATATGACCCTAATGAATAGTAAATTTATTTATTATTTTATTTTCTTAAGGATAGAATATAATAACATCTTGGTTAATTTTTCATTGTGATAAAGAAGTAGTTGTAGAATTAGAACTGTTAATTTTTTAATTAAGTATGATTTTATTTAAAAGTAAAATTAATAGTATTTAGAAAATTTTTTTTCCAAAAATGGACTTCACTTTTTAATTCTACACATCGAAAAATGGTAGGGGTGAATTTTTGTGAATTTTCTAAAATTCTAGAATTTTTTATAAATAGTAAAATACGATAAAATATGACCAATGCTAAATACTTGATTTACTGCATTATAGGTGATGCAAGGATTCTTTATGGCCACTTGGTTCGAAATAACATGCCATTATTACTATTATGGGTCACATGTAACAATACTATTGGTTGTATCAAGGAAAATAATAAAATAATGATTTAAATATTCAAAAATTACTCCTCTCCTCCACTATAACCCCCCCCCCCCACCACCACCACTAACTCTTACAATCACTCCCCTCAATCCTTGTTCCTTCACCAAATTCTGGAAAAATACCATCCAAACCTCTTCTCCCACGTCCAGAAATTTTTGGTCTCATTAAAAGGCCATAACCTCTCCCTTAAAGAGGTTCTCAAGGAAGTTTGGTTCAAGAGGTAAATTCCTCTTTTCAATTCATTGTCTTTCCTTTAATGTTCATTTGTTTCCTTTTTCTATTACCTCTATTTATCCAAATTTTCTGATGACACCAGTACCATATATTTACTGGAATTTTCTCAAGATAGTGTAATAATTTATCATCATCTTTCCCTTTCTACCTTCTTTTCTACTAATACCAACAACACCATCTGAGATGTGTCAATTTTAAACATTCAAGGACGATGGACTTTCGATTTCTTTTATCATTCTAAATTCTGGTCATGAAACCATCATTGTTATGGTTGAAACAGATTATTATATATAGTATAACCTATTTAAGATTCTGTAAACCGTTAGTTCAAATAGAATTAGGTTATAATTAAAATTGAGTTCGTTGTAATCAAAACCAAAAAATTAACCAACCCAATTATCATTAATGTTCTATATGCTAATCCATCATCGTTCTATGTAACCATGTTATAAATATGAAAAATATCACCTATTTATGTTCATAAATAATACATAATTTCAATTCGGTATATTTACATCCATTCTACTTCATTACATAAAAGAAAGTGAACAGAATATGAAAATAAAGGAAACAAACACTCCAGAACGACGAAATTCAATACAATAACTTATCAATAAAGACATAAATGAACTAACCAGAATTATGTAATACAAAATACATGACTAATATGTTCTGAAATAAGTTATTAACAAGTATAATATCATATTCTAGGTGCATAATTACAAGAGCGAAACAAGTTTGGAGTTGAGGTAAGTGTTTTTCCACCCAAACATCCATTTTCATTCGGGTTACATTCATTGTATAATTACGTCAATGAAATTCTTATGTATTTTTATGTACTCTACATATATTCTATGTGAGTATTATATATATTTTTATTAAACCAGAACAATTCTTTATTTTATGGATAGTTACACGTTTTAAAAGGAACTTACAAAAAAATTCCAAAAATACAAGCCCGATTCAAGGGAATTTCTCAAATTCTCACCTAATTTCAAGGGAACTCCATAATCTGTTTTTGGAAACCATTATCTTTATAAAATCCACCATTTTATTATGAAAATACTATCTTACTTCATTTTTGGTTTTATATGATGAATTTTCCAATATAACTCTGCTTTTCAAAATAAAATAGTATTTATCTCCAGAATTGCTTAATGATTTTATAAGAATTTTTTCATCTAATTCAACACTCTTGTTGATTCCAAGATATTATTGGGTTTAATAATTTATGAAGCCATCTACCATATTTTATTTTATTGTTATGACAAACCTATTTTTTATGATCTATTCTAAAATTGATCACCATATTATTCCGAATGTTTAGTGTTTTATGTTTGATGATTGGTGATAGTTAGTTACATTTCATATGATATTTTCAATATGGATGTATATGTTGTTTATGTTTATACCCTCTCATATTAGTAATGAATTGGACTTATTATGTGACAGGTGGGGACCTCTATAGCCCCTTGATAAATCGGTAGGTCTCATGAGACAACTAGACGTGGAATTGGCCAAGGCTTTTCCCAATCTGATATGGATTTTGGTTGAGGCTTTAATCACTAGACGTCTTGGACGAGGCCCTGAAAAAATGTTTCATAATGTCTTCCGTATGATCTTACCTCATTATGAAGCTATTATTTGAAAGTTCATGTGGTTATTCAACTAGTAGAATACCCATGATGATGTTTTATTATGGCAATGTTTACTCTGTTCATATTTCTTCCATAATGTGTTCAAGATTATTATTAAAGACATGTGTTTTCAATTATTCACCATGTCTAATGTTTATATTATCTTCCATTGTATTTCTTACTCTTAATGAGCGTTTGATATCACCCCTTTATTATGTTTCCATTTCTCAGGACATGAAGAAGTAATTTATGATTGACATGAAAGCATAATCTAGGAGACATAATGTTTCTAGTTGAATAATTTATTGTTTTTTTCCTTTCCATATGTAAATTTGAACTTATGTATGTATCTTGATTCTTATAATACTAAAATTCTTGGTCCTTCGAGATTCGTATTCCTTGTATGTATGCCGACGTAATCAATTAAGGCACCGACTCCGGGCAACTAGTGTCGGGTCCTTACAGTTGGTATCAGAGAGAGTTTAACAGAATACTTGGAAACTAGATTTAGAAAACCTAAAATTAGGTAAGAGTCCATATGTTAGACTTCGTGGATATACATACAATAATTTCCTAGTATTTTGTTAAGAAATAGATTATGTGGATACTTCAAGCAATACATCCCTATCTGGATACGATCAGGTAGAGGCGGCTCTGGAACAGATGTATCAAGGTGTAAATCCCGAAAACACTCCTTTGAGCTAGACTCGAAAAGGAACTGGTGCACGAAAAAGGGATTTGCTGCACTCTTGGTTACTACACTCCTGAGGGATATACATAGGATAATTCACATTTTCTCTACAAGCCATTTTGAAGGATTGAAATGTAAAATATTACTTAAAGAAACCATAATTGTGAATATGGGATTAGTCGTTCTTAGGATCTTAATTTTCTTCTAAGTATTCTTATATGTTAAGATTATACACTATGATTCATAAACTAATCTAGTGTATGCCATTATCTAGATATGGTGTCTATTTGTCGGAATGGGAAGCGCACAAATGCTTGTGTCCCCTGTATGGATTTTCTTCCGATGCAAGATAATGATGTTGGCTCTGGTGGTGTGATTGGAGCTGAGAAACTCATAACTATACTGGGACAACTTACAAAAGTTATGAATAATAGCCTTACATATATGGACCATCTTGTTCCACCATGTGGAGGAGCCATGCTAGATTTCTTTATGCGACAACAACCTCCATCATTCAATGGGACTACAAACCCGTTTGTAGAAGAGCAGTGGATATGTTCTCTTGAGAAGATATCTATCGCTTTGGGATGTAATGAAAGAGAAAAGGTTTTCATGGTAGAATATTGTATATCTCGAGATTCAGATCAGTGGTGGTCATTAATCAAAAACCAAAATGAGGATGAAGAGTTATAAGAGATGGAAAGGAGGGATTTAAAGGAAATATTCTTAGAAAAATATTTCCGTCATGAGCAGCAAGTAGATATGGAGGGCCAATTATTCAATCTAAGGAAGAAGGAAGATGAAAATGTTACATGGTATGAATCTAACTTCACAAGATTATCAAGACATGTTTTAGACTACATACGAAATCCAAGGAGAAAAATTGATCGATTATTTGATGGCCTGAATCTATTCATCTAGCCGGCACTGGTCTCCCAATGTTTTTCGTCATATGAGGATATTGATTCATGTGCCATCAAGACAGAAAAAGAATTCTCTATATCTTATGACTTTAAGGGAAAGAATGAATAGAAGAGGGTGGCTGATAACCATGTGAAAGGAAATAAGGAAACGGGGAAGAAGGGAAGAGTTGAGCTTCCACCATGTGAAAATTGTGGAAAGAAACACCCAGGTGCATGCTTAATAAGAAAAGGTGTATGATACAAATTTGGCCAGAAAGGCCATATTGATGGTGACTATAATGGAAAGAAGGAATCCAATGATATTCAATACTATATTTTTCAAGAGATGAGACACTATTATTATTATTGTCCAAAAATTCAAGGAAATATGAAACATAGAAGTCCAAGCGATCGGGGACAAGATTAGGCAATCACAACTCCAGAGGATGAAGTTATTAATGATGTGGTGGAAGGTACTTTAATTTTTTCCTCATGTATAACCAATTCTTTATTTGATTTTGGATCATCGCATTGTTTCATATCATCCAATTTTGCTATGAATATAAGATATTTCCAATTTGATTTAACAAGGGAGTTTCCAGTCAAAAATCCTTAGGGAAGTATCATTGCTACAATGTTCTTTGAATCAGTTCCCATTAGGGAATATAAATGTTCTTTATCTCTTGATCTCATCGTCATACCCATGATTTAATTTTATATAATCCTCGGTATAGATTTTCTCTCCGACCATGATGAAAAAATTTATTGTAAGAAGAAGGAGGTTACAATTTTTGATGACGATGATAAAGATCACCTTTTCTTTAGAGAATAATCACCATCACCTAATTCTTATATAGATCCACCCACAGTAGATCAACTAAATTCAATTATTGGGGAGGAAGATAATGAAATATCTTTGGGAGAGGAAATGAATTTTCAAATAGAGGATGTTCCTATTGTGAGAGAATATGTTGATGTGTTTTCTGAAGATTTACCTGGACATCCTCTATAATGAGAAATTGAATTTTAGATTGATTTAATTCCTAGTTCAAGGCCCATATTGAAGACCGCTTATAGAATGGCCAATGTGGAATTAGTGGAAATAAAGAAACAACTAGAGGATTTGAGTAATAAGGTAATTATTCTCCCTAGTGTTTCTCAATGGGGATCCCCTTTCCTTTTTTTTCAGGAAGAAATATGGATCCATGCGGTTATGTATCGACAATAGGGAGATCAATGGTATAACAATAAATAACAAGTATCCTCTACCACACAATGATGATTTATTTGACCAACTACATGGAGCTCAATACTTCTCAAAGATTATCCTTCGATTTGGATATCATCAGATGAGTGTGAAGAAGGAAGACATTCCAAAAACAAAGTTTCAATCTAGTTACGGGCATTACGAGTTTATATTAATACTTTTTGGATTGAATAATGCACCCTCTATCTTCATGGATTTATTGAACAGAGTTTTTATGGAATATCGCAATGATTTTGTAGTGGTATTTATTGATGATATCTTGGTATACTCCCAAAGATGCGAAGAATATGAAAATCACCTGCACATTTTCCTGAAGACTCAAAGAAGACATGAATTATATGGGATGTTTAGCGGGTGTGAATTATGGCTTTGGAAGATTTCATTTGTTGGACATATTGTTAATAAGGATGGAATTCTAGTTGATCCTGCAAAGACAAAGGCAATCCAATATTGGAAAACGCCTACAAACATAACTAAGTTATATAGTTTTATTGTCTTAACAGGTAATTATCATCGTTTCATACAACATTTTTCCCGACTAAAATGGATCTCACATGTAAAGGGGTTAAATTTGTTTGGAAAAAAGATTGTGAAGAATGATTCAAATAACTAAAGAGAATATTAGTCAATGCTTCTATATTGATTCTACCATTGGGGAATGATGAGTTTGTTATTTATAGTGATGCATCAATGAAAGGACTTGGTTGTTTCCTTATGAAAAATGATAGGGTTATTGCTTATGCATCACGATAGCTAAAAATTCATGAGAAAAACTATTCTACTCATGTTCTTCAGTTAGCTGCTGTAATCCTTTCATTGAAGATACAGATACATTATCTCTATGGTAAAAATGTGAGATTTATACTGATCTCAAGAGTTTGGAGTATATTTTCTCATAGAAATAACTCAACATGAGGCAAAAGAGATGGCTTAAACTTCTCAAGGATTATGATTGCACGATATAGTACCACCTGGGGAAAGAAAATAAGGTGGAAGATGCCTTGATCAGAATAGATCATGGAGTTTTGAGCAAGATGATAGTTGAAAGGGATCCTATTTTCATGTATCTAGTAAATATGGATATGGGAATAACCATGGAAGGTGAAACAAAAACACTTTTTCAAATGGTTTCCAAAACATCGTTACTATAAAGTATAAAGTAGTCTAAGGATGGTGATGGGGATTTTAAAAAGATGATTAATGCTATGAATTATGGGATATTGGGTGACTTTGTATATGAAGAGGGAATTTTTAAATTTGGGAAGAGACTTTTTGTTCCCGATATACCTGATCTAAAAAGGGAATTGTTGGATGATGCTCATAGTTTCAATTTCTCTATACACCCTGGAATCACTATGATGTACAGAGATTTTAAGGAACATTTTTGGTGGGTCAACATGAAGAGGGAGATTTCTGATATTTTTTCAAGATGTATGGTTTGTCAATAACTAAAAGATGGAAGGCTACAGCCTGGAAGAGTATTCCAACATCTTCCCATACCTGAGTGGAAATGGGATAATGTCGCGATGGACTTCGTCATGGGACTACCAAATACTCCTAGAAAAAACAATGTAATATGGTTCATTATTGATCGTCTTACCAAGTCACCACATTTTCTTGCTCTAAGAAAAGATCTACCACTTGAACTTCTAGAAAGAATATATGTTAATGATGTTTTGAGACTTCATAGAGTACCCATATCGAATGTTTCTGATCGTGATCCATGTTTTACATCAAAATTATGGAAAAGTCTTTAGAAGGCCCTAGATAATGCTCTTTGTTTGAGCACTTCCTAACACCCACAAACTAATGGACAGTCAGAACGGACAATTCAAACATTGGAAGACATGTTGATGTCTGGTTCACTTGATTTTCAAGGCATGTGGGATTAGTAGTAACCTCTGTTATAATTTTCCTACAAAAATAGCTTTCATTCTAGTATTCAGATGGCACCATATGAAGCA
This sequence comes from Viscum album, assembly GCA_963277665.1. Taxonomy (NCBI): domain Eukaryota; kingdom Viridiplantae; phylum Streptophyta; class Magnoliopsida; order Santalales; family Viscaceae; genus Viscum; species Viscum album. The sequence goes on along the minus strand of OY728150.1, from coordinate 1,577,097,172 downwards.
TTATATGGGAGGAGATGTCGTACACAAATTTTTTGGGAAGATGTTGGTGAAAGGAAGCTCGTGGGCCCAGAACATGTTGAAGAAGAAATGTAGAACATGAATATTAACCAGAACCATATCAAAATATCTCTAAGTAGGCAGAAGATCTATGCAGATAACCGAAGGAATGATTTGGAGTTCCAAGAAGGTGATCACGTTTTCTAAAAGGTATCTCAATGGATGGGTATTATATGATTCGGTAAAATGGGAAAATTAAGACCTAGGTACATCAGACCTTTTGATATTCTAGACCGAATTGGAGCTATGGCATACCGTTTGGCAATTCCACCAAGTCTCTCCAAGGTTCACAATGTGTTCCACATGTCAATTTCAAGAATGTACATGCCATACCCAACACATTTACTCACTTATGAAGAAGTATAACTTGAGTCCGATCTATCTTTTTGGGAAGAGCCTATCAAGATTCTTGATACTAGAGAACAGGTATTGAGAAATCAGATGACTCGACTAGTAATGTTTCTATAGAGGAACCATAAGAAGGATGAAGTAACATGGGAGCCTGAGGAGCTTATGTTAATGACATACCCAAATATTTTTAGGTAATATTCTTTGAATTTTGAGGATGAAATTTTTGTAAGGAGTGGAGAATGTAACACCCCACGGTGTTGAAAATAAATATATAATGAAACTTTATACTATATCCATTAAAACAAAACTTTTCTTCTTCTCTGTTTTGAATTTAAAAAAATGGTCATCTAGATTTGTGTTCAGTAAAAAAATTTAGAGTCTAATATAACCAAATTGATTTTTTTAGTGAATATTAACATACCCTTATGAATAGTAACATTACCCTAATGAATAGAAAATTTTATTATTATTTTATTTTCTTAAGGCTAGAAGATAATAACATCTTGGTTTATTTTTCATTGTGATAAAGAAGTTGTTGTATAATTAGAACTTTTATTTTTTGAATTAAGTATGATGTTATTTAAATGTTAAATTAATAATATTTAGAAAATTATTTTTCAAAAATGGAATTCAATTTTAAATTATACACGTTGAAAAATGGTATGGGTGCATTTTTGGGATTTTTCTAAAATTGTAGAATTTTTATGAATAGTGAAATAAAATAAAAAATGATAAATGCTAAATACCTGATTTACTGCATCATAGGTGATTCATGGGTGATTTAAGCCCACTTGGTTCGAACTCTCATGTCATTATTACTATTAGGGGTCACATGAAACAATAATATTGGTTGTGTTGTGGGAAATAATAAAATAATGAATAAAATATTCAAAAATTACTTCTCTCCTCCACTATAAAACCCCCCACCACTAACTCTTCGAGTAACTCCTCTCAAGCCTCGTGACTTCCCCAAATTATGGCCAAATACCCTCACAACCTCCTCTCCCACTTCCAAAAATCTTTGTTCTCATTAAAAGACCAAAACCTCTCCCTTAACGAGGTTCTCAAGGAAGTTTGGTTCAAGAGGTAAATTCATCTTTTCAATTCTTTGTCTTTCCTTTCGAGTTCATTTGTTTCCTTTTTATATTACCTCTATTTATCCAAATTTTGTGATGACTCCAGTACCTTATATGTACTAAAATGTTCTCATGATAGTCTAATAAGTTATCCTCATCTTCCCCTTTTTACCTTCTTTTATACTAATAGTAAAAACACATTCCGAGATGTGTCAATTTTACACATTCAAGGACGATGGACTTTCAATTTCTTTTATCATTATAAATTGTGGTCATGATACAATTATTTTCATGTTTTAACCATATTATTATATTTAATATAACATATTTATGATTATGTAATATCTTTGTTCAAATGGTATTTGGTTATAATGAAAAATGAGTTCATTGTAATCAAAAACCCACAAATTAACCACAACGACTATCATTAAAGTTCTATATGATAATTCATCTTAGTTACATGTAACCAAGTTATATAAATGAAAAATAACATTATTTATGTTCATTAATCATATATAATTTCAATTAGGGAGATTTACATCCATTCCACTTCATTAGTTAAAAGAGAGTGAACCAAATATGAAAATAAGGGAAATGAACACTCCAGAATGACGAAATTCTACACAATAACTTGTCAATAATGAATAAAATGAACTAACCATAATTATATAAAACTAAATAAATGTCTAATAGGTTTGGAAATAAGTTATTAACAAGTATAATTTCATATTCCTGGAGCTTATGTACAAAAGCAGAACATGTTTGGTGTTAAGGTAAGGGGTTTTCCACCCGAACATCCATTTTTATTTGGGTTACTTTCATGTTATAATTACCACAATGAAATTATTATGTATTGTAATTTACTCCTCATATATTCGGTGTGAGTACTATATATATGTTTATAAACCCTAAACTTTCCTTATTTTATGGATAGTTACATGTTTTAAAGGGAACTTTCAAGATTGTTTCAAAAATACAAGCCTAATTAATGGGAAATTCGCAAATTCTTACCTAATTTCAAGTTGCACACTATAATATGTTTTTGGAAACCACTATCCTTATAAAATAACTCATTTTATTATGAAAATACTATCTTACTTCACTTAAGGTTTTATACAATGAAATTTCCAAATGAACTCTTCTTTTCAAAATAAAAGAGTATTTATCTCCAGAATTGCTTAATGATTTTATTAGAGTGTTTTCATCTAATTAAACACTCTTGTTGATTCCATTGTATTATTTGGTTTAATTATTTATGAATTCATCTACCATATTTGACTAAATGGTCATGACTAAGCTATTTAGGATGATCTATCATAAAACCATTCTCCATATTATTCTGAATGGTTAGTGTTTTATGTTTGATGATTGGGGAAAGTTATTTACATTTCATATGATAGTTTCAATATGAATTTATATGTTGTTTATGTTTATCCCCGCTCATATGAGGAATTAATTAGAATTATTATGTGATGGGTGGGGCCTGTTATAGCCCCTCGATGCATCAGTAGGTCTCATGAGGCAACTAGACATTGAATTGGCTGAGGCCTTTCCCAATGTGATATGGATTTTGGGCGAGGCCTTAATCAGTAGACGTCTTGGCTGAGTCCATGAAAAAATATTTCAGAATGTTTGGAATATGCACTTCCCTCCTTATGATGCTATTATTTTAATGGTCATGTTGTTATTCGACTAGTAGAATACCCATGATTATGTTTTATTATGGGATTATTTACTCCGCTCATATTCATTCCATAATGTGTTCAAGTTTATTTCTAAAGCCATGTGTTTTCAGTTATTCACCATGTCTAATATTTATATTATCTTTAACTGTATTGCTTACTCATACCGAGCATTTGATCTCACCACTTTCTTATGTTTCATTTTCTCAGGACATGATGAAGTAATTTATGATTGACATGCAAGTGTAATCTAGGAGACATGATGTTGCTAGTGGAATAATTTAGTGTTGTTTTTTCTTTCCATATGTAAATTTGAACTTTTGTATGTATCTTTTTTCAAATAATATCAAACTACTTGGTCCTTAGGGATTCATATTCCTTGTATGTATGCCAACGTAATCAAATAATGTCGTGGCTCTAGGCAATTGCGGTCGGGTCCTTACAATCCAAATAAAATTAAATTATCCTATTTAAATAATTTGGACCCACTAGTTTAAAATATTGATTCCAATTTTCAAAATTCAAAATAGAGAAGTTGTAGTAATTAATTTAATATTAATTCATGTTTTCAAAATGATAAAATTTGTTTTTTAAAATTTAATTCTATTAAAATATTGTTGTGCGTTTCAATATAATTTCAATGCAAAATTACTTCCAACAAAAAAAATTTGTTTTAAATGACTAAAACATCATACAATTACTATTTTAAAAAATAAAAAAAGATACTCTAATTTATAAATAAATTAGATTGAAATTTAGTTTTAAAATAAAATGAATTATTATTACTATTCATTAAATGTGAATTTTATTAGAAAAATAGGCCGAATTCTCCAAAAGTAAACATCGATGACCCTAATCCTGTGAAGAATTTTATTTTGTCAAATATATTATATAAAAGTGTCAAAAAAGTTGATTAAAAATGGTTGATCCATCAAAAGGCTACAAAACAGCATTTTTTAAAAAATACATCTTTTATCTGAAAAATTAAATTTGTTCATATATCATGTATACTAAATACATATAATGAAATTTAATGTTATATAAAATTCAAATTTTTTTATTAATATTCATAAATACTAGTTTATATCCCATTAAATAATAATATTTTAATTAAATATCATTATTTAGTGAAACTCGGCATTGGAGGAAACCTGTTGAATTTCTGTTCATAACTACCCAATGAGTAAAAATGATCATTACATAGATCTAAATTAAACACATATATATAAAACACCTATCACGTGTTGTGACACATTATTACGCCCACACCACAGTACTTGTCTCAAGGGTATGTATAATATAATAATATTTTTTAACAAATTGGTGTAATTTGGAAGAGTACATGACATGTATTCCAACTACACAACATGTATTATTGATCACCGACCATCCAAATCCCACTCCTTGGGATACAACGTGTTAGTGTACCTCGAAAATCTTCAGAGTACATAGTGTGTATAGTGGGTCACATGTCGTGTAGTATACGCATTACATGGTCTCAAGCTAGACAACCCATGAATGAGGTTAACGGTCCATTCGTGACCCAAAGGGACTACACACCATATCTAGTGGACCACATAGAACGAAATCCTGAAACTGGGTGCCACCTATTTCTAGTCAAGACATGAAGTCATTAAGATATAGAAAAAATCCAATTACATGGCTTTGTTTGGCAGACCAGACCTGGTGCATTAAACTTTTTCTACAAGGAATGAACTACCTAATACAAATAGTTTGTTATGGTGTTGTATGGATTGGAACCTTTTACACCTTTAAATGAGTTCCCCTATTTTATTTTAATCAAAATTAAAAGAAAAGATCATTTCTATAAGGTGAATGATAAATTATAGACGATGAAGAGAAACCAAAATTATGATTTGGAAGATGATTAACATGAATTGAAACAACTAAATAATTAAATGAGTAACATCATCTATGAAATATTTAAATAATTATAAACTATGATGTAACCCCTCTGATAACACTATATGGTTCTAAAAGATATGGAAGCGTGGTTGGGATGACACCCAACATTAATTTTTACCATGATCAATGATTATTGCATTATCAATATGATAATGCATACTAGTCACCACGGAATTGAATCAATGATTAAGATAAAGAAAGAAGAAAAAAAACCATTAGAGCAGATATGGAAAATAATTCATATAATTAATTTAAGTAATTTCATAAAGGAACACATACCTCAATCATCAGTAAATTCTCCGTTGATGATGTTGAACGTCCGGATTGACCCTTCCAGATTATCTCATATTTCTTGCGAGGATTCAAACTAGAATCCCTCTAATGATGATCCACACATGCCCTGATGTCCTCTGATTGAACCCACCCATTCTATGAGTTCTAGAATAGTGATGCAAGCGTCTTTTGTTGGTCATTCAGGATAGATTGTTCTTTAACCTTTAAGAACATCCATTGTTCATTAGAGGGGAGTGAAGAGGATTCGAGAGAGATATTTTTTATGTCAACAAATCTAAATTCACATGGCATCAAGTTTGGTACGTGGAACAATAGACGTACATGTCTATTTATTGACATGAGGATTCAGATACAAAATATAATTGAATAAAAATAATTAAATATATTCATAACCTTAGAGAAAACCCCCTGCCATTAATAATAATACCACATCATTTTTTATTGTGCGCTAACTTGTGAAACAATGAATTATAAATAAAATTCAACATTGTAAAATAATAGCAATGTTATTATTAATTTAATTTGACCCAAATATTTATATAAGTATTTAACATCTTACAAATAATTATTTTACTACTTGACCAGCCATGGTCTGCTCAAACTACCCTTCCATTTATGGAACACCTGAATAAATAAATAAATAATAAATAAATATTTTACACAAAAACTAGTAAATAAATATTTTTTAAATGTTCAATTAAATAAATAAAAATATTTTACCCACAATCCTCTGAATAAATTTTTTTAATTTATGAAACCATTTTAACATGAATAAAATTGATCCACTTTCTGGAGAATATTATATATTAAATTAATTAAATTCAAATAAAATTTAACTGAGACCACAATAAACACATAGTGTGTTACCCTCTAGGATTATTTCTCTTTGGAATTAGGTAGGCTTTCCTAATGTCCAATAGTACTCTCTAAAAACTGGTCTAGAAGCCCAATAGGAAGAACATAAAGTCACAAGAATAAAATATTCATACAAACACTAACTGTGTAATATAATCCCATTGTCTCAATATCTCATCAAGTTGGTTTAATGATAGTGTCATCAATATTTATTCTTAATACGTTATTAATTTAGGACTTGAAATAAACTCATTGTTATGCCATGACCATTGAATTTCACGTGACTATTTTTATTTTTCAATCAAAGGGATGATATATCAACCTCCATAAATGGTAGGGACAAATCGTTCATTGACTTATCCATTAATAACATGTCACTCATTACACAACCTACCTACCCTACTTCTCGACACCTGTCTATTTGATGGTTTTCATCAGTAAATCAATGTGTATGAGTCGTGACACATATAATTGATAATATTATAGTCTAAGGATCATTACACATGCTGACAGATCAGAATATTTGATAAAACCAAAACATGTGGAATTTTCACTAGTGGGTTTATTCTTATAATCTCATATCATAGAGATTTCCATGTTCGAACTTCATGAGAGGAAGTCTAATCCAATTACGAGTACCTGCACCTGATGGTCTGTATGCTAGGTATCCCATCATTTTATGCCATCCAACTGCAAAATTGTATTTAAGAATATTGTAATAACATATAATGTTTCTCTTATATCGGGGAACTACATTGACTATATAAATTCAACAAATACTCAATGACCTTATTACATCACAGTCATATAGAACAATGAACAATATGTAATTTTAATATGTTAAATACCAAGGTATTAAAAGTACAACCAGTAGGTTCTAGTCCCCAAACTCTTACAAAATCACCTATCACAACCATTTCCACTACTATATAAAACACCCCATAACTACCACACAGGCCAGAAAACATTTTACACTTTCATCAAACATGTTTCACCACATTTATTCATTATTAAATTTTCCACATATAAAATTCAATCCCATTATATTCAATTACCATCCCATTCATTTATTTATTTAATTCATCATCATAATTAATTCCACTACTACCCAAGAAAAGTGCACAACCACACAACACAACTATCACCAAAACATCACACATCCACGATAATCTTCACATCTCATTGTACAAGCCATCTTAAAATAGAACATACAAACATATAGTCCATCGTATAAACATAACCACAACATTCCACAACTACTATTCAAAAACCAATGGTCCCTGACCTCTATGGCACAACCAGTGTGCAAAAAACACTCATTTAACAACACTAATTCACAACCAATGCACCACAACCTATGATCCATATCCACTACATGACAACCACTAAGCTACAACCAAAATAGAACAACCTATGTTTCACAATAACAATGTGAAAACCACTCCACAACAACCTCTACGCCACAACCACTACACCAAAACCACTTATCCACAACCATTAGACCACAAACTTTGTCCCACAACCACTTGGTAATAACCACTTCACCATATCTCATAAATACCTATGTCTCATCCATTCCAAAAATCCCCCTCATCACTACCCCACACACCACAATACATATCCAGTCACATCTATCATCATAAAAATTACCAAACTGCATAGGTAAATAGAATAAATAAATCCACACATCAATGAAACATTCCAAATTCCGTATTTATTCAATGGAATTATCACATTTCACTATTATTTACAATTATTATTGTCACACAAACCATATTGTCCTTGATAAACAAGTTGTTTGGCAAAATATATGTTCATTAAAAATTTATTCATTGTGCGATCAAACAAAAAATAGAAATGGAAATCAAAGCATAACTAATATATCACAAATAAGGATTCCAACATCCATTATTATCAAAATTTTCAACAGTTGAGCATAAAAATGACAAAAACATATAAAAATAAATAAATCATGTGATATCTTCCCCATACCGGTCAATTATTGACATGAATATTAATTATATAATTACTATAAACTGTAAAATCAACCTAAAAGGTAATAAAACATGAAGATCTCACACATAATATGTAGAAGAGTTTGAATGAGGATCTCCAACCTCAAAAAACCTTTTTAATATTGATCCACACAACATGGTGGAGAATAAATTCCTACAAACCACAAATGTCTAAAAAACACATAGATGAACTTACACCACTTCAAATGGTTTTAAAAATATAGCCTAAAAATCATCTTAAACAAAATAATCACCTCCATAGTGATCCCCAATTATGATAATAGGGAAATATATGAGGATAAGAAAATAACCAAAGTATATCGAAGACAAGAAGTCAATGATCGATCTCCATTTAAGGAATCCCAAGGTGGATAAAGAGAGGGTTTCTTGATCACCAAGAATTGAGAGGAGTAATGGGTTTATAGGGGAATATGTTTGGATAAATTTTATGTTATTTCATTATACAATGGAATTAAAAGAAATTTACCCTTTACATGTATTTTAAATGTTGTTTTTCCTGACCTATTGAAAAACCAATCACCTCAAACAAAAAATTATACATTTATTATATGTTATTTAATACTCTATTAGAAATTTTTCACAAGTTGGGAACTTTAACTTTATGTAATTTATACTATACAAGATATTTATTCTTCCTAACTCAATAATTTTAACTGCAGGTAAGTACTATCTCACCCTAGGACTGCTCTGAGAACCATGAAACCTCACCAAGACTCCCAAAAAATACATCAAACACATAAAATCTATAATTTAGTTGATTAGGAAAATCCATCTCATATGTGAGATTCCTGTCAAATGATTATCACCCTAAATTGTCCTAAACCAAGACAATATGGAAATATTTATTGACTGACCACCTAATTAGATACCCCTCAAGGATCTAATTAATCATCAATGCAACACTATCCATAAAGGAGTACTAAATAGATATAAAACATTGTTTCCTATGGAATTGGGGATGACCTCATTGATTGAAGGTTCAAACATTCCAATCAGTTACTAATGGGTTTGCTCATAGAACCAGAAACATCCAATGATTCCATATCCATTTGGACATACTTTCCAAAGGTAGGCACTCATTATTTGTGGACTGATGTGGCATATGAATTTTATTTGGTTGAGAGGATGGGAGGTCAGACTCATCACACCTTTTTTAGGGGAATTATTATCTACTCCGGGACTCTCTTTATAGATTTATGTTATGTTCATACATTTTTATTACATTACCTAGTATAAAATGAGCATTCATTTAGATCTGACAATAAATGATTGATATGTAGGAAATTTAGAGAATCTTATATATATATTCGAGGTTCTTAATCTATAGAGAATCATATGTATTTTTTAGAGATTCATAGTCAATGGTATCCTTCAATACATAAAATTATCTTGGTCATTATGATGAACACACTAGTTTTAAAGCCACTCATTGGGGCACTTGAAGTTTATTGTCATTTAGAAGGAAATGGATTATTTTAGAGTTGGGATCGTACCCGCAGACGGGCTACCTACGTATCCTTTATTTTGGAAAAGGAATAAGAACCCACATAGTTTGAGTAAGGGAGTATGATGTTTATTTATGATTGAAGGATTTAGGAAAGATGTCATGATTACTTTTACACTCTATGCTCATGTGAGTCATGATCGATGTTAGAAACAAGAGGTATTACTGAAACCAGACAATTGTTCCATGAATGATGCAATGATGTGGGGATTATGTATGTTTAGCGGCCCAAGATATATGAGTATTGGGTTTTACTTCAGGGAAGTAACCCAGGAACAAGATCCACAAAGGTATATGTACTTTATGGGGATTTGGGTACTCTAACATGGGTATTACTCCTAAAGAAGATGCCCAAATTAAGAGGGGACTTTGGATTAGGTTTTACTCTTGAGAAGGAAGCCCATATCAAAAGTAAATTAAGGCTGGTTAAGAGAAATTAAGATTGGGGCTTACTCTTAATAAGGAAGCCCAGGTTAAGGGACATGGGGCTTACTCTTAAGGAGGATGCCCATATTTGTAGACATTGAGACTGGGGATTACTCCTGAAAAGGATTCCCATGTTAAGAGAACCATGGTTAGGGCTTAATCCTGAGGAGAATGCCCATATTTGGGAACTGAGAGACTGGGGATTACCCCAGAAAAATGAATCCCAAATAAAGACTTGGGGCTTACTCCTGATGTGGATGCCCATATTAGGGGACTTGGGGATTACACATAAAACATATTCCCATTATTGGGACTGAGGCTTACTCCTGAAAAGGAATCCCAGGTTAAGAGATTTATGGTTGGGGCTAATCCTGAGGAGAATTCCTACATTTCAGGATTTGGAGACTACTGCTTACTCCGGAAAAGGAGGCCTAAATAAGGACTTTGGGATTACTCCTGAGGAGGATGCCCATATTAATGAGAATTTGAACTGGGGCTTACTCCTGAAAAGGAGGCCCAGGTTAAGGATTCTCTCATCTTAAAGGATGAGTTTGAATAAATGAAATCACTGACCTTAGTGGCATGATAATATATAAATCACTAGGTTTTAAGAGATGTTCTACAAAATTCCTTTCAGATAAGGAATAAAACAAAGAAATCATTCCATGAATGGCTTTGAAGAGTGTTCTGAAGGCTTAATCCTGAAGAGGAGAGCTGGATTGGCATAAGAGAGGTGAAATGGGCCGAAAGGGCACCAAAAAATAGAAGGGTGCACAAGTCTTGGAGGGTCATCCAAGTACTACTTGGGTGCACATGTATACATGCGCGACACATATATACTTGGGTGATCCTTGACCAGTAGATTAATACTTGGATGATCCTTGACCAAATCCTTTATAATTATCCCGAGGTAATTCTAGAAGAGTGGCGCGCAAGTTTCAATGAGTAGGTAAGGAGGCGCAAAAGTGTGCCCATTTACTTTAAGATTAAAACACTTAGGCGCACAATTGTTTGTGAATTATAACACTTAGACCTTATTCCTCTTGTTTCGACCTTCCATTCTAGGTAAAGAATTACCTTAAAAGTGTTCGGAAGACTTGAAGAAGAGACTTCGGTGTTCAGATCTCTGTATCTGAATTCTGGAAGAAAATCCTCTTGAAATGGGGTGCCCACCAGGGGTATTTATAGGCTGGAGAGGACCCTAGGAGATTTTCAAAGAGGGCGCGCACATCACCTACGTGACCATTTGGGCGACGCGCAGGTATACTCGAGCGACCATGCTGGAACTTGCGCGACCTATGGGGAAATGTTCTCTTTGTTCATACCTTTCTATTTTTTTTGATGTTTATTCAAAGGTTGAATCTTATTTTTTTGAGTTATTTCCCTTTTCAATTCATTTAGAATCTGTGACGAAAAAGGAGTGTCAAAAAAAGTCCCCCATTAGAGTTGGATCCAGGGAGAAAAGGGATTTGACTCTGAGGTAAGGAAGAAAAAGAAACATAGTTTGATTTTTTCTAGTATTTTTATGAATAACCCTACAAACATTGAATCTTTTAAATTCCTCAATATTACCTAAATCATACAAAATGTTTGTTTAGTGAGCTGGGACGTGGCTTTTATTCAAAGTTCCCTTGTCATTTGTGATCAGTTTAATGTCATTAACGTTGTACATAAAAAGGCTAATGTTTAAGGTCGAAAATAGCATTGACTGAATGGATTAACATTGACTCAATTCCTTGAAATTTTATCTGAAAACATTTACCACACTCATGTATGAAGGAAATTATGTAAACTACGACTTATGGAAATTTGAATCTGATGAATGATATGAAAAAGATATAAAAAGGAATTAGAATAAGTAGTTCCTAGGAATGAAGTTACCATTATTTAACAAACCCGTTAGGGGGTTGAATTATGTAGGGCCACCTTAGTGTATTGGATGCACAATAAAATAATAGTATTTTTTGGCTGACAGTTCCATTATATAGAGTACTTATGCAAGGCCGCCTAAGGGAACGTGCTGCATAGGTAGTCAAAAGAACTCTCCGAAATTTACTTTTCTACTGCTAAAAAACCAGTCGAAGATTATGGGGATTAAAATTTTCTAAAGCATGGAGTTTTTTGTATGGAGAGAGGTACATGAATATGGAGAATATATTTACAAACAAGATTATCCAAGAACTAAATAAATGTCACTCCTACGAAGGTCTGACCCAAATGTAGGGAAGAGAAATATAATCCATAGACTTGAATACATTCAGATCATGAAAAAGAAAATGAAAAAAATATGTGAAGGTTTGCATTTTTTGCGGATCCTTATATATTTTTTATATGACCAATAAGGACAAAATGGGTTTTATTCCCATGAATGAAGTTACCATTATTTAAAAACCCGTTAGGGGGTTGAATTACAGAGGGATGCCTAAGGGCATTGGCTACATAGTCAGATAACAATATCTTTTGGCTGAAAAGTCTGTTATGTAGACAGTTTATGTAAGGCTGGCTAAAGGCACGTACTGCATAGTAAGGCAAAATAACTCTCAGAAATTGGACATTTTGACTAGAAGTCAAGAAAAGAGTTAGGAATATCTTAAAATATTTACGGTTAGTATTATAACACATAAAGATGGGTATTTTCCAATGTATTTAGAGATACACAGATCAATGATAACCATAATCATGTTGTGGTTGGATCCAGAATTGAAATATTGTACTTCACTACATTTCTCATAAGGATGGGAATCAACCCATACATAGTTCTTGAAATATAGTTTAACATCATGTGGGATGAGAGTAAAAGAGATTTTAGATTAGGGTCATAGAACTCGGACCATTATAAGAACTACACAATGTGTGTTTTCACAGGGAATTTTCAGCCAAGGGACTGAATGTGTAATTTAGGGTTAGGCCCAAAAGATTAGGGGCTGGATTCTAGGGACACTCGAACGTTCCTATGTATCCCATAAGGATGGGAATCAAGCCCATGTAGTTCTAGAAATACCTTCTGTACAAATTTGGTTCGTACATGTTAAGGGTGAAATGTTGACTTTAGTGCAATGATGGTTTGACCCAAGATAAAAGGTTCAGGCATTACCATGTATGCACATAGTAATTGAAATATAACATGATTGAAAATCAGTGTAAATAATGATTCCCTCTTAGGTGAGGGTATCAATGAATATTGTAGTTTATTGTCATACAGGACAAAAAATGTTGTATAGTTTAATGTCGTATAGAAAGGATGAAGGTGGACCAATGTTTAGATATTGATTTTGGGAGAAATTTTACCTATCAACATCATATGAGATGAAGGTGAACCAATGGGAAGAGATTGGTTTTTGAGTGGTTTCACCTATCAACAACATATGAGATGACGGTGAACCGATGTGAAGAGATTGGTTTTGGGCTTGATCCTTGGGAGGTTGCCTACGTACCCAGCCTGGAAGGAAAGGATCAATGTCTGCGTAGTTAAATTAAAGAATGAATTAGTGATCATGTTTTTTTGGGGACAATGACCTAAAAAAAGATGATGGGACTTACGCATGGTTAGCGGCCCAAAGAGGGTGTTATGGTTGAAATTTTCTCTAAACTCACGTGAGTCATACTTGGTGTGAGAAATATGAGGTAACAACAACTTTAATGATGCACTCTTTAAATTTATATAGGACATGTGAAGGGACTATGCAATTTAAAGTCTTGCAGTTAGGACTATTGGTGCTTCACTGTTTAGTGTCATGTAGAAGGGACAAAATATATTTTAACGTCATGCAGGATGTATTAAAAAATTTCTGTACAGTTTAGCATCATGTAGTTAGGACGATGGGGAAAATATAGTTTAATGTCATGTTGGGCAAAAAGAGGACTGTGCAGTTTAATGTCATATAGTAAGGACAGAATAGAACACATTTTAACGTCATTTTGGACATATTACGGACTTTTTCACAGTTTAACATCATATTGGATGAATAAAGTATGATACAGTTTAGTTTCATGTTAGACGTATGTGTGAATAGTTTAAAGTCATATGCATAGACCTTGGATGGTGCACGTTAACGTCGTGCTGGACGTAAGGGACATTTAAATAGTTTAATGCCGTATGCATGGAACGTTTCTAGTGTATTTTGTGTTTATAAAAAATACTTCTTCAGAAATCTGGAATTGGTTGGAGTAGTGATGAGTTCTCCACCCATTGAGATTAAAGAATAAGCTCCATTGGAGTATACCTTATGTATTGAATAAGTTCCTTCCCATTTTGGCTCATGCATGGGGGATTTCTTTCCTGGTGTCATTGGAGTTCTAATAACTAATTCCAATTCTCCCTGAACAAATGAACGAAGATGAACTTTTTTGTTGAAAGCTCGTGCTATTCGATTCTAGTAGACTTCCAAGTGGTGCAGTGTGCACAATATTTTTTCATCTAACCATTCCAATTCATTCAATCATTTTTGAGATTTTTCATCTATAGATGATTGATAAAAAATGGCTACCCTAAGGAAAGGTAATTGAACTTCAATGGGAAATACTGCTTCTGTTCCATATACTAGTTAATATGGAGTGACCACATTGCACTACGGGTGGTGGTCCGATAAGCCCACAATGCATGAAAGAGTTTATCAGGACATCAACTCTTATCTTTATCCACCATCTTTTAAAGTATATTTGACAGAGTCTATTTGAAGGATTCTATCTGACCATTGGCCGCTGCATGATACTGAGATTAATGATTGGATTTGATGTTGTATTCTTGATACAACTTCTTCACCTCAGATGAACAAAAGTTGGTACCATTATCTATCAATTTGGTATGAGGGACACCAAATCTAGTAATGATGTTAGACTTGATGAAGCTAACAATTATTTTAGAACTAACATTTTTGAGAGGTTTTGAATCATCCCATTTGGAAAAGATGTCAGTAGTAGTAAGAAGATACTTAAACTGCTTGGTCGTAGCTGAAGGGTAAGGTCCCACCACATCCATTACCCATGTGGAAAATGTCCACGAGTATTTAGCCGTATGAAGCAAATCTGGAGGTTGATGAATGAAGATGGCATGTACTTGGCATGAATGAAACTTCTTTGTGAAATCAACACAATCTTGTATCATTGAAGGCCAAAAGTATCCAAGCCTTCGAATCTGATCAGACAGTCTATGTCCAAACTGGTGGGCACCACAGACTCCTACATGCACTTCTTTCATGACAACCACTGTCTCTTCACCATAAATGCATCTGAAGAGAACTCCATCAAAACCACGCTTGTAGATAATTTTCTCTAAGTGATATGGGCTATCATAAAGAGTAAAAGTGACCACATGTCGCCATATTTTTTCTTTCTCAGCTCTATCAGGTGTAAGTGTTCCATTTTAAAGGTATTCCCTGATATGTGTCATCCATCCCGTAGTGTGACAGTATGGTTCATAGATGGGACTAATTTCATTGATTTCCTCTGCCATGGATTGAACATAAGGTTAAATTGTATGACGGTGGGAAATATTGATGGTTTTCGCGTCTTGATTTGGATCTGTCAGAGCTGTGGCTATATTAGCCAGTGCATTAGCTTGGGAATTTTGTGATCTTGGGATAGAAGAAAATGCTTGTTCTGAAGGATACTCTTCCATTAATTCTCTAACATAATCAGACAAAGGGAATAGTTCTTCTTTTCTGATGGCATAATCCTCATTCACTTGTTAGATTAAAAGGTCTGAATCACTTTTCAACTTTACGTGATTCACTTGTTCTTGAAGCGCCAACTCGAATACTATGATGAGAGGTTGGTGTTCCACTTCATTATTTGTACCACCTCCCAATAATGAGAACGAATAGGGTAACACTATCTCTTCAGGAGAAATGAACACAATTCCAAAACCAACTTTGTTGAATTTAGGATTTTCCATTTTCCTTCCTATTGGACTTTTGGAAGCCCCATCATAATACATTTCCCATGTTTGAAGACATTATTGAAGAGAGAAGACTTCCTCATTAGGGAGTTCAATGTCAAAAGATGTGTCTTCCACTGAAGGGTGTTCAACAAGGAAATCATCCAACGCTTGGCCCTTTATTTCCTTCTGAGACACATACTGAATGTCAAATTGATGCAAGATAAATTCCCACCTTGCCAGAAGTCCTGTAAACATTTGACAACTAAGGATGAATTTGAGTGGGTTATTGTGATATAACAATTGGAAATCATGATGTTGTAGGTAGTGTCTCAACTTTTGAACTAAAAATATTAATGATAGGAAGCACATCTCAATACTCGAATATCGGGTTTTTTCTTCATTCATAGTCTGACTGAGTTAGTACATGCTGTTTTCATTCCCAACATCATTCTTCTGAGCAAGAAAGGCACCCAATGATCGCTTAAAAGATGTCACATAGAGGATATGTGGTCTTCCTTCAACAGGTGGCATTAACTTTGGTGGAATCAAGATATACTTCTTGAGAATATCGAATGCTTATTGACATTCTTCAGTCCACTCGTAAGTGACTCCCTTCTTCATCAATTTGGTGAAGGGTAAGATTTTGCCTACCAAATTGGTGATGAAACACCAAATATAGGCTAACTGTCCTTGAATTCCTCTCTATTAATTCAAAATTTTAGGAGGTGACATACCATGGATTGACTTTGTCTTCTTAGGATCGACTTAAATACCACAGTGGCGTAAAACAATGCTGAGAAATTTTCCTAAGGTTACCCCAGAAGAACATTTTAAGGGGTTCATCTTCAAATTATGTTGCAATGGTTTGTGGAATATGATTTCCAAATCAGCCATGTGATTAAAACATTTTTTAGATTTAACCACCAAATCATCCACATAACATTCAACAAACATTCCCAGAAAGGGTTTGAAGATACGATGCATGGAACACTGATATGTTGTGCCTGCATTCTTTAGGCCAAAGGGCACTACCCGATAGCAAAACACACCATGAGGGGCTCTGAAAGCTGTAGATTACTTATCTTATAGAGCCATTAGGATTTGATTATACCTAGAATATCCATCCATAAAGGAAATTTCTTCATTTCCATCTGTTGCATAAATTAATAGTTCTGTAATCGGAAATGGAAAATCATCCTTAGGACAATTCCGATTAAGATCTCTAAAATCAATGCAAACTCTAATTTTCCCAATCTTCTTTGTCACTGGGACAATATTAGCCATCCACTTATGATATTGAACTTCTCTAATGAATTTATCTTTAATGATATTATCCACATTAGCTTCAATTTTGGAGGCATAGGTTGTGTGTGTTCTTCTAGCATCTTTTTTGAATCCTCGATGTTATTCTGGAAAACCCAAACGATGAGTGGCAACATCAGGATGAAGCCCTGGAATCTCTGTATATTTTCAATAAAATATATCTCCATTTTTCTTTAAAAAATAAATATACATCTCTTGATCTTCAAGATTCATAGCCACTCTAATTAATGTGGGGCATGAATATTCTTTTGTACCCAGATTTATTTCTCTGAGTTCATCCACAGTGGTAGAGATAACCTCTTCAAATGATGGAGGAGCTTCCCTGAGATATTTATCTTCTTCTACAACATGTTTTATTTCTTTTGATTCTACTTCCATAGTAGATGATGAAGAAAAATTTCCATGGTCAGAAGAGATGTTAAAATTTGAACATCTTGAAGAAGAAGCTTCCATTTCTAACCCGATTGATGATGAAGGGTCTTCATTTGGTAATACAGAGGAGATGATAGATTGAGAATCGACATCATCATTATCCTCTAACATTTCTATAACTTCTTCTGGCTTGGATTGGGAAGTATAGACTTACTAGATTTCAGCAGATGAAATGAAGACATCTCCATTTGAGCTTTCATCATTGCTTGGTGGATCACTAATTTCACTCATGTTGTCTAGCACGATTGTCGTAATTGACATTATGGATCTTTCCATAAGAATATTTTGATTTGGGTCTATCCTATCAATTTGACTGATATGAAACACATAATTTGTACTCACATGCACAAATGGATTTACTAGAATCTTTTCCAAACCATATGGAGCATTAACTTTGGTAATATCCCATGTTGTGGATTTCTCATTTCCCTTTATGTGAAAGAATTACACCTCATTGCATTGAGATTCACATGACTTGAACGGGGCCTTATAACCAGACAATGTCCCAACTTGACCATAGAATCAATATTTGATACATTGATGTTATGATGAAGGGACAGTCGTATGTTGATGTAGCCGGGGTCTTCCAAAAAAATATGACAAAGGCTGAGTCTTCATCAACAACCATGAAATATGAATTGGATACAAGATCTCCAAACTGAGTTCTGAGTGTCATCTATCCCAGTGGTTCTTTATAATTTTTATCATATCCTTGTAACATCATTATAGAAGGAGAAAAATCAGATTCTGCAAGGCCCAATCGACGAAGTGTACGAATGGGTTTGAGGTTGACTCATGAACCATTTTCAATGAAAGCTCTTCAGATATCTGAACCATTGAAATTTCCAGATATGTACAAAGGAAAAATATGTCCATGACAGACATCATATTCATCTTCATCAGTAAAAGATATCACTGCATGGCATTCTATAGGATTATTCTCTACATGGTAGGCATCAGCTGCAAAAATTTTAGTTTCAAACTTCTGAGGACATGACAAAGCCTCAATGAGTGCCCCTGAAGATCTTTTGAGAAATTAAAGGCATCCAGAATTGATAACTTGGCTGGTACTTGGGCCAGGTGTTTCAATACATCATATTTTTGATCCAAATGTCTGTGTTTCCTAGCGGGAACAAGTGGTTTAGTAGGTACCTTGGATGTTGATGCTTCTTGTACTGGGATAGGAGTTGACAATATTCCTGGATTTGGAAAATTAGACCAATTAGATCCATTTACTTGATGAGATGATGAAAGTGGAACCTCCAACCAATCTTCCAGAATAACTATACTTGGACTGAATCTACATTGTGTAGAATAATTTGCTTGTTCTTGTTGAGCTTGCTGAAGGGATCTACCATGAGTTTCTGTCGCATACACATCTCTAGCAGGGGTAGAATTGGAATAGTGGCTTCTGAAATATTCATGTCTTCCCTTGTATCATGAGCCTCTAGAACCTCCTCTGATTCCTCTGTTTGATATAGGGAATTCAGGCTCATCAAAATCGAAACCGCGACTGGTATAAAGATCTGTTATGTGAATCATATTAAAAAACCCAATAATCAACTCTTCATCTGATGATGACTCTACCTAATTAGACTGTTTAGGATGTTCCGTTTAGTGGTGTGGTGCCCGTTCATTCGAAGTAGATGGCATGAAATCTGCCAAGTCAAAGACAACTTAGGCTTTGACATGTACTCAGCTTCTTCTGATTGTTCTTCTTTCTTGGAATTAGACTGTTTCATTTAGGATTTTCTCTCTGATGAAGAGGATTTTACTGTGGAATTTATGGTATAAGGCACAATTGGTTTCTTTAATTATGTTCGCAAAATATCATGAGTTCGGTTGATCGTCTTTCTGACCATCCAATCATCATATTTTTGTGAATTTTTGTTCTTAACTTTTTGCCACTCACCTTCCTCCTATGGAACTATAGCAGTAACACATGCTACCTGAGCTAAAGAACCTTTCAGTTTGACTTGTCCCAAATCGACCATTTTTTGTAGGAGGTCCTTGAAAACAAAAGACTCTTGATTCGGATGCCCCAACATTTAATGAAAGGGGAAATAATTGGGACGGTCTTCATCTCCTTCCTAGTTGGGCCTTTTGGTCCTTGTCAATGGAACAAAATTATTTTCCAGAGTTGAAATGAAGTAACCATGAACATGTTCATTTCGGAAAGCATATATTTTTCTCTTCAGATTCTCAAATTGTTTCCTTCTTTGATCTCTTTTATCGTCTTGACGAAATG
Source organism: Viscum album (assembly GCA_963277665.1). Classification (NCBI taxonomy): domain Eukaryota; kingdom Viridiplantae; phylum Streptophyta; class Magnoliopsida; order Santalales; family Viscaceae; genus Viscum; species Viscum album. The sequence continues at coordinate 1,577,077,084 of OY728150.1, read as the reverse complement.
TCCTCTGTTGTTGACGCTTAGGAGGCAGAGCCCTTCGAGAAGAAGAATGTTTTGAAGTAAATGAATGTACAGGTTCTTGATTAAGAATAACTGTAGCAGTACCTACTTTAACCATTCTTTATCCTAGAACCGATTGAATTACATGAGATTTATCCTTAGTCTGTATAAGGGAATCTTCAATCTACAGAGCGATTGAAGTAAGGTCTCCAAACCCTCCTTTTTATTTCACAGGGATCAATGGTGTGCAAAATTTGTCACACAGATTTGCCACATATATGGAAACAATTCTTCTTGAGAGAGTTCTATGCATTGGGAATATGTTAATCCCTTCCAGCGAGCAATGAAATATGAAACCCTTTCATTCTCCCTTTGCTTACAGTTTGTAAGATCAAAAACTGTTGTCTTTGGAAAAGTTGAGTTGAACTAAAGAAGGAATTATTGATAGAGATCTTCCCATCTAGTAATTGACTTGGATTTCATGCTTGTATACCAAACAAAAGTTTGTCCTTGAAAGATTCACATGATACATCTGGTTTTCACGGCTTCTTGCTGTTCTGGAGTTCCCATCATAGGATCTCAACAAGACACGTAATGCGTCAAATGTTGTTTAGCATCACCTGATCCATTGAAAATAGGGAATATAGGGTTCCCAAACCATGATGGGGGAGGTATTGAATCTACCAATTCAGGGTAAGCTCTCTTTTCTGGTTGAACCTGCACACGTTTCACTTCCATAGTCTCTAACCAAGCTGTTAATTACTCAATGGTAGTTATTAACTTTTGATAAATATCCAGTTGAACATGGACTTGGGCAAGTGCAATAATTGGTGTCTGGACAAGTATGGTGGCTGGTACTACAATTGATGGTAGCACCATCGATTGTTGTTGCACTTGACCTGTAGGATTAGACCTGTGAGGGTGTATTGATAGAGGAGGATATTCTTGATCCATCTCAGTATCTACAAAATACTCCCATGTCTAACTGATTCCATCACACATAGGAGGAAGAATACCCTGAAGTAGTTCAATATTCATCTTCTTAAACTCCTTAATTTCTTCCTCTTGTTGCTCAAATCTTTCCGCTAGTGAGAGCGATTGGCCTTCTCTAGAGGAAGGATATGTAATGTGATTCTTTCCCATCCCTTTGTTGGATCCATTTCGTAGAGGTGGAAGTAGGTTATTAGAAGGAACACCCAGATTCTGGGTAAACCTTTGACTTCGTGTACGCACACCTTCTTCATTTGTGTCTGTGCATACAACATCTTGAGAAGTAACCTCTTCATCTGAGTCCCCTGAGTGAGCCTGATGTTCTGGAGGATCAGCAACAACGACAATAATGACATTAATGGATTCATAACACATCACATCCCTTCTATCAGCAATTTTGTGATATTGACTTCTTCCAGGCCCCTTATTAGACAATGCCTTTTGTTGATTTGATCCCTCAGGAACTTCTTTGCGAACCATAATTTGGAGAGAATCTCTTGGTAATTTGGCCCTTTGTTCCTCTTGTGGCTTCTTCCCCAATCAAGAGAAGACCGAATTTCGCTGAGGAGGGAATTGAGGATTTGAAAAAGTCCCTAGTCTAGTGGACTAGGGCTGTTCATGTTGTATTTGCTAAATTCCTCGAATCCTATTTGTTGATTCTGAGGGTTGGGTTAAAAGAATCCCCAGTATGGCAAGCTGCGGTTGCTCTTGGCATGCTATATTTGAGACCTTCTTGAAATATCTTCTGATCATGCAGACCTTATTCTGGAAATTAGTTGGATGTATCAACCTACATCCACGTTTATCACCCTTCTGAAATGGCCATTGGACGATTTTTGACACCTCTGTCACTTGGTGATGTGATTGCTCTAAACGAGATGCCTTTTCAATATTCTTGTATTCTTTATGCATGAGTAATTCAACAACTTGTTCTCTGTATGATTTATTTTTAGAGGAACTAGATGAAGTCTGTTTTGGGCAAGCTTTTAATTAAAAACAAAACCCATTGACTATGGATGGCCATGGGCAATAACATTGCATGAGACCAATTTTGGCGGGCTTTACTAACTGGAGAGCATAGTGAAATGTAGTTATCCATGAACACCCCATCCTATGACCTGAATATCAGATAGGGAATTGGCAATTAACTAGCACAATCTTCTTAGTGCACCAAGGCATGAACGTTGAAGGGCCATTTTCTTCTTTTCAACCTTCAGATATCGAGAGACTGATAGAGATTCCAAATCAATCTGACGATGTAACCCTTCTATTATATTAACATGATTTTCATATTCATCATAAGATAATACATTATTTTTAAACTGGAAATTTTTTTTCTATATGTTGAGATGAATATAATGAATTCCATATTCCGTCAACATCTCTAGAATGTAATAATGAGAGTTAGCCAGAGGCCAAAACATGACTGGCACTTCACCTTTAGCCAGTTGTTTTCTCATGTTCAGAATCTCCTCTTTATCATTTAATGTAGATTATTCTACCAGTTTATACTAGATCTGATTCATTCTTGTTGCTTTATCAGATTCAACAAGACTGGTAGAGAATACACTGATAAAACCGGAAGATGAATGACCCAGGGGTGGTTTAGAGAATGACCTAAACCCCAGGCTATCATCTGATTGAGAAATTTTTCACTTGCTGATGTTAAAGAATCAGACATGACTGGCTTTACTTTTTCAAGTGCCTCAAGATAAGAGGGCATTCTCTTCACTGCATTTTCTTCTGATGAATTTTCTATACAATGCGAATTACTACTGCAGAGAGGACTTTCGCGGATAAATTCATCATCATGGGGAGGACCACCATGGTCGGTTTCAGAGAAAGATGAAACATTTTTCTCCTTGGTCTTCTGACCACATAGAGGGTTCTTGTGGCTCCCTTCGGAAGATGAAACTTCGAAATCGACCAAATTGTCACAAAGAAAACCTTCATGATGAATTGTCTGGTGCAGATCTACATAATTAATGTTCCCACTATTGGGAACTGAGAAGCAGAATATTGAGATGCAACAGATAGTTTTCTGAGTCCATCAAGAACTCCAGCATAGAGTAAGGCCTTGTCACAGATGGGCCTTTAATTTATTGACTGTGCTGGGTGGGTATTCTTCTTAGATGATTTTTTTCTCCATTTGGCAGGAGTATGTTCCTTCTCAAGAGAAATGATTAGGTTAGGCTGATTATCTCTGCTCAAACCAGGTGTATGTGCCTGTTGTTGTTGTCTGTATGATATGGGGGAGTACAACCCACAACCCTCTTGGACTGGAACAAAGGTGTGTGTCTTTTCCAGAGTGAACTGATAATTTTTCACTCCACTGGTAGGGATATATTTATGTGTCTTTTCCTGAGATGTTGTTGAAGATGTTATAATTTCCTGGCAGGCATCCAGAATATGAGCAGGGTTTTGTTTCTGCTCTTTCCCCATTGATAGAATATGCTTGGTGACTTCACCTTCCTGAACGGGGATATACGTCCATTCCGTTTTTGGAGTAGGTGTATGTGTCTACTCCTGCCCTCCTTTTCCTATCGATGAATCCTGACAGTACTCATGTGTGGGGGCAGAGAGTTGAGTCTACCTCCTGTTTGTTGCCAGAGCTTTCTGACTGACTTCTCTGAATGCTGCCAAACGAGACTGTTGGTAAGCTTGATCAATACTAGCAGGTGTATGTGCCTACTTATTGCACTTCTCCAAATGTGGTTGACGAGCTCCATCATATGTAGTCAGACGAGCCTGATGACTAGCTGATGATTTTTAAACATGTGTATATTCCTGTCAATAGTTCTCCACCCGAATTTCCTGGAGGGATTGGCGTGATGCTTCCAGATGAGTCAGATGGACAGCGGAATTAAAATGGATGGGTGTGTGTTCCCACTCGTTGCTTTCCACCAAGTTAGGTTGGTGGACTTCTCCAGAGATGGCAGAGATGAGAACACCCTCAATATTGATAGGATTTTGCCTCTGGCGGTTCTTCTTGCCTTCTCGGGTTCGAGGAACATGAGCCGAATGCCTGGAAACGATACCCACTTCATGTTGAGGTCACACTACCGCACGTGTCTGGCGGTGATTGTTGATGGGAGCCCTCGGGAAGAACTCCTGTCTCCTTGAATTAAGGCCCTGAGGGACCAGCCTATTCACCTCCTCAAAATTTGGGAGTGAATGGTGATTACGTTCTGGGGATAACGACCTGAAACGGTTGGAGATGGTGGTTAGCACCGCCTACATCTTGATTGATGGTCATCGCTATCCGGACTACAAAGTTGAATTATTGCCTTGGAGGGCTTGTCGAGCGGCTTCTAGAGTCGGAATAGTACCTTTTTGACGGTACTCCTTTACCAGCGCATTTGATACCCAGTGTTGAAGACACTTAGTAGGTTATGTCATCCTCAGATCAGACGACGATCCATCAGGAGTAGCAGCAATATCATTTGCAGTAGAAGTTTTCACAGCAGAGGTATTCACAGATGTGGACTTAAGAAAATCGATTCTTATAATGCATAATACCATTAAAAATAGTGCATGTTTCATACAACAAGCATAATCAAGATATGTTTTACTGCTACATATTTTGTATGAGCACATATGTTATTGATTGTTTTGTTGGCCCTCACATTGAGTTTTAAATATGGGCCCTAATAAATAGGTAAAACATCATTTAACTTGGTTAATGATTCATGTCGGGTTCACCATTTTTTTTTTCCTATGGAATTGGGGATGACCATGTTGATTGATAGCTCAAACATTCCAATTGGTTTTTAATGGGTTTGTTCATAGAACCAGAAACATCCAATGATTCCACATCCATTTGAACCTACCATCCAAAGTTAGGTGCTCATTTTTTGTGGACTGATGAGGCTTATGAATTTGCATTGTCCGAGAGGATGGGAGGTCGGACTCATCACACCATTTTGAGGGGAATTATTGTCTACTCCGGGACTCTCTTTATATATTTATGTTATGTTCGTGAATCCTTATTACATTACCAAGTATAAAATGTGCATTCTTTTAGATCTGACAATAAATTATTGATGTGTAGGAAATTTTGAGAATATTTTATATGTATTCGAGGTTCTTCATCGATAGAGAATCATATGTATTTGTTAGAGATTATTAGTCAATGGTATCCTTAAATACATAAAATTCCATTGGTCATTATGATGACCATACTAGTTTTAAACCCACTTAGTGGGGCACTTGAAGTTTATTTTCATTCAGAAGGACATGGATTATTTCAGAGTTGGGATCATACCTGTAGATGGGCTACCTATGTATCTTTTTTTTTGGAAAATTAATTAGAACCCACGTAGTTCGATTAAGGGAGTATTATGTTTATTCATGATTGATGGCTCTAGGAAATATTTCATGATTACATTCACACTCTAAGCTCATGTGAGTCATGCTTGGTATGAGAAACAAGATGTATTAGTGAAACCAGACAATTGTTCCACGAAAGATGCAATGATGTGGGGCTTCTGTATGTATAACTGCCCATAATAGATAAGTATTGGGTTTTACTACAGGGATGAAATCCAAGAACAAGGTCCATAAAAGTTATATGTACTTCATAGTGATTTGGGTACTCTAACATGGGGCTTACTCCTATGGAAGATACCCAAATTAGGAGGGGACTCATGATTTGGTTTTACTCTTGAGAAGGAAGCCCAGATCAAATGTAAATTAAGGCTCGTTACAGGAAATTATGACTGGGGATTACTCCTAAGAAGGAAGCCCAGGTAAAGGGACTTGGGGCTTACTCTTAAGGAGGATGCCCATATTTGTAGACACTGAGACTGGTGATTACCCCTGAAATGGAATCCCTGGTTAAGAGAACCATGGTTGGGGCTTACTCCGGAGGAGGATGCCCATATTTGGGAACAGAGAGACTGGGGCTTACTCCTGAAAAAGGAAACCCAAATAAGAACTTGGGGCTTACTCTGGAGGAAGATGCCCATATTAGGGGAGTTGGGGATTACTTTTAAGGAGGATGCCGATATTTGAGACTAGGTCTTACTCCTGGAAATGAATCACAGGATAAGAGAATTATGGTTGGGGCTTACTCCTGAGGAGGATACCCAGATTAGGGGACTTGGAGACTGGGGATTACTCTTGAAAAAGAGGCCCAAATAAGGACTTGGGGCATACTCCTTAGGAGGATTCCCATATTAACGAGAATTTAAACTGGGGATTACTATTGAAAAGGAGGCCTAGGTTAAGGATTCTCTCATCTTAATGGATGAGGTTGAATGAATGAAATCTCTGACCTCAGTGACATGAATATATATAAATCACTAGGTTTTAAGAGATGTTCTACAAAATTCCTTTAGGATAAGGAAGCCAATAATGAAATCATGCCATGAATGGCTTCAAAGAGAGTTATGAAGACTTAATCCTGAAGAGGAGAGGTGGATTGGCATAATAGAGTTGAAATGGTCAGGAAGGAACCCAAAAATTGAAGGGCACACATGTAATGGTCCTGAAAGTATACTTTCACGACAAATATATACTTGGTGGATCCATGAACAGTAGATTAATACTTGGTATATCCTTGACCAAAGCCTTTAGAATTATCCCGAGGTACTTCCAGATGAGTGGCATGCAAGTTTCAATGAGTAGGTATGTAGGCGTGCAAGTGTGTCCATTTCCCTTAAGAGTAAAACACTTAGGTGAGCATGTGTTAGTGAATTCTAACACTTAGACCTTATTCCTCTTGTTTAGACCATCTATTCTAGTTAAAGAATTACCTTAGAAGTGTTTAGAAGATTTGATGAAGAGACTTGGGCGTTCAGAGCTCAATATCTGAATTCTGGATGAAAATACTCCCAAAATGGGGGGCCCATCAGGGGTATTTATAGGTTGGATAAGACCTTGGAAGATTTTCAATGAGGGCGCGGAAGTCCCCTTCATGACCATTTGGGTGGCGCGCAAGTATACTTGCGCGACCATGATGGAACATGTGTGACCTATGGGAATTGTTCTCCTTGTTCACCCCTTTCTCTTTTTTTGATGTTTATTCAAAGGTTGAATCTTCTTTGATTGAGGTACTTCCCTTTTCATTTCGTTTAGACTCTGTGACGAAAAAGGAGCATTAACAAACATCTCATACAACATCATCAAAATACAACCAAATATCCATAACATATTATACCCTTAATTAGACACCAGAAACCACATATCCATTTCCATAAGTATCCAACCTCAACACATCCCAAACAAAAAACCTTCACTACTGATAAACCACACATCCCAAAACCAATGAATCTTGAACCATCCTCCATTTTAATATACTATATACTCTTAGAAGCATTGGATTTCCCACATGGTTTTAGACACATCACAATTAATGCATCTTAATCTGGAATCACGTCCTCCACTTTCAATATGTTGGGGGTTTTATTATACAACACACATCACGTAAAACAACACATTTTATAATATATAAATAACTAAAAATCACATCAAATAAAAAATTGAACAATTAAAAATTGAAAGAAACTGAAGATACTCGACATACATCTAAATCTCATACTCCTAAGTACTCTCCACCAAGACACCATGTTGTTGAGTCAATATGGTTTTCCTTATAACTTTTTCATTCCATATTGTTTTGAAAATCACAAACACCATATACTTTTGCAAATCAATATTTTACTACTATAAGTAAAATTTCCTTCCATAAGAAAATTTACCATAACATTGATTTCCTTATACATATCAATATTTTTCTTAAATGTAAAAATTGGATTCATACCCAAAATCTCAGAATCATATAATGACAAGAATTGAAGCACTCTATTTTTAGGATACAAATTCTGGATGTGAACTGTAATTAAGTTCCACTCCGAATTCTGGATGAGAAGTGTAATGAAGTTCCACTCTGAATTCTGGATAAGAACTATCATATAGTTCGACTCCGAATTTTGGATATGAACTCTCATATAATTCGACTCCAAATTATGGATAAGAACTCTCATATAGTTCCACTCCGAATTATGGACTCCTAACTTTTATAAGTTCGACATTGAACATTTATAAGTTAGACCCCAAACTTTTATAAGTTCGATCCTATAATTTTATAAGTTCGACTCTGAACTTTTATAAGTTTGACTCTAAACTTTTATAAGTTCGACTCCGAAATATTACAAGTTCAACTCCGAACTCTGTATGTTCATATTTTTAACTCTGATTATACCAGACTTCGAATTTCCTTAGAAATTCAGACATCTGATTTCCACAGAATTCAAGTTCTCAACTCCTATAAAAAAATCTGAATATATCTTTATTATACATTCCTAATTCCATTTTGATTAGACTCCGAACTTTTATTTTCTTATATTCCAAACATTAGTTTTGCTTATGATTACACTTGATCCATTATAAAATTATGTGGTCCATTATTTTTCTAACTAACTGTTGTTTTAGGGACATATGTACAGGTCCCTCCAAAATTTAAGGAAAATTTGACCTTTGGAGGAGGGAGTCGACCGTTCCAAATGAGCCTATAAATATGAGCTCATTTGAAAGAGCTCAATAACAAGTTGATCACACAAGAGACCACACGCTATTAAAGTGATTTCTAGAGATAGAAGGTTTTCATGCCTTGTGCGTACTAAACTGCTCGTTCAGATTTCATCGTGAGACTCAGATTGTTGGTGATTACAATCGAGGGCTTCTAAGGATAGGAAGATAGTGGTGCCGACTTCCTTGATGTACGAGGGATTCCATGTTGAGGAAGATAGAGGTTCCAACTACAATGAAGTTGAGGGATTACGGGGATAGAAAGACAGAGACTCCGATCTTCATATCGAGGGCTTACCCTAGTGTGGGTAAGATAGACTAGCTTGAAAGTATAAATCAAGGGACCTTTATCCAAGGTTGTTGGATACCCTTCTCTTTGGGTTAAAATATTTGTATCTTGTTACTTGTGGTTTTACTACTCAGTTTTCCGTTATGTATTGTATTGTAAAGAAAGTATAATATTCTTATATTTCCTTAAACTTGTACTCTCATTTAGTTAAATTCTATATGCTATAAGGTAGAATCTCATATTGTAAACTTTGGTTATGTTTAAATTTCTGGATCCATATTTCCAGAACCTTTTTTCTGAATCACATTCCATATTTAGGCAAGTACATAGAACTTTATGTTTATAACTTCCTAATTTGTTCCAATATTCATTGGTGTTATAGGTGTTGCAAATTTTCTTAGTTTAACTTTGTTAAACATAGATCTTTCCTTGTTTAAGGAAATTTTTAAAGTGTACAATTCACCCCCCCTCTTGTCTATTGAGCATCTACATCGTTATTTTGATTCTACAATAGGTATCAGAGGTTGGAAACCTCATAAACTATAAAAATATAACATTTGTATCAGAACAGGTTCTGAAACACTTATACTCACATATACGTTTTTTCTTGCTTAGTTTTTCATTGTTCTATATTTTCCATGCTTAGGAATATTTTTCCTTTAATCTAAACTTTTTTGTTTAACACGTTATTGTGTAGAAAATATTTCTTAATGATGGCAGGTTTAAATGTGTGTTCCATCGAAAACCTAAATCCTACAAGACCACCAATTTTGTGATGGAAATGATTATGAGTACTGGAGAGATCGAATGAAGACATTCGTTATCAATACTGGAGTAGATAACTTTGTTATACTTACTGATGTTATAAAATTCCTGATAAGAAAGTTAGTGCTTTCACAAACCAAGAGAATCATTATTATCAATTAAACTATAAGGTTCGGAATACTCTACTATGTTCAATGACTACGAGCATATATAGCCAAATTTATTCATGTGATGCAGCAAACTGTATATGGAAGAAACTTGAAGTTACTCATTTTGGTAAATATAATGTGATTGAGGCTAGAAGAGCTATGTTGAGAGCTGAGTATCATGGTTTTAATTTTCCTTATGGAGAACCTATAAGCAATGTACAAAAATGGTTTATGACTATCGTGAATAGATTACAATCTATGGGGGATAAAGATCTAGATTATGAAGCACTAGTTGACAAGATTATATATATTATGCCCAATGAGTGGGAATCAAAGAGAACAAATATTGATGAAAACAAGAAGTTTACACAAATTTTCTTAGATGAGCTGTTTGGAATTCTTCTCCAACATGAAACAATGATGAAGAGAGATGTTGACAACATCAAGAAGAAGAATGGGAATGGTACTATTGCTTTTACTACAACATCAAATCACATGAAAGTAAAGAATCCTGAGAGAGTAACTAGATCTAATTCTAATAAGGTTACTATCCAATCCGAATCTAGTGAGAGTAAAGTCTCAGAAAAAGAGTTAGCAAATCCTGCTTGAAGAATGAACAAGATAACTAGTCAAAAAAATTTCCAATCCAGTTATAAGAAGAAGGAAAGGAAAGATAAGAAAGATTCAGAGGTCACATACTATAAATGAAAGAGAAGTGGAAACATACTACCTAATTTCCCTATGCTTAAATAGAATAAACGGAAATAGAGGCATTCGGAATGGAACATGAAGAATTTCTATAAAGCTAAAGCTATGAAAAGTCTGAAAGATAATACTACATGGCATACTAGCTGTGGAGACTCTTTAGAAAGTTATTCTTCAGAATATGATTCATCATCATAGAAGAATATGGTATTCATTGCTAATAATTCGTCTCTGCATACATTTCTTATGGCTAAGGTACGCTATACCGAGGCTTTAACAAACTTATCACTTGATAAGAATTACTATTCTGAAAATAGTATTTCTAATGAAGATTCTTCATCCTCAGAAAATGAAGAACCTTCATATGAAGAAGTATCTAGATTTTCCAAGATACATGAATCAATAAATCGTGAAAGTTATAAAAAACTAGACAAGGAAAATACTATGGAAGAAATTCTTACAAAAAATATTTTAGATCTTTATTCAGATCTTAAAGATAATGATGATCTTTTAGAAAAACTTTCTAAAGACAGTGAGAAAGAAAATTTAGATAAGTAAGAACTTTCTAAATATCTAAGTAATGCTACATTAGTGATAAATGTTTTTGAGGAAAAGTATAACTCTAATGAAATTATTCCTGAGGATAAGAATTTAGTCATTAGACTAAAATCTGAAATTTTTTCTCTTAAGAAGCTCCTTGAAAAAATTACCTCTAGGAAGGAAAATTTTGACAATATGTATTTTCAAATTAAACCTAAAGGAAACACTACTAGAGTAGGTTATATTCACTAAAAACAGTTTTCAAAAACAACTATTTTATTCCTTCTAGAGCCCCTTTTTCACTATGTATCAATGTGGTGGGAATTCGAAGAAAAATTGTTTGTTGAATAATGTTCAATATCATGGGTTTCATAAAGCATATTTCTCTAAACAAATGTGGATACCCAAAATTTTGTTATATGAAAATCTCAGATCCAAACCAGTTTGGATTCATAAAGTCTAATTCTTGTCTTATTTTCAAGAAGATAAAGGAAGTACAAACAACAATACTTTGTACAAGGATAGTGGATGTTCCCAGCACATGACTGGTAACAAAAGATATTTCAAAAAGATTATCAAAAAGTGAGGAAAAGTAACTTTAGGAGATAATTCTCAGGGAGAAATTTTTGGTATAGGTAATATTGTTCTTCTTGGTAAAACCGTGATTTCAATTGTTTTGTTTATTAAAGGTCTTAAACACAACCTCATTAGTATAAGTCAATTATGTGATGATGTATAACTTGTGAATTTTAGGAATGATAAGTGCTTAGTACACAATTCCAAGGAAGAGTTTATTCTTTCTGCCCGTAGGCAAGAAAAGTTTAACACATTGAACATAAAAGATCTTAGGAGACAAGATTTACCTTTCCTTAGTGCAATGGAAGATCATTCATGGTTATGGAATAGAAGGCTAGGTCACTGTAACCTTAGGAACCTATGAATACTCTCTAAGAAGAAACTATTTATGGATCTACCAGAGATTATATTTGATTATTCTACCGTTTTTTATCCTTGTCAGTATGGAAAGAAACATAAATATAGTTTTAAATCAATCAGTGAAGTCTCAAAAAATAATGCATTACAGTTGGTGCACATGGATCTTTTGGGTCCAACACAAACTATAAGCATTGGTGGAAAATACTATGTGTTTGTTCTAGATGATGATTACACTAGATTTACATGGGTCTATTTTCTAGAAAAGAGGTTTGATGCTTTTTGTTATTTCAAAAGTTTTAGATTCCATGTTAAAAATGAGAAAAACCATCCACTGAAAACTATTCATTTTGATCATGGAGGAGAATTTCAAAATTCCGATTTTGAAACCTTTTGTAGTAGAAAAGGTATTACTCACAATTTTTCAACACCTAGAACTCCTCAAAAAAATGGTGTACTTGAAAGTAGAAATAGAATTCTTCAAGAGATAACTAGAACCATGTTGAGTTAATATTATATAGCTGGACATTTTTGGGCTGAAGATGTAAGTACTACTTGTTACACTATAAATCGAGTTTTTATTAGACTTTTTCTTAATAAAACTCCTTATGAGTTATGGAATGGTAGAAAAACAAGACATTCCTACTTCAAGGTTTTTGGATGCAAAGTATTCATCTTGAATAATAAAGATAATCTCCTCAAATTCGCACCAAAATCTGATGAAGGAATTTTCATAGGCTACTCCACATCTTATATGGCTTATAGAGTTTTTAACAAAAACACTTCTACTGTTGAGGAAGCAATACATGAAAAATTTGATGAAACTGATCGTTTTGTTTTTAAACCATCCCAACCTACATATTCAGATGTGTTTTCAAAAAATAATTATCAACCATTGATAGAAAACCCTTATGATAAGGAAAATGTTCAAGAAGATAATTCTGAAACATTTACCCCAGAAGACATTCTACCCTATGTTGATTAACATGTTTTACAAAACCCAAGTCAGCTGTTTCTTAAGAATTATCCCAGTGATAGAATCATTGGTGATGTCTATCAAACTGTAACAACTAGAAGTTCATTAAATATTGAGGTAGAACATCTAGCATTCCTTTCCCAATTGGAACCAAAAAGGACTTATGAAGCTTTAGGTGATAATGTATGGATAAAATCCAAGCAAGATAAACTAAATGAATTCTAATGGAATAGAGTCTGGAACATGTTTGAAAGACCTAAGGAAAATTCTGTTATTGGAGAAAAATGTGTCTTCAAAAATAATTGTGATGAAAATGGAATCATAGTTAGAAATAAAGCTAGACTTGTTTCCAAAGGCTATAATCAGCAAGAGGGAATAGACTATGAAGAAACTTATGCTCCTTTAGCTAGACATGAATCTATTCGTATTTTACTTGCTTTTGTAGCATTCTTTAATTTTAAAATTTTTCAAATGGATGTGAAATGTTATTTTTGTAATGGTTATGCTCAAGAGAAAGTTTTTGATGAACAGCCTTCTGGCTTTGAAGATAAAAAACGTCTTGATCATGTTTTTAGACTTACCAAATCTTTGTATGGACGTAAACAAGCCCCAAGATCCTGGTATGATAGACTTACAAGATTTTTGCTTCAAAATAACTATGTTAAGTGAAATGCAGATCCAACCCTTTTTATAAAGAAAGATAAGAAAAATTTTTTGATTGTACAAATTTATGTTGATGACATTATATTTGGTTTAAATGAGCAATCTTCAACTGATTCCTTTGCAGATCTAATTAAATATGAGTATCAAATGAGTATGATGGTTGAGTTAACATTTTTCCTTGGTTTTAAAATTTCTTAAAAACCAGAAGGAATCTACATATTCCAACATAGGTATATTAAATATATTCTTAAAAAGTATGGTTATGACAACACTAAGAGTATAGGTACTCTTATTGGAACCTCAAACACACTTAATCTTGGTGAAGCTGGGAAACCAGTAGATCAGACATCTTTTAGAGGTATGATAGGAAGTCTACTTTACATGATAGCTAGTCGACCCGACTTGATGTTTTCAGTATACTTATGTGCAAGATATCAATCCATTCCTAAGGAATCTCATTTAAAGGTAGTGAAAATAATTTTCCGTTACTTAAAGGGAACCATGGATCTAGGATTATTTTATACTTCTGGAAGTTATTTTATTTTAAAAATCCTTTCAGATGATGACTTTGGTGGATGTAGAATGGATAGAAAAAGTACATCTAGAACATGTCATTTCTTAGGATATTCATTAGTTTCTTGGTCATGCAAGAAGCAATATTCTGTAGGACTCTCCACTAATGAAGCTGAATATGTAGCAGCTAGAAGTTGTTGTGCACATGTGTTGTGGATGCAACACACACTCACAGACTATGGATTGAGTTTTACTAAGACTCAAATTTTGTGTGATAACACAAGTTCCATTTCCCTTAGTAAAAACCCTTCACATCACTCCCGTGCAAAACACATAGGTATTAAGCATCACTTTCTTAGGGATGAAACACTTAAAGGAGATATCATTCTTCAGTTTATCGGAATGCAAGATCAACATGCTAACATTTTCACAAAATCTATAACCTCCAACAGATTTGAATACATTAAACAGAATTTAGGAATGATAACCAGAAGGTAATCCTTCTTCATTAACATCTTGTTGAACAATTCTCCTTTCAGTAATGAACTCCTTTTCATAGGGGGGAGTAAATTTGCTATATAGCAAAAACAAAATTTCTTTGGGAATAAAATTTTTTGTAGTTAGTCTTTCAAACTTATCTAACTAAAATTTTCATAACGATTTTTTCGAAATTTCTGGAACTGAAATTTTCGTAATGAAAATCTTCAGAACTAAAATTTTCAGTATGGAAATTTTCAGAACTGATATTTTCCATAATGATTTTTTTTCGTAATGTCCTTTTCGTAATGTGTTTTTTGTAATGACTTATTTATAAAGAGTTTTTCGGAATGAGTTATTCATAATGAGATTTTTGTAATGATTTTTTCATAAAGAATTTTTCTTAATTAGTTTATTTTTCGTAATAAAGTTTTCTGTAGTAAGTATTTCTTAGTTAAATTTTCCTCAAGAAGAATATTACCAATTACGAAAAAACTTCTTGGCCAATCCAAAAGGTATGATTTCGTTACTTAGGTTTTCGTAGTCATATTTTTCTTTTTGGTATTTTTCTATAAGTTTTAAAAATTTCTCTGATTCCAGTTTTCATAAATTCGAATGATTTTCATAAAACCTCAAAAGATCGGAGTCAAGTTTTCCTTGCGGTTTGTATCTCACCTGTCAGATCAGGTCTCAATGTATCTCAACTGTTTGATCACCCGTGGAAACTGAACTGTCGTCTCAATGCCTATATAAAGGGGACCCCTGAAGGTCATCCCACATAGATTTATCAATGTTTTTTCATCTCGAAGCCCTGACTCTCCTCTTAAGGACCGTTTTGAACTTTTTGAAGCCTGTTCTAAATCCTCCAGAACTCTTCATTCTGAATGTCTGCTGAAGCTACTTCTTAAGATATGTCTACCACGAAGCCGATTTCAAAATGAAAAGTCTACAGAGAAAGGCTAGTCCATCCAAATTTTTACATGTATGATTCTATCATCACTAAGTATATCATGATGAATGGTCGGTAAGATGCATTGTTTAAGGCAGGTGATCAGGATGCTGTTTATCCGGAGTTACAAGTCGAATTCCACGAATTAGTAAGTTTTTATGAGAAATATGGTAGCGAAATTTTTTCATTCAAGTGTTATGGAATGACTTATAAACTGACTTACACTAAGGCGGCAATCTTGGTATGGCTATCATATGATGGAGAAACCGAATTTGGTTCACACAAATTCCCAGATGCTCAAGGAAGTTTTGTTAAGGTTAAGTCCATACAATGTCTTGGACATGCTGATGAAAAGGCAGCAAAGATTGCTCATCTTTATCCTAATAATAGGATTCTTTAGCTTTGGTTACATGGATTTTTTTTTCGAGAAAGGGTGATAATGATACTCTGAAAAAAAGTTACATATATTTCTTAGACTTCTTGGTGAATCAAAGAAAAATAAATCTGATGAGGCATGTCCTTATGACTATCAAGAATATCAAGGAAGGAAAATTGAGAGCTCAAATCATCATGTACCCTTCCTTACTATCAAAGATGATAGTTCAGTGCTTATATTCTTTCAAGGTTGCATGTATGTCTAAAATTCGGAATTGAAAGCTTATGCTAGTCAGTGATGATACGCTGAAAAGAATGAATATGGATTTTTTTAAGGAAGCAGGTGAATTTATAGCTTGCCAAAGGGAGAGGCTAAAGTCATTCCAAATAATGTGGATAAGGCTGAACCAGTGAAAAATATTTCTAAGAAGAGGATGCTTAAGGAATTTGTTGGTGAAGAAAAAACCACCAAATCTAATGAAATCCAATCCGCACCTCCCAAGAAGAAAAAACAAAAAGCTTACCCAGATGAAGTGGCTTCTAAGAAGAGGGGTGACAAAGAGAAGAGAAAATAAGGGGATCCATAGTTCATATTGGACCCTACCGAGGCTATGTCCTTAAGGGAAAGAGCTGCTGATGAGTTAGAAAAGCAAGATAATTAAAAGAAGCTGAAGAAGAAGATTTCAGAAGAGGAGTTTGTTCAATCTCTTTTGAAAGCAACAGAGTTGGCCTCTTAGATGATTCCCATTCTGGGAACCATTGATGTTCAATTACTACCAAAAAATCCTGGTAAGAAGTACACCATTCCAAAAAATCTTGAATAAGAAGAGAAAACAGTTGCTGAAGAAGTAGAAGAAGAAATAGAAGAAGAAGAAGAAGGAAGGATGTGATAATCTGGATGACATGATCAAACAAGTGGAATATTATCAAGAAAATGACGAATCAGAAAAATTAGTCATTCCGAGGAAGGAAGTTTAGAAGGTAAGTAGAAAGGATGATGAAAAGCAAGAGGGAGAGGAAGGAAATGATTTGGAAGATGAGGAAGAATCCAATGAGAAGAATTTCCTTGAAGAAGGGGTAGAAAAAGAGAAACAAGATGAAGACCAGATTGTTCAATTGTCAGAAAGTGAGGAAGAATCTCCAGATGATAAACCCATTTCGAAATCATACAATGTAAAGAAAGTTCTCATGAAGACCCCCAATAAAATGTCATCAGGAAGATAGAGGTAGGTGGTTCTTCAAGAAGAAATCTATTGCTGGTTGAGGAAGTGAAATCTCCAAGAAAATTATCTGATTCGGAGTCATGATCACATTGTCATGACTTTGTTGTTGAATCTTTAAAGAAGGTGGTGGACACCATTCTGATTTCCCCCCCTATTGATTCTATATGCCCAATGCTGCAACATTGTTTGAATCCGAAATTGGAATCCTTACCCACGGTGACAGATAAGTGTGTGAATATTGAGGCCGAATATAAAAATTTCCATATAAATTATTATGTGCACATGAAATCTTGCAGCAAAATCACTTTATGATCTAAGAAAGTTGAATAAGACATCGCTGACATTGAACATTTTCAGAATGAGGTAAAAGATGGTTTTGACACCAAGGATAACAAGATTAAGAATCATCAGGATGATATGATAAATGTGAAAAGTTCTCGGAATCAACAGGTTAGAGACCTGAATGGGAAGCTTAACTTAGTTACACAGAACTATAAAGGGGAAAGAGATTTACAGATTGAGTTTAAAGAGAAGGTGGAAATGCAAGATGAGATATTGAAGATGCAGGAAGAAGTCGTGAAGGCTCAAGATGAAGCATTGAAAACCCAAGATGAAAGGATAAAAGCTTTAGAGAGGCAAGCTGAGAAGGACCAGAGAGATTTGATGAAACTGAAAACCTTGTTGAAGAAGCTAATCTCAAAGGAAAATGAAGACAAATAAACCCACTCCTATCTTTTGTTGTATTTGTATTTCCGTGTAAAAATTTGCTCAGCTCTAATGAAGGTTTTTCCTGTTTGAATATTGTCTTATTATGTACTAATGTTTCAGGTACATTATTTTTCCATCCCCTTAAATTTTTTTGAAAATCACAAAGGGGGAGAAGGAAAATGAATTAATTAGAAGGGGAGAAGGAATGATTAAAATGGAGAAGGAAAAATTTATAACTGAAATATCCTCAAAGTAAGGGGGAGTTTCTCATTACGAAGTTTTTCATTCCCATGATAATGAAAACTCCACTCCAAAAACTAAGAATACAATCGTTAGAGTTTCAATGACTAAGGGTGATTTAGTTGTATTCACTATCATCCATGAACAAAGGGAGATAAGTTTAAATTTCAATGTCTAATGAAATTCTTCAAATTTCATATATTCTTTTTTATAAGGATGTTTGTGGTTTCCAAAAAGGAGGATATTTTTGAGTCAATAAGGGTTTCTTTATAACGTATTCATTCCTTCTTGTTTTGAAAATCACAGAAACCTTATACATAAGAAAATCATATTTTACTTCTATATGGAAAATTTTCTTCCTTGATAAAATTTCCCCTATCTTTGATTTCCTTATACATATAAATATTTTTCTTAAATGTAAAAATCAGATTCATACCCAAAATCTTGGAATCATATAATACCAAGAATTAAAGCACTCTGTTTTTAGGATACGAATTCTGTATGTGAAACGTAATGATGTTCCACTCCGAATTCTGGATGAGAACTGTAATGAAGTTCCATTCCGAATTCTGGATATGAACTCTCATATAGTTTGACTCTGAATTCTGTATACGAACTCTCATATTGTTAGACTCCGAATTCTATATATGAACTCTCATATAGTTCCAATCCGAATTATGGACTCCGAAAGTTTATAAGTTCGACCCCAAACTTTTATAAATTTGACTTTGAACTTTTATAAGTTCGACTCCGATCTTTTAGAAGTTATACTCCGAACTTTTACATGTTCAACTCCGAACTCTGTAAGTTCAGATTTGGAACTCTGATGAAACCAGACTCTGAATTTCATTAGAAATTCAGACTCTCGATTTCAACAGAATTCAGGTTATGAACTACTATAATATAGAATCCAAATATATCTTTATTATAAATTTCGAATTCCATTTTGATTAGACTCAGAACTTTTATTTGCTTACATTTAAAACATTAGTTTTTCTTACGCTTACACTTGTTCCATTATAATACGATGTCTTCCATTCTGTTTCTAACTAACCGTTGGTTTACTGACACATGTACAGGTCCCTCTGAAATTTAAGGAAAATATGAAAATTGGAGGAGGGAGCCGACTGTTCCAATCGAACCTATAAATAGGAGCTCATTTGAATGATCTCAATAACAAGTTGATCACTCTAGAGACCACACATTGTTAAGGTGATTTCTAGAGAGATAATCTTTTCATGCCTTGTGTGTACTGAACTTCTCATTCAGATTGCTTCGTATGACTCCGATTGTTGGTGATTACAATCAAGGGCTTCCATGGACAGGAAGACAGAGGTGCCGACTTCCTTGTAGTTCAAGGGATTCCTTGCTGAGGAAGACAGAGGTTCCAACAAACTTGAATTTTAGGGGTTGTAGGGATAGAAAGACAGAGACTCTGATCTTGGAATCGAGGGCTTACCCTAGTGTGGGTAAGACAGAGTTGCGTGAAAGTATAAAACCAGGGACCTTTGTCCAAAGTTGTCAGATACCCTTCTCTTTGTGTTAAAAGATTTGTATGTTGTTACTTGTAGTTTTACTACTCGTTTTTATGCTGCATATTGTATTGTAAGGAATGTATAATATTCTTATATTTCCTTACACTTGTACTCTAATTTAGATAGATTCTATATGCTATAAGTTAGAATCTCATATTGTAAACTTTGGTTGAGTTTCAATTTCTGGATCCATATTTTAGGAACCTGTTTTTGGAATCACATTCCGTATTTAAGAAAGTACGTAGAACTAGATGCATATAACTTCATACTTTGTTCCAATATTCATTGGTGTTAGAGGTGTTGTTATTTTTCATAGTTTAACTTTGTTAAAATTAGATCTTTCCTTGTTTAAGGAAATTTTTAAAGTGTAGAATTCACCCCCCCCCTCTTGTATATTGAGAATATACATCGTTATTTAGATCCAACACATGCCTCCATAACACTTGGACCAAGGTAATGGTCTACCAATGATTCCAATTATTTTGAGGATCCTGGATCCCCATTGGATTCTCCATGAATGTCTGTTCATTCTAGATATCAACCTCTCTCCATTCAATAACATAGTATTCATCGTAATCTTATCGTTGAAGCTTGAACACATAGGATATGTTATGGATTTTCTATAACTATGGTTTCATGGTCATATTATACACAATTAAACCAATACATCCCACTAAACTAAAGTACCTATAACACCCTGTGATTTTATGAAAAACATTCTTTTAATTTCATTAATGTCTTGTGTTGTATGCTACACCAAGATTATCTTGGGCTATACGCAACATCATATTAGCTTGCAGTATACGCAACTGTAACGCCCCAAACCCAACTACCTGGAGTCGGTGCATTACTTTGTAACATTGGCATGATCACAAAAGATCAAGTCTCAAAAGACCGATTAGTTTAGTATCCTTGGAAACACTAGATACATTCATAAGTCTTAAATTACATCATAAAGTAAAAAACTAATAACAAAGTCTTTGTAGTCCACACTGATATCCTCTTCTGACTATCCCTGCAGGTCATTCCTAAAATACTTCTTCTCATCCTGGGAAATATTAAAACATTGAAAGGGGTGAGCTCAGATGCTTGGTAAGGATAACAATATTGCGGAAGCTTTCATAAATAAACATAAACATTTAAGGCAATGTATGACTAAAACAAAATCCTTTTAAACTTGAACATAAACATAATATGGAAAAAGTAAAATGAGATAATTCCATTTACTTCTTCACATGGATATTCTACTGGTCGAATAATCACATGCAATATCAATAACCACTTTCATAATGATGGAATTCATAATTCCAGACTATCATAACCACGTAGTCAAGGCCTCGTGCCAAGACCACAAAAAAGATTTTGTTAAGGCCTCGTGCCAAGACACTAGTTTGTCTCATGAGACCTGCCGATGCATCCAGGAGTTGTAGCGGGCTCCACCTGTCACTTATTAAGTCCAATTCATTCCTCATATGAATAGGTTTAAACATATCATAAACCATAACATAATCGTATCACATAAAACATGCATAAAGGAAACATAACATTTCCACATTTCAATCACAAAATATCAATACAACACATTGATATAATAAAAATTATTTCCAAACCATTTTCAATACCAAAATAATAGAAAGTTAAAACTTGGTATTTATTTTTCATTAAAAAAATGATGGCTTGTAGAGGAAGCCGAAACTCAAATAATGGTCACAGCAGCAGAGAAGTCATTGTCGCCGCATAAGTATGGAAAAAAACATTCCCTTTTTGTCGTTTTGTAAAATGCTTCGTATAAAAAAGATTCCTTTTGAATAAATTTAAAAGTCAAAGGGGTTTATACACCGTATAAAAGAAAGTTGTGTATAAAACCAAATATGCCTCATTGGAAGGAGATTGAGACGAAGTCCTTAAAAAGATCATTTTTAAAATAAAATATATCTATTATTTGTATTCACTATAGGTACACATAATGAAAGGAAAAATACAAAATAATACATAATAATATCATGACATAATTTGAAAGTAGGAGATTAACCCAAAGAATGGAAGTTGGGTAAGAAGTTCCCTTACCTTGCGTCATCTCCTGACTCGACCGTTCTTTAACCTCCTGAATAATAATCTAGAGTTAATTCCTATTTACTTAAGAACCTTTTTCATGTTCATTATTCCCTTTATATCCCTTATTACCATGTTATGAACATTATGTAATTATTTATGTTTATAACGGTAATTTTGTCGATCTTAGGTACTTGAGTCAAAAATAACATTCTTATAATTACAAGTTTTTCATGTGGTGATATATCCATTATATACAGAATTATATTCATGATATAGATATCATATTTCTCATATATATCTAGTATATACATGCATTTATATTATTACATAACATTTAGAGGTAAAAATGAAATGCACTGTTCATGGAGACGGTAAGCCGTACGTACGCATGAACGCTACTTTCATTTCTATTTCATATTTAATGGAATGAAATCATAATTATATAAAGGTATAATATAGTTCCAGAATAATATCATATATAATATCATTTACTCCATCCTTTATACATCCCACATATGGCATTAATAATTCACATCACTTTGAGGGGGCGGTAGTCCGCACTTCCTAAAATGAAATTATCGCGTTTACCCATAATGGAAATCATAAAGTATTCCTTAAATGAGAAATACAGAATCATAAGTAAAACAAAAACATATTATATATTCTATATAAATATAGTGACATCTTAATGGCCACCTTTGAAGGTGTTATATGAGTGTTGAACAATCATCATTTCGTGAGGCAGAAATTCACCATCCACAGAAACCGTATGTTCTTTAACCATTAGATGTAGGTGTGTGTAAGTGTAGCTCGAATCCTTCTTATAACAACATCCTAGAATATTTAGTATACTGGTTTTGTTACAAAATAAATGAATAAAAAGAGTTTAGGGGGTTGGAGAAGAAAAATAAAACAAAACAACATTAGAGAAGACATTACCTCAAAATCGGGTAACTCTTTTTGATTTGAGCCAAAGGGTTCATTGGGAAGAGTTATTCCCCAATTGAGGCTTATAGGAGTAATAGGGGGAAGTTGGGAGAGTATTTGGGATGATTTTTGCCGAGCCAAATGGTTTGAATGTGTGAATGAGGTGGTAGAGGTGGGGGACTTTTATAAGAGGAGAGGAGGGGAACTCTTTGAATGTAAGGAAAAGTCACTTTATTATAAAATGAGTTTCGGACTTTAGAGGTCCCACACTTATATAGTTCGAGGTTAAGGTGATAAGGGTTCAAAATCTACTCATCCAATAGGTTTTTGACAAGTGTATGCCTTGTATTGTACATTATCTTTTCATTTTATTAAAATCGTTAAATAATGAGGTCATTGCTCCATCATAATGATGTCATAAATAATTTAATTTATTTAATGTCTAAAAATTATAAAAAAATACTATGATATAGGAAATATTTTTAGATTTCCAATCACTATTTATATTTAAAAATATGACTTTTATAACCCCATGTAAAAATTTTTTAGTAAAACATTTCATGTTTGTGTCATTTTTTACTTTAACATTAAATAAAAGGTATTTATGTCATTTTCGAACTAATGTGGCTCCATGGGGTCCCCAAGTTGACCCATGGATTGTCTTGGTCTTCCATGGCACATCCAATGATGGTAGGACATGTGTCAAGCTCATCTCATATTATTAAAACAGTATTTTTACCTTAAACTACACTAATTACCTCTAATCGCGATTAAGAACTTAAAAGTTACTATTCAGCAAAAAATTATTTTAATCTCATTGAACCACATTTTACTTCTTAATGAAAACCATTTATATTGGATTTTTGAAATTCAAAACACAGAAGTGGTAAAATTTCATTTAAACGAAAAATCAGTTTTTATAAGTACCACTTAGTGGTTTCACTATTCATCAAAAATTGAAGTTTTTCAGAACAATGCCAAAATTTCACCCTAAGCTATAATTGATATTCCGAATCCAAAAATGAAGTCCATTTTGAAATATAAAATTTCTATAATTCTAAAAATTAGTTATTAGTATTCATAACGGCTACTTTGATTAGTCTCGGTGTTTTAGAACTCGAAGTTGCGTACAATGCAAGCTATTGAATTATTGAATGAGAAGCGTATTATGGAAGCTCAGGGTGTTACATTCTCCCCTCCTTCAATAAATTGCGTCCTCACAATTTGAAATTACTCTTGGAAAATAAAAGGTTGAAAATAGAAAGTACCTTTGTGGAAAACCCACATCGGAAATAAGATTAATAAAATTTAGCCTTAATAAGAGGGAAAGGGAAATGAAAAAGTCACCACCCAATTATGATCTCGATTAGGAGAACATTGGTGGAAATTAGAGACATATAATTGGAGGAAAAACGTAAATATGTGTAGGGAGTGCTTGAGGTCATCAATCACAATCAACTGTCAAATTGAGGGCCTCAAAGCCTTCAATCTATGTTTATTTAAAATATCATCAGTTCAACAAGACATAATGTATTAGGATAACAAATTTTTTTGTTTTAATATCCCTTTACTAAAGTTTAAGAATTTATTTATTCATTGAATAAGAGATTGTTATATATATATTTATGCTTGAAAATTAGAGTTTCAACCTTCAACTCATCTTTCACTCAAAAAGATAATAGAACTCAAAAATATTATACTTATCCTAATTGTATAAGGTTCCAAATGTTAAAACATACCATTTAGATTAGTAAAATTATTTTGTAATAACCAGGGACTTCTTGTAGGCTAGTGGTTGGAAATAAAGTCCTGTCACACTATGGTTGTGGGTTCGACTCCTGCAGCTTTGTCCGACATGAAGGGTTATGCCCCACCCTGCAGGTTGTCCTTTTCCTAAAAGTATAGTAGTATAATACTCAAAAAATAATCTTCATAAATTTTTTAACCTTAAACAATACTATACAAAGATCAACTTAATCCACTTCAACCTTTATAGTTATCCAAAATAACTCTATCCAGACTTTCTCTAAAAGGTCTGTTAATTCCAAAATCAATTTATTAGATTCCCAAAACAAAGTAAAGTTTCTCTTATTGTCACATACTAAAAATATGATTACATTCATCATATTAAAACCTTACTGAATCAACATGTACTGCAGTACAATCCTTATATATATATCACATTATTCTAATAACCAGAATCTAATCCATGAGTCCAAAAGGACCAATACATTAATTATTCCGCATTAACTGTAGTAACAACATATGATTGTCCTTGATCCCTTGGCCTTTTCTGAGGTAAGTTTCCCTGACGCTTAAGACATTCATTTGAATAATGCCCTATTTCCCTACAATTGTAGCATTCAACATTGATAGCCTCTTTCTTTCCCTTGCAATCACGCGCCTGGTGACCTTTTTCTCCACATTTATAACAAACTCTCATTCCTTTTAGGAAAGTACCAGGGTGATTCTTCCCACAATTATCCTATAATAGAAAATCCTTCTTTCCCTTTTTCCCTTTATCTGTCTTGTGTTCCACTGTTCTCTTCTTCTCTTGCTTTAGTTTATTTTCATAAGACTTAGAGAATTCTTTCTCTGTCATGATAGCACATGAGACAATATCTTCGTATGTTGAGAAAGATTGTGATACTAAAGCTCTACGGAGAAATGGTTTTAACCCATCAAAGAAATGATCAATCTTACCTCTTGGGTTACGTATATAATCTGCAGCATACCTCGCCATCCTTGTAAAGTTGGCCTCATACTTTGCGACATTCTCATCCTCCTTTTGACTCAGACTCAGAAATTTTCTTTCCATATCTGCTCGATGGTCATGAGGAATGTATTTTTCTAACAAAATATCTTTGAACTCTCTCCATTCCATATTCGATACGTCATCATCTTCCTTTTTATTTTGAATCAATGACCACCATTGATCGGCGTATCCAGTGAGGCAGTAAACTCCCATGATAACCTTCTCCCTTTCACTACTCCCCAAGGTGTGGAATATTTTCACTAAGGAGTTTATCCATTGCACAGCTACTAACGGATTTGTACCCCCATTAAATGTTTGTGGTTGATTCCTCATTAAGCGGTCTAACATTGATCCTCCACATTGTGGATCAGGGTGCTCCATACGTGTAAGGTTATTATACATAACCTGAGTGAGTTGTCCCAGTATTGTAATAAGTTGATCAGCACCAGTTGTATCTCCAGATCCACAATAATTATCTTGAACAGGAGGGAAATCCCTACATGGACTACGTGCATTGATACGGTTTCCATTCCTTCCACTAGGCGCCATTTCTAAACAATGGAATAAACTAGATTAGTTTATGAATTAAAATACATAATTCCATATTTGTAAAAAACATTACATAAATTGAAAAATTTATGGATATAATCCATAATCATGAAAAGGAATGTTTTCATTGAGGAAGTATATAATCATAACCCTTCATAGTGGTTTGTAAAGAAAATGATAATTATCCTAAGCATATCCCCCAGGAGTGTCGTAACCAAGTGTGCTGCAAGGCCCGTTGTCATGCACCAGTTCCCGTTCGAGACTAGCTCAAAGCGGTGTTTATGGGTTTTACCCCTAGGTACATCTGTTCCAGAGCCGCCTCTACCTGCTAATATCCAGACATGGATGTATTGCTCGAAAAACTCACAAAATCTAAATAATACCAAAATTCTAGGAAGTTCTTCTATATGAATCCTTAAAGTCTATCTTTGGGCTTTGTGATCTAATCAGAGATTATCTAAATCTAGCTTCCAAGGTTCATAATAAAATGCCTCTGATACCAACTGTAACGCCCCGACCCCAGCTACCCAGAGTCGGTGCATTACTTCGTAACATTGGCATGATCACAAAAGATCATGTCTCAAATGACCGATTAGTTTAGTATCCTTGGAAACACTAGATATATTCATAAGTCTTACATTATATCATAAAGTGAAAAACTAATAACAAAGTCTTCGTAGTCCACACTCATATCCTCTATTGACTATCCCTGCAGGTCATTCATAAAATACTTTTTCACATCCTGGGAAATATTAAAACATTGAAAGGGGTGAGCTCAGATGCTCAGTAAGGATAACAATATTGCGGAATCTTTCATAAATAAACATAAACATTTAAGGCAATGTATGACTAAAACAAAAGCCTTTTAAACATGAAAATCAACATAATATGGCAAAAGTAAAATGAGATAATTCCATTTACTTCTTCACATGGATATTCTACTGGTCGAATAATCACATGCAATATCAATAACCACTTTCATAATGATGGAATGCATAATTCCAGACTATCATAACCACGTAGTCAAGGCCTAATGCCATGACCACAAATAAGATTTTGTCAAGGCCTCATGCCAAGACACTAGTTTGTCTCATGAGACCTTCCGATGCATCGAGGAGCTGTAGCGGGCTCCACCCGTCACTTATTAAGTCCAATGCATTCCTCATATGAATAGGTTTAAACATATCATAAACCATAACATAATCGTATCACATAAAACATGCATAAAGGAAACATAACATTTCCACATTTCAATCACAAGATATCAATACAACACATTGATATAATAAAAACGCTTTCAAAACCATTTTCAATACCAAAATAAAAGAAAGTTTAAACTTGGTATTTATTTTTCATTAAAAAAATGATGGCTTGTAGAGGAAGCCGAAACTCAAATAATGGTCACGGTGGCAGAGAAGTTGTTGTCGCCGCATAAGTACGGAAAGAAAAACATTCCCATTTTTTCGTTTAGTAAAACGCTTCGTATAAAAAGATTCTTTTTGAATAAACGTAAAAGTCAAAGGGGTTTATACACCGTATAAAAGAAAGTTGTGTATAAAACCAAATATGCCTCATTGAAAGGAGATTGAGACGAAGTCCTTAAAAAGATCATTTTTAAAATAAAATAGATCTATTATGTGTATTCACTATAGTTACACATAAAGAAAGTAAAAATACATAAAAATACATAATAATATCATGACATAATTTGAAAGTAGGAGATTAACCCAAAGAATGGAAGTTGGGTTAAGAAGTTCCCTTAACATGCGTCCTATCCTGACTCGACCGTTCTTTAACCTCCTGAATAATAAGCTAGAGTTAATTCCTATTTACGTAAGAACCTTTTTCATGTTCATTATTACCTTTATATCCCTTATTACCATGTTATGAACATTATGTAATTATTTATGTTTATAACGGTCATTTTGTCGATCTTAGGTACTTGAGTCAAAAATAACTTTCTTATAATTACAAGTTGTTCATGTGGTGATATATCCATTATATCCAGAATTATATTCATGATATAGATATAATATATCTCAAATATATCCATTATATATATTCATTTATATTATTACATAACATTTATAGGTAAAAATGAAATGCACCGTTCATGGAGACGGTAAGCCGTAAGTACGCATGAACGCTACTTTCATTTCTATTTCATATTTAATGGAATGAAATCATAATTATATAAAGGTATAATATAGTTCCAGTATAATATCATATATAATATCATTTACTCCATCCTTTATACATTCCCACATATGGCATTAACGATTCACATCACTTTGAGGGGGCGGTAGTCCGCACTTCCTAAAATGAAATTATCGTGTTTACCCATAATGGAAATCATAAAGTATGCCATAAATGAAAAATACAGAAGCATAATTAAAACATAAAAATATTATATATCCTATATAAATATAGTGACATCTTAGTGGCCACCTTTGAAGGTGTTATATGAGTTTTGAACAATCATCGTTTCGTGAGGCAAAAATTCACCATCCACAGAAATCTTATGTTCTTTAACCATTAGATGTAGGTGTGTGTAAGTGTAGCTCGAATCCTTATTATAAAAAATTCCCTATATGTTTAGGATACTGGTGTTGTTACAAAAGGAATGAATAAAAAGAGTTTAGGGGGTTGGAGATGAAAAATAAAACAAAACAACATTAGAGAAGACATTACCTCAAAATCGGGTAACTCTTTTTTATTTGAGCCAAAGGCTTCCTTGGGAAGAGTTCTGCCCAAAGTGAGGCTTCTAGAAGTAATAGGGGGAAGTTGGGAGAGTATTTGGGCAGAGGTTGGGTGAGAAAAATGGTTTGAATGTGTGAATGAGGTGGTAGAGGTGGGGGCCTTTTATAAGAGGAGAGGAGGGGCACTCTTGGAAAGTAAGGAAAAATCACTTTATTATAAAATGAGTTTCGGATTTTAGAGGTCCCACACTTATATAATTCGAGGGCAAGGTGATAAGGGTTCGAAATAAAATCATCCAAAAGGTTTTTTACAAGTGTATGCATTGGATTGTACATTATCTTTTCATTTTATTAAAATTGTTAAATAATGAGGTCATCGCTGCATCATAATGATGTCATAAATAATTTAATTTATTTAATGACTAAAAATTTTAAAAAAACTACTATGATATATGAAATCTTATTAGCTTTCCAGTTACTATTTATAGTAAAAAATATGACTTGTATACCCCATGTAAATTTTTTTTTAGCAAAACATTTCATGTTTGTGTCATTTTTTACTTTAACATTAAATAAAAAGTATTTATGTCATTTTCCAACTAAAGTGGATCCATGGGGTCCCAAAGATGACCCATGGATTGTCTTGGTAAGCCATGGCACATAAAATGAGGGTAGGAAATGTGTCAAGCTCAGCTCATATTATTAAAACATTATTTTTACCTTAAACTACACTAATTACCTCTAATCGCGATTAAGAACTTAAAAGTTACTATTCACCAAAAAATTATTTTAATCTCATAGAACCACATTTTACTTCTTAATGACAACCATTTATGTCGGATTTTTGAAATTCAAAACAGAGAAGTGGTAAAATTTCATTTAAACGAAAATCAGTTTTTATAAGTACCACTTAGTGGTTTCACTATTCATCAAAAATTGATGTTTTTCAGAACAATGCCAAAATTTCACCCTAAGCTATAATTGATATTCCGAATCAAAAAATATCGTCCATTTTGAAATATAAAATTTCTATAATTTTAAAAAGTGGTTATTACTATTCATAATGACTACTTTGATTAGTCTCAGTGTTTTAGAACTCAAAGTTGCGTACAATGCAAGCTATTGCATTATTGAATGAGAAGCGTATTGTGGATGTTTGGGGTGTTACAACAACACTATTCTCGGATCGTGTTACACAAAATTTTGATAATAGTTATTCTACGCAACATTGAGTATATATATATATATATATATATATATTAAATGTATAAATGAAATATGGTTGGATTGTGTTATGCGAAACAATGAAGGATTCTTTCACAACACGCAACCCTGACTTGGATTTCATTACATGCAATCGTGACCTTCCTCGATAGCGTGGGTTGTACGCAATATCGGGTTTTACTAAACAATGATATATTATTATAATATTATTATGAACTAGCCTTTATGAATAGTATTAACTAAATTTTTAATCTTATAACATTATTATTCGTCTTTCACATTTTCTAAAACAAGGTATAAGAACAAAATAAATTTTTGGGGTAAAATAAGTATTTTTCAAAAAATGCTGTTTTGCCGCCTTTTGATGGCGCACCCACATTAAATCTAGTTTTTTACATGTTTATAATTTCAATTTGACAAAATAAAATTCTTATTTGGAATCATGATATAAAAATTTACTTTGGATAAATTTTCATATCATTCTGGTAACTTTCATATTTTGATGAATAGTAAAAACACGCTATATTTTAATTAAAAACAACTTTGTTTCATCGTGATAATTTATATGGTTAAATTATAATATTGAATGGTTTTAAAGTATAAATAGAATATATATTTTTACCATTTAATATAATGTATGTCATTAGCATTGATTCTACCTTGAATTCGTAGGATAAATCCATTCAATCTTTTGCAATGTTTTAATGAAAAACCCATTTTTTTCGACAACAGGATTAATTTTAATTTAATTTCTGCAACTTTTGTGTACTGAATTATGAAAAATGGATTCCATATTTGGGATCAGTGGATCCAAATTATGTTAATAAGCTACTTGTTATTTTTTGGAATTATGAATAGTAACTACGGTAAATTTTATTTACCATAGTTAAAGGTAAATCGCGTAATTAAGGGTAAATATAATATTATAAAATTACCCTAACACATGTCAAAATTCTATTGGATGACTAAAAGTCGACCCATATCACCTAAGGGTCGGATTATATTCATTTAATGGACTTTTGTTCATGAAAATGATTTAATTATTATTAAAACCAAAGAATGTGACAACATGTCACTTTCTTAAATCTTATAAGTATAATAATTTTAATATAGTGATAAACATCATGAAACTTCGAACCTAAATAGTCTACAGAAAGATAATAAAATTATCTACATCATAGGAAATTATTTATAATTTTTAGGGATTATATAATTATCATTTATTATGACACAAAGATGATGCAGTGATTATCATATTAATGAAATATTGACATAATTGATGTTATAAATATCCAAATAAATATAATTTAAGACTTTTTATGAATTAAACTAACTTTATAGGTTAATATGACATGTTTTTGTTGATTTAATTAATTTTTTTCGAAGTAATCATTCTGTTATGATTTCCACAAAAATCAATTACAAAATAGTTTCAAAATTGCCAAAAAAATAGTTTTTTAAAAAATATTATATTATTAATTGTTATTTTATTCCTAAAAATATAAGGTTCTACCAAATGATTTATCTAAGGTTATATATATTAATATTAAACTACTTGGGGGTTCGTTTGGCTTCTTATAGTACGTTTATTAACCTTATAGTATAAGAACACAAGAAGACACGGTAAAAGTAAAATTATTTAACATAATGTTAAATCAAAATGATAAGGTTAAAATAGGAACCTAAACTTGTCTAAATTCTATTGGATGAGAGTATTTCGACCCATACCCACCATAGCTTCGAAATAAATCTATTTGGATCTATTTAAAACCGAATTTGGATTTATAATAAAATAATAGTTTTAGTTATTCCAAAGGTACACCTCTCCTCCCTTATAAAAGGGCACCTCCTCCCTCTCTTCATCATACCACATTGATCCTTCAAGCTCTTCCAACACCTGAAACATTCTCTTCTACACTTCCCTAGAAACATCCTAGAGGTTCTGGGCTTCCTCAAAGACCAATTTTAGTTCCCTAAAAGGAGATCTCAAAGAGGCGCTTGAAAGAAGAGGTAATGCCTGTTACCGATTCTTTCATCTTTATTTCTTCTTCCACATCTTCTTCTTAGGTTGTTTCATTATTAAGTAATAACATCAGTATAACATATATACTTATATGTTATTATAATTATGAAACAAACTTATTTCACCATCTATCCATCCTACAGATAACGAAATCACCGCACGTGCGTACGTACGGAATACCGTCTCCACGCCGTGGTGTAATCTATTTTCAACCACAACCTTACTTGGATGGGTATAATGGTGTACATAATAACTATATATTATTATTGTAAAGTGATATTTATTCTTAAATAGTATACATACACTCCAATACAATTCCACGATCATGAGAACGATATCTTCGCTCGTGCGTACGTAAGGACTATCGTCTCTACGACGCGATGAGATTCATTCTCCACGTTAACCATTCAGGAATTATTATAAAGTATATATAATAATTAATAATTAAATATATGACATAATAATGATTTTGTATTTATGTGTATATATATATATGTCATCTACTTAATTCCATTCAACTCAATACGGAAAAGAAAACAGCGTTCATGCGTACGTACGGTCTACCGTCTCCATGAATGGTGTATTTCTTTCCATTTAATGATTTATTATATATATGTATATTATAAATATATATTATATATAAATCATGTTTCATATTCTGTAACTAAGTAATTATTATCTAAGTAATCATATGAATAATTACAAGTCAAAACACGGACGAAAAATGAAACGATTTTACCCAAAACGCTCTTTAACATGAAATTTACAAAAGAACGGGTAATATAAAGCCATAAGTGAACCATATATGATATCATAACAATGTGTATGATTCTGGAATAAGTCAATGACATTATATAAATCATTATACAGGAGGTTCGGACACATACGAAGCAAATCGGACCTAAGGTAAAGGAAATAACACAATCTCATTTTTATCTGAGATTGTTTATACTTTGGAATTTACTGGGGTGTATTTTATCATACACATCCATGTTTCCTCAATATGTAATATTATTTCCATCCACCTACATTTTTTAAATCCAATTTTACCCATTGGTGTGTTTTTAGTAAAAGATATCAAAGGAATCTTTTGTCGTTTTTCGTACGAGGTACTTTTTTGACTTTTCCGAAAAAATTACGAGAAGAATGTTTTTTTAACTTATACGGCATGAATGGATTTTTCAAACATTATTTCCAAGAATCTTCCTTTACAATTTTTCAAATTTATTTTTCATCAAATTCTTTTTGATTAAAATTTTATGACATGTTAAGAAAGGAAAATGTTTTTGAAGTAGAAAGGATATATTCCTCAAGAATGGAGTTCAAGGGTTTTATCAAAATTATTTTTCATCTAAGATAATATAGGGTTCTGTTTCTATCCCTATTATTACATTGATTAGATTATGCTATGATGGAATTATTTTAATGAATTCCTTTATATTATATGAATTGTTTTATGATGTCATGTTATTTAAGAATCCCATTTTTTTACATGAGTTATGAAATGATGTATGATTTATGATTTTGTGGCACATATATGAATGGTATCATTATGAGATGGATGGGACCTATATCTCCCTCCAATGCATTGGGTAATGATTTTATATCTCATCAGATAGACATGGCTGGAACAGTAGGTTATACCGGTTCAGTCAAACAGGACTGAAACGAGGAGTGAACTCGGTTCAGAAATGGACTTTGTCCACTATGATAGTCTTGGCAGTGAGTCTTGAATAATAAGAAATGATTCTCTATGATTATGTGTGTATGGCACAAAGTTTCATGTTTTATGTTATGATTATTGGGATTACATTTCACTACTATGATTTATCCCATGTTATGAAATTATGATCTTTTTTGTAGGTTAAGATTTCCAAAAGATATGTTCTTATGAATATGATGTGATTGATATTTCATTTATTTACTCTTACTGAGCATTTGAGGTCACCCTTTTATGTTTTCTTTTCCCCAGGACATAAAGTAATGATTTAGGTTTAAAAAAAAGAAGATCTTTATGGGAGATGTTGAAGATCTTTCACCACGATTAGAAGATTATATTCCAAGTTTCCAAAGACAATAAACTATTAAGGTCCTTGTGTGTGTGTTTTTGTTATGTACTAAGTATTTCGAAAAAGTAATGTAATGTCAATGTACGTCAAGATTTTGGTCTCTACAGTTGGTATTAGAGGAAAGGTTTAATCAAAATTTGGAAACTAGGATGCGAAAACGTTAGTGAGATCACTAGAGATATTTATATGGTATGTTTAGGGATGTCCCTAAGGATAAGTATACGTATAGGATATAGTCCTAGAACTACGGTAAAAATCATATAATTTAACCTAAGATGTTAGATATTGAGGATACTCCCCCTTTATTATTTTTTTCCCTAGCGTGATTTTTTCCTCTAACACTATTTTTTTGGGTTTTAGATGATGGCTTGAAACCGAAGGAACCGTGTTGATTAATGTAATGGAAAATGCAATGATTGTCCTCCTAAACAAACAAATGTTATGGGAGATGGAGTGGAAAATATTATTTCTATACTTACACAAGCTATGAATCATTCTGGACTTCCAAATGAGCAGAGAAGGGAACAATATTCTATTGAGTCCTTCATGAGGAAACGCCCACCTTCTTTTAGTGGGTCTTCTGATCCACTTGTTGCTGAACAATGGATCAGTACCATTGAAAAGATATTTTCAGTTCTTCAATGTTCTGAACATGATAAAGTCATCTTAGCATTATATCGTTTAGAAGGTAAAGCTGATCAATGGTGGAATCTTATCAAGAATATGAGGCAAAGAGATGAAATTGAGTCTATGGAATGGGACGAGTTCAAGAACTTATTTTTCAATAAGTACTTCCCTCGTATTCTTCGAACAAAGATGGAGAAAAAGTTTCATGAACTAAAGAAAAAGGATGATGAATCTGTTGGTATATACGAAGCGAATTTTACAAGGCTTTCAAGGTATGCATCTGGATTTATCGTCCAACCTGAATATAAAGTTGATCGATTCTTCAGTGGATTAAAACCAAATCTTCGAAGGGCATTAGCTATAAGAGACTTCAGTAGATATGAAGAAATTGGGAGTTGTGCTATCAAGGTAGAAATGGAAGTTGGTGTTACTTATCAATCTCATTGTTTTGACAAGAAACGAAAGATGGAGTTCAAGGATAAATCTCATAATAATGGTGAAAAAAAGATGAATGTTTCCTTATGCTCAAAGTGTGGAAAGAATAATGGTAGAGATTGTCTTAAAGGGACAAGTAAATGTTTCAAATGTGGAAAGGAAGGTCATCGGGCATTTGAATGCCGCAGTGATGGGAAGAAGATGCCTAATGATGCAAACAAAGGAAGGGATACACAGAATGAACCTACTACACTTCAATGCTTCATGTGTAAGGAAATGGGGCATTATGCTAATAAATTCCCTAATCCAAGGGTTAGTGATGATCGACATGAGCAACCACTTAAGGCAAAGGACAAAGGGAAGTCACATGCGATCACCATTGGCGATGTCGAATATGACAACGATGTGGTGGAATGATTAAGTGTTTATGTAATGGGATTCCATAATAATGTTGTATTAGGTATCGTGGAATATTGGAATATTTATGTTTGGGGTCTATTGTGGTTTTCAATAATTTTATGGCATCGGTAACCATGAAAAGTGATTGAAATATTTTTGGAAATCAGATGATATGCACATAATGAAGGCATAAAGTGAATCTAATATGTTTGATAGTATTCATGAGCTCATGATTGATATAACGACTAAGTGATATCATGGTTTGAGGATATAGAATTTTTATGATTTTGGTATGTGGAAAGTGTTAACTTTTAACCGCATTCATGTTTTCACAGAGGTTCAATGGATATTCATTCTTCAAGAGAATACATGATTAAGGTATTCACATGTTTGTAATTTGACTAACAAGATATATCTTATGATATATGGGGGATAAATTATGGCATTCACGTGATCATTTTCTTTATACTATGAGGTTGGACCGAAGTATTTTAGATAAGCCTAAAGATTGGAATGGATTATGTTGGACATAAGTTAGTATTGTTAGAAATTTTTTCGATATTATTAATGGGATGTTACAGTAATGTAAAAAGGACAACCTGCAGGACGGGCGACATCCCATCACGTCGGACAGGGCTGTGGGAATCGAACCCACAACTGAAGTGCGACTGGCCTTTATCGCCTACCACTGGCCTACAAGAAGTCCCTGTTTAGTAGAAACTAGTTTTATTATATTAAGCATTATGATATATGAAGTATAAGCCCATTTTAGGAACCATATATGATTAATATCACTATAGATGGACTTATATATTTTTCGATAACTTTTATAACCTTTTGTTTGAGACAGATGGAATGACCCATCATTCTATCACATGATCTTCTAACACATCATTAATGACAAATTCAACTTCATTTCCTTAAGCGATGAAGTTTAAATTGTCCAAAGAACGAAAAATGGTGAGACTATACCAAAATCACGAAATTATTTCTTCTAATTCCAATTTCATCAACATTAGGGAAATGATCTTGAAAACCAAAAATGTTGACCTAGTGCTCTTATATCTGATGAATGAGATGGTACCATAGATCGTCACAAATTTATGGCTTTGTGATTGCTAGCTTTTCCATAGCCATGTTCTCTACCACTCTCCATCAGAACATGATGGTTAGATTTCTCTTCCATATCCATATTTTCACCTATGTGGAAACCCCATGATTAGTTTATTTGGGTAACTGTTACATTTCATACTTTTGTTTTTAATGATTGGTTTTGGTATTCCTTTTTACGATGTGGGTTTCTATTAAAGAAACTTTCGAATAGTAAACCATTATAACCCCGACGAATTTTGAGGGCGAAATTAATTTTAAGGGGGGTATAATGTAACACCCCGAGATTTTATGAAAAATATTCTTTTAATTTCATTAATTTCTTGTGTTGTATGATACACCAAGATTACCTTGCGCTATACGCAACACCGTACTAGCTTACAATATACGCAACACTATTCTTGGATCATGTTACACACAATTTTGATAATAGTTATTCTACGCAACATTGAGTATATATATATATATATATATTAAATGTATAAATGAAATATGGTTGGATTATGTTAAAGGAAAGAACGAAGGATTATTGCACAACACACAACCCTGACTTGGCTTGCATTACATGCAATCGCGACCTTCCTCGATAGCGTGTGTTGTACGCAATATCGGGTTTTACTAAACAATGATATATTATTATAATATTATTATGAACTAGACTTTATGAATATTATTAACTAAATTTTAAATCTTATAACATTATTATTCGTCTTTCACATTTTCTAAAACATGGTATAAGAACAAAATAATTTTTTCTGGTAAAATAAGTATTTTTAAAAAAATGCTGTTTTGCCGCCTTTTGATGGCGCACCCACTTTAAATCTAGTTTTTGACATGTTTATAAGTTCAATTTGAAAAAATAAAACTCTTCTTTGGAATCATGAAATAAAAATTTACTTTGGATACATTTTCATATCATTCTGGTAACTTTCATATTTTGATGAATAGTAAATGCACGCTATATTTTAATTAAAAACAACTTTTTTTCATCGCAATAATTTATATGGTTAAATTATAATATTGAATGGTTTTAAAGTATAAATAGAATATATTTTTACCATTTAATATAATTTAGGTCATTAGAATTGATTCTATCTTGAATTCGTAGGATAAATCAATTCAATCTTTTGAAATGTTTTAAAGAAAACATGTTTTCTTTCGACAACGGGATTAATTTTAATTTCATTTCTGCAACTTTTGGGTATTGATTTTGGAAAAATATATTCCATATTTGGAATCAGTGGATCTAAATTATGTTAATAAGCTACTTTTTATTTTTGGGAATTATGAATAGTAACTACGACAAATTTTATTTACCATAGTTAAAGGTAAATCGTGTAATTAAGGGTAAATATAATAATATAAAATTACCCAGACACATGTAAAAATCCTATTGGATGACTAAAAGTATACCCATATCACCTAAGGGTCGGATTAGATTCATTTAATAGACTTTTTTCATGAAAATAAATTAATTATTATTAAAACCAAAGAATGTGACAACATGTCACTTTCTTAAATCTTATAAGTATAATAATTTTAATTTATTTTTAAACTTCATGAAACATCGAAAATGAATAGTCTAAAGAAATATGATACAATTATCTACATCATAGGAATTTATTTAGAATTTTTAGGGATTAAATAAGTATCATTTATTATGACACAAAGATGATGTAGTAATTATCTAATTAATGAAATATTTACATAATTGATGTTATAAATACCCAAATAAATGTAATTTAAGACTTTTTATGAATTCAACTAACTTTATAGGTTAATATGACATGTGAGTATTGATTTAATAAATTTTTTTCTAACTAATAATTATGTTATGATTTTCACAAAAATCAATTACTAAATAGTGTCAAAATTGACAAAAAAGAGTTTTTAAAACAAATATTATATTATTAATTGTTATTTTATTCCTAAAAATCATAGGTTTGGCCAAATGACTTAGATAAGGTTATATATATTAATATTAAACAACTTGGGGGTTCTTTTGGCTTCTTATTGTATGTTTATTATCCTTAGAGTATAAGAACACAAGAAGACACGGTAAAAGTTAAATTATTTAACTTAATGTTAAATCTAAATGGTAAGGTTAAAATAGGAACCTAAACTTGTCTAAATTCTATTAGATGAGAGTCTTTCGACCCATCCCCACCTTAGCTTCGAAATAAATCAATTTGGAGCTATTTAAAACCGAATTTGGATTTATAATAAAATAATAGTTTTAGTTATTCCAAAGGTACCCCTCTCCTCCCTTATAAAAGGGCACCTCCTCCCTCTCTTACTCACACCGCATTGAGCCTTCATGCTCGGCCAAACCCTGCCAAAATACCTTCTACACTTCCCTAGAAACATCCTAGAGGTTCTTGTCATCCTCAAAGACCAAATTTATTGTCCTAAAAGGAGATCTCAAAGAGGCGCTTCAAAGAAGAGGTAATGTCCGTTATCAATTCTTTCATCATTATTTCTTCTTTCACTTCTTCTTCTTAGGTTGTTTCATTATGAAGTAATAACATCAGTATCACTTATATACTGATATGTAATTATAATTATGAAACAACCTTATTTCACCATATATACATCCTACGGAAAACGAAATCACCGTGCGTGCGTACGTACGGAATATCGTCTCCACGTCGTGGTGTAAACTATTTTCCACCACCACCTTACATGGATGGGTATAATGGTGTAAATAATAAATATATATGATTATTTTAAAGTGATATCGATTCTGAAATAGTATACATACACTCCAAAACAATTCCATGATAATGAGAACGATATCATCGCTCGTGCGTACGTACGGACTACCGTCTCCACGACGCGATGAGATTCATTCTCCACATTAACCATTCATGAATGATTATAAAGTATATATAATAATTAATAATGAAATATATGACATAATAATGATTCTGGATTTTTGTGTATATATATGTATGTCATCTACTTAATTCCATTCAACTCAATAAGGAAAAGAAAACAGCGTTCATGCGTACGTACGGTCTACCGTCTCCATGAACGTTGTATTTCTTTCCATTTACTGATTTATTATATATATGTATGTTACGAATATATATTATATATAAATCATGTTTTATATTCTGTAATTAAGTAATCATGATCTAAGTAATCATATAAATAATTAAAAGTCAAAACACGGACGACAAATGAAACGATTTTACCCAAAACGCTCTTTAACATGGAATTTACAAAAGAACGGGTAATATAAAGCCATAAGTGGGCCATATATGATATTATAACAATGAGTATGATTCTTTAATAAGTCAATGACATTATTTAAATCATTATACTGGAGGTTCGGACACATACGAAGAAAATCGGTCCTAAGGTAAGGGAAATATCACAATCTAATTTTTATCCGAGATTGTTTATACTTTGAAATTTACTGGGGTGTATTTTATCATCCACATCCATGTTTCCTCAATATGTAATATTATTTCCATCCACCTGCATTAGTTTAAATCCAATTTTACCCTTTGGTGAGTTTTTAGTAAATGATATGAATTTAATCTTTTGTCGTTTTTCGTACGAGGTACTTTTTTGACTTTTCTGACAAAAGTACGAGAAGAATGTTTTTTTAACTTATATGGCATGAATGGATTTTTAAAACATTATTTCCAAGAAGCTTCCTTTACATATTTTCAGGTTTATTTTTAATCAACTTATTTTTGTTTAAAATTTTATGACATGTTAATAAAGGAAAATGTTTTTGAAGTAGAAAGGATATTTTCCTCAAAAATGGAGTTCAAGTGTTTTATCAAAATTATTTTCCATCTAAGATAATATAGGGTTCTGTTTCTATCCCTATTATTACATTGAATAGATTATGCTGTGATGGAATTATTTTTATGAATTCTTTTATATTATATGAGTTGTTTTATGATGTCATTTTGTTTAAGAATCCAATTTTTATTACATGAGTTATGCAATGATGTATGATTTATAATTTTCTGGCACACATATGAATGGTATAATTATGAGATTGGCGGGACCTATATCTCCCTCCAATGCATTGGGTAATGATTTTATATCTCATGAGATAGACATGGCTGGTACGGTAGGTTATACTGGTTCAGTGAAACAGGACTGAAACGAAGAGTGAACTCGGTTCGAAAATGGACTCTGTCCACTAAGATAGTCTTGGCAATGAGTCTTAACAAATAAGAAATGATTCTCTATGATTATGTGTGTATGCCACAAAGTTTCATGTTATATGTTGTGATTATTGGGATTACATTTCACTACTATGATTTATCCCATGTTCTGAAATTATGATCTCTTTTGCAGGTTAAGATTTCCAAAAGATATGTTCTTAAGAATATTACATGGTTGATATTTATTTAGATTACACTTACTGAGCATTTGAGCTCACCATTTTATTTTTTCTTTTCCCCAAGACATAAATAAAGGATTTAGGTTTAAAAAAAAGAATATCTTTATGGGAGATGTTGAAGATCATTCACCACGATTAGAAGATTATATTCCGAGTTTCAAAAGACACTAAACTATTACGGTCCTTGTGTGTGTTTTTGTTATATACTATTTATTCCGCAAAAGTAATGTAATGTCAATGTACGTCATGCTTCAGGTCTATACAGTACGCAAAATAATATGGGATAATATTACTCCCACCACTAAATCTATGTTCCCATGGTAAGGTGATACTTTGAAGAACACATGCCCTCTAACCTAGAAATCCAAGGTCCTCATCCTATGATTATCATTATTCTTATGAGGGTCTTGTGCTTTCCTCATCAGCTAATGAACCAATTATATCATCTCATTCATGGTATATACCAAATCAAGACAAATAACAATTGAATCTCCATTATGTATCCAACATATTGGAAAATGACAAAATTACCAATAAAATGCCTCAATGAGATCCATACAAATGGATGAGTTAATTATTGTATTTTACAATAACAAGGAAAAAGTTAATTTCCATAACGAATATCCAAAAATGTCAATGATGCTATCAAAAAATATATCCTTTATTTTTTTGGTGGTCTTCTCCATCTTCTAATCTATATAAGAGAGAAATGTAGTTATAAGGTTCCACTAGAATCCAAAATCATGTTATAATACTTTCCATACTCATGATGTGATATGGGGAACCTAATTAAAGATGATTTTTCATGGTACTCCTTGAATCCTAGCCATATAATATGAATATCTCCCCACCAAAAAATCCAAAACACTCAACTCTTGGTTGATGAGAAATTGAGCCAATTTTATTACTAGATCTAATGTCAATCATATGTAATCATAAACTCCCTCAGAATAGGGTAAACCTAGGATGATATCCATTGGTATTTCAACCAATTTCAACTCATTAATAATGAAGGAATACAACTTACCTTCTTTAACATAGTTCTATGCTTTCATCTACTGAAATACATGAAATCCTTCCAAAAACATCACTACTTACAATTTCATCTCTGAAAACTAATGGTGTTTCCTTAATCAATGATACATCTTGACACACCACGGTGTACTTATAAGGGTGAGTTTTGAAACTTATGGAGAAATCCACCATGCATCACATTAATGGTAAACATCATCTTTTATAAAAAACATTGTTTTGACCATCCTATGACTATGTCATATGAGCATCACCATTGAAAACATGATTGTGAATCACCTATTCCTCTATGATTACCAACAAAGAAGCCTCCATATTCTATATCAAGGATTAATCTAAAATCAAATGATAAATCAAACCTTTCCACTATTCTCTCCAACATCATAATTAATCAGTGAAATTTTTTATATTCCTTTCCAAACATCAACATACTCCCATGAAACATACAATTTAGTGTTCATAATAAACACATTAGAAAAAAATTACACTTATATTTGGTGTAAGAGATATAAAAATCACAATCATATTAAATCTCTATCCACCTCATATAGCATGGATTAAAATCACATAGAGAGAAAACATATTATAGACTCTTGTGTTCCCTAAAAAAATAATGTCCCACTGATGAGATAATAAATCAATAACATTAGTGAAAAAAAATTAATACCAACTCCATATAATCTGTAGAGTAGTTAAAATAACGAGGATGTAGCTTCATAATCCTATAAGAGGTCATTGTTCTCTACTATATCATAATGAATATGAATTCCCAACATGATGATTCATAGGAAACCTCAAACAATACAACCACCTCTGGAAAAACAATGCACTAGATCTCAAAAAAATTCCTATTTTGTTAACAGATTGTCACATGGAACTGACCATTCCATAAAATATCAAAGTATTTTCTAGTTTAAAAAATTATTTTACATATAATAAGAGAGAATATAGGTACGAACATCTAATAACATCCCAAAAAAACCATAAAACTATGCAGGTTTTTCATATTTATTGGTGCATCCAATGAAATAACTACTTAGACCATAAAAAACCACTAACACACCTATACATGACACCATGTGTCCAATAAAACACACCTCTATCATCCATGAAATACACATAGAAAAAATCACATAAATAATGTGGTGTAAAATTACATGAAAATTAACATTGATATGCTCGAAATTCTCCAATTCTAAATTTGAGAAGACTATGTTATCATTGATGAATACTATGATTAACAGGTACATGAACTCAAAGAACATAGAGTTTATATGTCCCCTAAATACAGTCAGAGCATTCGTCAAATTGAATAGAATGACTATAAACACAATGTTCTCATACCTACATCTGGGGGTAGTTTTATGACTATCCATATCATTCACAATGAAATGGTGATATCTAGACCACTAATCAATTTTTGAGAACCATATAACATTAGTTGACTGGTTTAAAAATTCATCGATCCTCATAGGAGGAGAAAAATTCCTGATTGTTACCTAATTCAACCACCGATTGTCTATGTAAAACTG
This sequence comes from Viscum album, assembly GCA_963277665.1. Classification (NCBI taxonomy): domain Eukaryota; kingdom Viridiplantae; phylum Streptophyta; class Magnoliopsida; order Santalales; family Viscaceae; genus Viscum; species Viscum album. The sequence goes on along the minus strand of OY728150.1, from coordinate 1,577,033,722 downwards.
TGGAGAAAGTCTTTCTTCTTGGAGAAAAACACTAGATCACCCCAAAGAAGAACACGGTCTAGGATGAAACTCTTCTTCATTGAATAATTTCTCTATATCTTCATCTCATAAATTCCATGGGCTCCATCTGATTGGGAGCCATCTAAACTAGATATGCTACTGATTAAGACTCTCTATCGAACACCATGTCTTGTCAAAGAGGTAGTGTCATTACTTTCTCTATGAAAACATTCATGAGCTCCTACAAAACCATGGGATCATCTCGAAAACTAGACCCTTCAAACATCTCTTCCAACTATGACAATATATGATACTTTACTTTTACCTACCTACTAAACACTATTTCTAATGAACACCACTTGTTGGTTCCATATCATAAAATGGGACTCTACTAAAAATGCATTCATGGAACATAGAACATTCATTGGAAGGATAAAATTTGTTATTTGTATCTAAAATAAGAAAATTTCCACCAAAGAATTGTTTTCTTATTACAATTATATATTTCTAACAATTATCGAACACTGATGCTTTTCCTCTAACCAATATTGATAACACTAGTTGAACATTAACCCTATCTTAATCGATTCCTAGCATAGAGACCAAATAAGGATAAATAAAGGCGTGGAAGGATGTTTAATGAAAAAAATAACACACAAGGGTTGAAAATAAATTGACCATACCTCAAATAAATCAAGACTCTATTGGTACTACAACCACTATTGTGTGAATATGACTATTACCTACTCCTCTACCTATTTGATTCCATCCACCATGTTTGCATCCTATCATTGGTCCCTAGAGGAGGGGTATATCACATGGAATCCCTCTTATAAATCTACCAACTCTCAACTAATAAATAATTCCATCTTGTTCGCATGGTGAACTATTTCAGAGGCATCTGCTACTACAAAATAGGACCTTGACCACCCATATAGAGATGTCCTCCTTAATCAGCAAAATTGTGATCTTGGTGGTTCCCATATCTCACATAGATATGGATTACAAATGGAATCCAAAAAAAGGTTCTCATAAACTAACTTTTCCTACCATTTGAGAACAAAACTGTCATGGCCAGTTGCCCACAGAGTGATACTAAAACTATATAAGAATTCTTAAACTACATAGAAAATCTATACTCCTCCGAACATCATATTTTTCACTATGTTGAGGCTTAACTCCCTTGGGAAAACCAACATGATAACCTTATCTTTTTTATGAACTTATAAAAACATTCGGAGCATAAATGGTTTAAGATAATACTTGATCACTAGATGTAAAACGTCCTCCAAACACCATGCCCTAGACTCTTCATATGGGAAAACATCTAGAGAAAATTTTAAGAGTTCCATGAAACTGATCCAATGAAAATACAATATAAAACTCCCATACATCAGGGACATCATATACCACCTCATATATTCCCTCTTTGTCGATGATATAAAATAATTCTAGAATTACATTTAAAATTTGGTCCATAACAAATATTATTCCTTGTTGTATCGACTCGTGTTTTGGCCCTGTCAAACTATTGAATATTTCTATGAATAAAGCCAGAGTTAGGCGTGAAGATGGAGTGCGATTCCAAGGCCTAGTGTTCCCATCATTAAATTTATAAAAATATTAAGGATGTTTATACAATGCATGTGGCCTAAGTTAGTTATATCTTAAACGGTAGCTCATAACAGGAATCTGAGAGCATGGTTGCATTCAGAGAGTTCCGTTTAACATAGGTGTGGTGTAAACTTTGTAGTCATGGGCCTACTGTGAGAAAAGCCACCAGGGGTATTTTTGTAAATAAATGGAAAAGTTTATTTATGATCGTTGACTAGAAAAACATCTGAATGGAGTATCATATCGCAATTCTAACCATTCAGTTGAATTAAGAATATCGTGTTTACCCTGTGGGTGACCTTATCTTCTATGCACCGGGAGGATTGGTCTAGGGTGGTGTGTGGATTGATTTAATTGGGTAAAAAAGGAAATAAATTTCAATCCCCCTTCCCCTCATTCCTCTATGCACAAACGAACCCCCCTCCTCCTTCCTACATTCTTCACCGATGATCCGACAAGTAGAGAAAACGAAGCGTCGTCGATCTCATATCTTCACGGCGAATGCTCTCCAATCGTGCAGCAGCAGCAACAAAGCCTGAAAAGCATCAGCATTCTGCCAAAAGGTAGGTAGGTGGTTTGAGTTTTAAAATCCCATATACCAGTTCCTATGTTTTTTTTCATCAAATTTTTGTAAGGGTTGTGTAGTTCGAGTCCCAAGCTTTCCGAAACATGTTTCGGATCTGAATTTGGAGCTAAGGGGTTCTCCCGGTGGCTCCCAGAAGTTTTCCAATGGAAAACCCAGATCCCAGTGGTGGCTATGGAAGATTCCAGTGAGGGTGGCAGTGGAATGGTGGATTATAACTCTGGCATGGTGGTTTTCGGCGGCAGCATGGTGGTTTCCGGCGAGCAAGACGGTGGTCCGGCCAGGTTTTTCTAAGGGTTCTTTAATCCCCAGTAACTCACAAACCGGGAGTATGATTTGAGTTTCGTTTGCCACAACATGAAGCTTGCATCGAGATGGACCTCCTTAGATTCTATAGTGAATTTTTGTGAGTCATGTTTTGTTCCTAGGCCATGAAACATTGAAAATAATAATAACATTTTATTTTTTTCTACTTTGATCCGCCATATCTCCTGCACGGAGTGTCCAAATGACATGCCATTAATGGAGTTGAGACCCTGATTGTACAACGGACGGTTCAATATAGTTTACAGGTGTTGGGACCAAGTACAAGTTTTGGGCCCCACAAGGCCGGGTTCTGGCTTATGCAGAAAAACGTTACTTTTCTCTCGGGTGTCCATTTTGGACAATTGTGTAGTTGAACATGTGGGGTTTTTCGAGGGGATCGCTATTGTGTGATCCACATGATGCGTTTTGGGATCTTAGTGTGGGCCCCACTAAGGCTAGCTATGGTGAATAGTACCTTTTTAATCAATTGTCCATTTTGGGTGAGTAAATAGCCTATCCTGCATGTTTTTCCACATGGATCTCGATGGTGGCCTCGGTATCGGCCCTAGAGGTGCACGGTGTGACGTTGTGGCAGGTCGCTGAGTTTAGTGGTGTTTGTACTAGCAGTGGTTGATGGTACTCCCATGGCTCGTTCTTATGAGGGTTTGCGTGACATCACAACCTTATTATAGGTTTGTGATCCTCTCTATGGGATGTTTAATCTGTTAGATTTGTAGCATCCCTTCGGTGGTCTCGGAGCGGGATCCTCTAGTATCATATTCCCTAGATCGGGTTTTTGGTATCACTATGACTTCTTATCCATGGGTGGTGATACCCTATCTTCTAAGTTAACCCCTTAGAGTTTGTGTCATCCTTGGGAATATGATCCCCTACATAGTGGGCCATGCCCAGTAAGGTTGTGGCATCATCGGGTATAGAATCCCTTACTCAGCATGAGGATTATGGTAGGGCCATGGTATCGATGGTTATACGATCCCCTACATAGCTTGTGGTTTTTATAGAGTTGTGGTATCATCTATTCAGTCCCCTACATCACGAGATGTACTAGATATGGTTTTGGTATCGTTTTGACCGTCGTGACACAGGTGATGATCCTCTATCTGAGTGACGTGTTTTTTTGGAGCGCCAAATCGAGTTCTGGTATCCCCCATCGGATCCTAGGAGTGATCCCCAATCTGTGAGATCTACGAATGCGAGATCGGGTTGTGTGAACCCCCAGCGGACCCTGGGAGTGATCTCCAATCTATGAGATCTTCGTATATCTGTGTGGGTTTTGGTATCCCCTAGAGGACCCCAGGATCGATCCCCTATATATGGAGTTTGGTGATTATGTTGTTTCAGTGAGGTTTCCTCAATGACGATACCTGACAAGTATGATCTCTCGAGTGAGTGTGTGAGGTGTTTATGTAGAACCCTATGGAGTGTATCTCTCATACGAGTGTAACCTGGGATGACAGTGATCATGGTGTTTGCCCTCCTGGTTGTGAACCATTGTTGGTGATGAGGTCGGTAACTCATGTGGCATAGTGAGTGAGCTAAGTATATCTGGATGTTCGAGGTGTATGTATGGGAATACACCTAGTTTTCACTGACTAGTTGTGTTTATACAAGGATGGTCATGAGATGGAGTTTCTCTCTCATCTGGGTTCCCTCTGGCTGGGAAGAGCGTTCTGTTTTCTTTCAGTTTCTGTCTTTTTTTTTATGTTTTTGGGTTTCCTACTGAGTATTTTTATACTCACCCCTACACGGGCTTTTCCCGCACATGTTTTTGTCTTCTACAGACCACATGCCTTTCGACGGAGTCCCAGGTGGACCCGAAGCAGGTGGAGATTAGTGAGTGGGTTTGACCGCGGTGTTTACCAGAGCTGTGCTGAGGAGCTTACCAGCATGTGTTTTGGTAGTGTTTTCCCTCTATCTGAGCATGTTGGACACTTTTGTAGTTTTCATTTGGTGGGCCTTGTTTTTCCCTTTTGTACATCTGTTGCAGTCTGGTTTGGGATAGTTGGGTGCATGATTTTTCTTTTCAGTTTAATATATCTCTGCAATGTTTCATGGAGCTTTATGTGGGTGTGTGTTTGTAGGTACCTTGGGAAAATGCCTCCCCTTTGTATGTGATAGCCTACTCGTTGCTAGAAGCCATCCCCTGGCCTATTGGAGGCGGGCATGAGTAGTCGCTGCTTGAGCCCCGTTGGGTCGGGTTGTGACATAGTGGTATCAAATTAGGATCCACCTTTGGGATCTTAGAACATAATTGGAATATTTGTGACTTTGGTTTGGGATACATAGCAGTAGTGTCATGGTGTTTCGAGTTCGGCTTTTAGGCCAGGGACTCCAGTGTTGGTGCGGTGGCCGACATATCCATTCAGTAGTACTCTGTTAACCTTCCATTCGAATCGGGATGTTTGGACACTAGTCGCAAGGAAAAAATGGAACATGAATTATATAGGAATGGGTAATTGGGTCTCCCTTGTTCTTCTTCATTCAGCTACCAAGATATACTCTTTGAATATGGAGCATCTTGATTGTATTCCAGGATGCCACCACGATGACAGCCAGTGACAGTTTCGCATCAGGGTTATAATGAAGATCTTCCCGGTGTAGAGGATGTAGACCATGGCGCAGGTTCTGAGGCTGCACCTCCAGGTGGTCTAGCAGTTGAGCCACCACCTGTCGAGTAGTTGTTTGTGCCGGAGGTTCATGATGGGGTTGCGTGAAGGATTGGTGCACTGTGTGAGTTCTAGAGGTAGCGTCCTCTGAGGTTCCGGGGTGATCCAGACCCTCAGGCAGCTGATAACTGGCTCGAAGCAGTCACCTGAATTTTCTGCCTGGTGAGGACACCCCTAGATCATATGGTGGTCCTAGAGGAGAGCCTTATGCATGGTTCGGCAGGAAGATGGTGGAGTTTGATAACACAGTCCCATGACGAGGAGATGCTCACATGGGCAGAGTTTGAGCGGATCATTAGGGAAGAGTTATATCCGGTGATGCTGAGGTCAGTGCAGATCTAGAAGCTTATACAGCTTCAATAGGAGGGAATGACCGTGTTAGAGTACTCAGCATGGTTTATAGACCTATCATGATACTCGTTAGATATGGTCCCACACCCGTTCTTTAGGGCATGGTTCGTTGAGCAGGTCCTATGTAGAGACATCCATGAAGGTGTAGTTTCTTTGTGTCTGCCAACTGATGTTGGAGTGCTGGAGCGAGCGTTGGTGGTGGATAGCATTCTAGCTGAGCAGATGCCTCCTGTTAGTGCTGGGAACGCGAGAGCTGAGACTTCGTTAGTCAGATCGGAATCTGGTAGCTGATGTCAGACACCGGGCCCTGGACGTCTGTGACGTTTCAGGAGGTGACCCCAAGATGGAGGATTTGAGGCTCAGGGCTCACAGGGCTTGTAGGAAAGTTTTGTTCAGCCGCAGGAGAGGCGGTGTTACGCTTGTGACCGTCTGTGACATCTTGCTAGAGATTGTCTGGCCCGTCGTGCTGCTGAGAGGGAGCCGGTCGACAGACCGCCTTGGTAGAGGAAGCGTCTCGAGAATGGAGATCCGCAAGGTGGAAAACGTGGAGATGAAGGTGGGGAAACAATTGGAGGTGGTTTGTGGTTTCAGTTTCCTCCACCCTCTCCCCCAGGTGGTCCACGCCATGATCAGGGAGTCGGGGGATGAGGGCGAGGTCATCTGCATTCCCTAGAAGATGTTGACCCAGAGGCTCCGCGGATGGATAGAGGTACTCCTTGTGGCCTTTCTAATTTCTGTAGTAGTTTTGATAGACACCATTTAGAGGCATTATTTCCTTTCCATTGCTTGATCTAGTTTTGTTCAGGGCGTTGGTAAGACCCTGTGTGGGTTTTGTTTGACATTTTTTGGATGCGTGAGGAAGAGGTATCCTTCCCCCACCAAGAAGCATTTTTGTGATGCAATCAAAACCATGCGGGTGAGTCAGTACCGCCCAAAGTGGATATTGTTGAGGTTTTGTGGATTAGTCCCTCTGAATTATGTGATCTGGCATGGGTTTTTGTTAGCGAACACACTTTCGTGGGAGACTCAGTTGAGAGACTAGTTTATTTCCTTGTGTGTAGGGATTTTTAGGACAATAAGTTCTATTGTGGGGAGGATGTAGCGACATGGTTTTTGGCCCTGTTAGACTTTGGAATATTCTTATGAATAATTCCAGAGCTAGGTGCGAAGACGATGTGCAATTTCGAGGCCCGGTGTAACTGGAAATAAATTTTATAAAAATATTAATTATTTATATACTATGAACATCGAGGGGGTTAGTTATCCCCTAAATTGTAGCTCATAACGGGAATCTAAGGGCACAGTTGATTCCAGAGCATGCAGTTTACCCTAGGTTGGGTGTAAACATTGCAGGCGCGGGCCTGCTGTGAGAAAAGCCCCCAGGGGCATTTTTGTAAATAAATGGGAAAGTTTATTTATGAGCGTCAGCTCGAATAACTCCTGAGCAGAGTCTCAAGACGCAATTCTGAGTGCATCGTTGTATTCAGAATGTCGTGTTTATCCAATGGGTGACCTTATCCACTATACACCGAGAGGTTTGGTCCGGGGCGGTGTGTGGGTTGATTTAATTGGATAAAAAAGGAAATAAATATCAATCCACCCTCCCCCTCATTCCTCTTTGCACAATCAAACCCCCCTCCTCCTTCCTTCATTATTCACCAGCGATCCACAAAATCGAGCAAACGAAGCAACGTCAGTCCCAGATCTTGATGTTGAATGCTCTCAGATCCTGCAACAATAGCAACGAAGCGTGCAAAGCATCGACGTTCCACCAAAAAGTAGGCAGTTTGAGTTTTAAAATATCGAATCTTCTTATTGTGTTGTTTTTCTTCAAATTTTTGTATGGTTTGTGTAGTTCGGATACCGAGATTTCCAAAGCAAGTTTCAGATATGATTTCAGAGCACCGGGGTGCTTCCAATGGCTCCCGAAAGTTTTTGAGCGGAAAACCCAGATTTCAGCGGTGGCGCGACGGATTCCGGCTCCTGCCCGGTGGTTTCCGGCAATGGAGCTGTGGTTTCCGGCGAGACAGGCGGTGGTCCGACCTTGTTTTTCTGGGGGTTCTTTAAACCCCTACAACTCATAAACTGAGAGTCCGATTTGAGAGATTTTTCCGGTGACATGATTCTTGCGCTGAGACGGACCTCTTGAGATTCTTTAGAGAATTTTTTTGAGTCTGGTTTTTGTCCTGGGGCCATGAATCTTTGAAAATAATAATAATATTTTATTTTCATCTTCAATCTGCCATAACTCCTGCACTGAGTGTCCATATGACGTGCCGTCAGTGGCGTTGAGACCCAAAAGGTACAAAAGAATTTTAAAGATAGATTCCAGGTGCTAGGACAGAGATTATGGTGGGGGCCCCATTAGGTCGGCTTCAAGCGTTTGTGGAGAAACGCGACTTTTCTACAGGGTTTCAATTTTGGACTATCGAGTAGTCGATCCCATGTGATTTTCCGAGGGGATCGCAATGGTTTGATCTGCTTGACGTTTTTTGGGATAGTGGTGTGGGCCCCACCTAGGCCAGCTACGGTGAATAATACCTTTTTCACCGGGTGTCGGTTATGTACGATCGAGTAGTGGATCTCGTGCATTTTTCGAGGATATTCCAATGGGGTGAAACTCTTGATGAGTTTCGAGATCATAGTGTGGGCCCCACACGGGCTAGCTATGGTTAATATTTCCTATTTCACCGGTTGTCCGTTTCGGGCAAGTAAATAGTCTATCCTGCATGTTTTTCTATGTGGATCGCGATGGTGGTCTCAGTATCATCCTTGGAGGTGTGTGTTTTGGCGTTGTGGAAGGTCGCTCGGGTTAGCGACATTTGGACCAGTAGTGGTTGAGGGTACTCCCTTGGTTCTTTCCAACGAGGGTTTGCGTGGCTTCACGACCTTAGTATAGGTTTGTGATCCTCTCAATGGGATGTTTAATATGTTAGAGTTGTGGCATCCCTATGGTGGGCCTAGAGTGGGATCCTCTAGCATCATTTTCCCTATATTGGGTTCATGGCATCGTTGTGACTTCCTATCCATGGGAGGAGATCCTCTATCTACCAGGTTAACCCTGTAGGGTTTGTGGCATCATTGGGAATTTGATCCCCTATGCAGTGGGTCGTGATCATTAGGGTTGTGGCATCATCGGGTATATGATCCCCTACTCAGCATGAGGATAATAGTAGTGTCATGGTATTGTTGGTTATATGATCCCCTACTCACCACATGGTTTTTATAGGGTTGCAGTATCGTCAGGTCGATCCCCTACAGTGCGAGATATACCAGATAGGGTTCTGGTATAGATGTGACCATCGTGACATGGGTGGAGATCCTCTATCTGAGTGAGGTGTTTCTGTCAAGTTCCAGATAAGGTATTGGTATCCCCCAGTGGATCTTAGGAGTGATCCCCTATTTATGAGATCTATGAATGATAGATCATGTTGTCATATCCCCAAACGGACCCTGTGATTGATTCACTATCGGCGAGATCATCGTATATAGGTGTGGGTTCTGGTATCCCATAGTGGACCCTGGGAGTGATCCCTTATCCGAGGATTTTGGTGATTATGTTGTTTCAGTGAGGATTCCTCAGTGAAGATACCTGACAAACACGATCTCTCAGGTGATCGTATGAGGTGTTTGTGTGGGACATGATGGAGTGTATCTATAGGATGAGTTTCATCTATGTTGATAGTGATTTTTAAGTGTCGTCTCTTGGTTGTGATCCATTTCTGGTTATGAGGTTGGTACCTCATGCGGCTTGGAGCATTAGATGAGTATATCTGGATGTTCGAGGTGTATGTATGGGAATACACCCGGTTTAAGCTGACTAGTTGTGTTTAGCTGCGGATGGTCACGAGATGGTGTTTCTCTCTCATCTAGGTTCTCTCTGGCTGGGATGAGCAGAATATTTCCTTTCAGTTGCTCTCAATTTTTAGTTTTGTGGGGTGCCTACTGAGTATTTTTATACTCACACCTACACAAGATTTTCCCTCATGTGTTTGTGTCTTCTGCAGTCCACATGCCTTTCGATGGGGTCTCAGGAGGACCTGGAGCTGGCAGAGATAAGTGAATAGGTTTGACCGGGGTGTTTACCAAAGCTTTTCTAAGGAGCTTACTGGCAGGTGTTTTGGCAGTGTTTTCCCACCTTCTGATCAGGTTGGACACTTTTGTAGTTTACTTTTAGGGGCCCTATTTTTCACTTTTGTACTTCTGTTGCACTCTATATTGGGATAGTTGTGTGCATGAATTTCCTTTTTAGTTTTATATATCTATGAATTGTTGCATGGAGGTGTATGTGGGAGCGTGTGTACAGGTACCTTGGGCTAAAGCCTCCCCAGTGTGTGTGATAGCCTACTCGACACTAGACACCAGCCCCTGGCCTATTGGGGGCGGGCATGGGGAGTCAGGGCTCGAGCCCCGTTGGGTCGGGTCGTGACAGTTGTAGTCACCTAGAATCATCACCCTCTACTAGAAATCATCTTCACGCATCTAAATCACTACCAATGGAGTGAAAAACTTAGATTGTCTTTAGATAAGAATAGAAAATGATCTTGATATCCTCTATATAGTGATCCATCTCCATATCTCAGAATATTACCTCATACATACCCAATCTCTACTGCTGAAATGCATGCTAAACCCAATATCATGCCCCATCATCCTCTATCAATTCAAACATATGATGATCATTAAAATCATCATACTAGTCCAGAACATCATGATACTCTTGCAGATAATGAACATGTCCCATTCTTGAAAACATGGTGAAAATCACAATCATAGAAACATGGAATTGTATCAATGATTATTTAATTTATATGTTTTATTTTTCCAATATAACCAACTAAAAAATGATTCCAAAGTTATTGTGATGCATATACCTCTAACTATTATCTATATATCAAATATTCCCACCTCACTTGATGGTTCAATATTCATAGATTCAATGAACTATGACGCATGGGGGCTTAAAATATTTTTTCCTAACCAGTATCCATGTCCCTTGTCATGCAACAAGGTCAAACGACCCTTCTACCATACCAATCCATGAAATCCTCATTATTCCTTACTCCAAAATCAATCATATCTCTCAAATATAACATTTCATACCAATATATCATAACCCCTCACACAAAATAAACCACAATGAACTGATAGAGGGAATGACCCCTAGAGTCATTCCTTAAGAAGGAATGGTTTTAGAAACTATCACCAAGTGTATGAAAATATCATAATATGGGATTTTTAATCCCATATAAATAAAATCGTATTTTGAGAATAGATAAACAATCAGAAAATACCTCTAACTAGAAATATAAATGTAATAAAAAAAGCATCACATAGTCAATGAAAAATATAGTACTACCACCTAAAAAATTCGCCAAAATAAATTCCAAAAAGAAAAAAAATATAGACGCAGCTCAAAGGAATTACCAACCCAACTAGTGGTATATATCTCAATATCTAAATTCCTCTTTGAAACATGAAATAAATTAACATACATAGGGTGATCGTAAGATTTATACCGAATATGGGCATAATTAATTCCTCATATTAACATGTGAAAAGTGAATTTTAATCCTCCGTTTAACAAATAAAAGAACCAACAAGAACATATATTGGTTATCTAACCCAAACTAACCTCACAATGGATCACTCCATAAATCATAAATCCAATATACTTATATAAACTCAATTTCATATTATGAAAAGTTCCTCATTTCCTCTTCCCCACTGATTTTCCACTCTCCATGACAAATGTTTAACCACTGATGCTCCCATCCCTTCCACAAAAACAATATAACATTACATCCTCACCCATAAACACTTGGAACACACATAACATCACATAAAATCCTTCTTAAAGACACCCTATCCCCAAATCACATCACATCCCACCGTTGGACACCTAGACCACACCCCACAAATAGATCCAGTGTAGTCGAGTATCATGAATGTGAATGACATAAACCATATTAAATCCTCCTACCACACATGGACCCACTATATATCACATCACACCAGTCAAAAAATTATTTTAGAAAAAATATACAATAAATTATATATTTTTCATAGACACCGAGGCCACATGTAACACCCCGACCTCGGATACTCCTTACTTTTATTTATTTCTCAATGAAGGGACTTTTGGTTGATGTTCGGCTTGTGTGTCCAACGAAATTACTTGCATTTTTGTGGTATTGGTTTTCTTATAAACCTATTCTTGATTATTGTGAATGTTGTGGGATGAAAGTGGAATGTTGGAAGGTTTATGAAGTCGTCGGTGTCTCCATATTATGTTTAAAACATTCAAGGATCTTTGGGTGAACGTCACTAGTGTTTGGGATGTTATTTGGGGGGGGGGTTTGGGCCAATTTTTTGGGGTTTCATGGTTTAAACATGACCTTCCAAAACCATGCAACCAACCCATGAAAATTTTATGGAGTTTTCTAGTAGCACTCGCTCGATTTTCACAAGGTTTTACAAACCATGCAGCAAAACCGTATAGCCAATTGCGTGCTTTATAACTTTTCATGTGAAGCTCTGATTTGGGTGATTCCACCACCAAAACAATCCCTCTCTATTGTCGATCGACCAGAGGAGCCTCCCCCACATTACATGTAACTCCCTAACCCTAGTTACCCAGAGTCCGGGCATTATTACATAACATCGGCATGATCACATGAAAGATCAAATCTCGAAAGACCGATTAGTTTAGTAGCCTTGGAAACACTAGATATATTCATAAAGTTTTACATTACATCATAAAAATGAAAACTACAACAACATAGTCTCCATTGTATACACTCTTATACCCTCATAATAACCCCGCAGGTCATTCATAATTTACTTCTTCACATCCTGGGAAAAATAATTCATAGAAAACGGGTGAGCTCAAATGCCCAGTAAGGATAACAATATAGCGGAAACTTTCATAAATAAGAATAAACATTTAAGGCAATGTATAACTAATACAAAATCCTTTTAAACATGAACATAAAAATAGTATGGAAAAAATAAAATTAAATAATTCCATTTAATTATTCACATGGATAATCTACTAATCGAATAATCACATGCAATATCAATAACCACTTTCATAATGATGGAATGCATAATGCCAGACTATCATAACCATAGATCCAAGGCCTCATGCCAATACTACAAATAAGATTTTTCCAAGGCCTTGTGCCAAGACAGTAGTTTGTCTCATGAGACATACCGATGCATCGAGGATCTTTAGCGGGCTCCACCAGTCACATATTATGTCCAATGCATTCCCATATGAAAATGTTTAAACATAACAAAAACATTAGTATTAAAACTAGCATACGAAATGTAAATACTTCATCCATAAACCATGAATGGTATAAAAATCACACATCCACAGTCAAACATATCACAAAAACTTCAATAAATTATAGAAGTTTTATTTCATAATAAATCAACTTCAAATAAGCGTAAAATCCATCAAAGGATGTTGAAATAGAGGAAATAAAAACTCTTTTTAGAAAAATATCTCTTTTTTATTTTGAAATCATTCCAGAGTCATATATTTCTAAAATAAAACATTTTCTTTGAAAATATTCTTATAACATTGTAAGGAAATCTTCGATGATTTTATAAAGGCAGAAAATAGCCACACCAACCGTATAAGTTAAAAAATATTCTTACCTTAATTCTGTCGAAAAGGTTAAAAAGCACCTTGTTTGGAAAACGACGGAAATATTCCTTTATAATCCTCTTATAAAAATTCAAACAAGGGTATAAATGACTTTATCCCATATTCTTATAAATAGTAAAAAAGTTTTGAAATTCATTTTTATGAAACATGGATGTGGATGATAAAGAGATACGAGTAGATTATTACGTATAAACAACCTCGGATAATAAAGAGATTGAGAAATAAACCCTTACCTTGTAATTTTACTTTGATGGGGTAGGTTAACCTCCAGTATAATGGTGAAATAATTGTTATTAAATTATACAAGAATATGATATAATATATGATCTATAAACATTGATTTGTTAATAATATCATAGTATTATCGTTGTTTTGGGTGTTAACTTACTCTTTTTATTTTATATGTTTTGTATCATAAGATATGTTTTTCATGGATAGGTTGTATCTTAATAATATCCAGAATGATATCAAGTCCTTATATACTAATATTAATCATCAAATGATAATTATACTTGAATGGATACAATGTAGAATGAATCTTATCGCGTTCGTGGAGACGGTAGTCCGTACGTACGCACGAGCGACAATATCATTCTTTTGATTATTAAATAATATATAATTGGATGGAATATCATATATAAAGAATCATTATCCTGTTATATTCATTATTTACATGAGTTACACATCATTGTTATACCCATCCAAATAATATTTTATTGAATAATAATTACACCACGACGTGGAGACGGTATGTCGTATGTACGCACATATGATGAAATGTTATTCGAAGGATGGATAGAATACTGAATATGGTTGTACCATATTTATAATAACATCACAATATATATAAGATACTGGAGTTATTATTTTATAATGGTAATAACAATGAAGCAAGAAGTGGAATAAGAAAGGAACTTTGAAAAGGGTGGTGAAATCATTACCTCTTCTTCGGGTTCTTCCTTTTGATTTGATCAAAAGGGATCATAGGATGGATTTCATACTAAAGTAATGCCTCTAGGATGAAGTGAGGGAAGTTGAGAGTGTATTTGGGTAGAGTTTGGCAAAGCCAAAAGGATTTGAAGGTGTGAATTAATGAGAAGGGGGAGTTCCCTTTTATAAGAGCGGTGAGGGGCACCTTTGGAAAAGCTAGAAATATTATTTTATAATAAATTAATATTTGGTTTCTAATGGATCCAAAGTATATTATTTAAAGTTTAAGGTGGGGATAGGTCCAAAACCACTCATCCAATAGAATTTAGACAGGTTTGGGTTACTATATTAACCTTATCATTAAGTATTAACTCTTAGTTAATTAGTTTCACTTTTACAATGTCTCTTTGTATTTTTATATTATATGGTTAATAAATGTACTATATACATCCAAGATACCCCCAATTTGTCCATTAATAATACACGTATCATGATATAATTCTCTTGGCCTAACCATATATTTTTATGAATTGAATATCAATTAATAAAATAATATTATTTTAAAAAACACTTTTATGTCAATTTTGTCACCATTCAATAATTGATTTTTAAAAACTTATAACAGAATGATTACTTCTAAAAAAGTCACTTAAATAAATCCTAATAAGTCATATTATCCGAGAAAATTTGTGTAATTCATTAAAAGTCTCAAATTATATTTATTTGGTATTTATAATATCAATTATTTTAATTATTCACTATTATGGTAATTACTGTATCATCATTGTGTCATAAATAAATTAAATTATATAATATCTAAAAATTATAAATAAAATTTCATTATGTATTAAATCGTTTTATCCTTCTAATGAATATTTACAATCGAATTTATCTTATGTATAACCCTATATTAAAAGTTTTTTTTGTAAATAAACTTTGATTTTAACTCTTTTAACTCTTCTTTGAATTAAATAATAATAAATTTCCTAATCAAATCCAAGTGGACCTAAATAGTAATATTTTATTAATAAGGTTGGTTTTGGTCGAGATACACTTGTCCAATAGAATTAGGGCATGTTTTAGGGTAATATTAATATCATTTTTACACTGAATTACCCTATTTACTTTTAACCGTGGTAAATAAAAGTAAAAAGTTACTAATCACCAAAAATTATTTTCATCTCATTGAACCATATTTTACTACTTGATATTAACCGTGTGTCTCGGATTTTCTAAATTCCAATCACAGAAGTGGTAATATTAATTTTAATGAAAAATTTAGTTTTTTAACTACCACTTAGTAGTTTCACTATTCATCAAAAATTGAAGTTTTTCAGAACAATGCCAATATTTCACCATAAGATATAATGGATATTCCGAATTCAAAAATGATGTCTATTTTAAAAAATTACAAACATAGAAGTTTCATTAATTAATTTTATAATTAATTTCTATTGTCACAACAAATAGCGTGTTTTTAAGAAATAATATATATCAAATGATTGAAAAATGTTTATGTCCAATTCCAAAGTGAAATTAATTATGACGAACACCATTGGATAAAATGGTAAAAATATATTCTAATTATACTTTAAAACCACTAAATAATATAATTTATCACTAAAAATTATTTTGATTAAAATGTTTTTTTAAGTATTTTTCACTATTCATTAAAATTGGAAGTTCTCAAAATAATTCAAAAAATTCAACTTAGGATAATTTCGATATTTTGAATCCAAAAATGAATTCCATTTTGAAATAAAAAATATATATAATTTCATAAAGTAGGTATTACTATTCATAACGTCTAGTTTGATTGGTTGTGGTGTGTTAGAACTCGATGTTGCGTACAACATACTCTATCGCATTATTCCAAGAGAAGCGTACCGTAGAAGCTTGGGGTGTTACATTCTCCCCTCCTTCAAATAATTTCATCCTCGAAATTTCTAGAATACAACCACATGAAAATCCTCGAGTGGTTCATCATAATATGTTACTCGGGATCCCACATTGCCTCTTCCATCTTATGGTTTCTCCACAAGTCATTTACCAGATGAGTCGTCCAGTTTCTCAATACTTGTTCTCTCGTATCAAGAATCCCAACGGGCTCTTCGCAAAAAGACAAATCGGGTTCCAGTTCTAATTCCTCATAGATGAGTACATGCATTGGGTCAGACATTTATTTCCTTAATAGTGATATGTGGAACACATTGTGAACTTTGGAGAGACTTGGCTGCATTATAAATTGGTAAGCTACATCCCCAATTAGTTCTAGAATTTCGAAAGGTCTGACGTACCAGGGACTCAATATACCTTTCTTACCAAAACGTATGACTCCCTTCCATGGAGATACCTTCAGGAAAACCTTATAACTGACTTGAAATTCCTAGTCCATCCTTCAATTATCAGCATAGATATTTTTCCTACTCTCAGCTACTTTGATATGGTTTTGGATTACCTTAACCATTTCCATCATTTCCTCCACCAGTTCTGGGCCTACAAGTTTTCCTTCACCAACATCATCCCAAAAGGTTGGTGTGCGACATCTCTTTCCATATAATGCTTCATATGGTTCTATATGAATACTCTAATGGAAGCTATTGTTATAGGAAAATTCTACCGTAGGTAAATATTGATCTCACATACCCTGAATGTCAAGTGAGAAGGATGTCGACAAGTCTTCTAAGGTTTGAATAGTTCGTTTTGATTGTCCATCTTTTTGAGGGTGGTAGGCAGTGCTCAAATGATGTTCAGTATCCAAGGATTTCTGAAGAATTTTCCAGAATCTTGAAGTAAAACAGGGATCACGATCAGAAACAATCGATAGGGGTACTCCATAAAGTCTCACAACTTCATTAATATATAGTCTTGCTAGACGTTCCAGTGGTAGATCTTCCCTTTTAGCAAGAAAATGTGTTTACTTGGTAAGACGATCAACAATGTCCCATATTTCATCGTTCCTCTAGGAGTATTTGGTAGCCCCATGACAATATCCAGCGTAATATTGTCCCATTTCCACTCAGGTATGGGGAGAGGTTGCAATACTCCACCAAGATGTTGCCTTCTATCTTTTACTTGTTGTGAAACCATACATCTTGACAGAAAATCACCAATATCCCTCTTCATGTTGTCCCACCAAAAATGTTCCTTCAAATCTCTATACATTTTGGTGCTCCCATGGTGTATAGAGAAATTGGAACTATGAGCATCATCTAGCAATTCCATTTTTAGATCAGGTATATTGGGAACACAAATCCTCTTCCCTAATTTCAAAATTCCTTCTTCATACACAAATTCTCTCAATCTCCCATCATTCACATTTTTAATATACTTTTGAAATTCTTCATCATAGGTCTGAGAACTCGTAATCCTTACTAGTAAAGATGGTTTTACAACCATTTGAAAAAGCATTGATGTTTCACCTTCCCTAGTTATTCCCATGTCCATATTTACTAGATCCATGAAAATTGGATCCCTTTAAATTCTCATATTTTTCAAAACTCCATGATGTTTTCTACTCAAATCATCTGCCACCTTTTTTTCTTTCCCTAGGTGTTAGTGTATCATACATTCATAATCCTTGAGTAATTCAAGCCATCTCCTTTTCCTCATGTTGAGTTCTTTTTGTGAGAAAATATACTTCAAACTCTTGTGATTATTATAAATCTCATATTTTTCACCATAGAGGTAGTGCCTCCAGATCTTCAAAGCAAAGATCACAGCTGATAACTCAAGATCATGAGTAGGATAGTTTTTAGCATGAATTTTTAGCTATCGTGATGCATAGGAAATAACCCTATCATTCTGCATAAGGACACAAGCAAGTCCTTTCTTCGATGCATCACTATAAATAACGAACCCATCATTCCCCGATGGTAGAGTCAATATTGGAGCATTGACTAATCTTCTCATCAGTTTTTAAACAATCTTCACACTCTTTTGTCAAAAAAAATTTAACCCCTTTACGTGTGATCTTTGTTAATGGGTTTTCCAATTAGGAACAATTCTGGACGAAACGTCGATAATAACCTGCTAAACCAATAAAACTATGTACCTCAGTTATACTCATAGGTGATGGACATTCTTCGATTGCCTTGGTCTTAGAAGGATCAACGTAGATTACATATTTAGAGACAATATGGAAAGAAAAGAAATCTCATGAAGCCAGAATTCACACTTGATAAACTTCCCATATAATTCATGTCTTCTCAGAATCTTTAGGATAATGCGCCAGTGACATTCATGATCCTCGTAGATTTTAGATTATACCAAGATATAATCAATAAATACCACCACAAATTCATTGATATATTCCTTTAAAACTCTATTAATCAGATCCATGAATATAGAGGGTGCATTAGTCAACCCAAAAGGCATTACAGCAAACTCGTAATGCCCATACCTGGTTCGAAATGCTATCTTCAGAATGTCTTCCTTCATTACGCACAACTGAGGGTATCCAAATCAAAGGCCAATCATTGGAAAGTATTGAGCTCCAAGAAGTTGGTCAAATAAATCATCAATGAGAGTTAGGTGATACCTGTTCTTTATTATTATAGCATTGATCTCTCTGTAGTCGATACATAACCTCATAGATCTATCATTCTTTTTAACAAAAAGAACAGGGGATCCCCATGGAGAAACTCTAGGGCGAATAAATCCCTTATTACTCAATTCTTCTAGTTGTTTCTTTAGTTCAACTAATTCTACAGTGGCCATTCTATAAGGGGTCTTCGATATAGACCTTGATCCATGAATTAAATCAATGGAAAACTCAACTTCTCGTTCTGGAGGATGTCCAGGTAAATCTTCTGGAATTACATCTACATATTCTTTCACAATAGGTACATCCTCTATTTGAACATTCCTTTCCTCACCCATAGATATTTCATTCTCTTCCTCCCCAATAATTGAATTTAGTTGAGCTACTAGGGGTGGATCTAGATAAGAATTAGGTGGTGATGATTCTGCTCTAACGATAAGGTGTTCTTTATCATCATCATCAAAAATCGTAACCACCTTCTTCTTACAATAAATCTTCGCATCATAGTCTGAAAGAAAATCCATATCGAGGATAATATCAAACTCAATCATAGGTATGATCATGAGATCAGCAGATAAATAACATTTATGTGCTCTAATAGGGACTGATTCACAAAAATTTGTTGCAATGATTCTTCCCTTAGGAGTTTTAACTGACAACTCCCTTGTTAAATCAAATCAGAAATATATAATATTCTTATCAAACTAGGAAGATATAAACAATGTGATGATCTAGAATAAAATAATGCATTTGATAAACTTGAGGAAACCATTACATTACCTGCCACCACATCTTTTGGAGCTTCTACCTCAGCAGTAGTGATAGCTTAAGCTTGGCCTTGATCCCTTGGCCTTTTCTGAGGTAAGTTCCCCTGACGCTTAGGAAATCCATTAGCATAATGTATAATCTCCCTGAAATTGTATCATTGAACATTGGTAGCTTCCTTCTTCCCTTTGCATTCATGAGCTTGGTGGCCTTTTTCACCACACTTTTCACAGACACCCATTCCCTTCAAGCATGTACCGGGGTGTTTCTTCCCAAATTTACCAGAGTATGGATATTCAACCTTTCCCTTATTCCCCATATTTCCATTCCTAGATTGATCAGCAGATCTATTCTTTTCTTTCAATGCTTTAAAGTCATTAGACATAGAGAATTCATTTTCTGTCTTTATAGCACATGAGACATTGTCTTCGTACGACGAGAAGTATTGTGAGACAAATGCTCGACGGAGAAATGGTTTTAACCCATAAAATAAACTATCAATATTACTTCTTGGGTTACATATATAATCTCCATAATACCTTTCTAACCTTGTAAAGTTATCCTCATACTTTGCGACATTCTCATCCTCCTTTTGCCTTAGACTCAGAAATTGCCTTTCCATATCTGCTTGATGGTCACGGGGAAAGTTTTTTCTAAAAACAGATCTTTGAACTCCCTCCATTCTATATTTGGTACTTCATCATCTTAATTCGTGTTTTGAATCATTGACCACCATTGATCAGCATCTCCAGTGAGGCGGTAAACTGCCATGATAACATTTTCCCTTTTACTACTCCCCAAATCCTGAAATATTTTCTATAGGGAATTTATCCATTGCTCAGCTACTAAGGGATTTGTACTCCCATTGAATGTTGGTGTTTTTTGCCTCATGAATAGATCTAACATTGATCTTCCACGCTGCACATTAGGGTGCTCCATACGGGTAAGGTTATTATTCATAACCTGAGTGAGTTGTCCCAGTATGGTGATTAGCTGATCGGCACCAGTTGCATCACCAGCTCCACTATAATTATCTTGAGCATAAGGGCAATCCCTACATGGAGTGCGTGCATTGATAGAGTTTCCATTTCTTCCACTTGGCGCCATTTCTAAACAATGGCATAAACTAGATCAGTTTATGAATCAAAACACATAATCTCATACTTATAAAACAGTTAACATAAATTGAACTATTTATGGATATAATCCATAATCACCAAAAAATGTTTTCTTTGAGGAAGTATATACTCATAAACCCTTTATAATTATTTTTAAAGAAAATGAGAGTTATCCTAAGCATATCCCCAAGGAGTGTCGTAACCACGAGTGTAGCAAGGCCCGTTGTCATGCACCAGTTCCGGTTTGAGTTTAGATCAAAGCATTGTTTTCGGGTTTTACCCCTAGGTACATCTGTGCCAGAGCCGCCTCTACCTGCTCATATCCAGACAGGGATGTATTGTTTGGAAAACTCACAAAATCTCTACAATACCAAAATTCTAGGATGTTCTTATATACTCATCCCCAAATTCCATATTAGGTATATCTGCTCTAATCAGAGTTTATCTAAATCTAACTTCAATGGTTTGTACTAAACTTCTTATGATGCCAACTGTAACGCCCCGACTCCAGTTTCCCAGAGTCTGTGAATTATTACATAACATTGTAATGATCACAAGAAAGATCAAATCTCGAAAGACCGATTAGTTTAGTAGCCTGGGAAACACTAGATAAATTCATAATGCTTTACATTACATCATAAAAATGAAAACTACAACAACATAGTCTCCATAGTCTACACTCTTATCCTTTCATAATATCCCTGCAGGTCATTCATAATTTACTTCTTCACATCCTAGGAAAAATAAAACATATAAAAGGGGTGAGCTCAAATGCCCAGTAAGGATAACAATATAGCAGAAACTTTCATAAATAAGAATAAAAATTTAAGGAAATGTATAACTAAAACAAAAGCCTTTTAAACTTGAACATCAACATAGTATGGCCAAAATAAAATCAAATAATTCCATTTACTTATTCACATGGATATTCTACTAATCGAATAATCACATGGAATATCAATAACCACTTTCATAATGATGGAATGCATAATGCCAGACTATCATAACCACATAGCCAAGGCCTCGTGCCAAGATTACAAATAAAATTTTGCCAAGGCCTTGTGACAAGACACTAGTTTGTCTCATTAGACCTACCGATTCATCGATGATCTATAGAGGGCTCCACCCGTCACATATTAAGTCCAATGCGTCCCATATGAAAAGGTTTAAACATAACATAAACATTCGTATTAAAACTAGCATATGAAATGTAAATTAATCATCCATAAACCATGAATTCTATAAAAATTACACATCCACAGTCAAAAATATCCCAAAACCTTCAATATAATATAGATGTTTTTTTTCATAATAAATCAACTTCAAATAAGAGTAAAATCCATCAAAGGATATTGACATAGATGAAATCAAATATCTTTTTAGGGAAATATATCTTTTTATTTTGAAATCATTTAAGAGTCATATATTTCTAAAATTAAACATTTTCTTTGAAAATTATCTTATATGATTGTAAGGGAAGCTTTGATGATTTTATAACTGCATAAATAAGCGACACCCGCTGTATAAGTTAAAAAAAACATTCTTACCTTAATTCTGTCGAAAAGGTTAAAAAGAACCTTGTTTGGAAAATGATGGAAAGATTACATTATAAACCTCTTATAAAAAGTCAAACAAGGGTATAAATTACTTTAACCCATATTCATATAAATAGAAAAAATATTTTGAAATACATTTTAATGAAACATGGATGTGGATGATAAAAAGATCCAAGTAGATTATTACATATAAACAACCTCGGATAATGAAGAGATTGCGAAATAAACCCTTACCATGTATGTTTCCTTTGTTGGGGTAGGTTAACCACCTGTATAATGGTGAAATAATTTTTTTTAAATTATACAAGAATATTATATCATATATGATCTTTTAACATTGATTTGTTAATAATATCGTAGTATTATCGTTGTTTCGGGTGTTAACTTACTCGTTTTCTTTTATATGTTTTGTATCATAAGATGTGTTTGTCAGAGATAGGTTGTATCTTAATCATATCCATAATGATATCAAGTCCTTATATACTATTATTCATTATAAAATGATAATTATACTTGAATGGATACAATGGAGAATGAATAATATCGCGTTCGTGGAGACGGTAGTCCGTACGTACGCACGAGCAACAATATCATTCTTTTGATATAAATATAATATATAATTGGATGGTATATCATATATAAAGAATCATTATCATGTTATATTCATTATTTACATGAGTTACACGTAATTATTATACGTATCCAAAAAATAAATTATTGAATAACAATTACACCATGACGTGGAGACGGTATGATGTACATATGCACGTATGGTGACATGTTATTCAAAAGATGGATAGAATAATGAATATGGTTGTACCATATTTATAATAACATCAAAGTATATATAAGATACTAGATTTATTATTTTATAATGGTAATAACAAAGATGCAAGAAGTGGAAGAAGAAAGGAACTTGGAAAAGGGTGGTGAAATCATTACCTCTTCTTTGGGTTCTTCCTTTTGATTTGTTCAAAAGGGCTCTTAGGTTAGCTTTATGAGTAAATGAAGGCCTCTAGGATAATTTGAGGGAATTTGATAGAGTATTTGGGAAGATTTGGAGCGATCCAAAAGGCTTTGATGGTGTGAAATAATGAGAAGGGGGAGTGGCATTTTATAAGAGGGGTGAGGGGCATCTTTGGAAAAGCTGGAAATATTATTTTATAATAAATTCATATTCAGTTTCTAATGGCTCCAAAGTATATTATTTAAAGATTTAGGTGGGGATAGGTCTAAAACCACTAAAACAATAGAATTTAGACTGGCTTGGGTTACTATATTAACATTATCATTAAGTATTAACTCCTTGTTAATTAGTTTCTCTTTTACAATGCCTCTTTGTATTTTTATATTATATGGTTAAAAAAAGTACTATATACATCCGAGAGACCCCCCAAGTGGTCCATTAATAATACATATATCATGATATAAGTCTCATGGCCGATCCTTAGATTTCTTGGAATTGAATATCCATTAATAATATAATATTGTTTTAAAAACTCTTTTGTGTCAATTTTGACACTATTCAATATTTGATTTTTGTAAAAATCATAACAGAATGATTATCTTCGAAAAAGTCAATTAAAAAAAATCATAATTTGTCATATTATCCTAGATAATTATTTCAATTCATTAAAAGTCTCAAATTATATTTATTTGGGTATTTATAATATCAATTATTTTAATTTTTCACTATTATGGTAATTACTGTATCATCATTATTTCATAAATAAATTAAATTATATAATATCTAAAATTATAAATAAAATTTCATTTTGTAGGAAATCGTTTTAGATTTCTAATTAATAATTAAAATCGAATTTAACTTATGTATAACCCTATATTAAAAGTGTTTTAGTAAATAAACTTTGATTTTAACTCTTTTAACTCTTCTTTGAATTAAATAATAATAAATTTCCTAATCTAATCCAAGTGGGACTAAATGATATTATTTTATTACTAAGGTTGGTTTTGGTCGAGATACACTTGTCCAATAGAATTAGGACTTGTTTTAGGGTAATATTAATATCATTTTTCCCTTAATTACCATATTTACTTTTAACCGTGGTAAATAAAAGTAAAAAGTTACTATTGACCAAACATTATTTTCATCTCAATGAACCACATTTTACTTCTTGATATTAACCATGTCTCTTGTATTTTAAAAATTCCAATCACAGAAGCGGTAAAATTAAGTTTTATGAAACATCTAGTTCTTAACTACTACTTAGTAGTTTCACTATTCATCAAAAATTGAAGTTTTTCAGAACACTGCCAAAATTTCACCCTAATATATAATTGATATTCTGAATTCAAAAATTATGAATATTTTACAAAATTCCAAAAATAAAAGTTTCATTAATTAATTTTATAATTAATTTCCGCTTTCACAACAAATAGCGTGTTTTTAAGAGAAATATATATATCAAAAGATTGACAATTGTTTATGTCTAATTTCAAAGTGAAATTAATTATAATGAATACCATTGGATAAAATGGTAAAAATATATTCTAATTATACTTTAAAAACACTAAGTAATATAATTTATCAAAATAAATTATTTTTATTAAAAAAGTTTTTTTTAAGTATTTTTCACTATTTATAAAAATTGGAAGTTCTCAGAAAAATACAAAAAATTAAACTTAGGATAATTTTGATATTCTGAATCCAAAAATGAAGTCCATTTTGAAATATAAAATATATATAATTTCAAAAAGTAGGTATTACTATTCATAACAGCTATTTTGATTTGTTGTGGTGTGTTAGAACTCGATGTTGCGTACAACATTCGCTATCGCATTATTCCAATAAAAGCATACCGTAGAATCTTAGGGTGTTACATTCTCCCCTACTTCAAATAATTTCATCCTTGAATTTTCTAGAATAATACCGCATGAAAAGACTCAGGTGGTTCTTCATCATATGTTCCTTGGTTTCCCACGTTGCCTCTTCCATCTTATGGTTTCTCCACAGGACAATTACCAGACAAGTCGTCCAGTTTATCAGACTTGTTCTCTCGTATCAAGAATCCTGACAGGCTCTTCGCAATAAGACAGATCAGGTTCTAGTTCTAATTCCTCATAGGTGAGTACATGTGTTGGGTCAGGCATGTATTTCCTCAACAGAGATATGTGGAACATATTGTGAACTTCATAGAGACTTGGCGGCATTGCCAATCGGTAATCTACAACCCCAACTCATTCTAGAATTTCAAAAGGTCCGACGTACCTAGGACCCAATTTACTTTTCTTTCCTAAATGTATGACTCCCTTCCATGGAGATACCTTCAAGAGAAAATTATCACTAACATGAAATTCCGAATCCTTCCTTCGATTATCAGTATAGCTCTTTTTCCTACTTTGAGCTACTTTGATATGGTTTTGGATTGCCTTCACCTTTTCCAATGTTTCCTCCACCAGTTCTGGGCCTACATGTTTTCTTTCACCAAAATCATCTAAACAGGTTGGTGTGTGACATAGCTTTCCATACAACACTTCATAAGGCACCATATGAATACTCAAATGGATGCTATTGTTATAGGAAAATTATATTAGAGGTAAATATTGATCCCACATACCCTGAAAGTCACATGAGCAGGATCTCAACATGTCTTCTAAGGTTTGAATAGTTCGTTTGGATTGTCCATCTATTTGAGGGTGGTAGGAAGTGCTAAAATGAAGTTCAGTATCCAAGGCTTTCTGAAGACTTTTCCAGAATCTTGAAGTAAAATGGGGATCACTATCAGAAAAAATCGATAGGGGTACTCCATGAAGTCTCACAACTTCATTAATATATAGTCTTTCTAGAAGTTCTAGTGGTAGATCTTCTCTTATAGCAGGAAAATGTGCTTCCTTGGTAAGATGATCAACAATGACCCATATTGCATCGTTCCTTCTAGGAGTATTTGGTATCCCCATGACAAAGTCCATTGTAATATTGTCCCATTTCAACTCAGGTATGGGGAGAGGTTGCAATACTCCCCCAGGCTGTTGCCTTCCAGCTTTCACTATTTGACAAACCATACATATTGACACAAAATCACCAATCTCCCTCTTCATGTTTTCCCACCAAAAATGTTCTTTCAAATCACTATACATTTTCTTGCACCCATGGTGTATAGAGAAATTGGAACTATGAGCATCATTCAACAATTCCCTTTTTAGATCAGGTATATCAGGAACACAAAGCCTCTTCTCAAATTTCAAAATTCCTTCTTCATACACTAAGTCTCTCAATCTCCCATCATTCACAGCTTTAATCTTGTTTTGAAATTCTTCATCATCAGTCTGAGAACTCTTAATCCTTAGTAGTAAGAAGGTTTGGCAACCATTTGAAATAGCATTGATGTTTCACCTTCCCTAGTTATTCCCATGTCCATCTTCACTAGATACATGAAAATAGGATCCCTTTCAGTTATCATATTGTTCAAAACTCCATGATCTTTTCTGATCAAAGCATCTGCCACCTTGTTTTCTTTCCCCAGGTGGTAGTGTATCGTACAATCATAATCCTTGAGTAATTCAAGCCATCTCCTTTGCCTCATGTTGAGTTCTTTTTGTGAGAAAATATACTTCAAACTCTTGTGATCAGTATAAATCTCACAATTTCACCATAGAGGTAGTGCCTCAATATATTCAAAGCACAGATCACACCTACTAACTCAAGATCATGAGTTGGATAGTTTTGCTCATGAATATTAAACTGTCATGATGCATAGGCAATAACCCTATCATTCTGCATAAGGACACAACCAAGTCCTTTCTTTGATGCATCACTATAAATAACGAAACCATCATTCCCCGATGGTATATTTAATATAAGAGAATTGACTAATCTTCTCTTCAGTTCTTCGAAACATTCTTCACACTCTTTTTTCCAAACAAATTTAAACCCTTTACATGTGAACTTCGTTAATGAGTTTGCCAATCGGGCAAAATTCTGGACGAAATGTCCATAATAACCTACCAAACCAATAAAACTATGTACCTAAGTTATACTCATAGGTGCTGGTCATTCTTGGATTCCCTTGGTCTTAGAAGGATCAACATATATTTAATCTTTAGAGAAAATATGGCCATGAAATGAAATCTCATGTAGCCATAATTCACACTTGCTAAACTTCCCATATAATTCATGTCTTCTCATAGTCTTCAGGATAATGCGCAAGTGACATTCATGATCCTCGTTGCATTTAGAGTATACAGAGATATCATCAATAAATACCACCACAAATTCATCGAGATATTCCTTGAAAACACTATTAATCAGATCCATTAATACAGAGGGTGCATTAGTCAATCCAAAGGGCATTATAGTAAACTCGTAATTCCCATACCTGGTTCGAAAAACTATCTTTGGAATGTCTTCCTTCTTTACACACAACTAATGGTATCCAAATCGAAGGAAAATATTTGAAAAGTATTGAGCTCCATGCAGTTGGTCAAATAAACCATCAATGTGAGGTAGGGGATACTTGTTCTTTATTGTTATAGCATTGATTTCCCTGTAGTCGATATAAAACCTCATAGATCCATCTTTCTTTTTAACAAAAAGAAAAGGGGCTCCCCATGAAGAAACACTAGGGAGAATAAATCAATTATTACTCAATTACTCTAGTTTTTTCATTAGTTCAACTAATTCTACAGTGGCCATTATACGAGGGTTCTTCGATATAGGCCTTGATCCCGGAATTAAATCAATGGAAAACGCAACTTCTCTTTGTTGAGGATGTCTAGGTAAATCTTGTTGAAATACATCTACATATTTCTTCACAATAGGTACATCCTCTATTTGAAAATTCCTTTCCTCGCCCATAAACATTTCATTCTCTTCCTCCCCAATAATTGAATTTAGTTGAGCTACTGGGGGTGGATCTAGATAAGAATTATGTAGTGACGATTATGCTCTAAAGATATGGTGTTCCTTATCATCATCATAAAAATTCGTAACCTCCTTATTCATACAATAAATCTTCACATCATATTCTGAAATCCAATCCATTCCAAGGATTATATCAAACTCAATCATAGGTATGACGATGAGATCAGCAGATAAAGAACATTTATGTGCTCTAATGGGGACTGATTCACAGAACATTGTTGCAATGATACCTGACTTAGGAGGTTTAACTGACAACTCCCTTGTTAAATCAAATTTGAAATATCTAATTTTATTTACAAACTGGGATGATATGAAACAATGTGATGATCTAGAATAAAATTATGCATTTGCTATACTTGAGGAAACCATAAAATTACCTGCCACCACGTCTTTTAGAGCTTCTACCTCAGCAGTAGTGATGGCATATGCTTGGCCTTGATCCCTTGGCATTTTCTGAGGTAAGTTCCCCTGACGCTTAGGACATTCATTTAAATAATTTCCCATCTCCCTGCAATTGTAGCATTGAACATTGATAGCTTCCTTCATCCCTTTGCATTCATGAGCATGGTGGCCTTTTCCACCACACTTGTAACAGACACCCATTCCCTTCAAGCAAGTAACTGGGTGTTTCTTCCCACATTTACCACAGGATGGATATTCAATATTTCCCTTCTTCCCCTTATTTCCATTCCAAGATTTATCAGCATATCTCTTCTTCTCTTGCTTTGCTTTAAAGTCATTAGACTTAGATAATTTTTTTCGGTCTTGATAGCACATGAGACAATATCTTCGTACGACGAGAAGGATTGTGAGAATAATTCTTGATGGAGAAATGGTTTTAACCCATCAATGAAACAGTCAATATTACTTCTTGGGTACATATATAATCTCCAGAATTCCTTGATAACCTTGTAAAGTTAGCCTCATAATTTGCGACATTCTCATCCTCCTTTTGTCTTAGACTCAGAAACTGCCTTTCCATATCTGCTCAATGGTCACGGGGAATGTATTTTTCTAAAAATAGATCTTTGAACTCCCTCCATTCCATATTTGATACTTCATCATCTTCCTTCATGTTTTGAATCAATGACCACCATTGATCAACATCTCTAGTGAGGCGGTAAACTTCCATGATAACTTTTTCCCTTTCACTACTCCCCAAAGCCTGAAATATTTTCTCTATGGAATTTATCCATTGCTCAGATACTAAGGGATTTGTACTCCCATTGCATTTTGCTGGTTGTTGCCTCATGAATCGATCTATCATTGATCTTCCATGGTGCAGATCAGGGTGCTCCATACGAGTAAGGTTATTATTCATAACCTGAGTGAGTTGTCCCAGTATGGTGATTAGCTGATCGACACCAGTTTCATAACCAGCTTCACTATAATTATCTTGAGCAGGAGGGAAATCCCAACATGGAGTGCATGCACTGATACAGTTTCCATTTCTTCCACTAGGCGTCATTTCTAAACAATGGCATAAAATAGATCATTTTATGAATCAAAATACATAATCCCATACTTATAAAACACTTAACATAAATTGAACTATTTATCGATATAATCCATAATCATAAAAAAATGTTTTCTTTGAGGAAGTAAATACTCATAAACCCTTCATAATGTTTTTTATAGAAAATGATAGTTATCCTAAGCATATCCCCAAGGAGTGTCTTAACTAAGAGTGCAGCAAGTAACGTTTTCGTGCACCAGTTCCCGTTTGAGTCTAGATCAAAGCGGTGTTTTCGGGTTTTACCCCTAGATACATCTGTGCCAGAGCCGCCTCTACCTACTCGTTTCCCGAAAGGGATATATTGCTCGAAAAACTCACAAAATCTCTAAAATACTAATATTCTAGGATGTTCTTATATACTAATCCTCAAAGTCCATATTAGGTCTATGTGCTCTAATCAGAGATTATCTAAATCCAGCTTCCTAGGTTTGTACTAAACATCCTCTAATACCAACTATAACTCCCCGACCCCAGTTACCCAGAGTCGGTGCATTATTAAATAACATTGTCATCATCACTAAAATGATCAAATCGCGAAAGACCGATTAGTTTAGTAGCCTTGGAAACACTAGATATATTCATAAAGTTTAATATTACATCATAAAAATGAAAACTACTACAACATAGTCTCCATAGGCTATATTCTTATCCCCTCATAATATCCCTGTAGGTCATTCATAATTTACTTCGTCACAACCTGGGAAAAATAAAACATAGAAAAAGGGTGAGCTCAAATGCCCAATAAGGATATCAATATAGTGGAAACTTTCATAAATAAGAATAATCATTTAAGGAAATGTATAACTAAAACAAAAGCCTTTTAAACATGAACATCAACATAGTATGGCAAAAATAAAATGAAATAATGCCATTTACTTATTCACATGGATATTATACTAATAAAATAATCACATGCAATATAAATAACCGGTTTCATAATGATGGAATGCATAATGCAAGACTATCATAACCACATAGCCAATGCCTCATGACATGACTAAAAATAAGATTTTTCCAAGGCTTTGTGCCAAGACACTAGATTGTCTCATGAGACCTACCGATGCATCGAGGAGCTATATTGGGCTCCACCCATCACATATTAAGTCCAATGCATTCCCACATGAAAAGGTTTAAACATAAATTTAACATTCGTATTAAAACTAGAATAAGAAATGTAAATAATTCATCCATAAACCTGTAGGATCGAAATAATGATGTAGATTCTCAATATACAAGAGGGGGGGTGGTGAATTGTGTACTTTAAAAATTCCTTTGGAACCTTTAAAGTTAGTTACGAATAACTATGTTTTCCATAAACAAAGAAAAGAGATAATTTTAACAAAGTTAAAATAAGTAAATTCACAACACCTCTAACACAAAATGAAAACTTGGAATATGGAATGAATTTATAAACATTATGTCCTTTTTACTTGCTTAAAACTGGGAAGATATTCTGAAAGTAGGTTCTGGAAATATGAATCCGGAAATAGAAACTTAACTAGAGATTACAATATGAGATTATACCTTAAACCATATAGAATATAAATGAATCAGAATACATTTAAGGAAGTATAAGAAAGTTATACTTTCCTTAAAATACAATATGCAGTGGAAACAAACAAGTAGTAAAACTACAAGTAACAAGATATAAGTCTTTTAACCCAAATAAAAGGGTATCCAACAACCTTGGATAAAGGTCCCTTGATTTATACTTTCAAGGAAGTATGTCTTACCCACACCAAGGTAAGCCCTCGATACGAAGATCGTAATCTCTGTCTTGCTATCCCCGCAAGCCCTCAACTTCAAGTTAGTTGGAAACCTCTATCTTCCTCAGCAAGAAAGCCCTCAAACTTCAAGGTAGTTGGAACCTATGTCTTCCTATCCCCAGAAGTTCTCGAATGTAATCACCAACATTCGGATTCGCACGAATATTTTATAGTTAATAAGAGTCTCTCTCTCTCTAGAAATCACATCAACAACATGTGTTCACAATGTCGAATTTGTTTTTATGCTCTTTCAAATGAGCTCATATTTATAGGAAAGGTCGATCTCCTTTCCAACGGTCATATTTTCCTTAAAAGTTGGAGTGACCAGTACACGTGTAACTTAACCAAAGGTTAGTTTATAATAGAATAGACGACATTGTTTTATAACAAAACAAGTGAAACAGAATGTACGACATCATTTTAAGTCAAACTCAAAAGTTCGGAGTGAAGGTTCGGAGTGTAAACAAAATGTCAAAGAGTAGAAAAATTATAAAAGTGTAAGAAAAATGAATGTTCGGAGTCTATCCAAAAATAATTTTTTGGAGTCTAAATAAATTCGAAGTGTATAAAACAAAGATGATCAAATTTTATTTAATAGGTGAATTTGGAATGAGAATTCAGAATGAGAATTTTTCAACAGAATTCGTAATGAGAATTCATCATTAGAATTCATAATGATAATTCGTCATCAGATTTCGTAATGAGAATTCATCATCAGAATTAATAATGATAATTCGTCATCAGAATTCATAATGAGAATTTTTCATCAGAATTCGTAATGAGAATTCTTCATCAGAATTCATAATGAGAATTCGCCATCAGAATTCGTAATGAGAATTCGTATCTAGAATTCTTAATGAGAATTTGTATCCAGAATTCGGAGTAGTACTTTATTACATTTCTCATCCAGAATTCGGAACCTAAAATAGAATTCTTCATATCAAAGTTTCAAACGATTCCAAGAATATAGAAATGAATCCGAATCTTATACTTAAGAAATATATGGATGAAAATATGATAAGGATAATTTTTCTTAAAAAAGAGATCTTCCTTATAAAAGCGACTTTCCTTATAAATGCAATTTTCCTTATAAAAGCGATTTTCCTTAAAGATAAGGTGTTTCTGATTTTCAAAACAAGAAGGAATGGAAAAGTCATATGGAAAACCTTATTGACTCAACAATCTTTTCCTTTTTGGAAAGCACAAACATACTTATGAAAAATAAATTCTAAGAAGAGAGAAAACATTAATGCTTATCTCCCTTTTCTTATGGATGTTGATGAATACGACTAACTCCCCCTTAGGCTTTGAAATTCTAAGGATCGTATTCTAGATTTCTGGAATGATATTTCATTAAGAATAAGAATGTATTCTTTAATGAAAAACTCCCTCTTAGATAAACTCTATTAGAGTTATTTTTCTTTCTCACCCTTTGATCAGATTCTTTTTCCTTTCCCACCTTTATTTGGGTTCTTTTCCTTCTCCCCCTTTGTGATTTTCAAAAAGAATTCGAGGGAATGGAAAATATAACAAAGTACCTGAAAAATTAGTAACAACAACAAAAGAAATGAGCAAGCACAATTTTCATTAAGTTTGAAAGTCCAACAACAAGGAAGTAAAGATACAACAAAAGATCGGATTTGCCTATTTTGGATCTTATTCCTTAGCCATGAGACCCTTGAGAATAGTCTTTATCTTCTACAAATATTTATAATCTTCCTCGGCTTGCTTCTCTAACACAATAATTATTTCATTTAGAGATTCAATCGTTTCTTCCTGGGCTTGAAGCTTTTCTTCTTGGGCCGTCAGGATTTGTTCTTTCTTTAACAAATTCTCTTCAAACTCAATCCGATGATCCCTTTCATACTTCCATTTTTGAGAAACAGAATTAAGCTTCCCATTCAGATCTCTGACTTATTGAATCTAGAAATTCTTTTCATCTGTGAAATTTTTTTCAAAGGCTGAAGTATGTTCATTTATCTTCCTGTATTCTGTCTCAAAAGAATCCTTAACATTATCTTGAAATTAATCAAAGAGCCTAATCTCTTCAACAATCTTCCACGACCAACTAGTAATCCTCTTGCAAGAACTTTTGTGGGCTTCATAGCCAACAAAAAAAGTTTTGAACTGAGCCTCAATCTCAACCCATTTGTCCATAACCATGGATACAGAGTCTGTTTTCTGATTCAAAGCATGTTGGAGCATCTGGAATCTTGAATCAATACTTGAAAAAGTCAGAATAGTACCCACCAACTTCTTTAATGACTGAACAACAAAATCTTTCCCCAATGAAGATGACACCGAATCCAAGACTTTTCATGGATAATTTCTTCTTCAAAATGCTCAACCTTCTTCTTATAAGAATCACCAACTTCCCTTCTCTTTACAACCACTGAGCTCGGGGTATCGACAGCAAGTTGCTTTCTCTTGTCCTTTTTCGGAATGGATTGTTGTTCCGGAGTCTTCTGTTCACTATCAGAAACATGAACAACATTGTCTTCATCATCAAAAACTTTTTGAGTGCCATCCTCTACGTTCTCCATTTGAGCAACATCATGTAGAAGTTGTTCTTCCGCTTCATGATAGGCTACTTCTTGTTCTCCTTCCTCCTCATCCTTCCCTGGAGTGACAAACTTCGATGATTCAACTTCTGAAGTTCGGAGCAACAAATGTTCAAAGGTGTCCCCTTATAATCATCTACTTGTTTCAAAACATCTCTGGTCTCACCACTACCTTCAGCAACTGATTCTTCCTCTTCCACTTGCTCAATCTGCTCAATTTCCTCAACAAGCTTAGCAACTGCCTTTTCTGGAGCGACAAAGTTTCTTCCTGGAGTCTCAAGTAGAGATTCCAAAGAAAAATATCTCAGAACAGGAATGTTTCCAGAGGCCATCTCACTAAACATTAATAAAGTCCAAACTACCTCAGCTTCAGACATCCTCTTCTTATGCATCTTTTCTTTCACTTGTTTCTCTAGCTCATCTGCTGTCCTTTCCATCAAGGCCTTAGCCTCCGGAGGATCCGAGCCAAACTGAGGCTCCCCTTGCACTCTTTTCTCTTTTATTTCCATCCACTTAGCAACTACCTCATCAGGGTAAGCTTTTTTATTCTTCGGTTTTGAAGGTGCGGAATGAACTTCCATAGATATGGTATTCTCTACTTAAACATCAACTTCTTTCAACTTTTTCTTCCTCACTAGCTTAGAGGATTCAGGTTCACCATCTTTTGGAACCACTTCTTCTTGAATAGGTAAATCAATAAACTGACCAGTCTTCTTGTCGAAGGATACATCCATCCTTTTGAGGGTACCATCACTCACCAACATAATCTTGCAAACTCTTGGTTTAGACTTGAAAGCCTCCTAGAAAGACTCAAGGCACCGAACTATTAGCATAGAGATAATAGCTGGAATCATTATAATCTAATCTCTCAGATTCCCTTTCTTAACTTTCTCAATGGTAATAACAATGCGATTCATCAGATTAAACTTCCTCAGATTTATCAGAAAATCAAGGATATAGATCTCGATTTTCTTCAAACTGTCTGTGTCACCCTTTATCGGGACGATAAGGCCTTGTACCCATAATTCTAGAATCCGAAAACTCGTAGACAGAGTAGAAATCTTTGGAGCGTTGAAATCTTCCAGTCCGAGAGTATCCAATTCCTTTTCCTTGTCGAAGATTCCCTTTGAATCCCAAATAAACATGAGAGATGAACTCAGATTATCCTTCATTGTTCAGCCCTACCAAGCTGGCTGCCATGGCATACGAAAGCTTATAAGTCTTACCATAAGAAATAAAAGACAACTTCTCCCTTCCAACTTCCTTAAGGAAGGAGACTATCTCATAGAACTCTATAAGAAAATATGAATACACTTCATCTTGATTTCCGGGCTTGGACACAGCAACATCCTTCCATCCGTTATGCTAAATGTTCTTGGATATAAGAGAATCATACTTGTTGAAAAATCAGGATGAACCAAACTTTCTCTATAAACTAACCACTTGGAAATCGTCTTAGAGGAAGACATGTCTTGAGAAGCTACTTCCACAAACATTCGGATCTGAAGACTTCTGAGATGTTTGGAATGGAGTTAACTGAAGATCGGAACGGCCATAAAATAGAGAGGCAGAGCTTCGGGACGCTGGAGCTTTGAAACCCGATGTGGGACGACCATTTGGGTCCCATTTATATAGGCAATGAAAAGATGGATCATCTTCCTCGGTTGATCGAACGGTTGTAACAAGATGAGATCAGATCTGATGGTTGCATTCCAATTCTCAAGAAAACATGAATCCGATCGTTTGAGGTTTTTATTAAAACAAGGATTTAAGAAAACTATAATCTGAAAACAAAATATAAGAAAATACCAGCAGTTAAAGTATAATTACGAAAACATGAGTAAAGAAATCATACCTTTCGGATTGGCTTAGGAGGATTATTCATAATGGGTAATATTCTTTTTGAAGATGGAAAAAAACTTTATTATTACTATGAAAATACAGAGTTCGCAAAACTCACTATGAAAAACTCAACAACAAAAAAATTAGCATGAAAAATCTCATTAAAAAATTTTGAAAATGAAAAGCTCATTATGAAAGTGTCGGTACAGAAATCTTGTTACGGAAACACCAGTACGAAATTGTCCATTCCGGAAGTTTTCAATACAAAAATTTCCATTCAATAATTTTTCTATACGAAAATATCCATTCTGGAAAATTTCAGTTCTGGAAATTCCCATTTCAGAAATTTAGTTCCGAAAAGTTTGAAAAACTAACTTTGAAAAATTTAGTTACTCTAACAGTCAAATGTACCCCCCTATGAAAATGAGTTTATTACTGTAAGGAGGCTATTTCAATAGAAAGTTAATTAAGAAAGATTACCATACAGTTATTATTCTTATCTTCTGTTTAACATATTCAAATCTATTAGAAGGAAAAGATTTTGTGAAAATATCATCAAGTTGATCTTGCGTTCCGATAAACTGAAGAATAATATCTCCTTTTAGTGTGTGATCCCTAAGAAATTGATGCCTAATATATATGTCTTTTGCACGAGAGTTATGTGTAGGATTATTACTTAGGGCAATGGCACTTGTGTTATTACACAAAATTTGAGTTTTAGAAAAAATCAAGCCATAGACTGTGAGTGTGTGTTGCATCCACAAAACTTGAGCACAATAACTTCCAGCTGCTACATATTCCGCTTCAGCAGTGGAAAGTGCTATAGAATGTTGCTTCTTGCAAGACCATGAAACTAATGAATCTCCAAAGAAATGAAAAGTTCCGAATGTACTCTTTCTATCCATTATACATCCACCAAAATCAGCATCAAAAAATCTTTTTAGAACAAAATCTTTTCATAAGTATAAAATAATCCAAGATCCATGGTTTCCTTAAGGTAGTGAAAAATTCTTTTTACTGCCTTTAAGTGAGATTCCTTAATATTGGATTGATATCTTGCACATAAGAATACTGAAAACATTATGTCTGGTCGACTACCTTTTAAGTAAAGTAAACATCATATCATACCTCTAAAAGATATTTGATCTACTGGTTTCCCTGCTTCATCAAGATCTAAAGAGTTTGAGGTACCAATGGGAGTACATATACTCTTAGTGTTATAATAACCATAATTTTTGAGAAGATATTTAATATAATTATGTGAGATATGTAGGTTCCTTCTGTTTTTTGAGAAATTAGAAAACTAAGGAAAAAAGATAACTCACCCATCATACTCATTTCAAACTCATATTTCAGTAGACTTGAAAAAGATTCGGTTAATGATTGCTGAGTTGAACCAAATATGATGTCATCAACATAAATTTGAACAATCAAAACATTTTTTATTTTTATTTATAAAAAGGGTTGGATATGTATTTCCCTTAACATAGTTATTTTGAAGAAAAAACCATGTGACTCTATCATACCATGCTCATGGGGCTTGATTAAGACCATACATAGCTTTGGTAAGTCTAAAAACATGATCAGGATGTTTTGTATCTTGAAAGCCAGGAGGATGTTCAACAAAAACATCCTCTTGAACATAACCGTTATGAAAAGCACATTTCACATCCATTTGAAAAATTTTGAAATTAAAGAAAGCTACAAATTCAAGTAGAATACATATAGATTCAAGTCTAGCTACTGGAGCATAGGTTTCTTCATAGTCTATTCCCTCTTGC
Organism: Viscum album; assembly: GCA_963277665.1. Lineage (NCBI taxonomy): Eukaryota > Viridiplantae > Streptophyta > Magnoliopsida > Santalales > Viscaceae > Viscum > Viscum album. The sequence goes on along the minus strand of OY728150.1, from coordinate 1,576,996,244 downwards.
TGATTATAACCTTTAGCAACAAGTCTAGCTTTATTTCATACTATGAATCCATTTTCAACACATTTATTTCTGAAAACCCCTTTCACTCCAATAACAGATGATTCCATGGGTCTTTCAACCAAAGTCCAGACTTTATTCCTTTCGAATTCATTTAGATCATCTTGCATGGCTTTGATCCAATCATCATCACTTAAAGCTTCATCAGTGCTTTTTGGTTCTAATTGGGAAAGAATTTCTGGATGTTCTAATTCATTTCTTAAGGAACTTATAGTCCTTAGTGGTTGATTTACATCTCCAATGATACTATCACTGGGATGATTCTTAAGAAACACCTGATTTGGGTTTTGAAAGGCCTGTTCATCATCATAGGATAGAAAGTCTTCTGGGGTAAATGCTTCAGAAGTATCTTCTTGAACATTTTCCTTACAAGAAGGATCTTCTATCAAAGGTTGATAATCAGTTTTTTAAAACACATCTAAGGATGTAGACTGGGATGGTTTAAAAACAAAAGGATCAGACTCATCAAATTTTACATGCACTATTTCTTCAACAGTACAAGTATTTTTATTAAAAACTCTATAAGCTTTAGAATTTATGGAATAACATAATAAAATTCCTTCATCAGATTTTGGTGAAAATTTATGTAGGTTATATTTAGTATTCAAAATGAATACTTTGCAACCAATGACCTTGAAGTAGGATAGTCTTGGTTTTCTACCATTCCATAACTCATAAGGTGTTTTATTAAGAAAAGGTCTAATCAAAACTCGATTTATAGTATAGCAAGAAGTACTTACAGCTTCAGCCTATAAATGTCTAGCTATAGAATATTCACTCAACATGGTTCTAGTTATCTCTTGAAGAATTATATTTTTTCTCTCAACTACACCATTCAGCTGAGGAGTTCTAGGTGCTTAAACATTGTGAGTAATACATTTTCTACTACAAAAAGTTTCAAAATCAGAATTTTGAAATTATCCTCCATGATCACTATGATTAATTTTCAATGGAAGGTTTTTCTCATTTTTAACTTGATATCTAAAAATTTTGAAATAAGAAAAAGCTTCAGACTTCATTTCTAGAAAATAAACCCAAGTAAATCTAGTGTAATAATCAACTACATCAATCAAATAGTAGTTGCCTTTAATACTTCCAGTTTGTGTTGGACCAAAAAGATCCATGTGCACTAACTGTAATTCATCAGTTGTTGAGACTTCACCGATTGATTTAAAACTAGATTTATGTTTCTTTCCATATTGAAAGGTATCAAAAACTCTAGAAGAATCAAATCTATGCTCCTGTAGATCCTTAACTAGTTTCTTCTTAGAGAGTTTACATAAGTTTCTAAGGTTACAGTGACCTAGTATTCTTTGCCAAAGCCAGGAATGATCTCCCATTACACTTAGGCAAGGTAAATCATGTTTCCTATGGTCTTCTAAATTTAAGGTGTAAACATTCTCCTACCTATTGGCTGAGAGAATAAATTCTTCCTTGGAATTGTGAACTAAGAACTTATCATTCCTAAAATTCACAAGATATCCTTCATCCCATAACCAAGTTATGATAACGAGGTTGTGCTTAAGACCCTTAAAAAAGAACATTTGAAATCAATGTTTTTCCTAGAAGAACAATATTACCAATACCAACAATCTCTCCCTTAGAATTGTCTCTAAAAGATACCTTTCATCCTTTTGTTTTGATAATCTTTTCAAAATAGCTTTTGTTACCAGTCATGTGCTGGGAACATCCACTATCCATGCACCATGTGTTGTTTCTAGTACTCTCTTTATTTTCCTGAAATCAAGAAAAGAATTGGACTTTCGGAATCCAAACTTGTTTGGATATGAGATTACCAGATAACAAAATTTTAGGTACCCACATCGTCTTAGAAAAGTAAGTTTTGTGAAATCCTAAAGATTGGGTTTTGTTTAAGGAACAATTCATTTCCTAGTGACCACCACATTGACACATGGTACAAAATAGGGCACATTGTGGAAAAAATAATTGTTACTGATAATTGTTTTTTCATGGGTATAACCAAATCCTGATTTGTTTCTTAAAGGTCATATTTGGGAATACATTTTACCAAAAATCTCCATAACATGGGTAAAGTTTGATAAACACTTCTTTAAGGAAAAGATTTCGGACTTGAGTTTGATAACCAAGTTTTTATCTTCAAAATCATTAGATTTACAACTAGAGCTAGGCTCAAAAATACTTTTCTTCGAAATTACTTTTTCTAACTCTTTAGAGAGTTTGTTCTTCTCAGAACTTACTTCCTCAAGATTTTTTGAAATACTTTCAAAATCAGCATTTTTCCTATAAAGATCTTTAGAAAGGTCTGATATTTACTTAATAAGGATAAAATTCCTAGAGTTTTCCTTTTCATGTTTCTTATTGAGTTTAGAGTTTTCAATCTCAAGATGTTCAGCAAACCTAGAGACTTCTTCATAGGTAGGTAAAGTATTTTCTTCATTAGAAGAGGATTCTTCATCAGAAGAATTATAATACTTACTATCATTAGAATTTAAAGAAACACTGGTCAATGAATCATCACTTCGTACCTTAGCCATAAAGAAATGATTGGCAATAGGTAATCTGGCTATAAGACCAAGATTCTTCTGTCCTAAAGATTCATAATCAGAAGATTCATCTGAAGAGTCACCACCACTGGCACTCCAGGTATCACTAGCTTTCAGAACTTTCTTAGCTTTGGATTTATAATAATTCATTCTGTACCTGTCTGAATGCCTCTATTTGAGTTCTTTATTTTTATGCAAAGGGAAATCTGGTCTAATATGTCCAGCTCTCTTGTATTCGTAATAAGTAACTTCTCCATCTTTCATATCTTTCCTGTCCTTTTTCTAATACATGGATTGGAAATTTCATTGACCAACTATCTTGTTCATCCTTTGAGCTAGATTTGATAATTCATATTCAGATACATCACTCTCACTAGATTCAGATTGAACAACCATCTTCTTAGACTTGGATCTGGTTACACTCTCAGTAGTCTTAGCTTTCATATGATTTGATGTTGTTGTAAAAGCAACAGTACCATTCCCATTCTTCTTTTTGATTTTGTCAGCATCTCTCTTCATTCTAGTTTCATGTTGGAGAAGAGTTCCAGATAACTCATCAAGAAAAATTTGAGTGACCTTCCAGTTCTCATCTATTGTAGTTATTTTGGATTCCCACTCATTGGGTGTGATATCAATTATCTTATCCACAAGTTCTTCATCATCTAAGACTTTTTCTCCCATAGACTGTAAGTTGTTGACTATAGTCATGAACCTCTGTTGAACTTTACAAATTGTTTCACAATAAGGAAAATTGAATCCATGATATTTATCTCTTAGCATATCTCTCCTAGTCTCAATCACATTAAAAGTTCCAAAGTGTGTAACCTCTAACTTCTTCCACATACAATTAGCTTCTTCAAAATATGGGGGTGAATTGTATACTTTAAAAATTCCTTTGGAACCTTTAAATTTAGTTACGAATAAATATGTTTTGCTTAACCAAATGAAAGATCTAAGTTTAAGAAAGTTAAAATAAGTAAATTCACAACACCTCTAACACCAAATGAAAACTTGGAATATGTAATGAAGTTATAAACTTCAAGTCTTTTGTACTTGCTTAAAACTGGAAAGAGATTCTAAAAGTAGGTTCCGGAAATATGAATCTGGAAATAGAAACTTAACTTGATATTACTATATGAGATTCTACCTTAAAGCGTATAGAATCTAAATAAATCAGAATACAAGTATGGAAGTATAAGAAATTTATACTTTCCTTACAATACAATATGAAGTAGAAATAAATAGGTAGTAAAACTACAAGTAACAATATATAAGTCCTTTAACCCAAAGAGAAGGGTATCCAACAACCTTGGATAAAGGTCCCTTGATTTATAATTTCAAGCAAGTCTATCTTACCCACAACAGGGTAAGCCCTCGATATGAAGATCAGAATCTTGGTCTTTCTATCCCTGCAAGCCCTCAACTTCATGGTAGTTGGCAACCTCTTTCATCCTCAGCATGGAAGCCCTCGAACTTCAAGGTAGTCGGCACCTCTATCTTCTTATCCCTGGAAGTACACAAATGTAATCACCAACATTCGTAGTCACATGAATAATTGAGAGTTAATAAGATCCTATCTCTCTAGAAATCACTTCAACAGCATGTGTGCACAATGTCGAAGTTGTTTTTAAGCTCTTTCAAATGAGCTCCTATTTATAGGCAAGGTCGGCATCCTTTCCAATGGTCCTATTTTCCTTAAAAGTCGGAGGGACCTGTACATGTGTAACTTATGAAACAGTTAGTTTATAACAGAATAGACGACATCGTTTTATAACAAAACAAATGAAACAGAATGTACGACATCGTTTTAAGTCTAACTAAAAAGTTTGAAGTGAAGGTTCGGAGTATAAACAAAATGTCAAAGAGTAGACAAATTATAAAAGTGTAAGCAAAATGAAAGTTTGGAGTCTAACCAAAAATAATTTTTCGGAGTCTAAATAAATTCGGAGTGTATAAAACAACGATGATCAAGTTCTGTTTAATAGGTGAATTTGGAATGAGAATTTGGAATGAGAATTCGTCAACAGAATTCGTAATGAGATTCGTCATCAGAATTTGTAATGAGAATTCGTCATCAGAATTTGTAATTATAATTCGTCATCAGAATTCGTAATGAGAATTCATCATCATAATTCATAATGAGAATTCGTCATCAGAATTAGTAATGAGAATTCGTCATCAGAATTCTTAATGAGAATTCATCATCAGAATTCGTAATGATAATTCGTATCCAGAATTCAGAGTAGAACTTTATTACAGTTCTCATCCAGAATTCAGAACCTCAAATATAATGGTTCATATCAAAGTTTCAAACGATTCCGAGAATATATAAATGAATCTGAATCTTATACATAAGAAATATATGGATGAAAATATGATAAGGATAATTTTTCTTACAAAATTGATCTTCCTTATAAAAGTGACTTTCCTTATAAATGCAATTTTCCTTATAAAAGAGATTTTCCTTAAAGATAAGATGTTTGTGATTTTCAAAACAAGAAGGAATGACAAAGTCATATGGAAAACCTTATTGACTCAACAAAACCATGAATGGTATAAAAATAACACATCCACAGTCAAACATATCACAAAACCATCAATACAATATAGAAGTTTTATTTCATAATAAATCAACTTCAAATAAGCGTAAAATCCATCAAAGGATGTTGACATAGATGAAATCAAAACTCTTTTTAGAGAAATATCTATTTTTATTTTGAAATCATTTAAGAGTCATATATTTCTAAAATAAAACATTTTCATTGAAAATAATCTTATAAGATTGTAAGGGAAGCTTCGAAGATTTTATAACGACGGAAAATAGGCACACCCGCCATATAAGTTAAGAAAACATTCTTACCTTAATTCTGTGGAAAAGGTTAAAAAGCACCTTGTTTGGAAAATGATAGAAACATTCCTTTATAAACATTTTATAAAAAGTAATACAAGGGTATAAATGACTTTAACCCATATTCTTATAAATAGTAAAAATGTTTTGAAATACATTTTTAAGAAACATGGATGTGGATGATAAAAAGATCCGAGTAGATTATTACATATAAAAAACCTCGGATAATTAAGGGATTGCGAAATAAACCCTTACCTTGTACTTTTTCTTGGTTGGGGTAGGTTAAAATCCTATATAATGGTGAAATAATTGTTATTAAATTATACAAGAATATGATATCATATATGATCTTTTAACATTTATTTGTTAATAATATCTTAGTATTATAGTTGTTTTGGGTGTTAACTTACTCATTTTCTTTTATATGATTTGTATCTTAAGTTGTGTTTTTCATGGATAGGTTGTATCTTAATCATATGAAGAATGATAACATGTCCTTAGATACTATTATTAATTATCAAATGAGAATTATACTTGAATGGATACAATGGAGAATGAATCTTATCGCGTTCGTGGAGACGGTAGTCCATACGTACGCACGAGCGACAGTATCATTCTTTTGATATTAAAATAATATACAATTGGATGGTATTTAATATATACAGAATAATTATTATGTTATATTCATTATTTACATGAGTTACAAATCATTATTATACCCACCCAAATAATAATTTATTGAATAACAATTACACCACGACGTGGAGAAGGTATGTTGTACGTACGCACGTATGGTGACATTTTATTCAAAGGATGGATAGAATACTGAATATGGTTGTACCATATTTATAATAACATCACATTATATATAGGATACTAGAGTTATTATTTTACAATGGTAATAACAATGAAGCAAGAAGTGGAAGAAGAAAGGAACTTGGAAAAGGGTGGTGAAATCATTACCTCTTCTTCGGGTTATTCCTTTTGATTTGATCAAAAGGGCACTTAGGATGGCTTTATGACTAAAGGAAGGCCTCTAGGATGAAGTGAGGTATGTTGAGAGAGTATTTGGGCCGAGTTTGGCCAAGCCAAAAGGCTTTTATGGTGTGAATTAATGGGAAGGGGGAGTGCACTTTTATAAGAGGGGTGAGGGGTACCATTGGAAAAGCTAGAAATATTATTTTTTAATAAATCCATATTCAGTTTCTAATGGCCCCAAAGTATATTATTTAAATGTTAATGTGGGGATAGGTCTAAAACCACTCAACCAATAGAATTTAGACAGGTTTGGGTTACTATATTAACCTTATCATTAAGTATTAACTCTTAGTTAATTAGTTTCACTTTTACAATGTCTCTTTGTATTTTTATATTATATGGTTAATAAAAGTACTATATACATCCAAGATACGCCCAAGTGGTCCATTAATAATACAACTATCATGATATAAGTCTCTTTGACGAACCTTAGATTTCTAGAAATTGAATATCAATTAATAATATAATATTTTTTAAAAGAACTCTTTTATGTCAATTTTGACACTATTCAATAATTGATTTTTGTAAAAATCACAACAGAATTATTACTTCGAAAAAAGTCAATTAAATAAATCCTAATATGTCATATTATTCTATAAAATTAGTGTAATTCAATAAAAGTCTCAAATTATATTTATTAGGGTATTTATAATATCAATTATTTTAACTTTTCACTATTATGGTAATTACTGTATCATCATTATGTCATAAATAAATTAATTTATATAATATCTAAAAATTATAAATAAAATTTCATTATTTATAAAATAATTTTATCTTTCTAATGAATATTTACAAACGAATTTATCTTATGTATTACCCTATATTAAAAGTGTTTTAGTAAATAAACTTTGATTTTAACTCTTTTAACTCTTATTTGAATTAAATAATAATAAATGTCCTAATCTAATACAAGGGGACCTAAATGATAATATTTTATTACTAAGGTTGGTTTTGGTCGAGATATACTTTTCCAATAGAATTAGGACATGTGTTATGGTAATATTAATATCATTTTTACCCTTAATTACCCTATTTACTTTTAACCGTGGTAAATAAATGTAAAATATTATTATTCACCAAAAATTATTTTCATCTAATTGAACCACATTTTATACTTTTATATTAACCATGTCTCTTGGTTTTTAGAAATTCCAATCACATAAGCAGTAAAATTAGGTTTTATGAAAAATTTAGTTTTTTAACTACCACTTAGTAGTTTCACTATTCATAAAAAATTGATGTTTTTCAGAACAATGCCAAAATTTCACCCTAAGCTAAAATTGAAATTCTGAGTTCAAAAATGATGACTATTTTAAAAAATTACAAACATAAAAGTTGAATTAATTAATTTTATAATTAATTCCCGGTGTCAAAACAAATAGCGTGTTTTTAAGAAACAATATATATCAAATGATTGACAATGTTTATGTCCAATTTCAAAGTAAAATTAATTATAATAAACACCATTGGATAAAATGGTAAAAATATATTCTAATTATAATTTAACACCACAAAATAATATAATTTATCACTATAAATTATTTTGATTAAAAAAGTTTTTTTTAAGTATTTTTCACTATTCATAAAAATTGGAAGTTCTCTGAAAAATACCAAAAATTCATCTTAGGATAATTTTGATATTCTAAATCCAAATATGTAGTCCATTTTGAAATATAAAATATATATAATTTCAAAAAGTAGATATTACTATTCATAACAGCTAGTTTGATTGGTTGTGGTGTGTTAGAACTTGATGTTGCGTACAACATACGCAATCGCATTATTCCAAGAGAAGCGTAGCGTATAAACATGGGGTGTTACATTACTGCTTCGATTTAGGTTGATTTTGGGGTGATTTATCAATAAAGGATGGTTATTCCTCATGTTTCCTTCATCAAATCTTCTCTCCTTCTCTTCCCCTCTTTGTTCAATGGTTTTCATGGGGGATTTTCTTCCATGGCCTAACCCTAATTTCTAGGTTTTATGTTTGGTTCGTTTTTATTGTGGATAGGATGCCCCATGGAACGTGGGGCTTAGATCTCTCCTCCCTTGATGTTTTATCACATTCACACACCGTTGAGTATGTGTTCCCATGATTTTCCTTTCCATTGCAAACCATTGATGCTTGAACACATTGGATTAATTGTTAAATATGATTTGCACCTACATAAGTATTATAATTAAATTATTGTGGTCTTTATATGTTGGTAACAATTGTTAAAAATGGATTTTAAAATGGATTCCTTGATTATGTATATGTGTTGGTGCCTTGTAAGTGTTTGATAAAATGCCTTTTGTTTTATAAAAATGAAATTGAGCCCATGTTGTATTTTTTGGACTTGGTTTCATATATTTAAATGGTTTAATCATGAATTGGACAATTGAAGGTGATTTGGGTGCCTATTTATGGCTTTATTATTTATGGTGAAGTGTTTTGTAAAAGTCCTTCAGGTTTTTGAAATTTTTATGCGAGATGTTGCAATTGTGTTGGTTTAAAGGGATGTGGTATTTCTGGAAAAAAAATTTTGGGTACTCTTATGGATCATTAAAGGGTTTCATTGTATGTTCTCACATCAATGGGTGCACTAGGTGCACACATGGGTGGGCATTCAATTGAAAATGTCACTTAAAAAAATTTTACACATAAACCTTCATTTATCAAATGTTGTCTCTTCTCTCTCCCATTATCAACCTTCTATAATTGATCTTTATTTATAAATATTTTATTGTTATTTAATGAGGCTTTATATTGATTTTTTGTTTCTTATAAAATTTAACCGTGGGGAATTTTGGGACACGGTTGGTTTTAAATGGTTTAAAGGACCGTTTTTCTTTGTATACGTGAAAATGGTTTTAGAAATGTTTTGGAAGTACTTTGGTAAATGTATTTGGGTGCGTAATATTGAATGAACATTTGGCATTGTAATTTTATAGGTGATGTTTTGTGTTGATTTTATAAAAGAATGTGATTCAAAAAATGTGAATGCCCGGTGGGAAACTTTGAACATTTTATGAAATTATTTGAATGTTAAATGGTGTGACGGCCCGATTTGCACATTGTGAATATGAAATGATCAAATAAGTATTTTTGGGATGCTCCTATAAAGGTTAACCCTTTATGGGTGAATATATAGGAAACATCCGTCTTTTGGGTAGGAAAGTGCGGTGAGACGAGTCACGCTTGGGAGGGCATTCCTACTTACACAGTATTATTATCACCACCATGGGTTCTTGGGGATCTTTTAGATCATCATGTGACGGTTGTTGATCAACCCCGATTAGATGGGTTGGTACACCCTATATTTTGTTAGGCCTGGTGGTATTTTCCATTGGATTGGTCAGTTAGGGTGGCTAGTTGGTAATAGACATAGGAGCTTTACCATATCCCAGCAAGTGGTTCTAAAACCAAGTACGTCCGGGGGTCTTATAGGGATGATTAGGATCAACCACAGTTACTATCTGTATTTCATGTTTACTTTCTCCTATATTGAATATTTAATTGTACATTTTATGTATTTTCAGCGAAGACATGGTGTTTTTGATTTGGATTTTTTATATTTAAAAGTAAAAGTCTATTTTTAATGTGGAAACATGGTGTGCATAGTTTGGAAAAATGGAATAATTTTTTTTTCTAAAAAGATAGAAATCTTATTTTTATTGTCTTATTTTAAAAGTAGTTTTAATGGATTGTAATGGGAAAATAAACACCTGAAATGTTTGGTGATTTCCTACTAAGCTATCTAGATTACACCCTAATTGTATCATTTAGTGTCAGTAAACCCGAACTATTTTGCAGGTTTAAATTTTGTTCATGTTTTTCTAGTTCGAGTATCACTTGGAGCAATGTGGTCTTATGGTTAGAGGTGACCAAGAGGTCACATGGACATCATTTCTCAGTAGCTGGTTGTTTTATTTTGTTGTATCTTCCCATTCTTTCTGTGTTAGTTTTATTTAGTTATATTCGTATTTGACCAGATTGTTATTTTATTGATATTCAATTGTGGTTATCTCTACTTCGTTTTCAATGATGTTTTTTATCCTATTATTATTGTTCTAAATCGTTTCATCTTGTTTTATTTTGATTCTCGGAACTTTTTGCAAGACCATGGGGATCGGGAACACCCTTCGGGCCATGTCACAGACCGGGTTGGGTGTCGGGTCAGATGACATCCCATCTGGGTTCGTGAAAAAATGGTATCAGATGAGGTTCTTGATAATTGGGGTGTCTGGTAGATTGAGAATAGGGTTTTTGGGACTCGAGAGGTAGGTGCGGGGAGGGTTTCATGAACTATTGCTCATTCTAAACCTCGAGTCACCAGGGGTAGTCTAGGATTTAGTATTGTGTCTTGTCTTGTTTTTGAATTGAGGGATAAAAATAGAGGTGAGTCGGGATATGTTTTGGCCTTACATGGTATGGTGAACCATGTGAAGTCCAAGTGACCTATTTAATTCCCTCCTAGTGTTATGGATTACTTGGGTCATGGCTCACCACCATGTTTTCAGGCTAGGCTTAGGCACTATTCCCTCATTCTGGTGGTCCAATATTGTTTAGGTTTTATTTTGGTTTCAGTTGGTGAAAGTGTATGTTGAAAATAATAGTAGATTTTGAAATAAAAAAATGGATTTAAAAACCTAACAAGTTTCCATTTAATAGTATTTAATTTTTATAGTGGGTTTTCAAAAATTGAAGGTGTTTTTTATTTGAGAATATCAATTGAATGTGGCCCTCGGTATTTCTTATGGACGTTGACATGTGTGTCGATATGTTTGGGAAGTGCATACATGGTATTCATGATGGATTGATACACATGTAATGGTTTATAAAATACCATGGGTGGGTTTTTGAGTTTAAGGTTTGATAAGGTTTTCCTAAACAGGATTTGAATGAGATAATGTTTTCAGAAATATGTTTTTTTAAAACAAATGTGTTTTTGGTATTTGGTAATTAGCCTTGGAAGAAGTCATTTTTGAGTTTTAAAAAGAAAAATGATGGTTTTTGAAAAAGGTTATTTTTTAGGTGTTTATTTTTTACTTGTATTCTAAGCTGGTTAGTTTGGGTTTGAGTTCTTCCACTTTTTTTGTGCTTTGGTTTGATGTTGGATTTGGTCTGTGATTTTCATGTTGTTTAGAAAATACTGCCTAGAAAGCTTCCCAATGTTCTTAATGAGTCATGCTTGGTTCATTTCCATTATAAGTTTTTCCTATTTTCTGTGGCGATCAAGGTTCTCTTGAGGCTGTGAAGTGGATTGAGGAAGTTAAGCGTGTCTTTATGGCATTGTGAACTCCTGATGCTAATAGATAATGTGCAATTAAAAGGTTGTTTGAGGGTCCAGCCATGGACTAGAGGGGGTTGTTTCCACATAATTTATGGAAGATGAGATGTCATGGGAGGTGTTTATGGCCACTTTCACCGAACGCTTTACACCAGAGGTGGGGAAGTGGAGGAAGGTGGTAGAGCTATCGAATGTTTGGCAGGGCCAACGATCAGTAAATTCAAATGTTGAACATTTCAGAGAGCTGGTTCCATTCTCTTCGGAAGTTGCATCGAGGGATACGATGAATGCCCCTCTCTTTGTCTGGGGTCTTTGTCATGAAATTAGAGATAAAGTGCTCTCATCTGGTGAAAACTATTTCGAGAGGACTGTGGATGAGGCATTCCTGAGTGAGATGGTTTTTGGGGTGCAACCAGTGGTTGTAGTTTCTCGAGAAGCTTCCTCATCTGGAAAGTAGGATGTACATGGGGAATGGTTTCTAAAAAACATCATTTTTGGCTCCAACATCAAGTTGTTCGGACCATTTTCTTGTATGTTTCGATTGTGGTTGATTTGATCAGTCAATTCCATCTTGTTGTATTCCTTTGAAGACATGTCGATGCTATAGAAATTGGGTTCATTTGAATAAGTTCTGTGGGGGGTGTTTTCTGAAAAGGATGTCTTGATTGGAGGATGTGTTGCTTGATGTGAGGCAGGAGATGCTTCAGACATCAGAGCCCCAAACATAGGACTTGGGGTGAAACACACGCACAGTCATGAGTTAAAGGGGGTGTGAAACCCAATCTTGTTTTTTTCTGTGTAGGGATGGAAATTTTTAACATATCCTTGTTCTTTTTTCCTTGATTATTTATGTTAACCTTTTGATTCACACTCAAATTTACCCAAAAATAATTAGGATGGACCTTGTAGTCTAGCTTATGTTATCAAATCCCCAGACACCTAAGAAGTACCTACAGACACGTACATTCTATGGCTTGTTTTTCGCTATGAATTGGCCAAAATGTGTTGATATAAGATGGTTTTAAAGGACCACTAATAGATTTAAGTTAATTCATTTTAAAATAATGATTTCATCCTAGGTTATCACTTGGGGGGGATTGGACGTATTCCCTAATCAATTATATCAATTTCATGTATTTGAGTTGAGTTCATTTAAGGAGATCAAACAATCATCACTTACTTATTTTTTACCAAAAAACCATAATACTAATAAACTATACACATAGAGGATAAAATTTTTTACCACTCCAAAATAATGGTTTTTTTTAGCAATTGATGTATGTGGCCATAAAATTCAACAAGGATGAAAATGTTTTAAAATCATCAAATAAAAATATCAATTAAAATAAGTGAGTATACATTAATGGGGGTGATAATTAACATCCAATCCAGTACCTCAGTACTCCCTTGGATCATCCCATAAGTGGGTTATCCCTCCATTGATACTATGGTTACAATGGAAGCAAGAAGTAGACTCATGATGGAGTAATTGAAGAAGTAAAGAAAACAATAAAAATAAATTGATCACCCCACTGTTGTGTGAATAATTTCACAATGCATGGTATGAATAAAGTAACAACTTGAGGAAACAATATCAAAGGGATATGTAGACAAATATAATAATAGTATAATAAGAACTTTTATTAAGAAACTAGGATGAATTAAAACAACTTACATGTGAAGGAAGAACGTTACAAAGAATAATGGGTAGCAAAATATTATGATTAAAAAAAGCTCAAAGATCATCAAATCCACCCCCAAAACATCATCAAATATTTATTTTTGAAGCCTTGGGTAGAGAATACAATATTCCAAGTCTCCTCAATTAATTTTTGTAGGCCATTGGTGGGTTGAAGGTAAGAGAGAGTTGATTTTTCCACCCTTCACCAGAGGTGGCAGCCAGCTTTCATCCACTAGAGAGACGCGTCTGAATGGCCGTCTAGATGGAAGAATTGGAGTGTTTCATAGATGAAAAAAATGGATCCCTGGATGTCCCCTAACCTTATGTAATGTTTCAGCTCAAAATATTTTACGGTTAACTACATTTTAGAAAAATGGTGGGCTATTGTTTTGGGCCGCCGAATCTTGCTGAAATTTTAACCTCAAATTGGGACGGATGAATACCCACAATGGAGACCGAATTAGCACTGGATTTTGTAGAATTATTTGTTTCTATATATATCTTCTAGCGTCCTGCCAAATTTGGGGTTCATTGGGATTGTATGTTGGGCCCCACATTCTTATCATTGGGCTGTTGTCCAATGTGCCTTCTCTAGAATTGCTTCCATTCATATCCAAATATCTCCATCATCCTTTATGAATCTTCCACCGATACCTGTATGAAAAATGTTCATATTAATGTGTATAATCATTTCACAATGTCTCTAATTAAAATATATAAAATTTAATTCCCTAAAATCATATAAATCATTGTGCCAAAATTGGTGTACATCAGGCATGAAGTGCACAAATGATAAGAATGGATGTTCAAAATTAAAATCCACTAACTCAGGCCCATAAGTTCAAAAATGAACATTTAATACCATTAAAATGTAATTAAAAAATTTATTTTTATTTTCTATTCACTCCACCCAATTAGAGATTTTCTAGTCCCGAGCAAAATGTATCTCAACAATATAATTTCTAATTCCCTTTTCCAAAACCATTTTAGTACACAATGATAACCAAAACCCTTATACCAAACAATCATGAAACCCATAAAAATATTGTAATACAAGATAGTTTTATAAGAATATCTCAATCCCAAGAACATTACTTTGTTCAAATTCATTTCCATATTTCATCTAATATCAATTAAGTTTGAGGATGTGTTATGCATCACAATAGACATGGAGGTTCATCATTATTGAAGGGTGAAATGACAGAAGCACAAGGTGGAATCACATTTCAATATTAAGATGAGTATTCAAAAAAATTTATTGTATTTTTTTTGTTTATTTTTTTCCATTTTTCCATGGTAATTGAAATTGTACTCAAAACAGTCAACCCCTGTAGAGAGTCATTGTCGATGACTCTCAGGCTCAATGACCTTAGGGCGCCATGTGAAGCCCACATACTAGGGCATCATCTCGAGTTAACTCAGTCAAAATGAAATTCAAATTACCAAAAATAGAGATAAATTTACTAACTCTGGGCTAGAAAACTATGGAGTCACAATCCCCAAGTGTCAAAGCCACACATTAGGTCATTTCATTTCTCTATGCGCAAATTTATTTTTTTTAATTTTTTTTGAATACTCATATTAAAACTGAAATGATCACCAAACCTATGCTATTTATTTGGGGGACCCCATGAACTCAAACTAATACCCCACTATCCAAAGGATGTGCATTGTGATCTTTTTTTGTATAGAAATATATACGATGAAATATCACACTAGACAGCCACACTTTCAAAAATCTATGCTCCTGAAATTATACAAAGATTAAAATCAGAATCGGGACATGTTAAATTATTTTACATTCAGTTTAAAAGTGTGGAAAAATATTTTACCATGTTCAAAGTTGAAGTAATTTTTCCTTCCATTTACAAATTTTTTTTTGAAATCATTTATTTTTTTTAAAAAAATTATTTTTTATTTTATCTCTCCCCCAAGGAAAAATAACACTATCCCCTGTGTTTGAAGAAATGAAAATTTAGAAGGAGTAGAGGCAGATAAGGGATGTTCAAAAAGGAAACTGAAATATGAGGATCATGGATTGAAGTCACCTGGTGGTTGAAGTTGATGTTCTTACTGCCCTAATTTAGTCCGTTGATCTCAATGTCACTCTGAAAATTCCCTAGTGGGAAAGGTCAGTGGTAAGCGCACGCCCATGTATCCCTTCGTTCCCAGGCTCGAATCCCCGCGGCTTTGCCGGTTGTGATGGGGTTTGACCCAAGACCCACGATATGTCCCTTTGTATTATTATTATTATTATATGTTTTATTTATTTTTTGTATTTTTATTTTAACCTACATACATATAAAATAAACTGATGATATATTGTCTTCTTTTTAAATTTCTAGGTAAGGTATTACTCAAGGATCACACCACGTGACACGGATGAATATGGTGCTCCCCTTTTTTACCCATCCAAACTCATAATAGAAGAACATGTCAATTTTATATATATTTTATTTTAATTATCAAAATGATTCATTAATTCAATTTTAAATAATAATCCACAATGATGAAAATAACGGGTTTCCTCCCATGCAGCGCATTGTTTTAATCTCGCTAGCTCGACAAAGACCATTAATTATTTAATGATTTTCCTCATATAAGGTTGGTTCACTCAATTTTTAATCAAATTTATTTTTTTGGAGTGGTTCAAAGAATGGTTTGACTCTTTGAACATTAAAATTAAAGGTTTGACCATTGGTGTGATCTGGAATTTCTACAGCCCCATGGTGGTACACCTTATGCACTTTGTATGGACCTGAACATCTAGACCTAACAACTTATTGGTGTTAATGAAGTTTAAAACTATACAAAATAATAGGTTTACCCGATACAATGGCTTTGGTGTTAAGATTCGAAGATTGGTAGGCTTGTACCTTGGCTTTATTGATCCTTGAATTTTCATAAGCCTTCATCCTAAGTTTCATCATTTTCATTTAGATATAATTTTCTTTATTGATTCGGCCAGTGAGTGGTCATAATTCATTTTCTTAATTGGCCAAAAATCCTTATGATCAATCTCCACTAGAAAATGGAATGCTTTACCATAAACAAATCTATATGGTGACATTCCTAGGATGGTTTTTTATGCTGTACGATATGACCAAAGAGAATCTAAACGTTTTCTTGACCAATCATTCCTAGGTGGATTAACAGTTTTCTCAAGAATTTGTTTGATTTCACGATTGGCTAACTTAGCTTCACCATTGGTCTGTGGGTGGTAAGCAGTTGATACGTTGTGAGAAATTACATAGTTTTTCCTAAGTGATGAGAATGGATGATTGCAAAAATGAGTTCCATGATCACTAATGATAGCCATAAGAATTCCAAATCTAGAGAAGGTGTTTTCTTTTAGGTATCTAATCACAGTTTTATGATCATTGGATTTTGTGGGAATGGCATCAACCCATTTTGATACATAATAAATAGTTAGGAGAATATAAAGATATCCCCTAGAGATTAGGAAGGGACCCTGAAAATAAACTCCCCAATAGTCAATGACTTCGACCACTATGATGGGTTTGAGTGGAATTTGATTCCTTTTTGTGATGGACCCTACTTGTTGACACCTAGGACAACATTGACAAAATTTGTAGGAGTCCCTTGAGAGGGTCGGCCAGAAGATACCACACTGATGAATCATAACAATAGTTTTCTTAGAGGAAAAGTGTCCTTCACATGCCTCACTATTACAGAATATAAGGATGGACTCTTGATCTGATTCTAGGACACACCTCCTAGTGACTGGATCCGGGAAGAACTTATAGTGGTATGGATCATCAAACACATAGTGTCTAACATCTGAACGGAATTTCTTTCGAGCCTGTGTCCCTATGAATTTTTAAATGACTCCTGTAAATAATAAATTGGCTATGTCAGCATACCAATGACAGTCACTCACAGAGTATAGGTGTTCATTAGGAAATGAATCAAACTCAAAATGGTGATTTGAGTTGTCTTTTAATTCCATCCTAGAGAGGTGATCAACTAAAATATTTTAAACACCCTTTTTATCCTTGATTGTGAGGTCAAATTATTGTAAGAGAAGGACCCACCTAATTAGTCTAGCCTCAACATCATGTTTTTGGAAGAGGTATTTTAGTGTAGAATGGTTAGTGAACATTGTGATGGGGGATCCTAAGAGGTATGACCTAAAATTCTCAAAGGAAAACAAAATATCATGTAACTCCTTTTTATTTGTAGTGTAGTTTATTTGGGCATCATTTAGGGATTTTCTTGCATAAGAAGTGATATAAGGAGTTTTATCACATCGTTGTCCCAACACAGCTCCCATAGAAATGTCACTGGCATCACACATAATTTCGAATGGAAGTTCCAATTTGGAGATTTCATGATGGGAGGAGAGGTGAGAGAGGATTTGAGGGTTGAGAATGAACCCTCATAGCTTTCACTCAAAACAAATGGAGCATCCTTTACTAGGAAATCATAATGGGGAAAAGAGATTGAACTGAAGTTCTTTGATGAATGTTCTATAAAAACCAACATTCCCTAAGAAATACTTCACTTCCTTAACAATTTTGGGAGATGGAAGGTGACGAATGTTTTCATCCTTAGCTTTATCAACTTCAATCGCCCTTCCTAAGACTATATAGCATATAACATGTCTCTCTTTGACCATGAAATGGCATTATTCCAAGTTTAGTACTAGATTATTTTCATCACATCTTGACAATAATCCCTCCACATTCCTCATACATCCTTCAAATGTATCCCCAAAGACAAAGAAGTCATCCAAGAAGACCTCAAGAAAATCCCCAACCATTTTTGGGAATATTTCCATCATGCACCGCTGGAAGGTTCTAGGGGCATTGTATTACCCTAAGGGCATGCGTTTGAAATAAAAGGTGCCGAATGGACATGTGAATGTAGTCTTCCCTTGATCCTCTAGAGAGACCTCAATTTTATTATACTTTGAGTACCCATCTGAGAAATAGTATAAGGCACGAAATTCCACTCTTTCAAGGAAATGGTCTATTAATGGTATGGGAAAATGGCCCTTCTTGGTAAATGAGTTTAGCTTACTATAGTCAATGAAGACTCTCCAGCCACTACACACCCTTTTTAGAAGAATCGATCCATCCTCATTGGTTATCACATTGATTCCAGCCTTTTTTATAACCAATTGGATTGGGCTCACCCAGTCACTCTCAGCTATGGGATATATGATACTAGCTTTTACCAATTTCAGAAGTTCATTCCTTACTAAAAACATGAAATTTGGATTGAGTCATCGTTGAGGTTGGAGATAAGGATTTGAATAATATTCTATAACAATCCTATGAGTCCCGATAAGTGGGATAATCCCAGGAATATAAGAGAGGTTCCAAACAATGGCTTTCTTATGTTTCCAAAGGACATCTAGAAGCATCCTCTCATGATTGGATTCAAGAGAAAAAGAAATTACAATAGGATGTGTTTGATTGTCCCCTAGGAAAGAATACTTGATTGTAGTGGGATGTTCCATCTATTCAAGATTAGGTTGGTTCAGATTTTTGCAGAAGATTGGGATATTGGATCAAGAACAATTTCTTTTTTTAGAGATTCAAATTGGATTGATTCCCCACATATAGAAGTTTCAGCTACAAGATTGGGTTGATCATATTTAGGGAAGGAATATTGATTGGTCTCCATTAATTTGGTTTGCTAAAAGGTTTCACAGATTTTTGGACCTAAGACTTCATCATAAGAGAAATTTGAAAATGATTCAAGCCAAGGATATAAACATCCTTTATATGAACAAAGGAAATCAATCTCATCCTGACTTAAACATCCCTCAAATATTCCTTGATGTTCTATGGATTAATTATCAATGCTTCCTATCTTTTTTACATCATGAATTTTCTCATCATCCCCTATTTGTGAGCATGCATTATAGATTTTAAATTCTAGATTCATGTTTCCAAAGGTGATGGTAATGTTTCCATTTCGAACGTCGATAACAGAGTTGATTATTTCAAGGAAAGGACGACCAACGATGACTGGGTTTTGTTCCTTATTTCCTAATATTGGATGGTTGTCAAGGAAAATGATGTCAGCAAGGTAGATGAAGTTTTCAACCTTTACCAGAAAATCCATTAAAATCCCCTTTGGAACCCTAATTGTACGATCAGCAAGTTGAAGTGTGACAGATGTGGGTTGGAGTTCTTCTATGCCTAACTAGTAGTACACAACATAGGGGATGAGATTGAAACTAACACCTAGGTCACACAAGTCCCTGACAACTTTTCTCCCTCATAGTTCAACATTAATGTAAGGGAAATCTGGGTCTTTCAACTTAAGAGGAATGGTCCCTTAAATGGTCACTCTCACATTAGTAGCCAAAAATAATTGATTTTTATGTGAAAATTTTATTTTAAAAGTGCACAAGTACTTAAGGTACATTGAGTAGGTAGGTATGGTTTGGATTGCATTGAAAAGTGGAATGTTCAACTTGACTTGTGAAAAGATTTCTCTTAATGTTTCACATAATTTAGGCTTGGTTTCCCCCATCATGCGTTGAGGAAATGGTGCGGGTTGTGGGGTTCTTTGTTAAAGAGTTGTTTATTTGACAAAGTTATCGTGTTTTTATGTTTGATCATTTAGTTCATTTTAATTTTCATCCATTTTTGAATATTCATGTGGGTTCTGAATTAGTTGTTCAGGTTTCTCAATTGATTTTCTACTTCTTAAAAAAGTCATAGCCCTTAGTTGTTCATGATTTGTTTGAGTACAACTTGAATCTCCCCTTCAAGTTGAGGATGGAAACTCCTGAGTAAGCATGGGTTCCTTTACAGTTTTGATGGTTTGAAGTTCTTGTTTAAGGTAAGGTACTTGAGAGTTCATCATTTCCATTTTTTTTCATAGTTGTTCTAGTAGGATTTATGGAATAGTTTGCGTTGGTTCTGGAGAAGATTTGTTTATCATGGGGGTATATTTTTGAAGTGGGATGGTTTGTTGAAAATGCACCAGTGGATGTTGGTATTGGATAGGTCGAGTTTGGAACTAGTTACGAGTTTGGTAGTTCTGATGGGGGTAAGGATTTTGTCCCTGTGGTTGGCTAGGTTGTTGGTTATCTTTCCAGCAGATGCCTGGGTGGTCATTATACCATTGGTTGACGTTGTTTTGGTATTGAGGCTTTTGAAAGTTCAAATCATTTACTTATGATGGGGATCCTCCTAAAATAACATCCTTGATTAATGGAATGGTTGGGCAGTTGTCCGTCTTATGGTCATGTCTGTCACAAATTGTACAAACAGGGTCAACAGTTTGGATTTCATGGACTTTCCTAAGGTCAATCTCTTCAACCTTCTTAGAGAGTGATGCGAGTTTCGCCCTAAGGATTTCCGCTTCACTAAGTGTATTAATTCTAGTAGTTCCTTGTGGATTTTCAGAATAAGGTGAAGTTCCCCATTTTTGGTTTTGTTCTGAAAGGATTTCTAGATACTCATAAGAATCATTTGGGGATTAGTTTAAAGTTTCCATTACACATCATGTCAATGAATTGTTTGTTCCTCAGACCCAGCCCTTCTTAGAAAATTCTCATTTGATTAGGAATAGAAAAACCATGGTGTGGAACCATGTTTAGAGTGTCTTTGAACGTCTACCATGTTTCATATAATGAATCTCCCTCTTTTTCATAAATGTTTTGGATACACTTTTTATTTGCAATTGTTTTATGGTGGGGAAATTATTTTTTGTAGAATTATCTTTGTAGTTGGTCCCAGGAGTTGATGGATGATGGTCTCAAATTATTTAGACAATTTCTATCCTGATATATTAAATAAAAAGGAAATATCCTCATCTTAGATGATTCAGTTGATATGGGGGACACCTGGTTTCTACAATGTCATTGAACTCCTTAATGTGAAGGTAGGGAATTTTAGACTCTCTTCCATGGAATGTGCGAAGATGGTTTGGGACATGGGGTTTAAAGATGTATTTGGAATCTTTTAGGTAAATGTTTCTAATGCATGAGGTGGAATTTATCCATTAATGTGCGAGGTAGAAATTAATGTTTTGATCAACTGCATTTTCCATGTCTAGGGCTGCCTCATTTGGATTTCTAATTTGGTTTCCACCCGAGTTTATGAGTTGGTTTCATTGAATACCCTCCATTGAATTGGGTCCAATTTTTGACACAGGAATATTAGGAATATTAGGATCTAATGGAAAGAGTTCCCTTGCTATTCATTAATCCCCAACCCCATGACTATCCACCCTTACTAGACGGTTTGATTGATCGTAGGTGTAGGCGGACATGTGCCAAAATAAAAAAAATGAGAAATGGAATAGATAAGAGAATTTGGATGAGAAAATAATAAATGTCGGAGAATATAATTGGTGTTCAGATGACTTAAATTCATCCCTAGAAACAGAACCAAAATTTGATTCATGCTCAAATTTACCCAAACGAAGAATGTAGAACGGTCCTTGTATTCTATCTTGGGTTTTCGAATCCTCAGAGACCTAAGAAGTACCTACGGACACATACATTCTATGGATTGTTTGTGGCTATGAAGTAGCCAAATTGGGTGGATTCAAGATGGTTTTATAAGATCAAAAACATATTTATGTTATTTTAATTTAAAAGAATGAGTTGATCCTAGGTTATCACTTGTTGTGGATTGGACGTATTCCCTTTTCAATTATTACAACTTCTTGTATTTGAGTTGAGTTTATTAAAAAAGATCAAAAAACTTCATCACTTACTTATTTTATAACAACAATCCATAATAATAATCACCTATACACTTGGAGGATCAAAATATTGATCAATACAATGTAAAGGTTTGTATTAGCACTTGAAGTATGTGGCCTTAAAATTCAACAAGGATGAAAATGTTTTAAAATAATTAAATAAAAATCTCAATTAAAAGAATTGTGTACACATTTATGGGGTGATAAATAACATCAAATCCATCCCCTTTCTTCTCACTTTGGTCAACCCATAAGTGGGATATCCCTCCATTGATTCTATGGTTTCAATGGAAGTGAGCAGTCGACTCATGAGGGAGGAATTGAAGAATTAAAAAAAGAAAAAAAAAGAAATTGATTACGCCACATTTTGGGAATAATTTCACAATGTTTGGTGTGAATAAATTCACACCATGAGGCAATTGCATCAAAGTGATATGGAGAAGAAATAAATAATAGTTGAATAAGAACATTTATTATGAATCTAGGATGAATTAAAAAACTTACATGTGAAGGAAGAACATTACAATATAAAATTGGCAGCATATCATTAAGATGAAAAAAGGTAAAAGATCATCAACTCCTCCACCACCACTGCCTTAAATAGTAATTTTTGAATCCTTGGGTAGAGAATCCAATAGTACAAGTATCCTAAATTAATTTTGGTAGGCCTTAGGTGGGAGGAAAGTAAGGGAGAGTTGATTTTTCCACCCATGACCTGAGGTGGCAGCCAGCTTTCATCTACCGGATAGACGCGTCTGAATGGACTTCTAGAAGGACGAATTGGAGTGGGTAATAGAAGAAGAAAATGGATCCCCGGATGTACCCTAACTGTATGTAATGTTTCCACCCAAAATAGTTTGTGGTTAATGAGAGATGTGTAAAATATCGGGCTGTTTTTTTGGGGCCAAGAATCTGGCCACGAATTTTATCTTCAAATTAGGCCGTATGGATAACAAAAATGGAGGCCTAATTAGCACTGGGTCTTGAAGAACTATTTGTTCTCCCATATTTCTTCTACCATCCCACTTAATTTGGGCTTCACTAGGATTTTATGGTGGGCCCCTCATTCTCATCATTGGGTAGGTGCCCAATCCGCCTTCTCTAAAATTGCTTCCATTCATCTCCAAATAAACCCATTATCCATTATGAAACCTCCAATGATCCCTGAATAAAAAAATTTCATATTAAATTGTAGATAAATTTGAAAAAATATAAAACTAAAATATGTAAAATTAAATTCCTTAAAATCAGATGAATCATTGGTCACAAATTGGTGTACATTAGGCATGAAGTGCACAAATGATAAGAATGGATATTCAAAATTAAAATCCACTAACTCATGACCATAAGATCAAAAATGAACATTTAATACCATTAAAATGTCATTAAAATATTTATTTTTATTGGCTAATCACCCTTTGTGAAATTGGTATGATGAATAAGATATCTTGTTACCCAAATTGTTGAGTCATTCTGAATGTGACAAATGAATATTTTCATTTTCCATTTAGTGTGTCTTAATTTTGTGTAGGCCAGTTGTTGTTTTAATATTCAAAAATTATCATTCAGAGATGGTTGATTTTTGTAGAATTGGTTTATTGTGGGTTCAATTTTTTTTGGAGGTTCCCTATTTTAGAGGTTTTAGTGTCCAACATAGATGTGGAAGTTCAGGTTTGACCTTGATCGAGGTTTTTGATTTCTGGAGTTTTGTGATATTGTTACATGTGGAGAACGGCTACCGCATGAATAATCAAAATAATGTGGCCCTTTCTATGAAGAGAGAACCAAATACATGGACAGTGTATGACCATGGGGTAGATCTTATAACCACGTGGCTTTGTGTCATTTTTGGGCAGAGGTATTGGCAAGGTTGGCACACGGTTTTTAAATCATGCGGCCAAGCCATATGGGGTGACCCATTCTTCTAGTAGCTCGCCCATGTTTGGCACACGATTTTGAAAATTATATGTCCAAACCATGAAAGCTGTCCAGAAATATAACATATTGAAACCTCTCCTAGGGGTTGGAGTGAGGGTGTTGTTTGGGGTTTAAATGTTGTTCTTATTAGTTGAATTGTTGTGGTGGGGAGAACCCTCTAATGTTCTCCCCTCGTTCTCATTCTTGTTATTTAGTTTCTTCTTGATCGGTCGAGTGTGACTTGTGGAGTGAATAGTCACCCTGTGGTACATGTTCTATTAGTATTTATTGTGCATGGATTTGAGTCTTTTTTATCTTTTGTATGGGTGACTTTCTGGGGGCAGAAAGTGTCAATGGTGGGGATAATTCTCACTCCTCGACCTCGGATACTCCTTTCTTTTATTTAGTTCTCGATGTTGGAACTTTTGGTTGAGGTTCAGCTTGGGTGTCCAAAAAAATTCCTTGTATGTTTGTGGTAATGGTTTTATTCTAAACCTATTATTGATAATTGAGAATGATGTGGGATAAAAGTGTCATGTTGGATATTTAATGATGTCGTCAGCGTCTCCATATTCTGTGTACAACATTGAAGGATCTTTGGGTGAACTTCCCTAGTGTTTCAGGTGTATTTTGGGGGTTTTAGGCCTATTTTTGGGGTTTCACAGTTTGATCACATCCTTTTCAAACCATGCAACCGAACCATGCAATGATGCAGGAGTTTTCTATAAGCACTCGCACAGTTTGCACACTGTTTGAGAAACCATGCAGCAAAATCATACAGCCACTTGCGAGCATTACAACTTTTGACGCAGTGCTCTGATTTGGGGGATTCAAACTCCAAATTCAAGCACTCTCTATTGGGAATCTGCCAGAGGAGCCTTCCCATCATTATTTCTTCTATTTGGGGTGATTTTGGGGAGATTTATCAAGAAATGTTGGTGATTCTTCATGTTTCCATCATCAAATCTTCTCTCCTACTCTTCCCCTATTTGTTCTAGGGTTTTCATTGGGGATTTTCATCCAAGGAAGAACCATAATGTCTAGGGATTATGTTTGGTTCTTTTTTTCTTGGGGCTAGGGTGTGTGGATGGTCCATGTGGCTTAGATCTCTCCTCCCTTGAAGTTTTATCGCATTGACACACGGTTGAGGTAGGTGATTCCATGATTTTCCATTCCATTGAAAACCATTGATGATTGAACACATTGTATTAACTTTTAAACATTACTCCCATTTATATTAGTATTATAGTTAAATTATTGTGGTGTTTATATGTTGGTTAAAATTGTTAAAAATGGTTTTTTAAAAGGATTACTTGATTATGTCTATGTGTTGGTGCCCTGGATGTGTTTGATAAAATGACTTTTGTTTTATAAAAAGGAAATTGAGCCCATGTTGTATTGTTTGGACGTGGATTCATATATTTTATTGGCTGAAAAATTAATTGGTGGATTAAAGGTTATTTGGGTGCCTATGTATGGCTTTATTATTTATAGTGATGTGTTTTGGAAATGTCCTCCGGGTTTTTTGAAATGTTTATGAGAGATGTTTCAATTGTGTTGGTTTAAAGGGTTGTCGTATTTATGGAAAAAAAATTTGTGTACTCTTATGGATCTTCAAAGAGTTTAATTGGATGTTCTCACATCCATGGGTGAACTAGGTGTACACATCGGTGGGCATTTCAGTGAAAATGACACTAAAAAATAGTTAGAGATGAATCTTGATTTATCAAATGTTGTCTCTTCTATCTACCATTATTATCCTTCTAAGATGGATCATTATTTCTAAAAAGTGTATTGGAATTTAATGTGGCTTTAAATTCATTTTTTGTTTCTTATAAATTTGAACTGTGGGGATTTTTGGGACATGGTTGGTTTCAAATGGTCTAATTGACCATTTGTCTTTATATACATGGAAATGGTTTTAGAAATGATTTGGAAATTCTTTGTTAAATGTATTTGGGTGGCTAATATTTATGGCCTGTTTGGAATTTTAGTTTTAATGGTGATGTTTAGTGTTGATTTTAGACAAGAATGTGATTCAGAAAATGTGAATGCCCGGTGGAAAACTTTTAGCATTATAGGAAATGGTTTTAATGTTAAATGATGTGACATCCTGGTTGGAACTTTATTGATATGAAATGATCGAATTCATATTTGTGGGGTGCTCTAATCTATGGTTACACTTTATGGGGGAACATATAGAAAGCGTTCGTGTTTGGGGTAGCCAAGTACGGTGAGATGAGTCACGCGTGCGAGTGACTTCATACTTACACAATATTATTATCTCCACCATAGATTCTTGGGTGTCTTTTAGATGATCGAGTGACGGTTACTGATCATCCCGGATTAAACGGGTTGGTACCCCTAGGATTTTGTTATACCAAGCAGAATTTTCCACTGGATTGGTTAGTTAGGGTGTTTAGTTGGTTATAGGCTTCGGAGCTTCACCATACACCTTCAGGTGGTTCCGAAAACAAGTACGTCGAGGGGTCTTCTAGGGATGTTTATGGTCACCCATGGTTACTATCTATATTTCTTGTTTACTTTCTACTACATTGAAATTTTGTTTGTTCAGTTTATTAATTTTAAGCAGAGGCTTGGTGTTGTTGATTTGGTTTTTTTATTTAAAATTAAATGTCTATTTTTAATGTGGAAACATGGTGTGCATAGTCTGTAAAAATGGAATGAAAATTTTTTATTTCTAAAAGGAATGAAAACCTATTTTTATAGCCTTATTTTAAAACAAGTGTTAATGGATTTTTTTGGAAATAGAGACTCATGGACTCTTTGGTGATTGCCTACTGATCTATCCAGCTCACACCCTACGTGTACCATTCAGTATCGGTAGACCCGAACTGTTTTGCAGGTTCATATTTTTTTTCTGGTTTTTCTAGTTCGAGTATCCTATGTAGAAGGGTGGTATTATTGATGGAGGTGACCAAGAGGTCTCATGGAGATCGTTCTAGTATCTAGTTGTTTTATTTTGATGTATCTTCTGGTTCATCCAGTATTAATTTTGTTTAGTTGTATTCGTATTAGACCAGATTGTTATTTTATTGAGATTCAGTTGTGGTTAGCTATGCTATATTTTCAATTTTATTTTTTTATACTTTTATTATTGAGATAAATCATTCTCTCTTGTTTTATTTTGATACCCGACATTTGTTGCAAGCCTGTGGGGATCAAGAAGGCCCTTCGGGCCATGCCGCGGACCGGGTTGGGTGTCGGGTCAGATGGAATATCATCTTGGTTCATGACACCACACATCACATTTCACTCATTGACACTTGGGCCAACACATTAATGCTAAAGGAAGAGTGGGGGAGATGGGGTGACAAGCCATCTATGTCACTACCATCACAGATATTGTGGAAAACACGCATAACACATAATCTATGACTGTTGGTATGGTCATCCAAAATTGTTGGGGTTTATATAAAATAACATAAAAACACATGATATTGAGATAAATAAACAACATATGGGTTCACATAAAAAATGATGGCACACACTACACCACCAACACCATGCCTCAAATCAATTTTAAGAACTGACACCACCACTATATGAAAAACCATGAAACTAACACACATACCCCAAAAAATTTTACACATTCAATTTACAAGATTCACTGCATTTATTTGTTATTGCATTTAACAAAAAAATTAATTTCATCCAATTACATTCAACAAATAAACCCTTCATTTATTAATTTAATTTACCATTGTATTGTATTCCACACATACATTGGATACAAAAAAATCCCAACACAAAACTATTTCCACAACATCCCAGATTGAAAATTGATGTCTCCTCACATTACCCATGAAATATCGGATTAAAAAAACACAAATCAGATTCATTGAACAACCACAAATTTCATGTGCCAAAAACAATTTTGCCATAACTCAATCCCTATAACCTCTATAGCACAATAATTACACCAAAACCACTACACCAATACAACTGCACCAAAACCACTACACATCAACGCCTAAACCATAACCATTGTTCTAGAACTATTTCTCGACAACCAATATACCACAATCACTTTGACACAACCTCTACACCATAACCAATGTTCCAGAACAACTGTGCCACAACCTCTACACCAAAGTGAATAAGCCACAACCACTTTTCCACAACCACTATTCCACAACTTCTCCACTACAAAAACATCACCACAACCACTGTGCTACATCACACAAATTCCTTTGTGACATACATTTCAACCAACCACTTCCTCAGTTCTCTACACACTACATAGCCGATCACTTCTATTATCACACAATAGACCAAACAATGTATTGAAACACAACCAGAACATGCACTCATCAGAAGACGCATTTAGGATTCCATGTTGATTCAATTGAATTATCACCAATAATTTTAATTCAGAAAAGTAATTATCACAAAAAATGATAATCTCTAGGGGAAATAAATATTTTTCCAAATATATCTTATTTAACCTTTTATTTCAAGTGGAATCACAAAATAGCACAATAATTATCATTGTAGTAAGAAGACTATAGCACAAAAAGGCTCCCAACATATGTTATTCTCGTTACTAGAATGAATCTATAATTAAAATATTAGAAACATATAAAAATGTTTGTATGAATGAAATAACTCCCCAACCATAAATTTATTACATTCCAATTAATTATATGATTATGAAGACCCATACTATCCTCCCATGGGTAGTTCAAAGCCTGCATATCTAACACATAGCACGTAGTAGAGCGGGAATGATGATAAAATTATTTAATGAAGCTTAAAAAACTCACTGTTCAAAATATATTGAAGAATAAACACTCATAAACCACACCTTCCCTAATACGTACAAATCAACCCACATAAATCAGAGTGTTGTCTAAAAACTTTCCACAACTCCTCCAGAACCAATTAAACATATAAAAAATGAATAAAAAATGAAGAATGGATCGAAACATAGTAAAAAGTGAAATGAACTCATCATGGATCAATGAAAAGATGTTAAAGATCCATATCCAATGAAGGAATCTGAAGGTGGATGAAGAGGTGGTCGTTAGATAACATGTAAATTAGATGATCATAGGGGTTGAAAAAACCTATAATGTGCTCCAATATTAATATCCATGATGGATATGTGATTTACAAGAAATTTAACCTATAATGATCATGTAAATACTGGGTTTAAAAATCCACTAAAAAATAGGTCCCCATAGCCATTAATTCTTAAATGTCTTACAAATGGTGTAACACACCGTAGACCAACATTCAAAATACTTGAACCTTACATCGTGTCATGTAAATATTACATGAATTTCATTCCAAATTACAGAATAATTTTAATATACCACATAAATGGTCTCTATCTAGGCCCCCTAAGTTCATAATGAAACCTCCATATACCTCCTCTAAAAGTCCTCCAGTACCTAAAAATAGAAAGTAAATAGACCAATAGGACACAGACCATTACACATACACCATCAGTCCATGTGAACTAGACCACCCTAACATTTCATTTTCCACAAGCACCATTTCCATTATCTATTAGGATCAAAGGAAAATTGTGGGTACCCCTACATTTGACCATGATGGTGGTTTTAATTGGATTTATCCTACCAAATAGACGAATATCTTCATTATAAGAAAGAAAATCCAATAATCAGGAGCCTTGGAAACACAACCACATAACTAGGATCCTTTAAGTTTTTAGAGACATAAATGGTATGTGAATACTGAAATTTTACATGCATTTTTTAATTATATGGAATTATTATGAGTCTGTGAAAATTTACAGCATGCAATTTCCTGGCCCGATGTGAACTGAATGAATTTCTAAACATTTTTTAAGGTATGTTCAATAAATGCACTGGGGGAATTTTTTATCTTTTGAACCAGTGCTTGGAATAAAAATCCTAGGGAACCAATGTATCCGCACCACTGGTATTAACATAAGGTATGCTTCACATGGATAGTAGTAAGCGTGGAGAAAAAGTTATATTTTTGTCTTTTTAAAAGAATAATAAAATAACATTATTATTTTATTTATAATTCTTTTTTTCTGCAACAGATAAGTGGCAGTGGAAGGACCAATGACTTGTAAATCCATTAAATGTATTTACACCTCAAATCCTTTGTAATTGTGCCCATAGAATTAGGAAGGTTACTATTAAATGAACCCAAACTAAATTCTACTGGCGTTACATACCCTCACCCTCTCATATTAATATATAGATTGGAGAGAAGTACTGTCATGGATTCCCCATGTGATGAAGTTTTGATAAATTTCCACGATGCTAATTACTTAGAGGATGGAGCCAGTTCAATTGGACAGTGATGAGAGACCATAAATCACGAACTGAAGGATGACGTTTGAGCAGTAATGTTGGCATTTTGTTACGGGGATGACGGATACAGACTTTCCCTCAATCGCGGGTGTTCTCTAATGATCGTGAGGTAGTGAATTTATTTTTGTTATAATTTCATGTGATTATTGAATCCTTTTTCCTCCTCCGTGTTTTCAAGCTAACATAGAGGGAACGAACCAAACAAACATGGTCGGAACCCATTACTACTTTGTTTACCATGGCTTTCCCTGTTAAAGTCCTCCAGAACGGTCGCACCGGCCAGCCACGATGGAGGCGGCATGCTTTTGTGCACCACTAGATGAGTCCATGACACTATGTCATGATGGTTAACATAGAAGTGGACACTGGACGGCCATAGAGGTGGTGCAGAGCACCATCGTGTGTTGCGGTGGGCAAGGGTTGTGTCCGAAGCCATGGAAGGCGGAGGTGGAGTGGCGCAACATTGTGTGCTACTGGACGAGGCTGTAGCTCAAATCCACGATAGTTTCAGAGAGGTGTGGACCTACACTGCGCTGGGTTAGCAACCCCCTGGTCGGCCCAAGGGGCCAGCTGATACGATGTGGGGCAATGCCCCACCAGCTGGACGAAATGGTCGTGCACCTACAGGGCCAGCTGGGAAGACATGTCTGCTTTCTGGTGAACTAGGACCACCCATGGATGACCGAGTGGGCCAGATGTGGGCCGACCAAGTGGTTTGGAACTTCCCAGTAGACCGGACCCGCCCTGTGGGTCAGGCCTGACCCGCGAGCTAGTAGGCCAACGCGGGTGGGCTGAGCCCCACCCAATAGGCCAGGCCCGCAAACCGAACAGGGCCCACCCAATGGTGTGGACCCCGTAATTTTGGATAAACCATAGCGGGATAGACCTGAGTGGGGTAAATTAGACATCGTGACCCATTGTGTCGGGTAGGCCTGACTGAGTTGGACTGGGCCTAGACCCAACCGGTCCCCGAATAATGAAAAGCTTGTAACTGATGAATTGGGTGTCGAATAGACATGCCATCAGTGGTGTTGGGATCCCTTTTGTGAACTGGTCTTGTTGACATATACCGGTGGGCCTGACAAATCCGGTCCATACCTAGGTTTTTTCTCCCTCATTTCACAAAAACGGGTGTAACTAACAGACCGAGCATCCATTTGACGAACCATATACGGTAGCGGAACCCTTAGGATGAGGTTGTACATTTGGCATACCCCACATGAGTATTGGAGAATGTTTTATTGTGGAGTGTTTAGATCGAACCTGAATCCAACCGTGCCCTTAGAAATAAAATGCTTATAATTCACAGATCGAGAATCAGATTGATGTGCCTTCTATCGCGTTAGAAACCTTATGACATGTTGGTCCTTTGGGATAATTATCTGTGGAGATTAATGGACGATTAGGTATGAATGATGTCTTAAGGAGTAGTTATCCAAGAATGAATCATGCAATGAGAAGGAATCCAATAGCTAGAATTGAGGCAGTGGTTGGAGACAGATCATACGGAGGTAAGTACGAAGCGATCCTATATGGGTCAGCTCTGATACTTTGTGGATCAGATCCTCTGTGGGACAGAGATCAACGATCCCATGTGGATCAGTACATACCAATCTTGTGTGGGTCAAATCTTATGTGGATCAGCCCTGAGCAATCCTGTGTGGGTCAATGCATACATATCATGTTTGTGTCAGATCTTGTGTGGCTAATTACGGGGGTAAGTATCTATCGATCAAATGTGGATCCAACATCGTATGGTTAGCAACAGTGCCTCTTGACAGAATAATATGATCTAGATTCTCAACTAATAATCTGTACTTCTGGGCCTTACTTATATATGTGGAGTGATATGAGTCCTTTTCCATCATGGTGTTACCTTTGTGGTACCTTCACCTCCGTGGTGTTATCTTCGTGGTGAAACTAGTGTGGTACTTTTACTTTCATGGTTTTATATTTGTGGTGTTACATGTGTGGTACTTTTACCTTCATCGTGTTACCTCCGTGGTGTTACCTTCATGGTGTTACCTCAGTGGTGTTACCTTCATGGTGTTACCTTTGAGATATTCTTCCCTAATATTTGAGATGGCTATATATTGATAACTTTGGTATATTAATGGGAATATACCTAAGAAGAGTTGTTGAAAGCTTCATGATTTGTGTTTGAGGTCATCCCCTGTGGTTTTAACTTTGTGGAGCTCTGGGAAACCTTCAGGGGTGTCAGGGTCGATACAAAGTATCAATATACTCACCCCAACATGGGATACACCCGTACCTTGTTATTTTTTGTGCAGACGATGGATAAAGTTAATCGAGCCTGAGGGAGCCGGGACGGGATGGTGCTTTGAGGTGTACCTTTGACGCGATGTGCTGTAGTGACTAATGATCATGAGCTATACCTATCCTTCAGGTAGGATCCTTGGTGGATGTTCTAGGAGCTATTTTTCCTTTTCCAGTTGTACTTGTACATTCCAATTGGGACAGTATTCCGATCCCTTATTCTTTCAGCACACTTTTTACGACAAAAGTTTACATCAAGCTTTCTTTTTATTTTACTCTTCGATAGATTGTTTTTATAG
Organism: Viscum album; assembly: GCA_963277665.1. NCBI lineage: Eukaryota > Viridiplantae > Streptophyta > Magnoliopsida > Santalales > Viscaceae > Viscum > Viscum album. The sequence goes on along the minus strand of OY728150.1, from coordinate 1,576,963,294 downwards.
GTTTAAAGGCATTTCCCTCCCATTATAGGGATACACCTTTCTGATGCTAGTCGTCAGCCCCTGCCTATAGAAGATGGGCTTGGGGTAGTCCGGACACAACCCCCAGTAGATGGGTCGTGAAAAAGTGGTATCAGAGGTGTCATTTTTATTGAAGAACAATGAATCTGATATTTTCTAAGTGGAAATATTTTTTAGTTTTATGGGTATGTTCTTCTGTTTGGGGAATCAAGTGTTAGTGTGTTGGTCGATGTATCCATACACCAGCACCTTGAATTCTGATTTCCAACTCAGTGCATGAAAACACTGATTACGTGGTTTTTGAATGTGTTTTCCTTTTGATCCCATTGAGTCAGCTAACCAGTTATAACTTATTGACCATGGCGAACCTGTTTTCATTTAGGATTCCGCCACATAGACAGCCTACTATGATTCCTGAGGGAGTACATGGGGACGGCCCACCATGTAATGAGACCTCGATGTAGGGCCCTCTTATGGTGTTAGATCTTTCGGGTGGTGTACTAGAAACACCACTACCTGTTGGGAAGATGTTTCCATCGGCCCCACTAGCTGATAGTGCATGCTGACAGAGCATATTCCATGAGTTTAAATGATAGAGTGCTCTAAGGTTTTGAGTCGAGTGGGATCCACAGGCGGCTGATGAATTGATAAAGATTATGGACAGAGCATTTCATATAGTGGGGACACTAGATGATCTGATGGTGATCCAAACATCTAGTTTCTTATAGGGAGTAGTTGGGAGTTAGTGGAGTCTGACACTCCAGTTACACGATTTGGTGACCCTCACCAGGGATGTCTTCTAGGGAATCTTCATTTCAATTTTAATCTAAGATACTCTACACATAGTGCATATGAAGAAGCTGCTGCACTTAATGTAGGGCATCATGATTATGGCCCAGTACTCGGCGAGGTTCACTAATCACTCTCTCTATTCCACATATGTGTTATGAGACCCTTTCGTTAAGGACTAGACCTTTGAGCATGGACCTCATCCAAAGATTATATCCTCGATTATATCGCTCAGTATTCTAATGTAGCCTGGGGTGCCGGAGTGTACTCTTTTGGTGTAGAGCTTCATAGTTGAGTGGGCACCGATAGCAAGATCCAACACCGGAGGTCAGGTAGTGGAGTTATCCACATGAGGAAGTAGGAATATGACACAGAGGCCCTAAAAATCCTAAACTTCTAGTGGATGAACTCAGTATATAGGGTCGGTGGTGAGGGGATCACATGACATAGGAGGACAATTAATGGTCAGGCGGTGCAACTCGTGCAACGGGTAGGGTCACATGGCTTGTGATTTCCCAACCCGCAGTCCAAATTACTATCTGATGGTAGAGAATCCTCTAAGGTAGAGGTAGATGTATGAGAAAGAAGGACTACAGGGCAGCGGGTGTGGCATAGGATCCGGTCATGCAGTATGTGGTGGGAGGTAGTTCAAGGTTCTACCGCCACTACCTCCAGGTGGTCCACCCTGACTGGAGGGAGTATGAGTACATGGACGAGCTCAGCTCCAAGTAGCTGAGGCCTATAAAAAAACACTCTGAAGGTGATTAGTGGTACAATCTATGTCAATTCAAACATAGTTACAATACTTATATATACAGGTGCCAGTGAATGTTTTATTCCAATGTCCCTCGTTCGGAGCTCAGAGATTCCAATGAAACCGGTTGCTCAATACTTAAGGCTTGAGACTCAAAAAGGATAATATTCGATGATTACACACTAGTGACAGCAGTGTGGGACTTATATAGGAGGTGAGATATTTTTTTTGGATCTTTTAGTAGCGGTGTTGAGGCCTTACAACATCATATTGCGTATGGATTTTATACACAGTCCTTGCTCAGATTGAATATAATTGGTACAATGTGTTTTGTGTCGATGAGGATGGGATTAGGTTTTACTTCACTAGAAATAAAGGAACCATTGAAGTACATGATAAGATTACCCTGAGGAGGGTTCAATCGATCAAACATCAGTTGGATAACCTTACCCTCAGAGGAGTTGATGTTGAGTGTATGAGCGATCATGTAGTGGTGGCCAAGTATGTGGATGTCTTTCCTGATGATTTTCTGGGACTACCTCCACACAGAGAGGTAGACTTTTACATCGAACTACACTATGGGAAAACACCGATATCAGCAGCCGGAAATCCGATGTCTCCAATGGAGCTTTGTGAGTTAAATGTACAACTACAAAACTTGCAGATAAAGGGGTTCATAAGGCACAATGTTTTTCCATGGTAGGCCACAATTCTATTCACCAAGAAGGCATATGAAATTTTTATACTCTGTGTGGACTATCGAAATCTAAACCAGTAGACTGTGAAGAAGAAATATCCACTTTCGTTGGTCGATGATCTTTTCGATCAGCTGAAGGGTGCTTGGCGGTTTTTAAAAATTGACCGTAGATCAAGCTATCATCATCTCAGGGTACAATATGATGATGTGTAGAAGACGAACATTAGATGTGGGTATGGCCACTATGAGTTCTTGGTTATTCATTTTGAATTTACCAACACCCCTACAATGTTTGTGGGACTCATGAACAGGATATTCCTGCCATACCTCGATCGCTTTGTGGTGGTCTTCATCGATGACATCTTGGTGTACTCAGCAATGGAGGAGGAGCATGCCTATGATTTTTTAATAGTTTTATATACACTAAAAGAGCACTATATTTATGGTAGGCTCTTGAGGTGCCTATTCTAGGTAAAATTGGTTCACTTTCTGGGACATGTAGTCTCAGAGGCTAGAGTTGTAGTAGATCTGGGGAATATTGAGGTAGTGCAATCTTAGGACCCACCTAGAAGTTTGAACGAGGTGAGGAGTATCTTGGGGTTGTATAGGTACTATTGAATATTCATACCCAAATATTCCAGTGTTACGACACCCTTGTTAACATTGATGAAGAAGGAAAACCCATTTCTATGGATGGAGAGATTCCATTAGTTTTTTCAAAAGGAGAGGCATGGACTAGAAAGTGCCTCCATTTTGAGGCTACCAGAAGAGGGTGTTGGATATGTAGTATGCTGCAACACATCAGGGACCAGACTCAGATGTGTCCTAATACAGTTTTGAGCAGTGATTGTGTATGTATTTCGGCATGTGAGACAACATGAGGAGAACTACGCTACCCATGACTTGGTGTTAGCAACAGTGGGCTTCGACTTGAAGATGTGGCGATGTTACTTGATGGGTGAACATTTTATAGTCCACTCTAATCACTAGAGTCCCAGGTATATATTATCACAAAAGTACATAAAAATGATACATAGAAGATTGATAAGGTTCTTCCAGGACTATAACTTTGAGATATTATATATTCTTGGAAGGGAAACATTGTTGAAGACACCCTCAGCATGAGGACTAGTTTATAGTTGTTGAGTGAGGTGACAGAGTAGCTAGTCGTGTTGCATATATCAATTTTTTATAGAGATAGAGTAGCATACCTCTAGTCTATGATTGTAACTCCCCAATATCGTTAGCGAGTTCAGGAGGCCCAACATGGGGACAATGATAGTGAGGCTTGAGGTGCTCATATATCCAGAGGACATGCACCAGATGGATTTTCTAATGGTGGGGATAATTTCATCCTCTTTAGAGGACGCACCATGTAACCAGTGGCGCCATGAGGGGAGGTGTTGAGGGAGTTCCATACGTCCCCTCTGGCAGAACATCCTGGTGTGCCAAATATGTACCCAGACCTCTAGCATCAGCACTGGTGGCAAAGTATGTAGATGGCAGTGGCATAGTTTGTTTCATGAAGCAACACTTTTCAGCAAGTGAAGGTCGAGCATCAGGGTCTACTAGGCTTAGTGCAGCCACTAGAGGAACAAGAGGGGAAGTGGGATGGTATCCTTATATACTTTTTTATAGGGATACCATGTACATTATGGGGACAAGATTCCATCTGGGGGATTGTTGACTGACTCACCATGTCGGCCTACTACTTTCCAATTTGAGATCAGGGATCAATAGAAGGCTAGGGATGCCTCTATGTACAGAAGATTGTACGAATTCATGGGGTGACAACAACAACCATCCCAGGTCGTGAGCCACATTTTACATCCTATTTGTTTAAGGTATTACAGTATGAATTCGGGACACAACTATGTATGAGCACTGCCTTTCATCCACAGACAGAAGGTCAGACAAACCAGACCATTCAGACATTGGAGGACATGCTATGTTCTTGCGTCCCAGATTTTGGTAGGAGTTTGGAGGATCACTTACCCATTTGTGGAGTTCCCATAAAACAAAAACTATCACACCACCATTGGTATTGAACAAATCGAGGCCATATACAGTCATCTTGGTAGATAACATCTTTGCTGGACAGACACCGAGGAGTCAGCACTCATGGGTCTAGAGTCGGTACAAGGTACCACTAAGAAGGTGTAGATCATCCAAGAGCATATAAAGACTGCACAGAGTAGTCATAAGTCTTATACTAATAGGAGACGAATTCCCTTGGATTTCGAAGACTGAGACCACATCAACCTACGAGTCTCACCTTAACGAGGTTGGTGGGGATTTGGCTGAGGTGTCAAACTCTCACTGAGGTTTATCAGACATTTTCTGATACTTCTGTGTATTGTCAAGGTAGCATACCACTTGTAACTACCACCACAACTGCAGAGGGTGCACGAAGTCTACCACATATCTCAATGAAAGAGATAACTGCATGAAACATTTCCTATCATCAACCATGAAGGGTTGAACATTGATGATGGGGAGACATTTATGGAGGTTCTAGTTGAGATTGAGGATCGATAGGAACTGGTCCTTCATGGATGATCGATACCTCTACTGTGTGTTCACTGGCTGCACGGGAACCTCCAGGAGAGCACATGGGAGTGGGAGGATCAAGTTTGGGCTTCCTACAACCATTTTTTCCTAAGTATATGTTGTGGATTTTATCGAAGAAAATACCTATGGTGGGGTGAATGTAAAGACTTGAATAATACATGTAATTTTTTTCATTATATGGAAGTATTATGATTCTACAATAATTGACAGTGTGTGATTCCGAGGCATGGTGTTCCCAGAATGAATTTCTGAATAGTTTTTACATTATGTTCTATAAATGCGTGTTTAGTGTCTCTTATCTATTGAATTAGTGCTTGGATTAAACATTTGATGGCACTGTTGAATCCGCAGCAATAGGATTCCCTTAACGTAGGCTTCACTTAAACCATAGTAAATCAATAGAAAAGGTTATATTTTGGAATTTTTAAATGAGTAATAAAATTACATTGTTATTTTATTTATTTATTTCTTTTCCTCCAATAGACAAGCGGCAGTAGCTATTCCAATGATGTGTCAGGACATTAAATGAATTGAATCCTCAAATTCTTCGTAACATCACCATTTCAATTAGGATGGTTCTTATAAAATGAACCCCCATTAAATTACATAGGTGTTACTTACCATTACCACCTCCTATTTATATGGAGCTGGGGGATAGTTATTAGCATGACATCACCAAACGACAAAGTGCTGATAATGTCTCGCATTGCCAATCAAACGGAGGATAGAGCTAGTTACATTGAGCGGTTAAGAGCGACACCGAATAATGAACCGAAGGATGACGTTTGAGCGGCAATGTTGAAATATTGTTCCAGGGATGAAGAACATCAACTCTTACACAAATCACGAGTTTTCCCCAATGATCATGAGGTAGGGAATTTATTTTTCTCATAATTTCATGTGATTGTTGAATCCTTTTGACTCCCTCATGTTTTCGTGATAATGCGGAGGGTGCCGACCAAATGAACATGACCCGATACTTCCAATACCTTTTTTCCCTTTCTTACTCCATGAAAACCGCCGGTGTGGGGACACCAGCTGACCATGAAAGAGGTGGCACACCATCATGCACCGTAGGGGGAGGCCCTGACATTATGCCATGATGGTTAGTAGAGTGGCCATCACCGGCCGACGATAGAGGTGTTGTAGTGCGTCGTCGGGGGCCGCCTATGGGAAAGGGCCATGACCAACACCGCATAAGGCGGAGGGGGAGTGGCACACTGTTGCACGTTTCTAGAGGAGGTCGTGGGTCGAAGTCGTGTTAGGTGTAGAGTGGTGAGACCCCACATCACACCGGGTTGGAGGACCCCCGATCAGCAAAAGTGGATGACAGTTACAAGTTGGGGAAGTGCCCCATCGGTTGGCCGAAGTGGCCCTGCACCCGTAGGGCCAGCTGGAAAGATAGTTCCACTATCTGTAGATCAGGTCGGATGCTGGCCCAATCAAACTCTCCAGCAGGAAGGCCTGAACCCGCTGGCAAGTGGACTAATGCAGGTGGGCCGACCCCCACCCGACGGGCCGAGCCCCACACGGCCCATGCCCGTGAAGAGAAACGAGCAGACCCCAATGGGCTGGACCTAGTAATCTGGGATGGCCCTTAATGGGATTGACTCGAGGGGGGGTCGGATAGACACTGAGGCCTGTTGCGTTGAGCTGGCCTGACCGAGTTGGACAAGGCCCAGACCAAATCGGTGCCCAAATAAAGAAACACCTGTAACTGACGAACCGAGTTTCTGTTCGACAAGCCATCAGTGGCGTTGGAATAACTTTTGGGAAGCCGTCCCTTTTTCATATTCCATTGGGAACAATTGAGCCAGGGAAGAACTAGGTGTGATCACCCCTATTTCACGAAAAGGGGTGTAACTTAGAGTATGAGCATCTGTTTGATGAACCGTTAGCGGTGCGAGAACCCTTAATAAGAGTTTGTTATTTTGATATACTACCCATGAGTTTTGGATAATGTTAGAGTGCATCCATGTTGGATCTAACTCGAATCCAACTAGGCCATCAGAAATAATATTCATATATGTCACAAATCGGGCTTCTAATTTACACGCCATCTGTCACATTGGAACCCTTGCGACATGGCAGTCCTTTGGGATACTTATTCATGGTGATTCTTTGTATTTTATGTACAACCGATGGCCTGAGTATAGGTACTCCATGAAAAAAGCATACTAGAAGTGGGAATCCAATTCATGGCAGTGTGGCAGAGGTTGGAGAATGATCATACATAGGTTATTAATGAGAGATCCTATGTTGGTCAACATCGATATTATGTGGGTCAAATCCTGTGGGACTTAGCAGTCAGTGATCCTTTATGGGTCAATGGATACTGATATCATGTCGGTCAGATCCCCTGAAGTTCAGGGCTCAGTGATTCGGTGTGGGTTAGCGTATAATGATTTTTTGTGGGTCAGATCGTGTGTGGGTCAATGCAGGGGTTAGTACACATTGATCGTGTGTGTGTGAGACTCTGTATGGTCAGTAGTAGTGCATCTCGATCGAATAAGATGATATAGATTCTCTATAAATCATCTATACTTATGTGCCTTACTTATTTACATGTTGTGAGATGATTATTTTACCTTCTTGGTGTTACCTTTAGGGTAGCTTTACCTTCTTGGTGTTATCTCTATGCGGATACCAGTGTGGTACTTTTACCATCGTGGTGTTATCATCATGGTGTTACATGTGTAATACTTATTACTTTGTGGTGATACATTCATGGTGTTACCTTTGTGATATTTTTCCCTTGTGTATGAGATGGATATATATTTAAAAATTAGGTATATGTGTGGGAATATATATAAGTAAAGTTGTTGACAACTTTGTGCTTTGTGGTTTAGGTTTTACTTAGTGGGTTTTACGTTTTGGAACTCTATGAGACCTTTAGGGGTCTTGGGGTACCTACTAAGTGTCGTTATACTCACCCCTGGATGTGATACACACGAACCTTGTTGTGTCTTATGAAGATGATAGACAACATTGATCGAGGCTGAGGGAGCCATGAAGGGACAGTCCTCCGAGATGGTCCTTTGATGTGATGTGTTATAGTGACTACTGATCATGAGTTGCACCTACCCTTTAAGTAGGATCCTCGGTGAATGTTTCAGGAGACATTTTTCTTTTTCCACATGTACTTTTACTTTCCAGTTGAGCTTGTATTTCAGTCCCTTTTTCATTCAGCACACTTTTTACTAACGTAGTTTACTTCGTGGTTGCTTCTTTTGGTACTCCTTAATTCTATGTTTGTACAGGTTTAAAGGAAATACCATCCCATTATAGGGATATGCCTTTCCGGTTCTAGTATCCATCCCATTCCCTATGGAAGGCAGGCTTCTGGTAGTCTCGGAACATGCCCTGAGGGAAGGGTCGTGACACCGTATGCCATCCCCATTCTTTATTCATCAATCCTATCCTACGAGTAGGATGTTAAATTGCATATATTATTTACATCCTTACCATATGATGTTTATTTTCATGGAATATGTACTTACTTCATGATGATAAGAAAAATGGAATATTTCTTCACCATATGATTTTATACAAAATGAATGATGTCCTTACAACATGATGTTAATCTACACAGATGATATCCTTACCACCAGATGTTAAAATACATGACATACATATTTGGTGCATTATAGTAAAATGTATAGAGAACATTACAATGTAATTTTTTACATTACACTTCATAGAAGGTCTGAGATGGATGGCCTTGAACAACAACACAACATTGGTCTTTTGTGTATAAACAAAAAAAATCAACTAAATGATACACAAGGATCACTAAGATGAAAACCAAAAATGGATTCCTAGTAAAAATCTAAGTCTCTTGTCACTTGACATGTAAATTTTATTTCCAAAGAAATGATGAGAACACATAAAATGAATAGCGAATAAAACCTTTCATGGAGGACATGGATTGGTTAATTGATCAAAAAATTTACCTTATAACTGTACAATCTACTACAATGTCTTCTCCATAACAACATTATCATGATATGCCTTCTATTCCATTTTGAGGAGCACGTGGGTCCCCAATATTGTTTTTTATAATATTTGAAATTATTTAGTAAAAAGTGATATATCCTCCCGAAGATGACTAATTTGAGACATTAAACAACTGATTTGACATTCCCATCAGTAAACTCGTCTTAGTAAATACCCACCTTCACTGCAATATGAGAAGATTTATTCAAGGTGCCATGCCAAATTTGTCTTACTAAAGAGGGAGCCTCATCTACTACCACCAATAACTCGATATCCCTTAATTTTTCGCACATATATATCAAAAAAATAAAATATGAATGACGATAGGTGTTATAAAAAATCTATCTAAGGTTGGTGAACATAAACCAAAGGTTAACCAGCCAGTTCATCATCCCTTCAAAAGGCCCCCCCGAAATTAAGGATTAAATCCCCTCCACACATTCCACTATATTAGTGGATAATGTCAAAATGGATCTGAATCCTGACTCCTGAAAAAATTGAGAACATGAATATATTATGGGACTTTGTCCCACAGTTGGGGAGTCATGCTTGCAAGATTTAAAGAAGTGTGTAGGGAGCCAATCTCTTTGTTGGCAGACTTGGTCTATTGAAGGAAGAAGGGACCAGATCTTTAGAGCACATGGGTGAAGGAAATATAATAAGGGGAACAATAGTTTAACACTCAATGTATAGATGGTATGATATCATCAGGTAACTAATATATATTATAGATATTTGAAACATACATTTCTTGTCTATATCAAAAGGAAAAAAATGTTTTCCCACACCCATTATCCACTGAAGAGGCAACAACCTCTTAGGATGCGAATCAAAGTTGAAATACTAGTAATTTATATGATGTTATTATATTCACAATGTATTTGATGTATTAAGGAGATAATGAAATTTTAGACAAAATAAATAAATCTAAACCTTCTGTCCATTTTCTATTGAATTTTTCACATACTCTAAAACAAACCTTCATTGAAATAAAATCAGTAGGAGAGTTTATACAAACATAATTTTACTCTAGGAGTGATGTTGACTATGTTGGGCCAAATGGAAGGAACACTAGAATATCAATAGTATGTTCTAGATCAATTTGATCATGATATTTTATCACATCAATTATTTATATTTCTAGCCAAGTAATGATGGTTCTACTGAAGTAATAGAATTCTCAACCATATTTTAATGAACAAATGCATGTTTATCTATGTGGGATTGGTAGTGAACTATGTATTTATTATATAACATAATGATTTACTATAATGGAAGAAATAGGGTAAGGGTAATTTGATACACTTACTTGAATATTATGGGTGAGAATGATTAGATAACCAAATTCAAGTCCTTTTCTGAATCCTTTCTATGTAAGGTTCTGTGAAATGTTCTTCCATTGAAGGTATTGATGATAAGGTGGATTGTATTAAAGATATAACACCCCATTTATGGAAATGGACACCCTTATCAAAGCTATTTATCCATGGAAATCCACATCATTAGACTCCTTTTCACCTGTTAATTTATCTCAAGTAGTTGTTTCCTCTTTATAAAATAAAGGGGATGGAAGGAGTGGCTGGTATTCTAAAGAATTTATCCATATAAATGGTAACAAATAAGACCTCTATACAATTTCAACAATTCTAGGGACAATTGAATATTACAAAATGTTCTGTATTTCCATATCCTTGATAATGGGATCTCCCTATTCATTCATTGAAATCTTCAACATTCCTTGAACAACCATTCTCTAAATTAAAGGTAAACATTATATATACCCTTTATGATAAAAAAAAATCATTAAGGTCTCCAAGAATGGGATTAACAATAGTCGGATGGAATTTAAAATTGACACTAATGAGATCAGTAATATGATAAACACACTTAAACATATCTCTTCCTGGAACAATATTCCATAGATTTCAGCATTTAAATTAGTTATTCTCCAAACAATCAATCACCAAAATGAGGTGACAAATAAAAGTTCAGGTGATGCTTTACTCAATGGAACCAAACCCTCAATAGATGCTCTAGTCGACTCTTTTATTGTAAAAACAATTGATGGCATATATTTTACTTCATTTTGAAGCTCGTTCAGGGTAGTTATTTTTCTCGATGAAAGCTACTCTCAAGGCCTATAATTTGATTCATAAATTGGTGTCAACTTTTCAGTTACAAGTATTGATGTAAATAATTTACCATTTTGATATGATTGGATATAGATATCAGCCTAATGTTGGGGTAACCCAATCTTGGAATCTCTTACATAAAAGTCTATTTCGGACTCATTATACCACCTAGAAAACATAAATTAGATCATGTGACACACAATCAAGAAATTGTCATGAAAAATAAATAAGGGATGGAATTTGTTCTAAATACAATTAAACTAACATTTGAACACACATGGTCCAATATATTCATTGACAATGAACCCATCAATTTAGGAAGAAGTAACACCTACATAAATTGACATCATATATGCCTGAACCTCAATAATACCTCCACCGTTGGAATGAATTCTGCTTGTGGGCATAGTCTAGTAGGGTTTAAAGGATAAGAGGTCATTACAGAAAATGCATGTTCATGTATCCCAAACTTATATTGTGATGAGCCTTACCCCATTTTTCCACAACAATAAATGTTCAAAATGAACATTAAGAATTATCCAGATTCCAAAATACTCATAACAAACAAAATGGGCTCTCATCCAACACTAGAACACTTGAACGAGACTAGGAATTATGTTTTGGGAATCTTCACATATTAATATGACACAGGAGGTGATGTTGTTTGGATAACACATAAATGGATAACCCAATCAAATTTCGTCATAATAAATATGCTTATATTATAATGGTGGAGACTCTAACCCCACCCTTTTCCCTAATCAGGATTAGGTAATTTTATAGTTATATTGAATGAATACCATAAAAATGAAGGCTCTTATTTACATTATAAATAACCTCCATATCCCATCGGGTGAATGAACCATCTTCTACTTTGGGATAATAGTCACACTTACCGTTATGAGAATCATTTACGGGGAAAGACATTTGACTATTTAATTATGGAATGGAACATACATTCATGATGAAATATCCAACCCATTACATGAATGAGAAATCTTCCCCAAAGAAATGGGGCCTTCTTAAGGGAACATTAAGCTAGCCCAGTCATTTACCGAGCTAAAGGAAAGGTCATTTCAATGTCATCCCACATAGATGATGTGAAAAAATATTCATACTTCTCTCCTAAAATAGGTTTACCAAAAAAAATATCAACATCCCAGAGACTGATACCAACCTTTCAAAGCATTTTGTATAACAATTTTTTATCTAGACTCCAGTAGCTGGTCAATACGTATTTCAAGTCATTGATATAACGGGTTTGGTTTTGTGATATATTAATGGCCTTGAACACCCTAAACTATTTCATCATTGTAGAAAATTCTAATGTGATATACTAAACCTAGAAGGGCTAACCCCAACCCATTCTGAATATCCCTCTTAATAGAGGGTCCCCATTACAGATCCACAGAATCTAATGATTTGTGGAAGATTTTTTCATGATAGACTAATAAATTTAAATTTCATAATCAGGTTTACGGTAGTTAATTCCAATTTATGTGGGAATAAATTTCATTATTTACCCATACGGGTTTTTTTCTCGATAATAAAATGATCTATATGGGATATTTTTTCCTGAAAGGTATCATGGGTCTACATTATCATATATGGGGGAATAATTGATGAATTTGGTTGAAGGATAACAACTTCATTTAAAATTGAAATCCAGAAAATAGATATGATGTTTGATATATGAAATTATATTACATTTATAAACTATAGATCTATCACTCTTGTTTGAAGTGCCTCTACAATGGCAGGCAAGTTAGCATCAAAACATGCCAAAAATGGACATCTTCTGAACAACCACATTATTGATATAATTCATTGAATACATATAATAATTGAAATCCATATGTAAGAAAACACGATTCAAATGATATATGAGGATAAAATACTACCAAAAGAGTTCCATGAATTTGAATATATCATGTGAAATGCCAAAACCAATAAGGGATTCATGATCTCATGACCTACCGTTATTCTCACGAACCGCATGACCCATAAAGGTCTCAAACATCACACCATTGATAGTGTATCTCTTTACATATTTCGAGATGAGATCACATTTCCCTCCGATGTTAATGTAAACTACATGTTGATGAAGTGATCATGTGATCAAGTCAGCGGATCAAGAGAACCCCTAAAGACAACAATACAATTGATGACCTGGGTAAATGATCAATAAATAATAAAAATTTATGTTCTATGCATTTAAAAAAGTTAGGAGATGAATAAATCACATAGACTGAACAAAAAATTGAATATCATGAAACCCTTATCATGAAATTGTGTCACAAAGTAGTCACTATAAAATTTATTTGTTACACACCTCCCTATATATGGAATCCCATGGAATACTAATATAAATTTGAAATAACAAAAATCAACTAAGACATTTATCCAAGAAATATCCATAGATCTTGAAGGGAATTTACATTCCTCATAACAAAGTCTGTTTCCTAGTGGATGTGGCTCCTGTGGGGTGGGGGGGTAGATTTTTGAAATGGGCCAAATGGGAATAAGAAAACATAGAATATAATAAATACCTAAAGAAGGGGTATTATATCCTCTGTTACATAATGGATGGAGTATCATGAAGTCTAGGTGGGAAAGTCATGTGGACAAGATAACATACAAAAAGTATATGTGATTTCATGGACCAGTAAGGTCATTAGAATAGATCATGCAATGCACTTGATCTTCTCATGATCACATGAATCTCATATGATGAGCTATCTTTTATAATAAGGGTACATATAAATGTGTTAATGTTCTGCAAAGTGATTCCATATATGTTCCTACAATATTGTAAATTTTCAATCAATGGAATCTTCAAAAGAACCCTAAATCAATTAATATAAAAAAGTGGAATGTGGGGGAAAATCATTTTATTTAGATGAAATTCATCCATCATGAAATTTTCTTAAGTGATTTTTAATTCCCCACAATGCCCCCTGAAGACAATTCCTTTCAATCAATTGAGAGGATGTTGGCATGCCACATTCATCATCTGATGGACCATGGGAATGGTTATTTTATCATATGAGGCTGCATAGACTACCGAAATAGGGGGAGGGATTTTCCCTGACAATTATCTAACACCTTCATTACAACTATCATTTATCATACGACGAATCACATAAAATAAGATTAATCATCAGTAAAGTTCCTCACATGATGTCTCATGATCCATTACACATGTAAAGTAAAGTTGTAAGAAAACAATAAATATTAGGAAGCCTCTCATGAATATAGGATGCGATGATATTCATAGGTGTGGGATTATGTTCCTTGGGAGGCCACCAATGATCATGAGAACTCCCTTTGACAAGTTATCTCAATATTTTGAAGAACCCTCAACAAAATAATTTGATCTCACAAAGAACCATTGAAAAGCTAGGATTATCTTGAGAGTGACCCAATACAAGACATCTTAGTCTCAAAAAGGACCCCAAAAATGTCTTATTCGATCAAGTGACTGCCTTTCCATGGGAGTCCAAATCTTGAAAAGGATATATTGAATGTTATATAAATGGTGGAGTGAATATTTGACTTGTCAAAATGTTTCTATGAAATTCAATTGAACAGCTAGGGTCTAAACATAACAATTAAAGAGCATTCCTGTGGTTGGTTTTATCAAGTGATTCCATATATGACCCATGATGGGGTCATGTAAAGTGCATGATTCCCCCCCACTGAATCATTTGTGTATTTTTGAGACACTCATTGTGAAATGAGATGTATAAATGAGTTTTAGATGTTATAAAACCATCCAAATCAATACAAAATAGACACAAGTTGTTATTTTCTAAATAGGATCAAAAGAGAGGACTTCTCAGAGTGAAAATTCACATTATCAAAAGGGCCTTTAACCATATAAATTATGGGTTAAGGCCTAAGTGATCACATGACATGAATATATACTTCATGTGATCACCCTAAAGATTATGTGATTGACATTTTAAGTGTCATAAAAACCATGTGATGGTGTTTTATTAAATTTTATTGGGTTTTGTGGCACCTACCAAAACTAAATCTTGAAACAAATTTGGAAAATATTAAATAAAGAATGAAAATATTGAAAAATAATGATGAATTATTAAAATATGATATTCTAATCATTTTTCTATCATAAATACCTATCCATTTCATACGACATCAACAGGTCTTGTCGACCAAGGCATGCAATGAAATTGGACAAGTCAACTAGGTATTGTGATCCCACAAAAAATTTCAACTGAGTCTTGCTTCGTCTTTAAGACTGGTTGAACTTGTTATGTAGTAGCATCAGGTCATTTCACAAATGTATTGTGGAGTCCTTCCAGCATGTATCCCAAAGATTTCTAAGTACATAGGTTAGTATGGATATAAAAAACCCTCTAAACATTCAATATGGATCATGAAACACCCTCCAGACATGTTAGTTCTATTTGGTGAGACACTCCATACATTTTTTCAAATCATGAGACACCCACCATACACATCATTCATATCATGTGACACCCTCTAGACATTCCATCCATATCATATGATTCCCATGAGGTATGTCATCTTGGTCTTTCTATTCCCTCTAAAAATATCATCTTTGCTTTCCAACACACTCCAAATATTCAATATTGATCATTTTATTCCCTATTTATATACCATCTTGATCATGTCACCCCCTATAGCAATGTCTCCTAGTTTATGTAACATTCTCCAGATGTTCCATCCATGTCATGTGATTTTATATAGACTAGCTATTAGGATCATCTGACATATAAATGTCACACTATCTTGACCTTGATATTTCCTCCATACAAATGAAATTAATCATGTGAATTTTCCAAGACACACCTTCTATGAATAATGGACATGTCCATAGATCATAAGACAAGCCATACAGATACACCGTAAATGATAAGAAGACAATAAGCACATGATAGAAAGACTTCTTGATATATTATATCATTATAAGGTGGGTATATTCCAGCATACACCAATATGAAATATGAATACATTTATTCATTTCAAATAAGATATGTTGGATGCCATCTTATGTTCTAAGATCAAATAAGAATCATCTTTTGTGTAAGTACCTTATTATATCTGACACTTTAATCCTTTGGGATCCAAACTCTTTTATTAGTTTTCTTCCCTTCCCTATCACTCAACGAATTGAGAATACTACAAAAATAAGGTAATTATAATTCTTATTATAATGAAGATATTTAGGATACATTTGTATGTACCTAACTCTATATAAAACACCCAATTAGTGTCACTATAGTTCATTAGTATTGAATATTTATGCAATGATATTGATCCATTGTTATAAATTTTTTCTCAAACCGATCATTGAACATTTGGGATTATAGATTTTTAGTCATCATATCAGTCAAATAATGAATCTCCCCCAAGAAGGGAAGCCTCAATGTATAATCTCCAATTATTTTCCTGATATGACTACCACAATAAATGGTAATCCACCTAATGGTGTTTCCTCAGGTTTTGATTTAGAATTTATGAATATGATTACTAATGTAAATATGATGTGTTAGACACATTACTAAGGCTTGTGCACTACACCTAGTGCCTCTGTGAACATGTATATTTTTTATGACATGATATTAAAATATGAATCTAAGATGAAATACATCGGTTTTGATTCCTTTTAAAAACATGATACATATTATTCCTCATAAAGTTTCAATCCCATTATGAAAATATTAATCACCTCCTAATGTAGTAATAAACTCCAAAATTCCTAGTATAATGGATACAAAATATAAAAATCCACCAATTACTATGAAAATACAAGAAATGGATGAATAAACTCAGATAAATACATATTTTCTCATTAATAGGACCTCATTTATATATGGAAGGATTCACCACTTATCCCTTTTTTTAGGGTAACCAGTCTTGTATCAAGATTAGGAAAAGATTCTTGAACATATATTCAATCTAAAAGAATGCCCCTTAATAAAAAAAATTCCCCCAATATGGATGTCAGTATCCCAAAATCGCGTCCTCTCAACCAATGTGGGGTCTTATGCGATGTCGGTTTGGAAACAAAAAAGGACCACCTGCCATAAGAAATAAGGTGTGTACTCTTTAATGGTTGTGTTAACCATTTTGAGTTTCTTTTTAGGGGAAAAAATTGTGAATCTGATGTGAATGATTGTACATACATTAAACACCCCACTTATAACCATTGGAAAAAATTATTATCTTTTCATCATAAACAGTGACATAACAATATTATTAAAAAAATATTTTTTTCATTACAAAAGCTCGTTAATACATTAAAAGATAATTATTTATTTATAACCATATAAATCATTCTTATTATTGGGAAAAAATTGTAAAATATAAATCCTTAAAAACTATACTATTATTTAACAAAAAACATCCAATAAATGAAAAATATTTATCTTATAATATTTAAATGACACAATTAATTTTTTAAAATAAATATATTATATATAGAATATGAAAATTATTATGCATTCTAATCATCAAACAGGTGTAAATTGTTCCTCATAATAAACACCTTCAACATGATTTTTAACTTTAAATAAAAAATTTTCAATATTTCTACTAATAACTCTTAAATTATCATTCATATTTCTAAAAACCTATTTAAATGATATAATATGATAATTTTTGTGTTTATTACACATCCCAAATACTTCTTCTTTTTGATATGGTTCATTTTTTCAAAGATAAATCACATTTTTCATCACTCAATTCATCTTACATGGTTTTATGTTAACATTTTGATATAAAATAAAAAAAAAGATATTATTCTACCTGTTATTCTACCTAAAAATTCAACCAAAATTCTATAAACTTATTCTATTGTATGGACAATCAATATTCTAGTATAGTTTGGTAAAGCACTATTTGTTTCTCTAGTTTCTCCCATTATATGAATAGTGTAATCAAAAACAAGTTTGTTATCATAATACATGACATTGATAATTGTAATATCGAGTACAATGTTATTAATATAACCATCATGGGAATAAATGTATGTTTTCATATTATTAAAGGACTAAATTTAAAAAAAAAACATTACCTAGTTGGAATATATATATATATACGATAGAATTATTATTAAAAAAATTATATTATTAATAATTATTATAAAATCAATGATAGATTCATTCATTATCCATTTTCCTTAATATACTAATATTATCTATTCGGTTCATGTTATAACAAATTTATCTAATTACATTAATGTACGAAAAAATTTATTTTATATTATTAAATAACAGTTATAGTGTTTTTTTGATATTCTTTACTTGAATTAATATTATTAAATTTTATGTTATGTTGAAATTTTAAATTCATAATTTAATATAAATAACATATTTATAAAAAATAGTTCTATAAATTTGTTAAAATGTCTCGTAATTCATTTCAATCCCTCAATTTTGTTAAGGTGTAGTTAGGGAGTAAATTTTATAACAACCATGATCATTATTTCATATTTAAAAATGATTTATTACAAATAAAATATCTAAATAAATATAAAAATATAGAGATTACTAGTTCCTTATGGGATTAGTAACATTACATAACAACATAAAACATGGAATACACATCATTATTGATATATTCCTTTACATGGACATAACATGTTTTCGTACTTAGCATTGCATGGGATAACCTGAGGAAATACGAAAGAAAAGAGTGAGTTATAATTCCCAGTAGGGGCGTTAGCAAGGCATAACACAAATAATTCAATAATGTTTTGAAAATAGGAATATCAATGGAGCATAAGAGAAACATGAACATAATGGAATGATATATCATGATTTCATAACGCAGAATGGTGACAACAACGTAAAATATTACATCATTTACATAAAGGAATATGGAAAACCCCTATCATATCATGATGGAAAAAAGTATAACAAACTAATTATGTTAAACTATATCACAAAATATGGTGTCAAGATACTAAAAATTACACTATTCATTGGAGCGCTATATTGGAGCACACTTCATAATCATTTCAATCTCATGCTTGAGTGTGCCACATTGATCATATAAAATGGATTCATTCAACATCAACATTTATTCCACGATCATGGAATGTGGAATTAGTACATGTATGTTACCATTAAAAATGTATATGTTTGTAAATGTGAATAACCATGATAGATTAATGGGGGTGGCATTCACGACAAAAAAATTTTGTCATGGAAAATCGTAGTTCAATTTTGACAGTATAACATTGTCATGTGTTAATTCATAAACTGGGTTGATGAGAGAAAAATGGTTCTTTCATAATATATACATGGGATGGAATGTAAGGGTATAATGGAATATAATATCCCAATCTGGGAAATGGAATTTAGATTCAAAATATAATAGGAAATCTTGAATAGAAATGAGGAATAAAAAATCCCTTACATAATTTTGGCATAGTAACTGGTGTATATAGAGGATCATGGATACTTTAATGATAGTGGATATATGATATAGTTAATTATAAATATAATTTACAGTATGAGAAATATATTGGAACACATCTCGACATATGAAAATTGAAATTAAAATGCATATCACAAAAGGATTTCTTGACAAAATAGGATGATAGAAAAACCCTTACATGAATGTGTGATCCCATAGATTTGGGGGAGGCTACTTGGGTGTTTATTAGAGCCTTATAAGGAATCTAGTTAGTAAGAGTTATAGGATGGTCTATCATAAAATATCTTCTGTGAAGAGAAATCGGTGAATGGGTGGGTTTATATATGATATTTTGGAAAATTCATTATTATTTTAGTTTTGGACACTACATACAAAAATATTCAAAAACAAAAACCGTCCCATGGTTTTTCCCATAGTTTTTGGAAAAGGGGAGTGGAATAAATTATTTTAAAAGTATATAGGCTGATGTTATTAAAATAATTCCATTTCTTATGTGGAGGTGATTCACACTTTCAACGAAAGGATTTTAAAATCATAAAATATTTCAAACGTCTCGAAGGATTACCCAAGTCTTTATAAAATATAACAAATAAATAGAAAATTATATTATTTTAAAAGATAACATATATTTTTCCTAAATTTCTCTTTATTTTATTTAATTAAATCGCTATTGTTTAATCATGATTTCCTAAAACACAATATATATATATATACTGTATTTATATTTTACCCAAAAATTTGAGAGTCTTAGAAAATTATTAAAAATTCATCGTTTGATATAATTAATGTCATGATTCCAATAAAAATATATGTTTTATCTATTTTTTTTTAAATATTTGAATTTACACTTTTAAAATAAAAACTGACATTTATTGAAAAATGACGAGTTTTCAAAAAACCTATTTTCAAACCCTAATAAAAATTATAATTGACTTCATAAAAATTATAAGATCATTTATATTTAATAAAATTAAATTAATAATATTGTTCTATTAATATTTTATTTTATTTATAAATACATTAATTCATCAAAAATAAATTTCATAATGAAATTTGAATATTAATCAAAAATATTATTTTTGACTTTAAAATTCATTTACAAAATAAAAATATAATGAAATTATATTAATTATTCTATTAAATAATAATTCACATAATCATAATTATATTGTATTATTACATATCCATTTATTATAGTAGAATACACCCTAATAGTATGGTGTGTGGTGGTGGGGATTTCATGGGGCCGTTCGGTCAACATGGTTTGGGACGTTATCTTGATGATCATGAACATACCCCATAAATGGTTTCACTAAAACCTAAAATGTTGGATCTCATTTTGGGATTGGTCTTAGGAAAAGACATGAAATTATAACTCCCTTGGAAGCTTTGATAAATGTGATTCACATGGTATGATCCAATTACTTGAGTGGAAAGGAAGTGTACCTTGTATGACTTCATTATCAAGCTCCACCTCTGCAGTTGTAAAGGCATAAGCTTTACCTTGTCCCTATGGATTTGGTGGCTGCTGAAGATGATTACCCTCGAGAACTCGGGGTTTAGTGCACTGGTTTGCATAGTTCCCTAGGTCCCTAAGTTGTAGCATTGAACCATGGGTGGTTCTCTCCTTTCATCGGCTACATTCTCCATCCATTTCATGTCTTTTCGACACTCTTGAGCACGGTGTCCTTCTTTCCCACAAATGAAGCATTTCCCTGCCCCTTTGAGGTAGTTCCCATGGTGAAACATCCCACATTTGTGTCATGTGGGTTGTTGATTTTTCTTCCCACCATGGTCACTATATCCACTTTCTTGAAACTCCATATTTCATTTTTTATCCCCATAACTGTGGGACCATTCTCTAAACTCCATATCAACTTTTAGTGCACAATGAACAACTTCTTCATAACTCCCAAAGTCGCGAATTGCAAGAGCCTTTCAAAGGTGTGGTTTTGATCCACTAAAGAATCTATCAATTTTGCTATCATTGTTGATAACAAAACCCTAATCATACCTTGAGAGCCTTGTAATATTCGCTTCATAGGTTGTGACAGATTCTAATTCTTTTTACATGAGCTCTATGAATTTTCTCTCCATCTTCGTTCGAAGAGTTCGTGGGAAATACTTATTAAGAAACATTATCTTAAAGTCTTTCTGTTCCATCTATTCAATTACCTCCCCCAGCTTAGTGTCCTTAATCAAATCCCATAATTGATCAGATTCTCCATCAAGATGATAAACGACTAGATTAACATTCTCCATCTCAGAATAGTGAAGCACAGAAAAGATCTTCTCCATGGAGTTGACCCACTGTTCAGCAACTAGTAGAACGGAAGATCCACAAAACGTCAGTGGTCGTTGCCGGATAAAACCATCAATATCTAGTTTCTCCCTATTTGGTGAAGTATGATATTCCCCATTATTATGATTATTGTTCATAACACGAGATAATTGGGTGAGCATCACCATAAAGTTTTGAACTCCACCTCCCAAATCATTGGGGATGTCGTTCGGGAAATTGTTGCATTGGCCCTTGCAAGAGTTGTTGGCCTGATTTCTCCGGGATCACACCATTTTCTAAAATATAAAAGAATAGAACAAAATATAACTAAAAAAGTCTTGAATAACTTATTAATTTAGATAATTATACCAAAAAAATAACATATGGGATCCCTAGGTAAATATTCTGGTGTGCATATTTTTACTTAGTCTCATACATGAAGTTTTATCTAGGGTTCATTAATTCTAATTCCAAAATTAACTAAACCTTTCATCTGATAACAACTATAGAGAACCAACCTTTTCTTACCTTACTATTACAACATTTTAAAGATAAAATTCATAATAGCATTACACATAGAGGATCCAACGGTTTAGTGTCTTGGGGAAACTATAACCATACATAACAAATACAACATCTAGCATAAACATTTATTTAATTTCTTCATCTCTAGCTTCATAATAACACTTGTCCTCTCCTAAGTAAATGTAGCCACCTGAGGATATACATCAAAAGAAGTAAGTTATAATCCAAGTAGGAGTATTGATAAGAACAATATAGCATGGGGTGAGCATAATCCTGACATAGGAAAAAGATCATGAACATGAGAGGAGGGTAAATAAAAGTCTTGAAATGTGGCAATGCATAAAAATGAAACATCATGTCACAGTGGTTAACTACCACACATACTTGGGAACCAATCTAGAATCATTTTCACACATAATTTCACATTATTAATGGGATTTATCACGTTACCCAATGAATTTGAGTACTATATAATTCCGGGTGCACACGTAACATTTAAACCTTCATATTGCGCTATATAATTCCGGGCGCACCCGTCACAACATAAAAATATAATTTTTCATGCATGCCACAATGAACATATAACATAAATGAACATAACTAACCCATGGAAAGGAATGGGATTCATATCATAAGAACACATTCATAAAATCTGTGTTCCCAAAAGAAACAGGGAACAACATACTTGATATAAGAACCATCAACCTTGAAAGAGAGGTAAAAGTTGAGTTTTTAAGGGAATAGTTTTTTCAGAAAACATTTTGATTGAAATAAAATTCATTAGAAAAAATTTATATCCTTGAAAAGGAATGATAATGATGAAAAAATGATCTTTAAGGAGTGACCATATAAAAAATGGAGTTAAAGAGGGAGAACCCGAAGGAAGAATGTTGGGTTCGAGAATTTCCCCTTACCATGTACCCGAATACTTCCTTATCTTTATTGTCCTAAATAATGACATTATATTCATTAATTATAAATCCAGACCATTTTTACATTAATAGGGTTCATTCTGGTTTCATTATGACATATTATGTTCCATTGGAGGACTTATAGAGTTTAAAAACATTGTTTAGGGATGTTCGTTTTTATGTTTTTTCTTGGGGGGTTCACTTGTATTCTTAAATTGAAGTTTGGGTAGAACAAGAGTAAACTTCCAGAAATGATATTACATGTCATTAATGATATTAAAGTATTTTTAATGATCTTTTATTGATTTATATTAGCTCCACGTGGATGAATCATTGGATAATAATTAAATGATGGTTATTTGGGTAATTTGGGCGGTTTTTGGATCACAATGAACTTGTTTTAACTTTTCACATAGTAATACTTCCATAGAATATTTCCTGAACATTAAATAGAACATTATTCACACAAAATATTCTGGTTCAACCATAAAAATGGTATCACGACCAGATCTGAAGGTAGAAATGGAAGATGAAAGCATGTCGTTCTTGAAGGTGATAAATTAACACCTCATGAACAGCTTTCTCTTTAATAAAATAAATGTTAGAGGGAAAGGGTTTTGGATGATATAATATCCCATTAGAATCATAAAATTACATTCTATGTATACTTATTGAGTTACAATACAATTTGGATGATGATAGGTGGGGAGTGATCAAGAAATGAACTTGAACGTGAAGGGAAATTAAAGGGGAAGAGGGAAGCAAATTACCTCTTGAATCCTTCTGTTGAGAACATCCTTAAGGGCCTAAGCTTGGTCTTATGATGATACCAGAAGCTCTTGGAAGTTGGGGAGGGGCTATGGAAGGTGTTAGGGTAGTGTTTAGAGAATTCATGGAGCTTGAGAGGTTTGACTAAATGAGGGTGTGAAGGGTGGCATTTATAGTGGACAGGAGAGGGGTTTCCTTAATATAAAATTCATTAGTTTATTATTTCCCCACAAGAAAAAGAATAGTGAGTTTTGAACGAAAAAGAATAGTAATATTATAATTTAATCCTGAACAAAGTTGGATTACATCAGCAGAACATCACACATGACCCAATAATTAGCTTATATAGCTTATTTTTGTAAATTACGGTATTTATCTATTCATCAAAAATTCATGTATCTCAGAAAAATCCCAAAAATTTACCTCAACCATTTTTTGACATTTAGAATAAAAAATTGAATTCCATTTTTCAGAAATAATTTTCTAAATATTATTAATTTAATTTTTTATTTAAATCATAATTTACTTAAAAAACAGATTTTAAGATTAAAACTGATATTATAGTGCTTTGAAAAATTATGTATGGTCTTATAAAATTATCTAAAAACTATAAGACATTTTTTAAATAATTTATGAATACATTTTAGGGAAATAATTATTCTTTTCAATTAATTAATTAATTATAATTATTTATTTATGACATACAAAATACCAAAATGTTTACTAAGGTCAAATTGTCACTTTCTAAGATATCTGAATTTTATTTTATTCTTCAATGGTAATGTTGATCTTATGGTGGAAGATTTACTATTCATAAGGGTTATATTACTATTCATAAGGGTATGTTAATATTATTAAGGGTAAGTTACTATTCATAAAATATTAATTTTGTTTCATTAGACTCCATAAATCATCTTGAACACAACCGTGTATGTCAGATTTTCAAAATTCCAATCATAGGGGTGAAAAAAATATGTTTAAAGCTCACTTATCACTTAATATTTTATTATTTTGTGTTTTTATTTCATAATTCTAAAAAGGGAATGTTTCATTGAAAAACATTGGATCGTTACATTCTTCCCCACTTAAGGAATTTCACCCCTGAAATTTCACTTTACACAACCAGGTGAGTGTACTTCTCCTTCATTGCCTCTTCTGGTTCCCAAGTTGCTTCCTCAAAAATAGGGTTCCTCCATAACACTTTGACAAGATGAGTTTTCTTTTTGCGTAGAACCATATCTCTCCAATTCCTAATCGTTACTAGCTGCTCCTCACAAGAGAGACCATCTTCCACCTGCACCACCTCTGAGTTGATTACATGTGGGAGGTCTGGTATGTACTTCCTCACTAGTGATACATGAAACACATCATGAACTTGAGACATATTTTTTGGAAGTGAAAAATGATAGGCCGCGACTCATATGCGGTCAATGATCTCAAAGGGTCTAATATACCCTGGGATTAGCTTCCCTTTCTTCCCAAATTGGATGACTCTCTTCCCTGGAGATATTTGAAGGAAGGAAATATCTCCAACTTCGAACTCTAAGTCCCTTCGACGGTTGTCAGCATAGCTCCTATGAAGACTTTGAGTAGCTTTGATATGTTTCTGGATGACTTGAACCTTCTCTGTCATCTCTTTAATAAGACTGGGCCAAAGTAGCTTTCTATCTCTATCTTCATCCCAACATGTTGGAGTTCTAAATCTCTTTCCATACATAGCTTCATATGGGGCCATCTAGATACTCGAGTAGAAGCTATTGTTGTATGAGAAATCTTCCAATGGGAGATGTTGATCCCAACCACCTTTGAATTAAAGAGAGTAGGCTCTTAGAATATTTTCAAGCGTATGAATAGTCATTTCAGACTGGCCATCAGTTTGGGGGTGATAGGCAAGGCTGAAATTCAATTCAGTACTCAAAGCATGTTGAAGGATCCTCCAGAATTTAGATGTGAACCTTGGATCATAGTTAGAGACAATTGAGAGTGTAATAGCCTGCAGTCTCACCACTTCCTTCACATATATCTTTGCAAGTTTTTCATGTGATTGGTCTTCCTGAATAGCAATAAAGTGGGAATTCTAGGTGAGTCGATCAACCACAACCCATATCGCATCATTTACCTTTGACATCTTCCGGAGACCTCTAACAAATTCCATAGTAACATTTTCCCATTTCCACACGGTTATAAGCAATGTCTACATCCTACCTTTAGACTTTTGTCGCTCAGCATTAACTTACTGACATACCATGCACCTTGATATATATTCCTCAATCTCCTTCTTCATGTTATCCCACCAGAAGTGTTCTCGGAGATCACGATACATCTTGGTACTCCCAGGATGGATAGAAAATGTTGATCTATGTGCATTATCCAATGGATCCTTATTTATCTCAGGTGATGAAGGAACACAAAGAAGCATTCCAAACTTAATCACACCATCATCGTCAATATTGAACTCTTGCAACATCCCTTCCGTTACTGCATTCACCTTCTTTTGTATATCAAAATCATCCCGTTGTGCTTCCTTTATCTCATCCTAGATGGATGGTTGCATGATCATTTGGGAAAGTTAGGATGTATCGCCTAAAAATATGATTTCCAAATCCATTATTTTCATATCCATGAAGATAGGGTATTTCTCAATCCACAACATAGATAGAGTAGCAGGTTCTTTTCTACTTAGAGCATCACCTACCTTATTCGCCATTCTTGGATGATAGTGAATAGAACAATAGTAATCCTTGACTAGCTCTAACCATGTCCTTTGACGCGCGTTGAGCTCCATTTGTGTGTATATATTCTTTAGGCTCTTGTGGTAAGTGTATATGTCACACTTCTCACCGTAAAGGTAGTGCCTCGATATTTTGATCGATAAAATCATGGCTTCCAGCTCAAGATCATGCGTCGGGTAGTTCAGGTCATGGATCATCAACTGTCGTGAGGCGTAGGCTATCACATTATCATTTTTCATCAGTACACAACCCAAGATATTATTTGAAGAATCACTTTATATCACAAAACATTCTCCACTTTTCGGTAGTGTGAGTACAGGTGTAGTGATCAGACTTCACTTTTTCTCATTGAAGCTTCCCTCACATTATTCCATCCAGACATACTTTACCCCTATCCTTGTTAATTTAGTTAGCGTGCTTGACCATCATGGGAAGTTTCTCACAAAACGTCAGTAGTAGCCAACTAATCCTAGAAAACTATGGATTTCTTTGACACTAGAGGGCCTATGCCATTCCTCAATCGCCTTTTTCATTGAAGGATCCACAGAAATTACTTAACTTTTGATCACATGTCCCAAGAACGTGACTTGATTCATCCAAAAGTCACACTTTCTGAACATGGCGTACAAATTCTCCTCTCTCAATGCCGCCAACACAAGTATTATATGTTCTTCATGTTCATCCTTTCCCATAGAGTAGATGAGAATATCATTGATAAACACTACCAAAATTTTTTCAAGGTAATGAATAAAGAATATATTCATCAATTCCATGAAAATTTCAGGGGCATTAGTAAGTCAAAAGGGCATCACCAAAAAATCATAGTGCCCATACCTTGTACGGAAGTCAGTCTTCTAAATATCTTCCTTCTTCACCATTACATGATGATATCCAGAATGAATATCCACCATTGAGAAGTACTGAGATCCATTTAACTGGTCGAACAAGTCATAAATCCTTGGGAGAGGATAGTTGATCTTTATGGTGATCTTGTTGAGTTCCTGATAATTGATGCACAACAGCATTGTTCCACGCTTCTTCTTCACAAAGAGCACTGGCACACCCCAAGGTGATGCACTAGGGCATATGAACCCTTTGTCCAGATTCTCTTGAAACTGCTTCTTTAACTCCTTCAGTTTGTAGGAGTCATCCTATTGGGGCATATTGAAATTCGAGTATCTCCGGGTATGTGTCAAATTGAGGGCTCTACCTTACGATCAGGGGGAATTCCGGGTAACTCATTGGTAAATACATCACCATATTCCCTCACGATGGGCATTTCCTCAATGATGGAACTTTCTTTTGACTCAACCATTTTTGCGAGGTATTCTTTTTCATAGGGAATCATAACACACTCCATAGAATGATTTTTCACTGGAGATTCATGATCATCCTTGCATTTCAAGAGGAAAATGGGATGGTTTGGAATATGAAATGATATTTCCTTTTCCCGACAGTTGATATGAGCTCTATATAACGAGAGCCAGTTGATTCCCATTATAGCGTAGAATTATACCAAGTGAATTATTATGATATTTGATAGAATAATAATCCCACATACACCAACAGATGAAGAGTCAAACACTTGGGTTGCAATAATTTCATCACTTGGTATTTTTACAAATATCACTACTTCATGGTTTTATGGCATTGACTCTATAGTTCTAGAAAACATGCATGATATAAAGGCATGCGTAGAACCATAATCAAATAATAGTTTTTCCATTGTTGTGTGAATAGGAAGTGTACATTGTATGAATTAATGATCATGCTCCACCTCCGCAGTAGTGATGGCATAAGCCATCCCTTGTTCCTCTAGCTTTGGTGGCTGATGACACTAATTACCCTCGAGAACTCGAGATTTAGTGCACTAGTTTGCATAGTTTCCTAGCTCCCTATAGTTGTAGCATTGAACCATGGGTGGTTCTCTCCTTTCATCGGCTACATTATCCTTCCATTTGATATCTGTTGGACACTCTTGAGCATGGTGTCCTTCTATCCCACACTTGTATCATTTCCTCGTCCCTTTGAGGAAGTTCCCAATGTGCAACTTCCCACATTTTTGGCATGTGGGTAATTGATTTTTCTTCCCACATTTGTGACTAGATACACTATCTTGAAACTCCATATTTCATTTCATATCCCCATATCCATGGGACCATTCTCAAAACTCCATCTCCACTTTGAGAGCACACCGAACAACTTCTTCGTGACTCCCAAAGTCTCGAATTGTAAGAGCCTTTCTAATGTCTGGTTTTAATACACTAAAGAATATATCAATTTTTCAATTATTATTGATAAAAAAACCCAAAGCATACCTTAATAGCCTTGTGAAATTCTCTTCATAGGTTTTGACAGATTCTCATTATTTTTACTTGAGCTCTATGAATTTTCTCTCCATCTTCGTGGGAAGAGTTCGTAAAAAATACATATTAAGAAACATTATCTTAATGTCTTCCCATTACATATCTTCAATTTCCTCCCTTGGCTTGGTGTTCTTTATCAATACCCACCCTTGATCATCTTCTCCATCAAGATGATAAAAGGCTAGAGTAACCTTCTCCATCCCAGAACAATGATGCATAGAAAATATCTTCTCTATGGAGTTGACCCACTATTATGCAACTAGTGGATCAGAAGATCCACATAACGTCGGTGGTCGTTTCCGCATAAAACATTTGATATCCATTAGCTCCCTCATTGGTGAAGGAGGAAGTAACCCATTATTATTGTTATTATTCATAAACAAAGATAATTGCGTAAGCATCGCCATAATGTTTTGAACTCCACCTCCCAAATCATTGGGAATGTCGTTCGGGAAATCATTGCATTGTCCCTCACAAGAGTGGTTGTCCTAATTTCTCCTGGTTCCCAACATTTTATAAAATATAAATGGATATAACAAACCATAACTAAAAATTTCATGAATAACTTATTCATTTAGACAATTATACTACCAAAATAACATATGGGATCCCTAGGTAAATACTCTTGTGTGCATATTTTTACTTAGTCTCATACTAGAATTTTTCTGTAGTGTTCACTAATCCTAATTCCCAAATTAACTAAACCATTACTCTGATACCAACTATAGTGACCCAACCTTTTCTTACTTTACTATTACATCATTTTAAATATAAACAACATAATATCATTACATATAGAGTATCCAAAGGTTTAGTGTCTTCGGAAAACTAGGACCGTACATAACAAATATAACATCTAGAATAAACATTTATTTAATTTCTTAATCTCTAGATTCTTTTTGACACTTGTCCTATCCTTAGTACATGTAGCCACCTGAGGATATACTTCAAAAGGGGTGATCTATAATCCTAGTAAGAGGATAAATATGAACAATATAGCATGGGGTGAGCATAATCATGACATAGGCAAAAGATCATGAACATGAGAAGAGCATAAATAAAAGACTTGATATGGGGAAATGAAAAAAACGAATCATCATGTCTTAGTGGTTAACTACCACACATAATTCTGAACCAATCTATCATCTTGTTCACACATCATTAAACATTTATTCATGAGATTAATCACTTTACCCAATGCATGGGATAACTATATAATTCTGGTCGCACCCATCACATCATAACATTATCTTTTATCATGCATGCCACAATGAAAATATAACATAAATGAACAGAACTAACACAAGAAAAGGAATGAGTTTCCTCTCATAAGAACACATTCATAAATATTGGGTTCCTAAAAGAATGAGGGAATGACATACTTGATACAAGATCCATCGACCTTGAATGAGAGGTAAAGGTTGAGTTCTTAAGAGAAGAGTTCATTCAGAAAACATTTGTATTGACATAAACATCATTAGAAAACATGTGTATCACATAAAACAAAATAAATTGATTAATAAATGATCTTTAAGGAGTGACCATATAAAAAATGGACTGAAATAACCCGAAGGATGGAAGCTGTGTTCGAGAATTTCCCCTTATCTTGTACCCGAATGATTCCTTCTCTTTAATGAAATATATAATGACATTATATTCATTAATTAGAAATCCAAAACCAGGTTTAAATTATAGGGTTAATTCTGGTATCATTATGTCATATTATGTTCCTTTGTATGACTTATAGAGTTTAAAAACATTGTTCTGGGATGTTCGTTTTTATGGTTTTTCTTGGGTGGTTCACTTGTATTCTTAAAAAGAAGATTGGGTAGAACATGAGTAAACATTCAGAAATGATATTACATGTCATTAATGATATTAAATAAGTTTTAGTGATATTATAATGAATTATATGAGATCCATGTGTATGAATCATTATATAATAACTAAATGATGGTTATTTGGGTAAATTTGGGCGGTTTTTGGATCACAACGAACTTTTTAAACTTATCACCTAGTAATATGTACATAGGTTGTTTACTGAACATTAAATAGAACATAATAAACATAAAATATTCTGGTTCAACCATAAAAATGGTTTCATGACCAGATCTGAACTTAGACATGGATGAAGAAAGCATGTCGTTCTGGAAGCTGATAAATTAACACCTCACGAACAACGTTCTCTTTAATTAAATAAATGGAAGAGGGAAAGGGGGTTTTATGATATAATATCCCATTATAATCATAAAATTACAATATATTTATAATACTGGAGTTACAATACAATTTGGATGAAGATAGGTGGGGAGAGATCAAGAAATAAACTTGAACTTGAAAAGAAAACTAAAGAAGAAGGGGGAAGGAAATTACCTCTTGAATCCTTCTCTCGAGAACCTCTTTAAGGGAGTAAGAATGATCTTTTTATGAGACCGGAAGAAATTGTACATGGGGGAGGGGATAGGGAAGGTGTTTGGAATAGTTTAGAGAAGGCATGGAGCTTGAGAGGTGTGAGGAAATGAGGGTGTGAAGGGTGGCTTTTATAGTGGAGGGGAGAGTGGTTTCCTAAATATAAAATTCATTATTTTATTATTTCCCCACAAGACTGGGAATAGTGAGTCATGAATGACCAATAATAGTAATTATATAATGTAATCCCGAACCAAGTGGGCTTACATCAGCAGAACAACACACATGACCCTATAATTAGCTTATTTAGATTATTTTGTAAATTACAGTATTTCCCAATTCATCAAAAATTCAAGTATCTCAGAAAAATACCAAAAATTTACCCCAACCATTTTTTGACATGTAGAATCCGAAAATGAATTCCATTTTTCAAAAAAAATTTATAAAAATTATTAAATTACTATTTAATTAAAATCATAATTTACTTAAAAAATATATTTTAAGATTAAAACCTATTTTATAGTGCTTTCAAAAATTACGTAGGGTCTTATAAAATTATGTAAAAACTATAAAACATTGATTACATAATTTATGAATAAATTTTAGGAAATAAATATTCTTTTAAATTAATTAATTGATTAAAATTAATTATTTTTGACTTAAAAAATACCAAAACATTCAATAAGGTCAAATTGTCACTTTCTAAGATGTCTAAATTTTATTTTATTCTTCAAAGATAATGTTATTCTTATGTTGTATGATTTAAAATTCATAAGGGTCATATTAATATTCATAAGGGTATGTTACTATTCCTAAGGGTACATTACAATTCAACAAAAATTATTTTTGTTTCATTAGACTCCAAAAATCATCTTGAACACAACCGTGTATGTCCGATTTTCAAAATTCTAAACATAGAAGTGACAAAATTATGTTCAAAGGTTACTTATCACTTAGTAGTAAATTATTATGTGTTTTTATGACATAAATATAAGATGGGAATTTTCCATTGAAAATCATTGGGTCGTTACAATTCAGCTGTTATATTATCAATGATAAGGATACATAATAGTTATTAAATTAAAATTGGATATAATAAGACAAAATTAGTATATGTTATTTATATATACCTAAGACATTTAAATTAAAAAAATAATTTTATTCACAACTTTATTGGTCGTTAAAAAATTTATGATCAAAACTGTTAATTAAAAAATGAGTTATGTTTATCTATTTCAATTTATCCACCACATATATTTATCCCGGAAACATTTTTTTATTCATTTTCTTTCTAAACCAGATTTGATAAATTCCAAAATATAATATAATCATTTTTTGTATGAAATAAAAATTAAACACATTTATATCATGAAATTTCATTAACCAATAAAAACAAATGGCTTTCCACGTGGGATATATATTCTATATGGTCCAATATAATCCAAAAAGATAAATATTAAAGGTATATAATTAGGAATCATCACGATTTATTCCAAATAAGATATGATTTTTATGCACATTTTGAATTCATTTTATAACTTATTTTCATCAAATCAAATCGATCGAAATTAGAAATTAAATTCATCACAAATATGACCAATTTAGAAGAAAAATAAAAATAAATAAGTATTATAATAAAAGAAAAATATTAATTAAATTCAGTGTTAAAATGATATATGTTTTTACATTAAAATAAATATGTAATGTATAATTTTTTTATTTTATGGGTATTAATAAATATAGATATATATTTAAAAATAATCATATATTACTGTAGAAATAAATTTATAAAACTTCAAAACCACATTTTTAAATAAATAAAATGTGATGGTTTAAGAATTCAACATATAAAACATTATTGAGAAGATTATTAATTGATAACTAGTAAACCAACATCAATTACAATTCCTATATCACCATTGAAAAAATTCAAAAGGACTCTATCATTTATTTATTTTAAAGCACACCAATGAAGTCACCACTCATAAGTCTTGAAAATCAACTATTGATAGAGAATTTAGAGTTTCTATTTCTGTAGATCCTTCCATTTAAGAACCCAGAGAATACCATTTTTTGTACCCATACTCTTTTGGTCCTAGAAATAATATAAACAAAGTTAATTGTTAACTAACATTTTTAACTCTAGATGATAATTAGAAAATTAATTTAGAAAAATATTTATTAATTTTGTCATGCTTAATAGGACATATTTATGGAATTCTAAAAAAAGAAATACTTTTGATAATTTGTAAAAGTAGTCTATAGAAAAATATTCATTTATACATTATTTTACTATTTAAACCAGACATAACAAATTTTTTATAATGTATTAGATTTTTAATAAATCAATCAATTATATGTCGGCCTTTAATTCCACTACTATAACTATATATATTTATATCGTAATACCACAGAATAAACAAACTCGAATATAATTTTAATTATTCAAATTAATATAATATATCCTTAATTATAGTATCTTGTAAAGTATAAAAAGGAAAATTTATATTAGTTAATATTTTAATTCTTATAGTCATTTTGAAAGAAAAACATCAAAATGAATAAATTCAAAAAAATTAAATATAAAATTAATCAATTTCATTAATGAATCACATTTATCTTCTAGCATAAAAGAATTATAATTATTTATGTAAAGGAAATATATTAAAAATTCGAAATTATGATTGAATAATGATTGTTCTCATTATCCTAGTCCATGAAACATATATTTCTATTTTCATTTAAATTCTCAACACTATAGGAAGAATTAAATGTAAATCTAAAATCATCACAATCCCTCCTATTATCATCCATACAGCTTTTACCGTTAATTTTGAGGTCAAATTTTCTATTAATATTATTTGATTATTTCCTATTATATTTGAGTTGAGGATTTTAGTATTTTAGATTCCCATGATTCATATAATCAGATAAACTCACTTATTTTCCATCTTTTTTATTGATCTTTTTAAGAAATTTAAACTATTTCACCTCTAATAAATATATTTGATTCATCATTCTAGTTGAGTAAGTTCATCTCTTTAATAATAATTTCATTGTTATACCATATCATATACACAGAATGTTTCTTTTACATTATTATCATCCTTAAAGGTAGAAACATTAATATAAGCAATTTATATTCTTTATAAGATATGATCATCAACTTATGATTCAATCATAGCTTCATATATCATTATCAATATTTTTTTTTAAATTTCTATATATTAGATGTAGACTACCTAATTGCAGTAGATATTCTACTCCAACTAATATATAAATCCTTAAAAACAATTATATCATGATCATGTTATAATGTACAATTTCCCCGGATATCTATATTATTCAATATCTAAATAATTCTTTAATTCATTTGAATATTACTAACCCATTAAAAAACCCAAATGTATTACCCCTCATTATTTTACTAATTTGTCATTATTTTCATACATTTTCAATTCCTTAATATGAAAAAATAGTAACATTCCACATTCCATGAGTAGGCGATCATTTAGATACACTATTATATTCATCTATTCTCAGTCCATAAATTATTGTATTCATAGCCTTTGAATTTAATTATTAATAAACTTTTATATCAATACTAAAAAATTAGGGTTCACTAGTAGATATAATTAATTATATTACCACATTAATCTATACATTCAAATCCTGATTACTCAAAAATAAAACAATCTATAACTATAATAACCATTTTATTCATAAATGAATTTAGAATCTCTAATCATAAAATTTAAACCTCTAAGAATAATGATAAATATTTGTTTTTTCCGAAAATTTTATATTTTTTTGGAAGAAAGATTAATTTCTCTGAAAATATGGAATTAATATTAAACTATAATACATTGATATATCAAGGGTATTTCACTGTAAAATGTATTCATATTATGATGATGTTAATTCTAGCAATAGTCTTCAAATTTAAAATTAATAAATTCCAAAAAAATCACAATTTTAACACATTCAATAATTGATTTGTTTAATAAGAATACTCAAGAGAGGGGTGGGGGATAATTAATAATTTTGTCTATCAAATAATTTGAGGTTTTATAAATAAAAAATAATTGATTTTTTATTTCAGTAATTTTTATATTAGACATTTAAATGAATGGAAAAATAATAAAATAGAATGAAATACAGAATTTTTATTTTTTTTAAATCTACATGAACATACACTTGTCCACTCTGCTAACACTTGGTTTAGTATCGGTGATTTATATCTGTATTCATTTCTTTTGAATCAATCAAGTGATTGAAAAATTTATACCTTTGTATGATGATTTAATATATTATACTAGGGACCCACATACCCAACATATCACTAATATATTTTATAACCATTGTACATGTAGTGTTCACATGGAAGAAATTATATATATTGTATTTTGAATACAACATCAATCATAGTTGAAGAAATTCAAATGAATATAGAAATATGCATTTCTTCCAAAAAAATATAGGCATTCAATGTGAATTCTTGGAAAGAAATCATTTATTGTTGTACCATAGATTTAATAATAGAATATGATATTCCTTATATCCTTATTCATTATAAATCACAATAAATATAAAATGTTGTACAACATAATAGGATAAATAATAGCATATACCAATAAAAATGTTTTCCATTCTTTAACTGTAATCAAATATATCCTGATGAAATATATATAAATCTATACAAAATATAGACAATGCATAATTTTATTTCAAAACAAACTATAACATATAGTCTTCTAGTACTTAAACTCTTTAATTGGAACTATTTTAGGGTTGAATAAATCCTATATTAATTATAATTATAATAATTGTAGACTTATTCTATAAAATAATTTTTTTATATCTATATTTAGTAGATTAAAATAAAACTCCATAAAAATATATTTAATAATTTCTATTTAATTACAATAAAAATTGAAAATATATAATCGGAATTTAAATATCTAATTTTATTTAATTTTAATATATAAATATTCCATAAAACATATAGAAAAATATTTCTAGATAATTTAATTATTTGAATTTGAATATACTATATTCACTTAAAATATCTTTAATTTTTATACCATTTGAACATTTGAATCGTCTTCACTGTATAAAATATAGATTCTTATTGTGGTGTGAAATTAATAAATTCATAACTTCATTATAGAAACTCATTTTTCATATACCCATTTTGTATAGAGTCATTTTAATATCATCACTATACCCACCATGTTGGGATACTCATCATCTTCCATTTTCACATTCACCACATTCATTAAGATGTTCAATGAAGCCACTTTTCTCAAATTTTCTCATCTCCTGCAATCTTCTATAAGAATTTTCCTCATGAAATTTCTTATCATCCATGACATTTTCTTCCCTAATGTTATAAAATAAAAAATGATTATTTATGTATATGTACAATGTGACACATCTTTTTATATATGATTAATAATTTTAAACAAATTTATAAAATCTAAATATTCTAAACATAAGAAATATTCATCTTGAACATTATCTTTCATGTCGGTGTTACATGTAGTATCCATAGTAAAATTATGAATATAACTATTTTAATTCATACAAAATATTTTTTAATAAATGTGTATGATATTTATATTCATGTGAATGTTTCATCACATAGTGAATTTTATTAAATCTTCATGAATAATATTTTTCTTCTTAGAATAGAATTAATTATTTATCTTATAATATATTATAAATAAGAAGATAATAGGTATGTTGTATATGTAATATATTTTCATGTATTTTTAAAAATGAAGAATTTTTTTTTGAAAAATAAATATTTTTAGAATTCTTTTTGAGTATATAATTATCAGTCAAACTAATTTTATATTATTAATTCATTATTCATCACTATGATTAATGAAATAAATAATTAATCAAAAAGTAGGAAAGTAAAATAAAAAACTCTTGTATTTATTCGAAATTAACTCATGATTTATTACATACGAATACAAATATAACAAACCATATGGTTGATATGTCTAGTGTATTTTTGTAATTAGATATGTTACATAACAACATAAAACATGGGGTACAAAAAATCTATTGAAAATGTCCTTAATTTGGTCATAATTTTCCATTATTCATAAAACATCATGGGTTAACTAGTGGACATACATAAGAAATAATTGAGCTAGAATGTTTTTTAAGTGAATAATCAATTTATAACATGGAAAATAATTATATGATGGCCAATATGAATTTCTTCGGGACATATAATATGTGAGAATCTTGAACTTGAACAATGAGTCATAATTTAACATTATAATATAATGGAAAATTATAATTCGGAAAAAAAATTAAACATGAAATTATAACCATTAATGATGGCTAACCACTAACAAATAGTAAAAGAGCACACCCAGGGAAACATATAATGCACCATACATGGATTATTATGAAACTTGAACATTACTTAATTCATTTTATCATTATCTGATCACGCCCATCAAAATCATGTCATGTACATGCATATGTGTGCAACATAGATAATAAATAAGACCATATTTCATCACATTTAGTACCATGATTAAGGATTATGGGTTACATACAATGGAGTTTCAAATAAATTATATATATTCACACTTAGGAAAATAAACATGAGTAGAAATGGGTATGGGTATACACCATGAAAATGTTTACCATGGAAAATCAAAGTGTCATTTCATAAGAATATTAGGAGTACATAAAGATTCATAAAATGGTTTGTTGAGATCGAAAGTGATATGTCATAAAATTTAATTTGAAATTACATTATGAGGTACATTTCATAAGAGAATCCATTCTGAATATTTTTAAATTAATATGTATATGAAAAAGAGGGTTCTTTAATAAGAACATGGTACAGAAAATCGAAGGACAATTTGGAAAACATAAACATGATACATTATGAATCATGGAGGGGATTCATGAAATTAAAATGGGTAAATCATTACATGAGAGATAAAAGCAAATAATATGTATGTGATGAATATATAACATAAATAAGAATAGTACAAAAAGTGTATAACATAAATAAGGTGCTTGAATAAATAGGCGAAAATGTGGATTTTATACATTGAGGGGGTGGTTAAAAAATATTGTGACGGTATTTTTGGGAGGTTTAGGGATCATTAGGAAGACTATACATATTGGAGGGAATATTTAAGACATTCTTATAGGTTTTAAGTGAATATGAATAGGTTATTTTGTGGGTTTATATTTTAAAATAGTGAGGAGTTCTTTATTATTTCCCAAATATATGAATTAGACACTATATAATAATGTAATCAAGAATGAAATAATTGCCAATTTTTTTCAAATATAATATTTAAATGAGTATTTTTCTTAATAATTTTATAAGACCAAGGTATGAATTCAGTAAATCATTAACCTTGGTGATGTGGAATTGATTTTAGTTTAAAAAGAATTTATTTTGAAACCGTAAAATATAATATAAGTTTTTGAGGAAAAATAATGGATTTATATAATTAAAAAATTAACATTATGATAAAAAAAATTATAGGGGATAAATATATTTGTACATGGATAAATCTTATATCATTTATTACATCACTTTGGAAATTTTATGAACTAATAATGAACACTTTATTTTATTGATTATTTATTTTTTACCGAAAAATTCGATTGTCTCATAAAATTTGGAATAAATAAACAGCAGATAATTTTTATATTATTATTAAAAAACTAATATTTATTTTATCTAAATAATTATCTATATTCGTGAATTTTCACTTTCAAAAGAAGAATAATTGTTTATTATGAAATTTTGGGGTTTTAAAAAAATCCATTTTTCAATCTCTTATAATAATTACATTTTAGAAATGAATTTTTTTTAAATAACAAATCATTAAAAAGCAGCATAATCTTGATTTTTACATAATAAAACAATTCTTACACATTTAATATATTTTTATTTTTAGTGTTTTAGATAAATCAGGACATAAAATATACATAACATCCCATAACCATACATGAGTATACTACTAAAATAGTATCCATTTTTTTGAAAATATAAAACATAAAATAAAATAAAATTTCATTGAAAAATTTTCATAAATTTTGAATATTCTTCCTTATTTCTCTTACACATCCTTATAACCTATGAAAAATATTAAAAATCATTTTATGAGAACAAAAATCCTAGTAAGGGATATAAGAAATGAAATCGTTAGTCACGTGATAACATAAAAACCAATAAAAACAATTTCACAGAAACACATTAATATGCGTGGAATCATCATGTATTTTACTTGGTGTAAATTTATGATATCAGTATTACAATCACCCTTGCTCATGGAATAACTATTTTCTCAAATTTCATGTCAAGAGTACCCAAGGCATTGGAGAGAAATAATGGGGCTCATTCGCAATATCTTGAGATTTAATTGGATCATCCCAACATATATTGAGAAATAATGGGTTCAAAACAGAATTAATATCTCCAAGAAACATAAAATGTAATAAAGTATATTTAAATATATAGTAACACATCATTAAATATATATATATATTTAACAATCTTTATAAATTTTATTAACGAGACCTTTAAATGTATTTTAAAAGGAGATTCCATTAAAAATATAATTGGAGTAAGAGTTAAGAGAAAGAAATTGATATGTATATGCCCTATAAATACACATCACAAAAATAATATTACAAAAATTACCACACAAAAAATCTTAATACAACATAATGAATAAAGTAGAAGATTTACCCATGGATTGGAAATTGGGTTATGAATTCCCTTACCTCGGGTATGTATTACTTCAAACATGTTTAAACCACATTTATAATGGTTAAATTAGTGTTATAAATGTATTTCATAAACATATTAAATTTTTATATAGCCTTTTATTTTCATTTCATGAACTCATTTTACCATTTAATTATTCGTATTTTGTTCCTTTATTTCAGGTGCATTCATTACATGATTTCAAAGTCCATTTTCTATTTTATTTTCTTATCATACTGAAATAAAATTCCATAAGTTGAATGATAAGTTATTAATATTTTTGAAAAATATAAAATTATTCAATAAATCATCTTTTTTTGTGGTCTGAGTAAGATTCATTAGATAAATATACAGTGATATCAATTTGCATCAAATTTATGGTTCTTTGATTATCACAAACTAGTTACATTATATAACATAATATTATGTATATATGTTTACTCTAGAACATGAAAGGGGACAAATAAATCACATTAAATTATGTTTCATCCATGAAAATGGATTAATAATGAGTTGATTAGGAAGTCGTGTAAATTGTGAACATATTGTCCATGATTTTGGAAAATCGGCACATCACAGATGATGTTTTCCTTTTTAGAATAAAAGGAAGGGGATAAGAATAATGATGATGAATATTTCCATAAATAGGATAAATATATTCAATAAATGTCATACTATATCTTAAATTACACTTGGTTAAGGGTGGTTGAAGAGAGTATAAGAAAATAAAATAATTGAAATGAAAACACAAAAAAATGAGAGAGGATTCATACACCTTGATCTCATCATCATGAGATCCTCCTTAAAGCCTGTTGTTTTGGAATTTTTGTGAGCAAAATAGGTCTTGTAAGGGGGTAACATCCCTGGAAAGGTTATTGGACAGAACAAAGATAATGATCAAGGCTTGACAGGTGTGGGATGCATAAGAGAATGAGGGTGGTATTTATAGAGGAAGAGAGGAGGGGTTTTACATTATTTTAATCATTTGGTTAATATTTATTCTAAAAAATATTAATATTCATGCATAATATGACCCCAAATAGCAATAAGTTCATGTGAGTTTGAAAAAAGTGTTTTCACAATATCCTTTCATCAGCTTTGATGTAGTGAAACAAGTATTTAGAAATTATTGTAATTTATCTGATTTTAATGTTCATAAACAATTTAGGAATTTTAGAAAAATAAAAAAAATTCACTATAAATTTTTTTTGACATGTGTAATTTAAAAAAAGTTCTCTATTTTTGAAAGATAAATTTATAAAATTATTAGTTTAATTTTTATATAAAATCATAATTTAATCAAAAAACAATTTTAAAACTATAAATCATTTTTAACACTTTGAAAAATTAATAAAGATCCAACCATATTAAAACATTAATAAAATAAAATAAAAATGCGATTTACTTTTCATAAGGGTCATATTACTATTCTTATTACTATTCATAATTGTATGATACTATTTACCAAAAAAACAAGTTGGTTATTCAAGACTAAAAATATCTTTCTGATCAAAACCGTA
Source organism: Viscum album (assembly GCA_963277665.1). Classification (NCBI taxonomy): domain Eukaryota; kingdom Viridiplantae; phylum Streptophyta; class Magnoliopsida; order Santalales; family Viscaceae; genus Viscum; species Viscum album. The sequence continues at coordinate 1,576,921,628 of OY728150.1, read as the reverse complement.
GATGACTGTTTTTTGAAATTCAAATTATAGAAGTGGAATGATTATGTTTAATGGATAGATATAACTTTCTACCTAAAACAAAGTTTCATGAACAACTTCTTGGTTCAATACATGAGGTGAACCAAGAAAATAAAATCTCAACATTGAATCATGGAAAACACTATATCCATGAGATAAATTAGGAGGCAAAGCTACTCGATAAGTGAATGGTCAAAATTTATCTAGGATTTCAGAAGGTCCAATGAATTGGGGACATAAAATTTATTGCTTACCAAAATGTATAAAACTTTTCCATGGAGAGATTATAAGAGAAACAAGATCACATAACTCGAATGAACAATCATTACTCATGTTATCTACATAACTTTTTTTTTGTTTTCTCTGAGCTATCGTCATGTGTTGCTGGATCATCATCACCTTTTAAGTCACATCCTCTACTAATTCTTGTTCCATCAACTTTCTTTATCCGACTTCATCCCTAGAAGCTGGAGTTCAACACCGCTTACAATATAATGCATCAAAAGGTGACATCTGTATACTAGAATGAAAACTGTTATTATAAAAAAACCAAACTAATGATATATGTTGATCCCAACATCCCTAGAAGTCCATTGAATAAGGTAAAAGAATAATCTCTAAAGTCTGAATTTTCTATTATGACAATCCATTTGATTGAGGATGAACATCTGTACTAAAATTTAATTCTGTTCCCAATGACATCTGAAGGATTTTCCAGAAGTTATAATTTATCCTATGATCCTAGTCTGATACAATGGAAAGAGGAACTCTATGTAGGTGACAATCTCTTTGAGGTGTAGTCATGAAATTTGATCTAAATAAATTGTATATTGAATATAACGAAAATGTGTAGATTTAGTTAGCTGATAAAAAATAACCCAAATCGTGTTTTTACCTTGATAAGTCTATGGTAGTCCTAGAACTAAGTCAATGGATATATTCACCCATTTTTATTATGGAAAAGGGAGAGTCTGAATCATCCCCTTAAAAAAATAGAATTATTCTTTAATTTATTGAAATGTCAAATATTTAATGGGAAAATTAGTAAAATACCTTTTCATTCAATACCACCCGTAATAACATCAATGATCTTTGTAAATCTTTTTGCTATCAGGATGAACTGAAAAGGGAGAACTGTGAGGTTCACATACAAACTATTTCTTCAGCTGAGAATCCAAAGGAAAACACAATCATCTTCCTAACATAAATAAAAAGTCATTATAAATAATAACTTCTAGAAACATACTCATTTTAACCAATTCTAACTTTTACGTTTTCTCCCCTTCTTCCTTCTATGATTTCTTAATTCTATCTGAGAAAGATGGATACAGTAAAACCTAAAATAAAATAGAGTAATTTTTTGCACCAATGAAATCAAATAAAAATTTCATCTAATCATTAATCAAGGGTCCATATTCCGAAAGTAACATGGTTAATGATGCATGATGTTTTCGGTTCATCGAATATGATACATTTCTTTCCTTTCAAAGATGGTAATTTATTGTGCTAAAATAATCCTTTATCAATTCAAACCATCTTCCTTGCCTCATGTTTAGTTATTTTTGAGTGAATATATACATCATACATTTATGGATGGTATATGTTTCATAGTAGGCTCTATAAAAATAAATCCTCTATATTTTAGATGAAAAAAACATAGCTGTAGCTTCTAAATCATGTGTGGGATAATTTACCTTCTGAGGTCTTAGTTTTCATGAAGCATTAACTATTACTTGATCATTCTACATCAGAACAGAAACATGTCTCTTCAACTAATCGTTAATGTACATGAAAAATTCACCACTTCTAGAAGGTAGGGTCAGGATTGGAGAATTCCCCAATATTATTTTCGATTTCTAAAAACAATCATCACATTCTTTTGTCTAGATGAATTTAACTTTTTTTGAGTTAACATAGTTAGTGGAATAGAAAATCATGAAAAGTTTATAATAAACCTCTGGTAATATCTTACCATGCCAAGAAAACTATGAATATCAGTTATATTTTTCAGTCATAAAGATTCATGATCATCTTTTTACTGTGTAGGATCAATAGTTATCCCATCTTTATAAATAATGTGACCATAGAAATAAGGTCATTGCAACCAAATTTGACACTTTCGGTATTTTCATTTATAATTTTCAAAACAAACCTTATATGTTTTTCATGATCTTATTTACTTCTAGAATATACTCCAATGTCATTAATACAGGAAACCATTTTATTATCATATAACACCTGAAATAATATATTCCATGTATCCATTAATACAACATGTGAAATAGTTAACCCCAAAAACATAACAATAAATTTGTAATGACCATTTCGAGTTTGAAATAGAGTCTTTTTGATTTTTGCTTCAATTTATTTCATCTGATGCTACCCTAACCTCAGTTCATCCTTTGAAAAATACTATTCCCCCAATATATAGTAAAACATTCATCAATATGAGGGAAAGGATACTTGTTTTTAACAGTGATGTAATTGAAGGCTCTAAAATCAATGAAACCATTCATTGAACCATCATTGTTTTTAACGAACAAGATAAAAGAACCCTGTGGTGGTGTTCTATGATATATAAAGCCTTTATCTAATAATTCCTATAACTACTTTTTTAAATCCTTAATCTCCATTTGATCCATTCAAAAAGGGCGTATTGAAATTGGCATATTAGAAGGAACTAAGTCAATAGTAATATCAATATCTCGAACATGAATGACACTTGGAAAATCATTTGTAAAAAATCATGGTATTCATTTACCATTTGTACATCATTAATTTTGATACGTCCCTTATCTTCAAAAATATGAGCATGATATCTTTAATTTCCACAATTTATCATTTTTCTATCTTTTTTATGTTTAAGAAATGGTATGGGTTCATTCAGGTACACAAAACAAAAAAATTTCTAAAAAATTATGTATTTCACTATGAAATCTATCTTAGAATGATAAAAATAAAGCTAGTAAATTCCTAGAATATAATCAAATTACACTAGAGGAAAAATAATATAGTTTGTTGGTAAACTCATTCAATAGACATTGATAGCTTGATTCTTATAATTTCTTCTAGCCATAATATTTTTTCTAGGAGTTTTTACCATGATTTCTCATTTAATTTCATGAGGTGGAATTACAAATTTTTTAAAAAAAATAATAGAAATTAAGGAATGTGTAGAACCAAAATCAAACAACACAATTGAAAAATCTATAAAAAAACAATGGGACCTAATACCACTAGATTGGACAGATCAACATCTACAGATGTGGTTGAAAATGATTTTAGCAATCAATTTTATTAAATCATACTGATTGACTGCGTAATTGAAAATCTTTAGACAAACATTAGCAAAATTACCCAATTCCATACAATTAATGAATATCACCATCCACATCCCATTAATTATTGGATCATTTTCCTTTTAATCACAAGTGATGTGTCCAAAAATTCCACATAAATATTATTTTATAGAATTTATAAGACATTCACCATGATGATTTTTAACCATCCTTTAACAAGAAGTGAAATTTATTTTCTTACCTCTAGAGTTCTATAACAAATTATTTTGCAATGCCTTCCAAAATGACTGCTTCTTATTCTGCTCATCATGAGGCCCAAATGTTTTATTAAACTCCATATAATCTTTTTTAGCATAATGAACATGTTTTTCATTTCATTTAAACTCTCGTGAAGCTAATGCTATTTGTAAAAATTGTTTCAATCAAGAGTAAAACCTATTAATTATAAAATCAAAATCTAGAGTAAAATAAAGTGTGTACATGGAAATCTGTGTAATATTGGAATCATAAGCTTCGGTATAATCATTGTCCTACAACATTAGTTCCATGAATTGTTTCTCAATTCAGCATTGAATAGTTTTCGGATTTTTTTTAAAAAATTATCTCAAAATCATCCCACTCCAGACCTTCAAGATACCCCGTTTCTCTCGTATTCGTAAATATTGACCACCATTAACCTGATTCACCTTCCAAATGATAAATGTATGTTATTACCTTTAAATATTCTAAACATCCCATGACATCAAATATCTTTTCTAGATCATTAATACATCATCCGCTATAACTAGATCTATGGTTCTACTGAATGCTATAAGATGTTTCCTCATAAAATTCTCCACAAACGATATTTTTCTTCCTTGTAGAAAATGTTACCCTTTTGCACAGATACCACTACTATTTACTTCTTGATTCAACTAATCCAGTGTTGTCATAAAATACTCGGTTTATATTTCCACTATTCTAGGTTGTAGATTCAGACAAGAAAATAACCTCTGTGTGACTTCATACATCAGCTTCCATGATTCTTATATGGAAAACTATTTAAAAAAGACATATCTTAGATGAAACAACATGTTAATCATTAAATTCTACAACATTTCAAATTAATATTGAGTAAAAATAATTTGTGGTATTTTTATCACCATTTTAACTGATAATGTTATCTAAACCATCCTATAAAACCAAATATAAGTACCCAACCATAATAAATTACATAATCTATTGTTTTATACAATAAATACATTCTTACACATTGGGGATCCTTTTAGGTTTATATTTTTAGAGAAATCAGTACTTAAAACTTACATAACACCCCATAACCATACATGATAATACTACTAAAATAGTTTCCATATTTTCCAAAATATAATACTTAAATAAAAATAATAAATTCCTTGAAAATATTCACTCCTAATTTTTATTACCCATCCTTATAAACAATGAAAAACAAATTAAAACTTGGGATGATCACAATAATCTCATCAAGGGATAGAAGGAAAGAAATAATTAGTTAAGAAGTATCATACAAACCAATAAAACATGTTTCATAAAAACTTGGTAACTTGAAAGGAAACATTATATAGTTTCTTATGGGACACATTTACCATATCAATATTAAAATAACCCTTACCCATGGAATAACCATTTCTCCAAATTCCTTCTTCAGAGTACAAAATGAATTGGAGAGCTATAATGTGGATTATATGTTAGATCTTGATTTATAATGGGATCAACCGACCATATCAACAGATAAAATGGGATTAACCCCACATAAATAAGTCCATGTAAAATATCATGGTAATAACGTATCATGAAATAAGGATAAAACACTCCTTAAATATATATATATATATATAAACAATATTCATTAATTTTTTAAAAGAGACTTTTAAACGCATTTTAAAAAGAAAGACCCTTACAAATATAATTAAGTAAGAATTAATAAAAAGGAATGGATATGTGTATACTTTGTAAACACACATTATACAACATATTATAAAAATAAATTTATCTCACAAGTAATGTTAATAAAACATAATGAATAGAGTATAAGGTTAACCCAATGATTAGAAATTTGGTTATGAATTCCCTTACATCGGATTCTACTTAAATAAAACACATTTAAAACGCTTTTATAATGGCAAAAAAGTGTTATTAACATCTTAAAGAACCATATTCATGTTTACAAACCCTTATAAGATTTTTTGTATGATAATTTTAACATTTTATTATTATTATTTTGTTCCTTCCATTGAATCAGGTACATTCTTTACATGATTTCAATTGCTGGTTTGTATTTGATTTTCATCTCATATAGAAATAAAATTCAAGAAGTGGAATGAAATGGTTTTAATATATTTCCAGAATTTTAAATGTTGCAATAAATCATAATATTAATATTCTATGATTTTTAATCCTTAAATAAATTTTTACTGATATCCATTTAGATCATTTTTACAGTTCTTTGATAATCAGGACCTAGTTTCATTATATAACATAATATTATGTATATACAATAACTCCATAACATTAAAGTGGGTATATCATAAAGTATAAATTATTATTCAACCATTGAAATTGTTTTATAAACAATTTTTAAGGAATCAATGAATATTTTAAACACATCATCCACGATTTTGGTAAATTAGCACATCACAGACGATGTTTTTATTTTTAAAATAAGTGGAAGGGGAGAGGAAGAATGATGATGAATCTTTCTATAAAAAATATAATAATAAGTAATATATATAATATTGGATAGTTCATGCCTCTTATATATGGGGAGGTGAAGAGAGTATAATAATAGAAATGAATTGAATATATATCACAAGAAAATGAAAGGGGATTCTTACCTCAAGATCTCTTCTCCTTTAGATCCTCATTAAGTCATTTTGTTTTAGTCTTTTGATGAGACTAAAATGACTTTGATGTAGGGAGGAAAATTTTAAAAAGATATTGGGGTGAAAATAGATAATTTTAAAGTATTTATTATAGTGAGAGGAAGAGGGGAATGAGGGTTGTATTTATAATAGAGGAGAGGATGTGTTTTATATTATTTGAACCATTAGTTTATTTGGTTTCACCACATCTATAATTAGTATTGATTTATATGACACCAAATAGTAATAAGTACATGTGAGTTTGAAAAAAGGGTGATTACATCATACATGGATCACATATGATGCAATAAAACAAATATTTTTCATTTATCATAATTTATCGTATTTTAAAATTCAACAAAAAATTTTGAATTTCAGAAAAATTTGAATAATCAACCCTTACCGTTTTTGCATGTGTTGAAATTAAAAATGAAGTATATTTTTTGAAAATAATTTTATAAATATTATTAAATTAATTTCTAAATTAAATCATAAATTACAAAATTAAAAATTATAAAACTGTAACTCATTTATTAACACCTTGAAAAATCATTCAAGATATCATTATCTTATATCGTTAAGAAAATAAATAATTATATGATTTAAAATTCATAAAGGGAATTTTTTCTATTCATATTACTATTTATAAGGGTATGTTAATAATAAACGAAATAACATGATGGATATATCAGACTCTAAATAAATTACTCATCACAACCATATATATATTTTTATTTGAAATTAAAATCATAGAAATAGAAATATTATGATTAAAGGATATTTATAAAAATATACTTCAAACAATGATTTATGTATTTCAATTTATTTTTAAATACTTATGGTGTTACAAATATATTATATATTATATTTAATAAATATTATATAATTGTATTATTTTATTTAGTATTCATTTATTTTTTAAAATTCGAGAATTAATCAGAAATAAATATATTAATTGAATATTACACAGAAAGAAAATTATCTTTTATCATATCAAAATCAGAATCATTTACAAATTAATGTAATTAAATTGTAAAAATAATCATTATTATTAAGTATATATTTTCATATTATTATTTTATTGAAATTAATCCCTTTATTATTCCACAAAAATCCACATGGTTATGGTGTTCGATGGTGAATTTTTAATGGGGTTATATGGAGTACTTATTTTATTCCATTATCACGGTGCTCTTAAACATATCCAATAAATAGTTTCACTAATACATAACTTTTTAGTTCTAAAATTGGGCTTTGTTTGAGGAATTTTAAAGTGATTCAATCTCCCACACATTTTATGATAAATGGTTTCCATATGATATGATTGTAATGGATACAACAACTGTTTCTTTCGTTTTTTTTTCAATTGGATTTATTAGGACCCTATATATATAATAATTATATGATCACTATTACAAAAATATTTTATCAACAGTTATAATGCATAATATTCTTTAAATCTGTTAGGATATAATAAAACCAAATATCTGCATGTTTTATATATAACAATAATAGATAATTTAATTCAAGTAAAAAGGTAATTTTATTTATAAAATACTGGGTTTCTACAATATTCCCCAATCAGGGATTTCACACTTGATACTTTCTTTTCACACACTAAAATAGATGATGGTACTTTTGAATCATCACCTCCTCAGTTTCCCATATAATTTTTTCAATAATGTTCTTTTGATATTGACAATTTAATAGGTGCATTGGAATATTTAATAAATTATATTATCAAGGATCTAAGCTCATCTTCATATTCTCTTCATATGAATAATTTTTCTATAAATTTACCACCTCTATATTCAACACATGTAAGGGGTTTCAAATGTATTTCTTCAAGAGATATGCACTTAACATGACATATACATGGGATATGTTAGGATGGTATGCAAGTCTATGTGGAACTACTCTGATGTGATCAAGAATCTAAAATGAAGTTATGTGTCTTGGACTATTCCTTCAAAACTATATAATTCCCATAGAATTTCATATATGGATATATCTAGAGGAATACCATATAACCAACCTCAAACATAAGGTATCATATATGATTCTCCTTACATATATTCTAATGATTTTGATTTAACTTTATGTGGTGCAGAATGATCTAGACATTTTGTACTATTTCTGCGACCATTTTAGGACCTAATATTTTTAGTTCAAAATATTAATCCAAGCATGCTTGTGTTCAAAATCTCTTACCATAATGGTCATCATAGAGATCCATTTGGAATACTGAGTGAAATATTTATTATATAGGAACTCAACCATTGGAAAACGATGGTATCTTACTCCTTTTATGTAAATCTATAATTCTCACAATGTTTCCTTGATTATTTTTACAGTATGATCAGAATGGAAATTAGTATTTTGTCAATATGTTGTGATGAAGTTATTCTGATAATTTAGTGCATGTTTGGGTATCTTCAATACAGTGGAGGTAAATCCTATATCTTGATCTGATAATACCTACAAGGGTGTTCTATGCAACCTCAACACTTGTGTAATGTATATCATTGTATGTTGATAGAGTGAGAAGTCCAGTTGAATTTTAATGAAGTGACAAGACTTTGTAAGAAAATACACCACAACCCATATAATATAATTACCTTTTGATTTATTCATATGACTAGAGACAATGTCCATCATTATGTTTTCCTATTTCCATACAGGTGTGGGTAGTGGGTGCATCATCCCATTTTATTTTTTCCATTTTCATTCATATTATTCTATAAAAGACACAATGATGTATATTCTGTGATCTACTTCATCAAATTGACCCTCCAATTGTGGTCTCACAGATCTTGATAGAACATTATGGTCTCTCAATGGATGTAGAAGGTTTAACTATGTGCATAATACAACAACTCCTTCGTTAACCCATGATTTCATGGTAAACATTGTTGTGACTGAAATATTATAAATCCTTCTTCATTAACATTGAACTTTGAGGATTTTCATTTTCATATATATTCTACCTTCATTTAAATTTACAAATTATCTCATCATAAATTATTTATATTCTCCATAAATAATTGTTTAGAAATCATTTTAGAATGGATTGATGTAGTTTCATACATAATGATTCCCAATTCTATCCTTTTAATGTCTAAGAAGATCAGATCCTTCTCAATTATCCACAATAATAAAAATACAAGATTCTTTCTACCTAGAGCATTATCCACATGATTTTCATTTCTAGTATGGTAGTGTATTTAGAATTTATAGTCTATAATATTATTTAGAAATATTTTATAGTACATATCCATCTCATTCTATGGAAATATATACTCGAGGATCTTATGAAACATATATATTTGAATCGTATCCACAAAAAGATAATATCTCCAGATTTCCAATATTAATATTACTGTAGCTTACACAATATATTGTTTTTGGTAGTTCAGTTCATGAAAATTCAATTTCATCGAGGAATTGTCTATTAAATTTTTATTTTAATTGTAATCATCATAATCCCTTTTTTGAAGCATCAATATATAAAATGAAATTTTCCCCTCCTATGGGCATCGTAAGTATTAGTTCAATGATAATCCTCTTTTTCAATTGGATGAATCAATATTCATATTAATTATTCCATAAAATCACAACACCCCTTTGGGTTATCTTGTTTATTGGGTTTCAACATTGTGTTAAATTTCTAATAAATTGCTGATGATACCCTCTAATTCTTAAAAAACTATGGACATCTATCAAAAATGTTGGAAACTACCATCATTCTATTGATTATATCTTTAAAGGGTCCATAGATATCCCATTAAATGTGGTAATAGGACCCACTATTTATACATAATTCATTTTGATGTCACATTTGTCATAATTTTAGTAAATATAATACTATAATTATGACTTTATCAGAGGTATCATATATTCATCATGGTCCTCCATTCATATGAATTATATTATAATATCATCTATAAATATGAGCACAAATTTATTGAGGTAACATATAAACATTTTATTCGTTAATTCCTTGAATATTTATTGATAATTAGTTTATGTAATTGAATTAATATGAACACGTAGTCATCTTAATGTGTATAGAATAAAATATTGGGGATATTATCCTTTTTCACTGCAACTTGATAATTCCAGAACTGAAGATCCTCCATGGAGCAGTATTGTGCTCTATTTAATTGATTATATAATTCATAAATCCAAGAAATATGATACATTTTATTTACCATGTATTTTTTTAGCTCGTGATAATCATGGAAGAGGCACATTGGAACATCCTACCTTTTGACGTTGAGGACTAGTGCACCCCAACATGTAGAGATTGGGTGTATAAAACCATTATATATATTCTCATATAGTTGTTTCTTTATCTCTTCATTTTCCACAATATACATTCTATATAGTGTTTTGGATAGTGTCAATAACAAGGTAATATGGTCGATTAAAAATTCAACCTCTCACCTGGGAGTAATGCTAATAAATTAGTTAGTAAAAACATTAGAATATTTCCCTTACAATGGAAATGTATTCAAATATTATAAATTCCATTGTACCAATAATTTGAGAATTTTATGATTTCTCGTGTGGAAATAATATCCATGATTGAGATGATGATACAAAAGAAAATTTATTCTCCACCAAAAAAATTATTGAATCGATGGTTGATTCATGGTACTCTGGCTAAATATTGCCCCCAAGAAATTTTTGGGGACTTTATAAAAGGGAAACCATTCAGTATCTAGGATAAGATAAATTTCAACTGAATAGATGCTGATAATATAGTTAAGAATAAAATTAACATAAAAATCATCATGTGATACAATAATACTACTGGTTTCCAATGATGATATAAAATAATTTTATGTGGTAAATTTATGTTTATAGAAAAAATAAAATATAAGATAATGTGGCATGAATTGAATAACTATATCTCATAAAAAATTCTGAAGTATAGGTTACATGTAAATCAAATATCACGATCCTTCAGATAATATTACATTCCTTATTACCTTAGTCTCCAATATTTTTGATGCTCATCATTCTTATCACCCCATGGAATAGACCATTAACTTGGATAACACTGAACTTCTCCACTTCAATGACATAGATTTTTCTCCATGACCCAAAAAGCTAGAATATTGTGCGTTATTTTATTATATTGGCATGATTGAAAAGAATAAAATAACAATTGACTATCAGTTTAGTAGTTTTTGAAAAATAAATTAAATACATGATACATTTATTACATTTGAAAAAGAAAATAAAGTACAATATAAGTAAAAGCTCAACATCATTGGAAACCATTCAAATGATTCATCTTCATAACCTGGGGATAAAATAATAAGGGTCAGATAAAATTATCATTAAAGGTAATTAAATTAGAATAAATAAGAATATATAAACATGGAAATGTGAATAGTTAAGAATACATGCTATTTAAATAACAAGATAAGGCATAATTAATATGAAAATGTAGACAACTAAAACACACACCTTTTATTAAATAAACTATGAATAAAACATATCCTTAGATTATATTATATGAAAATATCAGGGATAAAAATAAAAAACATTATTTACGAAGGAAATGTGTAATTATTGGACATTATATCTAAGGCACATGAGAATCGATACCATCACAACCTTTCACTACACAGTTTAAAACTATAGGTAGAAACCCGTTTAATTTTCCCAGCTTATATGTCTCTTACGAGACTATCGATACATTGAGGGGATATATAAATTCTTATTCAAAAATGTCTTTTATTATCCAAATAATTCATCATATCAAATAAATTATTGAATTAACAAACAATATTACTTATCAAATATCGATATATGGTAAAAGATACAGATTTATCATAAATTCCATAACTAACCAAATAATTTTTATAGTAATAAATATATATAAAAATTATATATGTTTTATGAAATAATAATATTTATCACCCAGTAATATTAATTTTTAAATGATTATAATAATCATATTGTTTCATGATTAATTCAACAATCATAAAACTATGTGAGTTTGTAATGATCACTTTTACAACTTGGTAGTTTTTCATGCTATACACCTTTGGGTGAGATATTTAAAATTAAATCATAAAATTACATAACATATGACATAATAATGTTATTAAAAGATTAAAGTGTTAGTTTATATACCACATTAATGTTAATTGGTTCATAACAACAAATATGTCTCAATAGAATTTAAATTGGGTCCAAATTCCTTACATTGTGATTCCTGTTGGGTGAATATCATTTAACCTTCATTATAATGTTTTAATAAAAATAAATTAATTAATTAATTAACATAATTATATTTATAATATCATATATTATCTTGTTATAATATATTATTTCCTTTTCGTCGATAATATTTCAATATTTTCCCTATTTTGGGTGTTAATTGAATTGTTTTTCCAGCATATTTGGAATTGTAACATTTTTATTCTTATATTTATATAATGATTTTAAAATGAAAAAAAATGAAAACATATTTTATATTTCTTATATATCCGGTATAAATTTATTTAGTATAAATGGCTACTTTAAAGGCTACTTTAATCTCTTTTTCGTAATAAAAATAAAAATTAAATGATATATATAAGTATATTATAATTAAAGAATCAAATTTATGTAATATATGTAAAATATTTTATTTAAAACCATATCTAACACATTCCATGAATAGAAATAATGAATCAGTTCGCTTTGATGAGGTGGTATTCCACACATCCACAAATGATGTTATCCAATCCCCAAAAAATAGAATGCATGAATATAAAAATTATATATGAATTAAAAAATTATAATAACATTATTAATATCAAAAGTAACATTAATAATTTTATATCCTTTGTAATTCCCATAATTATGATCTTAAAGGAAGAATGAACAACCATCTTTTCATTGGGGTTTACTCTATTGTAAACATTAACATTAAGTTACAACCCATTAGATGGAAGTGTGTGTAAGAGTTGGTATAACCCATATTATTAAAACATACATTTATATTTCTCATAATTTTTTTATGATATAATCATGGAATGATAATATTTTATTGGGAGTGGAGAAGGAAATAAAATTAAAGTGATCTATGAAAAATGTTACTTCATTTTAGGGTAACTCTTTTTAGTTTGAACAATGGAGATTAATAGAACTGATTTATTCCCAAGATGACGATTCTATGAATAGTGTATGCATTTTGGGAGATTTTTCATGAATATTTTGGGAGAAACTTATATATTTAGTGATGTGAATTAGTGGAAGGGATGAGTGCTTTTTTACCGGGGAAGAGGAGTGTAATTCATGTTAATTTTTGAAATGGAAATTCCACCCAAATTTTCTCCTTAAAAAATGGATTAAATAATAATCCAAACTGAATAAAAGGGGTTTTATAGTATAAATAAAAAAATTAAATGAATTTTGGACAAGTGGAACAATCATTTTGGGAATTAATCTTGAGGTATTGTCCTTTGTTATGCTAAATCATCTCTTAATCACAGTAATTAATTTTAACAAAATTCAATAATATTTTTATAAATAAAATAGTTTTACCTTTTTAGAAATTATAAATTTTTTTGACATAAAATATTGAAAACAGTCTTCTAAATATAAATCACATTAGTGAATGAAATTAATTTAATAGAAATCTTGATGATAAGACTATAATTTGAATTTTTAATGTAAAATCGCTAAAAAGTTAACTATGTTTTTATATCCAATTTAAAACTGAAATTGATTATAATTAACCAAATTAGATTAATATATTTATAATTTATTTAATTAAAAATTAAAATATATCAATAATGTAATATAACTGTATAAAAAATTAGCTGAAAAAGATATTTCGAATTAAAATACAAAATTTTTGACTATTTTTTAAAAAATGAGACATTACAGAAAAAGAAAAAAAATTCACCCTAAGCTAATTATGAAATTTTTATTTGAAAAATAACATTATTTTTTCATACTAAATTTATAAAATATCCATAATATAGATTTAGAATATGTTCTCTATTAAAATTAAGAAAACTTGGCTTTATTGAAATATATTTTTTAGGCATACAATTAGGGATTTTATATTATGCCTATCAAATACATTGGATTAATTTTAAAAATATTTCATTGCATATATAATAAATATATCAAATTAAAATCCCTCGATAATTATAACTAATTAAATATAATAGGATAAAATGACTTTGTGAGAAAAAATAGTATATATGTGAAAACATTATCATATTATTAAATTGGTTCTTATATTCATCTATTATTTATTTTTTACCAACAAATTAAAAAATATATTCACATAATATAGGTAATATCTTTAATAAAATTCAATTTAATGTTTTGTTTTTACCTCATTTTTCTAAATAATTATATCATTAAAATATATTGTTGTTTGGTAAAACTCAGTCTGGCATGTAACACAGATTACCAAACAAATTCATTCTTGCTAAAAAAAGACTATCTTATTGTTGATTTCATTAAATTTTATATAATATATATATTTATATTATTAGATATATATTAAATTCACATGTTTTAATATTTATTTCTACTCTTTTTTGTTCTTATCATGCACTCTAATAAATATAGTGTTTTTACTTGTGAATTCTAGGATATTATATTCAACCCATTTTAATTTAATTTTATCATCACAATTTAAACCCCAAATTATTAATCGATGGTTTTATATTTTAAAATAAGTTTTTTGATGAACCCTAACAATAAATTGGGTTTATAACACATATCTATAAAAATAAGTAAATGTAAATGTGGATGTCACCACAAAACTAGGCATTCAAATAGGGGAACATCAGTGAATTCATGGGTAGGGAAGTGAACTATGACTATTATGTTCTGATAGAGCATTATATAGAATATGTATAGTTGAATGTTTATGACCACAATGTTATAAACTGTAGTAATAAAAAATGTTACTAATATCATCCAAAATGATGATAATAGGAAAATTGTTCGGTTTCAAGGATATTTTTCACACATTTATGTAATTATTTCACTCTCTATGAATATAAGTAAATATGCATATCTATTTCATAATTACAATCTTATCCATTAGTTATTAATCAAACCATTTAAATTTCATTTCTTATCACATGTTTCATTATGTGGTGGAGTAATACATTAACCTCTAAAACATCGTTGAAAGATCATCTCAAACAATTTCATTAATTGTTTACTTTTCCAAAAGAGTATGATCCAACATTTTTGGTGAAAGGTCACCAAATTTTTAAATTGAAGTAATCATTATCCTTTAATCAACAATAAATATATATTTAATCATCAAATACTGATGATTTGAACACCTTAATCATATATTATCTATAAAAATTATAATACCATAAATTATAATAAAAATTAATTTGAAAATTAATTCTTACTTATGAACTACATAAAATACATATTGTAAGATATATTACATAAATACAAAATTGTTGTAAACTCCATTAATGATAGCATATACAACTTTTCCAAAAATTCATTAATCAGTTCCAAGGTAGTCATCACTTACCCAAATCAATCATTTCTTTATCCAAAAATCATTGTCTCAATATTAGGAACATATTAAGGCTTATATTTCCATCATCCGTGTATTTTTAAAGATATTTAACTTTCTATTGGATCACTATTCATGGTACCATTTAACATATGATCTCATTTATTTAATGAAAAAATATTATATTACAATCCTTATAAATTTAATAATTCATTTTATGGGAACATCATCAATGAAATGATTTTACAACATATTTTTTATATATAAATACATATGTACATTAATCATTACTATTTGGATGTACCAATAACATATTATTTCCCTTCATTCCACATCTTCTTTAGAAGTATATTAACTTCATCTTTAGGCATTAGTTTGGATAGTTTCCCATCCCCTTTTCATTATAACACAGAATAAAATTGTTTTCCTTCTTCCCATTAATTTTTTTCCTAGTAAACATTGTATCTAATGTTATAATAAACTCCCAATCCTTTCAAAAAATTACGAGGGTGATTATTTCCATAATTATCACATGTGGTAAAATCCTTCTTTCCTTATCCCCATTATCTTTTATTTTATCTTTCTTTCTACTCTTATCTTATTTCCCTTTTAAGGAGTAATATATAATGTATTTTTTTCTTTTTATGATTAAATTTAAAACAATTTCATTGCATGATTAATTTTTTGGGGACAACATTTCCCTTCAGATAAATGGATAAAGAACCTCAATGAAATGGTCAAAATTTCTCTCTATGTTGTGTATTAAATATGTATAATACCATACTAACCTTGAAAAGGGTGAATCATAATCTATAACACTTTATTCAACCTTTTTCTTTAAACTATACAAAATTTTATTCATATCTATGTGTATATCAAGTGGGAAGTATTTATCGAAGAATGCATCATTAAAAATTATCCATTATATGAGTTATATTTCATATTCCTCTCACGTATTCTGAATCAAGGGCCACCATTGATCATTATCACTTTTGAGATAATATACATCAGGTGTAATAATTTACTTTTTACATCATTCCAAGGCTGTGTATAGCATTTATAGGGACTAAATCCTTTTTACAGGTGACATTAGGTCATCAATCCCACTAAATTTTCTTGGCCTATCTCATTTAATGTGATCAAATTTTGAAGAAAATGGTTTTGGAGTAGTATTGTCCATTTGTTGAAATTTATGTGTTATAACATTAATAAGATTCGGTAATATATCCATAACAAGATCAGTTATAATACAATCAATATCATATTTATTCATAGGGGAACCTCTAAATATTCCACGAGTACTAATTCCCTTCGTAATTCTAGAAACCATTTATAAATAATAGAACATAGTTTATTATGTCATAATATTATAAACTTTTTAAAATTCTAAATATGGAGTAACACATAATATAAATGGAGAAATTAATGCATAGATAATCTTGAAATAATAATGTAGTTTCTTTAGGGATATCATTACATTCCAATACCTCATAGTGATTTGTAAAAAAAAATTATTATCCTATGTGTATCCCCCAAGAGTTTCAAAATTGATGTACATTAAGGATAGTTTTTTCATACCAATTTACTCACCTGTTTTCCCTATTTCACCTATTTAGAGTTGTTACCCCTAAGTAAATCTATGACAGAACCATGTCCACATATAGTATCCAGACTTGGATTTAATGTTAGGAAGACCTGAATAATATCCACCTTATTAAAATTATAGTATGTTCTTCTATTCTTATCCATAATGTCAATATCAGGGTTATGTTTCCTAATTTAAAAATTTTAAATCTATTTTTCATTATTTCTTCTAAACGTACTATGATACCAACTATAATGCCCTGAATCCAGAATCCTAAATTCAGGTCATTATTTTACTACGTTGGAATAATTACATAGAATCAAATCTCAATGGATTGAATGTTTAGCAGTTATTAGAAACCAGATTAAAAACATGATACATATATTACATTGAGAACATAAAATAATTTATAACAAAATTGATAGTGGATTATCATTGAAACACTTTCAAAATATCCCTCTTCATAACCCAGGGAAAGAAACCATAATAATAGTGAGATTAAATTCTCAATAAGGGTAATTAAAGTGAAATAAATAATAATTAATTAATATGGAAATGTGAATAACTTATAATATGTTCCATTTAAATAACTAGATAAGGGACAATAAATATTTCATAGTAAATAACCGAAACACATTCTATTTAGACAATAAACTCAGAATGAATTGAATTCATAAATTTTATAAAATTATAATATCATGGATAATAACATTAATAACATAAATATATATAAAGTAAATACTTAATTATTTGATTTCATGATTGGGGCCCATGAAATCCTATACTGTTAAGTCCTATCACAATTAGGATTAAAACATTGGATAAAAACCCACTCAATTTGGTGAACTTATTTGTATTATGTGGAAATATTGATGAGTTTAGAGGATATATAAATTATAACCCCCACTAATCACATTATATCCAAATAATTCATCATATTTAATAGTTTATTTAATTAACAAACAGTATACCTTATCGAATATCCATATTGAAAAAAAGATAAAAATTTATCAATAATTACCCAATTAATCAAATAACTATAAAAAAGAAAACCATTTAAAAAAATTATATATTTTTTAGTCAATAATAAGATCTATCACTAAATAATGTGTATATTTATATGATTACAATAAATGTATTCTTTCAAGAGAAAGTTAATGATCATAAAATAAAGTGAGATTTTGATGATAACTTTGACCACATTGTAAATTTTCAAGCATAACCACTTGGTCGAGGAAATTAAAATTGAAAGATAAAATTCCATGAATAATGATTTAATGATGATATTAAAATAAAATATTTTCATTACATCCACCTCAGTAAAATTAATTTGTTCATAACAAAAAAAATATTAATGGATTGTAAATAGAGATCGAATCCTTTACCTTGCATTTTATTTTGGGTGAAAATACTTTATCATCAGGTATAATGTTTTCATTCATGTTATTAACTCATATAAAAACCATAATTATATTTATAATTTCACATATTATGTTTTTATAATATATTATTACATATATTTTTTCCAATATTTCATTATTTTCAATTTTTTATGTGTTAATTGCCATGACTTTTGAGTACGTTATGACTTGTTAATTATTGTTCATATTCATTATATAATGATTTAAAATATCATAATAATTTAATCCATGATTAAAATACAATATATATCAATAATATATATATTTTAAAACAATCTAATATATTTGGAGATAATAAGTGAAATACATCATTCATGGAGACCATATGTCGTACGTATGTATGAACGACGCTTCCATCTATTTATCATATTAAAAGAGTAGAAAGTAAATGTAATATATAGGTATATTATAATTATATAATAATTTTTATTTCATATTTTTCACATATTATTATTTTAAACCATCCAATATACATTCCATGTATGTCATTAATTAATTACATCACTTTGAATGTGTGGTAGGCTATACAACCCCACATCCACAAATGATGTTATCGTATCCACACAAAATAGAACATATGTTGTTAATTTTTATATTAGAATAATATATGAACAAAAATATTATCAATATAATATATAACATCTAAAATTATTATATACATCATAATTCCCAATATGAGAGGTTGTAATGGAATAACAAACATTCATTGTTTCACGAGGTATTAGTTCTCAGTACAAATAAACAGTATGATAGTTAAACATTAGATGGAATGGTGATTAATTTTAGGTTTAATTCGTAGAAAAGAAATAACTCAATATATTAATGAGACTTATGTTACTAAATAAAAATAGAATAATAATATTTTAGGGGGTGTATAATGAAATAAAATGAAAGTGGTTTTTGAATAATCATACGTCGTTTTCGAGAAACACCTTTTGGTTTCAACCAAAGTGACAAATTGGATTTATATATTAAAAATGTGAGGATTCTAGGTTTAGTGGGGTGATATTTGGAACCTATATAAGCAGAGTTTGGTCAAGACAAATTATATGAGAGGTTTGAATAAGTGGGACATTTGAGTGCCTTTTCTTGTGGAGGATGAGTGGAATTATTGTAAATATTTTAAAAGGAAATTCCACAAACATATTTATCAAGTAATGTTTGATTAATAAAAATAAAAATTATCTAAAAAAGAATAATTAGTTCTAAATATGTACATAAAATAGATTTTATTGACATTTTTAGATGTTATTTTGGGTCGTACTATTAAGGTTTAATAATTTGTTAAGCTGTTTTTTTCTCTTAATCATTGTAATTTATTTTAATCATATTCAAATTTATTTTTTATCTGAAACATATTTGAACATTTTAGAAATTTTAAATTATTACCCTTAATAATATGGAATACATTTTTTAAAATTCCAATAACATAAGTGGGATAAATTAATTTAAAATTAATCCCACAGACTAGATGGTAATACAAGATTTTATATAAAAGATGTTTAGATGTTTACTAATTGTTAATATCAAATTTAAAGGTGAAATATATTGAAAAAACCTAAATATTATTATTATATTTAACATTTTTATAATTAATATTTAAAAAAAATATAAATTTAATTTACTTTTATAGATAAATTAGATGAAAAGGAGGTTTCGAATTAAAATTCATTATTTTTCAGTATTATTGAAAAATGAAACATCAGATAAAAAGACCAAAAACTCATCCTAACAAAAATTTTACATTTTAATTTCAAAAATTATGTTCATTTTTTTATAATAAGTTTATAAAAGTTTCAAAATTTGGATTAAAAATAGACGCGCCTTTAAATGGTGGAAAAACACTATTTATTAAAAGACTGTTTTATGCGTGAAATTGGGTTTGTGCTTATCCTATGTCTGTAAAATATATTGAATGAACGCAAAAAAAATTTATTTAATAATATATATATATATATTATATTAATATAACCCACTAATTTTAATTAATTAAATTTATTAAGATAAAAAAATTTGTGAATAAAAAAATATTTTTTATAAAAGTATTCCCTTTATATTCAATTGGTTCATATATTAATTTATAATTAATTTGTAATGAATTAATTCAACCTTATAATTTTTTTACAAAATATTATTTTTTTTAAAAATTTAATGGCTAGGACATATCTAAATATGTAAAATAATAATAGGTTAATAATGTATTGTTGTTCTGTAAAACCTAGTCCGCATGTAAGGAAAAATATTGAAAATGTCAATCTTGTATATAACTCAAGATAACTTAGTTTTTCATAAATTAAAATCTATTTAATAGATTTATTTAAAATATTATATATATATATATATATTAATTTTTTTGATCATTAAATTTCTTTCTACATTTGGTGTTGTGTCGAAAATTCTATTAAATACACTTTTTTTACTTTAGAATATTCGGGTGTTTAAATATAATTATATATGGTTCCATAGATTTAACTTTATTCTATTCTATAAAATTATTAATTTTAGATGGAAATTGGATAATTTATGCCCTATTTTTCAGCACTTAAAACATCTACCACATCCTTTTTGAGCATTTCCCTTGGTTCCTCTTTCTACATGTTTTCCACATTGGATATTTTTCCTTATACACATTATCACCGTTAACAGATAAACATCAATGAAATATAATTTTAAAATTATATAATGTATTTATACATTACACTTTGTTCTAGTTGTTAATTATGAATTTTGATAGTTGGTTTGGTATAATCACATGATGTCTTACATGGGATCCCGTCATTTTTGGCATCTCATTTGTACAATCATCACATTTTCTTTCACATTAGTTGTTTACTTGGTACCACCTATTTACATCCATTTGATAGAATAAAGGGAAAATAAAAGATGATTTATTCTAAAATATTAATCACACCAATATAAAACCAACATCATTATAAGGGTAATTTATCAATGACATGTATCTCATCAAATTAGGAATTTTTGGATTCAATATATGTTTTCCCTGATCAATTTCCTATCATATAATCTTATATAAATTTTTATTCCCTTCATAATGTTTCATAAAGATCTTATAAATTTTCTAATGAAATTCCAATAGGATTTTCCAACCAAGTGTCCAATAAGATTATTCGACATAAACTAGTTCTCAATCAAGTCTACCTTAATATGGTATTTTCGGGTGTAACCCTTAGGTACATCTATGTGAAATCCCCATACACACGATGTATCTGTATTAGGATGTATATTCCTGGAAGCCACATCCCCTAAAAATTAGTAAAATTTAGTGATGGATTATCTTGTTTAGTTTTGTCCATAAATAATTCTCTAGTATTTCCTTATCCTAATACCCAAAATTACAAATCTTTCCTCTAACACCAACTATGAAACCCTTTTATTTATTACACAATAATTCATGATTTATTACAAAATATTACATATATTATAACACATACAATATATAATTTTAATACATTTGGGTTATTAGGTACATTACACAATAACTTAAAATCATGGGTATATTATTAATATTTAAAACATTCCTAACATGCTAAAATTTTCAATCATAGTTAAGTATTCCTCGGTCATCCTATGGACATACACAAGAAAATGGTGATCTATAAAGCCCTGAAAAGGGAGAAGAAAAATAACATAGAGAATCTATTAAATTTTAGATAATAATAATTTCCATGGGTCATGAAAGTGAGGAGAATCATAAACATTAACACAGAGGAATCATATATCATGAAAATATCAAGGTAACAACGATATATAGATACCACATTAAACATGAAATCATAGGCATATGTCAAGATTAAACACTAATTTCTATTTTCATAATGTTATTATGATGACCACAGATGCATCATAAATTGTGCCTCATGTGACTAAAACATTACCCAATGTATTGGAGTGCAGTATGATAGAATATGTCATAATCATATCATGTACATGCATTATTGTTCCATATAGATTATATAACATAAGAACATATTTAACAAGATTTAAATCTATCATGACAGATATTTTTGAACATATATGGGAGTAAAAAATAAATTATGTACAGGTACAACTACATGAATACACATGACTGGATATGGGTACTAGTGTATACCATGAAAATTTCCAGTAAAGAAAATCCATGTAAAAAATTGGCAACATAAGATTAGTAAATTAAGATTCATAAAATTCATTAATGAGAGATAACTGGGTCTCTCTTCAATATAATGTTAAAAGGTGTGTCAAAAATATATTTAAGAAAATAAATAAAAATGAAATGTTTTTAATTAATTGGAATAACACAAAGGGGGTTTTAGAATAAGAATATAATATAAAAATATCATGAGATAATTTCTGCAGAATTATGTGCATATATTTTGAATCATTGAAAAACATAATGATTCTAAAATGGTTTACTCTTCACCGAGAAATCATAATTTAAGTAAGACAGATAAAGAAAAGTATATCCCATATATATGAATTAGGATGAAAAGGTGTATTATATAAATATGTTTCCTGAATAGAGAGGAGGATTAGAGGACTCATTACTTTCGGAGGGAAATTCCAAAAGATTGGGAAGAGATTCTTAGGATCTAGTGGGATCCTTAGGAGGAACATTAAGAGTGGATGGTGGAGTAGGATATTAACTAACAATTTTTAAGGAACATGAATGAGAGATTTGGTATGATTTTATATGGAAAGGAATCCGTGTTATTTATTATTTACCAATTTAAGATTTATAATTCTATATAAAAAAGAAATAAATACCAACCCCCACCACTGGTTACCCTCTATATTTTTCTAATGTTGTGTTTCTTATTTAATTTTAATGTGAGTGGGAAGAAAATAATAACATATCACACTTAGTGATGTGTAATTGATTCATAATTATAAATAATTGATTTTAAAAACATAAAATATAATATTTTTTTGGAGGACTACTGTTGGAGTTATGATATTAATCAAATAACCTAAAAACACATCATTTTAAAGTTAAACCACATAATTTCTTTTGGTAAAATATTATGACATTTACTAAATAATTGTTGGACCTTTATTATGTAATAATACCCAACACATTTTATATTATATTTTGTTTTTTCAAAAAATATGAATATTTCATAATATTATGGAATATTATATATTGAATTATTTTTAGATGTTGATTCCAAATAAATATATATATTTTCTAAAAACAATTCAAAATTTTGGTATTTTAACATTCAAAACATAGGTAAATATTTATTAAAAAATGATGTTTTTTTAAAATAACATTTTTTGAACCCATATAAAAATAACATTTGACATAAAAAATATATATTATAATTTATTTTTAATAAAAATTCATTACTGATATTAATTTACTAAATATTTTATTTATTTTTAAAATCCATAAATTAAAAATAAATTAATATCTTAATGTTTTATTACACAAAAATACTTTTTATGTTTAATGATATCAAAATAAAAAATCATTTACAAAGAAACAAATTTAAAAATAATTTATGTTCATTAATCTATATGATAAAAATTTGATTTTTCTAGTTCATGATATATATAAACTTATTTTACCTTCATATTCCATTAGGTTAAGGTGTGTGACATTGATATTTTTCGACAGTGGTTCAGTGTACATGGTTTGGATCATAATCTAGACGAGCATGAACTTCTTTCATAAATTGTTTTTATTTTTCTTGTATTTTTGGATATTGAATTGGGATTAGTAATGTTAAAATTAAAATTTCGTTTTTCCCCTTCAAAATATATTATAATGGGCTTCATAGTGTATGATCATATATGTGAATCCACTGATTCATTTGTATTCATCTATTGGATTGAGCATATCCCAAATATTTACATTCTTCATTGGATCAAAATTCAATGACTATATTATCAATGATTATGACTCTTAAGATTTTTTTTATAATTGATAGAATATAATAAAACCGAATAATTGTATTTTTTTCTATAACCATAATATGAAAATTTAAATCACATAGAGAGTTTTAATTATTAATGTTCACGTCATTACAAAAAATAACTAGTAACAAAATCCTAGAAAATTAAGAGAATAAAAATAATTATTAATAGAATTTTATTATATTATAAATATTTCACAACATCATAGTCTATAAAATTACAATGATAGCCTCTTTGTATGAGATTCGTAGAAAAAATAATTTATTCCTTTGGAAATGGTAGGGTAATATCATTTTTATATATTTATATACTCATCTTAGTAGTAAACTATTTTTTGTGGGATAGAAAGTGAATTCTAAATTGATGGTGTTCTGAATAAGATAGAGGTGTATGTTTTTAGTTTAATTAATCCATATGTGTTTCCTATATTCATTTACTAAAGGTTCCATTGATGTTGAGATGATGGGAATTGAATAATGTTTTTTATGAGGACAAAATAATTCATTATTTGAGTGACTAATATAATAATGTTATATTATATGATAGATACATGATTAGATATATGTCGATATATAATTATATTATTATTAAACCCATATAGGGATATATAATTTGAGGTAATGTAAATGTATATCAATAGGTTGTTGTTTAATAGGCCTTGTAATCATACACGAGTTTAGATGATGTGGGGAATGAGTAATAAATTTTTTATTTCATGTAATTTTCAATGATTCAATATTTACTATTTTTATATATTATAGTAATTTATTTTATGTGTTTTTTGATTATTTAGGAAATAATGAGCTTTTTTTTTGACTTTATGATGTTATCAATATTTGTAACTAAACATTTGGTTTCATTGTTACAAATGAGTGTGAGACTACCGATTGGTCATGTACAACCCTACTTAAAGAATATTTATATATTCATTGGTAATTAATAACGTTAGAATCTAATGGTTATATAGATATTTTATTTTTAAATCATTTTATTTTGAGGGAGTACATGTTTATGCTGATATGTATGTGGGAAAAAATACCATGTTAGGTAGCTATAGTTGAATATATGTGGTGTATTTGTATTATTGTTATGATAAAAAAGGTTTTTCATTTTTACGAGACATCATGTGTTATATTTTCTTATCTCTTATATTTCACTCGTCATAGTCTTTAATAAACTATATGGTAATATATATTTTTCACTTTATTAAAATGAATTATAGTGATGATGAATGGTGGGAGAAAATAACACCATATAAAATAACACATAGTCATTTATATAGAATGGGATTTAATATAAGTGAGTAAATATATATTATTCCATTTATCACATTTGTATTATCTTATATATTGGTATGTGGATCCATATGTGATATATTATTAGATGATGATACTTCCATTGGTGATATCATGTGCATTTTCCAAAAGACAATATTTTCTCATGTTGTATACGTATCTCTAGCTGGGTATCATGTATTTTATTATTACATCCTAATACATATATTATTTAACATATTAAATTTTTGTATTTGATATATAATGTTGAGTATTATATTCTATATATTTTACACTAAGATACCATATAGTATAATTTCAATTTTTTGGGATTGTTATAAATCTATTATTTATGTTAGTTATCAAAAAAAATTAATTTTCTTATAGAATATCCTTAATGAATTAATTACGAGGGATTTGTGACCCCACAAGAATTTATGTTCCTTGAATCTTATAAATTCACATTGACATAATTGGAGGGATACTTTAGGCAATTTGATGAAATAAAATGGTTAGGATATGAGAAATATCGAAATGGTCATTACATAGATTAAATAACGAGTAGAGAAAGTATTTAAATTTTCAAAAATTGATATTAATACTCTTAAAATTAAAAACCTATGTAAACTAAAATTTTGGAAAATATAGTCTCATGTTTAGTAATTGTTATTTCCCTATAAGTATATTCATGATATTCACTATCCATTATATAATATATTTATATCCTTTCTTCTCCAATTGTATTTTCTAAAATAAAATCAAAATAATTATTTAATTACAAAAAATAATGTTAATGAATAATATAGCCATTATTAAATTGATAAAAACTGATGAATTATGTCCTTTAAGACATCAAATAACTATTAATATAGTGTAAATTTACTTCAAAGTTATGTTGTTAATACTATGGTGACTCATGAATTCAATAACTACTTCAGCTATAAAAAACATTAAATCAATAGAAAGGTAAAAAATCAAAAAATAATATACATACATTATTATTATTTATAATTGTAAATTTAGAAAATACAATAATAAATAAACACAAAATGATAAATAATAATCCATGTGTCATTTCAAGTAAGGAACTAAATTTTATGTCCTATGAAATTATTTCATTTACATTTTAGATCAGTAATTGGTATCTAAAGATTGAGGATACATTTACATATTGTACTTGATCCTCTGACTAATGACAATAACTGGAATTTTTTCAATAATCACAAAATATAAAGCAACATTGGATAACACACATGTGATGAGAAATTATACATACCAATTAAAATATAATTTTCTATTGAATAGTATCAAATAATAGTTACATTTTAAATCATTTAACCCACAATTGGATTATCACAGTCTATGATTTTATCATTGATGTAATTAACAAATTAATTAAAAATTCATGATTTAAGATATAACTCCCATCATATGACATTGAAGTCACTTATTTAAGCACTCGCCTTCTCACAAGTATATTAATGATCATTGTTTAATTTTTACATTGCCCAATAATATCATATTTTAATTTTTATAGATAAATAAAAATATTTTTCTTAAACATGGAAATAAAGATAAAGTCTAATAGTTATTTAAAAAGACATTTTTAAAAAGTTTAAATAATCATCCAATTTTTTTCAAAATATTTATTGATATTTATTAATTTTCCTCATTAGTTTATTTTATTTTTATATTTGAGATCTTAACCTATCAAAAATATTTTATATAAAATGAAATTCTTGTTTTATTATTTTTCATTTACATTTAAATCAAAAAATAGAATATAATGTATTATAAATTAAAATAATTACTATATATACCATAATTAAATATCTAAAACATAAATAATTTTCTTTATTATAGAATTTCTAAAGATATAATGCACATATATTAGGAACACCCACTACCTGAAACCATTTTGGAATATAAGTGATTGAAAAAATACATCAATTATCTTGAGAATATGAGAGAGGTGTTGTTTACTTTATCACCCAAACATATATAATTTTTACCTCAAAAATCATACTCTGGGGAATTTACTACCCTCTAAAAACATTACCTCACCATTGCAACCTATCCCATCCCATACCAAATCTCATAACCACTTTTAAATCTATTTGACAAAAGAATAAAAAAACACATTCTGAGATATTATATCATCTTTATGATGACCTACCCAAGGAGTGTAGTAATCATTATTTTTAATTAGTGTAGTTTTCTCCAAGAAACACATATTCCTAAAATTTCATCAAAATATTTCATAAATTCGAATTTCATGATGAAAATATTATTTGAATATCATAATGAAACATCTCAATATGGTAATGGGTTGACATCCCTTGAATGAATCTAATTAAAATTTATAAAAAAATAACTTTATAATATATTTTTAATTTTATGAAATTCAAGAGCATCCCATCTATAAAATATAATTCATCAATATTAAGTAATAATTTTTTATTTGGAACACCATTATTAATAGTGAATAACTATATTATTATTTCCCATCTCATACCTAAATAGGGGTTTCAAATTCATATAAAAAATACCAATATAATAGTCATGAAAACATACAATTTAAAGATAACATTCATTTAAAGGTTGCATGATTCTTTTCGGGATATAAATTCAAATCCTATCAAACACTACCCGAATTATTCAAATATAACAATAATAGGGTGATGTTCATTATCAATCATAAATAAATTATATTGATAATTATACTATATTTTTTTACATTGTATACAACATTGTATTTTCTATTCTTTTATTCTTCTAGAATATCTCATAAACCCACATCATTAGTATTATAATACACATTAAATTGTAATCTCAAACCATTGAAAGTCATAATATTTTAATAATTGAATTTTTATTTCAGTAGATTACGTAGTTAAATAATATATCACTAAATTTAAAAATTCAACCATATGAAATAATTTTTAGATAAATGTTCTTGAATAATTTATTATTGAAACATAAGTCAAAATGATAATTCTACAGAAAATATCATACAAATTTTACAAAATGATATTTAGTTCAATTTTGGATTTATTCAATCATTGTAGAATCATTATACAATAGATTCCTTGTGACTTTTATTAAATAATAAAATATCCAATCATCATAAAAAATTATTATTTTTATTTTAAAATAATGTTTTTTCATCCTATATATACCCAAAATAACTATTTCTCCTCTAGAGAGATCTTATATGTGTTACATATAAATAAAATTTCATCCATAACTACCACATTGATTCCATTAACAAATTAACAATATATAAACATTATATATCATATCTATGTGGAAAGATATCTTTATACTGTAATTTTTTTCAACAAATAGTAAAATATCCAAAAAAAAATTTATTTTAATTCATTATTTTTTATTGAAAAATTATCATGTCCTTCTTCAAGAAAAAGAAAAAAATAAAATTCATTTCATTTTATCATCCAATGATACTATCTAAAGAGTAAATTTTATGATTAACCCTCATAGGGAATGAGTTCAATTTTCATTCAAAAATATATATATTATTCTTTTTATTTTCCTATATAAATAATATATTCAGTATTTTTAGTTTTAACTAAGCCAGCAACAATTTTAGGCACCACATGAATCACATTATTCCACGTAATATATAAGATAATATAATAAATTTATGCATCATATAAGTTTTTTCACATTATCCTAAATACATATTTTATGTTTTATATATGTTTATTTTTTAATAAATAATATGTTTATATAAAAATTACACTATTATTTTATGTATTCATAATTATGGTTAATTCAAATATCTACTAAAAATTAAATAAGGTCTGGTTCTTCTATTCTCTCTCAAATAACAGTTATTTTTTGGTATAACCTAAATTAAAATTTTATAAGTACATGTTTTCATAAAAAAATTTGTTGAAATGGTAAGGGAGATGATTTTTACCTAGAATATTGAATATTTTAGAGGAAATAAGGCTCTAGGTATTTAATTGAACATGATAATCAATTGGTATCTTATAATGACATTGAAAATTATATAACCACATTTATCATTATAATTTACAATAAAAATATAACTAAATTTATAATTCCAATAATTCTATTGAATATTATTGTTATTAATATTATTCATCATATACTCAGCTTATTCATCAAGAACATTAATGGATTATCCAACAATAAAATATAAAATCAAATCAGCTTGTTATAAAGTTTGTTTTTAAATAGTAAAAATGAAATTATATTCCACTAGTTATACTCAAAATTATAAAATATAAAATCAATTGGTATGGCATGGTTTTCAACCAAAACTAATAGATCATAAACATTTCCCAATTGGTGGGTTGTTATATCGATAATTTAATGTGCTATTTTGGCTAGAATAACCTCTTCATATCTAAATTTTCTAACGAATTGGATTTGAATCAAATTTAATCTTTAACATAGCTCTTAGAAAGAAAATCTATCAAATAATTCATTTTTATAGATTAAATTACAATTTTACCAAAATAAATCAATTTAATATGTATTTTCTTTTCTAAAACAGAATTATACTCTGTAGTGAGATAGCTTATATTCAATTCCCCTATTTTTTGATTTTTTATTTGGATGGTTTTAATAGAATTTAAAAAAAAGTTTAGATTCATCAGATGAATCAATGGAAAACTGGATTAAATATTTCTAATCATAAAAACATGATTTTCGGGTTTTACTATTTTATTGTTCCATAGAATATTTCATTGATCAAATTTTTTTTTATAGTGAAATATATCCTATATCATTTTTTATTCCCCCATTCTCTTCCTCCAATTTATTTTTTTTCTTTTTTTTATTTATAAATTTTATTTAAATTTTTAGTGGAATAACTAAAAAATGTCCATTTTACCCATATCGTAATTAATTTATGACACCATTTTTATTATATTTTATAGCTAATGTAATTCATGAATTAATTATATGTTTTCCCAATGTGTTTTCTCATATAGATTTCACAAAATAACTTATTTATTATAATTTTTCATATTGTATAAATATTCTAGCATTATATTTCAGTGAATCTTTTTCTAAAAGTGATAAAAACATTTCAAACACTATGTTCACCATCATAAAAATAATATTTTTTCACACTACAGATATAGATCTAACATTCATTAATATTTCCCTTTGAAAATATTTTTTTCTTTGTAACATCATTATTTCATGATATCCATGTTACCAAACTAACTGACTAGTTAACTTTTCAAGAATATAAAAAGAAGATTAATTGTGAAATATTTTTGTTTGTTTTTTATTTTTTTACATATCATAAATATTTCCATCAAATTATTTACTACTATGTCACATTTTATTTTGATAACATGCTTGTTTTTAAAATATTAACTTCTAAGGATGTTTCATTAACTAATGATCTAACCAATAAAATAAAATCTATATGATACCCAGTATAGTAATTTTTCCAAAAGTATAATACTTTAACACATTCCCACCACTAAAAGCAAAATATTTTATCATTTTCTTCTAGTTTTATATTAAATATATATAAAGGATAAAATTATTCAATATTTTCATCTATATTACGCTATTTAAACTAATCCTTGATGAATCAATCATCGTTTTGAACCAATACATGTACCACATTTTTTGTCATAAAAACATGATATTTATTTACAAAATAAAAAAAATATTATTTTATAAATTTTTAGTAACATAAATCCCAAATAATCATTGAATTGTATTTTTTTTTCATTTTGGGTATGCATATGGTAAATTTTATAATTTATTATCAATAATGTATGTTCAATTTTCACAAAAATTATACTAAAAAATATATTTACCAGAAGTTTTCTTTCTATTATAAATTGAGACAACAGAAATTAATGAAAGTAATTGGTGATGGGAAAATTGTGCAAATTATCTAAATGTATCCTAATCCTTAAAACATATTACACATATTAAATGAGTTTATGAATTTTATTTCACAAATCTCTAATCACCACACTGTGAAATATTTTACTATAAAAAAATTATATTTTATCTCATCCATTAAAGAAATTTAAATATAAAATCAAGATAACATTTCCTGAAAAATTCATCAAATAAAAATCAGAAATTATTATATTATATAATTATATTTTGTAACACCTTTCGAAAGTAATTATTTTACATGAAAATAAAAATACTAACATAATTATTAATATCCATCAATAGGCATGCCATGAAATGATATGATAAGGATAAATGAGATTACTTGTGGTAATAATTAAAACACATTTTATAAACCATCTATTATATTGATTTATTTAAGTAATTTATAATTCATTTTTTAAGAAATTCTTATAAACAATTTCATTTGAATTGTTATATTTTATGTATTATAGCACCTCTATATAAATTATATTATTTTCAAGACAACACAACAAGTTCAATCATTTTTTGTTTAACTTTTTACAAATTATCCTAAATTAATTATATAGTTTTCAAATAGTACAAGAATAAAAATATAATTTTTAGAAGAATAATAAGAAAAAAATAATGTTAGAATATTACTAAAAAAATATCGTTGAAGGTGATTAATATAAAAAACTAAAAGATTCACATTCATTAAAACCATTCCAAATATTGATATGGATTAGTTGGAATATTAAATCAAAATTTTATGTATAAATATAATGTTTTATATATGGTAGTATATATTATTAAGCGATAAACTAAAGATAAATTATAAATATTAAAATGAAATCAATAGGATTCATAAACAAAAAAAGAGAAAATATTTTAATTCTATTAATATAAATACTATAGAATGGGTTTTAGTCAATTATTAAAATTCTATAAAGCGTAATGATATTTTCTGAAGAAGGTTTATGTAGATAAGAGTGAAGAAGATAAAAGAAAAATATTAGGGATTTGATATTTATTTAGTCGAAAATAATAAATCACAATTCTAAAGAAATTTTTTTAATTAATATTTTTTTTCTCTTTGAATAACCCAATTAAAGGATGATAATATAACAAAAAATGATGATATCAATAACGAGACATACTTTTTAATGAAAATATATATATACTTTTGTGTGATCTAAGTGAATTATCAATAAAGAAAAATTAAACCATCAATCAAATTAGTAACATTCACTAGTGCAGAAAACATTTTTTAAGGTGGTTATTTTTTATTTTTTACATCATATTTTGGCCTCCGTTATTAATTGAGGCATTATAAATATTTGTTTCCATCAGTTATTTTAAAACCGACGTAAAAACTAAAAATCTAATGTGTTATTAATGATGGTTCCTCAAAAAAACATGGAAAATGATTTGGTGTCAGGCATTTTTATGTTATTTTTTATATAATTAATGTGGTGTATACTTTATTATGTCAGTTGTTATGTAACCAATGTAATAGTCTATGCCTCCAAAGCATTTATCAAATTGGTTATTGTATAAATGACGTGATAAACCAATCGGCCAAGTGTTTTTTAACATTGGTTAAATATTAATCGGCATGAAAAACTATATACTATGTCGGTCATAAAATAGCCAATGTGAGAAAAATATTCATTTCCATTTAGTACATCATTTATGAAATAACTGATGTAAAAAATCCATTCCCATGCATTTGTTACGTCAGTTTGTAAATAACATACATTAAAACCCATTCACATACATTTTTTATGCCAGTTATAAAATAACTGATGTAAAAATAATTTTTTTTAATAAAACCATTGAACCACAATTATTACCATCCAAATAAGACCAAAAACAGACCAAATCCAGACCAAAACCCCCCAAACCGTGGGACATCCCTCCCACACCCCTGTAAACACCCACCAC
Source organism: Viscum album (assembly GCA_963277665.1). Taxonomy (NCBI): domain Eukaryota; kingdom Viridiplantae; phylum Streptophyta; class Magnoliopsida; order Santalales; family Viscaceae; genus Viscum; species Viscum album. The sequence continues at coordinate 1,576,887,892 of OY728150.1, read as the reverse complement.
CCTAGACACCCCCACACCCCTAAATATCCCCTGGATAGCCCCCTCCATCCTGGATAGCTGCCACCCCTCTGGAGAGTCTTCCCACCCTCCTGGACACCCTCCCACACCCATGGACAACCTTGACACACCCACCCCCTAGAATCCCACACACCCCTAGACACCCACTGGATAGCCCCTACCATCATTGATAGCCCCCACTCCCCTATACAGCCCTCACACCCTCCGAGACACCCTACCACCCCCATGGACAGCTGAGACTCCCCTACCCCACTGAACATCCCTCCCACACCCATAGAAAACCCCACCCCACTGGACACCCCCACACACCGGGACACCCCATGGAAAATCCTCCCACCATCTCGGACACCCTCCAACACCCATGGATACCCCCACCCTCCTGGATAGCCCCCACTCGCCTGAAAAACCCTCCAACCCTCCTGAACACCCTCCCCCCACCATGGACACCATAGACACCCCAAACTCAATGGAAATCCCTCCCACATCCCTGGAAACCCCCAACTTAATGGAAACAAACCACACCCTAAGACACTACCTGGATAGACCCCAACCCTCCTGGATAGCCACCACCCATCTGGACAACCCTCCCACCCTCCAGGACACCCTTCCACCCCCATGGAAACCATGGACACCCCCACCCCACCGAAAAGTCCTCCCACACCCCTAGGCCCCCACCCCTGTACACCCCCTGGATAGCCCTCACCCCCTGGACTACACCCACACCACTGGACAGCCCTACCACTCTCCTGGAAACCATCCCACCGTAACTGGATCCCTGGACCCCCCCACCACACTAGACATCTGTCCCACACCCAAGGAAACCCTCACCCCCAAGACACCCCACACCCTTGGACAACCCCTATATATACCCCACCCTCCTGGATAGCCCCAACTGCCCTAGAAATCCCTTCAACCATCTTTGAAACCCTCCCACTCCCATGGACACCCCCACCCAACTAGAAAACCGTCCCACACCCCTGGAAAACCCCAAGCCTCTGGACACCCCCACACCCCTGGACATCCCTTAGACCCCCCACCCTCATTGATTTCCCCCTCCCCATGGACAACACTCCCACACACCTGGACACCCTCTGACCCCCATGGACACCCTATAGACCCCCAAGCCATAGGACAAACCTCCCACACACCCAGAAACCCTAACCCCATGGACACCGCACACCCCCAGGACACATCCTCGATAGCCCCCACCCTCCTTGATATCCTCCACTCCCCTGGAAAACCCTCACAACTTCTCCCACCCCCATGTACACCCTGGACACCCCCACCCCATTGGACAACACTCCCACACCCATGGAATCACCCCAACCACACCACTAGACAACCCTCACCGTCCTAGACATCCCCCACCACTGGACATCCCTCCCACCCTCCTGGACACCCTCCCTCCCCCATGGACACGCTGGAAACCACCACCGCACTTGAAAGCCCTCCTACATCCCTAGAAACCCCCACCCCACTATTCACCCCCCACAACCCTGGATACCAGCTGAATAGCCCCCACCCTCTTGGATAGCCCCCACTCCACTGGATAGTCCTCCCACATTCTTAGAAAGCCCTCTGACCCCCATGGACTCCTCGAACACCACCACCCCAACAGACAACCCTCCCCCACTGGACAACCCCATACCCATGGACTCCCCCACCCTCCTAGACTTTCCCCACCAAATGGATATCCACCCACTCTTCTAGACACCCTCCCACCCCCAAGGACACACTATACACACCACACCACAGACATCCCCCCCACACCCACGGAAACCCCCAACCGCAGACACCCCACACCCCTGGATGCCACCTCGATAGCCCCACCCATCCTAGAAAGCCTCACCCCCTAGACATCCCTCCCACCCTCAAACCCCCATGGACACCCTGGACACCCCCACCCCACAAGACCGCCCTCCCAGACCGCTAGAAACTCCAACCCACTAGACACCTCCCACACCATTGGAGACCCACTAGACAACCCCCACCCTCCTTAACATCCCCCAACCCCCTAAACAGCCCCACCCTTTTGAACACCCTCCCACCCCCATGGACACCATGGACACCCCCACCCCCACTAGACAACCCTCTCACACCCCTAGAAACCACTCCCACACCACTGGAAACCCCCATAACTCTGGATACCACCTAGATAGCCGCCCATCCTCCAGGAAAGCCCCCCACTCCCCTGGACACCCCTCCCACCATCCAATATAGTCCTCCCACCCCCATGGGCACCCTGAACACCCCCATCCCACTTCCATCCCACCCACAACACTGGACCCCCTCACCCCACTGGACACCCAACACCCCTTGAAACCCCATGGATAGCCCCCATATTAGATTTCCCCCACCCCCTGGACAACCCTTACACCCTCATGGACACCGTCCCACCCCATGGACACCCTGGACACCCCTTACCCACTAGATTTCCCTACTACACCCCTGGAAACCCTTCAACCCACTAGTCACACCCACACCCTTGGATACCCCCTGGATACCCCACCCCCTGCACTACCCCCACACCCATTGACAGCCCTCCCACCCTCTTGGACACCCTCCCACCCCCATGGACAACTTAGACACCCCCACCCACTAGAAATTCCTCCAACACTACTAGAAACCCCCACCACACATGACCCCACCCCCACCCCCCACCCCCCCCCCCCACACACCCCTTGGACAACCCCCACCCACCTAGACAACCCCACCACTCCCATGGACAGCCCTCCAACATTATATGACTCCCCAACCCATGGACACCCTAGACACCCCCACCCCAATAGACATCCCTCCAACACCACTAGAACCCCCATCCCCCTACACAATTAGAGACCCCCACACCCCAGGACACCCCCTGTACCCCACCTTATGGATAGCCCCCCAACCCGTGGATTTCCCCCCCACCCTCCTGGATAACCCCCCCCCCACTCCAAGACTAGAATCCATACTAGAAAAATATTCAAAAATAGAAAAAAGCAAGAAGTATAGAAAAATTAATCATTCACATATGAAACATTAAAAATATACAATGTCAAATAAAAAATCCTAAATACAACATAACCGACATCCAATTACACAATTATAATAACAATATTCAAAATTACATTTTATACTAAAAACAAACTAAATTCTAATAAAAAATATTAAATAATTTGACCATTACACTTGTTAGTGTTTGATATCTTGTCACAATTGGGTTGAGGGTCATCAAATAGCTACAAATTAAATGGATAGTAGTTAACATGTATAATGAATAAATCATATGAAATATAATTGCACTGTTTAAAAAATAAATCATAACACGTGAAAGTTCCCATGTTTTCTAGTTGTAATTATTTCATATATAAATATTAACATATACTATCCACATTCGATGACTCCTTGTTGTTCATGAAAATTTGGTTTAAATGACTTTAAATTGAAAATATTATTTTTATGTAATACATCAAAAAGTAGAAATTATAAATGGATATTTACCATTACTTTTAAATTTTTGAAATCAGCACTCCATTTCTTTGTGTTTTTTCGAAACTACACCCATCCCCTGTTAGAAAATAATAATAATGGGATAAATTTAAATATCATTATAATATTTACAACTATTAGGAAATTGAAACTTACTTTTCCAACATATTCTTAAAACATTCCAACACATCATCATGGAAATAGCATATCCAAAAATGTTTTTTCTCCCTTGGGCCAAAAGAACCAAACATTCAATGAAAACTGATAAAGGAAAATTTAGTGTTTATGTTTATTAATTTTAAAAGATAATGAAATCATTCCCAAAGATATGTTTCATACCTATCACAAAAATACATCATCTAACATTGTGTGATTATATTATATTTAAATCATTCTATAATATAAATAATTCTTTGTTCCTAATTCAATACATATGATTCTTGGGAAATCAAATGCAGGTCCATGAATCCATATACATTTTTCTACTCATTCTTCTCAAACATGTAAAAAATATACCTAAGAAAAAACAGACATAAGTATATATTTTTAATAATTTTTTTACAAGGAAAAGGTGTTAAGAATTACACTGAAAAAAATTTCACCACGTTGATGCCCAACATATCTCCAGTATTAATCTCCATGAAATCATTTTCCCCAGCCCCCATATTTATTACATGTCCAAAAAAATGATCTTTCATTGGAAACTCACAATAACATACCAAAAAATTTGAATATCATGAAAATATATCAAGACTACTAGAATATGTATCTGATGTCATATCCATTTTTCTTTGTTTCTGTCTATACAATATTTATTTACCTTTTAATTGTTCATATAAAAATAAATAGAGAAATAAATTAGTTTTCAAATTCTAAAAAAACGTTAATAAAAAAATAAAATAAAATATATAACATACATACCTCTATAATTATGAGTCGCAGAAGTATGGATGGACAAATTAAAAAATGGTTGATTCTATGTCCAACTACTGTCACCTCATATGTAGGCAATGGTACTTGAGTTGATCTATCTATAATAACCTGAACAATAACATTATAAAGATATACCTCTAACTATTGATGATGAACTGTATCTCCTATACAAAATACCAGCCCATATGCCACTATATTATTTTGAGTATCATCAACATAAAACTCACAATATGTAAGAAGCTATGGAAGAGGAGTAGGATAAAAAATGGGTTCTGGAGGTGAGGTGGGGGAGTTGGATCTACTGGTGGAGGTGGAGGATAAATAATGTGGTCTGTAGGGGGAGGTGGATGAGTGAGAGCTCCAGTCTAAAATTGTTTTTTCATATCTGCAAACATAGATTGTACCAACACTCAAATATTTTCCTCAATTGTAGCATTAATATTATGAACTTTATCCTCCAAGGATTCAATATTTTATAAACACCCTCAATGTATAAAGTTGAAGAATGTGGAAACACTTTTCTTACCGATACACCCATCGGATATCATAGTACATGGCCAAGATGTTGGGGATTCTCTAATGTTGCATATAAAATATCCCACCTCTCGTATGTGGTAAATAACCTCTATGAGCTCTGATCCTCAAGAGAATCATATATTAATTAATTGATCATTTCTGTAATGATTAAAATTATATAATAATATAGTAAACATAAATAAATAAATAAAATATCTTACAATCCTCTCAGCTACGATTATCGAATCTTCCTAATGATATTTCCCCATCCAATGAATATATAAAGGTCCAAAATTTATTATTTCTAAAACTAGAAGAATCATAAATTGCACTATTATATTAAAAAAAGATCAAGGAACATATATTTCAAATTTAAAATGTATAAAAATTTCATCCTTTTCCATAATGTTCAAAGCATTCACAATAATCACCTTATTAACTATTGAATTGGAAAAATAACACAACTTCATTATAGTCATTTTGACATGGATGAGAAATATTCCATGTAATGAAACATGTAGAAGTTGTTGCATCATGACATGACAATCATTAGATTTCATACATATCAACATCAAACCCTGTAAACAGAAAAAAATTTACATTTAAAGAATATACTTGAGACACATTGATATCATGAAGACACTAACAAAATCTAATTTTCTCCCTCTAGGATAATGTATGAAAGGCTAGGGAATAAATTTTTGTCTCTCATTCGGAGTGGGAGCTAACACCAAATTTATTCCCATTGATAGAAAGTCTAATCATGAATTTAACCCATATTTTTTTCTTTCATTTAAAATCTAATAATATTCCAATCAAACCACCATAGATATATTTTCCCACATGCATTACATAAATATTATGTTTCAGTTCATGATATCTCTAACATGGTAGATCAAACAAATTATCCTTTACTTCCAACAATTCCTATCATTACCAGATTTTAGTGTCGTTCCAAATGTCACGTCATGGTTTTCCACCCTCTCAAAATTCACATAAGGGGATAAATATTTTTAAGGAATATAAAATTCATAAGAGCCATAGAATGCATTTTTTAGTCTTCAAGAATAGTGATCCATATGAAAAAACATTTGATGACCCATGTATACTATTTTTCTCCAATGATGCAATTGAAAATATGTTATCTATTGTTATCAATTTTGATAAGCTTTATGCCCCTTTACACTGTATCCAAAAAAAATTCTATATGATGGGAAGTCATTTATAGTGTACATAGGCTCTACATAAAGATGGAAATATTACATTATAATTGAATCATAATCCTTAATACCATCCTCCCTTAAAATATTCAAATCACCAATAAATGTTTACAAGAAAACCTCAATATCATTTTCGGGGTTCTTTGGACTAGATATAATTATACCCAACATGACATTTTTGCGCTTCATACAACCTTTAGAAGAGTGGTTTTAATTTCCCAGTAAAATAGGCCATGAAATATGTCTTCTACAGAGGGTTGTGTATTGATTCATTCCATCTCTACACAACCCTAGTCTGATATTTATAATTTCATTTCCAATTATAGGATAATGATCATCAATTTTCTTCCATTGTGAACAATCAGTTGGATGAGGTATTTTTCCATCTCATATCTTCTCATATGCATTCCATAATAACCTTTTTTATTAATGTGAATTAGCAATTAAACATTTGAAACAATTAACTATAGGAAGATACGAAAATACATTCAAAGAGATCTCCATAATACTTACCACACCCTAGGATTTTTCATTCAACTTATACTATGATGTCCCATATTTAAGACACTCTAACAGAAATTCATATTCCTTCCTATATATCATACAGTCATTTAGATAGGCATGTACTTTCTTAAATCCCAATCACATCTTGAATAATATTTTAATTGGACATATAATGTGAATATGGATGATCGTTGTCTTTTGGAAGAATGTATTTCAACAATTATAGATTCTTTGTAAAAAATTTCCACTCTATCCATGTTTTTTCTTGTAGGTTAATTAAACATAACACCATCGAAAAAAATGTAAAATCCATACAACCAGGATACAATTAATTTTTAGCATCACTATATAAACATGGAACTATTAGTTCAGTATCAATTTTTTCTAATGCAATATCACAAATCATTTCTTCAATTCCATCGGAGTTACCATCTTGCAAATCATCATTGTCAGTAGATCTAAAATTCTATCATATTTCACCATGAAAAATACAAGGGATGTAACTCAAATTAAAGCCCTGAAAAATTAGATGACTATTTATCTCTATACTTTTAAACTTATTCGTATTCAAACATTTCATGCATGGAGAGAAAAAATGTCACTTCATTGAATATTTAATTTAGAAAATTTCAAAAAGGCATCAACACCTTCCACATATTCATTACGTAGTCTATGTGTTGTAATCCAACATCGACTAATTATACCTACAAAAAATATCAAAATTATAAATATTTTTTAGATAATACAAATATATATTTATATTAAAAATATCATAATTTGAATTTAAACCAATTTGAAATATCAAACAAAACAATGTGTATTTGAAAAATATATGCATCAAAATGATTTTAAAATTAAAATACAGTTATATTTAACAATTTTAAATTTATCTTGGATCCTTTCTATTTAAGGTATTCAATAAATACATTTTGGTGCAACTAGATACCAAAATAACCCTTTCATAAAAAAGAAATATGAATTATAAATATTAAAATATATATAAAATCAACTTTTAAAATACCCAAATCCCAACGATTGAAAAACCATGGGATAGCCCCTGAAACTATTGGGATTGAATACCCCCAATTATTTCACACACCATTTGCATAATGGTCATTGCAATATCCATATACCAATGATTTTACAGAAATTGTTGGTATAGACTACCTTAAGTTAAAATATTCCAACGATTTCTATGAAACTGTTGGGATATATATAAATATATATATCATGGGGGTGACCAAGGGGGTAAGGGGATATCCAAGGGGGTGGTGGGGATGTCGAAGGGGGTAGGGGATGTCCATGGGGCTAGAAGGTTGTCTAGGTTGTCTAACAGGATATGTGGTGTCTATGGGGTGGGGGCATATCCATGGGGTGGGGGTGGGGGTGTCCATGGGGGTGGGGGTGTCATGTGGGGTGTGGGAGTGGTTTCCATTGGGTGAGGGGGTTGTCTAACCCCCTACCCCATTGGACAACACCCCACCCCTTTAGACACCCCTGGACACCCCCCCCCTCGTGCCCCTAGACATCCCCCACCCCCTAAATAGCATCAACACCCTCTAGTCTCCCCACCCCTAGACACCCCTACCCGATAGACACCACCCCCACCCCCACCCCTGTAGACACACCCACACCCTTGGATAGCCCCCTTACTCCATTGGCCACCAACCCCACCAATGGACACCCTACCCCCTTGATAAGACCCCTCACCCCCTAGACACCACCCCCACCCCTACCCCATTGGAAACCCCATGGACACCCCCACACCCCCAAGACACCCCACCCCCTAGACAGCCCCTGCACCCCACTGGAAACCACCCCCACCCCCTTGGAATCCCCCTGGACACCACCACCCCCTTTGGACAACCCCCACCCCTGGAAAACCCCCCAACCACTCCGGACAACCCCCACCCACCCCCAGCCCGGGACACGCCCACACCCTTGGACAACCCTACCACCCCCTTGACACCACCCTCACCCCTAGACACCCCATCCCCTTGGAAATCCCCCTCAGCCCCTAGACACCGCCCCACCTCCTTGGACACCCCCTGGACACCACCACCCCCTAGTACATAACCAACCCACTAGAAATCCCCCCAACCCCTCTGGACATCCTCCCCACCCCTGGAAACCACCACCCCATAGAGACCCCATACCCCTTTGGAAAACACAGTCACCCCTTGGACACCGCCCCCTCCACTTGGAAACCCTATAGACACCACCCCCATGACCTACCCTCTTGAAAACTCCCTTGGACACCACACCCCTTGGACAACCCTGTTCCCCCCCCCCCCCTCATCACCAACCCCACCCCTAGACACACTTACCTCCTAGGAAAGCCCCCTCACCCCATGGAAAACACCACCACCCCCTTGGAAACCCTTGGACAAAAACACCCACTTGGACAGCCCCCACCCCTCTGGACAACACCCCCTACCCCTGGGAAAATCCACACCCCTCTAGATAGCCCCAATCCCCTGGACAGCCCCCAACCCTCTGGATAGTCCCCACCCATGGACACCCCACCCCCTGGATAGCCCCTACCCATTTGTATAACCCACTCACTCTCTAGAAACCACCCCACCACCTGTACACACTAACCACATTGGACATCCACCTCACCCCCTAGAAACCCCCACACCCTTAGACACCCCAACCCCCCTGGACATCCCCATAACCACCATGATACCACCCCACCGCCCATGGACATCCCCTAGACACCCCCACCCCATGAACAACACCCTCATACGCCTGGAAACCCCCGCCCACATGGACATCGCCCACCCCCTTGGACACCCCCTATATGCGCACACACACACACACATGATAGAACAAACAAAAATCATAAACATGCATGATATCACTTCCATGGTTTATTTTACCAAAAAATAATTTATCATGGTACAAATGAACTCTACGAATCATACCACGATAGTAATAACAACGATAGAAAAATAAAATCTCAAAAAATTATTTTAGGGCATCACGAAGAATAAAAAACATACCGAGCCGTGTGAGGCTTACTTGAGTGTTGCGAGTCGACCTGATAGATCTGGTGATAATAAATATGACAAATGAAATTAATAAAAAGAGGCTATAGGGAATGACTTTGAAGAATCCTTTATAGTTTTTCCACTTGAGAGAGTCAAGTCGCAGGTCGCCTAATTGAAGAAATCAAAAAGACTGAATACGGGGCGTGGTAAATCATTTAAATTATTTGTCCTGTCAGTTATTTAATAAATGAAATGAAAATTTTATCATGTTTAAATCAATAGTTATTTATTTACTGAAATTATAAACGATGCTTTATCACATCGGTTATTTTATAAACGATGTGATAAATTGATGAGATATTTTTTATTGCATCGGTTATTACTTAACTGATGTGATGAAGCGCCCAGATTCGATATGTCACATCGGTTATAAAATAACCGACTTGATAAATCTAATCATAGTTTTTATTACATCGATTATAAAATAACTAATGAAAAAAATTCATTCTCATCTCTTTATCAAATCATTTATATAATAACCGATGTGATAAATCAATTTTTACAGCTTTGCACGTTTATTATATAGAAATGACATGAAAAATACTGACGTGTTACATGTTTAATCTACTAGTGTTTATTATAAACTATATCTTCAAATCATCTAGTTGAATGTGCATAAAACATTTAAATAATTTATATATAAAATTAATTTTTTATATAATTTTTACATTAATTTATTTCTATTTTAAAAACACATAATTTATATATATATTTTTAAACAGAGAAATATTTTATTTATTTATTAAAAATGATATTGATATTTTTATATTTATATGACCAAAATAACATAAATATTGATTAAAATATATAAAAGAAAAAGTAAAATCATAATAAAAACTTAGTAACACTAATTTCTATCTTTAAATTAAAAAACAATTATTTAAAAAATTATCTGATAAAAAATATTAACAATAACATTATAAAAAATTATGTAGTGAAATAATATTTTCAAATATTGAATAAATTAATCACCTTACTATGTATATTTTCTTCGTATTTTATAAAAAAATATAATGTTTAATTATAAAGTTCATTTTGACTCTAAAAATGAAAAAAATATACGAATAACAAGGAACATTATGTTATCTGATGTCATGTCACATATTATTAATTTATATACCATTATATTATAAGCATATGCTCATATCCCTCCACATGGTCAGAATTTTTGATTTCTATAATTCTCATAATGACCTATAAATTCTCCTCTAATGATATACAATATTAAGGATACTGAATCCCATGAATCTATAATTATTTTCCTTGTATTATAATCATTATCTACACCCATTATAAAATTTTCGTTGTCTAGAGTTTTTTTTATGTTTTTGGGCACAACAGACGTACCTATATGACATGGAGAACTCAGGTCTTTATATTTAATTCTGAATAATTAATTCAATATATGAAGAATGATCTCAAAACCAATGAATTTAATATATTAATAAAATATAGTAAACTAAAGAATTAAATTTTAAGATCATAAGATGATATTTAAAATTTATTTATGAGAACATATACAATTAATTAAACATGCAATTCCCTATCTGAGGATGATCTATTTAAAAGAAAATTTCATAACATCACTATTATTAGGTTTGTAAATAAATAACCATTGTAGTAGTGCTCCAGATGTGAGCCACAATACCAGAATGTCATCATAGAATTAACAAGTTCTTGCATGTCGAATCTTGATTATTGGAATTGTTTGTGGTTGATCATCATTGAATTATTCTTGTCACTGGAAGAACTCTCAGTTTTCTCTTGTTGGACTAAGAGAATATAATGAGAAGATAACACTATAGATCTATTAATATCTCTTAAGGGATTGAGATAAATCCTCTTTATCTAATGTGTAGAATATGAGTAATTATAGGGAGTAATATAATTAGATATTTATAAATGCAATTATGGGTTGTTTAATATTAACATGTTCCCCATTAATCTTTATGATTTCATGGTGAACCCATGGTCTTAATAATAAATTTTTTTTCTTATACATGATATTAAAATCACATATGAAAAAAATTATTTTAATTTATATTTCATCTATTTTGGATATTAATCTTAGTTAATATTTTCTACTCAACATTAACCAATCACTGAATAATTACAACTTATTTAATATATAAATATCATTATATTATATGTCCAAAGTATAATAAAAAATTATATTAAACAAAAAATGAAAAATTATTTAATAATATTAATTATGACACATATTATATTGAATAACATCTAATTGATTCTAAGCGAAGAACAAAAAAAATTAATTTTTGATATATTATTTTATTAAATAAGAAAATTAACTGATATTATTGATACAAATAGTCTAATGACCGCTAAGAAACTTTTTTAATGGAAATATTCATTACTACCATATGTCCAATATAAGAATCTAGCAAGATGCAAAGTCACCCATTTACGATTATGTTAACATAACAACCAATAAAACCTCATTTGAATTATTACCATGTTGTAAAAAAACATTACAATGATATCTGTAAGAAACAATGTGACATAAATATTTCAAAAATATATTCTCTGAATGAATATTTAATAAAATTTCCATAAATAGAATGACCTATAACCAACCATGTCCATGGAATTATACTATCATTTAAATTCCAATCAATTGTAATGATATAAATAATACATCCTCAAAGAAACAATATTAATGAATTTTCTTATTGTCCATTAATGATATATCATTATTGTTACTTGAAATGTATACAACATTTCCATTATAATATTACATCACAGTTTTCATCCATACATCATCATTAAAAAACATTGGTATCCATTACTGATAATATTAATGTCTATGGTTCAATCAACGTATCTATAAATAGAAACATTTAACGAAACATGTAAATATGGATTTCATATTCAATAGTCTCATTCTACTAATATCTTACTATAGAAATGACCATATAAATACACTATTAGTGGGTGATTTAATGTCATATGAGTCTCCAACTATGATAATCGGTTTCATATGTATCCAGTAAAATGATATCCTTCAACTATAAAATAGAAATTTATTATTTATATCATAGCATATTTAAGACCTCATGATAATGGGGAACTATTATGATATTTTATTATGACACATATTTTTCTGATATTAAGACATAAATTTTTAGTTTTGAGGAATAATAATTATGTGATATAATGATTAATTAATTATGAAATAATTAATAATGTAAATTTATGTCTATTCTAAATAACTAATTCTATTTTACTCCCACTAACAAAAGAGATAGTCATTAATAACCTATGGTCCACTTGATCATTAATGACACTTATTCAACTGATGAGATATAGAATTTTTCATGTATTAATCAATGTTGAAATATATGGGTACTCTTATCAATCAAACATTACCTTATTGAGAAAAATCAAACAAGAGAAAAAAAATGTGTATGGGAATTTTCCTTTGATTTGACCTTGGTGCTTTGGAAAGGGAAACTAATGATGTGTTATCACAATAAACTATAATTGGTCTCTGAATTTTTAAGACCACATCCAGATAATTGACATATTATTTAATCAATACAGATTCAATAGATGCATCAAAAGCTAAAATACACAATAAAATATATTGTGATCTTAGTGTTATTTGGTATATTTTAAAGATTTTATCTCAGAAGTCATTCATTGAGATTGGAGGCATATCCCAATAGTTACATTAGATTATTTTGATCTTCATGAAAGAAAACATCAATATAAACCCTGATGACTAGCTCTTCATCTCCAATATACATTGGAAATATATCCATAATTTAACTCAGATACTAAATGGTATCCTTAAAAGAAATCCATGGATGTTCATATGGATTGTCATAATAAATCCCAAAAACTATCATGGAATAAGCAATATCATGAATAATGAATAACATCGCTAAAATATTTATTATAACATATAATCATATTGGATCTGAATCCTTATTAATCATTCTCTTAGATGTGAGGATAAATTTACTTATTATGATGTATACCATGTGACATTAGAACCAATCCATTGTTTTATTGAACAAATGAAAACCACTTTTGTAGATGGAAAATATATAAACATTAACTTTGTCCACATAGCCTCTATAATCTGTCATGTGTGATATTGTTCCCTATAATATAGGCTACCTGAAAGAAGCCCTTTATTTAAAAGAACGTGAAAACCACACATTAACCACTTATAAATTTGGTACATCATTTACAATTAGTAATATGTCATCATCATATAATATAATGAAAATTACTATACTCTCACTAAATCACTTGAAAACAGACTCTTGACTATATTTATTAATGTCAACAATAATTTATAGAAAAGTTTATTTTCCATTAATTCTATTATTTCTTTTATATAGAAATGAATTTATATAACATACATATTTTTTTAAATTCATTGAGGCATAAAACCTTAAAATTGTGTGATATTCAAATACCATTATAGGCTGAATATAAATAATTTTTGATATCTATCAACCAATTGTCATAAAAATGGAATGATGTTACAAAATGAAAAATTATGATGGTTTTAGACATGAAACTTCTTCAAAATTATTCATAAAAGTCAGTTTTTTAACATTTCATAAATCCATTAACCACAAGAAATTATATATAGTGATTTACATTTATTTCCATGTACAATATTATGTTGAATAAAAATTTATTCCCAATCAAATTTTTATTAATTGGATATCCGATCAAAGCGCACAAATTGTTTTTATACATGTAATCCATCCCAAAATTAATGTATTTTTTCCATATTTTGAATGTTTGTAGATCCCAACTACCTCTTTATAGGATAAAGTAGAATTATTTTCAAGAAACAATTAGTCACTGTCATTGATGACTATAAATTCATAACATTCTGGGTTTTTACCTCTCGAGTGATCTTATAAGAAACATTTATTTCATTAAATACATCTTTCATATGGACTTGTGGAATTGTCTCATAAACAAAATATTTTTTAACATGAGATATAAAATTTTTCAAATCATTATTTCATTCTCTATACTCCATGAGTTTTTTTTCCAATTCATAGAATATGGAATTGACATCAATTATAATCATAATATACAATAGATCGTAGAGGTATTATCATCATGTTCCAATTGAGTAACATATATTGAATGACTATATACTTAACTATTATAGTTTTTAAATTGGTAGGGACAGAAATAAACAAATCTTAACCTTGCTCAAGACCAAGTGAAAAATGGGATTATCTTCACTCCACAAATCAAAGGGAATACAGTTTTTTTCATTATTTGGTACTCAATATAGTATGTTTTATTTAATATATATGGAATATTCCCAAAAAGATAATGGAAGGGAATATTTACAAAAAAATTAGCTTACCATGTCCACTATTTGTTGGTTCATCCTTTCTCTAACACCTTTCAATTGTGCTGTATAAGGAAAAGTTAGATGAGATAAACCCCAATACTCTCGTAGAAAGTTGATATAATATTTTTTATGATACTCATGTCATTGATCCAATAGATATATATTTATTTTCAAATAAATGATAATCCCGACATCATTCTTCATATCATTTACCTTTTCAATGGATTTAGTCACAAACATATATATTTTATGTATCTATATATATTCATGTTATAGGGAAAAAAATATATAATATGAAAATTGAATCATTAGAAAAGATTTTACGTTATTTCATTTAAAAGATGATTTTATGTTCAGAGATTTATATAATTAGGAAATAAGCTTATTAAATAATACAATATATTAGAAGTATAAAACATAATCTTAGTATACATTTTTTGCATAATTTGATCCATGTAAAATGAAATATGTTTTTTATTCATGAAAAGGATTCATGTAACTCAACATTAGTTCTTCCACATTCTAACATAAAATTTAATCCATATGGTAAATATTCAAACATGTGTTATGATCACAATGACCCAGTAGGGGACTTTGAAAAATAATTTTTTTTCATGAATACTTATTTAAAATATTATTTATTAAAATAATCATCGTGATGAAAATAAATATTTTTAAACCATAAAAATAAACTCTTCTTACAAATTATTTCCTTAAAACATATCATAATAAATCATAAAGGAAAATTAAAGAAATCATTATATTCAGATAAAAAATATTACATTTTTTTATTTCACCGTTAAGAAGTATCATAAACATTTGTACAAAAAAATATTGTTATACTACTCTATGAAATCATAAAATTTTTATAAGATGTCATATAAAGAATAGATAAATCACATAGTAAAATTTGGAAATTATTTTAATATCATCCATTCTATTACTATTTGAAGTATAATATCCAATAAATTCATCATCCAATATAATTCTTACCCAAAAAATTAGTGTGCTATCAAAAACACATTAATCCATAGTTTGTAATGGAACCAAAAATATGTAGTTCATAATTGAATCATGATATCTTGGTTTATAACAGATCCATATATTATAAAAACTTTCCAAGAACAATATCAAAAGAAACAAACCTAAAATAATGAAATTTTAATGAATAAACTCATTAAAATAATCATTTCTCCATTAATAAAACAATTAAAAATATTAAAATATCTATTCGTTTTGAAACCCATTTTGAAAATACACAATAAAAAGTGAAAGATTGTTTTTATTTGAATTGAACATGAATTATTATAAACTGATCAAATAATAAATTATCAATTTTGGTTGTGAAAAAACCATTGATATCATATATATATATATATATATTAAATTATAACATTCCTTTCATGTTTTTGATAAATCATTCTGTATAAAATATTTGAAAATATTCTAATAGAAAAACCATTATACAAAATTTAAAAGAGAAATGAAATATTTTTTTATTTAATTAAATTAAATATAATTAAATAAATTAATTAATTTTAAGCATATTAAAATGGAGATTTTTTTAGGAAATACACTTTTAAAAAATTTAAAATGTGGTTTTTAAGGAAAAGAGTTCCTTACCTCATGTCTGAATCATTATATACATTATTTATCATTCTGTGTAATAGGGTTGAGTTTATTATTTTCATTATTAATAAATTTTTTCCAATCCATTATTCTTTTAATATCATATAATTTATTATTACATTTAATAAATTAATTAATTAAATTAGTGTAAGGAATTTTGATAATATTCTTCTCTTATGTCCAAAATGACATTTGTAGGTTAAATACGGTCAGTGTGTTCATAATTTTTTTTATATATAGAATAATAATCATAAAATTATTATCATTTTTATAAATTAATTATTTTTAGAAAAAATAATGAAATATTGTAATTAAAAATGAAAAACATTACATTTTTAGATATCGTAAGTCTTATATACACGTAGATGAGGTTTCCATTTTCCAACAATAATTACAGAAATATGTTATGTATTACTTTAAAACTATAGAATGATTATTATAACATAAATAATTTTTTATTCCTTGAAATTAACATATATATACCATTAATTTAAATCTATAATGAAAAATATTTCACATTGATTCCTGGAGTGGGTAATCCACATGTATGCATGAATGAAATTATAATTTCGCAATGAATAGAAATGAAATAATATATATGATAATTTTTTTTTCATTGAATGATAAAATATTCATGAATAAAATATTTATAAATTAGAAAAACATCATAAAAAAAATATTTTGTATGCTATGTTAAATGAATTACTTGTTTTCATGTGGTGGTAGTCCTTCATACACATGAATGAAAATTTTACCTCCCATTTAATTACAAAGGAAATAGATATATAGATTTAAATTAACATAATAAAATATATGCATATTGAGTATATTTATTCTATTTTATCATGCTTGAATAACTTTTAGATGAGTTGAAGGAAAAATAAAAAAAAAATTATTAAGAACAATAACTTAGCATTAGGCAACCTATTTATCTTTATACCTTATGATTTCTGAGGATTGTTTTGCAATCAAAATGAGGAAGCTAGGTCTTGGAATAGAATTTAAGGATTTTATATTTGATATAATTTTTGAAAATATATTTTTAAGTATGAATAAGAGAGGATTGGAGGTTCCCTTTTATATGATAGTGGATGGGCACTCTAGGATTTATATAAACTATAAAATTAATATAAAATATTTTTCACATAAAAAAGGATTAAAACTAATATAATATGAATACATGATGCATATTGTTTGAAATAATAAAATGAAATAAAATATGGGAAGGTGTAGATTATTTTTCCACTCATCACACTTGCTATTAACCGCTTGCTTACTATTTAATCATTTAAAATAGAATCAATTTTTATATATTAAACAAGTTATGAAATTTATTAAAAATGGAAAGGGGACACATTTATGCATAATGTCTGATATTTTTATCTGTATCTTACTAAATATACTGAATAAGATATTTTTATGAAATGAATTTATTTTAATAAAATATTAATTATTACAAAATATCGAAAATGTCATTTTTTGGATGTAATCATTTAATTTGAATTTTGAAAAAATAAAAGTTAATTAATTATAATATTACCCTTTAAAACACCCCATATTATTTTATATTTTCCTTGTTTTTTTAAAAAAATAATAATTGATTGAAATTATATTATATTTTATATATTTGAAATCATTTTTTTATTTTAAAATAATTTGAAACAATAGTACATCTGTATAGTGTAAGAATATAATATAATTATTTCTTTGATAAAATTATAATAAAATTTATATAAAAATATTTTTCCCATTTCAAATACCAATTTATAAAAAAATTATATTATCCCAATCACAAAATATTATAAATTTTCAAAATAAGAGACTGATATTTTTGAATTTATCCATTACTTTAATATTATAATGATTATAAATAATTCTTGGTAGAAAAGGTGGTCATATTTTAAAATATGGATGCCTATAAATAAATTAAATTATTCCAATAAAATAATTTCATGCTTTAAATTTTTTTAATCCTTATCATATATGTTTAAACCATCATTACTTCTTTTACTCTTACATAATGGAAAATGTTTACAAAGATTGCTATTGATAATGACCATAAAAATAATAACTCTTTTTACCAATCATGGACATCTTAATTCCAAATAATTAATTCATATATCAAAATTCAATAAAAATGTAGAAATATTTAATTTCAAATTAATCTTGAAAAACATTATGAAAATAGTATTTTAGAAAAACATTTCTTTATTTGTAAAAATATTTTTATAAAAAATTCAAGTTTAAAATTCATATAATATGACATAATATGATTTTACTAATAAAAATATTATAAATAAAATTTTAAAATAAATCAAAATATAATTTTAAAGTGAATACAATTTAATGAAAATACAGTTTTCAAAAAAAATTTATATTTTTCACCACTCAAAAAGAAATAAATCATTTAAAAAAATACCAGAATTCCACCATAAGATATTTTTGAAATGTTGAACAGAAATTATGTATAATTTTTATATAATATAAATTTTAAAAAACAAAAAATATATTTATTATATAATGTCACAAAAATAAATAAAACCAATTATTTTTAAAGAAATCGAAATTATGAACAATAAAATTACATAAATAAAAAATGATTGTTTGTTTCAAAATAATTAATTAATTAATTTTTATTGATTTTGAAAATTATATATATTTAATAATGTGTTAAATACAATGTATACCCATATATGAAATGGTTAGGTTATAAGGAAAAAATTTAAATAATAATAATATATTTATAAAATATCTTAATTCTATAAAATATTTGTGTTACGTGTTATGAAAATCATCAAGGGTAGTATTCATGGAATACTCACAATCATACATAATCCCACCATTTAAGAAATTCCATCCTCATAATTTAAAATTAATATCGAGAAGCAAGGGATGGAAATGTGGGAATAGTTGTTTTTTTAAATCCCACCTCAAAAAAAGGTTAGTAAAAATTATCCTTGAAAATATGCAAAGAGAAATATGTTGGTTACTTAGAATACAAAATAAATATTTTTAAAAATACAATGAAAATAATGGCTATTGAAAATATGGACATGGTTAAAAAATAGAATGACCATATAATTATAAATATTTACATAAAAAAAGTGGTTAAAAAATTATAATGATGAGTGTAAGGATAATTTACACAAAATAATAAATAAATATAAAGTGAAAATTCTATTCAATCATCAGAAATGATATTAATTAAAAATAATTTTTGATATTTTTTAGTATATTGAGGAATTACTCTAGATCATATAGTATGAAAAAAAGTAAATATACATACCTGATAGGTATAATTTATCCTTTAATCACCTTCCTCTACAATACAATTTTTACTCCAAATGTATTGTCTTAAAGATGATTTTTTCCCTAATGAACTAAGTTGATCATCTAACATATCACATAATATAAAAAAAGATTAAAATTCATTCCTCCTTTAATTTCACATTTAGTAATGCCAATATGGTTAACATAATTTAAGATAATTCCCAAAATTTATAAACTATCATATGAAGAAATATAACATTACTAACAAAATTTTAGTAGTAACACAAAATGATCAAATTTATTTTATATTCCTAAAAATAATCATGAATTAGTAAAAGAGACTAAAATAATGATGATTTGAACACAAATTCCTCTCACATTAATTTAACATTTTTTTCTAATCATCATTATTCATGCATAACATCATATATAATAAAATGTATATGCCCTAATCATAAAATCTCTAATATATACTAATAACTTACACTAATAACCTAAATCACTAAAATGAGACATTAAAATTGTCGATGCATCCAAAAGGAAACCCAAAAATTATTTAACAAATAAGGTATCATCTTATTAAATAATATTTTTTATTTATTGAACCATATAAGGTTCCCAAAATAGTGAACTTATTAAAAAATATTATTAATAACAAAATCACTAAATTACTCACCAATCACATTATAATATATATGATAAAAAATGTGTTTTCATATTTTAATTACCCATAATGACCAAGATTTATAATATCATATAAAACCTAATGTTTATCAGTAAATTTATATATTCTCCATAAAAAAAATTAATTCTTCCTTTAATAATTTTTCACATGTCTAACATTAGGTCATCATGTATGTCAAATATTTATCCAAAATCATTAAAAATATGCAATTTATTATAATTATATAAAACAAAAAATGTGGTATCAGTGCATTTAACAAAATATTAATCATAAAAATATAAAAATCATACCCATACCAGTTATTTTAACAATATATGAAAACATCTTAGTCTCGAATGTTATTTAATAATTTCATTAGATAACAATAGTAAGGACCCCTATATAATACATTTGTAATATAACCTCTATAATGAATTTATAATTCATTCATTTCAAGAAACATTAATAGTTGTTTCTTTTATAGAATCAGTTTATTAATCTTATATAATAAAATGTTAAATTACATGTCAGAAAACTACCCATAGTATATATATTATGATACTAAAAACTATTAAAATGAAATATGTTATCAATTCATGAAAAAGTGTCATGTCTTCCATGATGAAATATTAATTTTTGATTATTAATCTGTAACCCCTAATTAACAAATTAAATAAAAGTAATGATTATAGTACACTCATATAGGGACATAAAAAACATTGAGAGAAAATTGTTAGTCAATCAATATTTATAAATTTATTTCATTTATCAATATAAAAATTGGGCTCAAAATTAACATTTTCTTAACCTAAAAATAATATCTTATTCCCAATTAATTTTATTAAACATTAAAGAGGAATTATTAAAGTAAATATGAAAACTAAGAATGGATTATTTTTAGTAAGTAAAAACTCATAAATATTATTCCAAATGTTATACATTTCTATATAAAGAAGTGGGATATAATTTATCTTACATAAAAAATACAATATTTAATTTGGATTTAGGTAAAATCACATATTCATAATAGATAAATTATGTATCTTTGTTTGGAAATAATTTTAATATCTCTCTGAAAATCACTCTTATAAGAAGAATAAAAATTATTTTCCAATTCAACATAATTCATACCAAATTCATTGGAGAATAATAAAATACCCCTATCATTGGCTTTAAATAAAAACCTACATATTTGTTAAAATGTGTAACACTATTTATTTTCATTTCAATTGATCTATATGTCATCATAATTAATTTCCATGATACATAAAATAATCATAAAAACATTAAAGATTTTAATATTAAACATTATGTTAAAAACATTTCCATTCACCCATATAATAATATCATTAGATATTTAAATATTTATTCAATTTATATAAATTTTTTAATATACTCATAAAAATGTTAAAGTTTATCCTTGTTCAAATAAATCATAAAATACTTTGGAGGAAACCAAAAATCAATTAAAAATTATGGGTGATGTAAAAGAAATTAATAAATTTTTTGGTTAAAATAGAAGGATACTTTACTATTTTTTTCAAAATGCTCGTTATAAAATACATAAATTGATTCATTTTGAATTTCATAAAATGAAATTAAAATGTTATATAAAATTTCATCAATAAAATAATTATATCCATATATATACAATTATTTTAAATATTTTTTTGAATATTAATAACGAAATAATTGATTTCTAAAATAAAATGATAAAACATTTTAAATAATGTTTCTGATGTAATGTGTCTCTTAGTTGATATATGGCTCATCACCATCATTATTTTTCCTTGTGAAGAATAAACATGTTTTAATGAATGATATTATTAGGTACAATTTTCATTTTAGATACTATTTTTTCTTTTAATACCATGTTATATTCCAAAATATTATAATTAAGTTCTCATCATATGTTTTGATGATATTTGACTCATGGGTAAAGAATTACATTTCTACGTTGAATATAAAAAACGAGGACACTATTTGATTATCTCCATAAAAAAACATGAAATATTTATAATATTAATACAAAAAAATATACTTAAAAAATGAACCATTCATAAAACATATGGTAAATGAACTATGTTATAACCGAGTAGATGGTTCGTCAAACATACAAATGAGTAATGATTCCATTGCTCAATATTAATTATGGAAAGAAGTTATGTTTTATGATAGCATTCAATAATGATAATTATATCATAAATGATATATTTATTCTTTAAATACACTTATATATACCATTCGTGAGTAGAAAAAAAATTAGAAAATGTATCACATCACTTCATTGAGGTGGTAATCATTAAGTCTGCATGAATGAAATTATCAATTTTCAATGAATTTGTAATTATGAAATATATCATATATTAATATTGGATAATGATAAATACTACATGATGATAATATATATAAATATATATTAAATCTGTTATTATAAGTTTCAATAAGAGTCCATGATGGGAAATTATTCAAATCATTTTTACAAGGGTAGTCCACCATACACACAAACGATGGTGTCACATTCCATTTCATAGAAGAGGAATAATATATAGTTTATTCCATTGATATAAATCGACAACAGTATAAGTAAGGTACTATAGTTTTTATTTTAAAATGCTTTTAGTAGATTTTAAAGACGTATAGGAAGAAATAAAATTAAAATTCTTGGTTAAAAACTATACCACTTATTTGGAAAACAATTAATATTTTCAAAAAAACATATTCATAGTTTATTTTATGAAATTTAGTCCACTATGATATGGGGTGGGATGTATATATGTGATTTTGGTAGGATTTTTCATAAATAAAAGAATCTTTTATTATGATTAAATCATGATAGGAGATTTATTTTATAAGAGAGGGTAGGGGTAATCTTGGAAATTCTTAAAAATATAAGTATTATAAATTAATTTTCATTGAAAAAAATTGTTTTATTATTTTAATATAAGATGACTAAGTGTTTAAATAATATCATCCTAGAAAATTTGAATATATTTAGATTATTTTTTCACTTTTATCTCATAGTTTTTACAACCTTCTAACCCATTAGATAATTATTATGGTATCAAGGTTTTCTATACAAAATGAAACATGAAAGAAACTATAAAAGGAAATGGGATGAAAAATATAACAATGGTTGATATTATGAACTATATCCCATTGATTCATATAATAATAATATTTTTTAGAAGAGGAAATAATTAAACAAACATTATTAGTTTTTTAATATCATTAATATATTATTTAACTATTCATTTAATTTTTCATATACAATACATGATAGAAAATTTAGTCAAAGAAAATTATTTCAAATATACATAATATTTAACATTTTTTATATAAATTAACAAAAACATTCTGTCAAATTGTACACTTATAATATTTTTAAAATCATCTCTTTTATTTTTACTACTAATTGATTAAACATTATGTCTATGTTGGGTAAGTATTTAATGTAATTATATCATCACAAAAAATTTGAAATAAATCACAATAATAGAAACATTTATTAATATTTTTGAAACATATTTATAATTTAACAAAATATATTTTTATCCTTGTTAGAAAATATTATAAATATTAAAAATAATATGGTGATATTTTTTATTTTTTCTATTACATAAAAAAAACTAAAAAAAATTATAAACGAAAAAAATATAACCATAATTTTTAATTTCAGTTGAATAAGGAAGAAACTCACCAATATAATGAAGTAACAACATGTTTGAACATCATTTTTAATACTAATTATATTATTTTTATCCTTAATTACCTAATTTACCCACATGATGGTGAAAAAATTATTTATGATAATAATTAAAAATGACTAAAACTAAATGGGACATATTTAAAAAAAATTAAAAATTGGTTAAAAAAATATTTAAATATTTATTATATATTCTATTGAAAAAGTGGAAGAATATAATTTTAAAATACACCCAAAAAAACTCAATAAAAGACCATATAGTAGAAAATTGCATTTTAAGTATATTTTACTATGAAATTAATTATAATTTTTTTCAAAATATCATAAATAGATTAATTTTAATGGAAATAGACTAAATAAATTGTTAAATTCATCAATAATATAATTTTAAATATAAAATATATGAATGTAAAATATTGTTTTCAATAAAAAGTAGCATTTTCACAATTAATTGTAAAATATATTGTTAGAGAAAATATTTTAAATTATTTTATTCATAATTTAATGGTTTTTAATCCCAATATTTTTCATTTCAATGAATATTAACATATCTTATGTTTTTGAAGAATTTGTGAGATTAATTATGAAATTGGTTTATTTTGGATGTTATCTTTTAATTTTTTTTCAGTAATTATAATTTTTAAACGAAAAAATTTAATATTTTTTCTCTTTTATGTTTCCAAACATAATATACTCTATTTTATTTTTCATGGAATAAATATCAATTAATCAGCATAATATTTGAATCCCACTTATAAGTTGGGCCTCAGAAACTATGCACAGATTTGTATCATTTAATTCTTTTGTCCATATATCTTAAATACAAAAACCAAATGATCTCAAATTATATCAAGTGGAAGATAAGATACTGAGGAATCCTTTATTTAAATGTGTCCCCACATGATTTTACTATCCTAGTGGTCATGAATTCATGGGAAATCACTTCATTATAATAAAAAAATTCATTCATGACAGTACAAATACTCTTAGTAATTTAACTAGATCTCTATCCAAATGACTACAATGAAGCTTGAATTTTAGGGTAAAAATCCAAGATAAAAATTGTAACACCCCGAGATTTTATGAAAAATATTCTTTTAATTTCATTAATGTCTTGTGTTGTATGCTACACCAAGATTACCTTGCGCTATACACAACGCCGTATTAGCTTGCAGTATACGCAACACTATTCTTGGATCGTGTTACACACAATTTTGATAATAGTTATTCTACGCAACATTGAGTATATATATAAATATATATATATATATATATTCAATGTATAAATAAAATATGGTTTGATTATGTTATATGAAACAATGAAGGATTCTTTCACAACACGCAACCCTGACATGGCATGCATTACACGCAATCGTGACCTTCCTCGATAGCGTGTGTTGTACGCAATACCGGTTGTTACTGAATAACGATATATTATTATAATATTATTATGAACTGGCCATTATGAATAGTATTAACTTAATTTTGAATTTTATAACATTATTATTCATCTTACACATTTTCTAGAACATGTTATAAGAACAAAATAAAATTTTCGGGTAAAATAAGTATTTTTCAAAAAATACAGTTTTTCCACCTTTTGATGGCACAACCAATTTAAATCTAGTTTTTGAAATGTTTATAAGTTAAATTTTAAAAATTAAAATTATTAATTGGAATCATGAAATAAAAATTTACTTTGGATAAATTTTTCATTTTGTTCTGAGGACTTTCATATTTGAATGAATAGTAAAAACACGCTATATTTTAATTAAAAACAATTTTATTCATCATAATATCTTATGTGGTTAAATTATAATATTGAATGGTTTTAAAGTATAAATAGAATATATTTTTACCATTTAATATAATTTATGTCATTATCATTGATTTTATCTTGAATTTTTAGGTTAAATCAATTCAATCTTTTGTAATGTTTTAAAGAAAAACACGTTTTCTTTCGAAAACGAGATTAATTTTAATTTAATTTCCTCAAAATTTTTGTATTGAATTTATAAAAATGGATTCCATATTTGGAATCAGTGGGTCCAAATCATGTAAATAACTTACTTTTTATTTTGGGGCATTGTGAATAGTAACTACAATAAATTTTATTTTCTATAGTTAAAGGTAAATCGGGTAATTAAGGGTAAATATAAGATTATAAAATTACCATAACACTTGGAAAAATCCTATTGGATGACTATAATTCGACCCATATCACCTAAGGGTCTGATTAGATTCATTTAATGGACTTTTTTCCATTAAAATAATTGAATTATTATTAAAACCAAAGAAGGTGACAACATGTCACTCTCTTAAATACTATAAGTATAATAATTTTAAGATAGTGATAAACACCATGAAACATAGAACATTAATAGTCTACAGAAATATAACAAAATTATTTACATCATGAGACTTTATTTAGAATTTTTTGGGATTAAATAATTATCATTAATTGTGACACAATAGTGATGCAGAAATTATTTATCTAGTGAAAAATCAGGAATATAGTTTTTATTAAATTAATATTGACCATAAAAGGCACAAATCCCTGACCAAAACTTATTGTTTATGTAAATTTAAACTATAATCATCCAATGGTAGAATATTTGACCATATAATGTCTTATAAAAGCAATTATGACACATATATTATTTTATTTTAAAAGATTCCAAAGTTGTCACCTTCATAATTTAATAAATATAACAATTTAACTATTTTTATTTTAAGATGATAAATTCGAGTAAAATTATTTTTGTGAAATTAAATAGATTTATCTTCATCATAGGATTTTATTTTTCATTTTTATACAACATATAAGTATATTAAATAATTATACAAAAATGTTGTAGTAATTATTTTATTAAGAGATAAACCAATTAAATGGTTTTAAAAATAATAAAATAAATATTATATGAACTATTTAATGTTATCCACTAATTTTATAGATACATATGGTCTTTTATGAATCTATTAAAGCTTTTATTTTGAACATATCTTCTGTATATATTTTATTTAAATTCAAATAAATGAATAGTGTCAAAATTGACTCTATTGTTATTTTATAAAAATAACATATTATAAAATTGTTTAAATTTCACAAAATTATTTAAAAATTATACATTTAAATTTATATGGTCTATAATATTATAAATTAAACAATTATGGAAAATTCACAACAAATAAGTAATTATTTGTTATAATTTAAAATTTATAATATTATTTCCACAAATAAACCTAAATAGATTAAATAAGGATAAATAAAAATGATAAGGATTAAAATAAGATCCAAACATGTCTAAATTTTATTGGTTGATGATATTACAAGCCTATCTCATCTAATATTCGAATATGATTCATTTTTGGTTGTTTTTAAGTGGGGTTAGTTTTATTATAAATTAATATTTTTACGACATCCAAAGGTGCCCCTCTCCTCCCTTATAAAAGGGCACCTCCTCCCTCTCTTCCACACACCACATTGAGCATTCAAGCTTGACCAACCCCTACCCAATTATCCTCTCCACATCCCTAGAAACATCCTAGAGGTCCTAGTTTTTTCATAGACCAATTTTAGTGCCCTAAGAAGAGGTCTCAAAGAGGCGCTTCAAAGAAGAGGAGGTTCGGATACGTACGAAGCATATCAGACCTAAGGTTAGGGATAATTTATCAATCTCATTTTTATCCAAGATTGTTTATTTGTAAGTATTTACTGGGGTAATCTTTATCATTCAAGGCCATGTTTTCTAAAAATGGTTTCATGTATGTTTAATGTCCTTTTTACCCAGTTATGACTTTTACTACATGGTATGTAAGGAATCTTTATTTTTTAAATGTTACGAGGTACTTTTTTAATTTTTCGACAAATGTATGAGAAGAAGGTTTTTTTAACGTATAGGGAATGAAAGGATTTTTATGGTTATATAAAGACATATTTTCATGAAACTTCCTCCAAAAGATTTCATGACTATTTTAAACAAAATATATTTCTTTTAAAATTTCATGACGTTTTGTGAAATGAAATTGATTTAGAAAAAGAAAGGATATTTTCCTCATGAATTAATTTCAAGTGTTTTATCAGATTCATTTTCCATCTAAGATGACATTATTTCATATATGTATGTTTCAAGTATAAAGTATCTATGATTTACATGGTTTCACTTTTCTCATTATGAAATGATATCCATTTCTTTTATATGGATTATGTGATGATGAGATGATTTTTATGAAACCCATTTTATTTGTTGGGTTATTATTAATGATGTAAGTTTATATTGGGGCACAAGTAAAAATGATTTCATTATGATATGGGTGGGACCTATATCTCCCTCCAATGCATTGGGTAAAGATTTATATCTCATAAGATAGACATGGCTGGAACGGCAGGTTAAACCGGTTCAGTAAAACAGGAAACAAATGAGGAGTGAACTCTATTCATAAAGGGACTTTGTCCACTAAGATGGTCATGGTAGCAATGCCTTGGATACTATTGAAATCATTACATGTGCTTAATCGAAGCCACATTTACATGTTTTATTCCCATGCTATTTTTTCATTCTTAATGTTTCTTTATGAACTATGCCTTACGTACTTCCATGTTATATGTCATTTCTCAAGATTTTGATATTTAAACATTATGTTCATGTTTTTAAGTTAAAATATATATGGTATGTTTTATTTTATCCATGCTTACCCTTACTGAGCATTTGAGCTCACCCTTTTTATGTGTTCTTTTCCCCATGATATAAAGAAAGGTTTTAGGTAAGAAAAAAAGGGGAAAGATCTTTATAGGAGATGTTGAAGATCTTTCACCATGATTAGAAGATTACGTTCCAAGTTTCCAAAGACACTAAACCATTACGGTTCTTGTGTGTATTTTTTGGTTATGTATTAAGTATTCTGCTAAATTAATGTAAAGTCCATGTAAGTCAAGCTTCAGGTCTCTATAAAAATAACACATGTAATGAAGGAACTATTACCATATTCAGTAATTAAATAGGTATAGTAAGTGGAAACATTTGTTGGATAGTTTGGATTGCATATTTTTAACTCACTTTTCTGAAAAAAACGTACTTATTCATTTCGAAGTGTTGTAGACATGGCAGTGTCCATCGTTCGAAACATTTTTTAATTATGTAGTCTCAATAATTTTTTAATATTATCCTTAATTTTTATTATATGTTAGTATTTTTCATTATCACATTCACTCAAATTGTTATATTTTATTTTTTCACTCAGATATTCTCCACTATGAACTCCTAGGCAGATGATCATGAGTAGCTAATCCATTGATGATCCCTAGGGAGTAATCCAATCATGAATCCTAGCCTTTGAGATGTCATTTATATGTTTTAATATTTTATTAGAGTTATACTATATAGAATATTTGTTGTATGGGCACTTTTGTGTCGTCACATTCCACATGAGGATTAGATTTTACTTCTACAATATTCTCCCACTATCAAAGAGGTGGATGTACAGTCTCTCAGTGACCAGTCAGAGCACTGTATATTCACAAATATATGAATAGGAAGATTTTCGTACATACTATGGAGTTTGTTCATTAAGTAAATTTATAACTATTAATTAGATAACTAAGGTTTAATCTAGGTTATTCACTCAAGAAAGACTCTTTTCTTTCTATCTTCGTCCAGTTTTCATACATTGTGTTTTCATTTTATGTGCATTTTTTATTATATTATTTCATTACAAATCACAAAATATCATTTTCATTTAGTTTTTACCATAGAAATAAAAATATATAAAAAATAAATTATATGTAGTGATTGATTAACCACAACATCTCCAAAATAGAATGACATAGTTCAAACCCATGCACTATTCTTAGATATTAATAATTTCGAGATCATTTAAAATAATTACTCAGAAAATTGGAACCATTTTTGAATATCCATGTGGTCATTACTCAATTTTTTATTCACATTTAATAAATCATTTTCCTTTCATTTTAAAAAATATAAATCGTTAATTTAAAATAAAGGAAAAAGATACTCTGTTCATGATGTCTTTCCATTTAAATTATTATGAATGGAATGACCAATATCAACTAGACATAGAAGTTTACAATATTATTGATGTTACTTTTCAAATGATTATAGGTAAAATTAAAACCTTTTAGATCCAAATAAATTGGATATCTCAATTTATACATTCATGTCAAGGGAAATTAATAGATGAACCAAAACAAGTGGTGGAAGATATTTAACTGATATTTTTTATATTAAAGATACTGAGTTTGTTGAGAATGATATTTTACATTAATTTATCACTTATTCCCACACTCAAGCATTATGAGGTCCTATATGAAATAATTCAAGAGCATATACATATGGGTGATCAATAGGTTTTTGAAAAATACTCGAATATATTTTTTAAGGTAACCTCCAACATGATATTCCCATAACTGATAATGAAAAATAAGAACCATTTAACCTCTCAATTTATTTTCTAGACAATGATTTAGTTAAACATAATGATATTCACTATCTATTGGTCCTTCTAGAAGAGTTCAATTTCTACGATGGAATACATGAAATGGAATATTTATTTATTAATTATTCTTTTTTTAAATCTTATTTATGATGAATTATTTTCTAAATGACCAATTTATGAAATTTCCAGTAAAATTCAAACTAATAATTACATGTATGTTAAGGAATATACCTCCCATGTTTTGGTTATTAAATAAGATGAGCTATAAAAGAATGTGGGGAGACTACCGTCTCTACAACAAATTTCATATCATATGGATGAAGACTCCACTAATGTTAATAGAGAGCACCCCTATTTAATTTTCTATCCCATTTTCTATATTCAATTATTTATTTATTACTTCATGGGGTTTGGTAATAATATTATCTTATTTTAGAATCGTTAATTTCTTTGTTAACTCATAGAAATTTGGAAAAGTTTTATATATTGGTTTACCTCAAAGAAACTGTACCCCCTTCTAATTTGGATAATTCACTACAACTGTCTCACTATAGTTAATAATAACCTACAACACACTTCTAGGTTTAGCTAAGAATTATCGATTTTTAATCCCCAATATATTTTTTTATGACAATTTTTTTTCAGTTTTAATGCGGTTGGGCTATGGGCTTCACTCAAGGATACCACTTAAAAATAAAGTAGGTTGTGTCTTTCAATTTACTTATTTTGTTTTTTTCCCAATTAATTGAGAATTATTATTGATTTCATTTGATCTAATAAATAATTTATTGAGTAGAATAAGTTTGGGGTAGGTATTTCAATCAATTTTAGGAATTATGGGTGTTGTTTAATTTTATTTTTCATGTCTTTTTCTGAATTTTTCATTTTTTTCATTTTTTTCATTTATTATTTTTTGTGCTTTTATGGATTATTATGCCGAGTTAAATTATTTGGAAAAAACCATCTTTTAATTTTTTAAATTTTCATGATATGAATATATTAGAAATTAAATAATTAATAAGTGTATTCTGTTTCTTGATTCCTAATCATTTAATTTGATTAATTTTGGTTGAATTTGAGACTCACATGCAATATCTGTATCCCAATTGAAATTCATAACCAAACTGATTTGTTTCTAAAGTAGTTTTATATATTCTTATATATATATTTTTCTTGAGAGTTTTGAGAAATGTGGTGTGATCAATAATTTTTTGTTTTTCTCATTTTCAAAGTTGTTAGAGTTTAGGGAATTTGTTAATTATGTTTGAGGAACCACTTTGAAAGCCTTTTTTACATTGGACTCAAATTTTGGAAGAACATTACATTTTACCTTTATTAATACACTAGAATCCATGAAATACAATTTTAGGAGGCCAGATTACAATTTATTTATTCCCTGGAAACCAGATCTAGAAGTTAAATTCATGAATTTTTTTGAACTCAAATGTGGGGGGTGTGGGGATATGAGTTGTGTTTTTCATTCCTAAAAAATAAATTGGATTTGAATTGAATGTATTTATATATCAATTTCTTATTTTGTGAAAGAAGTTTCCAGATGTAATTTTGGATGGGATTAATATAATATCATTCCAAATATGGTACATGTGTTCCATAATATTTGAACATCAAAATTTTCATCTGTTTTCCTCATTAATTTGATTCAGAAGGGAAATCCAAATATAAATTCATGATGGAATAATGATAAAAATGGGGAAATGTGGAAATAAATTAAGTTTTTTTTCTGAAAATTACATGTTTTTTCTTCCCAATGAATTATGTGTTTGTAGGTGAATCATTTTTCAGATGATTGAGGGGAACACTATCATTGAGAAAAATTGTTTTCAGGCATTTACTTCACCTTAGAGCCCAGCCCTCTTCATTGTGCCTCAATTTTTTTTTAATTTTCAAACCATACAAACCGTATTCGAAAAAAATAAAACATAAAAAATACCTCATGATTTAAAAATTTGTGAATCTATTATTTATAGATTATATAATTATTGAAATCCTATATAGAACTCACATTTATTTTGAGAAAAGGGAAAAATTCAAATTAATAATCCTTGTGTGAAGAGGGATGTATTTTTTCAAGAAGCTTGGTACAACATAAATGTGATCATTAATATAAAATTTATTAGATTATTATTGTTTCTATGAATTTAGGAAATTTTTATCCATGTAGGAGGCATGATATTTTACTTGATATGATTATTGAGCTATGTTGCAATTTATGGTTTGAAAAGTTTGTTTTGACCATAGAATAAAAAGATTCCCCATGAGTGAAAAGTTTATCAGTAGGGGAATTGATAAAGAAAAAAATTTCAATTATTTTATTATTAATTTTATTTTTTTACTACCAAAAAATGTTATTTAGAGATAATTTTCATATTTTATGTTTTTGATGCATTTGTTCGTTTAATTGGAAAAATTGAAAATTTTTGATTTTAACTGTTTTAATTAATTTATATTTTTCAAACAATTCATTTTATATAATGATAAAAATTGAAAATTTCGATTTATTTAGGGTTTCATTAATAATAATCTTCATTTTATGATTCAAGGACCAAATATCAATCAGTTATTTAAGGGCCCAAATCCAGCTCACAAGACGGGCCTTGAAAACTGTGCATAGATTTGAATATTTTCATTTATTAGCCCATCCCTCATAAATACCCAAAGAAGATGATATAAAATTATACTAATATAAATACAATGTACTATTTAATATATAAGTTTACTTTTTCCCCCACCGAATTCTTACATCCTCACAGTAATGAATGCATGTGAACTCACTGCAACAGAATACAGACAATCAGCCTGGATAGAATAAATTTCCAAAGTCATTCAGTTATATCCCCCACCAAACATGTCTACTCCTGATAAAAATTTGAGGGTCTAAATAGATGAAAACAACTTTAAAGAATTAATGATTAAAAATTAAATCATTAAAAGGGGATATTTCACATAATCATTTGGAGGTTCTTTTTGGATACAATTTGTTAACCCCCTTTTCATATAAAAGAGTACTTATTATTATTTTCATTGTTTTAGAAACATGTGGGTAGTTTTTGTGGATCAATTTGAATAGTTTTTTAGTAACAATTCTATTTTAATATTATTCTTAATTTTTATAATATTTTATACTTTTTCGTCATCTCATTATATCTTATTTTTTATTTTGAGTTTTAACTCAGATATTCTCCATAGTGAACTAATATGCTCAAGATCATGAGTATAAAACCCAAGGAAGTTCCTAACTAACTAAATCAATGATGAACCCAAGACGTTGAAATATATTTTTTAATATTTATTAATTGATTATAGTTAGACTGTTAGGGTCTTAATGGTAAATTCACTTTTGTGTATCCACTTTCCACCTGAGGTTTTGTTTTCCCTTTTTCAATATTCTCTCTCAATTGAAGAGGTGGATGTGCATTCCCTCATAGATCATTGAGAGAAGCGTATATTCCGAACTATATGAATATAATTTTTTCACACTTATGGTATAGTGTGTTCATTATGTAAATTTGAAACTAATAATATGACAATGAAGTTTTAATCTTGGAGATTCTTTTAGGAATGTCTCATTTCATTCTAAGATCATTATGTTTTCATTTATTTTGTTTGCATTTCCTATGCATGTTTATTTATATTATTTCATTATTAATTTAAAAAAATAAATCTCATTTAGATTTAAAATACAATTAATAAAAATATAAAATTTTGAACTAGAATTTGCAATTGATTGAACTCAATAAATCCATATGAGAATTTCCTTGTAGATCCTCTATGCTCCACTCAGAAAAAAATATTTTTTAGAGCACATACGACAACACTTCAATAATTTAGTGCCATTTATGAGGATTTATGTGGTCCCAATTGACGATTTTAATTCATATTTTATATAGAATTTTTCCTTCATTCAAAAAAATAATAAATTTTATAAAAAATAAAAAAAATTGTTATTCATGATGTCATTCAATTAAAATTATAATGCAGGGACTGACCAATCAAAAGTGAAATTAGAAATATACAATGATCATGAGGTTAATTTAAAAATGATATGAAGTAAAATTAAAATCATTCAAAGATAAATATTGTGGAAATATGAATATTTATATTCATGTTAATATAAAATAGAACCTAAACCAACAATAGTGGTGTAAGAGATTTCCCTAGTCATATTTTTATATTAATAAACTAGAGGTGGTGATTAGGAGATTCTATTGAAATTAATCACATACTTATGTAATCAACCATTACTTGAGGAGTTCCCTGAATAATGTCTTCCAGCTGATGAAATCACTGGAGAACAAATTTTTTTTGTAAAATCCTATAATACCTATGTTTAGGATAACATCAAACATGATCTTTTAATCATTGAAAATGAAAAAATAGAACATTTTGAACTCTCTCTTTATTTGGAATAAAATAACGAACATGAATATGGTGAGATTTAAATTCGAATGATCCTACAAAAAGAGGTAAATTTATAATATTATTTACTTGAAATGGAATATTTTTTACTAATTCCATATGATTTAATATTATTCATGCTAAATTTTTTTTCTAACATCACCTTTTCTGAAATTACATAATCATAAAAAATGAATGAGTCCTTTTATGTTAAGGAAGACACCAACCAAATGGTGGATATATAAGGTTCAGACATTGTAAATAAGGTAGTGTGACTACCTCCCCTACAATATCTTCCAGATGATATAGAGAATTACTCCACCAAAGATCACAGGGAGAACCCCTCTTTTATTTTCCCACCCACTCTGGATCTTATGTAATTTAATTATTATTTCAGGGAGTTTTGAAATTTTCTTTTATTTTTTGGATTTCATTACATTATATGTTTACTCACAGAAATTGTGAAATTTATCATTTTGTGGTTCAACTCAAAGAAACAACAATCACCTCATAATTGGGGAGACTCTACTACAACTGTCTGTATAGGGTCAATAAAAACATAACACATACTTCTGGTTAAACCAAATATAATACCTTTTATATCCACATTATATTTATATTTCATTATTTTTCTTTGGTATCATCATTTATTTCTAATATTTTTAATGGTGTAGTTAGGTTCTTCACTCATGGCTACCACTCAAAAAATAAATGTGGTTTTGTCATTCCTTCAATTTTATTTTTACAGCCCAATTAAATTTATAAATTTTTTTTCATGGTCTAATTTGAGTTAAAAAAGGTTTTATTCAATAGAATAAGTGTGGGGGATGTATTTGAATCCATCTTATTTGGAATTTTTTTTGTTATTAAATTTTTTGGTCATGTATTTATCTAAATTGTCCATGATATCATTTTTTATTTTTGGTGTGTGTTTAATAGCCATAAGCTAAATAAAATAGTGGGAATATTCCAACCAACGTTTTTTTTAAACTTCACATAATTTTAATATATGAGGATTTAAATGATTTATTAATGGATTGTGTTTCTTTATTTTTGATCTTTTCATTTAACGATTTGTTTTTGACTGTGAAACTCATGTGGATTAATACTGTCCAAATTAAAGGCCATGCCAAACCTGAGATGTTTATAAAACTATATAAAATATTATTACATTTATATTTTTCTTGAGAGTCTTAAGACATATTTTTGGATCCAAAATTTTCCATTTTTTCTTTTTTTCAAAGCTATTAGAGTACATGAAATGTGTTAAATATGATTGAGTCACCCAAATGAATGTCATTTTTTCATTGTAATATAATTGTGTAATTCCTTTACTTCTAAACTTTATTAAGAACTTAGTATCCATGAAATTACTTATTGGGAAAACACTTTACAAACAATTTATCATTTTGAAACCTGATCTCAATGTTAAAAGCATTATTATTGTTCAACTCAATAGTAGGGGCATGAGAAGCTAAGTTGTGTTTTTATATCATGAAAAACATGTTTGATTGAATTTTTAGTGTTTTAATATTTATTGATTGTTGGGTTAAAGAAATTTATTGATAGATATATGGATGGGTCGAACAAGATAACATTAAAAATATGGGATGGGTTTTCACCAGTTTTTTATGATTGAAATCTGTCTCTCTTTCCCTCCAAAAATATTACTTTGATGAGAAATCTAGATCTGATTTGAAGCTAAAATAGTTCAATATCTTAGGGAAAGAGGGAATAAATTAAATGATGTAGAAATATAAAACTATTAACTTCCATGATATAGTGTTTCATGGAGGTGAATTAGTTTCAATGTTATTGCGGATAACACCATTCATGAGAAGAATGTTTTTTCATGCATTTACTGCACTTTAGAGCCAAGCCCTCTTCATCCTACCTCAGATGTTTTTTTAAAATATTATACATGAGAAACCTTAGGTTCAGAAAACACCATGTAAAATAACACATTACTGAAACATTTGTGTCTATTTTATGTAGAGATACTAGAAGTATACCATGCCTCGAGATATCACACATGTTCTTGGGAATGAGAAAAACTACACATTAAAGTTCCTCGATTATAGAGTGAAATATTTATCCATGGATGTAGGTATGACATTCATGTGGAGATTAACATAAATTTGAATTTTTTGATATGGTTTTTGAGGAGTTAGAGAAATCTTATTCATGTAGTATGCATGATATTTTCATTGATATGATAATTGAGTTGTGTGTTCATTTTTTCTTTGAGAAGTCTATTTTAACCATTGTTTAAGATGATTTCCTAGGAGTGAAATGTTTATGTTTGGAGAGATTTATAGGGAATATATTTTCAATTATTTTATTCAAAATTTAAATTTCATTAATCAGAAAAAAGTTTTATTCCAAGGTAAATTGTCATATTTTATGTTTTTTGAATCATTTTTTAGATTAATTTGGAAAATGGAAATTTATGGATTTTAACTTTTTTAATTTATTTTTGTAATTTGAAAATTACATTTTCAACACTCATATATATTGAAAAATTATTATTTTTTATGATTCAATACATAATTGTATTCATTTTATTCTTAAAGGTCTAAAGTAAAATCTATCATTTGGGTCCCAAATCCATCTCACAAGATGTGCCTCCAAAATTGTGCACAGATTTGGATAATTTTATTATTGTGCGCATTTATCATAAATTGAAAAACCAAATGTTTTCAAATTATACCATGAAAAAGAAAGAATAATTAGGAAGTATTTATTTAAATATAGACCAACCTGGTGCTGTCATCGTCACGGTCATGAATTCATAGGAACTCACTACTTTGTA
This sequence comes from Viscum album, assembly GCA_963277665.1. Lineage (NCBI taxonomy): Eukaryota > Viridiplantae > Streptophyta > Magnoliopsida > Santalales > Viscaceae > Viscum > Viscum album. The sequence goes on along the minus strand of OY728150.1, from coordinate 1,576,849,868 downwards.
ATATTAACAGTGAGCCTAGACAGTATAAATTCCAAATGTAATTAATTAATATATCTCTTCAAACATTTCAAATTAAATTGAGTTTATTTGGGTCACAATAGATAACAAAAACAAAAAACAATAAATAAGTAACAATTCCCAATTTTGGTAATTAAATTTGGATAATATGTGGAAACATTCAGAGATCATTTTTAGTGCCAATTATTTCACTACCATTACATATAAAAGTGTAATTATTCATTAATTCATAGTATTTGAAACAGGGGTTATCCTTTATTCACCAGATTAGGTATTATTTTAGTATCATTTTTATTTTAATATTATTAATAGTATTTTTATATGTTTGTCTTTTTGTTCATATATTTCCCTCAAAATTTTATGTGATTTAGTTTTCACTATAATATTCCCCACTATATACTTTTATTCTCATGATCATTATTAGATAAATCTACAAAGATCCAAGGGATGTAATCCATTAATATCCCATAACATTGAGATGTTATTTTTAATGTTTTAAATTTTATTAGAGTTAGACTGAGGGGATCATAATGGTAAAGGAAACTTTGTGTCTCCGCCTTCCACCCGAGTTTTAGCTTTAACTTTTTCAATATTCTCCCTCGATAGAGGAGGTGGATGTGTGGTCTCTCGGTGATCGTTGAGAGCACTGTATATTCACAACCATATGCATAAGAATATTTTCAGACATACAATTGGGTGTTTTAATTATGTATAATTGAAAATAATAATAAGGAAATGAAGGTTTAATCACGGTGATTCTCTTAGGAATGCCTCCTTTGTTAGAAATTCATTCTATTTTCATTCACTGCGTTTTCATTGCATAATCAAGTATAATTTTTTTTATTTAATTAAAAATTCTCAAAATTTAATTTTTTTTGTTATATGTTATACATTATAAAATTATAAAAATTTATATTAGCATTAGAAATTGATTTAACATAAAAAATCCTTAAAAGAACACCCAAGGTCTAGCCCTATGTTAAACATAGTTATAAATATTTTTTAGAGCATGTGATATAATTATTCATCATCAATTTTATTAGAAAAAACGTAAACTTCATTAAAAGATACTATTAATATTAGGATCTATAAAATGAATTTCATTTTATAAAATAAAATTTATAACATTTTAAAAAATAATATATAATATTTTCTCACAAAAAATCAATAAAATACGTTTTAAATAAAATAATTGGAAATAAGAAATTGAATTCACAAAAAAATAGTCATTATTTTATAGGAAGTATCACTAAATTTTTACCGAGATTGATATTTATATATATTTTATAATTTTATTAATCTTATTTATACCGACATATTTAAAAACTATGTTATAATAGTCAATTTTAAATAATTATATATTTATTGTAAATCCTAATTATATTAATGATCATGATTTCATGTTATGAAATCAATAGAGAATATAATTATATTAAAAACTCAAGGTTTTTAACATGTAATTAGTAAATTTAATAATTAACGATAATCCACTTCAATTTTATACTAAAATTGATCTATCCACATCAGTTTAATCCAATTCATGAATCACTGTTCCCTCTATCATTGACCACTAAATGGTGGCTTCTCATTTTCCAATTTCAATACCAGTGACGTCTTTCAAGTTTTATATTCTAAAAAATGAGGAATAACCATTTTAAAAGATCTTTGTTAACATCATTTTGTTTACATGACCAAGAAATTGACCCAACAACATGGTGTTAAACGAGTAAAATTTAGTTTATTATTTATATATTTCTAAAAAAAAATTCCTAAATTATTAAATAATTATCATTATCTATTCTATACCATTCCATATTATATTTTTATAAAATATAGCATGTATTTACAAAACTGAAGTTAAATCCATTTATGTCTAAATATATAATAGTTGTGATGTTCTTGGTAAGACAAGGAACATAATAAAAAATTTAAATCTGAAATAAATCATGTTGGGAGTGTTATATGGTAGTCTAAAATTTCTAAAAGTGCCTTCCCCATTAAATTGGAATCTCGTAGATCCACCTGTCATATAGAAACCCTCTAAAATCTATATGGTTCGTATGTTTAGATATAGATGTTTGTATCTCATGTAGTATATAATACCAAACATATAGGTATTGAAATATTATGCATGATAATTAAGAAAAATAATGATTCAACATGATACTTTGGTTGTGTATTGTTTTTCATCCATTGGATATACTTTCCACTTTCAAAACCAAATTCATCATTTTTCTTTCATTTTAACTTGATTATCCTCTTGAAAGAAGATTAGTGGTATATATCCCTAGAAATAGAATGATTAATAAAACCATTCAATTTGTTAAATATTTTATTATTCCTAATAAGATCTTGGGATTTTCACTCCCTGTGTATTTATCAACATGGAAAATAAGATTAATATGTTATGATTGTCTCTTCTCACTATTTCAAATATTATTTTTCACAATAAAACTGGTGAATGTTTTTAGATGTGGGGGTAGAATGAGATATATGATAATCTCACCGGGCATCTCAAAACACAAGATGTATAGGCATTGTATGTAACGGTTATTCTTGAAAACATAAACACATATGGTGATAAATCTCTAAATATTCAGATGAATAGTGAATTGGATGTCTCATAACAGACCAACCTCACCATCTTCTGATTAAGATCATGATGTTTATAAATTATTTCATGTGCATCTATATCCCGAAATTTATTTTGTAGAATATTATAAATGGAGGATTACATTAAATATTATACAAACATTACATCACCTAAATGATTTACATAGATATATAATTCATTCTCAAAATAATTATTTTGAATGTGACTCAATAGCTGTGTCTTTTAGTATCTATTCTTTTGGTTCATAGTATAGCATTACACATAAGATCCTTTACTATTCCAATAAATTCATGTTAGTGATATTTTTATCCTTCCCTATTTTGGATCACAATGATATTTTTAGTATTGTCAGACAATCCATATTTTAAAATTAATAGATAATGATTATTACTTTCTGGATTAGAAAAATAAAATTAATAAACATTAAATTAAATACCATTAATGTCTAACTATTTAATCAAAACCTAATAACACTCACCAATTGTTTTAGAATATCATGTTGTTTAAATATTAATGAGTAAATGAATCAGTTAATTTTTCTCAAAGGCCAGACCTAAGAGGAAAAAATTATTTAAATGGTTTTATGTAGAAATAACTTTACAACATCATTACCTCACACTTAATTAATTGTTTGAGTAGACTACCCCATCCTAGAATTCTGAATAATTATTTCCCCAACCCTTGAATCTCATTTACAATTAGTATAACATTGTATATTAACCCTTGATTTGAATTATTCTATTTAAAATAAACCTCAAAATTATACTTCCTCAGTCATTTAATTTCCCCTAATTTAGTCGGCCAATCACTAAGAACTATGTAGTACATTTTAAACTATTTAATAAAAGAATATACAAAATAAATTTATTAGTGGTGGGATTTTAAGCTTATTCATAAAAGTAATAGTTTATCTTATAACATTCCATGTAAAAATTGGGTGTGTTTTAATTATGTGAATTATTATATCTCCTAAACATTTACACATAACCTGGTTATATTTTATTCTATATTTCATGTTTGATAATTTATTTTTTATGTGATCATGCAACATAAACAAACCAAAATAATCAACCATGAAACTGATAGACATAAAATATAAGTGGTGTGATCAATAGATTCAATAAAGGCATGTTTATCTAATATTTGATAAAATTACCTTGTAACCTTATAGAAAAACAACTTTTACAATATTATGGATCATATTTTAACATTCCTCCATGGATCCTATGTATGACCTCAACTTGTTTCTCTTCAGATGTGAGTCCCAAATGAAGTCCCCTCACATAGTAGATTAATCCTTAAATAAGGGTTTACCCAAAAAAAAGTTATATGATCAAAATGATGTGATATCTAGACATTACATAACATAAACTGTGGGAATACAAGACCTTACATAATAAAGAGGATGATATTTTGTGTATGAAATATATTTTAAAATAATAATTATAAATTTAATGAAACCAACCACACACAAATGAATGGTATAAATTTCATTATCATCCAAAAAACATGAATTGAGGATACATCTTCTATCTAGTTATAAAATATAGGTATTTATTATTTATTTAAGATAATATTCCATGAAAAAATTCTATTAATTCAATTTATCTTAATTGACTTAATGAATTCATTGATTATCATCATCCATATTTTCAATCAAATAATATAAATTTATTTCAATTACAATATATAATGTCGATAAGTATGCTTATATAGAATGTCACTTACTCACCCAAAGTACCCTGATTGAATCTTGATCTTGTGTAATCCCTTGGAATCCATAATACATTTCATAATATACAATTTTATGGAATTTACTACACATATGATTGACCATTGAACAGATGTGAAATAAACTACAAGTGATATACTTATTTCATATGAAGCACATTATAATTAAATACCATTTTAAAAAGATTTTTTTTATAAATTATTTGGGATATAATTTAATATATAAATAATTAATACCTTAATTTTAAGTTGATAAAATTTTATAAAGTTGATTACACTTAGTGTACTAGGACACACAACATGCAGTCTCCCTTACCTTTGTCGGAAACACATTCATTTAGAGTAGGTGTTTTTTTCCATGGTCATGTATAAGGTACACAAACTATAATCTTTTGAACACAACGTGTGACCTTAGAGCTACAATGTCCTCATGTACCAAGGTTATAGAAAAGATACCCAACAAACATGGACCCTCCATGTTCCCAACCAAGGGAAAAATGGGAGTACACATCATTTATAGGTTCGATAGGGAATGTAGTTATTTAAACAGTGTAATAGCATATCCAAACCTACTATCTAATCCACTTTTATCGAATATCATCTCATATTTCATCAAACAAGTCTGACATTATCTAAAAAAACATGTGGGATAACATAGTATAGGGGGTTTTTATAGGTCGTACACATTGTATAGTCTTTTTTATATCCGGTTATTTTTTCAGCTAGAGATGGCGTTTCTTGATGAGTCGGTTTTTTATCATTAATTATTTACAGGTATAGTATAGGAGAATGAAAAATTTGAAGTGAATATGATGTTTGGATATTAATATTGGATTGATCTTAAGTATAGTGAATTGAAAGCTCATGCAAACATGAAATGAATAATATATAATTACAAATTAAACATGTGAACCATTATATACCACATAATGGTTCTTGGTCTAATGAATGTGCACGTATGGAATAAAAAATATAATAATTTTATATTTAATTTGTGAATAATAATTTATTTACATAATTATTCATGTCATGACCAAAAAAAGTAATATAATATAATACTGTAGTAATTTTTGGAACCATAATAGAAGGCTCATACCTGGTAATTTATATTTAATTTAAAAATTGATATATAATTAGAACAACATGTAAATCCCTATTCATTGATAATATTGTTGAATTGATTTTTCAACACCATCATTATTTTGATGGATAAAATTAAAAAATCCATAATGTAGTGATCCATATATGCACTACAATCTCTAGAAAATTATATAGAATCATATGTACTTGAAAATTTGATCCTTATTGAATGTGTTGTTTATAGATTGTTATAGTATAATTCATCTCGATGGATGAAGAAATATCCTTGTTCTATTGATGGATTAGAATTATATGAGTGCAATAGAGAACTAAATGTAAAATGATATTTATCAAGGCATTGATTGATATTTTCAATATAAATTTTTCAGAAAAAGAGTGGAAACGGAATGTGATGTAAATATATATTGATAATGGAGGGTCATTGGATAATAGTTACCACATGAACACATAATAAATTTGTTATGATATTAATGAACACCCTTTATTAATAATAATAATATTATTATTAAATTGACATGTACATCACCTTAGAATAAATAAATATCATTTATATAACCACCAATCAGACTATTAAACCCGAATCAATTTTTTATCTTCAAAATTATAAGATTATTTATTAATGATGATTTGTTTAATAAATAAATAGCACAACATTATTCATTAAATAATATACAATATATAATATTATCAAAAACATCTAAATAATTATTTAATATTTTTTTAACTCACTTATTATTTTGACTATCATTTGATTAATTCATGGAAATCATTGAGTCATGAATACATATTATTCATTATAAATTGATAAATTTAAAAATAAATATTACTAAGATTGTGGATAAACATAATTTGTGAAACAATATGACTATTTCATAATGGAATTTGCTGAATTTCCAAATGACCTTGGTTAGAGTATAGAAACATTCCAATGAACCTATAAAAGAAGATATTAATGATGAAATTACATAAAAACATCCTTTGAATTCTTACCATTTTTTATATTTTATTCACCACAATATCTAAAATTAACAAGTAACATATGGATGTCATCAACCATTTTGTTCAATGTCATACTCTTTTACATTCTAGAAATGAACTCCACCAGTAAACACTATATCCATAAATTATTCTTGGATGTTCTATGACCATCAATGATCATGATATATATTTATATTCATCAAAGATTTTAAAATTACTTATTAATGTAATATTACTCGTAAAACCCCAAACATATCCTACTTTTCATAGGCTTCCGTTATTAGAGTTTCATCAATATAGAGAATTGTTTGACTGATGGTATCAATTTCTAACAATAATAAATTCTATGGATCAATACACACATCCACGAATAGGGAAGTCCAATGAAACATTCCCATATGGGTTACAAATTAGCTGGTCCTATTCTCATAATCATATATACTAAAAATCATCATGGGTTCACACCGTGGAAGGGGTATTCAATATCCCTTTTATATCCATCATTGTAATCATATATCATATATGACCCATAAAATTATAACATTTTATATAGAACATACATTCCATAATACTATCGTAACACCTCATATTTTTAATCACATTATGGAACTATTATGACCTTTAAGTGAGACCTATTTTTTTAGGATGTTATCACATATAAATTTTATATAATTAAACATTCAACATGTGATAAGAAATTTAATTAATAATAATTACATGTAATAAAGTACTTTTATATTTGAGAAAGGTAATTAACCCCAATTTTTTTTGAATAAATTAAATTTCAAAATATAAAAAATTATTAATATTCAAATTCATCAGTTAATATTTTGAACACCGAGGAAATTGATTGGTTGTAATAGTGACATAAAAATTTCTAAAATATTAGTCATTATCATATGAGTTTTGTGAATGTATAATAGTAATTAACATTTTATTTAATGTAACATATTGAAATCCCCTAAATTAAATTTACATTATGTCTTTATATATTTTACTCAGCATTCAGTCTATCACCACTAGAAACATTTGTCATCTGCTTCCATCAATTTCAAATAATTGTTGCTTCTTTTTATTGTAATATTATCATTTTGAATACATTTCAAAAGATTATATCAATGGTATTTAATACTTTCATTCTCGAATCATGCTTAACTAGATATTCATTATATTAATTAAATTTTAAGGGTCATAAGATGATGCCCAATGGTTCTAATTATATGGCTATATATGTAGTAGATCGTAATTTTTGTTGTTCTGGAATAAATAATAATATTGAATTTTAGTTCATCTATAATCATAAAATTAATTTTAATATACATTACTAACAAAAATTTGAAAATATAACATCGGTTCCCTAATGATTTCATTAGTCACAAAAAACAATGTAAAATCACATAGTCATCATTGTTCTTCAGCCCTACTGCCAAAAAATTCCATATGATTTATCTACAACCATTGACAAAGGAATAATCCATCTTTATATCTTTAAAATACCATTTTTTCCATTTATTCTTTAAATTATTATTTTTATTTTAATCCCCAATTTTTCTATTTTGAAATACCGGTTTACTCCTACAAAATGTTTATCATTATGTTATGTATGTTCACATTGATATTTGGTACATTATTTTATGGTGGTTCTTATATAGATATTTTTTGAAAATATTGATTATTTGAAATTTTATTAATTCGTTTGAGAAAATAATAAATTATTTTTAACATAGATGGTTATTAGATTATTCAGTCCTTCATTATAATGTTTAAAAAAATTATATTTCATTATGGTTGAAAAAATATATCAGAAGTCTAACCATTAAATCCATAACAATTTCCTTTTTATAACTATTTATTAATACATAGTGTTATATTATTTATATAATTTCTAAAGAAATGCATTTATTCATACTCGAGTTTGTCAAATTATTAAATTTTAGCTCTCACATAAATTGGATGAATATATTTGAAATAATTTATGCAATTATAAATAAACTACATCAATTCATATCAAATAGATATCCAATATAAACTATTTAAAAATATTTAACAATTTTTTTAATGTTTTGATATTTATATAAACCTTCACTGATCACTTATTTTGTTTTGTGGGAATCCATATATATTTGGTAGTCTATTTAGATGTTAAAAGAATATAGGTGTTGATTCAAGAACTATTTTTTAGATGGGCATAGAAACTATTAATTGTTTTGGGTTTGGATTATATATAGATATATTGGTAACAACCATTATTTTCATCATTGTGTCATTGATATGAAATTACATATCACATTTTAGGCAATTTCATATCCTCTTTTTCACCATCTTCACTAACATTTATAACCCCTTGTCCTAAAATATTTATTATATTATAAAATAACAGTATTCTATTTAATTTATCAGAAAAAGACACTCATGTATTTTATCTATATTTGAAATTACCCATACTTATCATAGTGTGTAGAATAATTCACAAAATAGACAAATTGTATATGTTATGACTTCTGATATATAAGAGTAATTTAATAATCTAAAATTTAAATTATTGAAATATAAGATTAATTTATGAGTGGTTAATAATGAATATTTTATAGGTAAATGTAAAATATGAATACAAAAGTGTTGATGAATCAAGTGTAAATGAAATATATCAATATGTAATTTTAACTGAACACCTACATAATAGTAATTACCATTATGAAAACACCAATATTCCTTGTTTTTAGTAAATCTTATCTTATTATTTATAAAATAATTATCCATAAATAATATAAAAACATTTAATTTTGAATGTTATGATTAATTCATGTTCACAAAAAATAAATCAATTATTTAATTATGCTTGACATGGGAATAACCTATAATAATCCATGGATCCTAAGACATAATATAATTATCATTAACCAATAAAAGAAATAAATTTAGATTTTTTGGTAATTTTAAAGTTACATCATACAGATAATCATCATTCATGGATAAATAAAAATTAAAATAGTGTACTCATAATTATAAATTGAGAAACATTCTGTAGAAACAAGACATAATTCAACAGATTTTAATTCATAAAATTTAGGGGTCCCTCCCTTGGTTTGACCTTTCCTTTATTACTAAAACTATTAATGATCAGTGATACATCATTTGTTATCTTTGAGTGATCTAGGATTTATTGTCGGACCTTATAAGTAAGATATCAACCCCTCTTCTATCCATAATGATATTTTCTTGTCTCTTCATTAGTTACCTTATTATTTTTATTCCTGGTGAATATTTTGAAATAGAATTCATTAAATATTTTATCCATGGGACACCATTTCATAAGGATCATACTATTCTCTAGATTTATGGGTATTTTCACATGATTTGTCGGTATTTATTAATATTTCCAACAACCTTTCTCAAAGTTATATAACTTATGTTGCTTCATTTAAAGTATATTATTCATGAATTCTCACATATTGTTCTATATTATTCAATAATTTTAATGAATTTTTTAGGTTGAGGTTGGAACTAAACTAATGAGGGTAATAAATAATAAAAATATAGATTTCTTGGGAAAAAGGTTATTCACATGTGTTTACAATATTATATGATATAGATTATATCTGGTTCCTTATTTTATATTTTGAATGTGAATTTTTTTACCACTATGATATGTGAATAATTTTTGCGATTTATTTATTTCAGTAACCTATTATAAAATAAAAATTATTAAATAATTATAAGAAATGGATTTTAGAAAAAATGATGTTTTGGAAAATTTTCACAAGGTTTACACTATTTATTATTATAAAAATATTAGTGAAATAAATCCATTTTATTGTATTAATTTTTATTTCTCTATATATTTTTTCACTATTGATTATTTTTCTTTTATTATTAATATAACATGATTTTTATGTGGATTTTCATAAATTGATTTCTGTTTTTTTTAAACTTTTCATTGTTTGGGATTATGTTAATTTTCTCTGGATGATAAGAGAGGAAGTTGTGGTCAATGTTGAAGTAGTGAATCGAGAGTTATTTTATTACATCACAAAAATTTAATCATTTTAATATGTGTTCATTAAATTATTATTTTTATGATTAAATCAACTAATGTACAATTTTACCTAAACAAAATGTTTTCTTTAATCACTTTTGTAATAAACCAAGATAAAAATTTGCCTTCATTTTTCTAGGGAATATATCAATATATTTATATATTTTTCTAGGGAATATATCATTTTTGGATTCGCAGTATCGAATTTAGCCTAAGGTGAAATTTTGGTACTTTTCGGATAACTTTCATATTCGGATGAATAGTGAAAATTACTAAATTTTAATTAAAAACAACTTTTTTAATCAAAATAATTAATAGTGATAAATTTTTAATTTGAGTGGTTTTAAATTATATTTAGAATATATTTTTACAATTTAATAAAATGTTGGTTATTGGATGTAATTTAACATTTAAACTAGTTATAAACAAGTGTCAATCTTTTGATAGTTATTATCTCTTAAAAACACGCCATTTGTTATGACGACGAGAATTAATTTTTTAAAATTAATTAATGAAACTGATATGTTTTGAATTTGGTAAAATAGACATCATTTTTGAGTTCATAATATCAAATATATCTTAGGCATAATTTTTGGTATTTTTCTGGAAACTTTCATTTTTTTGATGAATAGTGAAACCACTAAGTGGTAGTTAAAAAAAACTGAATTTTTCATTAAATTTAATTTTACCACTTCTGTGAGTGGAATTTAGAAAATCCGAGAGACAAAGTCGATGTTAGTAAGTAAAATCTGGTTCAGTGAGATGAAAACCATATTTGGTGAATAGTAACTTTTTACTTTTTTTTACCACAGTTAAAAGTAAATAGGGTAATTAAGGGTACAAATGATATTATTATTACCCTAACACATGTCCTAATTCTATTGGACAAGTGTAATTCGACCAAAATCAACCTTAGGAATAAAATATGACCATTTAGGCCCACTTTTATTAGACTAGGACATTTATTATTAATTTATTTAAAGAAGGGTTAAAATAGTTAAAATCAAAGTTTAATAGGTGAATAATTTTTAATATGGGGTTATACATAAAATAAATTCGACTATAAATATTAATTAGAAATCTAAAAATATTTCCTACATAATGGTATTTTATTTTTAATTTTTAGACATTAAATAATGTAATTTATTTATGATACAACAATGATGCAATAATTATCTTATTAATGAAATATTGACATAATTGATGTTATAAATACCCAAATAAATATAATTTGAGACTTTTTATGAACTAAATCTATTTTATAGTTTAATATGACATGTTATTGGTGATATAAGTAACTTGGTTTGAACGTATCATTCTGTTATGAATTTCATAAAAATCATGTACCAAATAGTGTCAAAATTGACATAAATTAGTTTTTAAAACAAATATTATATTATTAATTGTTATTTATTTCATAAAAATCTATGGTTCGGCAAAATGACTTAGATAAGGATATATATATTAATAATAAACAAATTGGGGTTCGTTTGGCTTGTTATGGTATGTTTATTAACCATATAGTGTAAGAAAACAAAAAGACATGGTAAAAGTTAAATTATTTAACTTAGAGTTAAATCTAATTGATAAGGTTAAAATAATAACCTAAACATATCTAAATCCTATTGTATGACAGGATTTAGATCCATACCCACTTTATCATCGAAATAAGATCCTTTGTAACCATTATAAATCGAATTTGACCTTAATATAAAATAATATTTTGAGATTTTCCTAAGATGCCCCTCTCCTCCCTTATAAAAGGGCACCTCCTCCCTCTCCTCCTCACACCAATTTGACATTCAAGCTCCACCAAACCCTGCCCAAATCTTTTCTCCACTTCCCTAGTATCATCCTAGAGGTCCTGGTATTATTCAAAGACCATGCTTAGTTATTTAAGTGGAGGTAAAGTGAAGGCGCGTCAAAAAGAGGTAATATCCATTACCGATCTTTTTCAATTTCTTTCTTATTCAACTTCTTCTTCTTTAGTTGATTCATGATAAAGTAATAACATAATTATTTATTATATACTGATATGTTATTATAAATATGAAAAAACTCTAATTAACCTTCTATCCATCCTACGGAAAAACGAAATCACCGCGCGTGCGTACGTACGGAATACCGTCTCCACGCCGTGGTGTAATCTATTTCCCGCCACCACCTTAATTGGATGGGTATAATGGTGTAATGAGTGACTATATATGATTATTATAAAGTGATATTGATACTGAAATAGTATACATACACTTGAACAAAATTCCAAGTCCATGGGAACGATATCATCGCTCGAGCGTACGTACGGACTACCGTCTCCACAACGCGATGAGATTCATTATCCATGTTAAGCATTCCAGAATGATTATATAGTATATATAATGAATAATAATGAAATATATGACATGGTAAATCTACTGGATTTCTTTATATATATATGTCATCTACTTACTACCTTTCAAGACAATAAGGAATGGAAAACAGCGTTCATGCGTACGTACGGACAACCGTCTCCATGAACGGTGTGTTTCATTTCATTTATCTATCTATAATATATATATATATATATTGAATATATATGATATATAAATCATATTTTATATTCTGTAACTAAGTAAATAATGATATAAGTAATAATAATGTCAAGAACATCAAGTCCAAACACCTACGATAAATGAAACGATTTACAAAAAACGCTTCTTTAACATGGAATTTAGAAATGAACGGGTAATATAAAGTCATAAGTGAACCATATATGATATCATAACAAGGAATATGATTCTGTAATAAGTTAATGACATTATTTAAATGATTATACAAGAGGTTCGGATATGTACAAAGCATAACGGACATAAGGTAAGGGAAATATCACAATCTCATTTTTATCTGAGATTGTTTGTACTTTGGTAATTACTGGGGTGTATTTTATCATCCACATCCATGTTTCCTCAATATGTAATATTATTTCCATTCACCTAAAATTGATAAAATCCTATTTTACCCATCGGTGATTTTTTAGTAAAATATATGAAAGGAATCTTTTGTCGTTTTTCATACGAGGTACTTTTTTTGACTTTTCCGACAAAAGTACAAGAAGGATGTTTTTTTAACATATACGGCCTGAATGGATTTTTAAAACATTATTTCCAAGAAGCATCCTTTACATGTTTTAAAGTTTATTTTTAATCAACTTATTTTAGTTTAAAATTTTATGACATGTTAAGAAAAGAAAATGGTTTGGATGTAGAAAGGATATTTTCCTCAAGAATGGAGTTCAAGAGTTTTATCAAAATTATTTTCCATCTAAGATAATAAAGGGTTCTGTTTCTATCCCTTTTATTACATTGATTTGATTATGTATTGAAGGAATTATATTTGGATTCATTTATCTTATATTAATTGTTTTGTGATGTCATAATTTTTAAGAATTCCATATTTATTACATGGGTTATACAATGATGTATGATTTATGATTTTGTGGCACACATAAGAATGGTATCATTATGAGATGGGTGGGACATATATCTCTCTCTAATGCATTGGGAAATGATTTTATATCTCATGAGATAGTATGGCTGGAACGGTAGGTTATACCGGTTCAGTGAAATAGGACTGAAATGTGGGTGACTCGGTTCAGAAATGGACTTTGTCCACTAAGATAGTCTTGGAAATGAGTTTTGACTAATAAGATATGGTTCTCTATGATTATATGCAACAAAGATTCATGTTTTAAGTTATGATTATTGGAATTTCATTTCACTACTATGATTTATCCCATGTTATGAAATTATGCTCTTTTTTGCAGGTTAAGATTTCCAAAATGTTATGTTCTTATGAATCTGATGTGATTGATATTTATTTTGTTTACCCTTACTGAGCATTTGATCTCACCCTTTTATGTTTTATTTTCCCCAGGATATAAAGAAACGTTTTAGGTAAAAAAAGGACGATCTTTATGGGAGATGTTGAAGATCTTTCACCATGATTAGAAGATTATATTCCGAGTTTCCAAAGACACTAAACTATTACGATCCTTGTGTGTGTGTTTTTCTTATGTACTTTGTATTCATCAAAAGTAATGTAATGTCCATGTACGTCAAGCTTCGGGTCCCTAAAATTGGTATCATAGGAAAGGTTTAGTCAACCTTTGAAAACTAGGATGCGAAAACATTAGTAAGATCCCTAGAGATATTTCTAAGGTATGTCTTGGGATGTCCCTAAGGAGAAGTATACTTATAGGATATAGTCCTAGAACTATGGTAATGATATTAGATTGAACCAAATATTTTGGATATTGAAGTTACTCCCCCTTTATTAATATTTTTTCCTCTCACACTATTCTTTTTGGGTTTTAGAAAATGGCTGGAAACAGGATGATTCATGACAATGGAGGATATGATAGACAATGGAATGATATTCTTCATGAGCAACCAAATGAAATGGTATTTGGAAGTCCAAACATCATTATTATGCCGAATCAGAAATCTCATAATATGATCAATAATGTAAAATTTGTTAAGTTTCCTGACTCGGCTAATAAGAGAAAGATGGAGTTTCATGATGATCATAGAGGAAAGAAAGTTCAATTTCCCCTATGTAAATCATGTGGGAAGAGGCATCAGGGAGATTGTTTCAAAGGAACTAGAAGATGCTTTGGGTGTGGAAAAGGACACAAAGCCAGTAATTGCAAAGGAAAAGGTTCGGTTAACACTATGGACAAGTATAATGGTATTGCTACGACATCAACAATGATTAGATGTTTTAAATGTGGAATGTACGGGCATTATGCAAACCAATGCCCTAATAGAAAATGTCATGAAGAGAATCAGTATGGTCATATGGGTAGTATTTATGTGGATGATGATGAGGAGACTACAAATGATATGTGAGATGAAAGAATTATTAAAGCTCAGTCAATGGTTTAAGAATGTAGTGGAATGATTACATGTTTATAATGTGTAATGTTGTATAAGTAATCTCATGGTACTATGGAATAAAGAGACATCTAAGTATTGTTACACTGTTGTTTTTCCTTGAGTTTTGAAAGTGTATGATTAATGTTACCAGTATCCATGAAAGGTTATTCATATATTTTTCGAATGTAGATGATATGCGCATAATGAAGGGATAAAGAGAAAATTAAATGTATGATAGTACTCATGAGCTCATGAATGATATAAAAATAAGGTTATATCATGGTTTGAGTATATAGAATTTTAGGATTTTGGTATGTGGAAAGAGTTAACTTTTGACTGCATTCATGTTTTCACTACGGTTCAATGGGTATTCATTCTTCAAGAGAATACATGATTAAGGTATTCACATGTTTGTAATTTGACCAACAAGATATATCTTATGATATATGGGGGTAAATGATGGCATTCACGTGATCATTTTCATTATACTATGAGCTTGGACCGAAGTATTTTAGATAATCCTACTGAATGGATTGGATTATGTTGGAAATAAGTTAGTATTGTTTAAGGATAAAACTTTTTTGATATTGTTGATGGGATGTTATAGTAATATAAAAAGGACAACATGCAGGATGAGAAACAACCCATCATGTCGGACAAGGCTATGTGAATCGAACCCACAACCAAAGTGCGGCTGGCCTTTATCGCCTACCACTGGCCTACAGGAAGTCCCTGTTTAATAGAAACTAGTTTTATTATATTAAGCAGTATGATATATGAATTATAATTCCATTTTAGGAACCATATATGATTAATCTCACTATAGATGGACTTATGTATTTTTTGATAACTTTTCTAACCTTTTGTTTGAGACAGATGGAATGACCCATTATTCTATCACATGATCTACTAACACATCACGAATGACAAATTCAACTTCATTTCTTTAAGAGATAAAGTGTAAATTGTCCAAAGAATGAAAAACGGTGAGACTATACCAAAATCACGAAAGTATCTCTTCTAATTCCAATTTCATCAACTTTAGGGAAATGATCTTGAAAACCTAAATGTTTTCCTAGTGCTCTTATATCTGATGAATCAGATGGTACCTTAGATCTTCACATATTTATGGCTTTGTGATTGCTGGCTTTTCCATAGCCATGTTCTCTACCACTCTCCATCAGAGCATGAATGTTAGATTTCTCTTCCATATCCATATTTTCAGCTATGTGGAAACCAAGTGATTAGTTTATTTGGGTAACTGTTACGTTTCATACATTTGTTTTTAAAGACTGGTTTTAGTATTCCTTTGTTACGATGTGGGTTTCTATCAAAGAAACTTTCAAATAGTAAACCATTTATAACCCCGATGAATTTCAAGGGCGAAATTCACTTTAAGGGGGGTAGAATGTAACACCCCGAGATTTTATGAAAAATATTCTTTTTAATTTAATTAATGTATTGTGTTGTACGCTACACCAAAAGGAGCATTCACAACACGCATCCTTGACTTGCCTTTCATTACACGCAATCACGACCTTCCTCGATAGCGTGTGTAGTATGCAATACTGAGTTTCATTAAACAATGATATGCTATTAAAATATTATTAAAACTAGCTGTTATGAATAGTAATAACCACTTTTTAAAATTTTAGAAATATTAACTCTCAAAATGGACTTCATTTTTGGATTCTGAGTATCGAATTTAGCCTAAGGTAAAATTTTGGTACTTTTCAGATAACATTCATATTCTGATGAATAGGGAAAATTACTAAATTTTAATTAAAAACAACTTTTTTAATCAAAATAATTAATTGTGATAAATTATTAATTTGAGTTTTTTTAAAGTATATTTAGAATATATTTTTACAATTTAATACAATTTTGGTCGTTGGATGTAATTTCACATTTAAACTAGTTATAAATAAGTGTCAATCTTTTGATAGTTATTATCTCTTAAAAACACGGCATTTGTTTTGACGACGGGATTTAATTTTTTCAAATTAATTAATGCAACTGATATGTTTTGAATTTGGTAAAATAGACATCATTTTTGAGTTCAAAATATCAAATATAGCCTAGGCCTAATTTTTGTTATTTTTCTAGAAACTTTCATTTTTTGATGAATAGTGAAACCTCTACGTGGTAGTTAAAAAAAACTGAATTTTTCATAAAACTTAATTTTACCGCTTCTTTGAGTGGAATTTCAAAAATCCGAGAGACACGGTTGATGTTAGTAAGTAAAATGTGGTTCAGTGAGATGAAAATCATTTTTGGTGAATAGTATCTTTTTACTTTTTTTTACCACGGTTAAAAGTAAATAGGGTAATTAATGGTACAAATGATATTATTAATAACCTAACACATGTCCTAATTCTATTGGACAAGTTTAATTCGACCAAAAACAACCTTAGTAATAAAATATGACCATTTAGGTTCACTTGGATTAGACTAGGAAATTTTTTATAAATTTATTTAAAGAAGGGTTAAAATAGTTAAAATCAAAGTTTAATAGTTAATAATTTTTAATATGGGGTTATACATAAGATAAATTCGACTATAAATATTCATTAGAAAGATAAAACGATTTCCTACATAATGGTTTTTTATTTTTAATTTTTAGACAATAAATAATTTAATTTATTTAAGACACAACGATGATGCAGTAATTATCTTATTAATGAAATATTGACATAATTGATGTTATAAATACCCAAATAAATATAATTTGAGACTTTTTATGAACTAAATTAATTTTATAGGTTAATATGACATGTTATTGGTGATATAATAAACATGGTTCTAACTTATCATTCTGTTATGAGTTTCATAAACATCATGTACCAAATAGTGTCAAAATTGACATAAATTTGTTTTTTAAAAAAATATTATATTATTAATTGTTATTTAATTCCTAAAAATCTATGGTTCGGATAAATGACTTAGATAAGGATATATATATTAATAATAAACAACTTGGGGTTTGTTTTGCTTGTTATGGTATGTTTATTAACCATATAGTGTAAGAAAACAAAAAGATACGGTAAAAGTTAAATTATTTAACTTAGAGTTAAATCTAATTGATAAGGTTAAAATAATAACCTAAACTTGTCTAAATCCTATTTTATGAGAGGATTTCGATCCATCCCCACATTATCTTCGAAATAAGACCCTTTGGAACCATTATAAACCGAATTTTACCTTAATATAAAATAATATTTTGAGATTTTCCTAAGATACCCCTCTCCTCCGTTATAAAAGGGCACCTCCTCCCTCTCTTCCTCACACCAATTTGACATCCAAGCTCGGCCAACCCCTACCAAAATCTCTTCTCCACTTCCCTATTATCATCCTATATGTCTTGGTCTTCTTCGAAGACCATCCTTAGTTCTTTAAGTGGAGGTTAAGTGAAGGCACGTCAAAAAGAGGTAATATCCATTACCGATCTTTTTCAATTTCGTTCTTCTTCAACTTCTTATTCTTTAGTTGATTCATGATAAAGTAATAACATCAGTTTTTCTTATATACTGATATGTTATTATAAATATGAAACAACTCTAAATAACCTTCTATCCATCCTACGGAAAAATGAAATCACCGCGCGTGCGTACGTATGGAATACCGTCACCACGCCGTGGTATAATCTATTTTCCACCACCACCATAATTGGATGGGTATAATGGTGTAATGAGTAACTATATATTATTATTATAAATTGATTTTGATACTGAAATAGTATACATACACTTCAACACAATTCCAAGGCCATGGGAACGATATCATCGCTTGTGCGTACGTACGGACTACCGTCTCCACGGCGCGATGATATTCATTATCCATGTTAACCATTACAGAATGATTATAAAGTATATATAATGAATAGTAATGAAATATATGACATGGTAAATCTACTGGATTTATGTATATATATATGTCATCTACTTACTTCCATTCAAGAAAATAAGGAAAGGAAAATAGCGTTCATACGTACGTACGGACTACCGTCTCCATGAACGGTGTGTTTCATTTCATTTATCTATATATTATATATATATATATATATACTGAATATATATGATATATAAATCATATTTTATATTCTGGAAGTATGTAAATCATGATATAAGTAATAATAATGTCAAGAACAACAAGTCCAAACACCTACGATAAATGAAATGATTTTACCCAAAACGCTTCTTTAACATGGAATTTACAAAAGAACGGGTAATATAAAGTCATAAGTGAATCATATATGATATCATAAAAATGAATATGATTCTGTAATAAGTTAATGACATTAATTAAATCATTATACAGGAGGATCGGATACGTACAAAGCATATCGGACATAAGGTTATGGAAATATCACAGTCTCATTTTTATCTGAGATTGTTTGTACTTTGGTAATTACTGTGGTGTATTTTATCATCCACATCCATGTTTCCTCAATATGTAATATTATTTCCATTCACCTAAAATTTTTTAAATCCTATTTTACCCTTCGGTGAGTTTTTAGAAAAAGATATGAAAGGAATCTTTTGTCGTTTTTCGTACGATGTACTTTTTTTGACTTTTCTGACAAAAGTACGAGAAGAATGCTTTTTTTAACTTATACGGCATGAATGGATTTTTAAAATATTATATCCAAGAAGATTACTTTACAAGTTTTCATGTTTATTTTTAATAAACATCTTTTAGTTTAAAATTGTATGACATGTTAAGAACGGAAAAAGTTTTTGAAGTAGAAAGGATATTTTCCTCAAGAATGGAGTTCAAGAGTTTTATCAAAATTATTTTCCATCTAAGATAATAAAAGGTTCTGTTTCTATACCTATTATTACATTGATTTGATTATGTTGTGATTGAATTATTTTTGGATTCATTTATCTTATATGAATTTTTTTATGATGTCATGATGTTTAAGAATTCCATTTTTATTACATGGGTTATGCAATGATGTATGATTTATGATTTTGTGGCACACATAATAAGGGTATCATTATGAGATGGGTGGGACCTATATCTCCCTCCAATTCATTGGGTAATGATTTTATATCTAATGAGATAGACATGGCTGGAACGGTAGGTTATACTGGTTCAGTGAAATAAGACTGAAACGAGGGTGACTCGGTTCAGAAATGGACTTTGTCCACTAAGATAGTCTTGGAAATGAGTCTTGACTAATAAGATATGATTCTCTCTGATTATATGCCAAAAAGTTTCATGTTTTATGTTATGATTATTGGGATTTCATTTCACTACTATTATTTACCCATGTTATGAAATTATGCCCTCTTTTGCAGGTTAAGATTTCCAAAATGTTATGTTCTTATGAATCTGATGTGATTGATATTTATTTTGTTTACCCTTACTGAGAATTTGAGCTCACCCTTTTATGTTTTCTTTTCCCCAGGATATAAAGAAACGTTTTAGGTAAAAAAAGGAAGATCTTTATGGGAGATGTTGAAGATCTTTCACCACGATTAGAAGATTATATTCCGAGTGTCCAAAGACACTAAACTATTATGATCCTTGTGTGTGTGTTTTTGTTATGTACTAAGAATTCCGCAAAAGTAATATAATGTCCATGTAATCAAGCTTCGGGTCTCTACACTTTCAATCCCCTTTTTTATTCAAATATATTCTCAAGCACACTAAGAAAGAGCAGTTTCTATAGTACATCCTATTGAAATCTTATTTCACTCCTCCTCTTTCAGGTGTAGTAAAACCACATAGAAAACTACCTATGTAAAATGTGCTACACTTCCACATATTTCTCATTGAAAAAGATACTAGAACATCAATAAAAATCCCCTGATATTTGTTATATGAAGATCCCCCTTGAAAACTCTTGACTCATGAGAAAGATAGAAAAATATTTTTTAAGAATAATCATGGAACTATGTTGAATCATTTTCTTCTATTTCAAAATAATATCATTCTGATTTTTTATTCCTTGATTAATCACCGAGTTGTTTAAACCCTAGATTAGGGTCCCATAGGGTTATATTTTTTCATTAACTTACAATTCTCCTGGATTGTGAAGACACTTCCTGAACATATATATACACCTTTTTACTAATGAAATCCACCCCATTCACTCCATTCATATCCCTATCATACTGCATAACACAATATCCATTATCATGTTTTTTTATTACCATCAACTAGGAGAAAACCCACCACCTCTATTTGGTCCAACCCCCCATGTAGTATGATGAAACCATTTTTGGTCTTTTGTAAATCAAGTAAAGGGTCTTATTTATTAAACCATAATATCTATGTGTTTAATTTTATGATTATATTTGTAAAACAACAAATATATATTTTATAAAATATATGAATATATAATTAAAATTATTCATGTATTTTCAAAATTATATTTATGTAAGGATATATATCTTTATGTATATATTATTTTTAAGATTAAACTTATATTATTCAAGCATATATTAATAAATATTAATATATTTATTATTTATTCCATTTTCAAGTAAATTTTTTTAGACATCTAATATCAGGATTATAATTATGTAAGGGAATTCATTTATTTTGGGACTATATTTATTTTTCAAAATTTGTAAACCTTTTATTTTAATACAAATCATTCTTCCATTAGAGGAAATGGTGTATACCTATATGTATATATATTATTTCGAATCCCAACTTGTTCAAGAAAAAATATATATATATATATATAATAGATTTTTTTATTCTAATTAAGAAAGTATTCATCAAAATAAAACATAAGTTGCATATATTTTATGGGTATATATTTATTATACTAAATGAAAATTATGATTTTATACTATGTTTTTATGTTTTTATATTTGAAATGAAAAACTAAAATATTTTTTTAAATTTTATATGTATGTAAATTATATAACTATATTTAAAAGAAATTAAATAAGATTATATCTGAAAGTGAAAACCTATATCATAAAAATTGATTTTTATTTATGACTTCTTATTTATTAAGGAATTTTTTTCAAATCTATTTTTAGGTAATGATGTATACATATATATGTTTATATATATATATATATTAATTTCTATTAAATGTTATTTATTTATATAATATCTAGTTTTTCTATAATGTAATTCTAAACTACTATTTATGATAATATATTTGTGTAACATCAAAATCAATAAGAGTGGAGATACTCATCTTAAATTATGACATTTCATATATGTGTACAAATAAATATATTAATATATGAATTTATCCACATAGAATTGTAATTACAAGATTTTAATGAGTGATGAATTTATAATTGGTATAAATTAAAATCTTGATCTTATACGAGTGGATACTTACAAAATATATATATACAATAATAAAATGCCCCATTAAAAATTACTTAATATGATTTTATGTTTTTTATATTTTTTTTCAAAATTATAAGATTATTTTATTGAATAAAAATTATAAATATTATTAAATGTATAATTGTTTGTGAGTAAGTAATTTTATAATTTCTATTATTTTATGTGTGAAGGATTTATTACTTCAAATAAATATATTATGAATAATATAAATTATATAAATGAGGATATAATTTTTTTTTTCAATAAATAATTTAAAAGATTAATGATTTCATTTTATGTAATATTTTAATAAAATTTGTTTTTTATTTTATTAATGAATCATTAAATACATGGGTTGTAGTCCTTTATTTATTATCAAACCATGGATGTATAGAAAGGATAGATTCCATATGGTTTGTTATTACAAAATATAGTATTTGTTTTCCTTTGAAAGTACATATTTAACAATAATTATATAATTTAATTTTGTAAATATAGAAAATTACATGGTTATTTATTTTTTACATTATTTAAAATATCCTTCAAAATAAAAAAGGCATTTTTTTTGAAAAAAGGGTTTCAAAATGATAGTGGTATTATTAACAAAATGATTTTTCCAAAGAGTTTAAAAGAGTTTTTTGAAGGGTTTTATGATGAAATGTTTTATTAATGACGTTTTACTATATAATATCATGATAGGGTGACCTAGATAGCATTAGGCGGTTCTATTAAATATTAGACAATATAGTGGCCCATATAGCATTCAGTTAACCTATTACAACTTATACGATATGGTTTCTAGGTTAGTACTAGTATAGGCTGTTATATTTTACACTATAGGTAGGCCTAGATAGGGTTAGCTGATCCCGTTACAGTTTACATGATAGGAAAACATATTCAGTGCCAAGAGATCCCATTGCGTATTACACAAGGGGGAATCCAAGATAGTGTCTGGTCAGCCCGTTATAGCTCTTTAATTCATTATAAAATTATAATATTATAAGTCAATCCTTTTATTATTTTAATTAAAATGTTTTTTAAAGTGTTTTATGTATTTGATTCTCAAAATCAAATAAATTATTTTTAATTTTTTCGTAATGGGTTGTAATAATTTTCATTCATAAAAATGCATTTTTTTCACAAGAAAATGGTTTATTGCATATGATCAAAGAACATTAAAGATAATGATAAACATTATATGAGTATATCATGTTTTTATAGAATCCATCATGGATTTTCTATTTCCTTAATTTTTCATTTGAAATGTTTTCATATGGGTATAAAATATTTATGAAGCTCATTTTATGTCTCTTTAAATTTATTTCAAATTAATTATCAAATTTTCAAAGAATAATTATTTTATGGAGGAAATTTTAAAACCATGTTTTCAATGGTTATTTAAAATTATTTTAAAGTTATTATATTTTGAAAATATGAATTCAAAATGATGTTCCAAAATTATATGTATTTTCAAAAGAGCATTTTTTCAATTATATATCTTGAAAACGCTAGTACTTTATGTTTGAAAAATATATATATAAATTCACTCTAAAAGATTATTAAAGGTATTTTCAAAAGATATATGTATTTTTAAAAAGGTTTTTCAGCCTATTTTTAAAAGCACCATAGTTGGAAATAGTACTAAACCTTCTTTAAAGACCTAGAATTACCATGTAATTTTTTTAATTAAATGGGAATTTTATGGGTCCACGAAATCTAACGGCGCACTATTCCGAGGGCCAGAGTGCCCGGAATGATCCGTCGAAGTTTTTGTTAAGCTTAATTTAACGCGCGTAAGCAGTTTTCCTAAAAAAAGTAAAATAACTCATAAACGGTAACTCAGATCAAGAATATGTGGGCACTATTGCTCTCAGGATGGCAGTTTTACCCTATGAATGACTTTATATTAGTCGGTGAGGGCCTCCTATGAGAAAACCGAAATTTGGCATAACCGTAAATAAAATAATTAAATAAATTATTTTATTTTTCATAAGCTTATAACTCACAAACGGCGGATCAGATTAGAAATATGAGACCACCAATGAACTCATGAGGGAACACTTTATTTAAGAAGATATTAACTTTGTCTGGAATGGGTCACCAGAAAAAGGTAGTTATTGGCCGCAAATAATATAATTAAGTGACAATTATTTTATTGTAAAATTTGTAACTTCTAAACGGTAACTCAGATTAAAATTTTGAGAGTACCGTAGGGTTTTTTGTGGTGTATTTCAACTAGGCAGAACCTAACCTTGGCCGGTGTTGGTCTAGGAGGACTGAAAATAGTTTTCTGAACTTTTTTTCATGTACGTTCAGTAAACGCGCGAGCAACGTTTTTTAACTTTTGAACGGAGGCTCGGAATTGAAATTTTAGGGCACCGTTGAACTCGCAGCGCCATAATTAAGGATTCATTTACCGCAGTAGCATTATAATGAGAATGGAAGTTATATTTTGGGGTTTATTAATTAAATTAGATAAAAATAAAGTGTTACTTATTTTTATTAAAGGTGGTTAAAAACACAATGTGGTGGTTAAAGGTGGAGCCCAACTGCACAAAACCTCCCTTGAGAGGATATTATTAGGTGGGACCTCCCAAAATTTAAACATCTCTTGCAATAAAATAGGTGGGGACCATATAGGATTTAAACCCTTGAACTCCCCATAAGTGGGGCGAAACTCTTGAGCTCGCCTCATTAAGGTTCCACACCACATTAATTAATTAATGGTTCATTAATTAATTAATTTTAATTCTTTATGCCAACATTATAATAAGATGTGATATTTTATTATTGTGGTGGTTGGCATAATCATTTTTTGGGAGAATTAAGGAGAGGATTAGCTTTTTGAGAACTTCATCCTCTCTAACGAAGAACATGAAGAATGCCTATTCAGCGTCCACTGAACATCGACGAACTCCTTCATCGAACTTCAATCGTGCCAAAAGAGAAGGACACACCCACAAAGAACATCGATGTCATCTTCTAATTTTTCACCTTCGAACGCTCATTCGCCAATGGAGATAACCCTTTTTCCTTTTCTGAGATTGAAGAATCGACGCCACCTTTCCGGGACTTCGTCCACGGTCGTCGGAAATTGATTAAGGGGGATTTGAGTTGATTTATTATTCCCGTCATACGTTGTTGAATGTATGAAATGTGTGTTTCCATTTGATAATGCGATAACGAGGTGGTTCCATACTACATGAACATGGCCAGACCCTCCCCATTTGTTATTATGTTTTGTTGACGAAGACAGTGGCGCAACAGGGCCACCGGAAGAGAAGATCGCAACGGAGAAATGGGAAGCAGTTGATGGGCCGCGACGCAATATGCGGCGGACAACACTGAGCTGGCCATAGAAGAAGCGGGTGGCGCAAGGGTCGTCGGGCTATCGAAGGGGTGCGTCGCCGTCATGCCGTGATATGAACTCGGCCATGGCCAGGAGGGCCGCGGTAGCACCAGAGGGGCGTGGTGTCGTCGCACTGTGCCGGAAGAAAGAGCCACGACCACACAACCCGTGATGGTTAGACATGCTGGGTGCAGTGCCGTCGTGCCTCACCAGAGAAGAACCTCGACCATACGCGACGGCGGACAGAGGAGGGCAACTGGCTAGGTCGGCCGCCGGT
This sequence comes from Viscum album, assembly GCA_963277665.1. NCBI lineage: Eukaryota > Viridiplantae > Streptophyta > Magnoliopsida > Santalales > Viscaceae > Viscum > Viscum album. The sequence continues at coordinate 1,576,823,543 of OY728150.1, read as the reverse complement.
TCGAGCTACAGTCTGGACCTGATGGGGCCCATGGTGACTCGGACCGCCACCACCTGGTGCCGGTTTGGGATCCTACCCAAACAGCTTTTCCGTTCGGGAGAAAGGGGTGTGCGTTTCCTCCTAGTCACAGATAAGGTGGACCCCTACCGGGAAGCTAGGTCGCTAGTCCGACCGGGTCACCAGGCACATCAGGGCCAAGCCGCTTCCAGGACGGGCAGCCACAAGGCTGGGTTGCCACCGGGCGAGGCTTCCCCACTGGGAGGGGCCACCACACCGGGTCGGGCCGCCATCGGGTCGGGACGCCACCGGGCCGGGCAGCCACTGGGTCGGGCCACCACCAGGCCAGGATGCCACCGGGACGTGATGCCACTGGTCAGGGCCGCCCCCTCGGGCCAGGTCGGAACCGTAGACCTGGTCGAACCCGTGAACCGGTTCAGACCCTAGTCCGCACCCGTTTAGCCTGAAATCACTTATTCATCCTTATCATGGGCTATAGTTGTCTGATCCGCAAACTGTCTGTGACGATAGAAATCATAGAGAGAGAATATTATTTTTTCATACCCCACATGAGGTATGGACATATATGGGGTATGTTCGGGATTGTTTGAACCAAAAATCCAATCGGGCCCTCGAACCGAAATGAAAATAACACACAGATCGGGCGTCTGACCGATGGGCCATATGTTGCGTTGAGACCCCTATGATGAGGTAGACCCTTGAGATACTTCATCGTGGAACATGTTCTTCCAGTTCTAATTTCTATTTTTGGATCTTGTGTGGGTTTGATAGAATAGATGGACCTGGATCATGTGTTTTTTCAACCGCTCTAATGGATGTTCCTGGATCATGTGTTGGTCCGACAATACTATCTTCTGTACCTGGATTATGTGTTGGTCTGACAGAATAGTCGGCCCATATCATGTGTTGGTCTGAAAGCTCTAATGACTATTCATGGAACATTTGTTGGTCTGACAATTCTATATTCTATACCTAATTCATGTGTTGGTCCGATAGAATAGTTTTATCTGAATCTTGTGTTTGTCCGACATCTCTAACCACTGTTCCTAGATCACGTGTTGGTCCGACAGTACTGTCTTCTGTTCGTGGAACATGTGTTGGTCTGACAGAACAGCTAGTCCTGAATCATGTGTTAGTCCAACAGCTTAGATGATTCAGTAGAAATATCTAATCATATGTACCTCTGTAAAAAAGTTATATACATGTGTGAGCTGAGTCAGTAAATATTATGTTTTCTCGTGATTGGGATGGGTCATTTGATAAACTTAGGTATATGTATACACATATACCTTAGTGGGACATTCAGTTGATCTCATACATTGTGGTTTATTCCTATTGGATTTTGTGAGACCTTGAGGGTCTCGGGGTCCCTACTGAGTATCATTATACTCACCCTTACATGGGTTTTGACCGCACCTCATTGTGTTGGATATAAACGACGGAAAACACTGACCGAGGCGGAGTGTATGAGGACGGGACAATACTCAGAGGTGGACCTCACGATGAGTCTGTACCCGGAGGTGACTGACAGGCGTGGAGCACTAAGGAGGCTATTTGTACCTAACCGTAAGGTAGGATCCATGGTGGATGATCTAGGAGCCTCCTGTCACCTTCCAGCTGTTTTGTCTTTTCATTGTACTTTACAGTTGGGATTGTATTTCCGGCCCCTTTACTTTTCAGCATTACCTTTGTATACAGTTTCTACATAGTGTTTTGCTTCTAGTTGTGTACTCAGTTGAGTGTGTTTAATTTTATAAAGGTAATGCCTTCCCAGCTTAGGGATTTACGCCTTTGGTGCTTGTCACCAGCCCTTGGCCTATAGAAGGTGGGCATGGGGTAGTCATGTCACAAGTCCCGATAATGGGTCGTGACACCTTTTTTTATAAAAAAAATTAGGAACAATTAAATTTACTAATGAGATATCCTTCAATAAGGAGATATCTGGGGAAAAGTCTAATAGATTTTTTTGTAATTTTTTTTTAATTTCATAATTTTAAATATGGTTAATTTTCCTCCAAACTCGAGAATGGAGATGATCCTTAGATATATAATATACTCTATACATTCATTTTATTTTAAAAAATATATAGTATTATTTTTACTAGATCCAAAATCATGGGTCTTAGGGCCTTATATTTGGTATAAAATGAATTTTTTGGATAAAATTAGAGATTAAGATGTTCATTTAAAAATCCGTCAAGTATATAATTATATTACCTTAGTAAATTTTTTGTTTTATAACCAAAAATTTATAGTGAAAAATCTAAGAATTAGAAATTTGATTTTTGAGTCCTTTAAAATTCATTTACCTTTAATGATATAGTATTCTAGTTATTTTAGTTTTTAAAATTCAGAAAATGCAATTTATAAAATTTTATTAATTATAAAAAATTAATTTTTAAGGATAAATTATTTTTAAAGTGGGGAGAATGTAACATCCATTTTATTTAATCATTTTTGTAGGTGTTTATTAAATGATTTTTTTATAATTAAAATTAACTAATGTATAATTTAACCAAAAAAATATTTTCCTTAATCATTATTTTATAAATTATAAAATTATTTCATTTTTTATAAAGGAATATATAAGTATATTAATTTATATAATTTTTTAATTAAATTGAATTTATAAAAAATAGTCATAGATATATGATTCTTTACTTACATTTCCAAACCTCATGTTCTAATTAATTTTTAATATAAATTTCATTATGTATATATTGATTATATTTTTTAAAATCATACAAAAATTATAATTCATTGATTATTATTAAAATAATTTGTTGTCTTTGATATAAAAACAAATATTTATAAAATCATTTTTTTAAATTAATTATTTTTAAATATCTATAATAGTTTTAGCTGAAATATTATTATCTTATTAATAATAATAAACCCTTATTATTAAAAGTTATTAAAATTAGTCATTGGTTATTTTTTTAAACGTTATCAATAAAACGTTTATGTATATAATAAAAATCCAGTTTGAATAGATACTTTTACAACTACTATTATTTTATGTTGCAAGGGTTCCTACCTTTACAACATTATTATTGGTATTAAAAAAATGCAAATGGGTATACAATTTTATTATTTGAGATTGAATTTTAAATGATTAATGTTATCATTTTATGTCATATTTCATTAAATGTATCATTGAGTTTATGAATGAATCTTTAAATAAATGGTTGTTAATCATTCCATCATTAACACCACATGCATGTATAGGAATTATATTTTCCATTAGATTTTTAATATCAATTTTTGGAGTTATTTTCCAATGAATATATATATATATAGTTATATAAATATACATATTTAAATATGTCAAAATTAAGTTTTATCCATTTTTATATTATTTATAATTATTTCTAAAATATAACGAGTATTTTATTTTGAAAATAGGTCTTTAAAATAAAGTATTATTTTTTTCAAAAAAATAGTCCCATATGATAGTTTTTCAATAGATTTTATGATGAAGGGGTATTATTAATGGAGTGGTTATAGAGCATTTCATAGTTTGACATCCTATGTAGTGGCTTCTTAGTCTACTAGATATTATATGATGGGGTGGCCTCAATAATGCAGAGTGGGCCCTTTGTATCTTACATAATGGGGAAAATCAGGTAGTGCTAGGTGAGTATGTTGTAGCTTAGATGATGGTTGTACTTAATAGTGTCAGGTGTTACCAATACATCATACACAATGGGGAATCACAGATTGCGTTAGGTGATCTGTTATAGCTTACATGATGTGTCACTCAAAATAGCATGGAGTGATACTGTTATTTCTATCCAATTCATTGGGTAATGATAATAATATAATTCATTTATATTATTCTTCAAAAATATGTTTTTCAATTGGTTTTATCTATATGATTCTTGAATATAACTAAAGGATTTTTAATTTATTGTTATATGTTTATAATGATTTTATATTATAGATATGTTTCTGTGTGTGTGTGTGTTTTCATGTGAAAATTTTTATTACATATTACTAATTAAAAATAAAGATAAAGTTAAACATTATATGAGTCTATCATGTTTTAAAAAATATTATCTATTTTATTTTTCCATAGGTTTTCTTAAAAAAATTCCAATGGGAAAAAAGATACATAAAGTTCATTTTATGTCTCCATTCCATTATATCAATGGTATTATCACATTTTTAAATATTGATTATTTTTAATGCAATTTTCAAAATCATGTATTGGAACTACTTTTAATTTTTTTTAAATTATATTATATTCAAAAAAATAAAAATGATATTTCAAATTTATAGGTATTTTAAATGGTGTGTTTTCCAAATCTATATTTTGAAACCCCTATTTTTAAATTTTTGAAAAATATATATTGAAAATAATTTCAAAATCATTTTCAAAGATATTTTAAAAATTTATAATTATTTGAAAAAAATTCATCTATAGATTATTGAAAACACCATAATCGGGCAATGATGAACACCCTATGTCTTAGAAATTGATTTCCAGAAAATTTAGATGTTTTGATGATATTAACATTAAAAAGGATATTGCATTATAAATGTCAAATAGTATCGATTTTTTTAGTGCGCTAACATTGAATTTTTTAAAAAGGGATCGTTTTCCTTCAAATATGAGATCGAAAAAATCATCATGTGTATAATAGATTGTATATATTTTCTTTCCTTTACTAAAATAGTATACAACATTATCTTGTACCAAATATGGATTGGTGGTTCTTAGGGTCTTACATATGTTGTAGTCAATGGTGGATAAGATGTTATGTAGAATGGGTAGTGGTGTTAGAATATAAAGGAGTTGTCATTATTACCTGGGATATTCACCTATAATGTGGGTTGTTCAATGCATTGGTTAGTCATTAATTATGTGGCTAGATTATATTTAGTTGGTAATATAGATTATAATTTATTATAATTTAATGATTATTTGAATATGAAGTAAATTTAATATACTAGCGATATTAACTATTTTATAATGCTTTAAATTGAAGGTTAATGACTTTTTTAAAGACTGATGACTGGGTCATAAATTTAGAAGAATTTAATTTATATAAATAATTATTTTAATTAATGTATTTTTCAAAAAATTATAGTATAAAAATGAATATAATATATGAATAAATTCAAATTTAATGAATTTTTGGATATTTTATAGGGAAATCAAGCTAGTTGTGCTATATAGATGGTAGATTAAAGTTATTATTGTTACCCAAGAAGTATTTAAAGATACTAAATTAGTATCACTATTAGGAATTAGCCATTGGGTTTGGAATATGTGTATATATATATATATATATATATATATTTCTATATAATTTCTTGAATACCTCTTATTATTCATATAACCATACAATAAATTAAAATATTTGAATTGTTGGTGTTCTACCAGACATCCACAATGGTTAGGGAATTGATATTCAATAACTCATGTATCCACATATTCTCATCAAATGTATTATTGTTTGTTACAACCCGATGTTATGATTTTCATGATATGATGTATATAAATTATAGTGAATATTATGTGACAAGGGAATTTTATGTTCGGATTATATACTAGAGAAGGATATACATGTTTTTGGTTATGCATGGTGATAGTGGTTAGGATGTAGATTTCCTTCCTTTAAATGATACCCAAACATGGACGAGAGAATATTGATTACTTTTGTTTCAGTGATTTTTAGTTCTATAATAAGGTATGGTTTTTATATATTTCCATTTTAAACATGAAATAATTAATTAATTAATACCATGATTTACATGACATAACCCACCATAGTCACATAAACTAAGGACCATAAGTATCTATGTATTGATAATTGGAAACATTAAAATCTTATTTTATTTCATTTGAGAATATTTACCCATATTCATTCTCATATAGATTCTTTCAAGACACCTCTCATGATATAATCATATTCAAAACATGGGGAATGGAATCACAAAATTGAGGTATAGTTATGTTCCAATTGTGGTAAAATATTTAATAATAACAAAGAAGACATGATGTGGATATTAATAGCATAAAAATGATTAAAATTACAAAGATGATAATCATAAAACATGTTATTGTACAATAAGATCATATAAAGATACTTAAGGATGTATAAATTATATTAAGTGTAATGCCCTGACCCCAGTTACCCTAAGTCAGTGCATTATTATATAACATTGTCATGATCACAAGGAAATCATGTCCTAAAAGATTGATCATTTTAGTATTATTGGAAACAAGATTCATACATAAGTTCAACATTACATCTTGAAAAGAAATACACAAATAATTTATTCCATTTGAAACATCCAATCCTACAAGTCACTCATAATTAACTACTTCATATAATGGGAAAATGGATCATAATAAAGGGGTGATCTCAAATGCTCAGTAAGGGTAATCAATACATTAGAAGATAACATAAATACGAAGCTTGTTGAATAATTGAAAACACATGCCTTTACGAGTAATAAACATAAACCTTTTTATTTCAGTAATATTAGTTTATTAAATAATTCCATAATAAAACATAATCATAGGTATTCTACTAGTCTAATGACCACATGGACCATCTATGTTATTTTCATAATGAGGGAATGTATAATGTCTGACATTCTGATACATTTTGTCAAGGCCTCATCCAAGACATCTAAAAATGATTAAGGCCTCATCCAAAACCATTTATCAAATTTGGAATTTCCATGGCCAATTCCATGTGTAGTTGCCTCAGGAAACCTACCAATTCTTTGAGGAGCTATATTGGGCTACACCCATTACTTACTAAGTCCAGTATATTCCTCATATGAAAATGTTAAAATATAACATAAACATTTGTATTAATACACCATTCAAAATGTCTATACTTTAACCGTAAACCATGAATGTTATAAAAATAACACATCCACAGTCAAATCTATCACAAAACCATCAATACAATATGGAAGATTTTTACCATAATTAATCGTCTTCAAACAAGTATAAAATACACCAAGGTTGTTAACATAGATCAAATCAAAACTATTTGAGAGAAATATCTCTATTTTTTTTGAAATCAGTGAAAGTTACATAATTATAAAGGAAAAACATATTTTAATAATATTGTTATAAACATGTAAGGGATTATTTGATGATGTTATAATGAAAAATAATAACCACCCTAGCCGTATAAATTAAAAAACATCCTTACCTTAATTTTTTCTAAAAGGTTGTAATGTACCTTGTTTGGAAAACGACTGAAAGATTCCCTTCAAAACATATATGTTCAAATAAGGGTATAAATTAAATTAACAAATTGTCTATTAAATATTAAAAAAAAATTAAAATACATTTTTAAGAAACATGTATGTGTATGCTAAAGAGGTCCTAGTAGATACTTACGTAAAAATAACCTCGGATAATAAAGAGATTGTGGAACTAACTCGGGCATTGAAAATTTCCTCAGTTAAGGCTAGGATAACCTCCTATGTAATGGGGAAATAATTGTTATTAAATTATTCAATAACTATATAAATTAATATGATATCATACCTGATCTTCTAATATTTATTTGTTAATAGTATTTTAGTATTATCATCTTTTTGGGTGTTAACTGATTAATTTTCCTCTGTCTCCTTTGTTACGTAAATAATGTTTTTTATGGATAGGATGTATATTATTCATATTATGAATTATATTAAGTCTTTAATCATTATTTTTAGTCATTAAATAAAAAATAGTATTGAATAGATATGATGGGGAATGAATGTCATCTTGTTCGTTGAAACGGTAATCCGTAAGTACAAATGAGCGACAAAATCATTATTTTGATATTAAAATAATATATAATTGGATGTCATATCATATATAAAGAATCATTATCATGTTATATTTATTATTTAAATAAATTATACATCATTATTATACCCTTCCAAATAATAATGTATTTAATACCAACTACACCATGTCGTGGAGATGGTAAGCCGTATATACGCACATATGGTGACATGTCATTACAAGGATAGATAGAATAATGAACATGGTTGTACCATATTTATAATAACATCACAGTATTTTGAATATACCATAGTATTTATTTTATAATGGAAACAACAATGAAAGAGGAAATGGAAGAAGGAAGAAACTTGAAAGAGATGATGAAAAATTTATCACTTCATTGGGTTATTTCTTTGGATTTGATAAAAAGAGATCCATATATTGGATTTATGGATAAAGTCAGGCATCTACGATTAAGGGAGGACAATATGGAGGATATTTGGTTTGGGTTTTTATGATACAAAAAGGGTTTTTGTGTGAATTTGAGAGAAGGAGAAGTTCCCTATTATAAGAGGGGTGATGGGAACCTTAAGAAAATATTGAAATATTATTTTATAAAAATGTCATTTTCGGTTTCTAATGGATAGAAAATAAATTATTTCATTTTTAAGGTGGGTATGTGTCGATATCCACTCAACCAATATGTTTTAGATAGGTTTGGGTCACTATATTAACCATATATTCTAGATTTAACTCTTAGTAAAATATTTTGACAATTACATTGTCTCTTTGTATTTTTATATTATATGGTTAAAAAACATACTATAAACATTCCAACAAACCCCAAGTGGTTCACTATTGACATATATAATGTTATTTAAGACTTTTGGCTAAAACTCATATTTTTATAAATAGAATACCAATTAATAATATAATATTTGTTGTGAAAACTCTTTTTGTCAATTTTGACACTATTTGATATTTTGTTTTTTCTAAATTTATAAGAATATTATTATTTTGATAAAAAATCATTTAATAAACTATAACATGTCATATTAACCTTGAATTTTTTTTTAATTCATAAAAAGTCTCAAATTAAATTTATTTGGGTATTTATAATATTAATTTGTTTAATATTTCATTAATAAAGTAATTACTACATCATCTTTGTGTCATAGATAAATTAAATTATATAATGTCAAACAATAATCAATGAAATACTAGTATGTAGGAAACTATTTTATATTTCTAATAAATATTTATAGTCGAATATATAACAAATATATCCCTATGTAATAATTTTTTTACTAAAATATATATATGCTTATGTCATTTTTGTATTTACGTTAACTTAATTAATATAAAGGGTCATTATCACTTACAAGTGGCTCCATGGGGACCCAAAATAGACCCAATGATTCAAATGGTCGTACATGAATCATCCAATAGGTTTTAGACACATGTTAGAGCAATTTAATATTATTATAATATTAATATTTTACACATTTTTACCGAATTTACCCTTTAACCATGGTAAATAAAATATTTACTAAATTAATTATTCAAAATGCCTTAAAATAAAAGTTAACTTTTTAAAAAATATGGAACTCCTGGTTATTAATATGGAATCAATATTTCTAAATTAAAATCAAATAATTGGTAGAAATTAATTTAAAATTAAATCCAGTTGTCAAAATAATGTGTTTTTAAGAAATAATTACTATCAAAAGTTGGACACATTCGTTTGTCCACTTTAAAAGTGAAATTATATCAAATTACCAAAATTGGATTAAATGATAAAAATATAATCTATTTATACATAAAAAGCACTAATTAGTATAACTTATCACTATAAATTATTTTTATTAAAAATGTTTTTTTAATTAAAATTTACTATTTTTCACTATTCCTCAAAAATTGATTGTTTTCAGAAAAATACCAAAAATTCACCCTAATATAAATTCGATATTACGTACCCAAAAATGAAGTCCATTTTGAATGATAATATTTAAAAAGAAATTAAATTATGTGTAGTACTATTCGTAATGGCTAGTTTGATTGGCCATGATGTGTTAGAATCTCAAAGTTGCGTACAACACAAGCTATTGCATTATTCAATGGGAAACATATAGTGAAAGCTTGGGGTGTTAAATTATCCCCTCCTTCAAATAATTTTGTCCACAAAAATTGTAGAATATTACTGCATAAAAATATTCTGGTGGTTCTTCACCATACGTTCATCGGGTTCCCACGTTGCCTCTTCGATCTAACGGTTTCTCCATAGAAATTTTACAACACGAGTCGTCCAGTTTCTCAGAAATTGTTCTCTTGTATCAAGAACCATGACATGGTCTTCACAATAAGACAGATTGGGTACCCATTCTAATTCATCATAGGTGAGTACATGCATTGGTTCAATCATGTATTTTTTCAACAGTGATACATGGAAGACATCGTGAACTTTGGAGAGACTTGGAGGCATTGCCTAATAGTAAGCTACAACCCCAATTCATTCTCGAATTTCAAAAGTTCCAATGTAACTGGGAATTAATTTTACCTTCACACTGAAACTTATAATACCCTTCCACTAATATACCTTCAACAAAACATAATCTCCTACCTAATATTCTAAATCCTTCCTTCAATTATCAGCATAGCTCTTCTGCCTACTTTGAGATACTTTGATATGGGTTTGTATTACCTTCACCTTTTCCATTGTTTCCTAAAAAAATTATGGGACTATGAGTTTTCTTTCACCAAAAACATCCCAACAGGTTGGTGTGCGATATCTCTTTTCATATAACACTTCATATGGTGTCATCTGAATACTTGAATGGAAACTATTGTTATAGGAAAATTCTACCAGAGGAAAATATTTATCCTGCATACCTTGAATGTCAAGTGAGAAATATCTCAAAATCACTTCTAAGGCATAAATAGTCTGTTATTATTGTCCATCGGTTTGAGGGTGGTAGGCACTACTCAAACGAAGTTCAGTATCCATGGATTTCTGAATACATTTCTAGAATCTTGATATAAAACATGGATCATAATAATAAACAATTGATATGGGTACACCATGAACTCTTACAACTTCGTTAATATACATTCTTGTGAAATGTTCAACTGGTAAATCTTCACTTATATAAAGAAAATGTGCTGACTTGGTTAGATGATCAACAATGACCCATATTGGATCGTTCCTTTTAGTAGTCTTTGGTAATACCATGAGAAAGTCTATCATAATATTATACCATTTCCACTCAGGTATGGGTAGAGGTAGCCTGACTCTTCTAGGATGTTTCCTTCCATCTTTCACTTGTTGATAGACCATACATCTTGACACAAAATCATCAATATCCCTTTTCATGTTGTCCCTCCAAAAAATGTTCCTTCAAATCTCTATACATCTTGGTGCTCCCATAGTGTATAGTTAAATTGGAGCTTTGATAATCATCTAAGAATTTCCTTTTTAGATCAGGTACACCGGTAACAAAAAGTATCTTCCCAAATTTCAAAATCCCATTGTAACGACCTGAAATTTTAAAATAAATTTTGTTTCCTAATTTTATGTGTTATTGTTATACTCAACAAAAATGTTTTATTTGATAAACATGATTATAATTAAAATGAGATCAGTGGGTTTTGACTATTATATAACCATCGGTCAACATGACCGCTGTGAACAAAATGTTTTGATTATTGTCTCTAAATATAAGTAATCTTGGTTAATTATTATAGAAAGAAGATTCGATGGCCTCACCTAGTAGTCTTGGACCGATCGAAGCCCATCTAACAGAGCTTGGGAAGGAGGTAGCACCACTGGGCTTTGTTCTGGTTCAAATCCAAGCCAAACTTCATCATGTGAAGCTGGAACGAAATCGCCTTCGTGAAAAGTTCAAACTGATAGAAATTACTACTCGGGCAATGTTGACTGAGCCGCCCCAAGCTTCTATCACCCTAGCACACCTTACTCTTAGGTCCTATGCTGGTATTATAAGGGGTTATGTAACGAGACCGTAACTACCTTGTGTAATCCTTGTTTTAAATAAAAATTGGGATTTCTTCTTATGATGAAGTTTATGAATTTTGAAATGACCGGATAAATATAGTATGCATATTTTTGATGAATTTTTGAAAAAGGATATTTTAAATATGTTTATGTAAACCCTAAATAATTATAAATGTGTAATGATTTTCAAAAAATGGTCTTCTGCAATTATGTTCAGTACTAAATTTAGAGTCTAATAAGATCAACTTGATTTTTGATGAATAGTAAATTATGAATAGTGATTTTATGATTAGGATTAGTAATATGACCAAATGGATTAGTAATCTCACTTAAAGAATGTTTTAAAATAATATAGGCACCTTGATTAATTAATGTGATTCAATAAAATAGTTAAATAACGGTTTCATTAATTATTATTCAAGTATTAGTTTTTTCGGGTGAATAGTGTTTTTTAATTAAAAATTTAATTAAAAATAATTAGAAAATTATTTTTATAAAAATGACTTTATTTTTGAACTCAGAGCATCGAAATTATGTAATGGTAATTTTTGGGGTTTTTTCTGAAAAAATGAATTTTCGATGAATAGTGTTTTTATTTAAAAATTAAATTAAAAATATTTAGAAAATTATTTTTATAAAATGTATTTCATTTTTGAAATCAGAGCATTGATATTTGGTTAATGTGAAATTTTGGGATTTTTCTGAGAAAGTTGAATTTTCAGTGAATAGTAAAAATACAGTTTTAGGGTTTCGGTATGTTTAATGACATCATAACGGTGTCATGATGATTTCATGAGATCTTTTGAGGGTTGGCCGGCCAAGGGTGATGAATTATTGTTTTGGGGGCCCCATGTGGCCTAACTCCATGATAAATGACAAGGGAGAGCACATGGGTTTGAGAAAAGCACATGTGAGGTGTCTCTTGGCCATTAATGCCTTGTCCCCTCACTTTCCCTATAAATACCAAGCCCTCCTCTCATCCATTCGACTCCCCACTCATTCCCAACGAATTTCTGGTCTCATTACCTCCCAAGGAGTCCTCCCAAGGTGCCCCCAAGCCCTCAAGGTCCCAACCTTTGAGGTTTAAGAGTTACATTTTAAGGTAAGGGATCCGACCTCTCTCTTTCTTTTCAAGTAATCTCTTTTATGTCATTTCTTTTATACTCCATGTTATTATGTTGGAGGATGTTCTTTTATATTCATCCTACTGCCTATTTCATGTTCATATGATGAGAGACCCCCCCCTTGCTCTCATCAATTCGTTTTAAGAATGTTTAAGTGGCGCCGGTAGGCTGCCGAATTTTTAAGGGATTCTTTCACCTTCCTCGTTTTCAAGTTCTATTTTAATTCAAGTCTTTCATGTTCCTTTTTATTAAGTTGGGGTTTGATCTCTAAATTATCATACTGATCTTTTATGATCATATGATGAGAGACCCCATTTTATCGCTTCAATTCAGTATTTTGAAGATTTAAGTGGCGCCGTTAGGCTGTCGAATTTTTAAGTGGTTCTTCACCCTTCTAGTTTTGAAGTTCTACATTCATGTCAATTATTTCAAGTTCCTTTTTGTTATATTGGGGTATTATCTCTATATATATCATACTGGAATCTTATGTTCATATGATGAGAGACCCCATTTGATCTCTTCAATTCAGTATATTGATGTTTTAAGTGGCACCGTTAGGCTGCCGAATTTTTAAGTGGTTCTTCACCCTTCTCGTTTTAAAGTTCTACTTTCATGTCAATTCTTTCAAGATCCTTTTTGTTATGTTGGGGAATTATCTCTATATCTATCATACTGATCTCTTCTGATCATATGATGAGGGACCCAATTTGATCTTGTCAAATCATTTTCTTTTGAAGTTAAGTGACACCGTAAGGCTGCCGAATTTTCATAAGAGAAATCTAATTTTTTTTCTTCCTTCTATGTTTTTCATTTCAAATGGTATGTCATGGAAATTTCATTACCATGATCATGTATCCTTCTTATTCTGTCCATGTACTATTTTATGGGTCATTTATGAATGTTTGACCCATTTTACCTATCTTTTAATGTCTTCTAAGACCTCGGAACATTGCCATTATGCTGCAGAATTTCTGTCTCAAAATGTCTATCTCTTTTTCTAAAGTTCTTTTATTTTATTAAGTGAATACTCAAAGCTCTTTATTATAAAGAGGTATTAACATATATACCAAAATTTTCTATTTTAAATTCTGGGATTTACATACATGAGACCCACCTTCCTTTTTTGTGGGTTTTAAAGTGATATAAAGATCATGTCTTTAAAGCAGTTTTTAAAAAGTTATGATTATGAAATGAAACCCATTTCCTTTATGGTATATGGGTTATTTATGAAATTTTTGATGATGATATATGTGGCTCACATGATAATAAAGGCAAATTTAAGGGTGCTCCCTGATAGCGCTCCAATGCATTGGGTAATGATGTAACCACTAGAGATTACAATTTTCATGATACCTTGGTGAATAACAATGGTAATTTTCAAATGACACCTTGGGGATGGACCTTGGTGATATGTTCATGATTGTCTATGTAAAATGATGTAGCCACATCTTAAAGTTATGGAAAATGTTATTTTTATTATGAAATGCCTCATGATTTTCGTTCTCATGCCTTAAAGTTCTTTTCATGACTTTATTGATGTATCTCAAGTTCATATGTAAAATGTTTCACTTGTTTCCCTTGCTGGTCCTTCTGCTCACCCTTCCTTTTGATGTATGTCCCCAGGTTATGAGATGCAGTAATGAGCCTAGGGTGAACATGAATAGAAGCCTTTCAAGTGTTTAAGAAGAATGTTTTTTTTTTCATGTTTTATGTTCCTTGTTTCCAAAACACTAAACCTTAAAGATCCTCAGTTCCGTGTAATGGAATGAAAAGTTATGTTATAAAAAGACGGGATGCTATAGTTGGTATCAAAGGATGGTTTAGTTATTTGTGGAAATTAGGATATGAAAACTCTAGGAGGAACCCTATAGAAAAGTTTAATATAGGAAATATTCCTGGTATTTTGGTGAGTATTGAGTAAGGGGTTGCCAAGAAAATACATCCCTGTCTGGATACGAGCAGGTAGAGGTGGCTCTGGCACAGATGTACATAGGGGTAAAACCCGAAAACACCGCTTTGAGCTAGACTCGAACGGGAACTGGTACACGACAACGGGCCTTGCTGCACTCTTGGTTACGACACTCCCGGGGGATATGCTTTGGTAAATTCATAAGCTTGGTATGAACCATTGTTAAAGGAACAAAGATAAAATAAAATAAAGGTTCACATAAGAATATATGATAATTCATAACCTAGATGGGAACCTAGGAGATCACAAGTTAGGGTATACCTTTCATATACAAGTTATCCTTATATGCTTTCAGTTCCTTTTCATGATTATTAGCTAAGTACTTAAGCCCCTAATTATGCTTTCTCTTCTTAGTTAATGGTGGGAAATGGAAGAACATGTTCCGAAAACCAATGTGATAGGAAATGCGACGATTTTCGTAATAATATGACAGGGATGATTAGGGGATTAAAATATGATTATTATTTTGGAAGACGTTCATTATTTTGGGAACCATATTTGATCGAGGTAAATAGATTACTACGGTATTTTCATTGAGGAGTAAGGTTGACTTATATTTTGAAGAATCGATGAATTTAAGGAGAACTTATAGTAATTTAGGTTACTTATGGGAATGACTAACCTATCTTGGGTAAAATATTTTTAGGTTAGCTACTTTTTTATAAGATGCTAGGAGTGGTTGATGTTGTCTGGAGATGAACAATGAAGTTGTTTGGGAAGACTATGTTATCAAATCCTTATTGTATTTGGGTTTCAATCTTAGTTTGGTTTGTTTTGAGGAATTTTAAGGACCGTTATTTATGGAATGGTCTATGATGAACTTTGGGTAGTACCATGGAACTTTGATGATTTAAAAGTAGTTTCCATTCCTATGGGATTCTTTCTTTTTGAAGAGTTGTTTTACCTTAACCTTTCTGTTTTTGGGATAATGTTTAAAGAAAGAAGAAATAGATAGTTAATATTTTGTAGATTATGTGATTCTATAGAAGATGATTATTGTGCTTTTATGAGACCAAGTGTTTTTGAATTCTCATCATTTGGAGAAAAGATTAGTGTTGGTAGGGACTTGTTAAAGGATGAAACTCTACTTGAAGGTAGGTATATTTTCTTATGTTTTTGTTCTATGTAGTAAATGAAATCATCAAAATTATGAAAAGAAATGTAAAACAAAAATGTTGTTGGTTTGCGTTTCCTACTAGGTAATCAAAGACCGTTTACACACATCATAAGTTTGGGATTTTCTCATGGTTAACTTTCTCCTAATCATGTTCTCTATCACTCTCCCTCATAACTTGACCCTTTGTTTTTTTCCTCCATGTCCATGTTTTCCTACATGGAACCCTAGTGTGGGTTAACTCGGGTGACCATTGTACTTCCCTTTCTTTATTTTAAAGTAATATTTTTACTGACTCCTTTTCCGATGTGGGACTTTCAATGAAATTTCAAAACCCAATTTTAAAATTGCGAGGATGCAATTTCTTAAGGGGGGAAGATTGTAACGACCCGAAATTTTTAAATAAATTTTGTTTCCTAATTTTATGTGTTATTGTTATACTCAACAAAAATGTTTTATTTGATAAACATGATTATAATTAAAATGAGATCAGTGGGTTTTGACTATTATATAACCATCGGTCAACATGACCGCTGTGAACAAAATGTTTTGATTATTGTCTCTAAATATAAGTAATCTTGGTTAATTATTATAGAAAGATGATTTGATGGCCTCACCTAGTAGTCTTGGACCGATCGAATCCCATCTAACAGAGCTTGGGAAGGAGGTAGCACCACTGGGCTTTGCTCTGGATCAAATCCAAGCCGAACTTCATCTTGTGAAGCTGGAACGAAATCGCCTTCGTGAGAAGTTCAAACTGATAGAAATTACTACTCGGGCAATGTTGACTGAGCCGCCCCAAGCTTCTATCACCCTAGCACACCTTACTCTTAGGTCCTATGCTGGTATTATAAGGGGTTATATAACGAGACCGTAACTACCTTGTGTAATCCTTGTTTTAAATAAAAATTGGGATTTCTTCTTATGATGAAGATTATGAATTTTGAAATGACCGGATAAATATAGTATGCATATTTTTGAGGAAATTTAGAAAAAGGATATTTTAAATATGTTTATGTAAACCCAAAATAATTAAAAATGTGTAATGATTTTCAAAAAATGGTCTTCTGCAATTATGTTCAGTACTAAATTTAGAGTCTAATAAGATCAACTTGATTTTTGATGAATAGTAAATTATGAATAGTGATTTTATGATTAGGATTAGTAATATGACCAAATGGATTAGTAATCTCACTTAAAGAAAGTTTTAAAATAATATAGGCACCTTGATTAAGTAATGTGATTCAATAAAATAGTTAAATAACGGTTTCATTAATTATTATTCAAGTATTAGTTTTTTCGGGTGAATAGTGTTTTTTAATTAAAAATTTAATTACAAATAATTAGAAAATTATTTTTATAAAAATTACTTTATTTTTGAACTCAGAGCATCGATATTATGTTATGGTAATTTTTGGGGTTTTTTCTGAAAAAAATGAATTTTCGATGAATAGTGTTTTTATTTAAAAATTAAATTAAAAATATTTAGAAAATTAGTTTTATAAAATGGATTTCATTTTTGAAATCATAGCATTGATATTTGGTTAATGTGAAATTTTGGGATTTTTCTAAGAAAGTTGAATTTTCAGTGAATAGTAAAAATACAGTTTTAGGGTTTCGGTATGTTTAATGACATCATAACGGTGTCATGATGATGTCATGACATCTTTTGAGGGTTGGCCGGCCAAGGGTGATGAATTATTGTTTTGGGGGCCCCATGTGGCCTAACTCCATGATAAATGACAAGGGAGAGCACATGGGTTTGAGAAGAGCACATGTGAGGTGTCTCTTGGCCATTAATGCCTTGTCCCCTCACTTTCCCTATAAATATCAAGCCCTCCTCTCATCCATTCGACTCCCCACTCATTCCCAACGAATTTCTGGTCTCATTACCTCCCAATGAGTCCTCCCAAGGTGCCCCCAAGCCCTCAAGGTTCCAACCTTTGAGGTTTAAGAGTTACATTTTAAGGTAAGGGATCCGACCTCTCTCTTTCTTTTCAAGTAATCTCTTTTATGTCATTTCTTTTATACTCCATGTTCTTATGTTGGAGGATGTTCTTTTATATTCATCCTACTGCCTATTTCATGTTCATATGATGAGATACCCCCCCTTGCTCTCATCAATTCGTTTTAAGAATGTTTAAGTGGCGCCGTTAGGCTGCCGAATTTTTAAGGGATTCTTTCACCTTCCTCATTTTCAAGTTCTATTTTCATTCAAGTCTTTCATGTTCCTTTTTATTATGTTGGGGTATAATCTCTAAATTATCATACTGATCTTTTATGATCATATGATGAGAGACCCCATTTGATCGCTTCAATTCAGTATTTTGAAGATTTAAGTGGCGTCGTTAGGCTGCCGAATTTTTAAGTGGTTCTTCACCCTTCTCGTTTTGAAGTTCTACTTTCATGTCAATTATTTCAAGTTCCTTTTTTTATATTGGGGTATGATCTCTATATATATCATACTGGACTCTTATGTTCATATGATGAGAGACCCCATTTGATCTCTTCAATTCAGTATTTTGATGTTTTAAGTGGCGCCGTTAGGCTGCCGAATTTTTAAGTGGTTCTTCACCCTTCTCGTTTTAAAGTTCTACTTTCATGTCAATTCTTTCAAGTTCCTTTTTGTTATGTTGGGGAATTATCTCTATATCTATCATACTGATCTCTTATGATCATATGATGAGGGACCCTATTTGATCTTGTCAAATCATTTTCTTTTGAAGTTAAGTGACGCCGTAAGGCTGCCGAATTTTCATAAGAGAAATCTAATTTTTTTCTTCCTTCCATGTTTTTCATTTCAAATGGTATGTCCTTGAAATTTCATTACCATGATCATGTATCCTTCTTATTCTGTCCATGTACTATTTTATGGGTCATTTATGAATGTTTGACCCATTTTACCTCTCTTTTAATGTCTTCTAAGACCTCGGAACATTGCCATTATGCTGCAGAATTTCTGTCTCAAAATGTCTATCTCTTTTTCTAAAGTTATTTTATTTTATTAAGTGAATACTCAAAGATCTTTATTATAAAGGGGTATTCACATATATACCAAAATGTTCTATTTTAAATTCTTGGATTTACATACATGAGACCCACCTTCCTTTTTTGTGGGTTTTAAAGTGATATAAAGATCATGTCTTTAAAGAAGTTTTTAAAAAGTTATGATTATGAAATGAAACCCATTTCCTTTATGCTATATGGGTTATTTATGAAATTTTTGATGATGATATATGTGGCTCACATGATAATAAAGGAAAATTTAAGGGTGCGCCCTGATAGCGCTCCAATGCATTGGGTAATGATGTAACCACTAGAGATTACAATTTTCATGATACCTTGGTGAATAACCTTGGTAATTTTCAAATGACACCTTGGGGATGGACCTTGGTGATATGTTCATGGTTGTCTATGTTAAATGATGTAGCCACATCTTAAAGTTATGGAAAATGTTATTTTTATTATGAAATTCCTCATGATTTTCTTTCTCATGCCTTAAAGTTCTTTTCATGACTTTATTGATGTATCTCAAGTTCATATGTAAAATGTTTCACTTGTTTCCCTTGCTGGGCCTTCTGCTCACCCTTCCTTTTGATGTATGTCCCCAGGTTATGAGATGCAGTAATGAGCCTAGGGTGAACATGAGGAGAAGCCTTTCAAGTGTTTAAGAAGAATGTTTTTTTTTGTTTCATGTTTTATGTTCCTTGATTCCAAGACACTAAACCTTAAAGATCCTCAGTTTCGTGTAATGGAATGATAAGTTATGTTATAAAAAGACGAGATGCTATACCCATCTTCATATATGAAGCCGATCAATCACTCGTCGTTCATAGATTTAATCCTCTTTTGAAATTCCTCATCATCAGCCTGAGAACATTTTATCCTTTATAGTAAAGATGGTTTCACAACCATTTGAAAAAGCATTGATGTTTAACCTTCCATGGTTATTCCCATAACCATCATTAATAAATCCATGAAAATAAGATCCCTTTCAACTATCATCTAGTTCAAAACATCGTGATTTGTTCTTCTCAAAGCATCTTCCACTTTAGTTTTGTTCTCTGGGTGGTAGTGTATCGTGAAATCATAATCCTTGAGTAGTTATATCCATATCCTTTGCCTCATGTTTAGTTCCTTTTGAGTGAAAATATACTTCATACTCTTGTGATAATTATAAATCTCACATTTTGTCACCATAGAGATTGTGTCTCTAAATCTTCAAACCTAAGATTATAGCTGCTAAATCAAGATCATGAGTATGATAGTTTTTCTAATTAATTTTCAACTATCGTGATGTATAAGAAATTACACTATCATTCTGCATAAGGACCCTTCCAAGTCCTTTCTTTAAGGCATCAATGTAAATAACAAACATATAATTCCACGATGGTATATTCGTGATAGGATAATTTACTAATCTTCTCTTCAGTTCATTCTAACATTAATCACACTCTTTTTTACCAACACATTTAACCCCTTTACATTTAAGCTTCATTAATGGGTTAGCCAATCGGGAAAAAATCTGGATGAAACATCGATTATAACCTGCTAAAATAATAAAGTTGTGTACCTTAGTTATAATTGTCATTGCTAGCCGGTATTTGATAGCCTTTTCCATAGAAGTGTTAATATATATTCCATCCATAGAGATAATATGGCCTAGAAAAGTAATCTCATGGAGTCAAAATTCACACTTGCTAAACATCCCATATAATTCATTTCTTATGAGGGTTTTTAGAATGGTGCACAAGTGATTTTCATGATCTTCGTAGGTTTTTAATTATATCAGGATATCATAAATAAATGTCACTAAAAAATCATCATGATTTTCTTGAAAACTCTGTTCATTATCACATAGAGGTACTGGGCCATGTAGTTACCGCAGAGGTATAGGGCCATCCAAGACGTCTTCCACGTATCTCATCTTCACCATTATCACTCAGACCCCTCTCACATTTTTCATCCCAAGGAGGTTTAACATCAGGGCGATGCATCCATTGAGTATCATCTGATTCTTATTTTTGATAGGAGCATGTTGGTTCTCCGAGGCAGTCCAGTTCCTCTCGTACAGGTTCTATGGAAGCCTGGCTAAGTGCAAGGCAAAACCTGGGAGCAGGAGACCGACATACGTTCTATGTAGAAAGTGGTTTTTTCAACATTACCTTCACCACCCTTGGAAGGGAAATTTGGGAATGAATTCCTTCAAGGGGGGAATTTTGTATGAACCCAGTTCTTATTCATGAAGTACTCATTTCTTCCTTTTATTTTTCCTTAGGTGTATTTTATAAAATAAGGAAATATGGCCAAAAATCCCAAAAATTTGTGGGAACACACCGTTTACTTTTCCACACATCATGTACTTTGTCCATGTGGGATGTGTATATAGGGCGTGTAGTCCTGTCAGTGATGAGGGGTGTAAAAACTAACTACACACCACGTACATTGTATATATACACCATGTAATCAGTCTATAGGTGAACAGTAAGGCTATGGAAGTCGCCACCAGTGGAATGACAGTATATTCTGTTTACTCAGAATACACAATATGCAATCAAGTAGGCTAATGAACAGTTAGGCGGTGGAATGTAGCTATCTGGGGAACATTTACAAAAATGGAATGTACATGTCGTGTACATGAGAGTACATGTCGTGTAGTTATGTTTTATCATTAAAAATAGGCAGTAGCCTCATATTTTTGCAGAGGAAGCTTATAACCCAATGAGAGATGCCTGAGAGAAGGCCAGAACTCGGAAGATCTCCTGACCACACCCCGGGACTCCGATTGACTCACAATCTATTTCGTTTGAAACACGTGGGTGAGTTCTTATCTCTTCTTGAACATCTCCATCCCATTCTTTCCCAATGAATTTTTTTAAGGTTGAATGAGTAAATGATTTTCCCAGATCTAATTAGTTCTCGAATGTTTTCGGAGGCGTCATTCTTGTATATCGATCCAAGGAGATCGAGGTAGGTTTTATTTTGTTTATTTCCAACTGTTGAGTTGATTTTGTGTACCTTTATGCAACGCGCCCATTTTGGGGTGTATTATGGATGAGGCCTTAGCTGTTAAGTTATCTAGAATTTTAGATATAATCTAATGAAAATGTATAAAATGATATTTCGGATTGTTGCCTTGATCCAGGGCTGCCCCGAGGGTGAGTTCCCCTTTATTATCCATTTGGCAAGGATACTAATGGGTATGTCATAATGATTGAATGTTTTGAGTTTTCATGAGATGAAACATATTTATTACTTTCATATGTGTTGGGATCAGACAAATTATTTTTTTATCCTAAGGGAAGTGTTTTTCTTAGACTAAGGTAGTGTTTTTTTCGCCTAAGGGAATGGTACTGATTCGCCTGAGGGAAAGGTATTGATTTGCCTGAGAGAAAGGTATTGATTCTCTGGAGGGAAAAGTAATGATTTTCCTGAGGGTAATGTATTGATTCACCTGAGAGTAATGTTTCTTATGCATGAGGGTATTAAATTCTGAGCCTGAGGAAAATATATGGTACGCAAGAGGGAAAGGTTCAGATTTTCCTGAGGGCAAGGTACAGTTTAGCCTGAGGACAATGTTCATTTTAATATTCACTATGGTGTTTTCTTGTGTTATACCTTCCAAGATAAAGCACATGCATTGTACAATTATTACCTACTATTTTTTAGATAGCCTGTTGTAGTTTTTTCTGTGGCACTGTACAGGAGGTCGTTGGCCGAGGATAGTTCTTCGGAACATATAATTCATTTACATTGAATTGTTAAATTATAATTAAATGGTAATGGAATAGGTATGAGTAGCTACATTTTAGTACATCCTAGAATTATACATTTATCATGTTCACACTGTTGATGCACATTTTCACTATTAGTTGGGCACAGGCCTTTGGTGGTTGCCTACTAGGATTTAATTTTCACACCCTATTTCAGTCATGTCTTGGGACCAAATAGATTATATTACTACATGTGTATATAGGGGAAAGAGTCCATATACAGGTATATGATTATTGTTGAGGAGTTGGAGAGAATGGGACCGAGCTTAGGCTTGCAATGATATTGAGTTCATATTGCACTATTTTTTTTGTCATTTTTCAATATTTTATCTAATTGATGTGTATACTATTTTGACTTCTTTCTTAGAAATAGGACATATTGAATCATCATATATGTATGACTTTTGATTATCATTTTCTTCAGTACTCTTTCCCATTCAGTTTTTTATTATTAACTATTTCCGCTTTTTGGTGTGTTTATATTTTTCCGATGCGCTACACTTTGACAAATGAGGGAATAGTTTCCCCACAATTATACCTAGGCCCTTGGTTCTTGTCCGTAGCCTCTGGAGTTTGGGAAAATGCGCTTGAGATCATGTGACCAATCGGATTTGGGGCACCCATTGTGTGGCACCCAGATTCGGGACATTACATTAATATAATAAAATATAAAGACATGTAATATAATGAATTTATTATATAATAATGTATCAATAGTATTTTAAGGTGGAAGAATAAGAAATAAAATAAAAACACTTGTTTAAGGATTTGGCCACTTCTTTATAAACATTCATTGGGTTTACAACAAAATCCTTCTTAGATTGTATTTATAATCAATAAAAGGGATATAAAATGATATTTTGGGAAAAAATACGTGATTTAGGGAGTTATTGGTAGACCCAAATGGATTAAAAATTGTCAAGAGGTGATGATAGGGTGACCTTTTATAAGTGGGGGAGTAGACATACTTGGAACATTAGAAAATAATCAATGAAAACCACTTTTACATCATGAATATAGAATAAAAAATGGTTCATTCCCAACCATTATATGTGATAATTTATAATATAAGTTTATGAAAATGGGATTTTATAATATTTCAGTTCATTTTAATCATTATCATTTTAGTTTAACTGTTACTGTAAATAAGTTTTTACCTTAACTATAGTAATTAATTTTCATTGTTTTTCAAATTATAACAGTAAAAAATGGTATTGAAAATTTTAGATAATATTAATTAGTATTATTCTAAATATGGAATGAAATATTCCAAATTAATATTCACATAAGTGGCCGAATCCAATTTAAAATTATTCATGCAGACATGAGTAAAGGTGGGTTTGAAAATAGAAAATAATAATAAGTATATAAGGATTTAATATATAAAAATATATTGTTTGTTTAAAATTATTGAATTAATTATCTTGGTGTATAATAGAACTAATTTTACATTAAATACAATTTAAAATATTTAAACAAAATAAAAACTTTAAAAAATCAATAAAATCACAATTCATAAAAAAAGAAACATTAAAAAAAACCGAAATATTAACCTAATAAATTTTTAATATTCTGATTAAAAAATAATTTAATTTCTTCAGTTGACTTTCAAAGAGTAGAAAAAATTAATTTTAAAAAATATACATAACACATGAAAAAAAATAATTATTAAAAAACTTTTTATACAAAAAATAATTATTTTTATTTAAAATTGTTTATATTTTATTTTTAATCAATATATTACAAAAAAATACATTTTTAACCATTATTCTATCCAAAATATTGTTATTAATCTCCATTACCTAAATTTAATGGGTAGGTTATAATGGTATGCTATATTATAGTTCATTTCAACTTAGGGTTGGGTGTTCAGCATGAAATCGAAGAGATCATATTTATTAAAAAATTTAATATATAATAATGTTATTTTCTATTAAAATCACATTATTCATGGTGGTGTATTTCATATATGATATCAAACAAAAAAATTTATTCTTTTAAATTACTAGTGTTTTACACTTTCATGACATTCGATAAATTAGGTCCTTGTTATTTAATCCTAGTTTGGGTAATCAAGTGATTTATATTTGAAAATTAATTTCAAAAAAACCAACATCATAAATAATATTGAAAAAATAATATTAAAAAGGTAAATAGAAAATTATTGTTAATATCATATATAAAATAAATATGTTTCCTTGTATGAAAATATATATGGAAACTAAATATTTGGGCAATAAAAAAACTGTAATTCCCAAATTATGATGGAGAGTGATAGAGGTAATTGATCACTTGAATTTCATTGATCAAGAAAATTATAATAGCAAGAAAAACATAAATCGTTGAAATTTGAAAATACCATTGATTCTTTAAATATGAATGTAATAGTATTAATTTGTTTAAAATATCATTTACTTAATGTTTGTAAATCATTTACCATCTAAGAATATAAGGAATGTGATTACGTGATAATATTCTCTTATATAATCATAATTTAATCATTTAGTTATGGTTAAATTAATATGAAATTCATATCAAAATATAATAAATGAATGTAAAATATGATTTTTTTTCTTGAAGAACTAATTATAACTTTAACTGATCATAATATTCCTAATATAGTTACAAGTCTTTCCTCATATTTATAGATATTTTCCAAAACCAATATATTTCACATATGATATACAATATAATACAATATTAACTAAAAGTAAAAAAGTTACTCCATATGTTAATGATTATTATCCAAATAATTTAACATAAAAATGAACAATTGTCCATGAAATTAGATAGGCTAGTTAGGGGAAATAAACAATAATCATCCCTTAGTTTCGGGTTCATGCACTTCGGTCTTGCTAGATGAGATGGGTTTGAAACTGTCACTCTAGTTTTCTTTTTATTAAACCATATTAATATAATTCATATAACATTACATAATTTTAACGACCAATAACTAGTAAAACATAAAAGATATGATTAAACTTAAAGGATTCCAAAACAATTAATCTTATATCCAAATAAATGTAGAGTAATTATTTCTGAAATATATTTTTTAAATACAAAACTACTACATTTTATTACTTAAAATACATTCCAAATTTATCATCAAATTCATTATATCATTATAATTTATGTTTTAAAAAGGATAACATAGTAATATGAACTTATTTTTAAAACATAATCATATATTACATGATATTATCCATAACCCTTTAATTAATGTCAATAAATATGCTTCCATAATTCAAAAAAAGTCTTATATTTTTTATGATTCTTATAAACAATATACCATTGGTAAATATACTTTTAAAATTTAATTCTTAAATTCCAATCTATAAATCCTTAGTCAATTTTATTACTAAATATTTCATTCATTAGTGTAGGGGTTATCTTTTAGAGTGTGGAATTGACATAGATATTTCTAAGGTGCCCCATATATAAAACAACAAACAATAAATTGATCCTTACGATAAAATATAGTTAGATCGATTAGAGTATTATACAGTCATAGAAATTAATTTCCAAATACCCTTATTCCCTATGAAAAAATAACATTTTAATTAATTAACGACACTTTCATGGGGTTCTTTATCAAGATTTTTTATATTTATGAAATTATATCTTCTCTCCTCTGTTTTCTCCTCCAATTGATCTCTTGGTGAAATCTATACTTTTTTTCCTTTCTGATAATAATATTTTGTTATGGTATCGGTTTTTAATCACATTTTTTGAAAACTTCTTATTTAAATTCCTGGTTTATTTCACTATTATTATCATCCTTATTTATTTCTCATAGTCTCAATATTTCCATTCATGTTAAATGTTAACATGTTTCTATAAGGATCTAGTCATTTAATAAAACAAAAAACATTGTGTGAGGTATAATTATCATAGTGGGAAAACCAAATAATAATTTATTAGATGTATGAAATTTGAAACATTTTGTTAATCTATGTGTCCTGAGTTTTAAACTTTTATATTCATTATAATCATATATTCATAGACTTTATATTGGTATTTTTGGTAAATTATCCTAAAAATATCCCATATGAGTGTCAATCTAGGTTTATTGTAGGATCGTTTTCATGTACCTGGTAATTCATGAGTAAAATGATGTGACTTTTTAGATTTATAGGTATATCTATTCTATAAACATGTTAACGTATAGTATTGAAATGAGGATATCTTTCCATGAAAAACCTTATAATAATAACCTTACTAAAAAACATTTGTATTTTTTCAATACTTATAAGGCCCCAGCCTTAAACCTTACTTAATCTCGAGTTATTACAATATTACACATTGAGGATCTTTTCAGGTTTAGATTTTTAGAGAATTAGATCATAAAAGATGAATTACATTCCACATTTAAACAAAGTGGTTACATAAAATATCGTATTCATTTTTCCCATCAACGGAAACATATTTAAAATAAAACATGGATTCTTTCTTGAAACTTTCTTGACACTATCATCATATCATTTACCCTTCCCTTGATCTATGAAAGACATTTCAAAAACATGGGATGAGCATAAAAAGCACAGTAAGGGATATAAAAACATGGAAAGGAAAAATGAGTACATGTATACATAAGAATGAAATCATAGTTTACCCATAAAAGATAATCACTATAACATACCTCATAAAATCATGAATAAATCATAGAAATCATAAGACATAAAGGTAACTTGAAACATTCATAACATTCCTATATAGGGAGTAACCCTCTTGGTTACCTTTGGAATACCCATCCCCATATATTCCCTAAATCTCTTCGGAGAAACCTAAAAGTTTAACCCCTTCGCGTTACCCAATGCATTGGAGAGCTATATCGGGCTCACCCACCCTCAGTTTATCACGGAACCACCCATCTTCATAATAATGTCCAAGAACCAAAACATAATCGTATCACATAAAACATGCATAATGGAAACATAACATTTCTAATTTTCAATCACAAGATATCAATACAACACATTGTTATAAAAACATTATGAAAACCATTTTCAATACCAAAATAAAAGAAAAGTAAAACATGGTATTTATTTTTCTTTTAAAAAAAGGTATGGCTTGTAGAGGAAGCCGAAACTCAAATAATGGTCATGGTGGAGTAGAAGTCGTTGTCGCCACATACGTACAACAAAAAAAAATTCCCTTTTGTCCTTTAGTAAAACGCTTTGTATAAAAAATATTCCTTTCGGATAAATGTAAAAGTCAAAGGGGTCTATACACCGTATAAAAGAAGGTTGTGTATAAAACAAAATATGCCTCAATGAAATGAGATTGAGATGAAGTCCAATACAAACATGGTATCCTCGGATTAAGGATAAGTCAATTACATAATTATGTGTGACAAACTAATACACTAAATATAAGTGGATATTAAGTGTAAAAAAATCATAGGTTATTCACACATATTCATAGAATGACATATTCAAGGAGTACAAGATTATCCCAAAGAATCAAAATTGGGTTAAGAAGTTCCCTTGTAAAAATTTGACAGCCTAACGGTGTCACTACAAAATTCAGAAAATGAGTTGATGAGAGATAAAAAGGGTGTCTCATCACTTGGACATAAAATTTAAATCACTAAGGATATAGAAGAACGTATCCCAACATAATGTTATATGAATTAAAAGGCATAACAAAAGAAGTCTTTTAAGAAAAATATGGTGAAAGGCTCCTTTACCGACATGGGTATCTTTCGAAACATACACCCCGTGAAAGAAGGACAATACAACATTGATGTAAATACTCATAAATGAAATTATATTACCCAATGAGTAAAATAATGGTCAGTACATACACCACTCAAAGGAAATTGTGGAAAATTTAGCATAAATCTCACGGGAATAAAAGTGAGATGAAAAATCCCTTCTGAAAACTCGGTAGCCTAACGACCCCACTTAAAACTTCCAAAAATGGATTGATGAGATCAAATGGGGTCTCTCATCATATTAAAATTAAATGTACAGAAAGAGTAATATAAAATAACATCCTCAATAATAAAAAATAAGATCTTAAAAGAAGTGACATAAATGAGAGTACTTAAAGAGAAAGGGAGAGGTTAGATCTCTTACGAAAATTCGGCAGCTTAACGACGCCACTCAAAACATCCAAAATGTATTGATGAGAGAGAATAGGGTATCTCATCATAAGAACATAAAAATTACAGTAATATTAATATAAAAGAACTTCCCAATCACATGAAAGATGAGCTTAAAGGAAATTACATAAAAGAGTGTACTTAAAAAGAAAGAGAGGAGTATGATCCCTTACCTCGGGTCCGACTTGAATAGATCATTCTTTAACGTCATGAATAATAAACTTGAGTTAATTTCTATTTTCTTAAGAACCTTTTTAAAGTTCATTATTCCTTTTATATCAATTATTTCTATTTTTTAAACATTATGTAATCATATAAGTAAATAATGTTTTTTTTGTCGATATTTGGTTCTTAATTCGAAAGTGAACTTCTTACAATTACATGTTGCTCGTGTGGTCAAACAATCATTATATCCAGAAGGATATTCATGATTTGGATATCATATATATCATATATATCCATCATATACATGTATTTATAATATTACATAATCATTTAGAGGTAAGAAGTGAAATGCACCGTTCATGGAGACGGTAACCCGTACGTACGCACGAACGCTACTTTCATTTCTTTGTCATATTAATGGAATTAAAACTAAATGAGAGGTATGTATATATTAATTACAGAATTATATTAATAATTTATATGTAACATAAATTATATATATCCATTATAAATATGTACTTATTATAGTACATTACATTTGGGGATAAGAAATGAAATGCACCGTTCATGGAGACGGTAAGCCGTACGTACGCATGAACACTACTTTCATTTCTATCTCATATATTAATGGAAAAAATAATAATTATATAGAGGTATTTTCTAATTCCAGTAAAACATCATATATAATAAAATTAAATCCATCCTTTATACGTCCAACATATGGAATTAACGAATCACATCACTTTGAGGGGGCAGTAGTCCGCACTTCCCAAAATGAAATTATCGTGTTTACCCACAATGGAAACCATAAAGGTAAACCACAAATGAAAAATAAAGAAGAATAAGGAAAAAATAAACATAATATATATCATATATAAATAGAGTGACATCTTAATGGCCACCATTAATGGTGTTTAAAATAAGATTGAACAATCATCGTTTCATGAGGCAGAAATTCGCCAACCACAGAAACAGTATGTTCTTTAACCATTACATGTAGATGTGTGTATGTGTAGCTCTAAATCATCTTATAACAACATCCTAGTATATTTTATATACTATATTTGTTACAATATAAATTAATAAAAAGAGTTTATGGGGTGGGAGAATCAAAATAAAACAAAAGAACACAAGTGAAGACATCCCCTTAAAATCGGGTAACTTCCTTTGGTTTGAGCTCAAAGGCTTCCTTGGGAAGACTTCTGCCCAAAGTGATGCTTCAAGGAGTTATATAGGGATGTGGAGAGACAAAATGGGTAGGGGTTGGTCGATCCAAAGGAATTGGAAGTGTGGTTAAGGAGGTAGAGGTGGGAGACTTTTATAAGAGGAGAGAAGGGGAAATCTTGGAATGTAAAGAAATATGACTTTATTTTAGAAAGAGTTTAGGATTTTAATGGTCCCACATTGATGTGTTTCTAGGATAAGGTGATAAGGTTTCGAAATACACCCATACATTAGGTTTTGGACATGTGTAGGTCTTAGATATTGTATTATCATTCCATTTTATTTAAATCGTTAAATAATGAGGTCATCACTGCACCATCATGATGTCATAAATAATTTAATTTATTCAATGTCTAAAAATTATAAAATTAACACTATGATGTAGAAAATCTCTTTATATTTCCAATGAATATATATAGTCAAAAATATGACTTGTATAACCCCCTGTAAAAAATTGTTTTAGTAAAACATCTCATGTTTGTGTCATTTTTACTTTAACATTAAATAAAAAGGTATTTATGTCATTTTCCAACCAAAGTGGCTCCATGGGGTCTCCAAGATGACCCATGGATTGTATTGGTCGTCCATGACACATAAAATGATGTTAGGACATGTTTCTAGGTCATTTCAGTTTTTTAAAACATTATATTTACCTTAAACTACACTAATTACCTCTAATCGCGATTAAAAACATAATAAGTTACTATTCATCAAAAAATTATTTTAATCCCATTGAACCACATTTGAATTCTTAATGTTAACCATGTATGTCGGATTTTTGAAATTCAAAATACAAAGGTGGCAAAATTTCATTTAAACGGAAAATCAGTTTTTATATGTACCACTTAGTGGTTTCACTATTCATCAAAAATTGATGTTTTTCAGAAAATTAACCAAAATTCACCCTAAGATATATTTGATATTCCGAATTCAAAAATGATGTCTATTTTAAAAAATTCAAAACATATAAGTTGAATTAATTAGTTTAATAATTAATTTCCGCTGTCAAAACAAATACCGTGTTTTTATGAAACAAAATGTATCAAAAGATTGACACTAGTTTAAGTCCGATTTCAAGATGAAATTAATTACAATGACCACTATTGGATTAAATGGTAAAAATATATTCTAATTGAACTTTAAAACCAATTTAAAAGATAATCTAATCATATAAATAAATTATATTAAAAATAGGTTTTGAATTAAAATACAACATTTTTCACTATTCATTAAAAAATGAAGTTTATCCGAAAATTACCAAAAATTTACACAATGTAAATTATGATGACCTTATTCTAAAGAGGAATTTTATTTTCTAAAATATATAACATAAAATTTTTAAAAAGTGGATTTAAAAGAGGTTCTTCATCAAAAGGCGGTTAATCGACCTTTTAAAGAATATTAGAATGTTTATGCTTAAAAATTGGATCCATTCGCATGTTCAATCCTCTAACATTTATTGTAAAGAGTAAAAATATTTGACAAAAATACAAAATTATTTTTTATATAGTTCCGTTCTTTCCCTCCATTACAATGGCTAGGCGTTAACAACCATTTAAAATAATATTATTTTATTATTAGAGTGCAACGTAAGATTCCCAAGAAACTCGTTGTTGCGTATTGGGTATGCCATCGAGCATAGAGTCCTCTTTAAAGTAATATTAATATTTTATTCAAAAATTGGGATAAATATAAAGATTTCATATTCTTTACTTACTTGGGGTGTTACATCCTTCCCCCCTTTTGGTAATTGCGTCCTCGCAATTTTAAAATTGGGCTCGGAAACATCCTTGAAAGTCCCACATCGGAACAAAAATCGGTAAAAAAGTCACTTTAAAATAAAGAAAGATAAGTAAAAAGGTCAGCCGAGTTAACCAATACATGGTTTCCAAGTATGAAAATATGGACATGGAGGAAAAAACAAAGGGTCATGTTCTGATGGAGAGTGATAGTAAACATGTCTAGGAAAAAGTTAACCACAAGAAAATCACAAACATGTGATGGGTTAAACGGTATTCGATTCCCCAGTAGGAAAAGTTAATAGAAGACATTTTTTTTGAGGAATTTATTCATAAGGAAACATAATTACTTATCAGGTTTACTTTCAACTTTTATTAGATTTCTTACACAAACTCATATTTTCTCTAAAAGATTATTATTTAGAAAGACTTGTTCACTATAATCAACTTCTAGATAATCACCTAATCCACAAAAGAGAACAATATACTTCCCATATCTTTATACCTTAACCAAAACCAAAACCAAAAAGGTTAGTACAAGATCAGATAATCCAGAAAAGGCTAACCCTTTATAAAAAGAAAATCTATTCTTAATCTCCAAAATTTGTCCAACAAAACACAAAGTTCAACAAGGACCATTCGATAAAAAATTGTCCAAAAAATTCTACAATGTAAACCAAACTAATATTGAAACCCAAATATTTTTGAAGGATTTAGTCACATAGTCCTCCAAGTAAAATCATAACATTTATCTCCAAACAACATCATTTGCTCCTAAAGTCTCGTATTGAAAAATAATTAACCTAATCACATATCCTCCATGATAGGTTAATAATTTTCATAAATAACAAAAAATAAACTTACTCTTGATTCCTAAAATCATCTAAATAAAATGAATTAGTTGATCTAACCAGGGAATTCACATAGTCCAGTGGTAGGCGATAAATACCAGTGGCACTTTGGTTGTGGGTTTGATTCCCGCAGCTTTGTCCGACGCGACAGGTTGCCACACGGTCTGTGTGTTGTCCTTTTTCCAAAACTATATAATTCTTAAAACATTCCCCAAAACATGATAAAATCTTCAAAAATGATCATAACATATTTTAACCTCATGTTTATCTCATGCCTTTAATTTTCCATCATAACATATAATAACCCATAATTACCTCAAAAGTAAGGATCATATAAACTCTAATGGTTACCTTTATAGTTATTACCTGAACTTCCACATCGATTGGTCATCTCATACATGATGCATTATATATCAATCCAAGGTTCAAGTGGTTTATCATGACTCCTTGATAGTTGGTTTATAACAACCATGAGTTTCCTCATTGAATCCCCCATTTTATCTAGTATCTTAATCAGAGAACCACCACAGTTTCCTTCAAACCTGTTGTCTCTTTGGTGCCTTCTAGATCCATCCATTCACTAAAAACAGAAATTTCAGTGTAAGTAAATCGACAAAACCATCATGTACTAATGAGGAAGGTAAACACTAAGATATACTTACTCATTATCTTTATCTAAAACTAGGACTCTTTCTAAAATCCTAACCATTATGGTAATGTCACTTGTGCTTAGAGAATACCCTAACATCTAAAGTTATCTAAACCGACCATTGATACCAACTATAAGGCCCAGCCTTAAACCTAACATAATCTGGAGTTATTAAAAGATTACACATTGAGGATATTTTCAGGTTTATAGTTTTATAGAATTAGATCATAAAACTTGCATTATATTCCACATTTAAACAAAGTGGTTACATAAAAGATAGTATTCATTTTTCCCATAAACGGAATCATATTTAAATAAAACATGGATTCTTTCTTGAAAATTTCTTGAAACTATCATCATATCATGTACCCTTCCCCTGACCTGTGAAAAACATTTAAAAAAACATGGGATGAGCATAAAAATCTCAGTAGGGATATAAAAATATGGAAAAGAAACATGAGTACATGTATACATAAGAATGAAATAATAGTTTATCCATAAAACATAAGTACTTTAACATACCTCATAAAATCATGAATAAATCATAGAAATCATAATACATAAAGGTAACTTGAGGCATTCATAACATTCCCCCATAGGGAGTAACCATCTTGGTGAAGTTTGGAATACCCACCGCAGTATATTCCCTAAATCTCTTCGGAGAAACCTTAGCGTTTAACCCCTTCGCGTTACCCAATGCATTGGTGAGTTATATCAGGCTCACCTACCCTTAGTTTATCATGGAACCACCCGTCTTCATAATAATGCCCAAGAACCATAACATAATCGTATCACATAAAACATGCATAAAGGAAACATAACATTTCCACTTTTCAATCACAAGATATCAATACAACACATTGATATAAAAACATTATGAAAACCAATTTCAATACCAAAATAAAAGAAAAGTAAAACATGGTATTACTTTTGC
Organism: Viscum album; assembly: GCA_963277665.1. NCBI lineage: Eukaryota > Viridiplantae > Streptophyta > Magnoliopsida > Santalales > Viscaceae > Viscum > Viscum album. The sequence goes on along the minus strand of OY728150.1, from coordinate 1,576,789,118 downwards.
TTTTAAAAAAAGGTATGTCTTGTAGAGGAAGCCGAAACTCAAATAATGGTCACGGCGGCGTAGAAGTCGTTGTCTCCGCATACGTACAACAAAAAAAATTCCCTTATGTCCTTTAGTAAAACGCTTTGTATAAAAAATATTCCTTTCAGATAAACGTAAAAGTCATAGGGGTTTATACACCGTATAAATGAAGGTTGTGTATAAAACAAAATACACCTCAATGAAAGAAGATTGAGACGATGTCCCATACAAAGACGATATCCTTGTATTAAGGATAAGTCAATTACATAATTATGTGTGAAAAAGTAATACACCAAATATAAGTGGATATTAAGTGTAAGACAATCAGAGGTTATTCACACATATTCATATAATGACATATTCATGGAGTACAAGCTTATCCCAATTAATCAAAATTGGGTTAAGAAGTTCCCTTGCAAAAATTTGACAGCCTAACAACGTCACTACAAAATTCAGAAAATGAGTTAATGAGAGATAAAAAGGGTATCTCATCACTTGGACATAAAATTTAAATCAATAATGATATATAATAACATATCCCAACATAATGTTATGTGAATTAAAATACATAACTAAAGAAGTATTTTAAGAAGAAGAGGGTGAAAGGTTCCCTTACCGACATGGGTATCTTTCGAAACACACACCCCGTGAAAGAAAGACAATACAAAATTGATCTAAATACTCATAAATGAAATTATATTACACAATGAGTAAAATAATGGTCAGCACATACACCACCCAAAAGAAAATTGTGGAAAATTTAGCATAAATCTCACAAGAATAAAAGTGAGATGAAAAATCCCTTATGAAAACTCGGCAACCTAACGACGCCACTTAAAACATCCAAAAATGGATTGATGAGATCAAATAGGGTCTCCCATAATATTAAAATAAAATGTACAGCAAGAGGAATATAAAATATCACCCCCATCATAAAAAAGTGGATCTTAAAAAAATGACATAAAGGATAGTACTTAAAGAGAAAGAGAGAGGTTAGATCTCTTACGAAAATTCGGCAGCCTAACAGCGCCACTCAAAACATCCAAAATGGATTGATGAGAGAGAATAGGGTATCTCATCATATGAACATAAAAATTACAGTAAGAGTAATATAAAATAACTTCCTAGTCACAAGAATGATGATCTTAAAAGAAATGACATAAAAGAGTGTACTTAAAAATAAAGAGAGGAGTAGGATCCCTTACCTCAGGTCCAACTTGACTCGATCGTTCTTTAACATCCTGAATAATAAAACTGAGTTAATTTATATTTTCTTAACAACCTTTTCAAGTTCGTTATCCCTTTTATATCACTTATTTCTATTTTTTAAACATTATTTAATCATTTATGTTAATAATGTTTGTTTTGTCGATATTTGGTTCTTAAGTCGAAAGTGAACTTCTTACAATTACATGTTGCTCGTGTGGTCAAAGTTTCATTATATCCAGATTGATATTCATGATTTTGATATCATATATATCATATATATCCAGAATATACATGTATTTATAATATTACATAATCATTTAGAGGTAATAAATGAAATGCACCATTCATGGAGGCGGTAAACCATATGTACGCATGAACGCTACATTCATTTCTTTGTCATATATATGGAATTAAAACTAAATGAGATGTATTTATATTTTAATTCCAAAATAATATTCATCATTTATATGTAACATACATTATATATATCCATTATAAATATGTACTTATAATAGTACATTACATTTGGAGATAAGAAATGAAATGCACTGTTCAAAGAGACGGTAAGTCGTACGTACGCATGACGCTACATTCATTTGTATCTCATAAATTAATGGAAAGAAATAATAATTATATAGATGAATATTATAATTAAAGTATAACATCATATATAATAACTTTAAATCCATACTTTATATGTCCCACATATGGGATTAACGAATCACATGACTTTGAGGGGGCGGTAGTCTCCACTTCCTAAAATGAAATTATCGTGTTTACCCACAATGGAAACCATAAAGGTAAACCTCAAATGAAAAATAAAGAAGAATAAGGAAAACATAAACATAATATATATCATATATAAATAGAGTTACATCTTAATGGCCACCATTAAAGGTGTTTAAAAGAACATTGAACAATCATCGTTTCGTGAGGCAGAAATTCACCAACCACAGAAACAGTATGTTCTTTAACCATTAGATGTAGATGTGTGTAAGTGTAGCTAGAAATATTCTTATAACAACATCCTAGTATATTTAAGATACTGGATTTGTTACAAAATAAATGAATAAAAAGAGTTTATGGGGTTGGAGAAGCAAAATAAAACAAAAGAACACAAGTGAAGAAATCACCTTAAAATCGGGTTACTTCCTTTGGTTTGAGCTCAAAGGCTTCCTTGGGAAGACTTCTGCCCAAAGTGAGGCATCAAGGAGTTACAGAGGGATGTGGAGAGACAAAATGGGCAGGGGTTGGCCTAGCCAAAGGCTTTGGAAGTGTGGGTAAGGAGGTAGAGGTGGGGGGCCTTTTATAAGAGGAGAGGAGGGGCACTCTTGGTAAGTAAAGAAATGTTACTTTATTTTAGAATGGGTTTCGGATTTTAATGGTCCCACATTGATGTTTTTAGAGGATAAGGTGATAAGGGTTCTAAATCCACCCATACAATTGGTTTTGGACATGTATAGGTCTTAGATATTACATTATCATTCCATTTTATTTAATTCGTTAAATAATGAGTTCATCGGTGCATCATCATGATGTCATAAATAATTTAATTTATTTAATGTCTAAAAATTATAAAAAACTACTATGATGTAGAAAATCTCTTTATATTTCCAATGAATATTTATATTCAAAAATATCACTTGTATTACCCCATGTAAAAATTATTTTAGTAAAACATCTAATTTTTGTGTCATTTTTAAATTATCATTAAATAAAAAGATATTTATGTCATTTTCCAACCAAATTGGCTCCATGGGGTCTCCAAGTTTACCCAGGGATTTTATTAGTCGGCCATGATACATCCAATGATGGTATGACATGTGTCTCTATCATTTCATTTTATTAAAACATTATTCTTACCTTAAACTAAACTAATTACCTCTAATCACGATTAAAAACATAATAAGTTACTATTCAACAAAAAATAATTTTAATCCCATTGAACCAAATTTTACTTCTTAATGACAACCATGTATGTCGGATTTTTGAAATTCAAAACACAAAGGTGGAAAAATTTCATTTAAATGGAAAATCAGGTTTTATAAGTACCACTTAGTGGTTTCACTATTCATCAAAAATTGAAGTTTTTCAGAAAATTACTAAAAATTAACCCTAAGCTATATTTGATATTCCGAATTCAAAATTGATGTCTATTTTAAAAAATTCAAAACATATAAGTTGCATTAATTAATTTAATAATTAATTCTCGCTGTCAAAACAAATAGCGTGTTTTTATGAAACAAAATGTATCAAAAGATTGACACTGGTTTAAGTTCGATTTCAAGATGAAATTAATTCCAATGACCACTATTGGATTAAATGGTAAAAATATATTCTAATTGAAATTTAAAACAAATTCAAAAGATAATCAAATCATATAAATAAATTATATTAAAAATAGGTTTTGAATTAAAATACAACAATTTTCACTATTCATTAAAAATGAACTTTATCGGAAAATTACCAAAAATTTACACAATGTAAATTTTGATGTAACTATTCTAAAGAAGAATTTTATTTTCCCAAATATAACACATAAAATTGTCAAAAAGTGAATTTAAAAGAGGTTCTTCACCAAAAGGCGGTTAATCGACCTTTTAAAGAATATTAGAATGTTTATGCTTAAAAAGTTGATTCATTCGCATTTTCAATCCTCTAACATTTATTGTAAAGAGTAAATATATTTGACAAAAATACATAATCATTTTTTATTTAGTTCCATTCTTTCCCACCATTACAGTGGCTAGGCGTTAACTACCATTTAAAATAATATTATTTTATTATTTGAGTGCAACGTAAGATTCCCAAGAAACTCGTTGTTGCGTATTGGGTACGCCATCAAGCATAGCATCCCCTTTAATGTAGTATTAATATTTTATTCAAAAATTGGCATAAATATAAAGATATCATATTCTTTATTTACCTGGGGTGTTACATCCTTCCCCCCATTTGGAAATTGCGACCTCGCAATTTAAAAATTGGGATCAGAAACATCCTTGAAAGTCCCAGATCGGAACAAGAGTCGTTAAAAAAATCACTTTAAAATAAAGAAAGATAAGAACAACGGTCACCCGAGGTAACCAATAATAGGGTTCCACGTATGAAAATATAGACATGGAGGAAAAAAGGGTCATGTTCTGATGGAGAGTGATAGTAAACATGTTTAGGAGAAAGTTAACCACAAGAAAAACACAAACTTGTGATTGGTTAAACGGTATTCGATTCCCCATTAGGAAAAGTTAATAGAAAACATATTTTTTTTATTGAGAAATTTATTCATAAGGAAATATAATTACTTATCATGTTTACTTTTAACATTTATTATATTTCTTACACAAACTAATATTTTCTCTAAAAGATGAGTATTTAGGAAGACTTGTTCAATGTAATCAACTTCTAGAGAATCACCTAATCCAGAAAAGAGAACTATATACTTCCCATATCTTTAGACCTTAACCAAAACCAAAACCAAAAAGGTTAGTACAAGATCAGATAATCCAGAAAAGGATAACCCTTTATAAAAATAAAATCTATTCTTAATCTCCAAAATTTGTCCAACATAACCCAAAGTTCAATGAGGAACATTCGACAAACAATTGTCCATAAAATTATACAATGTAAACCAAACTAGTATTGAAACCCAAATATTTAAAGGATTTAGTTACATTGTCCTCCAAGTAAAATCGTAACATTTATCTCCAAACAACATCAGTTTCTCCTAATGTCTGGTATTGAAAAATTATTAACCTAATCACATATCCTCAATGATAGGTTAATCATTTTCATAAATAACCAAAAATAAACTTACTCTTGATTCCTAAAAACATATAACTAAAAAGAATTAGTCAAACTAACCAGGGACTTCACGTAGTCCAGTGGTAGGGGATAAATACGATTCGCACTTTGGTTGTGTGTTTGATTCCCGCAGCTTTGTCCGATGCGACGGGTTGCCACACGGTCTGCGTGTTGTCCTTTTTCCAGAACTATATAATTCTTAAAACATTCCCCAAAACGAGATAAAATCTTCAAAAATGATAATAAAATATTTTAACCTCAAGTTTATCTCATGCCTTTCATTTTCCATCATAACATATAGTAACCCATAATTACCTCAAAAGTAAGGATCATATAAACTCTAATGGTTACCCTTATTATTATTACCTGAACTTCCACATTGATTGGTTATCTCTTACATGATGCATTACAGATCAAACCAATGTTCAAGTGGTTTATCATGACTCCATGATAGTTGTATTAGAACAACCATGAGTTTCCTCATTGAATCCCCCATTTTATCTAGTATCTTAATCAGAGAACCACCACAGTTTCCTTCAAACCTGTTGTCTCTTTGGTGCCTGCTAGATCCATCCATTCACTAAAAACAGAAATGTCAGTGTAAGTATATCAACAAAACCATCATGTACTAATGAGGAAGGTAAACACTAAGATATACTTACTCATTCACTTTATCTAAAACTAGGACTTTTTCTGAAATCCTAACCATTATGGTAATGTCACTTGTGCTAAGAGAATACACTAACATCTAAAGTTATCTAAACCGACCTTTGATACCAACTATAAGGCCCAGCCTTAAACCTTACTTAATCTTGAGTTATTAAAAGATTATTCATTGAGGATCTTTTCAGGTTTAGAGTTTTAGAGAATGAGATCATAAAACATGCATTACATTCCACATTTAAACAAAGTGGTTACATAAAAGATAGTATTCATTTTTACCATCAACCGAAACATATTTAAAATAAAACATCGATTCTTTCTTGACACTTTCTTGACACTATCATCATATCATTTACCCTTCCCTTGACCTGTGAAAAAACATTTAAAAAAACTTGGGATGAGCATAAAAACCTCAGTAAGGGATATAAAAATATCGAAAGGAAACATGAGTACATGTATACATAATAATGAAATCATAGTTTACCCATAAAACATAAGAACATTAACATACCTCATAAAATCATGAATAAATCATAGAAATCATAAGACATAAAGGTAACTTGAGGCATTCATAACATTCCTACAAAGGTAGTAACCCTCTTTGTTACGTTTGGAATACCAATCACAGTATATTCCCTAAATCTCTTCGGAGAAACCTTAATGTTTAACCCTTTCGCGTTACCCAATGCATTGAAGAGCTATATAGGTCTCACCCGCCCTTAGTTTATCACGGAACCACCCGTCTTCATAATAATTCCCAAGAACCATAACATAATCGTATCACATAAAACATTCATAAAGGAAACATAAAATTTCCACTTTTCAATCACAAGATATCAATACAACACATTGATATAAAAACATTATGAAAACCATTTTCAATACCAAAATAAAAAAAAGTAAAACATTGTATTTATTTTTCTTTTAAAAAATGGTATAACTTGTAGAGGAATCCGAAACTCAAATAATGGTCACGGTGGCGTAGAAGTCATTGTCGCCGCATACGTACGACAATTTTTTTTTTCCTTTTTTCCTTTAGTAAAACGCTTTGTATAAAAAATATTCCTTTCAGATAAACGTAAAATTCAAAGTGGTTTATACACCGTATAAAAGAAGGTTGTGTACAAAACAAAATATGCCTCAATGAAAGGAGATTGAGACGATGTCCCATACAAAGACGGTATCCTTGGATTAAGGATAAGTCAATTACATAATTATGTGTGAAAAACTAATACACCAAATAGAAGTGGATATTAAGTGTAAAACAATCAGAGGTTATTCAGACATATTAATAGAATGACATATTCATGGAGTACAAGCTTATCCCAAAGAATCAAAATTGGGTTAAGTAGTTCCCTTGCAAAAATTTGACAGCCTAACAGCGTCAGTACAAAATTCAGAAAATGGGTTGATGAGAGATAAAAAGGGTATCTCATTACTTGGACATAAAATTTAAATCACTAAGGATATATAAGAACATATCCCAACATAATGTTATTTGAATTAAAATACATAACAAAATAATTCTTTTACGAATAATAGAGTGAATGGTTCCCTTACCGACATAGGTATCTTTCGAAACTTACACCCCGTGAAAGAAGGACAATACAACATTGATGTAAATAATCATAAATGAAATTATATTACACAATGAGAAAAATAATGGTCAGTACATACACCACTCAACGGAAATTTTGGAAAATGTAGCATAAATCTCACGGGAATAAAAGTGAGATGGAAAATCTCTTATAAAAACTCAGCAGCCTAACGACGCCACTTAAAACATCCAAAAATGGATTGATGAGATCAAATAGGGTTGCTCATCATATTAAAATAAAATTTACAGCAAGAGGAATATAAAATAACACCCCCATCATAAAAAAGAGGAGCATAAAAGAAGTGACATAAAGGAGAGTACTTAAAGATAACGAGGGAGGTTAGATCTCTTACGAAAATTCGGCAGCCTAACAGCGCCACTCAAAACATCCAAAATGGATTGATGAGAGAGAATAGGGTATTTCATCATATGAACATAAAAATTAAATTAAGATTAATATAAAAGTTCTTCCCAATCACAAGAAAGAAGAGCTTAAAAGAAATGACATAAAAGAGTGTACTTAAAAAGAAAGAGAGGAGTAGGATCCCTTACATCAGGTTCGACCAGACTCGATCATTCTTTAACATCCTGAATAATAACATTAGTTAATTTATCATTTCTTAAGAACCTTTTTCAAGTTCATAATTCCTTTTATATCACTTATTTCCATTTTAAAAACATTATGTAATCATTTAAGTTAATAATGTTTGTTTTGTCGATATTTGGTTCTGAAGTCGAAAGTGAACTTCTTACAATTACATGTTGCTCATGTGGTAAAAGGATCATTATATCCAGAATGAAATTCATGATTTGGATATCATATATATCATATATATCCAGCATATAAATGTATTTATAATATTTCATAATCATTTATCGCTAAGAAATGAAAGGCACCGTTCATGGAGACGGTATGCCGTACGTACGCGTGAACGCTACTTTCATTTCTTTGTCATATTAATGGAATTAAAACTAAATGAGAGGTATGTATATTTTAATTCCATAATTATATTCATCATTTAAATGTAACATACATTATATATATCCATTATAAATATGTACTTATAATAGTACATTACATTTGGAGATTAGAAATGAAATGCACATTTCATGGAGACGGTAAGCCGTACGTACGCATGAACGCTACTTTCATTTCTATCTCATAAATTAATGGAAAGAAATAATAATTATATAGAGTTATATTATAATTCCAGTATAACATCATATATAATAACTTTAAATCCTTCCTTTATACATCCCACATATGCCATTAACGAATCACATCACTTTGAGGGGGCGGTAGTCCGCACTTCCGGAAATGAAATTATCGTGTTTACCCACAATGGAAACCATAAAGGTAAACCACAAATGAAAAATAAAGAAAAATAAGTAACAAATAAACATAATATATATCATATATAAATAGAGTGACATCTTAATGGCCACCATTAAATGTGTTTAAAAGAATATTGAACAATCATCGTTTTGTGAGGCAGAAATTCGCCAACCACAGAAACAATATGTTCTTTTACCATTAAGTGTAGATGTGTGTCAGTGTAGTTCGAAATATTCTTATAAAAACATCCTAGTATATTAAAGACACTTGATTTGTTACAAAATAAATGAATAAAAAGAGTTTATGGAGTTGGAGAAACAAAAATTAAACAAAAGAACACAAGTGAAGACATCACCTTAAAATCGGGTAACTTCCTTTGGTTTGAGCTCAAAGGCTTCCTTGGGAAGACTTCTACATAAAGTGAGGATTAAAGTAGTTAGAGAGGGATGTGGAGAGACAAAATGGGCAGGGTTTGGCCGAGCCAAAGGCTTTGGAAGTGCGGGTAAGGATGTAGAGGAGGGGGCCTTTTATAAGAGAAGAGGAGGGGAACTCTTGGAAAGTAAAGAAATGTTACTTTATTTTAGAATGCGTTTCAGATTTTAATGGACCCAAATTGATGTGTTTCGAGTATATGGTGATTAGGGTTCGAAATCCACCCATCCAATAGGTTTTGTACATGTTTAGGTCTTAGATATTACATTATCTTTCCATTTTATTTAAATCGTTAAATAATGAGGTCATCCCTCCATCATCATGATGTCATAAATAATTTAATTTATTTAATGCCTAAAAATTATAAAAAAATACAATGATGCAGAAAATCTCTTTATCATTTCAATGAATATTTATAGTCAAAATTATGACTTGTATAACCCCATGTAAAAATTGTTTTAGTAAAACCTCTCATGTTTGAGTCATTTTCACTTTATCATTAAATAAAAAGATATTTTTGTCATTTTCCAACCAAAGTGGCTACATGGGGTCTCCATGTTGTCCCATGGATTTTATTGGTCGGACATGACACATAAAATGATGGTAGGACATGTTTCTAGGTCATTTCATTTTATTAAAGCATTATTCTTACCTTAAACTACACTAATTACCTCTAATCACGATTAAAAACATAATAAGTTACTATTCATCAAAAAATTATTTTAATACCATTGAACCACATTTTACATCGTAATGAAAACCATGTATGTAGGAATTTTGAAATTAAAAGCACAATGGTGGCAAAATTTCATTTAAATGGAAAATCAGTTTTTATAAGTACCACTTAGTGGTTTCACTATTCATCAAAAATTGAAATTTTTCAGAAAATTACCAAAAATTCTCCCTAAGCTATATTTGATATTCCGAATTCAAAAATGATTTCTATTTTACAAAATTCAAAACATATAAGATTCATTAATTAATTTAATAATTTATTCCCGCTGTCAAAACAAATAGCGTGTTTTGATGAAACAAAATGTATCAAAAGATTGACACTAGTTTAAGTCTGATTTCAAGATGAAATTAATTCCAATGACCACCATTGGATTAAATGGTAAAAATATATTCTAATTGAAATTTAAAACCAATTAAAAAGATAATATAATAATATAAATAAATTATATTAAAAATAGGTTTTGATTTAAAATACAACATTTTTCACTATTCATTAAAAAATGAACTTTATCAGAAAATTACCAAAAATTTACACAATGTAAATTTTGATGTCCCTATTCTAAATAAGAATTTTATTTTCTCAAATATAACACATAAAATTGTCAAAATGTGGATTTAAAAGAGGTTCTTCATCAAAATGCGGTTAATCGACCTTTTAATTAATATTAGAATGTTTATGCTTAAAAATTGGATTCATTCGCATTTTCAATCATCTAACATTTATTGTAAAGAGTAAAAATATTTGACAAAAATAAATAATCATTTTTTAGTTAGTTCCATTAGTTCCCGCCATTACAATGGCTAGGCATTAACTACCATTTAAAAATATATTATTTTATTATTTGAGTGCAACGTAAGATTCCCATGAAACTCGTTTTTGCGTATTGGGTACGCCATCGAGCATAGCGTCCCCTTCAAAGTAATATTAATATTTTATTCACAAATTGGGATAAATATAATGATTTCATATTATTTATTTACCTGGGGTGTTACATCCTTCCCCCCTTTTGGAAATTGCGTCCTTGCAATTTTATAATTGGGCTCGGAAACATCCTTGAAAGTCCCACATCGAAACAAGAGTCAGTAAAAAAATAACTTTAAAATAAAGAAAGATAATTACAAAGTTCACCCGAGTCAACCCATACTAGGGTTCCAAGTATGAAAATATTGACATGGAGGAAAAAAGGGTTATGTTCTGATGGAGGGTGATAGTAAACATGTCTAGGAGAAAGTTAACCGCAAGAAAATCACAAACTTGTGATGGGTTAAACGGTATTCGATTCCCGAGTAGGAAATGTTAATAGAAAACATTTTTGTTTTTTTATTGAGGAATTTATTCATAAGGAAACATAATTACTTATCATGTTTACATTCAACATTTATTAGATTTATTACACAAACTCATATTTCCTCTAAAAGATGAGTATTTAGGAAGACTTGTTCACTATAATCAACTTCTAAGAAATCACCTAATACACAAAAGAGAACTATATACTTCCCATATCATTAGAACTTAACCAAAACCAAAACCAAAAAGGTTAGTACATGATTAGATAATCCAGAAAAGGATAACCCTTTATAAAAATAAAATCTATTCTTAATCTCCAAAATTTGTCCAACATAACCCAAAGTTCAACGAGGACCATTCGATAAACAATTGTCCATAAAATTCTACAAAGTAAACCAAACTAGTATTGAAACCCAAATATTTGAAGGATTTAGTCACATAGTCCTCCAAGTAAAATCGTAACATTTATCTCCAAATAACATCAGTTCCACCTATAGTCTCGTATTGAAAAATAATTAACCTAATCACATATCCTCCATGATAGGTTAATAATTTTCATAAAAAACCCAAAATAAACATACTCTTGATTCCTAAAATCATTTAACAATAAAGAATAAGTCAAACTAACCAGGGACTTCACGTAGTCCAGTGGTAGGCAAGAAATACCAGTCCCACTTTGGTTGTGGGTTCGATTCCCGCAGCTTTGTCCGACGCGATGGGTTTCCAAACGGTCTGCGTGTTGTTCTTTTTTCCAAAACTATATAATTCTAAAAACATTCCCCAAAACAAGATAAAATGTTCAAAAATGATCATAACATATTTTAACCTCAAGTTTATCTCATGCCTTTCATTTTCCATCATATCATATAATAACCCATAATTACCTCAAAAGTAAGGATCATATAAACTCTAATGGTTACCTTTATAATTATTACCTGAACTTCCACATCGATTGGTGATCTCGTACATGATGCATTACAGATAAAACCAAGGTTCAAGTGGTTGATCATCACTCCTAGATAGTTGGTTTAGAACAGCCATGAGTTTCCTCATTGAATCCCCCATTTTATCTAGTATCTTAATCAGAGAACCACCACAGTTTCCTTCAAACCTGTTGTCTCTTTGGTGCCTTCTAGATCCATCCATTCACTAAAAACAGAAATGTCAGTGTAAGTATATCAACAAAACCATCATGTACTAATGAGGATGGTAAACACTAAGATATACTTACTCATTCACTTTATCTAAAACTATTACTCTTTCTAAAATCCTAACCATTATGGTAATGTCACTTGTGCTTAGAGAATATCCTAACCTCTAAAGTTATCTAAACCGACCTTTGATACTAACTATAAGGCCCTAGCCTTAAACCTTACTTAATCTTGAGTTATTAAAATATTACACATTGAGGATCTTTTCAGGTTTAGAGTTTTAGAGAATTAGATCATAAAACTTGCATTACATTTTACATTTAAACAAAGTGGTTACATAAAAGATAGTATTCATTTTTCCCATAAACGGAAACATATTTAAAATAAAACAAAGATTCTTTGTTGACACTTTCTTGACACTATCATCATATCATGTACGCTTCCCTTGACCTGTGAAAAACATTTAAAGAAACATGGGATGAGCATAAAAAGCTCAGTAAGGGATATAAAAATATGGAAAGGAAACATGAGTACATATATACATAAGAATGAAATCATAGTTTACCCATAAAACATAAGAACTTTAACATACCTCATAAAATCATGAATAAATCATAGAAATAATAAGACATAAAGGTAACTTGAGGCATTCATAACATTCCTACATAGGGAGTAACCCTCTTGGTTACGTTTGGAATACCCATCACAATATATTCCCTAAATCTCTTTGGAGAAACCTTAATAGTTAACCCCTTCGCGTTACCCAATGCATTGGAGAACTATATCGGGCTCACTCGCCCTTAGTTTATTATGGAACCACCCGTCATCATAATAATGCCCAATAACCATAACATAATACTATCACATAAAACATGCATAAAGGAAACATAGCATTTCCACTTTTCAATCACAAGATATCAATACAACACATTGATATAAAAACATTATGAAAACCATTTTCAATACCAAAATAAAAGAAAAGTAAAACATGGTATTTATTTTTCTTTTAAAAAATGGTATGGCTTGTAGAGGAATCCGAAACTCAAATAATGGTCACGGCAGTGTAGAAGTCGTTGTCGCCGCATACGTACGACAAACAAATTCCCTTTTTTCCTTTAGTAAAACGCTTTGTATAAAAAAGATTCCTTTCGTATAAACGTAAAATTCAAAGGGGTTTATACACCATAGAAAATAAGGTTGTGTATAAAAACAATATATGCCTCAATGAAAGGAGATTGAGACGAAGTCCCATACAAAGACGGTATCCTTGAATTAAGGATAAGTCAATTACATAATTATGTATGACAAACTAATACACCAAATATAAGTGGATATAAAGTGTAAAACAATCACAGGTTATTAACACATATTCATAGAAAAACATATTCATGGAGTACACGCTTATCCCAAAGAATCAAAATTGGGTTAAGAAGTTCCCTTGCAAAAATTTGATAGCCTAACGGCGTCACTACAAAATTCAGAAAATGAGTTGATGATAGATTAAAAGGGTATCTCATCACTTGGACATAAAATTTAAATCACTAAGGATATATAAGAACATATCCCAACATAATGCTATGTGAATTAAAAGGAATAACAAAAGAAGTCTTTTCAGAAGAAGAGGGTGTAAGGTTCCATTACCGACATGGGTAACTTTCGAAACATACACCCCCTGAAAGAAGGACAATACAACATTTATTTAAATACTCATAAATGAAATTATATTAAACAATGAGTTAAATAATGGTTAGTACAAACACCACTAAAAGGAAATTGTGGAAAATGTTTCATAAATATCATGGGAATGAAAGTGAGATAAAGAATCCCTTATGAAAACTCGGCAGCCTAACGACGCCTCTTAAAACTTCCAAAAATGGATTGATGAGATAAAATTGGGTCTCTCATTATATTAAAATAAAATTTACATAAATAGAAATATAAAATAACACCCCCCATCATAAAAAATATGAGCTTAAAAGAAGTGACATAAAGTAGATTACTTAAAGAGAAAGAGAGAGGTTAGATCTCTTACGAAAATTCAGCAGCCTAACGGCGCCACTCAAAACATCCAAAATGGATTGATGAGAGAGAATATGGTATCTCATCATATGAACATAAAAATTACATTAAGATTAATATAACAGAACTTCCCAATCACAAGAAAGATGAGCTTAAAAGAAATAACATAAAAGAGTGTACTTAAAAAGAATGAGAGGAGTAGGATTCCTTACCTCGGGTCCGACTTGACTTGATCATTCTTTAACATCCTGAATAATAAACTTGAGTTAATTTCTATTTTATTAAGAACCTTTTTTATTTTCATTATTCCTTTTATATCACTTATTTACATTTTATAAGCATTATGTTACAATTTATGTTAATAATGTTTGTTTTGTCGATATTTGGTTCTTAAGTCGAAAGTGAACTTCTTACAATTACATGTTGCTCGTGTGGTCAAAGGATCATTATATCCAGAATGATATTCATGAGTTGGATATCATATATATCATATATATCCAGCATATACATGTATTTATAATATTACATAATTATTTAGAGGTAAGATATGAAATGCACCGTTCATGGAAACGGTAAGCCGTACGTACGCATGAACGCTACTTTCATTTTTTTGTCATATTAATGGAATTAAAACTAAATGAGAGGTATGTATATTTTAATTCCAGAATTATATTCATAATTATTATGTAACATAAATTATAAATATCCATTACAAATATGTACTTATAATAGTACATTACATTTTGAGATATGAAATGAAATGCACCGTTCATGGAGACGGTAAGCCGTACGTACGCATGAACGCTATATTCATTTCTATCTCATACTTTAATGGAAAGAAATAATAATTATATAGAGGTATATTATAATTCAAGTATAACATAAAATATAATAACTTTAAATCCATCCTTTATACATCCCACATATGGCATTAACGAATGACATCACTTTGAGGGGGCGGTAGTCCGCACTTCCTAAAATGAAATTATCGTTTTTACCCACAATGGAAAACATAAAGTTAAACCACAAATTAAAAATAAAGAAACATAATGAAAACATAAACAAAATATATATCATATATAAATAGAGTGACATCTTAATGGCCACCATTAAAGGTGTTTAAAAGAAGATTTAACAAATAGAATTTCGTGAGGCAGAAATTCGCCAACCACAGAAACAGTAGGTTCTTTAACCATTAGATGTAGATGTGTGTAAGTGTAGCTAGAAATAATCTAATAACAACATCATATTATATTTAATATACTGAATTTCTTACAAAATAAATGAATAAAAAGAGTTTATGGGGTTGGAGAAGCAAAATAAAAAAAATTAACACAATTGAAGACATCACCTTAAAATCGGGTAACTTCCATTGGTTTGAGCTCAAAGGCTTCCTTGGGAAGACTTATTCCCAAATTGAGGCTTAAATGAGTTAGAGAGGTATGTGTAGAGACACAATGAGCATGGGTTTTCCAAGCCAATGGCTTTGGAAGTGTGGTTAAGGAGGTAGAGGTGGGGGCCTTTTATAAGAGGAGAGGAGGGGCACTCTTGGAAAGTAAAGAAATGTTACTTTATTTTAGAATGAGTTTCGGATTTTAATGGTCCCACATTGATGTGTTTATAGGATTATGTGATAAGGGTTCGAAATCCACCCATTAAATAGGTTTTTTACATGTTTAGGTCTTATATATTACATTATCTTTCCATTTTATTTAAATCATTAAATAATGAGGTCATCGCTGCATCATCATGATGTAATAAATAATTTAATTTATTTAATGTCTAAAAATTATAAAACAAATACTATTATGTAGAAAATCTATTTATCATTCCAATTACTATTTATTGTCAAAAATATGACTTGTATAACCCCATGTAAATTTTTTTTAGTAAAACATCTCATGTTTGTGTCATTTTTACTTTATCATTAAATAAAAAGGTATTTCTGTCATTTTCCAACCAAAGTGGATCCATGGGGTCTCCAAGTTGACCCATGGATTGTATTGGTCGGCCATGACACACCCAATTATGGTAGGACATGTTTCTAGGTCATTTAAATTTATTAAAACATTATTCTTACCTTAAACTAGACTAATTACCTCTAATCGCGATTAAAAACTTAATAAGTTACTATTCATAAAAACATTATTTTAATCCCATTGAACCACATTTTACATATTAATGACAACCATGTATGTCGGATTTTTGAAATTCAAAACACAAAGGTGGAAAAATTTCTTTTAAACGGAAAATCAGTTTTTATAAGTACCACTTAGTGGTTTCACTATTCATCAAAAATTGATGTTTTTCAGAAAATTACCAAAAAATCACCCGAAGATATATTTGATATTCCTAATTCAAAAATGATGTCTATTTTACAAATTTAAAAACATATAAGTTGCATTAATTAATTTAATAATTAATTCCCGCTGTCAAAACAAATAGCGTGTTTTTATGAAACAAAATTTATCAAAAGATTGACACCAGTTTAAGTCTGATTTCAAGATGAAATTAATTCAACGACCACTATTGGATTAAATGGTAAAAATTTATTCTAATTGAACTTTAAAACCAATTCAAAAGATAATCTAATCATATAAATAAATTATATTAAAAATATGTTTTGAATTAAAATACAACATTTTTCACTATTCATTAAAAAATGAATTTTATCGGAAAATTACCAAAAATTTACACAATGTAAATTTTAATGTCCCTATTCTAAAGAAGAATTTTATTTTCTCAAATATAACACATAAAATTGTCAATAAGTGGATTTAAAAGAGGTTCTTCATCAAAAGACGGTTAATCGACCTTTTAAAGAATATTAGAATGTTTATACTTAAAAATTGGATTCATTCACATTTTCAATCCTCTAACATTTGTTGTAAAGAGTAAAATATTTGACAAAAATACATAATCATTTTTTAGTTAGTTCCATTCTTTCCCACCATTACAATGTCTAGGAGTTAACTACCATTTAATATAATATTGATTTATTATTAGAGTGCAACGTAAGATTCCCAAGAAACTCGTCGTTGCGTATAGGGTACGCCATCGAGCATAGCGTCCCCTTTAAAGTAATATTAATATTTTATTCACAAATTTGGATAAATATAAATATTTCATATTCTTTAATTACCTATGGTGTTACATCCTTCCCACCTTTTTGGGAATTGTGTCCTCGCAATTTTAAAATTGGGCTTGGAAACATCCTTGAAAGTCCCACATCGGAACAAGAGTCGGTAAAAAAATCACATTAAAATAACGAAAGATAAGTACAAAGTTCACCTGATTTAACCCATACTAGGGTTCCAATTATGAAAATATTGACATAGAGGAAAAAAAGGGTCATGTTCTGATGGAGAGTGATAGTAATCATGTCTAGGAGAAAGTTAACCACAAGAAAATCACAAACTTGTAATGGGTTAAACGGTATTCGATTCCCCAGTTGGAAAAGTTAATAGAAAACATTTTTGTTTTTTTATTGAGGAATTTATTCATAAGTAAACATAATTACTTATCATGTTTACATTGAACTTTTATTATATTTCTTACACAAGCTCATATTTTCTCTAAAAGATGAGTATTTAGGAAGACTTGTTCGCTATAATCAACTTCTAGAGAATCACCTAATCCACAAAAGAGAACTATATACTTCCCATATCATTAGACCTTAACCAAAACCAAAACCAAAAAGGTTAGTACAAGATCAGATAATCTAGAAAAGGATAACCCTTTATAAAAAGAAAATCTTTTCTTAATCTCCAAAATTTGTCCAACAAAACCCAAAGTTCAACGAGGACCATTCGATAAACAACTGTCCAAAAAATTCTACAAATAAACCAAACTAGTATTGAAACCCAAATATTTGAAGGATTTAGTCGCATAGTCCTCCAAGTAAAATCGTAACATTTATCTCCAAACAACATCAGTTGCTCCTAAAGTCTCGTATTGGAAAATAATTAACCTTATCACATATCCTCCATGATAGGTTAATAATTTTCATAAATAACCCAAAATAAACTTACTCTTGATTCCTAAAATCATCTAACTAAAAAGAATTAGTCAAACTAACCCGGGACTTCACGTAGTCCAGTGGTAGGTGATAAATACCAGTCGCACTTTGTTTGTGGGTTCGATTCCCGCAGCTTTGTCCGATGCGACAGGTTGCCACACAGTCTGCATGTTGTCCTTTTTCCAAAACGATATAATTCTTAAAAAATTCACCAAAACGACATAAAATCTTCAAAAATGGTCATAACATATTTTAACCTCAAGTTTATCTCATGCCTTTCATTTTCCATCATAACATATAATAACCCATAATTACCTCAAAAGTAAGGATCATATAAACTCGAATGGTTACCTTTATAATTATTACCTAAATTTCCACATCGATCGGTCATCTCGTACATGATGCATTACAGATCAAACCTAGGTTCAAGTGGTTGATCATAACTCCTTTATAGTTGGTTTAGAACAACCACAAGTTTCCTCATTGAATCCCCCATTTTATCTAGTATCTAAATCAGAGAACCTCCACAGTTTCCTTCAAACCTGTTGTCTCTTTGGTGCCTGCTAGATCCATCCATTCACTAAAAATAGAAATGTTAGTGTAAGTATATCAACAAAAACATCATGTACTAATGAGGAAGGTAAACACTAAGATATACTTACTCATTCACTTTATCTAAAACTAGGACACTTTCTGAAATCCTAACCATTATGGTTATGTAACTTGTGCTTAGAGAATACCCTAACCCCTGAAGTTATCTAAACCGACCATTGATACCAACTATATGGCCCCATCCTTAAACCTTACTTAATATTGGGTTATTAAAAGATTACACATTTAGGATATTTTCAGGTTTAGAGTTTTAGAGAATAAGATCATTAAACTTGCATTACATTCCACATTTGAAGAAAGTGGTTACATAAAAGACAGGATTCATTTTTCCCATCAACGGAAACATATTTAAAATAAAACTTGGATTCTTTCTTGAAACATTATTGACACTATCATCATATCATGTACCCTTCCCTTGAGCTGTGAAAAACATTTCAAAAACTTGGGATGAGCATAAAAACCTCAGTAAGGGATATAAAAATATGGAAAGGAAACATGAGTACATGTATACATAAGAATGAAATCATAGTTTACCCATAAAACATAAGCACTTTAACATAACTCGTAAAATAATGAATAAATCATAGAAATCATATAAAATAAACTGAACTTGAGGCATTCATAACATTCCTACATAGAGAGTAACCCTCTTGGTTACCTTTGGAATACCCATCAAAGTATATTCCCTAAATATCTTCGGAGAAACCTTAACGTTTAACCCCTTCGCGTTACCCAATGCATTGGAGAGCTATATCGGGCTCACCCGCCCTTATTTTATCACAGAACCACCCGTTTTCATAATAATGCCCAAGAACCATAACATAATCGTATCACATAAAACATGCATAAAGGAAACATAACATTTCCACTTTTCAATCAGAAGATATCAATACAACACATTGACATAAAAACATTATGAAAACCATTTTCAATACAAAAATAAAATAAAAGTAAAACATGGTATTTATTTTTCTTTTAAAAAAAGGTATGGCTTGTAGAGGAAGCCAAAACTCAAATAATGGGCACGGCGGCATAGAAGTCTTCGTCGCCGCATACATATGACAAAAAATATATCCTTTTGTCCTTTTGTAAAACACTTTGTATAAAAAATATTCCTTTAGATAAATGTATATTTCAAAGGGGTTTATACACCGTATAAAAGAAGGTTATGTATAAAACAAAATATTCCTCAATGAAAGGAGTTTGAGATGAATTCCCATACAAAGATGATATCCTTAGATTAAGGATAAGTTAATTACACAATTATATGTGACAAACTAATACACCAAATATAAGTGGATATTAAGTGTAAAATAATCAGAGGTTATTCACACATATTCATAGAATGACATATTCAAGGAGTACAAGCTTATCCCAAAGAATCAAAATTGGGTTAAGAAGTTCCCTTGCAAAAATTTTACAGCCTAACGGCGTCACTACAAAATTCAGAAAATGAGTTGATGAGAGATTAAAAGGGTATCTAATCACTTGGAAATAAAATTTAAATCACTACGGATATATAAGAACATATCCCAACATAATGTTTTTTGAATTAAAAGACCTAACAAAAGAAGTCTTTTAAGAAGAAGAGGGTGAAAGGTTCCCTTACCGACATGGGTATCTTTCGAAACATACACCCCGTGAAAGAAGGACAATACAACATTGATGTAAATACTCATAAATGAAATTATATTACACAATGATTAAATTAATGGTCAGTACATACACCACTCAAAGGAAATTGTGGAAAATGTAGCATAAATCTCACATGAATAAAAGTGAGATGAAAAATCCCTTATGAAAACTCGACAGCCTAACGACGCCACCTAAAACTTCCAAAAATTGATTGATGAGATCAAATAGTGTCTCTCATCATATTAAAATAAAATTTAGAGCAATAGGAATATAAAATAACACCCCCATAATAAAAAAGAGGAGCTTAAAAGAAGTGACATAAAGGAGAGTATTTAAAGAGAATGACAGAGGTTAGATCTCTTACGAAAATTCGGCAGCCTAACGACGCCACTCAAAACATCCAAAATGGATTGATGAGAGAGAATAGGGTATCTCATCATATGTACATAAAAATTACAGTAAGAGTAATATAAAATAACTTCCCAATCACAATAAATATGATCTTAAAAGAAATGAAATAAAAAAGTGTACTTAAAAAGAAAGAGAGGAGTATGATCCCTTACCTCGGGTCCGACTTGACTCGATCGTTCTTTAACGTCCTGAATAATAAACATGAGTTAATTTCTATTTTCTTAAGAACCTTTTTCAAGTTCATTATTCCTTTTATATCACTTATTTCTATTTTATAAACATTATGTAATCATTTAAGTTTATAATGCTTGTTTTATCGATATTTGGTTCTTAAGTCGAAAGTGAACTTCTTACAATTACATGTTGCTCGTGTGGTCAAAGGATCATTATATACAGAATAATATTCATGATTTAGATATCATATATATCATATATATCCAGTATATACATGTATTTATAAAATTACATAATCATTTAGAGGTATGAAATGAAATGCACCGTTCATGGAGACGGTAAGTCGTACGTACGCATGAACGCTACTTTCATTTCTTTTTCATATTAATAGAATTAAATCTAAATGAGAGGTATGTATATTTTAATTCCAGAATTATATTCATCATTTATATGTAACATAAATTATATATATCAATTATAAATATGTACTTATAATAGTATATTACATTTGGGGATAATAAATTAAATGCATCGTTCATGGAGACGGTAAGCCGTACGTACGCATGAACGCTACTTTCATTCCTATCTGCTACATTAATGGAAAGAAATAATAATTATATAGAGGTATTTTATAATTACAGTATATCATCATATATAATAACATTAAATCCATCCTTTATACATCCCACATATGGCATTAACGAATCACATCACTTTGAGGGCGCGGTAGTCCTTACTTCCTAAAATTAAATTATTGTGTTTACCCACAATGGAAACCATAAAGGTAAACCACAAATGAAAAATAAAGAAACATAAAGAAAACATAAGCATAATATATATAATATATAAATAGAGTGACATCTTAATTGCCACCATTAATGGTGTTTAAAAGAAGATTGAACAATCATCGTTTCGTGAGGTAGAAATTCGCCAACCACAGAAACAATATGTTCTTTAACCATTAGATTTATATGTGTGTAAGTGTATATCGAATGAATCTTATAAAAACATCCTACTATATTGAAGATACTGTATTTTTTTACAAAATAAATGAATAAAAAGTGTTTATGGGGTTGGAGAAGCAAAATAAACCAAAAGAACACAAGTGACGACATCACCTTAAAATTGGGTAACTTCCTTTGGTTTGAGCTCAAAGGCTTCCTTGGGAAGACTTCTTCCCAATGTGAGTCTTCAAGGATTTAGAGAGGTATGTGGAGAGACAAAATGGTCAGGGGTTGGCCGAGCCAAAGGCTTTGGAATTGTGGGTGTGGAGGTAGAGGTGGGGGCCTTTTATAAGAGGAGAGGAGGGGAACTCTTGGAAAGTAAAGAAATGTTAATTTATTTTAGAATGAGTTTCGGATTTTAATGGTCCCACATTAATGTGTTTCGAGGATAAGGTGATAATGGTTCGAAATATACCCATCAATTAGGTTTTGGACATGTGTTGGTCTTAGATATTACATTATATTACCATTTTATTTAAATCGTTAAATAATGAGGTCATCGCTGCATCATAATGATGTCATAAATAATTTAATTTATTTAATGTATAAAAATTATAAAAAAATACTATGATGTAGAAAATATATTTATATTTTCAATGACTATTTATAGTCAAAAATATGACTTGTATAACCCCATGTAAAAATTCTTTTAGTAAAACATCTCATGTTTGTGTCATTTTTTACTTTAACATTAAATAAAAATGTATTTATGTCATTTTCCAAACAAAGTGGCCCCATGGGGTCTCCAAGTTGACCCATGGATTTTCGTGGTCGGCCATGACACATAAAATGATGGTAGGACATGTTTCTAGGTCATTTCATTTTATTAAAAAATTATTCTTACCTTAAACTACAGTAATTACCTCTAATCGCGATTAAAAACCTAATAAGTTACTATTCATCAAAAAATTATTTTAATCCCATTGAACCAAATTTTACTTATTAATGACAACAATTTATGTCGGATTATTGAAATTAAAAACACAAAGGTGGAAAAATTTCATTTAAACGGAAAATCAGTTTTTATAAGTACCACCTAGTGGTTTCACTATTCATAAAAAATTGATGTTTTTCAGAAAATTACCAAAAATTCACCCT
This sequence comes from Viscum album, assembly GCA_963277665.1. NCBI lineage: Eukaryota > Viridiplantae > Streptophyta > Magnoliopsida > Santalales > Viscaceae > Viscum > Viscum album. The sequence goes on along the minus strand of OY728150.1, from coordinate 1,576,765,917 downwards.
AAGCTATATTTGATATTCCGAATTCAAAAATGATGTCTATTTTACAAAATTCAAAACATATAAGTTGCATTAATTAATTTAATAATTAATTCTTGCGGTCCAAACAAATAGCGTGTTTTTATGAAACAAAATGTATCAAATGATTGACACTAGTTTAAGTCCGATTTGAAGATGAAATTAATTACAACAACCACTATTGTATTAAATGGTAAAAATTTATTCTAATTGAACTTTAAAAACAATTCAAAAGATAATATAATCATATAAGTAAATTATATTAAAAATAGGGTTTGAATTAAAATACAACATTTTTCACTAATCATTAAAAAATGAACTATATCGGAAAATTACCAAAAATTTACACAATTTAAATTTTGATGTCCCTATTATAAAGAAGAATTTTATTTTCTCAAATATAATACATAAAATTGTGAAAAAGTGGATTTAAAAGAGGTTCTTCATCAAAAGGCGATTAATCGACTTTTTAAAGAATATTAGAATGTTTATGTTTAAAAATTGGATTCATTCGCATTTTCAATCCTCTAACATTTATTGTAAAGAGTAAAAATATTTGACAAACACAAATAATCATTTTTTAGTTAGTTCCATTATTTCCCGCCATTACAATGGCTAGACGTTAACTAGCATTTAAAATAATATTATTTTATTATTAGAGTGCAACGTAAGATTCCCAAGAAACTCGTTGTTGTGTATTGGATACTCCATCAAGCATAGCATACCCTTTAAAGTAATTTTAATATTTTATTCAAAAATTGGGATAAATATAAATATTTCGCATTCTTTATTTACCTGGGTTGTTACGGTACTCATCCTTAAAACCTTTCATAGGGGTTTACTACATAATATATGTTTTCTTAAATCTAGTTTTAATGGTTTCTACAATACATCTTAAGATACCTATTATAACAACCCTGAACCACATATATTATAGTTAGTGTTTGCATTTTTTCATTAGAATAATATATGTGGAATTATATCAGGCAGGGATGAATAGTTTAATAGTAATAATATACTATATAGATACATGATTCCTATATTAAATTTGAAAAATATAATTAGAATGTTTTTTATAATTACATTATTCCCAAGAGGATAACCTTTTATGTCATTCATATATACTTCTAGTTTTTTAGAAAATGAAACAAAATATGCATGAGTTAAAATGATCAATAAGAGTAATGTAATGATGAAGCTATAATGAGTAATTGAAGAATAATAAAAATGGTATAATAAATATAAATATTGAAATATCTAAGAATATAGATTTAATCAATAACTTTACTATTATGATTAGTTAAGTCATATTCAATTTTTCGTGGTAAATAACTGAAAACACAATTATTTTAACCAATAAATTATGAATGTAATTCATCAAGTGATAATATCATTGAAAAAATTTAAGGGACAATAATAAATAAATTCTTAATGAAGGAAATTATTATTTATTGGATTTCATGATCTCATGAATTGTGATTACTCTTCCACATAGACCATTCATAAGACAATTTAAAACATTTTTCTATGTATACACTATAAACCTATTTAATAATGTATAAAAAACTGATTCATCAAATGATAACAGTAATGAATTAAGAGGATATCTATAACTAATACCCATACATATCATCAATTTTAATTAATTCCTCATTTATAATTTTTTTAAATTCGTGAAAAATATTCCTTATAAACATATTTCAATATTGAGTAAGGAATAGGGATTTAGAATATTTTATGAACTCATTCACATATATTTCAATGTATAATAAAAAATGTTGAAATGATTTTATTTTTTGGAAATAATCATATCCACAATAAAATGAGTACATATATTCAATATAATTTTCTTACCCAATGTAAAATTTTCACAAGAAAGTGATTGTTTTAAAAGAAAGTAAACAGTCACCTAATAATGTGTGATTGTACTATAATTTTTACTTATTCGTTAAAATTATAATGTGAATCCCCTAAATTTAAAACATAAAAATAAATATTAGTCATAATTAATAAATAAAAATTAATATTAAATATGTAAAATGGGTTTAATATACACTATATAATGGAATATTTCACGAAAATGGCATATGTCTCAAGAAAGTAATACTTTGAAAACCTTCCCTAAAGATGATCATAAAAAAAATTATTATTAAATCATTAATTGATTATGTGTAAAAAATGTAAATTCTATTAAAATTTATATAAATATGTAATAATATTCTCACAAGTATTTACACACATAATCCTAGAATGTTAATGGGAATCAATATATAAAATAACCTAATAAATGGAAGTTCGTGTTATGATATTCTTTACGACTTGATAATTTTCAAGTCAAATCCCTTTGGAATAAATAATTCAAATTTAAAGTTAAAATACCATGTTGTTTGAAAGATTCATGATATTATATATAAAATGGGTATTTTATAAACAATATAAATAACATTTGGGGTATAACATTACAATATACATCAATGAAGGGAAAGTTAGACGAAGTCCCTTACCTCATACGACCACATGGATGAACATGATTAAATATAATGTATAATTGTTTGAAGAATTTTATTAGTCTATAATATATCTATATTATTATTTTTAATATGATATATGGTCGTCTCAACACACTATATCACTTATTTGTTAATAATATTTAATTTTTTTTTTCATTTTTTCTGTTTTCAATTGACAGGTTTTGTCATGCATATTTTTTCAATAATGTTATGTTAATGGGAATAAGATATATATAAATTAAATCCAAATTTTATATTAATTTATATATATATCATATTTAGTCATTATATAAATTTTTATAGTGTATACTTATTGTTGGATATGGAGAATGATTTATATCACATCGTGGAGACCGTGAGGCATACGTATGCACAAGTGACAATATCATTCCATTTATGAGTGAATGATTAAGGAAGTGGCTTATATATTATTTCAAAATAATAAATATCGATCCATATATATCAAATATATTTATTAAATTTATTATTTTTTTTTCTATGTAATGAGTAAGTGATAAAGCAATCACATCGATTCATGAGGTAGTATTGTGTTGTACAAATGAGCTACATTATCATATTTAAAATAAAATTTAAATTTATAATTTATATTTTATATTATTAACATATAATTATAATAATAAAATAATTATTAAGTATTTTTTTAATTCATCACTATATCCATCCTTGAAATGGGGTAATGGAAAATTAATTAAATCATTTTTCATCGTGGAGGTTCGTGGTGCACGTGATCAATAGATTCATTTAAAATTTGATTAAAGAGGGTTCATATATAGGAAGTTAGATTAACTTAATAAAATAAAGTTATATGGAAGGTAATTTTGTTATTCTATAAATTTTTTTTAATATTATTTCATGGAGTTGAAAAAATAAACGAAATAACAATTTATGTTTAAAAACATTATATCTTATTTACAAAACATTTTTAGGTTTTAAAGAAAATCCTTCCTTGGCTGAATTTCTGATCAAACCAAGGGATGAAATTATTTTTTCACATTTTTAGGTACTTTATGATACTTTTTTATATTTATTTTTTAATTGTGAAGGAGTGGTGGTGGCATTTTATAAGTAGTGGAGGGGACACACATTGATTTTTTTAATATAATCTAATACTTTAAAAATTTTATCATTATATAACATTAAAAAATAAGTAATTGTATACAATAATTTTTAATAAGACTACATTTTTCAAAAAAATTTAGTGATGGAGAAGTTGTAAGTACATTTTAACCCTTCAAATTTTAGTTAACCATCGTGATAAATCATTTTTTATTAAAGGTTGATAATTATTTTTACTACATTTTAATTTCATAATGGTAAAACGTTTTGTTGAACCTTTTAGATAATATAATGAATTCAGAATCCAAATATATAATATATGATTCAACATTAAATTCATATAATTTTATTTATCCAAAATATAACTATACCTATAGGTGAAATGAAAATTTTTATTTCCAATGAGAAAATACACATAATTATAGAATGTTATAATAGGTATATTGAATAAGTAATTTATTTCATTTACCAAAATTAGTGGTATTATATTATATTTGAACAAATAATAATTTAAACCATATTTTAATATATAATTTAACCATTTAAATTATTTATAACAAAATTTAGTTTTCTATAAAATCAAATATCTTTTATTATTCATCAAAATATTAAACATTTCATAAAAATTAAAAAAAATCACCATAATCTAACTATTATATGAAAATTGAAAAATTATAGTTAATATTTTTTATAAAATTTAAAAGTGGGGGACATTAGTTTTTAATTATGTGTGCAAAGAGTGACTAAACCATCTTTCAGAAAAATATTGTTTTTTTAGAAAATATTTTTTATTGATTCCAAAGATTCGTATTTTGTTTATTACTAAAAGATAACCAATGAATATTTTTTTACAGGTTTAAAACATATAATTTTCAAAATTTATATGGTTATGTTCATTACCTCTAATTTAACATCTAGGTTATAAGGTTATATAATATTAATTTTTATTTAGGCTCATTGCTGTGAGATGTATATGCTATCGAAGATATCAAATTTATCTAAAACTAAATATATCATAAACTATTGTAGTGTTAAATTATTTTATAAAAACTATTCTTCATTTTTAATATTCTATCAAACCCAACAATATTTTTTTATAATCTTAAGGTGTTACAAAAAAAGCGATGTTCCACACACACACATAAAATTGACGTTCTTTTTTTCTTATCTATGGATTGAAATTAATGAATAGTGGTTATGAAACTTATATAATAACTCATATGTATAATAATGATATTTAACTCATTATATTATTATAGTGTTAATAAGTTTTTTAGAGTGTTTTGTAGATGAAAAACAAAAGAATGAGATAATACTTATGTATCAAACATGAAAATTCTATGGATTCCTTCTTGATATTGAAATGAATAGGATAATAATTAATTACTAAAGGATTATGCTAGTTGCAAAATACTCTACAGACAATGAAATATATGTTTTAAAATAGGTAATTCTAAATTTTAGTGTATATTTGTAGGCTTTAAGTGGTATCCTTTTAGAAAAGGATAAAAGAAGAGATTTTGGAAACAGTCTACATGATCAATAATTCCCTGACACTTTTCAATGTTTAATGGATGAAATATATACATAATTTGAGTGTTTGGTATGTTTGGTTTTATAATTCTCAAACAAGTTTCCATGAATAAATTTGAACTTATTAGAAACCATTACAATTTAATAATTTTGAATTACATTTATTTGGTTTTACCGAGTTAAATATTTTTCATCTAGGTAATTTACTTTTAATTCAAAATAATTAAATGAATATTGTCAGATAATTTGGACCAATAAATTATAATAATAAAATAATATTTATAAATTAATTTTTTTTTTGTAATGGAAATTAATATGAACACTACCACATATAATATGGAAAAACCATTTTATACAAAGATTATTTTTAAGAATAAAGTATTATAAGTTAGATATAATTATAAATTACCATAATTAAAATTAATTTAAATAATTATTGTAATTTAATGATAATTTATTTTATAATCAAATATGGAAAACAATTTAATTTTTTTTAAAATTTAAAAAAATTATCTTAAAACATTTTTCATTATATTTAGACATTATTTATCATAATGATGAAAATAGGTTTATCAATTCGACATAGAATTTTAAAATGATTTATTCAAACTTATAATATAAAATTTAACATAAAAATATTTCAAAAACATTTTATATATTCATATTCTAAAATAATTTATTTAAATTAAGAGAATAAATAAATTTAATATTTTCATTATTCAACTAAAATGTAATTGATTCGGAATAATCCAAATATCCAACTTGTGGTAACATAATAATAATTATTTAAATAATAATATAAATTTTTCCCATATGAAAACACAAAATTTTAATTTTTTTAATCAATAAATTATAATATTGGGGAAAATTATAGAAGAAAATATATTTGTTAGATTAACTATTACTTATTATTAAAGAAATAATATATTGTGATATTATTCAATCAAAATAATAATTATTCTTGGAATTATGATTAATACTTCTAAAAAAACATTTTATTAGAATAAACTAAATTTAGAAAAGTCTTTTCAATGATTATATAAATTCATGATGTATCTATATAAATATTTTATTACATTTTTGAATCATCTTATTATATAATTATTTTCCCCCATATGATCTTTTTGTAAGACCTAAGCATCAGGTATATCATGTTGTAGTTTTCTAAATTATTTTTTCTATCATGGATATTGTTTTAACCTCCATGAGCTTTAACTTATCTCACATATGTGTTTTCTCAAAATATAATTACTTAGGTTCAACATGGGATTGGTCAAAGAAAAATTCTAGTAAATTTACATCAAATAATTCTTCATATAAATGGGATTCATGTTGAACAAATGTTCATATGGATGCTAATTATTGATAAATTATTTAGTAGTTTTGAAAAAAAAGTACATCAATTAATTTCAACTAATTTTTAGTCTAAAACATAATAGACATATATATTATTAAAAATATATCAATGTTCATTATATAATTTATGTTTGTTTTGCATGTGAAAAAACAAATTAATTTTTTTTAGTTAACAAGTATATATAGTGAAATCTTGGGTTGTTAGATTTCCCTGACACCCATAAATAAATTTTCTTCCTCATAATATTACTTATTACTTACTAAATATTATTTTTTATGGTGAATCTATATTAATGTATCTAATTGGGTATCAATCATATCACTTTATTTAAAATAATAATAATCTCAAAATTTTGTTTATTCCTAAATATTGGATTTAAATACAATTCATGGTTTTATGTTATGTCTCTTTTTATTTTTCCATGAGTTTATAGATAATTCATGTAGTGATAAACTAATATATATATTTTTATAGTGAAATGTGATCCCATATTTTATAATAGAAACCCCAAACAAACTATTCACTTATTTAACAAGGATTCCCAAACATGTTGGTGTAGATAAAACGATGACGTCAAATATTATAGAATAAAAAAATTTATCCTACTTATATAAAACATTGATATCCCCATTTAGACCCCACTTTTCAATTTCTATCATAATAATATAAAATGAATCATTGTGTACACCCACCATCTTATCTATTACATATGTTTCCGTCTAAAATAGATATCCACCCATCACTTCATCTATGTGTTACACTAGTGATGAAACATTTTTATCTATAATACCCTCTCTGATAAACAATGGTGGGGAGGGGGAACACTAACAATGTATTCATTGGGTGTTATTACTTGTATCCAAGTAGTTTATCCTAATAACTAAAATATTTTCCACATAGGACTCATTTTTTCATAGAATGTAGTAAATCAAACTAGATATTCATATTTTTTTTCTTGTACCATAATCATTATATGTCATCCCCCCTTTTCAATGATCACCATTTCATGTTTCGATATCATTGTTAGTAGTAGGATGTAATATATATCAACCATTGGAATTGTTATTTGAAATTTTCTAGGACCATCCGGGCCCAGATGTGGTTCCGGTGTATTATATATGATGATGTGAAAGATCTAATGTATTGTTCTTTTGTAATAGTGATGTTAAGAAATATTAGTGTTTTTTTATTATTATTTTATCTTCTCCTTATAATATACATTAATTACGATATTGTGGGTAATATAACCACATTTTATGAATATGGAGTATATGTTTATATGGATACCACATTATGTCTATTCATTCTAATGGCCAATTACTATGATTTATATTCTTATTCATTTAGATTTCAAAAATAAACCATCATTAAACTAGATATTTTAGTTTTTTAATAAACATTATGTTGTTACCCATAGAAAATATATATGAATCATAGAGTGTCTAGAATAAATAGCCTATATTTATAATTAAAAGTTGAAGGATTTAGTTTTAAAAATTCACCATATAAATCATCAATGAACAACCTCACACCTCTTCCCTTGATATTGTTAGAAGTTCATAATTAACATTCATATTCTACATGTATTTATGTTATTGAAAAAGTTAATATAAAATCAATTCACACATAAATAATTTGACCATTATTTATCCCTTTGGATTTATGTTTTCCTCTCCCATTGTTCTAGCTAACCTCTCCATTTTTATACAACAATTAATTATTCCATGACATCCTATAACACCTATATATCATTTTCCAATAAAATATAAAATTTATATTTGTTCAAATTAATTTTTTTTGACAAACACTAAACTAAGCCTTATTTAATGCATCATATTCATCCCATGATATTTCATTAGACCTTATATGTATACAATCTATTTGGACATGTACTATTTTGAAATTGTAATTCATATTTTTGGGTATCTAGTTTACCAAAAGTATATTATTTCCCTTTTTAAATAAAAATATTAATGTTTGTACTTTAATGTAATATTGACATTGTTCATCATACCCATTGTTCCATCTAGTTGCAATCATTACTAAAATAAAAATGGTTGATATAAGTTAAGAAACATTTACATATAGGCATATTGTATTATTAATTAATGTTATTTCATCCTTAAAATTTCTTGTTAATATAAATGGACACATTGGTATTTAATTCACTTAGTTCATCACATATAAATCTTATTTTGACTTACTATTCATTAAGATAGTTTATCTTATTATTGAAAACATTAATTATCTCTTAGTGTTTCTATGTCACAACAACATACAATTTTTACTATAAAGAGACAAATGAGTTTCTGTGAATACCACTTACTCAATAAGATTCCAATTTATCAGAAAATCAACCAATACTAATGAAAACTATAGGAATTTCACAATGATATTTAAGACTAACATTAAATGTAACTAAACTAATCACCAAAAAATAACTAAATGAATTTACAAGATTAATTATTTGAGACTATAATAACAAATATATATCCTAAGATAAAATGTCATGGATGATACATAAATACATTGATTTCATCAATTCCTATCACAATAGTCTCTCAAACCCATGAAAAATATGTTTTTATTGTATTAGAAATTAGAAAAATAAATATATAATTTCATTAAACATGTCAAAATTTCTATATAATCATTCTCCACCAAATCCTCTAACGATACATTAGATGATATAATCATATTTATGAGCTTAGTATTGGAATTATAATAATGATGTTAGCACAATAGCTCAATAATTGAAAAAATATCATAAAATTAATGAAACCATATGAAATAGAAGAATATTATAAAAAATGATGAAAAGACATTATTTAATAATCACAAAACCTATTATATAATTAAAATATATTTAATTGGGTATTAATTCATATAACATTATATAAATTTGATCACAACATATCTCAAAATTACAGTTACATGTGAGTACGAAAGACGAATTTCAACTACATTTAAATTTTTTTCAAAATATATAAAACAATTTGTTTCATGAAAATGAAATTAATTCAAGAAATAATATTTCAATATTATTAAAAACATATAAATGAGACACAACAATAATCATAGGAAAAAAGTGTGAGAAAACCAATTTTCCCATGAATCTGTGAACATGTTTATTATGTGAACCCAGGAAAACCTGAGAAAACCCATCAGGTCCATGACTATGTGAACAAACAATTCTTGTACATGATTGATTATATCATGATATAAAAATGTAAATTAACTGTTTTGGAGGAAAATATGGGACATCGCCTATCATTATTCATACATATGTGTGAATACCTAGTATAAATAAAAATCATACATTAATTAACACCTAAGAAAATAATTGATTTGTCAACCATTTCAAAACATTACGTATCACAAAACAATAAATAATTATATATATAAAATATTAATTTTAAAAATGTAATCATAACATATTAACATATATAGGGTGATCAAAACATCACTTCATGAATAATAATACTTGGAGTGTAATTAGTTCTGGAAATAACATATTCATCACAATACCTTTTAAAATAATTATGTATTAATTGCATTAAAATAATAATGTTTTCAACAAATCGAAGGGAAAATAACTTCTTTTAATAAAATAACTAATTTTGTTACTATTAAAAGGGTATACAATTATTCAAAAATAAAATATGGTGTAGAGGAAAAAAATATTATTTTTAAAGGAAAGTAAATCTTTTGAACATTTTAAAATAATCTTTTTGAAACCACATGTCATCATAATGATAAAAACCATTTACATAAAATTAATTAAGATAATATAAGAATCTTTAGACCAAATTATTTTCCATTATGTAATGGAAAATATTGGAATTACTTATGAACATGGATATAAAAGGAAAATTGACTAAAAGCAATGAGAATTGTTCTTATCAAGAGATCATTTTAATGTGAATTATTCTTACTTTGTTTCACTTTTTAATTGTATACCCCAAATATAAATTCAATTTAATAAGTAAAATAATATCTTATATAAAAAATTAATAATAACAACAACCCTTTTTAATACTTATTATAATTACTTTTCAACAATACACTAATTAGTTATAGCATATTATGAACCTTTAGTGATAATAACATTATTGGGTTTTCTCATGTTTAATATTTTTTATATCAGTATCCTTCATTTGATATCAAATATATATATATCATTTATGAATATTTAGTATATAGATTATATTTTATAAATAATACATAATTCATTCGATATGTTTTTTGCATATATAATGTGAAAATATATTTGATAATGGATTATTTTAGAAATTTTTGTGGTGGACGATGGTTTATTAATAATAGACTATTTATAATATATAAAATTTATAAAATGAAAAAATAAAATATATTTTATTGATATCCTATAAAATATATTTACTGAGTTTATCTTATTCATCAATTAATAGATATTAAACCAATGTTCGTATAGTTGGTTAAACTAACCAAATTTTAAAGAAGATCTAACTAGATTTGTAAGCGTGGTTAATAATGTTTTTTATGTGATATAATATCATTATATAATAATAAAAATTAAAATAATTTGCTTTTTTTATGATGGCGATTATGATTTTATGATTTTTTGAAAAATTTTAGATCAAGTAAAAGAAAAATAATAAATATTTCTTTGTGGAGGGTGTAGCATATACACACACATGATTTTTGTCCTTATATTATTCTGTGTTTTGGAATGAATAATCGTTGGTGGTACATCTAATATTAAAAAATATATATGTATTACAATTATATTAATTTCCAAAAATTATTATTGTGGTATTATTTTTGGAACAGTAAAATTATGAAAAAAAACATAAGGAGATAATACCAACTTTAAAAAAGATGAGGATTATAATTAATTTAAAAAAACTATTATATGTATAATAAAATAAATTCAATAATGAAATAAGTAAATTACAATATTTCACCTTACTATAGATATTTTTAAAAAATAAATGAAAATAGTTTTCATTAAAATAACACATTAATGTTGAAAATGTTAAGCATGGGATTATATATTTAATAGTTTATTTTAAAATAAAATATTCTAATTTATAATATATAATTTAACACGAAATTTTCTGAAAAATATTCAATATATTTATATTATAAAAAAATCAAATAAAGTGACAGTATTAATAAATACTATATTTTCACACTTCCCTAGAAAATGATTACTATTAAAATATCCAAAAAGTAATAATAATATAATTTCAATATTATAAATTCAATAAATTTCAAATATTAGTGATATTAACAACAAAATATTTATTAAATTTATTTAAAATTTTAAAAATAAAATGTTTTTAAAATTAGTTTTTATAGAAAAAATTTTTATTTTTATATTGCCTATAATAATAATTCTAGTGTTTGTCACACCCCGACATTTAAATTTAAATTTATTTTATCATTTCTTGGATTTGGTTAATCACATAAAGGTTCTGTCTATGTCTCAGTTAAAATTTATTGACATTTAAAAATCTCACTGGGTTTTAGACTAGTGTGGGACCACCACATGGCTGGTGTTAGTCATGTGGTCAGTCAAGGTCATCGTATAGAAGGTTACTATTCGAAGTAAGTACTGTTTTACATAAGTAAAATAAGTAAAATTTTAAATAATAATAATAATAATAATGTAAATACAATAATATTTTTATTCTTAAGAAATGTTAATTCCCTTATTATTATTTAATTTTTTTACTATAATTATTAATTAATTATTTTTAATATATATATAATTTTAAAAGAATCTAATGAAATTTTAACTATTATAATAATTTTAATTATTATTCTTCATATTCAAATTGGATTTTTAATTATTATTATTGTTATTGTTATTATTGCTATGAAAAATGATTATAATTATAATTATAATTTATATTATAATATTATTGGAATTACTATTACTATTACTATCATAATATTATTAATATTATTGATTTAGTTGTTATTTTTTAGTATAATTCATATTATCATTATATAAAAAACAAACCTAGAGCTACCCAATCCCTAGATTCATGACTTACCCACCTCCCCTCTTCCCCCCCCCCCCTCACCACACTCCCTCGCCTGTCTACAATGCAACCCCTCCCTACCCTTCCCCCCTCGCTGCGCTCCCTCAACCGTTCATGATATGGCCTACCCTTGCATGTCTGCGCTCTGGCAAGTTAGCTCGTTCGTACTCCGGCCATGCCCCTCCCTTGTTCCGGGGAACCTAACCCCCTGCTCCAGACTCTGTTAGACATTCCCTAGCGGCCACTCCACCCAACTCTTTCACCCATCCCCTCATTATCTATGGTGTTCACATAAGACGTTCTCCCTCACTCCTAACAACTTCTTTCGGTGAATTATTTTTCAAATATTTTCGGGGTTTCCCTTTCTATTTGGAAAAAAACCTAATGATAAGATTTTTTGGTGAGTTAGTTGTGGGCTTTGTAAAGGGACCATAATCCTTGATTATTCATTCCACTAAATTGATGTCACTTTTTCACACTATTTATGTATGAGATTTTGGGTTTTCCATTTTTGGTATACTTATTGTACTCTCCAATCCTTCAAATTATTTATTTTAATTTTTTTCTACTTTTTTTTACTTCTAATCGGTGTTATTTAGTGTTTATAAATTTTTAGAATTTGTAAAAACTATTTTTTATGAATATTATCATCTTAGTCAATGTGAAATTTTTTGGATTAATGCAAATTTTATTTTCAATAAATATTTATACTGGGGTTAAATTTTGATATTTTCTGTGCAAATTTTGTGGGGAATTTTTATAGAAATATAGTTTGATAAATATAACCTTGAAGGTGAGTAATTAATTATTCCCATGCCTATTTGTACATAAAAAATTTAATAAAATAAAATAGTTCATCAATGTAGAATTTTGGAATTTTATGAAATTGTTATCTTTAATAAAGTTGCATGTTCGTATTGGTTACTTGTAAATTTTGGTTGGTGTATATTTTTTGTAATTGTGTAGATTATTAATTTTGTTAAAGTTTTAAATGAATAGGGATATTTTTTCTTTATTGTGAAGTTATGATTTATTCTTAAATAAAGGGAGCGATTATATTTAGTTTCAATCTAAGTGGTAGTTTTTTGAGAATAGTTATTGTTGTTTTCTTAGACCATAGGTGTGCCTTTAGATATTGGCACATCCATGGATGCACTAGGTGGACACATGGATGTCCCTTGAAATGAAAATGACACCTTTAAAATTGTGTTTTCATAAAAAAAATTGGTTTAATAAAATATTTCTCTAGTTTCTATGTGATGTTGGTTCCTGTATGTTAATTAATTAATGCTTTGGTGGATCCTTGGTGGTGCACACACAGACACATACATTGGTATGTATATATATATATATATATCATCCTTGCACATATTAAATCATGATGTGAGGAATATGTACATTAATATATATATATATATAAGAATGTATGTGTGTGATGGAGTGGGTTCATATTGTCAAAATATTCAAGAACCGAAGTGGCTCAGATTGGTCCACTTCCATTCTGAGTTAGGTCCTTTATGCCCACACCATTAATTTGAATTCCATGTTTCATAGATTGTTTTTAAAAAACCATGTTTACATATTCATGTGGTATTTTTATATGTAGATATGAATATGTGTTTGGTAAAATGGATTTCTCCTCTTGAATATAGGTTTCCCATAATTTTTATAACATGTCTAATCTTGTTTACAAATTTTTTTTCATTATAAAGGTGTCCTATGTGTTTTAGAACAGTTTTCTAAAATTATCATACTAATGGAGTTAATTTTGTGATAAAAAATGTATTTGTATAAATGTGTTGTTTAAAATATGTATTGTTTGTCACCTTGAACTATGGTTTGACAATTTAATGACATGAAGGCCCATTTAGAACTTTTTTTGGGTGTTGTGTGTTTTTAAACTGGAATTGGAAATTGGTTTGTGAATTGAAATTGGTTTGGTCTATTTTTTATATATTGGAATGATTGTATTAAAGGACCAGTTATCAACATAAAATGCTTTTTGAAATGGTTTAAATGATTATGTGATGTGACAACCTGGTTGGAACCTTGGTTGATATGGTTTGAACATGTATATATATATATATATGTAGGGATAAACTCTATAAGAGGGATATCCCAATATGGTTTATCATATAGGGTGTCCGTGTTTTTGGTAGGAAAGTGTAGTGATATCATATAAGGTGAGTCACGCATGCGAGGGCCTCCAACAAACTCATCATTAATTCTATAGACATGGGTTCGAAGGATCCTTTTAAGGGTCAAGTGATGGTTGATAATCATCCTCAATTAGATAGGATGGTACCCCATGGAATTTCGGTTAGGTAAGGTGGATTGGTCCACTAGTGAGGCCAGGTTAATGAATATAGTTAGTTATTTACATAGCATCATCACCATACAATGGCAGGTGGTTTCAATCTGAGAACTTATAGAGATCACTATAGGGATGTTTAAGAAATTCCCATTGTATCAATCTTTTATCTTCCTAATTTCTTGTATGATAAATTTAGTTCTTTTATCTATTGTAACATTTAAATTTATTTTTATAATAAAGAACACTTTTTTATACTAGTTGGAATTTAAATTAAATCATTGCAATGACATTAATTCTTTGTTAATTGATTTAAAAAATTTAAATGAAAATGTGGGTTTTTATAAATATTAAAATCTTGTTAAATTTTCTGTTAATGGAGTGGAAAACCATAATTTTATATATCCTATATTCAAATTAGTAATAAAGGATTTAATTTTTGAAGCAGGGCATCAGGCGTGGTTTTTTTGGTCTTCTTATTAAGCATCTCCGTGCTCATGCCTAGTCTATCTTTTAAGATGTAGGTTTGAAATTCATTTTCTCTTTTCATTTGGGCTTCATTTCTCTTAGAGAAAACATGGATCTGAGTTGGGTGGAAACCAATTAGGTCACATGGAGGTATATGATGTTTACTATTTTTCTCCTTTAGATCCTAGTTTTCAAATTATGGCTAGCTTATTTTAATTTACTTATGTTTTATTTCTGTTCCAAACCATTCCCACTAGATAGTTGTGATGCCCAACACTAGTTTCAATCTCATAGGGTTTTTGAAATCTCTTTGGCCCATGATGTAGACTATTTTGGGTAACCGGTTCAGGGCCAACCTAGGTTGGATCATAAGGGAATGGAATCAAAGAAGGCCTTGTAATTTGGGGTGTCCTGTAGATGGAGATTAGGGGTTTTAGGAATCATGACATAGGTACTAGATAGTTTTAAGAATCCCTCACTCGTTTTGAACCTCATGTCACTTGGGGTAGTTATGGAATTGATTTATTGTCTTATTCTGGTTTGATTTAGATTTAGGGATGGAAATAGAGGCAAACCAATGTCTTGTTTTTATTTCCCATGGAGTAGTGACCCATACGATAACCAAGTGACCAATTAATGTTCCACTTAGTATTATTGACTACCTGTGCCATGGCTCACAACCATGCCACTAAGATGGTCATAGAAATTAGTTCCCTTCTTCTATAGTTTTGGAAAATTAATTTTTTTCATGGTTCTGGTTGGTTTTAGTTAGTTTTTGTAAATGAAAAGGAGTATGGAAATATAATTCTTTCATTCAAATTATTTTTGGATGGCTAAAATAGGTTATAAATGGACATTTTTTGACATGAAAATTTGGAAATTTTTTCAAATTGGAAATAAAATGAAATGAAATGGATTGACACATATAGTAATGTTCATGGGATGTCATGGGTGTTAATATGAAATTAAAGGATCGAACTTGTATTATAATGTTTTTTATTAAATGAGATTATTTTAGATGTGTTTATATTTTTTTGGGTTTTGTTCTCTTTGTTTTATGATGAATACGATTTCATTGGTGCTGCTTTGGCTTGATATTGGTTTTTTTGTGCATTATATGTTTTTTAGAAAATGCCTCCCAAAAGGTTCCCAATGTTTTTCGAATAGTCAGGCATAGTTTTAGGGGCTTCTTGGGAGTTTTTAATTCTTCATGGTGATCAGGGTCCATTAGAGGAAGCATAGTTGCTCGATGAAGTCAAGCACATCTTTAGGGTATTTGGAACTCCCGAAGTTGATAGTGTGTGTTCCATTCTGGGTATGTTTGACGGTCCAGCTCTGGGAAAACGGGAGTTGTTTTACCCACCGTTAATATATGATGGGATGATGTGTGAGTTATTTAAATATTTATTCGTCTAATGGTTTACAGCTCAAGTGGTGATGACTACGAAATGATAATACCACATTTGTAATCAACAAGGCCAACAGATGGTGAAGGAAAATGTTGACCATTTCAAGGAACATGATTCCTTTTCTCCAGAGGTAGAACTGTAGGATTTGATGAATTCTACCCTCTTAATTGAGGGTCTTCATCTAGAGATCATGGAGCAAGTCCTCATTTCCGAGGACTATCATTTTGAGAAGTTATGGATGTGGCATTCTTGGGTGAGGTGATCTGTAACACCCTGAGATTTTATGAAAAATATTCATTCAAAATCATTGATGTCTTGTTTTTTACGCTACACCAAGATTACCTTGCGCTATACGCAACACCGTATTAGCTTGCAGTATACGCAATATTATTCGTTGATCATGTTACACACAATTTTGATAGTAGTTATTCTATGTAACCTTGAGTGTCTAAATACATATATATAAATTCAATGTATAAATGAAATATGGCTGGATTCTGTAATACGAAACAACGAAGGAGTCTTGCACCACACGCATCCCTGACTTGGCATGCATTACATGCAATCACGACCTTCCTCGATAGCGTGTGTAGTATGAAATACCGAGATTCACTAAACAACGATATATGGTTATAATATTACTATTAACTAGCCGTTATGAATATTATTAACTACATTTTGAATTTTATAACATTATTATTCATCTTATATATTTTCTAGAACATGTTATGAGAACAAAATCATTTTTTCGAGTAAAATAAGTATTTTTCAAAAAATGTAGTTTTGCCACTTTTTGATGGTGCACCTCTCGAGACCCGAATCTTGACGTACATGGAAATTACATTACTTTTGTGGAATACTTAATATATAAGAAAAACAGACACATATGGACCGTAATAGTTTAGTGTCTTTGGAAACTTGGAACGTAATATTCTAATCGTGGTGAAAGATCTTCAACTTCTCCCTTAAAGATCATCCCCCTTTTTTTACCTAAAACCTTTCTTTATATCCTTGGGAAAAGAAGATATAAAAAGGGTGAGCTAAAATGTTTAGTAAGGCTAAGCATGGATAAAATAAAACATACCATATACATTTGAACTTAAAAACATGAACATAATGTTTAAACATCAAATGCTTGAGCAATGACATAAAACATGGAAGTACGTATGGCATAGATCATAAGGACACATTAAGAATGATAAAATAGAATCGGAATAAAACATGTAATTGTGGAAACAATTCAGCACAGGTCATGATTTCCATAGTATCCAAGGCATTGCTGCCAAGACCATCTTGGTGGACAAAGCCCCTTTCTGAATCGAGTTCACTCCTCATTTCAGTCCTGTAACACTGAACTGGAATAAATTACCATTCCAGCCATGTGTATCTCATGATATATAAATCATTACCCAATTAATTAGAGAGAGATATAGGTCCCACACATCTCATAATGAAATCATTCTTACTTGTGCCACAAAATAAACATACATCATTCATAATAACCCAATAAATAAAATTGGTTTAATAAACATCATCCCATCATCACATAATCCATAGAAAATAAATGGATATCATTTCATAAAAAAAATTAAAACCATGTAAATCATATAGACATTACACTTGAAACATACACATGTGAAATAATTTCATCTTAGATGAAAATGGTTTTGATAAAACACTTTAAATGAATTCTTGAGGAAAATATACTTTTTCTTCAAAATCATTTTCTTTTCACAAAATGTCATGAAATTTTAGAAGAAAAGGTATTTGTTGAAAATAGTCATGAAATATTTTTAATGAATCTTCATGAAAACAAGGATTTATAAAACCATAAAAATCCTTTCATGCCGTATACGTTAAAAAACATTCTTATCGTACATTTGTCAGAAAAGTCAAAAAAGTACCTCGTAACGTAAACAAAAGAAATATTCCTTACATACCATGTAGTATAAGACAAAATTGGGTAAAAAGGACTTTAAACATAAATGAATACATTTTTAGGAAACATGGACTTGGATGACAACAATAACCTCAGTAAATAATTACGAATAAGAAATCTCGGATAAAAATGAGATTTGAAAAATTACCCCTTACATTTGGTCTGATATGCTTCGTACATATCCAATTCTCATGTATAATGATTTAAATAATGTCATTGACTTATTACAGAATCATATTCATATATATGGTTCACTTATGACTTCATATTACCTGTTCTTTTGTAAATTCATGTTAAAGTAGCGTTTTGGGTAAAATCATCTCATTTATCGTTCGTGTTTTAACTTGTAATTATTCATATGATTACTTAGATCATGATTACTTAAATCCAGAATGTAAAACATGATTTATATATAATATATATTCAGAATATACATATATATAATGGATCGATAAATGGAAAGAAATACACCATTCATGGAGACAGTAGGTCGTACGTACGCATGAACGTTGTTTTCGTTTCCTTATTGAATTGAATGGATTTATGTAGATGAAATAAATATATATATACATAAATACAGTAGAATTATTATGTAATATATTTCGTGATTTCTTATTATATATACTTTATAATCATTCTTGAATGGTTATCATGGAGATTGAATCTAATCGCATCGTGGAGACGGTATTCCGTACGCACGCACAAGCGATGATATCATTCCCATGATTGTGGAATTGTATTAAACTGTATGTATAATATTACAGAATCAATATCAATTTAAAATAATCATATATATTCATTAATTTCACCATTATACCCATACATGTAAGGTGGTGGTGGAAAATAGATTAAACCACGGCGTGGAGACAGTATTCTGTACGTACGCACGCGCGGTGATTTCGTTTTCTGTAGGATGGATAAATGGTGAAATACGGTTGTTTTATACTTATAATAAAATATCAGTATATGATTGATACTGATGTTATTACTTCATAATGAAACAACCTAATAAGAAGAAGTGGAAGAAGAAATAAAGTTGAAAGAATCGGTAACGGACATTACCTATTCTTTGAATCGCCTATTTGAGACCTCCTCTTAGGGAACTAAAATTGGCCTTTGAAGAAGACCAGGACCTCTAGGATGTTTATAGGGAAGCGTAGAAGAGAATTATTCAGGGTATTGACAAGCTTGAAGGCTCAAATTGGTGTGAGGAGGAGAGGGAGGAGGTTCCCTTTTATAAGGGAGGAGATGGGCACCTTTGGAAATCTTAAAATTATTAATTTATAATAAATCTATACCCACTTAAAAACCTCCAAAAATGATTCATATTCGAATATTAGATAATATGACGTTGTAAAATCATCAAAAAAATAAAATTTATACATGTTAGGAAATTATTTTAAACATTATCAACTTGATTTATCCTTACTTAATCAATTTAATTTTATTTGTGGTAATAATATTCGAAATTTTAAATTATAACAAGTAATTATTTATTTGTTGTGAATTGTCCATAATTGGATACTTCATAACATTATAGACCATATAAATTTAAATTTATAATTTTAATATTTTTTTGTGATTTTTATACAATTTTAAAATATGCTATTTTTATAAAATAACAATATTATCTATTTTGACACTATTTATTTATTTGAATTTAAATAAAATACATACAGAAGATATGTTCGAACTAAAAGCCTTAATAGATTTATAAAATTTCATACGTATCATGAAAATTAGTGAAGAACATTGAATAGTTCATATAATATTTATTTTAATATTGTTAAAACCATTTATTTGGTTTATATCTTAATAAAATAATTACTACAACATTTTTGTATAATTATTTAATATACATATATGTTGCATAAAAATTAAAAATTAAATCATATTATGAATATAAATCTATTAAATTTAATAATAATACTTTTACTAGAATTTATCATCTTAAAATAACAATAGTTAAATTGTTATATTTATTAAATTATGAAGGTGACAACTTTGGCATCATTTAAAATAAAATAATATAAGTGTCATAATTACTTGTATAAGACTCCAAATGGTCAAATATTCGACCATTGGATGAATATATTTTAACTTTACATAAA
This sequence comes from Viscum album, assembly GCA_963277665.1. Taxonomy (NCBI): domain Eukaryota; kingdom Viridiplantae; phylum Streptophyta; class Magnoliopsida; order Santalales; family Viscaceae; genus Viscum; species Viscum album. The sequence continues at coordinate 1,576,745,155 of OY728150.1, read as the reverse complement.
AAATATGTTTTGGTCAGGTTTTTGTGCCTTTTATGGTCTCTATTAGTTTAATAAAATCTATATTCTAGATTTTTCACTAGATAAATAATTTCTCCATCACTATTGTGTCATAATTAATGATAATTATTTAATCCCAGAAAATTCTAAATAAATTCTCATGATATATATAATTTTTTTATCTTTCTATAGAATATTAATTTTCTAAGTTTCATGAAGTTTATCACAAACATAAAATTATTATACTTATAAGATTTAACAGAGTGACATGTTGTCAATTTCATTGGTTTTAATAATAATTAAATTATTTTCATTGAAAAAAGTCCATTAAATGATTATAATCTGACCCATAGGTGATATGGGTCGACCTATAGTCATACAATAGGATTTTGGAGGACGTTAGGATAATTTTATAATCTTCTATTTACCATTAATTACCTGATTTATCTTTAACTAAGGTAAATAAAATTTACCGTAGTTACTATTCATAAGGCCCAAATATAAAAAGTAGTCTATTAATATAATCTGGACCCACTGATTCCAAATATGGAATCCATTTTTCAAAATTATATACACAGAAGTTGCATAAATTAAATTAAAATTATTCCTGTTGTCGAAAGAAAACGGTTTTTTGTTTAAAACATTTAAAAATATTGAATTGATTTAACCTGAACATTCAAGGTAAAATCAATGCTAATGACATAAATTATATTAAATGGTAAAAATATATTCTATTTATACTTTAAAACCATTCAATATTATAATTTAACCATATTAATTATTGCGATGAAAAATGATGTCTTAATTAAAATATAGCATGTTTTTACTATTCATCAAAATATGAAAGTTGCCAGAATAATATGAAAAATTTATCCAAAGAAAATTTTTATTTCTTTATTCCAAAGAAGAATTTTATTTTGTCAAATTGAACATATAAACATTTCAACAACTATATTTAAAGTGGGTGCGCCATCAAAAGGTGTCAAAAATGCATTTTTTGAAAAATACTTATTTTACCCAAAAAATTTATTTTGTTCTTATACCATGTTCTAGAAAATGTGTAAGATGAATAATAATGTTATAAAATTCAAAATTTAGTTAATACTATTCATAACATCTAGTTCATAATAATATTATAATAATATATCGTTGTTTAGTAAAACCCGGTATTGCGTACAACACACGCTATCAAGGAAGGTCATGATTGCGTGTAATGGAAGCCAAGTCAGGGTTGGGTGTTGTTCAAGAATCCGTAGTTGTTTCATATATCAGAATCCAACGATATTTCATTTATACATTGAATATATATATATACTCAATGTTGCGTAGAATATCTATTATCAAAATTGTGTGTAACACGATCCAAGAATAGTGTTGCATATACTGCAAGATAATACGGTGTTGCGTATAGCGCAAGGTAATATTGGTGTAGCATACAACACAAGACATTATTCTAACCATCATGTTCTGATGGATAGTGGTAGAGAACATGTCTATGAATAATCCCTCAATCACAAAGACATAGATTTGTGACGATCTACGGTACCATTAGAATCATCGGATATAAGGGAATTAGGACAACATATTTGGTTTTCAAGATCATTTCCCTAAATATGATGAAATTGGAATTAGAATAAATACTTTCGTTATTTTGGTACAGTCTCACCATAAGTCGTTTTTTGGAAAATTTCCACATCATCTCTTAAAGAAATGAAGTTGAATTTGTCATTTGTGAAGTGTTATCAGATCATGTGATAGAACGATGGGTCATTTCTTCTGTCTTAAACATAAGGTTAGAAAAGTTATCAAAAAAAATACATAAGTCCATATATAGTGAGATTAATCATATATGGTTCCTAAAATGGACTTATACTTCATATATCATAGTGTTTAATATAATAAAACTAGTTTCTACTAAATAGAGACTTCTTGTAGGCCAGTGGTAAGCGATAAAGGCCAGTCGCACTTCAGTTGTGGGATTGACTCCCATAGCCTTGTCCGACATGATGGGCTGTCGCCCGTCCTACAAGTTGTCCTATTTCTAAAAATATATTACTATAACATCCCATTAATAATATCAAAAAAAAGTTCTATCCTTAAAAAATACTAACTTATGTCCAACGTAATCCATTCCAATCATTAGGCATATCTAAAATACTTCGGTCCATGCTCATAGTATAAGGAAAATGATTACTTGAAATTTCATAAACCACGCATGTGAATACCATCATTTATCCCCCATATATCTTGTTGGTCACATCCCAATCATGTGAATACCTTAATCATGTATTCTCTTTAAAAATGAATACCCATTAAACCTTAGTGAAAACATGAATACTGTAAAAAGTTAACTCCTTCCACATACCAAAATCAAAAAATTCTATATACTCAAACCATGATATAACCTTCTCGTTATATCAGTCATGATCTCATGAATACTATCAAACATTTAATTTTATCCTTATCCCTTCATTATGCGCATATCATCTACATTTCAAAAATATTGAAATAACCTTTCATGGATACTGGTACCATTAATCATACACTTTCAAATCTCAAGGAAAGGAAATAGTGTAATAATCCTTAGATGTCTCTTTATTCCATATTAACATGATATAACGTATACAACATTACACTTGATAAACATGTAATCATTCCACAACCGTTTTAAACCATTGACCGAGCTTCAGTAATTCTTTCATCTCACATATCATTTGTAGTCTCTTCATCATCATCAACATAAATACTACCCATACGATCATACTGATTCCATTCATTCGAATTTCCCTTTGGGCATTGGTTTGCATAATGCCCGTACATTCCACATTTAAAACATTTAACCATTGTTGATATCGCAGCAATACCATTATCCTCATCCATGGTGTTAACTGAACCTTTTTCTTTGCACTTACTGGCTTTGTGTCCTTCTTTTCCACACGCAAAGCATCTTCCAGTTCCGTCGAAACAATCTCCCTGATGCCTCTTCCCACATGATTAACATGAGGGAAATTGAACATTCTTTCCTCTATGATCATCATGAAACTCCATCTTTCTCTTATTATCTAAGTCAGGAAACTTACCAAAGTTGAGATTATTGATCATATTATGAGATTGCTGATTAGGCATAATAACGATGTTTGGACTTCCAAATCCCATTTCATTTGGTTTCTAATGAAGAATATCATTCCACTGCCCATCATATCCTCCATTATCATGAATCTTCCTGTTTCCATCCATTTTCTAAAACACAAAAAGAATAGTGTCAGAGAAAAAATTAATGCTAGGGAAAACAACGTAGTAAAGGGGGAGAACCCTCAATATCTAACTTCATAGGATAAATTATAAGATCGTTATCGTAGTTCTAGTACTATATCCTATACGTATACTTAACCATAGGGACATTCCTAGACATACCTTAGAAATATATCTAGGGATCTCACTAAAGTTCTCACATCCTAGTTTCCAAAGGTTGAATAGACCTTTACTCTGATACCAACTATAGAGACCCGAAGCTTGACGTACATGGACATTACATTACTTTGTGGAATACATAATTCATAATAAAAACAGACACACAATGATCGTAATAGTTTTGTGTCTTTGGAAACTTGGAACTTAATCTTCTAATCGTGGTGAAAATTCTTCAACATCTCCCTTAAAGATCTTCCTCATTTTTTTACCTAAAACCTTTCATTATATCCTGGGGAAAATAAAACATAAAAAGGGTGAGCTCAAATTCTCAGAAAGGGTAAGCATGGATAAAATAAAACATACAATATACATTTTAACTTAAAAACATGAACATACTGTTTAAATATCAAAATCTTGAGCAATGACATAAAACATGGAAGTACGTATGGCGTAGATCATAAAGAAACATTAATAATGATAAAATAGCATGGGAATAAAACATGTAATTATGGAAACCATTCAGCACATGTCATGATTTCCATAGTAGCCAAGACATTGGTGCCAAGACCATCTTGGTGGACAAAGTCCCTTTCTGAATCTAGTTCACCCCTCGTTTCAGTCCTGTAACACTGAACTGGATTATCTTACTCTTCCAGTCATGTCTATATCATGAGATATAAATCATTACCCAATGAATTGGAGGGAGATATATGTCCCACCCATCACATAATAAAATCATTCTTACTTGTGCCACAAAATAAACATACATCATTCATAATAAACCAGTAAATAAAATGGGTTTCATAAACATCATCCCATCATCACATAATCCATATAAAAGAAATGGATATCATTTCATAATAAAATAAAGTGAAACCATGCAAATCATAGAGACATTACACTTGAAACATACACATGTGAAATAATTTCATCTTAGATGAAAATGGTTTTGATAAAACACATTAAATGAAATCTTGAGGAAAATATCCTTTTTCTTCAAAATCATTTTCTTTTCAAAAAATGTCATGAAATTTTAGAAGAAAAGGTTTTTGTTGAAAATAGTCATGAAATATTTTTAAGTAATCTTCATGAAAATAAGGCTTTATAAAACCATAAAAATCCTTTCATGCCATATACATTAAAAAAACATTCTTATCGTACTTTTTTCGGAAAAGTCAAAAAAAGTACCTCGTAACGTAAACAAAAGAATGATTCCTTACATACCATGTAGTAAAAGACAAAACTGGGTAAAATGGACATTAAACATACATGAAACCATTTTTAGAAAACATGGACATGGATGATAACAATAACCCTAGTAAATAATTACGAAAATGCAATCTCAGTTAAAAATGAGATTTGGAATATTATACCTTACCTTAGGTCCGATATGGTTCGTAAGTATCCAAACCTCCTGTATAATGATTTAAAAAATTTCATTGACTTATTACAGAATCATATTCATATATATGGTTCACTTATGACTTTATATTACCCGTTCTTTTGTAAATTCATGTTAAAGTAGCATTTTGGGAAAATCATCTCATTTGTCATTCGTGTTTTAACTTGTAATTATTTATATGACTACTTAGATCATGATTACTTAAATCCAGAATGTAAAACATGATTTATATATAATATATATTCAGAATATACATATATATAATGGATCGATAAATGGAAAGAAATACACCGTTCATGGAGACGGTAGGCCGTACGTACGCATGAACGTTGATTTCGTTTCCTTATTGAATTGAATGGATTTAAGTAGATGACATAAATACATATATACATAAATCCAGTAGAATTATTATGTCATATATTTCATGATTACTTATTATATATACTTTATAATCATTCTTTAATGGTTATCATGGAGAGTGAATCTCATCGCGTTGTGGAGACGGTATTCCGTACTTACGCACGAGCGATTATATCATTCCCATGATCATGGAATTGAATTATAGTATATGTATAATATTATAGAATAAATATAACTTTAAAATAATCATATATATTAATTAATTTCACCATTATACCCATACATGTAAGGTGGTGGTGGAAAATAGATTACACCACGACGTGGAGATGGTATTTCGTACGTACGCATGCGCGGTGATTTCGTTTTCCGTAGGACGGATAGATGGTGAAATAGGGTTGTTTCATACTTATAATAACATATCAGTATATGAGTGATACTGAAGTTATTACTTCATAATGAAACAACCTAAGAAGAATAAGTGGAAGAAGAAATAAAGATGAAAGAATCGGAAACAGACATTACCTCTTCATTGAAGCGTCTCTTTGAGACCTCCTTTTGGGGAACTAAAATTGGTCTTTGAAAAAGACCAGGACCTCTAGGACGTTTCTCGGGAAGTGTAGAAGAGAATTTGGCATGGGATGGCCAAGCTTGAAGGCTCAAATTGGTGTGAGGAGGAGAGGGAGGAGGTGCCCTTTTATAAGGGATGAGAGGGTCACCTTTGGAAATATTTAAATTATTAATTTATAATAAATATAAACCCACAGAAAAACCTCCAACAATGACTCATATTCTAATATTAGATAAGATAAGGTTGTAATATCATCAAACAATAAAGTTTAGACATGTTAGGAAATTATTTTAAACATAATCAACTAGATTTATCATAACCTAATCAATTTAATTTTATTTGATGTAATAACATTCTAAATTTAAAATTATAAGAAATATTTACTTATTTGTTTTGAATTGTATATAATTGGATACTTTATAACATTATATACCATATAACTTTAAATTTATAATTTTCATATATTTTTTTGATTTTTAAAAAATTGTAATATCTGTTATTTTTTTAAAATAACAAGATTGTCAACTTTGACAATATTCATTTATTTGAATTTAAATAAAATACATACAGAAGATATGTTCTACATAAAAGCTTTAATAGATTCATAAAATGTAATATGTATCTATAAAATTAGTA